>CM059441.1:10997690-12431103 GCA_030390025.1 Squalus acanthias | reverse complement strand
GCCTATTCCTGCTCCTATTTCTTATGTTATGTTTACTGCAATTATATAGGGCCCTGGTGAGACCACACCTAGAGTATTATGTACAGTTTTGGTCTCCTTGCCATAGAGGGAGTGCAACGAAGGTTCACCAGACTGATTCCTGGGATGGAGGGGGATTGTCCTATGAGGAGAGATTGAGTAGACTTGGCCTACATTCTCTAGAGTTCAGAAGAATGAGAGGTGATCTCACTGAAACATACAAAATTCTGACAGGGTAGGAGTAGGGAGGATGTTTCCCCTGGCTGGGCAGTCTAGATCCAGGGGTCACAATCTCAAAATAAGGGGTCAGCCATTTAGGACTGAGATGAGGAGAAATCTCTTCACTCAAAGGGTGGTGAATCTCTGGAATTCTCTACCCCAGAGGGCTGTGGAGGCTCAGTCGTTGAGTATATTCAGGACAGAGATCGATAGATTTTTGGATATTAAGGGAATCAAGGGATATGGGGATAGTGCAGGAAAGTGGAGATGAGGTAGAAGATCAGCCATGATTCACTGAATGGCGTAGCAGGCTCGAGGGGCCAAATGGCCTACTCCTGTTCATATTTCTTATGCTCTTATAGGGGATTAAGTGGGTTTTTTATGGGAAGAGAAACAGAAACTGTGCTTCCATTAACTATAAAGGAAAAGATAAAGTGCTTCTGACATGGAAATAATAACTGACAACTTTCACAGAGGTAAAAGATAAATGTCCAATTCAGTTTGAAATACAGTCATAAAAGAATAGAGCACTGTCTATTTGATGCCCAACATATTTCTGACATTTCAGAGACCTGAATTATCAGGCTTCAATGTAGTGACTGTTATATCACAAGAACCTTTCAGTACCCACCGCGCTTCAATTAACCAGTGTGGTCAGTCTACTTCCTGGCTACAAAACATCAACAGTGAATTGATGCTAAAATGAGGAGATGTCAGAAAATCAAGATGTGGCTGACTTTAAGAAACAGAACTACAAAAACTAAAAAAGGTGAAGAGTCACGGTCGTGAAACATAAGAAATAGGAGCAGGAGTAGGCCATTCGGCCCTTCGAGCCTGCTCCGCCATTCAATGAGATCATGGCTGATCTTCTGCCTCAACTCCATTCGCCGGCCCTATCGCCATATCCCTTGATGCCCTTGGTCAGAAATCTATCGACTTCTGTTTTGAATATACCCGATGACTGAGCCTCCACAGCCCTCTGGGGTAGAGAATTCCAAAGATTCACCACCCTCTGGAAGAAATTTCTTCTCATCTCAGTCCTGAATGGCCTACCCTTTATCTTGAGGCTGTGGCCCCTGGTTCTAGACTCCCCAGCATCCATCCTATCAAGCCCTGTAATAATTTTGTATGCTTCAATGAGATCCCCTCTCATTCTTCTGAATTCAAGAGAATACAGGCCTAATTTACTCAATCTCTTCTCATACGACAGTCACCCCTCCCAGGAATCAATCTCGTGAACCTTCGTTGCACTCCCTCCATGGCAAGTATATCCTTCCTTAGGTAAGGAGACCAAAATTGTACACAGTACTCCAGGTGTGGTCTCACCAAGGCCCTATATAATTGGAGTAAGACTTCTTTACTCCTGTACTCAAACCCTCTTGTAATGAAGGCCAGCATACCATTTGCCTTCCTAATGGCTTACTGCACCTGCACATTCACTTTCAGTGACTCATGTACAAGGACACCCAGGTCCCTTTGAGCATCTGCATTCCCCAATCTCTCACCATTTAGGAAATACTCTGCCTTTCTGTTTTTTCTACCAAAGTGGATAACTTCACATTTATCCACATTATATTCCATCTGCCATGTTCTCGCCCACTCACTGAGCCTGTCAAGATTCCCTTGAAGCCTCTTCACATCCTCTTCGCAACTGCCACTGCCACCTAGCTTTGTATCATCAGCAAATTTGGAAATGTTACATTTAGTCCCCTCACCCAAATCATCGATATAGATTGTGAATAGCTGGGGCCCAAGCACCGATCCTTGCGGTACCCCACTACTCACAGCTTGCCATCCTGAAAAAGACCCGTTTATCCCTACTCTTTGTTTTCTGTCTGTTAACCAATTCTCAATCCATGCTAGTATATTACCCCCAATTCCATGTGCCCTAATTTTGTTCACCAACCTCTTGTGTGGGACCTTATCAAAGGTCTTCTGAAAATCCAAATACACCACATCTACCGGTTCCCCTTTGTCTACTCCACTAGTTACTTCCTCAAAGAACTCCAAGAGGTTTGTCAAACAGGATTTCCCTTTCATAAATCCATGTTGACTCTGCCCAATCTTACTATTAGTTTTTAAGTGCCCAGTTATTGCATCCTTTATAATAGATTCCAGCATTTTCCCAACTACTGATGTGAGGCTTACAGGTCTGTAGTTGCCCGTTTTCTCTCTCCCTCCTTTCTTAAATAGTGGGGTTACATTTGCTATCTTCTAATCTGCAGGAACCGTTCCAAAATTCTATAGATTCTGGAAGATGACAACCAATGCGTCCACTATTCCAATGGCCACCTCTTTCAAAACCCTAGGATGTAGGTCATCCGGTCCTTAGGATTTGTCGACTTTTAGTCCCATTAATTTTGCTCGTACTTTTTTTTTAACTAATAATAATTTCTTTAAGTTCCTCATTCGCGTCACACCCTTGGTTTTCTCGTATTTCTGGGAGGTTTTTTGTGTCTTCCTCCGTGAAGACAGAAACAAAGTATTTATTTAATTTCTCAGCCATTTCCTCATTCCCCATTATAAATTCTCCTATCTCTGACTGTAAAGGACCTACATTTACCTTCGCCAGTCTTTTCCTTTTCACATACCTATAGAAGCTTTTACAATCCGTTTTTATATTTTTTGCTAGTTTGTGCTCATATTCCATTTTCCCTTTCTTTATCAATTTCTTGGTCGCCCTTTGCTGATTTCTAAAAAAGATCCCAATCCTCAGGCTGACCGCTTTTTCTGGCAACTTTATAAGCTTCCTCCTTTGACTTAATACTAGCTTTAATTTCTTTTGTTCGCCATGGTTAACAGAAAGTATTGCGGCGATGAGTCGCCATGTGATGGACTTGAGTGATTTTCATATTGAGCCATACAAAGAGTCCCATGGATTTTCTTAAGAAAACCCTCAAGATTATTAGTCTCGAAATAATTTCTCTTCAAGTGACATTGAAGTCGTAGAAACGGAGAACATTCAGCATTTTCATTCATTTCTGAATAGAATGTCAATCAACCAAAGAATCGCTGGATATGATACATTATACAATGCACTAAATACTTCACTCACCTATTTTCCAGGTTTAGATTCGGGCTAGAACAAAACTGCTCCACAACATTTGAGCTTTTCTCAAGATAGCATTACATGTATAATATAGTGGGGTGGGGCACAGATGTGCACTCAAATAAGGGTTAGTGAGAGTTCAGTTGGCAACTGTAGGTATAATTTAATAGAGTATAATATATGATGAATTTGCCACTAAATGCAAGATGTCAGTGAAGGGTTTAAGGTTCTGTGTTGCCTGGGATTGGCTTGCATTATTACAATATTAGAAAACCCTGCTGGAGGCAAACAGATTTGACTGTTCTACCAATTATATACACATCCAAATGGCTGGTGAGATCACTGTCCTTTTATAGTAGACAATAATGTAGTCCAAATCAGTTCCAGACTGCCAGAGGGTATTAAAAGACTGAAACTTTTCTAACAATGTTCATGTCTTTCTATTCAAAATGCTCCTCTGCCAAAAGACTGTTTCTCTCAGCTCCACAAATTAACGCGTCAGTAAACAGGAAATTCTTAACGGCAAGTTGAACTTTCCAAATAAGAATTTAAATAGCTTGCATCAGGAATTCACCTTTTAAACCTGGCTAGCTGATTTTTTTTTAAAAAAGGTATAAAACTGGGTATTCAAAATAAATTTACATAAATCCTTGTCTGCAACAAAACCTCTCTTGACTGAACCCATTTATTATATGATGGAGACAGGCCAGATGAGTGAACACCAATAAGAGCTTTATTGGAACAGTGTAGGAGGCCGAGGATAGAGAGGTCAGAGTGGGTGTGGACTGGAGAATTAAGCTCAATGCAAGCTCGAGGAACAGCACTTCATCTTTCAATTAGGCACTTTACAGCCATCTGGACTCAACATCGAGTTCAACAATTTCAGATCATAACCTCTGCCCCCATTTTTTCCCCGGACGGCAGCTGTTGCTGGTGATTCTGATATTCCCATTTACACCTCCTCTAGACACATCTTCTGTTTCTTTACTTGTCCCATTACTGTCTCCTTTCGCCTTGCACCATCATCCCTTTTGTCATTTAATCTCTTCTGCCTTCCACCCTATCACAGACCTTTCCCTTTTGTTCTTTCCTCTCCTCTCCCCTTTTCCTTCCTCTGTACTTGCTTAAAACCTGTTACATCTCTAATCTGTCCCAGTTCTGACAAAAGGTCATTGACCTGAAACGTTAACTCTGTTTTCTCTCTCCACGGATGCTGCCTGACCTGCTGAGTATTTCCAGCTTTTTCTGTTTTTATTTCAGATTTCCAGCATCCGCAGTATCTTGCTTTTGTATTCATGTCATATAGGACTCAGTTTTGTAATAACAAAACTACAGTCTGGGTTCTTAGAATGCTCTCCCCAGCACCAGACAGCTTACACTGCATAAAAAAACCATTGCAGGATGAATGTGTGGGGCTAGTTTGATGCTATCAAGATCATCCCAAACATATAGAATATTGATGCACTTAACCCTTTAAAAAAATGTAATTGTATTACTGAATTTTTGAATAATTCATGTGCATTATTGGATAGTGGCAGAAAACAGATTAACAGAACACATGCTGGTAGATTACTTCCAGGTCCATGCAGAAACATACACTGAAGGTCCTGCACAACTATATAGTTAAAGATATATAACTATAACTATCGATCTTAGCCTTGAAAAAACAACTGAGCCAGCATCCGCAGCCTTTTGAGAGGGAGTTCCAGATTTCTATGTGTGGGGAAAAAGTGAACACAGGAGCTGAATGCCAGAGGCAAGGGTAAATGCCCTTGGCAACTAGGGATGGGCAATAAATGCGGTCTTGCCAGCATTGCCCACATCACGAGAATACATTAAAAAAACACTTATTGTAGTACAGCATCGCAATAAACAAGCCTTAAATTAAGGTCACATGGTAATGACATATTGCATTATGTAAAACCACTTTAAAGTTATAAATTTGATTAAGAGGGGGAAAATAGAGTATGAGAGCAAGCTTGTAGGGAACATAAAAACTGACTGTAAAAGCTTCTATAGATATGTGAAGAGAAAAAGATTGGTGAAGTCAAGTGTAGGTCCCTTGCAGTCAGAATCAGGGGAATTTATAATGGGGAACAAAGAAATGGCAGACCAATTAAATACATACTTTGGTTCTGTCTTCACAAAGGAAGACACAAATAACCTCCCAGAGATGTCGGGGACCATAGGGTCTAATGAGAGGGAGGAACTGAATGAAATCAGTATTTGTAGGGAAATGGCGTTAGGGAAATTGACGGGATTGAAGGCCGATAAATCCCCAGGACCTGCTAATCTACATCCTCGGGTACTTAAGGAAGTGGCCCTAGAAATAGTAGAGGGATTGCTGGTCATCTTCCAAAATTCTAGAGACTCTGGAACAGTTCCCATGGATTGGAGGATAGCTAATGTAACCCCACTATTTAAAAAAGGTGGTAGAGAGAAAACGGGGAATTATTGACCGGTAAGCCTGACATCGGTAGTGGGGAAAATGCTAGAGTCCATTATAAAAGATGTAATAGCAGAGCACTTGAAAAACAGTGACAGGATCGGACAAAGTCAACATGGATTTACAAAAAGGTAAATCATGCTTGACTAATCTACTGGAATTTTTTGAGGATGTAACTGGTAGAATAGATAAGGGAGAACCAGTGGATGTGGTGTATTTGGACTTTCAGAAGGCTTTCGATAAGGTCCCGCATAAGAGATTAGCATGCAAAGTTAAAGCACATGGGATTGGGGGTAAGGTACTGACTTGGATAGAGAACTGGTTGGCAGACAGCTGCCCAATGTGGATAAATGCGAGGTTGGTTATCCACTTCGGTGGCAAAAGTAGGAAGACAGATTATCTGAACGGCAATAGATTGGGAAAAGGGGAAGTGCAACGAGACCTGGGTGTCCTTGTGCACCAGTCGCTGAAGGTAAGCATGCAAGTGCAGCAGGCGGTTAAGGCGGCAAATGGTATGTTGGCCTTCATAGCGAGAGGATTTGAGTACAGGAGCAAGCATGTCTTGCTGCAGTTGTACAGGGCCTTGGTGAGACCACACCTTGAGGATTGTGTGCAGTTTTGGTCACCTTATCTGAGGAAGGATGTTCTTGCCATGGAGAGAGTGCAGCGAAGATTCACCAGGCTGATACCTGGGATGGCAGGAATGACGTATGAGGAGAGATTGGGTCGATTAGGCTTATATTCGCTAGAGTTTAGAAGAATGAGAGGGGATCTCATTGAAACTTATAAAATTCTAACAGGACTAGACAGACTAGATGCAGGAAGGATGTTTCCGATGGCGGGGGAGTCCAGAACCAGGGGTCACGGTCCATGATAAGGGGCAAGCCATTTAGGACTGAGATGAGGAGGAATTTCTTCACCCAGAGAATGGTGAACCTGTGGAATTCTCTACCACACAAGGCAGTTGAGGCCAATTCATTAAATATATTCCAGAAGGAGTTAGATATATTTCTTAAGGCTCAAGGGATATGGGGAGAAAGCAGGGACAGGGTATTGAATTTGGATGATCAGCCATGATCTCATTAAATGGCAGAACAGGCTCGAGGGGCCGAATGGCCTACTCCTGCTCCTATCTTCTATGTTTATGTTTCTATGTTTGATGGACCAGTTATCTAAAAAAGGACAAAGTTCTAACACAAAGAAAAAGATCAGTAAGTTACTAAAACATTTTTTTTTTTTTTAGTAGACACATCTTTGGCCCTTAGCCATACTATGAAAGATTTCATGATGCATCTTATCCAGAGATCATTTACTGTACAATAACCAAGACTCATACTAACTAGCTGAAGAACCATAGAATCATGGAAGTTGAGCACAGAAGGAGACAGTTCAACTCATCATGCCTGCATAGGCTCTTTGCTAGAGTAATGCAAAACTGAAACCACGACCCTATGCTCTCCCCATTGCCCTGTATCTTCCTCTGCTTCAAATATTCAACCAATTTTCCCTTAAAAGGTGCAATGGTCTCTGCCTCAACCACTGTGTGGCAAAGCATTCAGACAACCCTGGCCACACAAACCTCCTCATTATTTTATACATTTAACAAACTTCATTTGAATTGCAGATCTTACAGCGGTGATGGAAATCATCTTTGCAAGCCTTTGACTTTATGCCAAATAACCAGCTCCTGTAGACTGGCATATATAACCAGGAAGGAGAAAGAGAGAAGAAGAGGAGGGAGGTGAACACAAAATGGGACGAAGATCGAAGTAATCAGCAATTCAAAGTAAAAATGTTCATCTTCATGCCAGTTCCAGCAGCTTCCAAAACTACTTTGTTCCTCTTATTTATAAGCTATCACAGAACGAGTGGAAGTTACTGTTGCAGGAATGCAGATTTTATGCTTGGATTTTTCTCACTCTAAGACTCTTGCATAAAACACAACCATGGATACAAGAATCGAATGATTGCACATTCTAAGATCCCGTCACTTCATTGCAATCCAAAAACATTCACAGAAAAAAAAAGACCCTGAACATCTTGCACACGCTTAAACCAATCAAAAATAAAAACGAGAAGGTTGAAGGTAGCTCTATGCTCAAGCACTACTAATGGTATGTACTAATTATTAAAAGTATTTTTGCTCTTTCATATTAACACATGTCCTCTACAGAAGTGACTTAAGGGGATTCCCTTCCTAGGGGCATATTTGCACAAAAGTGTGGAGGCTGTTCTCCTTGGAGTAGAGAAGGTTGAGAGGAGATTTGATAGAGGTGTTCAAAAAATCATGAGGGGTCTGGACAGAGTAGAGAGAGAGAAACTGTTGCCATTGGCAGAAGGGTCGAGAACCAGAGGACACAGATTTAAGGTGATTGGCAAAAGAACCAAAGGCGACGTAAGAAAAAACTTTGACTCAGCAAGTGGTTAAGATCTGAAATGCACTGCCTGAAAGGGTGGTGGAGGCAGACTCAATCTTATCTTTCAAAAGGGAGTTGGATAAGTATTTGAAAGAAAAAAAATTGCAGGGCTGCAGAGAAAAGGCAGGGGAGTGGGACTAGCCGAGAGTCAGCACGGGCTCCCGTGCTGTAACCATTCAATGATGCTATTTATATGGGGACCCTTGTGGGAGATACTGTAAAATGTGAACATTTCACAAGCAATACTTGTATGAAAAATCGAGAGAGAAAAAAATAAATCAAATAAATGAAATCTGCAGAGAAGTAGTTATCAATTCACTGTCAAAATAGATCAACAATGATTTCACCAGACTTTTGAAAGTGTGTAAACGTTTGTCGATCCCAGTCTAGGAATTCAAATTCAGAAAGTGCTAAACAAGCTGTTTGGATACTGAAACATAAACAGAAGGAGCTGGGAACACACAGCAGGTCAGGTAGCATCTGCAGAGAGAATAGATGAGTTAACATTTCGGGTGTGGACCCGTCGCTAAAAAAAATAAATCTTGTTTTTATACTGTCCCACTCCTTCTCAGCTTTATCTAACTGCTGAAGCAGGGTCATTGAAGTACACACTCCTGAAACAACCACTGTTCATTGATCCCGGGTTGAACTGTCTTTAATTAAATAGAAACTTGCCGAAGAATATCAAATAATTTCCTGCTCATTATGAAACAAGAGAAGTTCCGGCGTGATGAATTTTTGGCCGCTTCAGATATTCAAATTAAAAAAAAAATAATTTTGGTCTGCTAAATTTGGGCACTCTTGACTATCCTTTGCCAGTGAGTAGCCACACACACAGTCCCACAGCATCTGAAACCTGAGATTCTATTTTACCTTTTTAAGTCTCCCACTCTTCGTTCCGACAAAAACCACAGAGTGATCACTGTAGACATAGGACGCCACAGATGTCATTCGGTCCCTATCCTCTGTGAAAATTGTAATGCCTTCCACAAGCACAGAGCCCCCGAGGGGTTGGTTTATATCCAATCCGCAAAAGTCATCGTCAATTGGGACTGGCTGTAAGAAAGAAAACAAGGTCTCAGGTTGCAATAATTCATTCATGAGACACCCACATAAAATGCAATAAATTGTAGATTGTTCTCAATTGATTTTCTGTGAAAAATTTAGAGAAAGATATCCTTGGAGAGGTCAGTGAAGTGATGCAGTACACTGATGCTGCAATATGCTGTCTCACAGAGTGATAGGACATAACTTCACATCTGAAACACAACTTCACATCTGAAACACAACAAGTACTCAATCTCAGCAATGACAACTAGGAAGGAACAATACCGTGCCATATCACAGAATCATCACAGACCACTTTCATACCCAGCCTAGCAAGTGGCTCCAGATGATGAGGGGGCTAAGATCACATTATATGCCCATTTTCTTGATCAGGAACATTACTAGATCTAATTTTTTTGTTGTTTGCATATTTATATTTGGAGATAGCAGGCTCCTTGGACCATCATTTGTTTTAAGAGTTGCCTGCTGGTGTAGAAGTACATCTTGGGCTCTGCAATATGAACAGCGATCTTCGGTTTAGATCAAATTCCAGCAAAAGTCCACACAGTGGCAATTTATATGATTAAGACTCAACCTGTTTATATTGCTCCATGATCGTGTTTTTTTTAAATATTTTGTCCAGACCAAAATCAAAAGAATAAATGCGCATAAGTACTTAATTTTTGTACACATACATGCACGCATGGCACACGCAGTGATTAACGTTGTGAATTAAAAAAAAAAAACTGTAGGTTTCTTCAACCAGGAGTGTACGCACAGTTGGGTAGGGACAGTGTGGCTAGCCAGGTGAACAAAATTCAGGGATGAAACCCATACACCTTTCTGCAGACAGTAAACTACTAAACCCCAAGCTGCTTCAGGATTCAGATCAATGAGCACAAACACACGTGCTGACTTTGGGTCATTTAATATTCCAAAAGAGCAGCAGATTCACAAATTAATTTAGGGGTATGGCGGTGAAGTGGTTATGTCACTGGACTAGTCATCCAGAGAACAAAAGTTCAAATCTCACCATGGCGATTTGAGAATTTGAATTCAGTTTAAAAAAAATTAGGAAATAAAAAAAAAAAACTGGTCATTAATAAAATAAATGCCTATTTGCTTTGCTAATCCAAAAATAAAGAAAGTCTTGCATTTCTAATGTGCCTTTCACGACCTCCCAAAGTGCTTTACTGCCAACTAAGTACTTTTTGAAGTGCTGTAATATTGGAAATGCGGCAGTCAATTTGCACACAGCAAGGTTCTACAAACAGCAATGTGATGATGACCAGATAATCTGTTTTTGTGAGGTTGGTTGAGGGATAAGTATTGGCAAATGGGTATCAGTTGCTTTTAAACAAGGTTTGAATCAGTAAGTGAAATCTTTGAATGGTCGGGGTGGAGACTTACCGCATGGGTACAGTGGACATCCTTTCCGAGCAACCAATTCAGTTCCAGATTCCCTTCACCACGGTAACATGACTGCAGTCTGTCCTTTATCTGTTGGTTAATATATTTCACAACAAACACACAGAGTGCCGACTCGTCCGGTGGGTGCTTATACTGCTTCTGACCTTTGGAGAATATGGTGAACAAAACGTCATCATCAGTAGAAACGTTTAAAGATTTTGCCAAAACACTTCCTGGTTTAGACAAGTATGCCGCTTGCAAAAGACGATATTCAATTCCATTCTTTACACAGCCGACAGGGAGCGAAACATAGGAATGAAATTTGGGATCTTCCTTGCACAATCGCACAATTCTGGAGGTATAGAACTGATCATTTGTTGACCCAGTAACACCTTCAGTTTCCGGCTGCACGGTTAAGAAATATACAAAATTTCCATTGCTAAAACCATATATGTAAAATATGTCAAAGTGAGACACCATCGCCAGGGTGTCTGAAGGGATTTTAATCAATGAAGCAACAAAATCACTGTGCAACACATAATCAAACATGGCAGAAGACTCAGGATCTTGCGGCAATTTTCGACTCGAAATAGTTGGAAAATAGTCTTGTTTGCCATCCACCGCAGTGCCGATAAAGAGTTTGCTGTCCGACCCCTCAGATGAGACAATTACGCCATACATTGTCCCGGTTTCATTAACACTAGACAAGTAATGTTCCTTCTTGTGTGAAGGTTCTACCAATATAAAGAGGTCATCCAGTCGCAGGAGCTTGCAGACTCCCTGAAAGAGACTCCCACAGGCCAGCAACCTATTCTCGGAGTAATCAATAAGCAGCAACTTGTTTACATTGTTAGTCAGTGTTAGGGGTTCATTACAAGGCTGAACAATCAGCGGAGGATAGCAGGATTTGTTGTCCTCTTCTGGACCGGTTTTGTGCGACAACAATAGTGTTAAGTTGCTTGATAGTTTGTAAATCCGATTGACCGCTCCAACATAAACATTCCCCGTTGCACTATGAACGGCCAAGTGGTTGAACGTCCAGTCCCGATTTTTGATGGGAAAGTTGACGTATTCCTTGCTGCTCCATGAGGAATGTGTAAGGAAAATGATGAGGAGGGCGAGAGGAACCATGCAGTTCGACATTTTGGGACCACCTTTTCTCGGCTTCATTGCAGGAAGTACTTAATTCCAGTCTGTACCAAAACTTAGATGTTTACATGGCTCTGAAAGGCAAACAACACGATTAGTTATGCTGGGAATTGCCCTGACCAAATGCATCATGTTTCACTTGCCTATATTGAAAGACATCTGCCAGACACGGAACCATTCCTCTTATGTCTAAATTTGCCTGCAAACTATTTATTTTCATCCAACTGCCACACATATCTTTGTCTCATCTACAAACTTGCAAATCTTTCCCCGAATTTTTCATCCAGGTCATTAATAAAGACAGTGAAGAGCAATGGCCAAGATAGATCCTGCTGGACTCAATTAAGTTGGAGAGACACTTTTCCAGAAACCATGCTGTGATTCGCTAATCGTCCTTCCTCTTTGAAGATGAACATGTAACACATCTCCAATAATCCCTTCCAGCAATTTACCTATAACTAAAGTTAAACTAATAGGCCAATAGTTTCCTGGATCTGACATTGCCCTTTTCACATATAGACTTAATGTAGGCCTTTGTCAAATTGATGGGAACAATCCTAGACCCGAGCTACTTAAGTATACGAGTCAGTAGTTTCCATAACATAACCTGCATTTCTTTTAACATGGAGATAGACAGATTTTTGCAAGATAAGGGAGTGAAAGGTTATGGGGAGCAGGCAGGGAAGTAGCTTTGAGCCCAAGATCAGCCATGATCTTATTGAATGGTGGAGCAGGCTCGAGGAGCCAAGTGGCCTATTCCTGCTCCTATTTCTTATGTTCTAATGTTCAATTTTAGCATCAACTCTATGCCGCCACATTGATAACTCAGCATCATCCTCAGCAGTGAAGACTGATGCAAAGGAGCCATTTAAAACCTCAGACACATCTTGGCCTGCAGAAGCCCTTACAGTCCTTAATGGTCCTCTTATGCCGGACATACCTGAAAAGACCTTGCTATCACTACCACAACTATCCGCTTCTCCACTGCCCTTTTAGTCAATCTAATAAAAGATGTTTTTTGCCTCAGTTGTGGCTGATGCCTACCCCTAATCTCTTCTGCTGTTAAAACATTTTCATGTTCTTATCCCACAGCAAAATGTCCAGGTCTATGGGAATTCTAACACTGCATAATGCTCTCGAGGTTGCTCTGATGTGGAAATAGAAACTCTTCCAAATGGTAAATTATTTTTTTCTTTTGAATCAAGATTGCATGACTGGTGCACAAGAGCCAGATATTAATTTTGAAGTTTCTTCCAATGAGGGAGACAAATCTGATATACATAGGGCAAAAAATTACATGCGGTGGCAGAGGAAATTTTTCTTGCAGATGTGGATCAGTCTCAGTTCTGTCACTGCCACATTAATTTTAAATTAGGAAGGTGTTCTGAAGAGCTGGTGTGCTGCCACTCTCCAGCTACCTACCAGCAAAAGAAGCTTCAATCTATTACAGTAGCCAGCTGGTCTTACAGACTCCGTATGCGCTCAGCCATATTCACTGGCACTTGGATACAGACTCTGATGTTAAACAGTGCCGTCAAGCAGAGTGCGCGCGGACTGCAAGACTCGCTGATTATTGGAGCAGCTGGAAATTTCCTTTAATGGTAGCCGGGCAGCAAGAGGAAAATAGTGGCACTTCAAAACATCCTCCTGGTTAAAACTGAAGTCATACGGAGAGGATTTTAGGTTTCAGTGTAATGTATAATCATGGGAGAGACTTCCAGCAGCCTAAAATCTTGCACCTGAAAAAAAAAAATCAATATTTTCAGAAGCTCTGCAACCAGCTGCATAACAGAGCTCTAACAAACCGGAGTGTTTCACCTTCAACTCTGGCTTAGAACTTTAAGATGACAGCCACAGAGCAAGTTCAAAGAGGTGCCTGTGAGAGGTTATTCTTTGGGTAGTCCGAGTAAATTATTCTACGGGATGAAAGGCCACATTGCACAATATAAAAAGTTGCAAACTCTCACTTCTAAATATATTCAACTCTTACGAACTATTGCGCTAGTCCTTAAGAGTTTGTTTAATTGGGGGCTCATTTTAACCAGATTTGAACTTCTTTGCCAACATTTCAAGACTTCAAGCCATACTGTGGACTTCAAGTGGGTGCAGTGGTCATGGGCTGGGCTGGACTGGGAACCCAGAGACCCTGGGGGCGATTTTGCCGGCGCTCAGGGGTCAGGGTTTGGAGGCGGGACTGCTGGCAATCTCAAAAAGATTGGCAGCAGATCCCGAACCCGCTTCCAATCAATCTTCCCACAAGTCGGGTACCCGATTTGCGCAGGGACCCGACTCCTAGCGGCAGGAAGAGGATTATAGCCACTTAACTGCCTGTTAACAGGTAGTTAACGGGCAGTTAAGAGGCTTTTTCCAATTTTGACACTTCTACTGCGGGCTTCCCGACATCGGGAAACCCCACCAGGGTAAGTGTGGCGTGCTGTGGGTCTACTGTAATGTTTGTGTATAGATGACAGCTGCAGAAGTGGTGTGAAGGATCCAATGGGACACTGGTGAGTTGCAGAGGTAAGAAAATGTTGGGAAAGTCATTATTAATGGGTTTAGAATTTTCTGTACGTGACAAGCTTTGAAGTGTTTGTGTAGTCCCACCTCATTGGGAGAAACTCTCTCACCAGTGACAGATCGCTTTTGTAACCTCACCTGCAGCTGCCATCTGTTTTAGCCTAAGGAGAGAGTCACTGGAGAGCCTGGGTGCAAGGGCTCACCTTTGTACAGTGATAGTCAGTGTTTGCAGCACCTCAATGCTGTCAAACACTGAAAAAATCATGTCTAAAAGAAATGGTGGTGGCCCCTTTAAGAAAACCAGCAGATGACGCGTCATCAACTGACGTCATCTGACACCAGCTTTCTCTTAATTGGCAGTCAAGCCCACAGGGCGGGCTTAACAAGGCCAATTGACGCAAAATAGCATCTGTGCGTCGGACGTCGCTGGGGGCGGGACTAGAACCTGAAAGGCAGAAGTCCCGCCCCCAACGCGCCTCTTCAGGTAAGATCCCGGCCCTAGAGTTCAAATCCCACCGTGGAGATTTGTGAACTTGAGTTCAATAAATCTGGTCATTTATGAAATGGACCCAAGATAGAAAATGACCATTTAAGCTGTCGGATTGTACTAAAAACCCAAATGGTTCTCTAATGTCCTTCAAGCAAGGGAACCTGCTGTCCTTACCTGGTCTGGCCTACATGTGACTTTACACCTGGTTTAGTCCCACTGCAGTGGGGAGGTGTATATCCTTTTTGCCTGACTAACAATGCACCTGTGATCTCAGTGCGTGGTCTGCACAGACTCAGTTGCCCCTTTACCACCAGTTGGCTGCAGTTCAGGTATATTGAACTTCTATAAAAGGGGACTAGCTGGAATATACAGCTTCTGTGACCCTCACCCCTCCAATGCCAGTATAATGGCACATTGTACTGGTAAACCTATCAGTGCTAATATAGAAACAGAAAAAATGACAGGAAATACTGGACGTCATAGAATCAGAAATTTACAGCACAGAAGGCCATTCAACCCATCGTGTCCGCGCCAGCAGAAAAAGAGTTATCCAGCCTAATCCCACTTTCCAGCTCTTGGTCCATAGCCCTGTAGGTTATGGCACTTCAAGTGCACATCCAAGCACTTTGTAAATGCCATGAGCATTTCTACCTCTGCCACCTTCTCAGGCAGGGAGTTCCAGACCCCCACCACCCTCTGCGTGAAAAAAGTTCTCAACTCCCCTCTAATCCTTCTACCAATTACTTAAAATCTATGCCCCCTGGTTATTGACCTCTCTGCTAAGGGAACTAGGTCCTTTCTATTTCGTATTCTCCACACGTGTGGAGCATTAACACCAGCACAGACTAGTTGGGCCGAATGGCCTTTTTCTGTGCTGTATATTCTATGCAAGACCAGAGAAGCAAGCTTCTCGAGAGGTTTGTAATACAAACTGACATCTGGCAAATATACATTGTATCTGATCCAAGTATACAACTCCAAATGTAACAAACCACTTTCCATTCACTCACATGTAAAATTCCTGATCCAAGTATAAAATATGCTTAAACCTCAGACTAATTCCAAGGAATTTCAAGATTTAGTTTCAAATTTTCACAGCTCCTGCACTTTGATGCTTAATCAACCAAGCTGAGTATTAGATGTCAGGAAGAGGTTAGATACTTTATTATTAACCCTATACTAAAATAAATATTTAAAAAGGTCAATAATAATTTTTTTAAAATTTACTGTTTGCTTTTTTTGTCATTGTCTCTATTATAATTTCCCTTTTCTTGTATTTCTAATATATTGTAGCCTATCTCCACTGTTTGAATATAGCACTTACCTCCACTCCTGAGCCTCCCAAAGGATACCAAAATCCTTCAGGAGGTGGGACCCACATCATTCAAAATCGGGTTCTGATTGACTGGAAACAAACTTCAAACCCTGGTTTTCCCATCAATCAAGGCTCAGGAGTTGAAAGATTGACCAGGTCGCGTCACAGATAGGACCAGGTCAAACTCTCAATGTCACCTTTATAGAGCAAGTTTACAGCACCATCAATCCGCAAATTATCTTGCCCACAGCAAAAATGCACCATAAAGATGACATGTTGTCAGTACTCGGGAAACTGGCTCACCTTGAACATTTACATGAAATACAACCATTTCCTAAACTGCGCTCAGAGATGTTTCAGTTTAAATTGTTTGGCAAAGAACTGCTTAAATATAACTCCTGAAAGAATGATTAAATGATCCGAGTACAAAGATCTCCGATTGATATTCTAACTACAGCACAGTTTTTTTAAAAACTCAACTAGATATGGGTTATTTCTTTATTTAACCGTAGCGAACCTTGTTCAAATAAGGTTTGACAGTAGGTTTGTACACTTTTGATTGGATGAAATACTTACAGTAAACAGTGCTTTTAAACTCCAGATTTTAGAAGGTCACGTGAAGGATTCCTATTTTGCTACCATAATGGAATGCGAACCAATGATTGGCGTCCTAAAGATAAAAGGTAAAACAATTTCACAATGTGAAATGCATGATGGAAAGAATACAATCTCAACTCACAAATATTTAACAATCTGGTTAGAACAGTCATCCAGTTAAATGCTGTAGTCAGGTCTACAAGTTTTATTTTCTTCTCGTGCACCAATTTGATCTGGTTATTAGTGTTGCGCCAAGAAGCTGCACAGCCAGAGTCCTTCGACGGATGTATCCCAAACAGGTCAACTGTACTAACAACAGAAAACGCTGGAAAAACTCAGCAGGCCAGGCAGCATCCGTGGAGAGAGAAAGAGAGTTAACGTTTCAGGTCGATGACCTTTCATCAGAACTGGGAAGAGCCGGAAATCAAATAGATTTAAGGCCAGGGTAAAGCTGGGAAAAGGGGGAGGGGATAAAGGAACAAAGGAGGAGATGAAGAGACATTAAGAGACATTAAGAGATATGCAAGGCTAGAGGTGGTGTTAATGTGACAGATTAAGGCTGAATGAAGTGTGAAATCCACTGGCAGAATGAAGGACTGTACTGAAGGTCAACTGTACTGGTGTCTAAATCTGCAATTACCATCCCAATTCTGTCTGGGTTGCCAGATTGTCTCTGGAAAAAATCAAGACCTTTCTTCTGTGCGGCCATTGTAATAATCACCATTGGTGGCCGTGCCTTCAACTGCCTAGGCCCCAAGCTCTGGAATTCCCTCCCTAAACCTCTCCGCCTCTCTACTTCTTTAAGACGCTCCTTAAATCCTACCTCTTTGACCAAGCTTTTGGTCACCTGTCCCAATATCGCCTTATGTGGCTCGGTGTCAAATTCTGTTTGCTAATCGCTCCTGTGAAGTGCCTTGGGACGTTCTACTACATTAAAAAGGTGCTATACAAATGCAAGTTGTTGTTGTTGTTATAGATTCTTGTTATATGGCACAACCAAATGACTGGTTACAGTAGCTGGTCATTTTGTTACAACCACCACCATAACTAAACAATTTCATCCTAAAGAGAGAGGTCCATTTAAATTAAAGACTTTTATTCACATTATCTCTGGCGTTTCTGAAAATTGTTGTTTTGCGTTTCGGGTATAAAGCTAAATAAAAGAAATGCAGCTGGTGTAACCATTTAAAATACACTACAAAATATAACGACCCACTCTGATTTGGTCCTGCCAAAGTACTTTCCAATCCCCAGTTTGCTCCTCTGTCAACGTTGTCCAAATACTGTAGTGGCCAACTGCAGCTGTAGGAGATCAGTTAGTATAGAATAGGCACGGCTTTTGCTTTTAAGCCGAAAGCAGCAACAATTTGCATTTAGATAGCGCCTTTAACATAGAAAAGCAACCCAAGGTGGTCCAGAGAGAGAGAAATAAAAAAGGAAGAGCTGCCAAGCTGTGGTGCAATAGTCAAGAGAAAGAACTGAAAGCTTGATCGAAATGGTGGGTATTAAGTAGGCTAATGTAGAAAGAGAAGATGGTGAGGCTTAGGGAGGCACTTAAAGAGAGTGGGGCTGAGGCCCTGAAAGCTCTGCCATCAATGGTGGAGCAAAGGAAGAAGGAATACACAGCGAGGCAAAGTTGAAGGATTGAAGGATGGGGATGAAAGGTTGGAGGAGACTGCAAAGGTAGGGTTGGGTGATTCTGGGAAGGGATTTAAAGAGTAGGAGGTCAAAGAAGTTAAACTCAATGTATTGAATAACAGGAAGCCACTAGATCTGCATGGTTAGGGGTGATAGCAAGCTGGACAGGATACAGGCAGCGCAGTCTGGGAAGCCAACAAGGAGGATGTTGTAAAACTCTGAATACAGGTGATGCAAGAGTGGATAAGGGTTTGGGTGATAATGTGGGTGAGGTAAGAACAGAGGCAGATAATGTTGCACAGGTGGAAGTAAGCAGTCTTGAGGATGGACATGAAATGATTCAGCCTGAGTAAGTGCCTGGAAAGAATAAATTAAATCAATGACAAGGGAGCAGAGGTCATGGCAGGGCACATAAAAATGATAGCTTCAGTCTACTCGACTTTCCATTGGAGGAGATTTGCTCTCATCCACGATTAATGTCAATTGGTAGTCTGACAACACAGAGGTGGTCACAAGTTCAAATGGTGAAGTAGAAGGACTGGGTGTCATCAGCACCCATAGGCCACTGAAAGGCACCACAAAGATGAGGGCAAAAGCCTTGTGGAACTTGAAAGATGGCAGCGGAGGGGCAAGCTATTCCTGGAGATACTGTGGCTCTTTTGACACAGGAAGCAGTAGAACTACAAAGGAGCAGTCTGATGGAGCTAGAGAGTAAAGGTTTGGTTCAGTGGGGAGGATTGGCCATGTTGAATTCTGCAGAGAGATAAGAGGAGGACAAGGAGGGATAACATCATTATGGTAATGGCAGAGGATGTCATTTGTGACTTTAGCTAAGGCACATACAGTTGGGAGCAGGGCAGAAGCAAATGGTTTTTGAGAGAAAACTTGACACATTTACAGGGCCTTTGAGAGGGGCAGCAGGTGAATAGAAGAGAGCAGATGGATCAAATATGGGTTTGCTTTTGAGAAAGGGGTCATGATGGCGGTTTTGAAAAGACAGATGGTCCCTGAGCAAAGAGCCATTATCTGTGTCAGCAAGCATAGGAACTAGGAAAGATAATTGAGTGGGTATGGGTGGGGAGAGATCAAGGGAGCAGGAGGTGGGTTTCATGGATTGGGGGTAGGTTATTTTTTAAGTCCAATTGGTGGTTACAAGAGGGGGCGGGGGCGCGGTGGAAAAGAGGCAGCAGAAGAACTGCACAGATGGATTCAATCTTGGAGATGAGGAAATCCATGAGTATTCACACATGGTGTTGAAGGCAATGGTTTGGGCCATACATGGTGAAGAGGAGCTGTGGTTATCCTTGCCCTTGGAGCTTCAACTATGGCTAGTGAGTTCTGCAAGGTCCTGATGGATGGGAGAGATTGCCAGGGTTTATAGTGGCTCAGGATCAGGGTTGCATCAGCTAGTGGCAGCTTAGGGTCCAGGCAGGTCAAGGCGATAGCAACAATATTTCCCATGATAATGTGGAGAACACCTTTTGGGCAAACCTTGCCCCTTAGTCACAAAAGCTGGTTTCCTATGGTCACAAGCAGCCAGCTTTAAATTTCAAAAGTGCTTTTTAAAATGTAATAAGTTATATGCTTTTGAAAGCATCTAAGACACATCAATATTGCTTCGTGCAACAACCCGGGGGTGGGGGGGGGGGGGGGGGAAATGAAGAGGCAGAAATGGAGTCGGCAATGTTAGCACAACACTGAGCAGTCCCTAAGTTGTAGATGAGTTAGGATGACACAGAGCACTGCAGTGCCTCCTACCTTGGTGAACAAAGCTGGAGGACTCGAGCAAAGGTAAGGAAAACCAATTCAGAGAGGCTGAAAGCTCCAAGTAAAAACATTACGGAAGGCACTCAAAGCTACGAAGGATGATTTTATAAGCTAGTTTAATCATAATATTGTGAAATATGTATTTTTTACTACTATGTTACAAACCTTATTGCCAACATTATTACATATCTGTAGTCAGCTGGATGAAGGAAATAATGGCAGCTAAAATAATTTTAATTTTTTTTTTTTTTTTGTGTGTGTTTTGATTGATGCAGCTTTTTTCCCCCCCAAGTCTGAATAACCAGAAGTGCACACAATTATGCCTTTTAATGATATTACTAGTAGCTCTCCCCTAGTGTTACTGGCAGACAGTCAGAGGATACACAGGATGTAGCTGGGGTGGTCCAACAGTGAGGTGGCATAGTCTGCCCAAAGGTGTCGTGGTGGTGCAGCGTGCGGTGACAACATTGGTCTGGTGTGGGCAAGGTAGAAATTGCACGTTTGCATGTGCAAGTGTGTTTGAGGGAGAGCATGCGCGAGCGCGTGCGCATGCGAACAAAGGCAGTTTCTGGTGCGCTATGTGGCACGTATGACAGGATGTGTGCTCTACATTTATTTTAAAAACTTTTCTTTTCCTTCTGTCTGCCCCTCCCATTTCATGCCTTTTTAACTTTGTGGTGCAGACATAATTGTACTAATCTTCAGATTTTCTTTTTCATTTCACTGACAGATCTCCCATGGCATTGTTCAAGGCGAGTTGGAGGACACACTGCTTTATGACAATAGGTGTGTTTATGCTATGTAAGGGATGATGGAGTCTATGGGCTGGATTTTCATTGACCCGTGGAGGCAGGTTTGGAGGCATGTGGGAGGTTAAAATTGCGAAAACTGGCGGGCGGGCACAAGTCCGCCTCCACGCAATTTTCATTAAATCGTGTCTGCTGGTCCCGACTCCGTCCTGCCTCTAAGAGGCTGGATAGGCTGTTAAGGCCCTTAATAAGCACTAAATTGCCTCTATAATGCCATTTTGAAAGGCCTGTGATTTTAACCCTTTTTCTACGTGAAGCACGCCTGTTCTGAACTACGATTGTGAAACCTGGCGGGAGCACATTTGGATGGATGGCTGGCTATGGGGATGCATATATGGATAGCTATGTGGATGGATGTATATATGGATGGATGGAGAGGAGACATATCTGGGAGTGGTGGTGTAAAAATATCTGGGAGCAGACTTAGGACTGCTGCTGCTCATTTTGCAGGTCCTCTCACAACAAAGGCCAGGCAGTCTCTGAAGACCTTCAATGCAGCAGCAATGATGACATCATCAGAGGCGACTTTCAGACTGAAAACACTAATTGGTTCATGGGTTCCCACATGCTGGAACTCAATTGCCCAATTAGGTGAAAATTGCATCAATCTCCCACATCCAATTGCAGTCGGGTGGATAACACGAAATGCGGATGACACGACCCCAACCCGCCCCAGTATCAAAATCCAGCCCTATGTGTCTCTCAGTTTAAAACGCTTTCCAAAGTTTGTAGAGTATTTATAATTCAAACACCAACTAAAGCCAACAGTTGCCTATCATTTTTTTCTCTGTGTCTCTTTTACACACACAGGACCTTGTTTTTTTTAAAAAAAACTTTAAATATAAATTTTATGTGGTAAAAGCTTTTTAAAATTTGTGCCTCTAGTTTTTCTTCAAATAATTTTGTAAAACAGCCAGATAGATTTTGTCAGATGAGAGAGAAGCATTGACGAATGTCAGAAGAACGCTCTGATGAAAGGTCAACGACCTGGAATGTTAACTCTATGTTTCTCTCTCCACAGATGCTGCCTGACCTGCTGAGTATTATCAGCATTTTCTGTTTTTATTATATTACATGTTCATTATGTTTGAAACCTTAACGGATGAGTGAAAAAAAAAAGCTGAATGAAAATATTTTCAAAATGATTCCCCTTCTCTTTTCTAAAGAAATCGGCATTGAGTCCCATCACGCGATACATTTGCATTGAGCCAATCAGATGGAAGAACTTTGAATTAAGGTGCGACAAGTTTCAAAATTAGGCAATTAGATGTAACCGTGACACACAAATTTATGTACAACAGCTGAAGTGTGTGATGGATGCCTAGAAAACAAGTGACTGTACGTTAAAATTAATTAGCTGTGACCCGTTTTTGGAATGTCCTGAGGTTGTGAAAGGCACTATGTAAAAGGAAGGTCTTTCTTTACTTTGTATCCAAGTGTGATACCCAAAATGTGAAGGACAAGAAGTAGGCATTAGACGCACTTTAAAAAAGGATATATATATTTTAATACGTGAGGCACAATTGCGCACTCAAGCTCATAAATCTCGGCAATGCACCCAGACAAAAACAAGTGCCGAACAGGGCACATTCAGAACCCTGCAGACCAAATGCAGAGACTTAAGATAGGTCTCTAGTTAAGCCCAGGAAAACCGTATTTATAGTTAAAAAAAAAATAATACAGGAATGCATTAAGTTGTCAGTTTCTTAATGCTGCCACCCACATTCTAAGTCATAGTTTTGACCGGTCAAGTTGTATTTTCACACAATCAGTCTCAAAAGCTGCCTTTTAATTGGCCAAATTGTACTCAGAATGGAAAAGTACAAGATGCAGGGGTGTAGTTATAATCCCTTTCATAAACCTGGCAAGCTACAGCATGGCTTCAGTTGCTTTCTCATCTCGCTGAAGCCTACTTGGCCATCTAATAATCGCATGTTTTTCTTTTACCCAGAGAGCGGTTAGAATGCGGAACTCGCCACCACAAGGAGTGGTTGAGGTGAATAGCATGGATGCATTTAAGGGGAAGCTAGATAAGTACGTGAGGGAGAAAGGAATAGAAGGATATGCTGATGGGGTTAGATGAAAACGGGTGGGAGGAGGCTCATGTGGAGCATAAACACCAGCATAGACCAGTTGGGCCGAAGGGCCAGTTTCTGTGTTGTAAATTCAATGTAATTCTATGTCATTACTACCACCTCAGTGGGGAAGTAGCCTGAATGTCTACCTGCCAAGACTGAGAAAGTGAAAAGTGATTACCCATTACTCCCATTCCCAAAAATGTCCTGCTGTGATCGCTCAAATGCTTTGTCCTATTGTTGCTAAATATTAACCATACAGGCAACAGAAGGTTCACATTGTGCAACATGAGGCAGGCCATTCCACTCCCTCCCTGGGAGAAAAACAACCCATTGTGGGTAGTCAAAAAAAAATCAATCACGTCATCTGACTGAAGGTCAAATTTTAGGTCCCAGAATGGTCTGGCACGGTGTAGTATCCTTCATCAATTGGCCAGCAAATACACCAGAAATCATGCTCAGAGATGGGTGTTGGGTCTCAATCACCAGCACTAGACAGAAGTCGTCTCTATCCTGGAGCAGTAACTACTCTTCCACCTCATTCTCTGCAGCTCTCTACTCAACAGCCTGATCCCAGCAGGCAGCATTCAAGGATTTGGATGCAGTAAAGTGTTAAAATAATAAAAAGGAGGTACAAGAACACACCGTATTTCATTCTTTGCA
Source organism: Squalus acanthias (assembly GCA_030390025.1). Taxonomy (NCBI): domain Eukaryota; kingdom Metazoa; phylum Chordata; class Chondrichthyes; order Squaliformes; family Squalidae; genus Squalus; species Squalus acanthias. The sequence continues at coordinate 12,407,477 of CM059441.1, read as the reverse complement.
ACATAAATTAACTATACAGAAGCACTTTTAAAAAATCAACGGCAAAAGAAACAGGTCCTTCTGTTCAATTTTTAAAATATTTTTGTTCAGTGGAGAGTTCTGATGACATCGGAGAACTAGCTTTAAGAACTTACTGAACCCCATAGAGTAACTGAGCTTGAGCGGCGGCTGCAGTCACTGCTGTGCATCCGCGAGGCTGAGAGCTACGTGGATAGCACGTTTCGGGAGGTGGTCACCCCGCAGCTTAAGCATGTGCAGGCAGACAGGGAATGGGTGACCGCCAGACAGAAGAGGACCACCAGGTAGGTAGTGCAGGAGTCCCCTGAGCCCATCTTGCTCACCAACCAGTATTTGGTGCCAAGTACTGGTGAGGGCAATGGTTCCTCTGGAGCCAGCCAGAGCCAAGTCCACAGCACCATGGAAGGCTCCGCTGCACAGGGCAGGGGGAAAGGAGAGGGAGAGCAATAGTGATAGGGGATTCAATAGTTAGGGGAGCAGACGGGCGTTTCTGCAGCCGCAGATGTGACTCCAGGATGGTATGTTGCCTCCCTGATTCCAGGGTGTAACTGAACGGCTGCAGGGCATTCTGATGGGGGAGGGTGAACAGCCAGAGGTCGTGGTCCATATCGGTACCAACGACATAGGTAGAAAGAAGGATGAGGTCCTGCAGGCAGAGTGTAGGGAGCTAGGAAAGAGGTTAAAAAGCAGGACCTCAAAAGGTAGTAATCTCCGGATTACTACCAGTGTCACGTGTTAGTGAGTACAGAAATAGGAAGATAGAGCAGATGAATGCATGGCTGGAGAGATGGTGTAGGAGGGAGGGCTTTAGATTCCTGAGGAATTGGAACTGTTTCTGGGGGAGGTGGGACCTCTACAAGCCAGACGGGTTGCACCTCAACAGGAACGGGACCAATATCCTCGCGGGAGGGTTTGCTAGTGCTGTTGGGGAGGGTTTAAACTAGCTTGGCAGGGGGATGGGAACCTAAGTATAGAGTCAGTAGGGAGGGAAGAAAAACTGGAATTGGAAAACAAAAACGTAGAAAGTAAATTGGAAGGACAGAGGAATCAAGGGCTAGATAGTAGTCAACAAGGAGGCTTTCCTGTACTAAATGGTATATACTTCAATGCAAAGAGTATAGCGAACAAGGCAGATGAGTTAAGGGCACAGGTAGATACTTGGGACTATGATATTATAGCTATTACAGAGACGTGGCTGAAAGAGGGGCAGGTATGGCAGCTCAACCTTCCTGGTTACAGAATTTTCAGACGGGATAGAGAGGGAGGGGTCGCGGTATTGATTAAGGAAACTATTACAGCTGTGAGGAGGGATGATATGTTGGAGGGATCATCAAACGAGGCCATATGGGTCGAATTGAAAAACAAGGGGCGATCACACTGCTGGGAGTATACTACAGACCCCCAAACAGTGAGAGGGAGATAGAAGAGCAAATATGTAGACAAATTTCTGAGAAGTGCAAAAACTATAGGGCAGTAATAGTAGGGGATTTCAACTACCCCAATATTAACTGGGATAAAATTAGTGTGAAGGGTATAGAGGGTGCAGAATTCCTAAAATGCATCCAGGAGAACTTTTGAGTCAGTATATAGCAAGCCCAACAAGGGAGGGGGCGGTTCTGGACTTAGTTTTAGGGAATGAAGCTGGGCAGGTAGAAGGCGTATCAGTGGGGGAGCATTTTGGTGCTAGTGACCATAATTCTGTTAGATTTAAGGTAGTTATGGAAAAGGACAAGGATAGACCAGGAATAAAAATTCTAAATTGGGGAAAAGCAAATTTTGCTAAGCTCAGAGGGGATTTAGCCATAGTGGACTGGAAACAGCTACTTGAAGGTAAATCAGTGTCAGAGCAGTGGGAGGCATTCAAGGAGGAGATCTGGAGGGTTCAGACCAAATATGTGCCCTTAAAGAAAAAAAGTGGGACTAACAAATCTGTTGCCCCCTGGATGTCTAGGGACATACAGGGTAGGATAAAGAAAAAAAGGGAGGCGTATGACAGATACCGAGGGCTAAATACTCCAGAATCTTTAGAGGAGTACAGAAAGTGCAGGGGTGCAATTAAAAAGGATATTAGAAAAGCAAAGAGAGAGCATGAAAAATTCTTGGCAAGTAAAATCAAGGAAAACCCAAAGATGTTTTATAAATATATTAAGAGTAAGAGGCTAACTAAAGAAAGGGTAGGGCCTATTAGCGATCACGAGGGTAATCTGTGTGTGGAGGCGGGAAACGTCGGTAGGGTTCTTAATGAATACTTTGCGTCTGTTTTCACAAAGGAGAGGGGTGAAGCAGACATTGCTATCAGGGAGGAGGAGTGTGAAATATCGGATGAAATAAACAGTGAGAGAGGAAGTAGTAAGGGGTTTAGCAGCTTTAAAAGTGGATAAATCCCTAGGCCCGGATGAAATGTATCCCAGGCTGTTAAGCAAAGCAAAAAAGAGGAAATAGCAGAGGCCCTGACCATCATTTTCCAATCCTCTCTGGCTTCAGGAGTGGTGCCAGAGGACTGGAGGACTGCTAATATGTGGTACCCTTGTTTAAAAAGGGAGAAAAAGATAGACGAGTAATTACAGGCCAGTCAGCCTAACCTCTGTGGTGAGAAAATTATTGGAAAGAACTCTGAAGGACAGGATAAATCTTCATTTAGAAAGACACGGATTAATCAAGGATAGTCAGCACGGATTTGTTAAGGGAAGGTCGTGTCTGACAAACTTGACTGAATTTTTTGAGGCGGTAACAAGGAGGGTAGTGCGTTTGATGTAGTGTATATGGACTTTAGCAAGGCTTTTGATAAGGTTCCACATGGCAGACTAGTTACGAAGTTAAAAGCCCATGGGATCCAGGGCAAAGTATCAAGTTGGATTCAAAACTGGCTCGGAGGCAGGAAGCAGAGGGTAATGGTTGATGGGTGTTTTTGTAACTGGAAGACTGTTTCCAGTGGGGTTCCGCAGGGCTCAGTACTAGGTCCCTTGCTTTTTGTGGTATATATCAATGATCTAGACTTGAATATACGGGGTATGATTAAGAAGTTTGCAGATGATACTAAAATCGGCTGTGTGGTTGATACTGAAGTAAGCTGTAGACTGCAGGAAGATATCAATAAATTGGTCAGGTGGGCAGAACAGTGGCAAATGGAATTCAATCTGGAGAAGTGTGAGGTAATGCATTTGGGGAGGGCCAACAAGGAAAGGGAATACACATTAAATGTTCGGACACTGAGTAGTGTAGAGGAACAAAGGGACCTTGGAGTGCAGGTCCACAGATCCCTGAAGTTAGCAGGCCAGGTAGATAAGGTGGTTAAGAAGGCATACGGAATGGTTGCCTTTATTAGCCGTGGCATAGAATACAAGAGCAGGGGGGTTATGCTTCAACTGTATAAAACAGTAGTGAGGCCTCAGCTAGAGTACTGCGTGCAGTACTGGTCACCACATTACAGGAAATATGTGATTGCACTAGAGAGGGTACAGAGGAGATTTACAAGGATGTTGCCGGGAGTAGAAAATCTTAGCTATGAGGAAAGACTGGACAGGCTGGGTTTGTTTTCCTTGGAACAGAGGAGGCTGAGGGGAGACCTTATTGAGGTGTATAAAATTATGAGGGACCTAGATAAAGTGGATAGAAAGGACCTATTTCCCTTAGAGGGGTCAAAAACCAGGGGGCACAGATTTAAATAATTGGTGGAAGGTTTAGAGGGGATTTGAGGGGAAATTTCTTCACCCAGAGGGTTGTGGGGGTCTGGAACTCACTGCCTGAAAGGGTGGTAGAGGCAGAAATACCAACCACATTTAAAAAGTACTTGGATGTGCACTTGGGATGTTGTAACCTGCTGGGCTATGGACCAAGAGCTGGAAGTGGGATTAGGCTGGATAGCTCTTTGTTGGCCGGCGCGGACACGATGGGCCGAAATGGCCTCCTTCCGTGCTGTAACTTTCTATGATTCTATGAATCTAATTAACATTCACAGCTTGAACTGAAGCACCACGGCTTGTTACTGTTAATTCAGCGCTCTCATACAGGCAGCCAGTTTTTCCTATGAGGTTATCAGAATTTAAGATTTTTTTGTTAACGTTAAACATTAATCAAATTTTTTCCCCAGGTACTGATGGAGAGTTGCTTTCAATATGGTGTTGGATTAAAGATAAAAAAAGCATCAAGTAAATATACTACCACATTAAACACAATGTACACACAGAATCGAGCCCGTGCCGGCTCTCTGCAAGAGCACTTCAGCTAGTCCCACTCCCCTGCCCTTTCCCCGTAGCCCTGAAAATTTCTTTCCTTCAGATACTTCAGATACCCTTTTGAAAGCCGTGATTGAGTCTGCCTCCACCACCCTTTCAGGCAGTGCATTCCAGATCTTAACCACTCGCTGCGTAAAAAAGTTTTTCCTCATGTCGCCTTTGGTTCTTTTGTCAATCACCTTAAATCTGTGTCCTCTGGTTCTTGACCCTTCTGCCAATGGGAACAGCTTCCCTGTATCTACTCTGTCCAGATCCCTCATGATTTTGAACACCTCTATCAAATCTCCTCTTAATCTTCTCTGCTCCAAGGAGAACATCCCCAGCTTCTCCAGTCTATCAATGTAACTGAAGTCCCTCATTCCTGGAATAATTCTCGTAAATCTTTTCTGCACCCTCTCTAAGGCCTTCACGTCCTTTCTAAAGTGTGGTGCCCAGAATTGGACACAATACTCCAGTTGAGGCTGAACCAGTGTTTATACAGGTTCAGCATAATTTCCACACTTTTGTACTCTATACCTCTATTTATGAAGCCCAGGATTCCGTAAGCCTTTTTAACTGCTTTCTCAATCTGCCACCTTCAACGATTTGTGCACACATACCCCCAGGTCTCTCCGTTCGTGCACCCCCTTCAGGATCGTACCATTTAGTTTATACGTCCTCTCCTCATTCTTTCTACCAAAATGTATCACTTCACACTTGTCTGCGTTAAATTTCATCTGCCACATGTCAGCCCATTTCACCAGCCTGTCTATGTCTTCCTGAAGTCTATCACTCTCCTCCTCACTGTTCACTATACTTCCAAGTTTTGTGTCATCTGCAAATTTTGAAATTGTGCCCTGTACACCCGCATCCAAGACATTAATATATATCAAGAAAAGCAGTGATCCTAGAACCGACCCCTGGGGAACACCACTGTATACCTCCCTCCAGTCATAAAAACAACCTTCCACCAATACTCTGTTTCCTATCACTTAGCCAATTCCGTATCCAGGCTGCCACTGTCCCTTTTATTCCATGGGCTTCAACTTTGATGGCAAGCCTATTATGTGGCACTTTGTCGAACGCCTTTTGGAAATCCATGTACACTATGTCAACTGCATTACCCTCACCAAACTTCTCTGTTACCTCAAAGAACTCAATCAAGTTAGTTAAACACGATTTGCCTTGAACAAATCCATGCTGGCTTTCCTTAATTAATCCATACTTGTCCAAGTGACTTAATTTTGTCCCAGATTACTGTTTTTAAATGCTTCCCCACTACTGAGGTCAAACTGACTGGCCTGTAGTTGCTGGGTTTATCTTTACACCCTTTTTTAAACAATGGTGTAACATTTGCAATTCTCCAGTCCTCTGGTACCAACCCCCGTATCGAAGGAGGATTGGAATATTATGGCCAGTACCTCCACAAGTTCCTCCCTCAATTCCCTCAGCATCCCACCTGCTCCTGGTGATTTATCTACTTTAAGTACAGCCAGCCTTTCTAATACTTCCTCTATCAATTTTCATCCTATCAAGTATCTCCACTACCTCCTCCTTTACTATGTCTATGGCAGCATCCTCTTCCTTGGTGAAGACAGATGCAAAGTACTCATTTAGTACCTCAGCCATACCCTCTGCCTCCATGCATAGGTCCCTAATCGGCCCCACCCCTCCTCTTATGACCCTTTTACTATTTTTTATATGCCTATAGAAGACTTTTGGATTACCTTTTATGTTGGCTGCCATTCTATTCTCATACCCTCTTTTTGCCCCTCTTATTTTCTTTTTAACTTCTCCTCTGACCTTTCTGTATATAGCCTGATTCTCAGATGTATTTGCAACCTGACATCCGTCATACGTGCTCTTTTTCTGCTTCATCATATTCTCGATCTCTTTCGTCATCCAGGGAGCCCTGACTTTAGTTGCCCTGCCTTTCCCCCTAGTGGGAATGTACCTCGACTATACCTGAACTAGTTCCTCTTTTAAAAGGCAGCCCATTGTTCCATTACAGCTCTGCCTGCCAATCTTTGATTCCAGTTTACCTTGGCCAGATGTCAGAGTTATACAGCACAGAAAGAGGTCCTTCGGCCCATCGTGTCCTTGCCGGCCATCAAGTCCTGTCTATTCTAATCCCATTTTCCAGCACTTGGTCCGTAGCTTTGTATGCTATGGCGTTTCAAGTGCTCATCTAAATGCTTCTTGAATGTTGAGGGTTCCTGCCTCTACCACCCTTTCAGGCAGTGAGTTCCAGATTCCAACCACCCTCTGGGTGAAAAAGTTTTTCCTCAAATCCCCTCTAAACCTCCTGCCCCTTACCTTGAAACTATGCCCCCTTGTTATTGACCCCTCTACTAAGGGGAAAAGTTCCTTTCTATCTACCCTATCTATGCCCCTCATAATTTTGTACACCTCAATCAGGTCCCCCCTCAGCCTTCTCTGCTCTGAGGAAAACAACCCCAGCCTGTCCAGTCTCTCTTCATAGCTGAAGCGCTGCAGCCCAGGTAACATCCTGGTGAATCTCCTCTGCACCCTCTCCAATGCAATCACATCCTTCCTATAGTGTGGCGACCAGAACTGCACACAGTATTCCAGCTGTGGCCTAACTAGCGTTTTGTACAGCTGTGTTCTCATCCCACTGAAATTGGCCTTCCCCCAGTTAAACATTTTTACTCTAGATTGCTCCCTTTCCTTTTCCATAGCTAATCTAAACCTTATGATACTATGATCACTGTTCCCTAAATGTTCACCTACTGACAGTTGCTCCACTTGACCTACCGGATTCCCCAGAACCAGATCCAGCAATGCCTTCTCCCTCGTCGGGCTGGAAACATACTGGTCAAGAAAGTTCTCCTGAACACGTTTCAGAAATTCTTCCCCTTCTCTGCCCTTAACACTATTACGATCCCAGTCTATATTAGGATAGTTGAAGTCCCCCACTATTACTACTCTATAGTTCTTACACCTCCACCTCCAGAGCAAATTTGTTCCTCCATATCTTTCCCAATATTTGGTGGTCTATAGAATACATCGTCAAAAATCTCTGTTCTGCTATGCCAATGGTGTATTTATATTGCAGCAATGATGACAGACGTTTCCAATGACTAAAATAGTTGTTTGTCATTTGCCACACTGTGGAATCTGCCTGGTTTTTAGTATGCGGAAGATTCCACTAATCTAGAAGTGATAAACAACTATTTATGTCTTGATTCACAACAACTACTTACGTTTATATAGCGCTTTTAACGTAGTAACAACGTTCCAAGGCACTTCACTGGAGCGCTGGCAGACAAAATTGGACACCGAACCACATAAGAGAGATATTAGAACAGGTGACCAAATGTTTGGTCAAAGAAGTAGGTTTTAAGGAGCGGGTCTTAAAAGGAGAGGTGGAGCGGCAGAGAGGTTTAGGGAGGGAATGGCATGGAAGGGTCCATACAATACAGCAAATGAAAAGCTATATTATTGCTCCATACAGGCAAGCTGAGCCAGTCAGGCTGATGATGGCAATATTTATATTCTTGCCAGGAAAAATAGCATAGACCAACTCCTTAAGCGGGTCTCAAAATCTCAAGAGGCAGCAGCACCTCATTAATGCGACAAAATAGGTTTGAGTGATCGGGCCAGGCTTCACCTTAGCTGAAAGCCATGGACCAAAAGTGGCTTGCTGTATCAGGGTTCTTTGACAGTAAGAGTGACTACAGACAGAAAGCTTTTTGTACCAATTGAACAGGATTTTCTGTCCACAAAGCATTCGGGAGAGATTTATCAATCTGGATTAAGGTCAGAAGTTAATGGGGAGATTCCCTTACAAAAAGGAAATGTTCTCTGTTAACAATTGATTATCAATGTATTCAGATCAGTGCTAATGACTTTTGCTTGATAGAGATAATCCAATATGAACCAATTATACTTTGACTGATCAACAGGCTTCAAATTTATGTCGGTATATTGGTGTACTTGTGGCCATTCATTAAAATGGCCCCGATAATAGGAACAGTCGAGCCTGTTCAATGAGAACATGGCTGATCTGTGACCTTGCCCCATATCCCTTAAAATGTTCGGTTAACAAAAATCTCTCAATCTCAAACTTAAAATTAACAACTGACCTAGCATCAACTGGCGTTAGCAGAAGAGAGTTCCAAACTTCTATCACACTTTGCGTGTAAAAGTGTTTCCTAAATTCACTCCTGAAAGGTCTGGCTTTAATTTTTAGACTATGTCCCTGAGTTCTAGACTCCCCAACCAGCAAAAATAGTTTCTCTCTATCTACCCCATCAGTTCCCCTTAATAGCTTGAAAACTTTGATCAAATCACCCCTTAATCTTCTAAATTCCAGGGACTATAACCCTAGTTTGCGTAATCTCTCTCAATTTAACCCTTGCAGTCCAGGTATAATTCTGGTAAATCTACGCTGCACTCTCTCCAAAGCCAATATATCCTTCCTAAGGTGTGGTGCCCAAAACTGAACACAGTACTCCAGGTATAGTCTGTAATATATGTGGGTAGAACAAATGAATGACAGAGACACGATGAGTTGCTAGTCCATGTGCTTGCTTTATTAGGCCAGAGCGAACTGAGCATGCTCATACTAAACCATGTGACAAACCATGTGGTCATACCTTAAAGAAAGACTTGCATTTATATAGCGCCTTTCACGACCACCAGACGTCTCAAAGCGCTATACAGCCAATTAAATACTTTTGAAGTGTAGTCACTGCTGCAATGTGGGATACGCAGCAGCCAATTTGCGCACAGCAAACTCGCACAATCAGCAATGTGATAATGACCAGATAATCTGTTTTCTAGTGATGTTGATTGAGGAATAAATATTGGCCAGGACAACTCCCCTGCTCTTCTTCAAAATAGTGCCATGGGAATCTTTTACGTCCACTTGAGAGAGCAGATGGGGCCTCAGTTTAACGTCTCATCCGAAAGACAGCACCTGCAACAGTGCAGCGCTCCCTCAGCAATGCACTGGAGTGACGGCCTAGATTTATGTGCTCAAGTCCCTGGAGTGGGACTTGAACCCACAACCTTCTGACTCAGAGGCGAGTGTGCTACCAACTGAGCCACAGTTGACATGGTCCAACTAGGGCTTTGAGAGACAGCAACTTCATCAACATTTTTGGCATCATGAAGCCTTCGAGAGACATTTCCAACAGTCAGGAAATACTTGGGAAGACTGTTCTAAAAAGCAGTTGTGAATGGCATGTGGTCTGCAGGCCACATAATGAGGAGCACTGATCTATGATGGGCAGACAGAATAAAAACACCTTGGAAGTGTTTGACTTTTGAAAACCTGAACCCTTCAACATGACCGTTTCTGTAATGAAAACCTTACAAGCTTCCGAAACCTCAGAGGTCTCTTCTTCAGATGATAAACCAGTTAAAAGGAAGAAACAGTCTTGACAGCTGCTTGATCACCATTTTATCACATGTAGAGAAGACCTCGGAGATTTTAAAATACCTGTGTTCTCAAAAGTAGGTTAGTCAGATATTGTTACTTTATACTATACGTAAACTGAATGCCAATGATTTATTTGTAGTGAATTTCTAAAACCAGTGCTTTTGAAAAAAAAAAATTCCCCCCAAAAAGATTCACACAACTCATACACAATGATAATTTAAACAGTTGTCCCTTGCCTGTTTTCTATCAGTCACACTAAGTATTTTTTCCCAAGATGTGTCTCTCAGCCGTGGCTCAGTTGGTAGCACTCTCTCTCCGAGTCAGAAGGTTGTGGGTTCAAGTCCCACTCCAGGGACTTGAGCACATAAATCTAGGCCGTCACTCCAGTGCATTGCTGAGGGAGTGCCGCACTGTTGCAGGTGCTGTCTTTCGGAGGAGACGTTAAACTGAGGCCCCGTCTGCTCTCTCAAGTGGACGTAAAAGATCCCATGGCACTATTTTGAAGAAGAGCAGGAGAGGTATCCCCGGTGTCCTGGCCAATATTTATCCCTCAACCAACATCACTAAAACAGATTGTTTGGTCATTACGACATTGCTGTTTGTGGGATCTTGCTGTGTGCAAATTGGCTGCTGCGTTTCCTACATTACAAAAGTATTTAATTGGCTGTACAGCACTTTGGGACGTCCTGAAAGGTGCTATTAAATGCAAGTCTTTTTTCTTTAAGATTTGAAATTGTAGACACGATTAAATGTTTTTAAAAACGGACATTTTAGAAATGAAAATTTTGACATTCTAAATGTAGAAAATAGCCAGGCCATCTTCAGAACAGACTAAATGAACATAACTCGATCCCCCATTGCAGTACAATGACCTTGGGGTAAGGTGGGGCCGGGGGGGGGGGGGGGGGGGGGGGGGTGGAATATCCAGAGTTCCTGCTCATTAGCTAGAGGCCTTTGCTGGGAACTGTATCTGTGCTTATTGAAGGAGATCAGACTGGAGCGGAGCTGTGATGTTCTCAATAGCCTAACCCTCATTATTTGGGTTCACGTGAGCAATGGCCAATGAAGTAATGGACACTGCTGCCACCTGTGGAACTTGATGTCTGCATGAGTCACTACTTCGAGAAGAGATGGGGAGTAAAGAAGAACAATGAGGGGGAAAGTTGTTTTTTTTTATAAATTGTTAACTTAGTCAACATATGGTATAAACAAGATCAGTAACAGGACCCTTTACTTTATAGAATAAACCACCAGTGTATAATTGCCCTGTAGGTTCAAATAAAGCACCAAATCCAGTAATGTAAGCCATTATATGTAAAGTATCTTTGCATAAAAAAAGCCTCTCCAAGTATTTTCATGGCTTATTTACAAGTTCACTTGGACATTAAACTGTGCATTTGTCCGTCACCTTTGTACTTGTTCGGTTAAGCAAACCTAGGGTGAATTTTATCACGGAGGGTTAAAATAAATGTTAATGAGGACAATACAGTTGTCTAGTTATTACACCAAATCTATTGCCACAGCTTTATAAAATTACGTCTACATATATATTTTTTTTAAAACGTGAACAGCAGCAACAATTCCAGTCCTTCCCCACAGGATTGATAGGGAAAGTCATGGAAATCACTTAGTGGTCAAGCTTATAATGTTTAGATGTATGGTCCAACTCACTGATGGCTATTAGCGTAGAGTTCTCCACAAGTATTTCACAATGATGGACCGTCATACAATGATGGATTGCACTACCCTTTTACAAGCCACCAGTGCTTTTACCCCTTACAACCAGAAAGACATTTCTTACTGGAATGCCTCAACAGGCACTTTCAAAATGTCTTGAGGTAAAATATGAAAAATGCTCGGGTTGGATAAAAGCCCTCCTTAATGACTGCCGATGACTTGACTAACACAACCTCAGCAGTTGGATCAGAAGGCTTAAAGTAATGGGATCAAGCTTTGGGGTTGGAGCAAGGATGGTGAAAAGGAACGCCAGAGATATAAAGAACACTGGAGATATCCAACAGGGGAAGGGAGGTGAAGAACAACGCGAGATCAGTTACAAAATTGCCCAGTGACTGATGTGCCATAAAATCAAAACCTGTTCCAGAAAACCCTGCTAACATTTTGGAAAGGAACCATGCTGATGATATGGGGCAATTAAGAAGGTAGATTGAAGTTGGGTCTTTCCTGCTTACTGAAGCAGTAAATCTTTCTAGATTGACACCACCTTATAAAATCATCACCCTGCTACCAACGCAGATTAAAAACAGACTTCCCCTCAATGAATAGCACCTGCCATTTTCAAACAGCCACAGCACAGATAACTCGATTTTCTACCTGCTTTAATTTCAATGCAACATGTTTCTTAAGAATAGATGCAATAGGCATGTCACAACGCCACTGTACTGAACCATGAGGTTTGAGAGAGCAGTTAAAAGCAAGGATGCATTACAATGAAAAAGATCAATTAAAATATTTCCTAGGAAAGTTCCTTCCTCTTAAAGCCACACCAGAGAAAGACAAAATGGACAAATGGATAACACTTATTCTTTCCAGAACATTGTTTAAAATAACTCCAAAAACGTGCATATGCATACACGTATAGCATTCAGGTTGTGCCAATCATTTTGCAATCAAAATACTCTTTGACTATTGAAATGGTTCAGTGCACAGAGCTGTAACTCATTCTGCACAGTCAACATATTATTATGCAAGGCAATGAAAACACAGCTACCTAAAAATGACATGTTAGAGACTCCATTTGTCAGCCAATACATATTCCAACCGTCTACCCAAGAAATTCATTTGAGTCACCGCAGAAGGATCAGTCTTCCACAGAATATCATCGAAATAAAACAAACCGTACAAGCACCTATTTTGCTGGCTGTTTGATTAATTAAGTTCAATTATATTTAAGACAATAATTTTCTGAAACTAGCGTAGACCAATTGGACCGAGTGGCCGGTTTCTAGGCTGTAAATTCTATGTAACTCATCATAACAAAACGCCGAGTTTCAGAAAATGCACATTTTTTTTTAAACGAACAAAATGTGCACAATTTAGCAATCCAACGACACCCCGAAAGTTAGACCAGGATGTTCAAACTACAAGTCATGGACCACGCGACGTTGCCGGATTTTCCTCCAGGCCAGCCGATATTGCGGTGACCCGGACCCAGCGAACTGCAGTGGGACGCCGGTCCAGGGTGTGCAGCTTGCCGGCAGCGTGTTTCCGAGGCCCTGCCCCAGCCCACAAGCTGCAGTGGGCCAAGTACCAGATAGTTAAAATCGCCCAGGCTGTATTTTCAAAATGCCTGTGAGAAGTACACACACACAGCTTCCCCTCTTCTTGGGTCTGGGCCTTCAGCTCCATTGCATTTCCAGAGTTTGCATTGTTGCCTGAAGTTTTCATGATTAAACATTTTCTACCAGTTGGTGTAGCACAAGTTTCACAGGGCACTAATGGCAGTGTGTGTATTGGTGGATTACAACTCACATGCCGCAGCTTAAGGCGGCCACTTCATACCGAGTCTAATACTGTGCAGGAAGGGTAGGACTTTCAAATAAGAAGTCGTGGCATACTCTACGAAGAGAGGGTCTTACTTCAATCAAAAGTAATTCTGATATTTTAACACCAAATCCTTAATCTTTGACTGGACAAATATTATTTTTCCTTCCTAGATACAGTTTTCGGATTGGAATTCAGATCCAGGGGGTAAAATCTCTGTTAGAAGAATATTGGTTACTACATGAATTCAGATGTGTGTTGTATTGTCATGATGGCAACAGTCTTCCTTAGCACTGGTTCACAATGACTATATCAAACTCAATATATATCACTCTACTTTATGCACAAACCAGATAGTTTGATGATGCAATAAATATTTGAAATTAACTTCCTGTGTTAACATTTTCAGACACATAATCAGCACTGCCTTAACTTTCAAGGTTCCAATAGCCAGTTCAAAAAGGTAAAATGTAACTAATTTTAAATAGCAGATTAACTAAATTCAAAAAAGATTGGCATAGATCTGTGCTCAAAGCACACTGGTACTTCATACAAAATTAGCTGACCATTTTCTCCACAACCTATTAAAGCTTAAATCCCCTATCATGCTGCTCCCTTGATTAATTCCCCAGAGTAATGCAGATTCTAGAACCTAGTTTTCTCATCCCAGAGAGCGCATGTACTGAACACCTGCCTTCAACAAACCAGCAACTACTGAATTACATAGAATTTACAGCACAGAAACAGACGGCCCAACTGTAAGTTGCAACCACACCTGCCACCTCCCTCCAATTCTCTCCACTCCTTTCCTGGAGGCATTGATTCTTGCTGAGCATACGGTTTCTTGGCAGTCAGCAGCCCACAATACTTCATCTCGGGCTCATTTTGCATGCGTGGCATTGGCTCTCGATCTACCAATGCCTCGATTTTACAATTCTCACCCTCGTGTGCAAATCCCTCCATGGTTTTGCCCCTCCCGATCTCCAACCTCCTCCAGTCCTACAACCCTCTGAGAACTCTGGCCTCTTGTCCATTCTCCCACTTCTTTCGCTCCAACAGTGGCACCCGTACCTTCCTCCATCTTGACCCGAAGCTCTGGAATCCCCTCCTCAGACCTCTTTGTCTCTCTCTCCTCCTTTAAGATGCTGCTCGATACCGACCTCTTTGACCAAACATTTGGTCATCTGCTCCAACGTCTCCTTCTTCAGCTCGGTGTCAGTTTTTTGTCCGATTACACTCCTGCAAAGCGCCTTGGAACGCTACGTTGGAAGGCGCTATATAAATGCACGTCGTTGTTGAGTATCAGTGAGCTATTCTTATACATGCAGCAGGGAGGGCACAGGCACTGCAGTATGGGCCGATTCTCATTTCACCCAAAGCCCACACTTCCAGCAAGAGAGTCACCCTGTAGCAATCAGGAGCGGGAAATCTGGGCTGATGTTTGCCTTCCCTCGCTAGGGGCTGCTGGGACCAATTGCAGCAAAAACCGAGATCAGCTAGCGCTGCACAGTCTGGGAATCGAACCGGAGGCTTTCTGGTCTAAATGACTTACAACCCCACCATGCAGTGCATTCACCCACTAAGCAATTGGAGAGCTGCAAAACATCTATCATTTAAGAGGAGGTAAAATATCAGCCTAGTTAATTATAAAACCTAAATGTATTTTATTTTTATAAAATATTTGCAGCAACTGAACCAGTTATCAAATGAGAAATTAATACAACTACATTTATAATCAAATCAAATTAGGACAACGTTAAAAATATTGATATTTCCTTAGAGAAACACTTTACAAATTGACCTGTCTACATGCAATCATTTCAGAACTCATTTCAAATTTTGCATGAATATGAAATCAAACCTCTATAATTTATCTTTGTCATTGTGCATATAATAATTTAATTAAAAATGGCCCAACTTATTTCCTAGATAAAATCTTAATAAAAAAATTGATTTACAAGGTTAATGTCTTCCATTTACATACTCAAAACTCCATCACATTGTTATGTCAATTTCTAAATTATAAAATATAGATTTTTGAAGGAAATGAATACTAAGTGTGCTCACTAATTGCATAATAAGATTAACAAGGGACTGTCATTATTCATCAGTTTGTTATATATATTTACTCTAATTTTACTAAAAATCAAATGATTAAAAGGGTGATTTTACTTATGTAATTTATATGAACAAAATAATGAAATGTGGCTAATACTTTTGGAGCCTGCATTCGCACCATGACTGAACTGAAAATACTACATACCTAGAATTCTGAACTATGTGACAAATGATCACAAGACAATCCAGTCTCCTATTGTAGAAATGGACTTAAATTAATTTTAAAGGAGTGTTTATTTTAATTTGGGCCCAACTTAGAATTTTCAACATACCAGTTCAGCAATTTCGGAACTCATCTGCTGGTCTGTGAGTAAATATAGTATGTCACTGAACCAGGCAGATCAAGAGCTTCATAGGGGACAATGGAAGTGCTACAATTGATGTTACTGTTCCCTATCTTAAAGGGTCAAAAAAGAGTGTTCCCAGTCCCAATTATTAATCAGTAGACATCAGACAGCGACACAAAGTAAGGTTGTATTCCCTGGAATTTAGATGGCTAAGGGGTGAATAGATGGAAGTTTAAAAGATATTAAGGGGAACTGATAGGGTAGATAGAGAGAAGCTATTTCCGCTGGCTGGGGATCTAGGACGAGGGGACATAGTCTAAAAGTTGGAGCCAGGCCTTTCAGGAGTGAAGTTAGGAAACACTTCTACACGCAAAGGGTGGTAGAAGTTTGGAACTCTCTTCCGCAAATGGCAATTGATGCTATGTCAATTGTTAATTTGAAATCCGAGATTGATAGATTTTTGTTAACCAAAGATATTAAGGGATATGGGGAAAAGGCGGGAATATGGAGTTAGGTCACAAATCAGCCATGATCTCATTGAACAGGCTCGAGGGGCTAAATGGTCTACTCCTATTCCTATGTTCCGGTGAAGGGATTAGAATTAGCTGCAGTGCCCTCCCCCATGGTGAAACAGCCTACTCACGATCCAGGCTCACAAGTAAGAATAATGGTCACTTAGATGAGTACCTACTATGAAGCATGAATCACTGCCTTCAAGAGAGGAGAGTTAATGGGAAAATTTGGAGAACAAAGAAAAAGCAAGATTGGTAAATTGCAACAGATCAGTAGCTAGTTATTTTTTTTTTAAAAGTAACTTTTTTTTTAAAATATAGATCCATTTCACACACACACACACTTTTATATTTTCAGGAGTAACTCACAAAACCAATAAGATTTTGCCTTTTTAATTAGGCAGTCCTGTTAAAAAGCAGCAGTTTGAAAATTATTTCTATGTGTAACATGTTAGTGACATTTGAGCAGGGTAAAATTCAACAGAGCTAAACTGCCATAACAGATACAACTGGAAGAGACAACTCCCCTCAATACTAAGGTTCAAATTTACAGGACTGCAAACGATACTGTCAATCACTTCAGTGTGATATTACTGAAAAGGTTGCTTAACAGTTTTGTTTGGCTTCTTTCCTTCCCCACTATACACCCCAACCACTGACTTACCAAGTGTTATCACCGTTACATTTACTGCTCGGCACGGAATGTTAATTACAAAACTCACAATACTGAAGACATCCTTTTTTAAACCACTTAGGGACAGAACTGCTAGTGCAATACTGTAGCTACGCAAAACTTTCCTTGAAATAAAATCCAGTTCTCAGTATTTTCCAATCGAAATTTATAGAATCATAGAAACTTACAGCTCAGGAGGCCATTCGGCCCATTGTGTCTGTGCCGGCCAAAATAGAACTATCCAGCCTAATCCCACTTTCCAGCTCTTGGTCCGTAGCCTTGCAGGTTACAGCACTTCAAGTGCATATCCAAGTACTTTTTAAAATGAGATGAGGGTTTCTGCCTCTACCACCCTTTCAGGCAGTGAGTTCCAGACCCCCACCACCCTCTGGGTGAAAAAAGTTCTCCTCAACTCCCCACTAATCCTTCTACCAATTACTTTAAATCTATGCCCCCTGGTTATTGACCTCTCTGCTAAGGGAAATAGGTCCTTCCTATCCTCTCTATCCAGGTCCCTCAAAATTATAATTTTGTTGCCACATCCACAGAACTTGCAATATTTTGATACTCACTGATTTCAGATATCAAACATTTGCAATTCAGTTCACTGTAAAAGCCTCAGGAATGCACTCTCAAACACTGAGTAAGTGCATTCTGCAGTGCGTTGTGATTCCAGAACTCCAGTACATCACTGTGATTCATTGAAAACGTCAGTAACTAGACACACACAGCATAAGCTCTGTAATCCCTCACGTATGCTACAGTCTTCAAAAGAGAGGATACATTATTGTATATCTACTCATAAGTTTAAAAGCCTTAGCAAAAGGTCCTGGCAAGATATCATATTCCAAAATCCCATAGGATACAGCAGGAATCCTACCACTTTGGAGCAAATCCTTTAGAATTCGGTTGTATTTTCCCCAGCAAGTTCTAATAGATTCATAGTAAAAAAAAAATCCAACAGGATTGTAAGATAAGAAAAATCTACATACTGCTAAAAATGGCCATAATTGTTGGGGGAAATTGGTCTCGCCAATAAAGAATTGTGCAAGCTGTAACAGAAAATCCCTGGTACAGTTCCAGCGATCTCCAACACATTTGTAATCATGACAAAAAGTCATCTCTGCAAGCAGGCCAAGCAAAACTTCACAACTTACGTGTCCTTATACCGGTCACAGGATGAACAATTATCCCCAGTTCCGGTATATAGCACATTAGAGATCGTGTGGGAAATGCACCATGCTCTCCTGTCTTCCTCCAAAAGGTGCACACACACATTCAAGTTAAAACTAGTAGATTTAACTACAAGTTGAATAATACAGAAGTAGAAATACACAGCAAGGCGCAGAGTGTAATTACGTAAAATCTAATAAAGATCAAATCAGGCAGTAATCAGTTTGAATATCCTGGTTAGAATATACTTTTTAAACAGTTTGGATGAAACACAGTCTCTCATAGACCTTCACGATGTAATATTGTACATTGCGGATATGAATTTCCAATACAGTGTTCGTATCGCCAGTCAGAACTAAAACTAAAAGTTGTGCTTTATTAGCATGGGACGCCTTTCTGGTTAAGCCGTGCTTTTGAAGTCAGGTCTCACACCTTGAGGTGGGTTTTTACCATTTTTTCACGTCAACGGTTCAACTATTGAATTTGTCCACTCCACGGTCCATTAACCTATATACATTAACATTTCAAACTACCAGCCCTAGCCGAGAAGCAATTTTAATTTTTTTTTTTTAATACTCGTTTATGGGATGTGGGCGTCGCTGGCAAGACCAGCATTTATTGCCCATCCCTAGTTGCCCTCGAGAAGGTGGCGGTGAGCCGCCTTCTTGAACCGCTGCAGTCCGTGTGGTGAAGGTACTTCCACAGTGCTGTTAGGGAGGGAGTTCCAGGATTTTGACCCAGTGACGATGAAGGATTAGCGATATACTTCCAAGTCAGGATGGTGTGTGACTTGGAGGTGGTGGTGTTCCCGTGCGCCTGCTGCCCTTGTCCTTGTAGGTGGAAGAGGTTGCGGGTTTGGGAGGTGCTGCCGAAGAAGCCTTGGTGAGTTTCTGCAGTACATCTTGTAGATGGTACACACTGCAGCCAAGGTACGCCAGTGGTGGAGGGAGTGAATGTTTAAGGTGATGGATGGGGTGCCAATCAAGCGGGCTGCTTTGTCCTGGACGGTGTCGAGCTTCTCGAGGGTTGTTGGAACTGCACTCATCCAGGCAAGTGGAGAGTATTCCATCACACTCCTTACTTGTACCTTGTAGATGGTAGAAAG
The DNA here is from genome assembly GCA_030390025.1 of Squalus acanthias. Lineage (NCBI taxonomy): Eukaryota > Metazoa > Chordata > Chondrichthyes > Squaliformes > Squalidae > Squalus > Squalus acanthias. Next base: position 12,388,466 of record CM059441.1, on the reverse strand, counting down.
GCTTTGGGGAGTCAAGAGGTGAGACACTCGCCACAGAATACCCAGCCTCTGACTTGCTCTTGTTGCCACAGTATTTATCTTCTAAACTGTGGTGCCTACAAAACCAAAAAAAAATCCACCCAAGATAAACATCTCCCATCGCCATGGTCTGATTGTGCAACCAGTTAAGTATTGGTCACCACTGCCACAAAATAATGAGATACAGCTGGCTGATGCAAATTGCATTTACTACATCTATCTAAAGTCATATAAAATAAATACAAAATTCCCCTTACATGTCAGACACCTTCTCACACAGCTGGTCATCAAGTACCAACACCCTATGGTGCTAACTGGGACAGCACGTTTTGCTGCATTATAAATGGACACTCAGAAGGATTGTGCGAGGAAGCCACACAACGCAATGCCACCTTATTGTAGAAATAAAAGAGCCATTTCCAATTATACAGGAGAATCTCTCTACTGGCTGATTGTTACACAGAGGGGTCGGTTTTAACGTCAGGATGACATCCCTTGGTGCAATCGTGCCAGCCGCCCGATGTTCTTGGCGTGATGCCCGAGCTTCATTTGCACCTGAGCACAGTGAGCTGAGAGTGCGGAGCCAGAGCTCACGGGCAGCTCACTGATTGGGGTGGGCAGGAATCCAATGGCTTTTCACCAAGTTGAGCCGGAGGTTTTATCTTCCAGGTAGAGGGGAGGCGTGTGTGTGGAGTGTGTCAAGATTTGTGAGGGGCCCGAAGGAGCCTTCTTTTTAAAACAAAAACTTACCTAGTTTGGGAGTATCCTGCAGCGGCTCCTTTAAGGACCACTGGTTAGGCTGCCCACTACCTGGTGCCACTGGGCGGAATTTGCATGGCACACTCATTACAATAGTACCTCGAAAATGTGCTGGGGTTGTCAAAGAACCCTGGTTAGCACATTAGAATTCGGCTCTGCCTGAAACAGGCGGGCTCCCAGGCCCTTCTCGCGGAGGCCCGAGAAAGTGGCAACTGCGGGAACGGGGCGGTGAGTGTATCTTTGGTGATTCTCGGGGCACTGCTCCCCCCACGTACCCGCGAGGTGGGTAGGGACTTAACATCGACCCCAGGGAGTCTAAAAAGTTGCTCCAGTTTTCTACTGTACAAGTAACTTTGATAAGTCGAAGCACAGCCTTCTGATTTTTACCAGAGTGCCATTCAAATGTATAATTAGTCATCAGCAGGCACTTCACGGTAATTGATATACAACTGTCGAGAACAAATGCAGTGTGTAAATTAGTCTGCAGCCCACGTGTCCCACCCTCCTGCTTCAAGAAAGATGCATAGCATTATGGAGTCTTCAGGAACACAAAAATTGCGAGGGAGAAGAGAAAAAGACTTGCATTTATATAGCGCCTTTCATGACCACCAGACGTCCCAAAGCACTTTACAGCCAATGAAGTACTTTTTGAAGTAGGAAATGCAGCAGTCAATTTACGCACAGCAAGCTCCCACAAACAGCAATGTGATAATGACCAGATCATCTGTTTTAGTGAAGTTAATTGAGGGATAAATTTTGGCTAGGACACCGAGGTTAACTCCCCTGCTCTTCTTCGAAATAATGCCACAGGATCTTTAACGTCCACACGAGAGAGCAGAATGGGCCTCGGTTTAACGTCTCATCCAAAAGACGGCACCTGCGACAGTGCAGCACTCCCTCAGCACTGCCCTGGAGCGTCAGCCTAGATTTCGTGGTCAAATCTCTGGAGTGGGACATGAACTCACAACCTTCTGACTCAGAAGCGAAGGTGCTGCCACTTGAGCCACTGGCTGACAGGGAGAAAAAAGGAAAGAAATAATAAACCAGAATATATGACTACACGCAATTTCTCTCCAGTCCACAGATTGGTAACCTCCTGCGCACACATTTCTGTCTGAAGTATGGAATGTGCCAGTGAGAACATTTTGCAACACCGCAGAACAGGAAACAGACTCCCTAGATCAAGGTACTGTCGAGCTCATACCAAAAAATCTGAGTGGTCATGTCAATTATACATAAAAAATGATGGATGCTGTGGGTGTAGGCTAAAGCGGTTATTCAATCTTGGGGTTCTAATGACCTCAAACTGTGAGCGTGCAGTTCAAATAATTTACAAGTGGTAGAAGAGCCCAGAGATTGGGTTACGATCATTACAATGAATGGCTGTTTATAATAAGATTTACCGTTCTAAATTGCAAAATTAAAACCAGCAACGCGTAGAGCAATGTTATAATTCCATTAAAGAAATGACAGCTGGAAGCAGTGATGATGCTCATGAAACAATTTAATAGCTAATAGTGATGCTGATAAAGTAGACCACCACATGACCCACAGGAGAGTACAAGAAGCCTTTTTATATAAACAGTGGTCTACTCAGTCATTATAGTTAGAATATATTATATAAAAACACAAGAGACTGAATGCGAGCAGGGGGCAACACAAACAAGGAACATCGTTGACATCAAACAGCGAGACCAAGGCTTGAGCATTTTATAGACATTATTTTATCCTCGAGCTTGCAATGCAGTCTGAACACACGTTCAGCCTTTTGCTTTAATTCTGCATAACATATCGTCTTCATTTTTCTCTGGAGCCTATTACAGTCTCGACACTGGTGTTTGGATTTCCTGATTTAACGAATATTTTCCTCATCATTTCTAACTTATGCCGTGGGTTTCTGCGTGGCTGTGATGGAAACAGGAATCTGTCCCGTCTCATTATAAAACTTTCTATGTGATATCCTTTCATTTAAATTATAATGAGACCGTATTTGGGATGTGTTTTTTTAAAAAAGTGGAAACCATGGCTGCTCTTTCTCAATTTTATTCTGGCATTACTAGCTTGACAGCCTATAGACAATGAAAATACTCCTCCGTTTGGGTGCTTTACAGATTAAATGACAAAATTAAACTAGTGTCTGTTGACTGCTTTCTGGAAGAGATTTTTTAGCACGCGCAAAGCAAGCACAGAGGCCCTGCCTGGAGTTTAGGTGTTAAGCTTGGAAGGATAGTCCACCTCTGTTTATATTAATTACCTAGGTAAAGATCTGATCAAGATAACACTGGCTTGCTTAATACCTCAATGTATGCAATTTACCATTGCAAAAAAAGAGACAGGCATTATCTGTAATGGCTACTCATCAGGGAGCATCCCGTCAGGAAAGCAGTGGAGATCTCAAAGCTAACATTCGTGACATGAAAGCCTTCTTTTAGCACAAAGGCCTCGAGATTGCTGTTCATCTCAAGTTTAGATCAACAGCATTTCCAGGTGACTGTGGCGAGACAGAACTCTGAGCGGCAAAACATCCACTCGCGTAATATGACTCTGGAAAAGGACTACAAAAATCTCAGTTATTTTTCAAATTTAGTCTCAGAAAAAAGTTTAAAGTATCCAATTAAGTTAGATACAGTATATTCGACCTGAAATGTTCATTTCCTGCTCTTTTCCAGTTCTGAAGAAAGGTCTTCGACCTGAAACGTTAACTCTGTTTCTCTCTCCACGGATGCTGCCTGGCCTGCTGAGTTTTTCCAGCGTTTTCTGTTGTTATTTCGGATTTCCAGCATCCGCAGTATTTTGCTATCGTTGCTATTTTCCTTGCTGGTTTAACTTGCTTCTGCATATATTTCTTTCTCGTAATTAATATAGTCTGTCCTTGCGGTCTCCACCTAAAAGGAGATAGTGGGCATCTCACACTATTTTTGGTATAACCCATGGACAAATAGATCATATGTGGTACTGAACCATATGGACCAAGACAGACCCATTTCAATCCTAATTTGTGTGGAGTTAGCCAATCTACAGTTGCCCTTGGTTACTCCGAGCTTGGGAAGGGAAAATCATCAAGGCTCCTGGTCTCGATTGCAGTGCTGTCACCTCTGTACACATCTAGAATCTTGGCAAGGGCCGGAATGAATTTGAGTACAATGCCTACCAAGGTTTAAAAGTGCGACTTCGGCTTGCACGTGGAGAATGGCCCACTTAGCAACAGATGGAGGTCACCCGACACCTGTGAAACTTTATTCCAATGAGTAAACGCCTTCAAGAGAAAAGAAAGGGAACAAGGAAAAGGGGGAGGGGGGAAATACATAAAAATCAAGATTTTGATAGCAGACTAAGGAATAGAAAATAAAATATTACCCAGTGTGACAGGATGAGAGCTTTATTGCAAAACAGTAAGTTCTCCTGCCTGAGTTACAATGTGCCTATATATAATGTGGTCGAACAATTGCAGTGGACCACTTGCAAGTACTATAATTCACAAGCTACACAGAACCCAGATGCGTTAGATGAAGCATAATGACACTAAAAATTGTGCAGCTCCGTTGGCAACCAAACACAAACACAAAGACTTTTCACCACAAATCTCAACTGAACGGCGAACCATGCAGAATTAATTTCAATTTGCCGGATTTCCTTTCTTATGGATCAAATAATCAACTATGCGACCAGACAGCAAGTCAACTAGTCACTTCAATTACTTCTACTGTATTGGTGGCTGACCTAGAACAGAGTTCAGTGCGAAGACTGTCCAGTTGCCCCAGGCCAACAATAGGCAACTGGGGAGGAAAGCTTGAAAAGCTACTGGGCAAAAGAGACAAGCTGAGCTGTTAGACCCAACAATCAATCTGGAAGAGTTAAAAGGATCAGACCAACCGTCATGAATGCAATGCACATCTAAGGATTCCAGGCTGGTTCCTCAGCATGCCCGTGACAGATTTGCTGGGGCTGTGAAATCAGTAAAATTGTGGTGACACTTTTGCAAAGAGCAAGTCTGGGGAAGCGCAGTCTATAGAATTAAAGGCTTTGACACCGAGCATGAAATTAAATGACCTTTGACTGCAAAGAGCTCAGAAGGGACACCATAAGTAATTTAAGAGTGCACATGTACTTCCATTGTATTGCAGTACACAAAAGGTAAATCATTTTTGGATTTAAAAAATGGAATAAGCACAATTTCTACTAATGTAATTGATTAGGTCAAAGCGGAGTTACATAGATCTTTATAATAAAGTAATACATCTCTTAAGTAATCTTGATCACATTGTAGTGTATGGCTGTGTCCTTAGAGAGCATTGCACTGTGCAATACAGTTAATCCCTCAAGCACACAGTGACTAGCAAATTAATCTTTTGATTGCGAATTTCCTTTGAACTATGCAGCATAGGAGCATGCATTCCAGTAATTTATTGTGAAAATCTGTTTTATAGCACTGCTGTGTTACCAAATGCCATGAGTGATCACTATTTATAATGAGTATTTTCACACTACATGGTGTAATAGATAATGGCAGCACATTATGCAGAAATGTTCAGCACAAAAACTATTTTTCAGTTCTGTAAATTGCATTCCTCAGAGAGCGAGTGAGCGCTGGTGAAAGACGGATATACTTTTACCTCGGCAACATGATCAATCACACCACGATACAGCAATGCAGAACAGTACAGGGCAGAGTGCCTTCTTCCATTAGACAAAAGGTGCTCCCCAACCTCATAAAAAGCACTCTATTTCCACAGGTATGTGACATTTTCATTCATAGGCTCGTTTTGAACAAGATTACTGAGTGAGTGCTAGACCATGATAAATCTATAGGCTATTCTCTCTTGCGGGCTGGTGTCCATGGAGGACTGGAGCCTGCCCAAGTCATCTTACAGAGGGAAACTTTCTTAAAACATTTGGATAACATCTTTGACAACTTCTACAACACAGATATTGATCACTTTTAGTGAGCTTTCGATGAGTCACTGCTCAGCTTCCCTCTCTGCACTGCTGTCTCATATGTTAAACAACTTAGACTACTTAATTAGCTTAAAAACACTTTAAAGTAACCGTGATGAAATAAAACTGGCATTTATTTTGCAGACTTTCAGTTGTTTTGAAGCAGTTTCAAGGGTTACCTTAATTCTATGTACGATAGCTGGGCATTAGTAGTGATGATGGGAGCCACAGCAGCTGTTGAATTGCTGTCACGATAATAGCACCAATGGAGTTAAAACAAATATGTTTGGATTGGCGAGGTCACTGCATCAAACAGATTTTTTTTTTTTTTAAAACACACACACACAGCAGCAGAATAGCAACTGGTGAAAATCACATTAGGAGTTGGGAACTAGTGTATATTGAACATTGAGAGAGAAAAAAAGAGGACCAAATGAACAAGCACAGAATGCAAAGTCACCCCATCTAGAACAGCCCTCTCTGGGACTCGACAATACTCAGCCGACAACCTGATCAGAGACATCAGTGCAACTTGTGGCAGCACTAACCTTTACAATCCTCCCCCAGTTATAATGTACCATTTGGTTCAACCCCCACATTAGAAAGTTTTCAGGAATGTTATCACTATACTCTGCTGTAATAGTTTGAGTTTCAGCACGTATACAGTGACTATTTCTTTCTTGCTTCTGTTGCTGAAATTAGTTCCATTACTTAATTTTACTGACTCCTTCCTGACAGGCATTTGTGTGACGACCCACAGTAACAGTAAATTCCCTTTTATTGGAATTGCAGGCCCTGCATGACAACTCCATCATACTTTTTCACCCAAAGAAATCATGATCCTCAATCCTATTTTCTGATATTAGGCATATAATTTATCACTCCTGAGCCTTATCCTGCACTTGCAAGTACAGTGTGAGGAAAGACTGTTCACAGAAAACATCAGGAATAGTCCAGGAATCTTCACTACCATGCAGTCCAAGATGAATCACCCTTTAAAGAAAATCAGATAGTGCAGAAGCTTGAAAGTGCAGAGAATTATTTGAATTCAATTGGTGTTGCCGAGCCATGTGAATCACTGAACTTGTGGGTTGCTCACCTGCCTGACCAGCTACCAGTCACTACAGAGAGACAAAGGGTCCTGGAGATAGAACACAGGAGGAGGAGGGAGGAGAAATTGATATCAAAGTTTTATTTGCAAACAGCATAACAGAATCAGGGTAAAAGGCCAAAGGGAAACATTGGGTGACTGCGAAAACACAATAGCCTTTTGCCTTCCCTGAGCCAACACTAACAGACGGAGTTTTGAAGCATCGGTTTAATTGATGCCTTGCAGGTGAATATTCCTGATACAAGTTAATAAAATTATTTGCTTAACAGAAGTCGAGTACTTCATTGTGATCACATCCTCTCAAGCAGATAAATAAACTGCCTGTACAGTGGTTTTTCCAGATAAAGAATTTTTTTTGAATATAATGTCCTAGTCTGTGCAGAGTGTTTCGCCATTGTTTATGTTCTAATAGACCGGATACATTCACTCAGCACAGGCTGTATTTTAAACAATCAGCTGCTCTCCCAAAGCAAACAGACCTGTATGTCTCATGGATCCGACTAAACCCAGGCGCCCTCTCAGTTCTTCCCAAATAATGATATCTAGCATTTGTAAACCACAGAAAGCAGTTCAATTAACTGTACATTCATTGCCTTTTGATATACACACAATACTCGCATAAAGTGAACATTGAATTCCACCTTTCTTTGACATGTCTTGTCAGACCAGTTATACATCAGCTTTCCCTGAAGTTGCTTTTCGTCCATTGTGTCAAAGTTATCTTAGGCTGTACAAAATCCAACATTTCCTGTCCAGACACTACCAAACTACGAGCATTGAACATACACACAAAAACACCTATTAAATGCTGGACAGAGTTTTTTTTAAAAAGATGCCAGATACTTTTGATTAGAAGATGTATTTATCAGCAAACTCATTAAATAAATGTGCACTGGCAGCATAACTTTCCAAATGATTCATTTGATATATTTGACAAGAGAAAAATAAATTGCTAGTTTACTGTTAACATATTAAACAACGATTTGAATAACAGCAGAGAGCCAGAAAGAAAGTTTACTCTAGATGCAAAACACAGACAAGATTTGTCGAAATCTTACTCACTTGCACATTTTAGCAGAATATTGGCCCGAAAATTAGACCTAATACGCAAGAGTACGCACTGTGTACTCTCGCGTATTAGGTCCCGAATTGCCGGTTTCCTGCATGCACGGGAAACCGGCACTTCGTGTATGGCGAAGGGGGCGGTTCCTAAGTGAACCGCGTGTGTGCTACAGGCTGCGCGCACGCAGTGCACTTAGATTTTTTTTCAGGTTTGAACGCGCAGGTAAGTGGTGAAGATTTTACACAAAGAAAGCAGGCGTAGGACCCCCTTTTAACAAGGTAAGTAGTTAATTAAGTGTTATTTTAAAAAAATTTCAACAGGTTTATCTTTTTTAGAAACTTTAAAGAAAGGTAAGTTTATTTTTATAACTTTTAAAAAGAATTTAAATTTTTTCAAAAATTTAATTTTTTGTTTAAAGTGGTTAATTTATTTAACTATAGTTATTTTATTAATGTGATGGCTTTTAAAAAAAAAATTAATTGAGGTTTAGCTGTTCTTTTGGGGGCTTGTTGTATTCATAGCTTTGACAGCCCTTGCTGTCAAAACTATGAATGAAAGATGATGTGCTGCCATTGGCTCTAACTGGCCCACGTGATTCCAGAGCTCGCACGAACTAATTGCGCCTCTGGGACACGCAAGCACTGCCCGCCAGCAACAGGGAGAGGCCCTCGAACTGAAGTTCGTGTGGGCCCGAAACAAAAGGTAGGCGCGGAGTGCGATATCGCGGGGAATCCTTACCCCCGCGGCAACCATCGATGTTTAATTTCTGGGCCATTGTTTTTACCATTCATTTCTCAATAAAGTCTATTCCTGATGATTCAAAATCTTTTCACAATACCTTTTTAAATTATACAATGACATGAATTATGCAATGTTTATAACACAGCAAAGTTGGAATTTAGAGCTTCAAAAATTGAATTAGATACTTCAAAGTAGCCTAATTTAAATTAAGAGTTGAAAAGGACAGAGTTGGTATTCACAAAATGTTGTTTATTTGCAAACATGACAAATTCTAGAAAACTGATGCCTCTTAATTATCAATACAAATTGATACGCATTACATTACTTACACCCATACTTCATTCAGAAAAGACATCAAGCAGGGGAACAATGCAACCCTCTCTTTCCCTTCAGAAGAATATGTCCCATATTCCATCTACAAATTTCTTTCAATGATCACACACACACTCAAGAGCTACAAGCTCAGTGATACAGTGCTAAAACCTGGATACCACTCCCTTTTGGTTCCCCCCTCCTTAAATTGGAACCTAGCTCTGCCTGTACAAAGGTCATGGTAGTATTGACCTTTTATCTACCTTTGGCTCATTTAAAGATGCCCGGGGTGGTGGTGGGGGGTTGGGAATAACATAGCTTTAGCCAAGTGCCTTGATCATACTGCACATCTCAAATGACTGATACTCTTCTTAGTACAAGGTCATTATTTTGCTTTCCTGTGGTCAAGGCCAGCAAGAATCGCACGCTAAACATGAGCTGTGACAAACAGCAGACTTTCAGGATGTCCTGGGGCCAACTGCTCGAGAGCTACATATGTTAAGACCACCTGCCCACAATAAGGACACCTTTTGGAAAACATTTCCATTGAATGCATACACACGCAGTCTGGGGTGTCAAATAGAAAAATCACTCCAACCCTCCTAATTGGCAGAGTGCAACCTTTGCCCCTCCTGGGCAGATGGCCTTCCTCCAGTGCCCAATAATAATCATGCCTGCTACCCCCACCTTTTCCTTCATACAATGATTCACCCCACATTGAATTTACAGTTAGGCTTATGATAGACTGCTTCGCTTGGAAACTACATTAGGCATTTGGTAAATATGGTTACCAATTCTGTTACCGTTTCTCATGGAATCAAATAAACCATGTGGTGTTGAATAATCACAATCACTTTTATATTATCATTCCCATTAATAAAGTTTTTTTCCATCCAAGGCTAATTTTTAAATTTTATGTTATTTTCTCCCTCCTCATGCCACACATCATTCCCTGGTCTAAGGCAATTGGGATACCTGGTTCTAGCTGCTAAAAGATGGGAGAAAAGTAACCTGGGATTCCTTTCTCAATGATTTTCCTACATAGAGCTACTTGTCCTCTGATCAACAATCATACCTGGTACCCTCACCTTTTCCTTCATACAATGATTCACCTCACATTGATTTTACAATAGGCTTATGATAGTCTCTGATCAACAATTCCCCAGACTTGAGATACAGGTTTACCATGGAAGAAGATTTCCTGTATTCACTAATTGTGCAAAACAATAAATGCCCCCTGTAGGAGAATACATTTCAGATTTGGTTATATAAAAAAAGTTGAAGAAATCCTGCACCCACCAGCTAGATTTTCCACCCATCAACTATGAATGAATAGCAAGTCTAGCCCCATTTAAGGAATCACAAATATAAACCTGCATCTTACTAACAGTTTAATTTGCACATTGGAGCACCAATGCACTGCAATACTCTACTGCCACGAATACAAAATCAAATTTACATATACTATACATGAGTCATGTAAAGTTAGTGTCAGCAACTGGGCAACTTTGGTCTCTGAAATGGTACCCAGCATTATGTAATAGAAAACTGGAAGGTCACAACCTGTCACTGTGCATGCTCACCCTTTTTATAAAATTTATCTTACCAAAACCAGTTATTTATTTTAATCACACCAAGTTCATTCCAGAGAAAATTCCAAGAAAGCAGGTAATGCACAGGTTACATTTCCGGACCCAAATTAATCTGGGGTACAGCAAAGTATATGAATTTTTAGAAACTGAAGCAGACCAAGTCAATTCAAACCATTTGATCCAAAGTTACCACTTCATTTTACAGATATTATAAGAACATAAGAAATAGTAGGAGCAGGAGTAGGCCAATCGGCCCTTCGAGCCTGCTCCGCCATTCAATATCATGGCTGATCTGATCCTAACCTCAAATCTAAAGAACACAAGAAGTAGGAGCAGGACCTGGCCACTCAGCCCCTGGGCCCGCTACGCCACCCACAGGGCCTCGACCGATCCGAACTCAGCTTCATGTCCAATTTCCTGCCCGCTCCCTGTAACCCCTAATTCCCTTTACTTCTAGGAAACTGTCTATTTCTGTTTTAAATTTATTTAATGATGTAGCTTCCTGGGGCAGCAAATTCCACAGACCTACTACCCTCCGAGTGAAGAAGTTTCTCCTCATCTCAGTTTTGAAAGAGCAGCCCCTTATTCTAAGATTATGCCCCCTAGTTCTAGTTTCTAATTATTCAATACAATTACCCTAAAATATGACGGACAAGAAAAATCTTCAAAAATAGATAATTCAACAATCTCCTGGAGTGCTTAGAGTCTAAGGGGGTCTAAGGAAAATACTCAAGGCAAGGCTACAGGAACATTATACAGGATAAGAGCCAGACTCCAAACTGTTAACTTCTTAAAATGAAGGTCTTGACATTAGAACACTTTAAAAACAAAATCTAAAATTACAAGGGTCCAGCCCCAATACCTCAGGAGTCTATCCAATGGTTAACTGACCTAAATAGGAAAGGAAGCTCGAAGGTTCAATCAGTCGGACTGTGCTGAGTTAGCAGATCTCAGCAGAGGCAGCAGCAGGAATGCACCAATTGGGTAGGGGAAGGGAACATAGGTCTGAGATTGTGCTCCTGGTCACTGTCATTGGGCAAGGAGAAGATTGGTTTTCGGTTGTGATGCCCGCCCCTCCACTTCTACAGCCCAGTAACCTGTCATGCTCAATCACTGTCTGAGCGTAAACATGAATAATAGACACCTGGGGAGGTCCCAGAGGGCATCCAAGAAACCATACCCCAGCAAGGAGTCAATGCCTTCAGAATAGGAGGGAAGAAATGGAGAGAGTAAAAAAAAAATACAATTCCTTTGTACCTATTTTAGATTTTTTTTGAATGTTTTTAAATTCTGGAGTACCATTTTACTTCTTTTTGAGAAGGAAGATAGGACCAGCAGGCTGAAATGTTTTCAGTACTTTTGCAGAAGACCAGTCATGCTGCAACGTAGCAGCCCACTGTGTTTCCTCAAAAGAACGCCGCAGTAGAACCTCCATTATTTATCATGATAGAGGGGTTTATCCTGATTGATAATGAAAATTGACAGATAATCAAGTCCACAATTCTGGTCTTACACAAATAGTACAGAATACCCTAGGGCATGGGGATGAAGACAAGCATAATACAAAAACAAAGTGAATTCAATCTTTCTTCATTTGAAAGGTTGATTCAGGTTAGACAGGAGGAGGTTGGCATTTGTAGTGAGGCAATCTTTCATTCAAGACTTTGTCCCAAGAAATTCCTGGTGGATAATTAATAAGGAAGATAATTGGAATAATGATAATGGGAGATCATACAACACCAAGATCTAACCACGGTGAAGTTATACTTGAACTTAATTTCTGTTCATTAAGTATGCTAAAGTGAAACACTGGCCCAGCAGTATAATTTTAATAATATAATTTTTAATGAATAATTTATTATAATCCAGAATGCAAGAATTCAAAATCCTAAATATGCATATTGACAAGATACCATCGCTTTCCGCCTTTCAAATGAACCATTCAGTCTTATCCATATTTCTTGTATTCCGTTTAACTTATGAAGCCATCCAAAGAAATCAACATAAATTTTGATGACATAAAGTACATAGTTAAGGACTTCAAACATTGCACATTCAATGAGTTTCCCATTTCTTGCTATCAAGATTTATTGAATTCCATCTGTTTCACATGTGGAACTCATTAATACGCTGTCGTGCAGTACATGTAAAATTCTGTTCATACAGAACAAAGTAAGATAGCAGCAGTGAAGGGTAATGATTTCATTACTGGGAATTGAACAGTAGAGTTGTAGAAAACTACCAGTAATAGGAACATTGCTCATTGATTAGGGCCACATGGATGTTTGCCTTTACTTTTTACAAACTTCTTTTAGTGACAGGATTGTTGATCAAGGCATCACTGATTGTGGCTGCGTACTGCAAAGCATTGGTTTGTTTGGAAAAGGGTTATACTGTTCCATAAGCAATTTTCTCCGCATCCACCTATAAATATGTGGTCAGAATTTCCAATAACCTAGGCTTCAGCTTCCCAATGGCTCAGCTAGTTTATCTGGTGAGCAAGGTGAGTCAAAGAGACCAAGATGACGACTGGTCCGTTCCTTGGACTGTGCGGAGTTACCTGATTGTTATCTCGGAGAAAACAGTCAGCCGCGACAATTGGCCCTAATGCCCCGGGTGAACAAGCAATCGTCAAAATTGAGCAAAGCCAAAATATATGTAAAAAGCCAAGTAATGCAGCAATAAATAGTTCTTAGATTTACAATAGTGACCACTTAACATTCCCAAAAGGCAATTCTCAATAAATTTAGCTGAAATGTTGATTTACAACAGTGCTAGCAAATGATTTGTACCAATGTCTTTCATTGTTGATGCTAGTTCTGTGTTTATAAATATCACTGATAATTCATTTTTCTGCAGTAATAAACAGATTACGATAGTACAATCTTAAAAGCTTGTTGTAAGGCATTTTTTAGGTTACATTTGATTTGTATTATTACAGGACCATAAAATATATACAATGGCAATTTTCAGGTTTTACATCAACCATTCCTGAAAGCAGAAAAGCCAGAGATTCAGTTTAACACTTCACCTGATTCCATCTCTGTGCATGAGATATTGCAGCTGTTAGTGGCCTAGAGGCACATTGACGTGGCAGGGTTATTGTACAGTAGTGGCAGGTCCTTTCAGGCCCCGCTAAGTAATTCAGAGTATCTTTCATGCAGAAAGCTGAAAAAGGAACTCGGTGCCCAGATGGTTAAGTTCCAGTGAAGGGCTCTACACTGCTACAGGCTGCCTCTCGGGCACAGATACAAAGGTTTCATTAATTAAAAACAGAGTAAAAGCAGCTGTTGGGGAAATACCATTAAACAAAAATAACTTCCCCAAAAAACCACCACTAATCTGCAGGTTTGCTCGAATCTGATGTCTCTAAGTGTTAGGGCGATTGGAACAAACCAATACAGACTTTGCTTAATTCACAAGAATAATTGTAAGAAATCAGCATAGCCAGGTAAAACCAACACACCTTTCTTCAGAGATTGAGACAACTGTAACACCAAACCGTCATAGTATTTTATCCAGGTGCAGTACTTCATCTTAGATTAAAGTTGATTTACCACCTGGGAGATGTCCAGTGTTCCACTTGCACAGTAGGTACCAGTACCTACTTTGAGAACAGTCTGGACAAGCAGCACAAAGTTATACTACCAATTTGCACTACCATCTCTATTGAGGGCAGATTAGAGCACTGCTTACTAGGATATGAAATATCTAACATTAGAAAAAGACTCAACTACCCTGTCCGTTCTTTTCTACCATTACAAGATTACAGCCACTGACTGCTTGGATTCGCTCTTTAGGCTTTAATCTTACAGCCTAAAAAATGTGGCTTTGTACAATTTTGAGTATAACTTTAACCTGGTGCGAGGTCAAGGCGAGATGAGATTATGGCGAGGTTGTCTCGCGCCCAACACCAAATCCTCATCGTCGCTGCAATGTAGCTTGGCTGCTCAGTGACAAAAAGATGCAGTGTAACTGCCCATGACAAGGCCTTTTATCAGCTGCATATAAAACGTGCTCTCTAACTGATCAATGAGATTAGCATAATCGTATTACAGACGGTTTGTCAATGTAAATTATTTTACTGTTTTTAAGACAAAATGTTGATAAAAAGCTTCACCGTCATGCTGCCAGAGATACACTGATTGGTGTAACAGGGTTTGGAAGCAGAGTATTTCAGGATCTCAGCCTGCCTGAAAACTCTCCAGCATGGGGACACCACCTCTATACTGGTGGTCAGAAAGGACATACTAAACTCCTTCAATAACCAGGTTCATCTCCCAATTAAAAGAAAAAGTTTTGTCTATCTTATTTAAAGATTCTAAAACTACCATATTGCACACAAAGCCCATCGGGGTAGAGTATACTTGAACTCAGTTTGTTCTCCTGCCAATTTAAAATGGCCTGGAGTGCTAAAAACATAATTAACATACATCATAATTCATTATGGTTTTCAACTGGTACAGGTGCAAGGTGCCCCTGAGGAAGTGATGCTTATGTCCCATTCACAAATATTTGGATCAAATGACTTCAGTGTAAATTTATGTATTAAACCCATAATAACCACCTCAGCACAGTCTGAAATCTCGACTGTTTATTCAGCCAAAAGCATGCAAATACTCTGCAGGGGTCAGCACAGGAAATGTACCTGTGGGTGGGGGGAGGCATTTAAAGGAATGGGAAGCCTCAGAAAGAGGGGATATATTCTTAAACTCGTGCTTTTTTATCCACAAGAGCAAACTTACAATTACATAGCACCTCTCACATCCTCAGGACGTCCCAAAGCACTTTGGGGCAATTCATTTCTTTTGAACTGTAGTCACTATTGTTTTGTAGGCAAATACAGCAGCCAAGTTGCATACAGCAAGGTCATACAAACAGCAATGAAACAAATGAGCAGTTAACCTGTTTTTGGCATTGGTTAAATATTGGCCAGGACACCAGGAGAACGATCGTACTCTTCTTCAAACAGTGCCATGGGATCTTTTATATACATCTGAGCAAGCAGACCTCAGTTTAACATCTCATCTAAAAGATGGCACCTCTGGCAATGCAATACTCCCTCAGTATTCCACTGAACTGTCAGCCCAGATTATGTGCTCAAGCCCTGGAGCGAGGCTGTAAACCATAACTAACTCAGAGGCGAGAATGCTGGCACTGAGGCAAGGTTGAATCTTCTAAAAATGCAATCTAATAGGAAAGATAAAAGCACTGATTTTGGGTACTCATCTAAACGCATAGAGTCATATTTCAACATTTAAACCTGTTTTACCCCAAGATCGTTGCATATGTTCACTAAAAAGTTTTTTATTTAATTGGAATATATAGGCAATTTTACCAACAAGAAATCCACCTTTCCCATAGGCAGATTACCCCGAGGGTTTAAGCTTGGGTAAGAATATTTAACAAGGGAGACCAAAACAGTTACTTTTTCAGGAATCTTTTTTCCAAAACCATACTTTCTTGAGATTTGCAAACTCAGTCATAATAGTTTCGTCCCCAACTTTAAAAGCATTGAAGTGGAATACGGTTTCCTCCTCTCCTTTTTAAAAATCACAGGTCTCCAATGGCACCATGAGACTGAAAATGCTTATGCTGGCAAGATTTTCACATTCTTGAACAGCATGAGAACTGGAGAAGATGGATATAAGAGAGGCCATTGTCACCTACAACTCCCACAGGGCTTCCTGATTTAACAAATGCAAAGGCCGATTTTAGAACCTCCAATACTGTCATTCAGAACTTACTTTATTCTGGCTATATTATCGGTTTAGTTGAGCACTTGATACTTTTAATTTTTCCTCCGTTATTATTGTGCTTTGATTTGTTTCCATTGTAGACTCTTGGGCTGCAAAACCTGGCTCTCATTTGAGAAGCTGGCAGACAATCAAAGAATCTCAACATCCTCCACCAATGAGGTCAGTGCAAGGTTCAATCCAAGTGAAACCTGTGCCACTTTTTCCCTTTCCACCTTCCAGTCAGTGCATTACCCAGTGATCCACACATGATTGCAAAAATCACCATCATGGAAGCTCAGGTACAAATGTCAACAAAATATAGATCTTGCAATCTGTGCCCTCGATCAAGGCGGGATCCAAACTCCGATCTCTCAGCTCACGATGAGCATGCTCTGTTTAAACAGCATTCCTTCTCAACATGATTATGTGGTATGAATTACAATGTTGGATGCTGAATTTTCTTTCAGCTTATAAAATATGCATTCTTTTCTAGCACAACTGCCAGCAAGGTAGTGGAATTTGAACACGAGTTGCATTAAATAAAAGAATCAGAGAAAGTTTCCTCATTCACAACGTTGTTTAAACAACAACTGTCGTTACGAGTTTCTATATCTTGTATTTGCTCTGGTGTGGTTAAAGATTCGGTCTGAGAGCTCCCCCAATGGCTTAACTGGTTAAGTTCTCTGCCTTGTGTGCTAATAAATAAATATATATATATATTATATTTCCCATTATATGATGATGATGATCCAGGGTTTAGACCCTGGTCTGCGATCTCTTAAGGGGCAACAGTGAGGTCACAATTGGCCTCCAACACCCTAGGATAGGAATGGGGAAAATAAATCATCCAGGGCTTCCATTGATGGTCACTGTTCTATGATCTCCGCTGCAACGCTTGTACATCTTGAATTTTGAGTGCAGACACAATCAGGATTGGCTGCGACTGCCCCACAGTCAAACAAATTGCTGGCACTCCCCGGCTGCTTATGAATGTCCACCTAGATAATGTACAGAAGGGGGGTGGCACCCATGAAATTATACTGTAGCGTGAAGCTCCTTCAGAAGAGAAGGGGTGATAATTGGATTGGGGGGGGGGGGGGGGGGGGGGAAGCAGTCTGCAGCTGCTGCTGTTTATGGGGGGGGGGGGGGGGGGGAGTGGAGGTTTGCTCCCTTTACAATTTTCCATATTAAGTGCCGTAACAACAGGGTATAATTTTTCTACAAATATTTAGTTTGCCAATATTTTAGCGAGCTAATTCAACAATTTGAGCAGTTATTTGCTAATCAGAAACTTCAAATCAGCATCCATTGTCGGGATGGTCGAACACACAGCAAAATACAAAAAAAAACCTACTGCAATCATGGATGGCAGTCATACATCTACAAGTGTAATTATCATCCGTTAGGACATTCAAATTCACCTACTCTCCTTGGAGCAGTTTATCTACTGGGTCATTAGATCAAGCTCAGTGCTGCAGCACTGATCACCTTCAAACAGTTTTTTTTTGGGGGGGTGGGGAGAAGAATCACAAAATCAGCGACATTTCATCGAAGCAAACCTCCTTCCAACTAATATGAAGACGTTTCCAGGAGCTGCAGAGAAAGACACAAACTGGACCACTGCTCTTCCATCCCCGTTAAAAACATAAAGTCCAGCTGCGGAAGGCATCATTGCAACCACAATTAAGGCTAGCAACATTGTTGTTTTTTCCTCTTTTCGGATACAAGAAACCATAACAAAAAATGGATCAAGACCACAGCGAAGCTGACAGGCATTCTTTAGGTAACCCTTTGGGAGGGGAAGTTTCTTCCTCGCCCCCTTCAATTTTATCGTATTTTAACAATTAGTACCTCTATCCAGCTTTGCAAACTCAGTTTTGACTGCTGGAAGGCAGAAACAAGCCTCGTAACAAATGGCTACACTTCTGGATTTGTTTAAATATTTGTCTGTCACGTGCACAAAATATAAAGTCCCATTGCCTCAAAAAAAAAGGCATTACTGGCAGTCTACACTAGTGATATTATACATTTACCAGTAGTCCTGTTAAAATGTAAAATTCTGTTCAGACAAAAAGGTTTTTGAAATAGCCTTTTGTTTTTCTTTTTAAAAACACATTATTTTTCTCGCTTTCTTTCCTCCCTGCGCCCCCGTTATCCCCTCTGCCTGCGAGGTCCCGCATTGAAACACCTCTGTGGAGATGGTCAGTGGTGCTTCCTGAGCCACCAGGAGGCACATTTGAGCAGTACAATTGTCCTCCACTTCCCCTACTAACAATTTCTCTCTTGGCAGATCAATCTGACCCCCAAAGAGATGCCCAAGGGTGAATGTCAGTTAAAGAATAAAAAACACAAGCCAAAATAAAAAGTCTGGAAAGATATCGCCAGGAATAGGTTTTAAAATTGCTTTTGGATAGATAGTAATTCAGGTCATTTGCAAGAAGAAATACGGCTTTAGGGCATTCTCCTATCCCAGCACATTCTGTGTTTTTCCCTTTGAATTTACTCCATAGCTGCAGCATATACAATGTAATTAAACAGATCCCTTTTGGCTAAATCCATCAGCAGACCAAAGTAACAGAAACAGACATCTGTTACTGCTATGCATTGATCCAACATCCCCGTCGATGTGCAGAGAACTGTACAACACTATCTGCTACATGCTGTCAGGGTATAAGTAAACGCACTGTACAAGAACTTCGGTATATACGGACTCCCCACATTAGGTTTTTATTCATACAGGATTTTTCCCTATTCTTGTCAATCCATATCAACGAGCATCACCTCTCTCTTTTTATCCAAACCTTGTTACTGACAGAATGCTTTCTCACTCACTGCAGTTTTCCCTTGTTACTGTCTATTTTTATGCACCCCTCTTAAGTGTTTTACAAATGTGTCTCAAACACTTCCCCCACCTTACCTATCCCTGTACACACATACTCCAATTATCTCAGATTAACCGAGGGTGCATTCGGAGTTGCACAAGAATTGCATTTTTCTGAAACTATTTCTTTTAGAAGCCAAAAGATATCATACCCAACCACAGTCAAAACATGTCAAATTGAAACAACCCACATGTGATAAAAAGACAAATAAAACAGCTTTAAAAAGTGATTGGTCATCACCAACTCAAGCTACATTTTAAAATGCTTAATTCGCCCTTGTTGTAAAACTATTAGGAATCAAATTGACAGATTTACTACAATTTCATTATAGTTGGAGCCTCCCAGCTGCTTTGCTCTAATCTGCCATCAGTCACTTTCCCTCTCAGTGCCTGGCTCTCCATCCTCTGCTTGTAGTGTATTATACGCCGGATAGAGCAAATCAACCAAGAACTCAATTCCTAACCTGTCACAAAAAAAAAGCCCTGTCTCATTCACTCGCATTTTGCAGCGCTGCTGCTCCAAGTCTCCAGCTTTCAGGGCGAACGAGTTAACAGTTTTGTCATTTTTTTTTTTTGGTGAACCTGCGTGTTTCTCTCTCTCAGGACCATCTGTCTCACTCTCTGCATCTCAGCTCTGTCTACAGACAGGGCTCCCAGTACCTCTCCTAACCTTCCTCCCAGTAACTGAGTCAGTGGAGCAACTTCTTTGCCCAGCATCTGCCCAAATGTCTCTCTCTCTCTCTGGGCATCCCACTCCGTCCCCTTTCTCCTCCAACACTATTGCCCATTGCTACACTCCGGGAACAACACTGTCCCACTCACTCTGAGAACACTTCGTTCCCCCCCCCCCTCCCTCCCTCCCTCCTTTTTTTCTCATTTCCACTCCATTCTGCTCTCTCTCTCTCTCTCTCTTCGCATTAATAATTGAAAACATTTCACTCACTGCCTGTGGTTTTTTTTTTGTATTGCTTTTTTTTTTGGTGCTGGCAATCCAAAATGCTCCGGTTCTGCTTTGCTCCAGTCCTCAGTGAGTACGTACCCGGTGCTGCCGGCTTCCTCCCTGCAATCCTGGACTCACTCCGCTGTCTTGTTAATGTTGCTCTGCGCAAGAGCCCGTCCCTGCTCCGTCCTTCCCTCTGCTCCGCTCTCTCTCTCTCCCGAGTCCCAGCGCAGGCACAGCCAAGGCATTGGCTCATCAGCATACCACGCACTCGTTAGCATACCACGCCTCATTAGCCTACTACGTGTATTAGCATAGTGCGTGCTGATTAGCATACCGTCCAATCACTGCCACCCAAAACTCCTTTTGTCTCCAGAGCAGGAGAACCTGTCAACGCATTAACTCTTTCAACGTTTTGAGTTTCCTGAAAGAGAAATGGTTTTGCAATCTCGATGAAGTTGATAAAGTATTGACTTATTATTTCCCTGGAAAACTCTGGTGGCATTCAGTGGGACTGTCAGCGCCCATCGGAGGTGCGAAGTTTGCCATCTTTCTGGTGCACCCTTCAACCCTGGCCCTGTCTGCCTGTTCAGCTCGATGGCAAAGATTCCATTGCAGCAGTTCAAAAACAGGGCACGCCTTAAAAGGGGTGCACGATAAGTACATCCCGCATCCCGAGAATCAATTAAAGAAATTCAGAGAAGATTTGGTCAATCTCGTAACAGGGCTAACCCTCCACCTTAACTAATACCACCAAAAACAGATTAACGGGTCAGTCAGCTCATTTGCAGCTGATGAGCTCAATCTACACACATTGGGTGCATTCCTTTGGCGGTGCAGTAAACAACTTAACTGTAACTTAAAACATTAAAGGAACCTTAATAAATTAGATCAGAATTCCATTGCCGGTGGTGATGATGCACTCCAGTCTCTGCGGTGTCCCACCGGTCGCGGAAGGCCTCGAGCGTGCCGGCGGACACTGCGTGCTCCATCTCCAGGCGCTACCCGGGTGCGAATGTGGCCACGGAAGAGAGGCAGGCAGTCGGGCCGAACGACCCCCTCGACCGCTCGCTGCCTGGACCAGTTGATAGCCACTTTGGCCAGGCCCAGGAGCAGTCCCACGAGGAGCTTCCCCCCCGATCTGCCTGCTCCCCTCCGCACCGGGTGACCAAAGATCAGGAGTGTGAGACTGAAGTGCAGCCAAAAATCGAGGAGCAGCCCCTTCAAATAGTGGAAGAGGGGCTGCAACCTCTCACACTCCATGTATACGTGGAACACGGACTCCTCCAGGCCGCTGAAAAGGCAGGCGGCCTGGGAGTCCATGAACCTGCTTAAAACTTTATTGCACGGGACTGCTCCGTGCAACACCCTCCAGGCCAAGTCCCCAATAGATAAAGGGAGGACTCCCGCGTAGAGAGCCCTCACACACATTGGTTGTAGCTTTTACCTACGTAACTAGCAATGACTACACTTCGAAAAAAGTTAATTGGTTATCAAGCATTGTAGGATATCCTGAGAACATAAAGGGTGCAATAAAGTTCATTCTTTATTTCAGTATGTACTGTTGATGCATACCCTGAAACACAGGATACAGTAGCATAGTGGTTATGTTACTGGAGTAGTAATCCAGAGGCCTGGACTAATTGATACTTAGTATAAGGCATGAGTTCAAATCCCACCACAGCAGTTGGGGAATTTAAATTCAGTTAATTAAATAAATCTGGAATTAAAAAGCTAGTAATAGTAATGGAGACCCACAGCAATGTGGTTGACTCTTAACCTGCCCTCTGCGGTTCAAGAAGGTGGCTCACCATCACCTTCTGATGGGCAATAAATACCAGCCTTGCCTTGTGAACAAATAAAAAAGACTCACTGGGACTAGATTAAAAAAATGAAGTAGAACCATCCACAAACATATATTATAAAAATGATAGATACATTGGGGTTGATATCAAGTCAGTTGTCAACTTTTCAGTATTTTGCACATCACTATTTCTAACTTTGTACAGTACAAAGTAGGTATACACAATAAATCTGAATGGTTATAGCTAGACTATCATGTAACGCATCTGATTTTATATATATATATATACAGACACACAAGCTAAAAATGAAACAAAATTAGGGCTGAGTAACAGAAATATGCTTAAATCAGGATTTAATAGTCTCCAAAACACACATTTTCTCCATTTACTACAATTTCATTCAGACTAATGTTGGAGTATGGTACCAAATTTCCCGTGGTATCTCACCTGAGTAGCTATTCTTAATGTGTGAGCTTAGTTATGTTTTGGTAGGCTATTACACTGTGTGAGGCACTAGAGCTGAGCCCAATCCAGTCTCACCCAATGTCAATATACACATACCTCTAGCAAGGGTCCCTATATAATCACCAGGAGCAGGAACCCTGGCCATTTCTTCAATCTCTTGCCTGGAACCAGTTGCAGAACCCACACAGCCACCTAGCAAGGAATAGTTAACTCACCACAGAGCAATGATTGAACTTTGGATCTTCCTGCCCTCAATGGCTGAGCAGAATACTAGACAGCGCATTCATCCACTGAGTGGCTCGGTGTCAAATGTTGTTTGATAACGTTCCTGTGACGTGCCTTGGGACATTTTACGAAGTTAAAGATGCTATATAAATGTAAGTTGTTGTTGAGTTTAATAACGGAGCATATTTTTAATTCTGGTGATCATTTAGGGCATTTGCCAACCACTGGAACAATCCAGCCTGTATCCAATAATGTTAGGCAGAACTGGAGGGGGCAATTATCTTCCCAACCAAGGCTCATATCTTCACCCAGAATCAAAGGAGTATCATTACATTAACTTGTTAACCCTCTTAAAATGCATCACCGCCATCCCCCCCAATACCCCTCACCCACCACCACCAACCACCACCACCACACACCTCCATTCTCAAAATTCCAGTTCTGTCCCTGTGCCTTCATAATGTCAAGACATTCAATCAGCAACTTAAGAATGATTTCAAAACTTGGTGTGCCAAGCAGTAGTGGTATAGTACAGCACAGCCTGACCAGTAGGCCTTTAAATACTTGGGGGGAAAAATTGAGTCGCGTCCCCTTTGGGGCGCTAACTTCACCAGGGCGCTACTTTTAGCGCCCCAAAAGATTAGCGCCCCCGCGGCTGAAATTCATCGGTAGCACCCCAAGAGGGAAGTGGAGTGCTACTGGAAGCGCCCTGCCTCCCTCTTGGGGCGCTGCGAGGGAATATCGCGGCACTATGTGGCGCTGCGGCATGTCGCGCCACGGTACTGCAGGCTTTCCTCCCCTTCTTAAAGGGGAGGGGCCTTGCGCAGCGCGACCCGGGCCCAGCTGGGCCACCAGGGATCGGAGTGCCGGCAAAAGAGCCCGGCACTCAAGAGAAGTGCCGGGCTCACGGAGCGCAGCCGGCACTCCATTGCGGGAGGGGGGGGAGGGGTGCTGAAGAGGAGGTCGGGGACAGCAACGGGGGCAGGTGCTGGCAGGCGGCCAGCAACAAAAATGGCTGCCCGGCACCTCGCCTTTATTTAGCGCTGTCCCGGCCGCAGGTAGGCCCCCCTGACCCCCTCGGACATAGCGTCCGGTGGTAAGTCAGGGGGCGCTACCGAAGGTCGCGGCCAGGGCGCGAGCAGGGCGCTGCGCACGACGATGATGTCATTGCCAGCGGCGCAGCACCGCGGGGCGCTAACGGTTACCGCCGTCGCTAACCTTCCGCTGAATTTCGCGGGAGGCGTTGGCAGTGCGCTAGTTGCTTTGCCCTCTTAGGGTGCTAACGGGAGGCGTAAAGCAACTGAATTTTCCCCCTAGGTCTTTTACAAGTACTTTTATGTGATGAAGTCCTTTTTCAACTCCTTTGCATTTCCCCAACAGACCTCTCATAACACTGCACACGGTAAGTTGCAGGATATGCTATTTTATAAGGACAAGAGCATTATCCCATACGATGCAGAATGTATTATTTTGCTGCTAATGTGTAGCTGTGTGTAATTAGTATGTCACTTTAAGGCCACAACATGTAATTGCTCTGCCTCCTTGAGGTATATTAGAGATGGGTAGCTCTTAGCGGATCCTCAGGTCAATCAGAGGTCAGGCTGGCTTTCTTCTTTGCATAATGTATTTTTTTTAATTAAAAAGTGTGACTCCTGAAATCAATTACAAGCTATTTTTTGTTGTTTGAGGTCTTTTGCTGGAGACTGAAAATATTTGAATTCCTGTGTTTTGCATCTCTAAGGGATTGCAATATCTGGAGTGTTGTGGACATGTGTTAGATGTAAGAGTGTGAAGGGGAGATTATCCTGAGTCTTCACCCGGTCACATTGTGTCCCCTGGGCTCAGCCAATATGGATAGATCAGGCGGGTCAGAGCACAGCCTGTAAAGGATTCTGCCCAATTTCCCTGACATTCATTTAAAATAAGGAAAATCGGGCTGGTTCCTTTTCAGACATGCACTCCAACCTGCCTGATTTTCTGACGCTCACTGTGATCCAGTGCTCTTAGACACACACCCAGGAAAATCTCCACCTGTGTATTTCTCCCGAATTTTACCCGAACACAAATTTTTATTGACTCATGTCGTCTCTTAATGTTTTTATGGATTTACTATCATTTCGTACAGACTTGGAAGTGGTTATGACAGTAATGGCCAAGAAATAAACATCATTTACTGTCATTTAAACACATAATGAACATTCAAATGAACTAGCCTCCACACAGTTGGCCATTTGGGGATGCATGCAAACTAATAGAATGACACTGATCCTCAGTGTTAATGACAAAAGGTCAGTTTGTCGACCACCTTGGGATTTTATTCTGCTTTTAAGGTTTGCGATGCACAAAAAAAGGTTTACATTTTTAAAATTCCAATTCAGAAAGGTGTAACTTCCTGACCAGTTTCCTGTCAGCAGTAAATGTGCACTACACCTTTCATGTTAGAGAGTATTCATTACCATGGACCCAAGGCGAATGCTATGGAGTCAACCCAATCATGTTAAAAAAAAGAGCCTGTGACTAGGGATGAACAAGTTGTTACCTAGAGATATATTCTCCCCAGTTTGCTATTTTTATTGAAAAAATTGATATCAATTTATAATCTGCCTTTTCGCTAAAAATACCAAACAGAGGAAAATATTCCCGCAATTCCAAACACCAAAATAAATAATACCGAGGCTTTCAAAAGGCACAATTGTATTGAACAGTAAAGATTTTGCAGAGGAGACCCAAAGGAGCACCAAGAAACTTGACCAAAAAGTAACAGCATATAACCTACAATTCACCTTACAATGAGTTACCAATCTCAGCCACGTTGCCATGGGAAGTTGTCAAGCTACGGCCAGGCACTTGCAAATGTGAAACAAGAGAAAAATTAGAGAAAGAGCTACCTGGGACTGCTTTCACCCACATTGTTGGAGCGAAGTAAAAAAAGAGAGTCTCGCTCTGCATCTACCATGCTATGGAAAGTAGCTAATGCTGACACTGGCTGACAAAAGCAGAACAGTAGTGTATTTCCTCAGCATTGACGTTCCTCCTCTCATCTTTATGAACATAAAAATCCACCCCCACACCAGAAAGGAATTAAAGTTCAAACAAAAAAGAAAGCAATTGTTACAATAAGTTGGGTCTCACTGATATCATATGGGAAAATCTATAACTAAAAAAACTTGAAAATACATCAAGTGGACTTCCAGTGGCATATCATCCTATAGAGTGCAGTACATTTCTGGGTTCATGACGATGGTTTCTGCTGAGCCGTCAATCTTACCCTGGTAGTCCATAGAGATTCCAAGTGGTGAAAGCAATACTTCCCCACAAAGCAGTCAATTGAACTTCTATATTGACTGCCTTAATTCTTATTTACCAGCGCTGTTCAAATACTGGCTGTCTGCTTGATGCAGTGAAACATCCAGAGGACATGGCTTCACACTAACCGTAGCACACCGAACATTTAAATGATTTTTTAAAAAGTCAGTAAAAATACAGAGAATTAAGTGTTTGCTAGGTGCATTACCTCAAGTCTAAATGACCAATTTCCCTCTCTCTGTAACCTCCTCCAGCCCCACAACCGCCGAGAATTCTGCGCTCCTCTAATTCTGGTCTCTTGCACATTCCTGATTTTCATTGCTCCACCATTGGCGGCCGTGCCTTCAGCAGCTTAGGCTCGAAGCTCTGGAATTCCCCCCCTAAATCTCTTCACTTCTCTACCTCTCTCTCCTCCATTAAGATGTTCCTTAAAACCTACCTCTTTGACCAAGCTCCTTATGTGGCTCAGTGTCAAATTCTGTCTGATAATCGCTCCTGTGAAGCGCCGTGGAACGTTCTACTACATTAAAGATGCTGTATAAATGCAAGTTGTTGTTGTGTCATTTTTTTTGTTGCTAATTTGTCCCTCAGGATTGGATGTCTTAATTCAAGATTTCATGTGTAAAGTTTTGCAAATGGTAACTAAACCTGCTTAAAATCTAAACATTCTCATAAACTTGGAAATGTAGTAAACAGTGAGGAAGATAGTAACAGACTTCAAGAGGACATGATGGAATGGGTGGACACATGGCAGGTGAAATTCAATGCAGAAAAGTGTGAGGTAGTACATTTTGGCAGGCAGAATGTGGAGAGACAATACAAGCTGAATTGTACAATTTTAAAGGGCGGGGGGTGGGGTGGGGGGGAGGCGGGGTACAAGAACAGAGAGACCTGGGGGTGTTTGTGCAAATCTTTGAAGGTGGCAGGACAGGTTAACAATGCAGTTAATAAAGCATATGGGATCCTGGGCTTTATAAATAGAGGCATAGAGTACAAAAGCCAGGAAGTTGTGCTAAACCTTTATAAAACACTAGTTCCGCCCCAGCTGGAGTATTGTGATCAATTCTGGGCACCACACTTTAGGAAGGATGTGAAGGCTTTGGAGAGGGTGCAGAAGAGATTTACTCGAATGGTTCCAGGGATGAGGAATTACAGTTATGTGGATAGACTGAAGAAGCTGGGGTTGTTCTTCTTAGAGCAGAGGCAGCGAAGAGGAGATTTGATAGAGGTGTTTAAAATCATGAAGGGTTTAGATAGAGTAAATAAAGAGAAACTGTTTCCAATGGCTGAAGGATCGATAATCGGAAGGCACAGATTTAAAGTGATTGGCAAAAGAACCAGAGGCGACATGAGGGAAAACTTTTTTACGCAGCGAGTGCTTAGGATTTGGATGCACTGCCTGATAGGGTGGTGGAAACAGATTCAATAGTAGCCTTCAAAAGGGAATTGGATAAATACTTGAAGGAGAAAAAATTGCAGGGATATGGGGAAAGAGCAGGGCAGTGGGACTAACTGGATTGCTCTTCGAAAGAGACGGCGCAGACTGGATGGGCCGAATGTCCTCCTTCTGTGCTGTATTATTCTAGGATTGTACAAACGGGTATCCTGTAAATGTTGCAATTTTCTATTAAACATAAATATAAAAAAGCCTTTACTTTAGCTGTAATCTTGAAAACTCATTTCCAAACAGCGACTGTGAATAAAGTTTATTCGACCAAAGCAGATCGTGTTTCTGCTTTATATTTGAAACAGTAATTTATTGGCTTAATGTTTACTTCAATAAACAGCAATAGGCCTGGAAACACCATTTTCATAACTGTTCAAAAATTAATAATATTAATCAACATGCAACAATGAATCTGTACCCATTGCTGCTATCTGTTAATAATGTATACATCACTGTATCCCTCCACTGGTACAATATGAGTTGTATTAATAATTGTGGCTGAAGTGTGAATTTGTGCTTCCTGGGACTGTCGGCACAGAGCACAGCGCCACCTACAGTACACCGAGTGCAAACAAACTGAATTCAAGTATAATTTATCTTGTTCTTACACAGTTGTCATTTATTTCTGTCAGTAAGCACCCAAGCTTCTTTTACCAATTTTTATTCACCAGATCCCCATTAATTTTGAAAATGTGACTTGTTTATGGTTAATTCTTGCTTGGTTTCAAACTGTACACTTAATGTTCTTGCATTTGTTCCTCGATGTGCAGCTGAAAAGAAAGGAATATAAAATCATTCTTTAAAGGGAGGTTGTTTTTCCAAACCATTCATTCAGGTTATTGCATGTTAATAACCGCATTGTTCAAAAATTGCAAGCTTTTCATCAAACAAGATTTACAAATGGGAAGCAGTGAAAACAGATCACAGCATGAGCACAGTATATAATCTGACTCAAGAGTGGGTTCTTTTGTATTTTTTTCTGTCAATTAATGTTTTTTTTCTGTCATTATCAATACTAGTCTTCTTTGTTGTCCTTCAATTTAACCAGTCAGACAGTAGGGTACATGCCTCCCTGTGAATAGGCAAGGTAATCTAAATCCACACAAAATTGCTGTGGTATTCACTGCATGAAGTGCCTTAGTTATTTCAAACTGATTTTGTTGTAAGGTGCCTCATCTTCAATGTCAACTAGGAAAGACTGAGCTACAGTAAAACCCAATTGTTGTTTCTTTTCTGGGAGATGAACTAAAATGGTGTTTAGAAAGGCTTCATTGGACTTTCAAGGTCTCCTAGAATGTCAGTTGACGGGAACCAATTACACCTCAAGGTATCCAAAATATAAACAACCTTCCCTGGAGATCTCTTGCAAGAACCTAATACAGTAATGGGTATTTTTTTTTATTCGCTTATGGGATCTGGGCGTCGCTGGCAAGACCAGCATTTATTGTCCATCCCTAGTTGCCCTTGAGAAGGTGGTGGTGAGCCGCTTTCTTGAACCGCTGCAGTCCGT
Source organism: Squalus acanthias (assembly GCA_030390025.1). Classification (NCBI taxonomy): domain Eukaryota; kingdom Metazoa; phylum Chordata; class Chondrichthyes; order Squaliformes; family Squalidae; genus Squalus; species Squalus acanthias. Next base: position 12,359,618 of record CM059441.1, on the reverse strand, counting down.
GGGGTGAAGGTACTTCCACAGTGCTGTTAGGGAGGGAGTTCCAGGTTTTTGACCCAGCGACGATGAAGGATCGGCGATATACTTCTAAGTCAGGGTGATGTGTGACTTGGAGGGGAACTTGGAGGTGGTGGTGTTACCATGCACCTGCTGCCCTTGTCCTTCTCGGTGGAAGAGGTCGCGGGTTTGGGAGGTGCTGCCGAAGAAGCCTTGGCGAGTTGCTGCAGTGCTTCTTGTAGATGGTACACACTGCAGCCACGGTACGCCGGTGGTGGAGGGAGTGAATGTTTAAGGTGGTGGATGGGGTGCCAATCAAGTGGGCTGCTTTGTCCTGGATGATGTCGAGCTTCTTGAGTGTTGTTGCAGCTGCACCTATCCAGGCAAGTGGAGAGTATTCCATCACACTCCTGACTTGTGCCTTGTAGATGGTGGAAAGGCTTTGGGGAGTCAGGAGGTGAGACACTCGCCGCAGAATACCCAGCCTCTGACCCGCTCTTGTTGCCACAGTATTTATGTGGCTGGTCCAATTAAGTTTCTGGTCAATGGTGACCCCCAGGATGTTGATGGTGGGGGATTCGGCGATGGTAATGCCGTTGAATGTCAAGGTGAGGTGGTTAGACTCTCGCTTGTTGGAGATAGTCATTGCCTGGCACTTCTGTGGCGCGAATGTTACCTGCCACTTATCAGCCCAATGGGTATAAAAGAAAGAAAACATGTTAAATATTTCCAACAAAACCATTCAACTGCATTAAATGTTGGTTGCAGGGATGAATGATGATGGAACTTGTTGGCCTATTTGTCAGCTGTGATACAGAGTAGTAGGACATAAGAAGACTGGAACAGTAAAAGGACATTCAGCATATCTACATTGTCTTGTTGTTTTAGGTCCATGGTCAAGACATCATTTTCTTCTCTCTCAAACTTGATGGAAAGCCCATATCCTTGTTGAGTCAGGAATCTGCACACTTATTTTCTAAATGAATCATCCAAGACTCATTCATTGGGCTGCAAGCAATTCTGTAATGTAACACAATAGCCATGAGCTTGCACTGAGAGTCCTTGGATGGCGAGTTCCCAATTTTGTAGCACTGTCAGGAACAAATGACAAATGGAGATGATGTGCTTTCTGGTGGGATACAGGAAGGGAAAACGGGCACATTCACTCATATGCACCTTCTAGCAGCTGCTTCCCGATAAGCAACAGCAAAGAGCCACACAGCCATCCATCTTTGCCTCTCAACTAGGGAACAGTGCAAAAATACTTTTTTAAAGTTCTGTTACAAAATGTGGCTGCAGAAATTCAAGTTTTTAAGTCTTAGTGCTGACGATGTAAACATAGTGTGCATAACTTCATACATTGACCCTATAATACATACTAGAAAATAAAATATCTGTTTTGGCATATCCTGAGCTTCACGGACCTAGAATGACACAGAATTTACAGCACAGAAACAGGACATTCGGCCCAACAGGTCCATGCCGGTGTTTAAGCTCCAAACGAGCCTTTCCCACCCTACTTCATCTAACTCCATCAGCAGATCCTTCTATTCCTTTCTCCCTCATGTGTTTATCTAGCTTCCCCTTAAATGCATCTGTGCTATTTTGCCTCAAGTACTCCTTGTGGTAGCGAAGTTCCACATTCTAACCACTCTCTGGGTAAAGAAGTTTTTCCTGAATTCCCTATTGGATTGATTAGTGACTGTCTTATATTTATGGCCTCTAGTTTTGGACTCCCCCACAAGTGGAAACTTCTACTCTATGTCCACCTTATCAAACCCTTTCATAATCTTAAAGACTTCTCTTTACTAGAGAAAGGAGCCCCAGCCTGTTCAGTCCTTCCTGATAGTTATAACCTCTCAGTTCTGGTATCATACTTGTGAATCTTTTTTGCAACTTCTCCAGTGCTCTGTATCATTTTTGTAATATGGAGACCGGAGAAAATCTGTCTCTTGGAATTGTAAGATTTGAAAAGTAATTAGCTATCCAGTAAGCTCTATCTGTGCGCCATACGATGTAACATGAATTGGGATGGCTCTTTCCCTGTTAATGACTCTGGTCTGAAAATCAGATCGCCCCTGAACTGGCAAAGCACACGGTGCACATGCCTAATGAGGCCATGGGCAGGACCACGGCAAATTGGTCTTAATTAGGATAGTACCATCCAGCAGCAAACACATGACGCAGCCCTAGAGGCAGCTCAGCGGTTGGGTGGGGGGAGGGTGGAGGGGTGGAAGGGGGGGAGAGCATGGGGGAGGGGAGAGCAAATTCGGTTGGCTGGGAGGGCAGCCTGCCAATCGGGAGGGGGAGACGAGCAGTGGCCAGCGGTAGCCCGCAGTTTTGATGTGAAGCTGGGAAGTGCACTCCTGCTCCTCCCGACTCCACATTGGTGGTGGCCTCCAGCGCCTGCAGTCTGATGCTTGCCAGGTTCAGGGTAAACCAATTTCTGGTTTAGGTCCTAAATCAGGTGTTGGCCCCTTTGTTAGCATATTCAGCATACCCTAGCTCTAAATCTACTTCATAACAACGTGGTCAATACTTCCCAAATATTCTGTAACAAAAGTATCGAAAAAACTGATTACTCAATATTTTTTGAAAGGTCGCGTTGTATGTTAGATTATTTGACTGAATGAAAATTCAGCAAAACTCTCAGGCCTGTGAGCGTGCCTTGATTAATAGAGCATTGCAATAAAATTTAAATGACTGTTAATAGAATTTTTCTCAATAGAGGCTTTGAAAGGAAAAAAAGGGATATAACAGTTTAAAATCCCACAAAGAGCTGGATGGAGTCATCAAACTATGCAACGTTGAGGAGATTTGCCAAGTCCTGCAGACCGCAAACATTTCACCTTTGGCTCAGCTCAGAATTTTGCCAAACTACTCCTAAATATATACTTTATACGGGGGTGGGTGGTTTGAGCCAGCTCATGTTTCAGGATATTCAGTTTTACATATTTAAGCATCAAGCCCCACACAACACAGGGAGTGAAATCCCTTTTCGTAAAGAATAGGAGAAAGCGTGTTTTCCTCCACAATTACGAAGCCACAAATGAAATCCCATTCTCAGAATTCAGATGTTTAAAAGCTGTGCATTCCCCAATTTCATTAACGGGTCGTTAATTACAGGGAAAAAACAAGCATTGTTCATTTTTTGTTTCAAGAGAAATCTCAGCCCCCAGAATGTGAAGCCGTTTTATATCAAGAAAGTATGTCAGAAAGTATTCCCGTTCTTCTGTAATTACTGAGTTATTTCCCTTGCATTTTTATTAGCCCCTGTCACCTCTTTCTCAAATTGTGAGGTTAGGCAGGCAACCTGCTTTTCAGGCCTTTGCCAAATGTGTTCTGCAACTGGTAACTTAGGAGGATTACAAGAGTGGCCCAAGCTGATAGACTCTTCAAGTTGCCCTTTGTCCCTGCGGGAAGCATCTCGTGGCCCACTTATATTGGAGAACCACTTACTGAGTGGTTTTCCTTTGCTAACTACAGCTTGCTGGCGCCGAAATTGCCTTGTTCATATTTCAGGGTGATTTCTACACAAGCCAGATTAATTTTAAAGCACGTGCTGAAGTGGCGTTTTTGTGACTGTTCTGTGGTGCCCCGTACCTCCTCCACTCTCTGGGGAAGGTCTGCACAGGCCAGGGCTAGAGAAACTATTTCACCATCTGTGTAGAAGCAGGTAGCATTTCAGCTGCTCGCCTGTCACCATTCATATTGTTTACCTACCTCTGTCCCTAACAACACTGTGGGATCTTTCCTTCACCATCTTCCACAGAACCATAGAGGTTTACAGTACAGAAGGAGTACATTCGAGCCATCATGCCTGTGCCAGCGCTTCGCTAGAGCAATCTAAAACGAACCCCACTTTCCCCCCCCGTTGCACTGTATCATACTCTGTCGCAAATATTTAGTCAATTTTCCTGTAAAAGATGCAATGGTCTCTGCTTCAACTGTGCCCTGTGGCAAAGCATTCCATGCTCCAACAATCCATTGTATAATTTCACAAATTAAAAGATCTCGGGGGAAAAATTCGGTTGGTTGTGCCTCCCGTTAGCGCCTTAAGAGGGCGCTAATGGGGCGCAAATCATCTAGCGCCCAGGCGCGGCGATGTTTGCGCCGCTCGCAAAATTAACTAGACACTTTGCGGCGGCGCTAAACACTACCTGCCACGATCTCCTGCGCCGGCAGATCGTGACGTCAGTCGAGTGCGCAACGCCCCGGTATCGCTCCGGAGCGGATATTGAGTGGCGCTCCCTGCCTTACCGCCTAACGCTAGCAACGACATGTTGAGGGGAGCGTTTTGCAGTCATGAAGGGACTGGGGGAGCGCTATTTAAAGGCGACCGCTTCCTGCCTTTTATTGTTGGTGTCATTTTTGAACCACGCATTCTGAGAGAGAGGGAGAGAGTCTTCTGGAGAGATTCAACGCTGTGTGAAGGAGTTTTGGGTACTGAGCAGCACTTTGCAGGTTCATTTTGATTTGCCATTCCTTGTATCGATTTAGAAGAGACTGTGGGGGCTGCACTCTGAGCTCTTTCCCTGGTACTCTCCATTGTTCTTTCCAGCAGATTTGATGTGCAGGTCTCTCCAGGCCGAGATTCAAGGCTGCAATGAGCAGGATGTGGATGGAAAGCAAGATCAACCATCCCCTTTAAGAACTGGCCCGTGCCATTGTGTGTGTGTTCTGTTGCTGACTGACATCACATGAGCTTCGCCAGCGCTCTGAGGTAGCGCCTCACTCCCAGGCCTTTGCGCCTTAAGACAGGTGTGAAGCACCTGATTTAGCGCTCCAATCACCTCCAGGGGCGATAAAAGTCAAGTTTGCAGTCGGGGGCGATAATTAGCGCCAGGCGCTAATCTTTGCGCCCGGCCGATAATTGCGCCCCAAATGGGGCGATACTGAATTTCTCCCCCCTAAGGACTAGTCTTCTTGACCCTTGCTCTCAGGGAACACCTATTTCCCCTTGAATAAGTGTCAGAAAAAAAAGGGATGGTGACCCATTTCACTGGGCATCTGTCCCCTTTATATTGCTCCAGGATTTCTGGGCTTTCCTAGAAGAGGTGGAGTTGGGCTTGTGCCTGCAGTAGGCCCAAGTCCATTGCACCACTGCAAATAAGGCAGAGTGGCATGTCCCGGTCTCCTCCTTCATTTGTCTGGTGGAATGGCCATTGGATAGAGGGGCTGCAGGGCTCCTGGGTGCAGTAAACAAATGGTATGTATTTAAAATAAGAAATTAAACTCCCTCTCCCGGATTATCTAGAGGCAACTGAGGTTATGGAAATGAGCAGCCAGAAGGCCCTGATCTCAGAGGTCTAACATGCAGCCTGTGAGGCCGCCACCTGCATTCAAATTTCCTTCTCCACTGCCAAGGCTAGGCCTTGCCAGGGGAAGGCCAGCACTGGGGCTGTGCCCGGGCCATATTAATGGCATAGGACAGGAAATAGCAACACTCTTGGGCCTGGGCAAGAGCAGCACACTTCAGGTGCACTGCTCCCATCTACCATTGGGGCAGGTGAGGGCAAGTCGCCCTCTAATGCTTCCTTTTAAATACAGCAAACTATTACAAGAATTATTAAATAAAGCAAAATATTTATTTTGACAAGAGCTCCCTATTTTGGAATAAATTCAGATTGAAGTATTGCAAGGCAAAAATGAATCTTTTCGATATATTTTGCCTTTTTCACCATCTCTAAATTTTCTTTTCTCTTCTAAGTTGCTTCTAATCTTCTCAAACACTTCGCAATTTCTTATCTTTCCTGGTATGATTTCTTCAATAAATTGGTTAATTGCATAGAATTTTACAGCACAGAAACAGGCCATTCGGCCCAACTGGTCTATGCCGGTGTTTATGCTGCACACGAGCCTCCTCCCACCCCACTTCATCTAACCCCATCTGCATCGCCTTCTATTCCTTTCTCTCTCATGTACTTATCTAGCTTCCCCTTAAATGCATCAATGTCGCGAGTTCCACATTTTCACCACTTTCTGAGTAATGGCAGAGTTCACTACATGTTCCAGTATCGGGCGGGGGGAGTTCTCTTTCTTAGTTACATTGTGCCACAGTTAAAAGGTTTCAGATCGGAAATTTAAGCCAAAGTGCTTTTCTCGAAGCAAAATGTTCTCCCAGCAAATGGTCAGCAATTGGCAAACATATAAAATTTGTGACCGTTTTATTGATACACAGGACAGTAATCAAGGTGGAAAACTTCACACACAACATTAACCAGCCAAATAAATAAGAAAACTATAAAGAAAGAGAACATTAAAAAAAGGGACATGGCCTGGCCATCTGTCACTGTTACGGTGGTTATATTTTTTCACGTGTCCCAGTGTCTCCCGGGTGGGTCTTTGCAGACTTGGATGGTTACTCAGTGTGGTACAGTATAGTTAGTCTTGCATCAACAGATAGTACGAGGCACAAATGCACCATGAAGTGCTGTTGCAATCAGAAGTAAAGCACACCTGTAAAATATCCAGTTTTGCCATTGCCTCCTGAGCAACTTTCAACAGTTTCCTTATGGCACAACATCCCTGTCATCCCAGACCCCTCTTCAACTGTCTTTGAGAAAACAAATCTACAGTAAACCTTCGTCTGGCAATTGTTCCACAGGAACGTCACCTTTCAAAACAGCTCAAATACCCAGTCCTCTTAACTCTCATTGCTGTGATCGCTATACAATAAAGTGAATATAATTCTACTCGACAGACCTCTGTACCAGGAAGTCACTTTTCCTCAATTTGCTTGCTATATAGTCAACCTGCAAAAATTGCCAAGCAAACCTCAGACATGCGTCAGAATTTAGTCATGTTTTCTTCCCATCTCCGCGATTTCTTGTTTCATCTCAGCTTTAAGAACATTTATTTTATTATATTATTGTGAAAGGACTTGAAAAATGTGCTGGTCAAGATTTTATTTGATAACTTGGAACATTTTCTGATTTTCAAGAAAATATATCCTTTACACTTCAAACAAATGTAGTGTCATTTTTTATTAGGGATCATAAATTTTGTTGCAATTTTTTTTAAAGGGGCATCTGCTTCATGAGCTCAGCTGAGCTCTGGCAGTGCAATGGTGGAGGGACTACGATTAGCCTCAGTATCCCTGGATGAGGGAAAGGCTTGAATGCCATTTTGTGCATCTCATTAAATGATCAGTGCGCATGTGCGGATGTTCAGGGCAGACAGAGCAGGCTTGGCTGTAATGCCCCCACGGTCGAATAACCTGCTAACGCTGGCTGTCTCGACATGAAGAATTGCCACTTGGACTAAGTACGAGAGGACTGCTGGTGCCTATGAATGAGTCATCATCTTCAGGAAAGAATGGGAGAAAACTGGGGAGCAATTTGAAAGAATAGAATATAGTCACTGACAAGCCTGTTTTCATTTCTCTACAAGCATGTTAGGATGCCATAAATAAATCTCATTAAAATGCATCATTATAACAGAAATAACCCACAACACTTTCTCCCCTCCAAGCAACAAAGAAGCTTGACTTTCGCCTGAAATCAGTGCCCGTTTAAAACACTAAAGACAGGTGACAGAAATAAACAGCTTGTCATCAGCGTAGGAAGACAACAAGGGTTATATTTGTCAGTTAGATACATGCCAGCTGCCCAAATTTGCATTATATAACACAGTTGTGGGCACACAATGTCAAGGAAGATCATAAACGCAGTGGCAACGTTAGGATTCTGGGGGACACTCATTTTATGCTTGGCCAAGTGTCCTTATCTGCGAAAAAAAATAAAAAGAACTAGAGGAGCGCTATTGTCAAGCTCAAAGCGAATGTTCAACAAGGGCATTGCTGAGAGAGGGGAGGAAAGCAAAGAGAGAGAGAGAGAAGGAAAGAAAAGAGAGATAGAGATAGAGGTGAGAAAATTGTCATCAGATCTAAACCAAATTCAACAATTGTTAAAAGTGTTGTGGTTGGCTGGAGCAAAAACATTTATTTTGCCAAGTCCAGTCATTTCAAGAAAGTGGCCATTTGCCTATCTTATTACAGCAAAACATTACATCGTAATGGTTATCGAGACATGCATGATCCATTTTCTCTAAGGCAAGCAATTTACAGCAAATAAAGTGACATGATTTCCCACTGCGTGGCAGAAGGCTCATTATTAAATCCAGGGTTTACCCAGGTATACTCAGGTCTTTGGCTGAGATAATCTGTTTCTCCCCCGCACATAGACATGATTTGTATTCATTTTATTTGAATCTGTAGGACATGTATGCATGAGCAAAACAAAATCAATAATAATAAATATATAAATGAGGCAGGTTTATCAAAGGCATCCATGCTATGAGTAAGGGTTCAAGGTTTGTACGTATAGGTTTGGAGGAACTCAAACTGAAACTGAGTGCATCGCACAAACTGAGATTTCTTTTTGAAAATCAAAGGAGATATTCATAACTGGCTCTTATCTCATTCATTAGGACTAAAACCACTGACTCTAAGAAATAATTTATTACATTTCATGATTTCAAATTAAATAGATAGAAGACAATGCTCTTCCTAACAGAGTTATTCTCCACGTTGAGTACATTAACTTAAATAATCATGATTGTAGATAAACCACACAAAAGGAAATTTAAAAACTTCTAGGGATACTGTGGTGTAGTGGTTATGTTACTGGACTGGTAATCCATGCAGCCTGGACTAATAATCCTAGATGACATGAGTTCAAATCTCACTTCATGACAGTTTGAGAATTTGAAAAATATGGAAGTTAAAAAGTGGTTACAATAAAAGTGACCGTGAAGCTTGTTGGATTGTTGTAAAAACCCATCTGGTTCACTAATGTTGTTAAGGGAAGGAGAACTATCATCCTTACCTGGTCTGGCCTATATGTGACTCCAGTCCCACACTAATGTGGTTGACTCTTAACTGCCCTCTGAATTGGCCTAGTAAGCCACTCAATTGTATCAAACCACTACAATGGCCCAGAAGTTCCGATCCCGATCGCGGGCGGAGGGCTGCGATCTGGAAAAATCTGTGCCAAGACCGGAGGGCTCCCGGGAGGCGCAGAGTTCCGCTGCTGGGTCCTCTCCAAACTGCCGGTGCGCAGGGCCCAGGCGGTTCGCAGCGACCCTGGGGCCATGGGGAGCCAATCAGAGAAGGGAATCTCCCTTCATATACTTGACAGGAAGACCTGTCAAATATATGAATAGAGATCACCCCCAAAACTTTAAATACATTTTTTTTTAAAATCACATTTTTAAAATGACTTTAAATTACAATAAATTAAGTATTTTAAACAAAAATTTTATTTTTTGAAAAAAATAATTAAAGTTTTTAATGGGACTAAAAATAAACTTACCTTTCTTTAAAGTATTTTTAAATGATAAATCAGTGGGAAAATTTTAAAAAAAAACTTTTTTTCAACTCTTATCCTGGTAAAAGCAGGCCTTACACCTGCTTTTACCAGGCGCAAGAACTGTAAGTGTTTTCTGCGGGCGGAGGGTCTCCAAAAAGCGGAACTCTCCACCTGCAGACGCCCTTCTCCCGGGCAGGCGGAGGATCTGTCGAGAGCTTTCTTGACAGATCGGAAATGCCGGTTTCCAGCGCATGCACTGTGCATGCCTAAAACCGGCATTTCCGATGTCCCTATGGGTGAGTACACAGCGCGTACCCACCCGTAGGGATCGGAATTTCTGCACCACTGAATAAAATCAGATGGTCCACTAGGCTGCAACCTAGGTATTGAATCAAGATGTGACAAATGCACATTCAGCCATGGGAATACCATCACTTCCAAATTCCCCTCCAGGTCATGCACCATACATACATCACCGTTGCTGGATCAAAATCCTGGAAATCTCTACCTTCACCATATGGCCTGCAGCGGTTCAAGAAGAAGACCTACCACCACCCTCTCAGCGCAACTAGGGATGGGCAATAGAAATGCCAGCGATGCCCAAATTCAGAGAATGAATTAAAACATTGCCAATTATTTTCAATTAATTCTAAAGATTCAATGCCGATTCCTTTTACAGCGCAATCTGTGCAGTTGGGCACTAAAATTGAACCCTGCAGATTTGTCTCCAAGCCATTCATGGATACATGGAAATTTGAACACAGAAGGAAGCCATTTGGTAAATTCTGCCTGTGTGATTGCTGGTTCCGCATTGGAGTTATTGATTCTAATCCCATTACCCTGCTCTATCCCTTTAGTATTTCCTTCTTCAAGTGTTTATCTAATTGCCTCTTAAATGCTGTGATTGATTGAGCTTCAATAACTTGTGATGATGCAATCCAGATTCTAATGACCCTTTAAGTGAAAACAATTCTTCTAACTTCCCCCTTTTATCATTCTAGTGCTAATCCTAAATTTATGCCCCTTTGTTACTGATTCACCAACCATAAATACCCTCTCAAAGTCTTTTAACATTTCTGTTAATCCCTCTTTACCCTTCTTTGTTCCAGTAAATGTAGTCTTAGTTTTTCAAGACTCTCATTATTAACCACATCCTTTAATCCCTGACATCATCCTACAATAAGGCACTTAAAGCTATATATAGTATTCCAAACGTGGCCTAACTAATGCCTAGTGAAGATTCATCATCACTTCCTTGCTTTACTATTCAATGCCTCTGTACTTCCAGAGCTCTTTAACCCTCCATTGCATTGAGAACTTTAGAGGATAGAATATATTTTAATTTTCTGTTATTTTGCCCAAAAAATACTCCAGAGTAACCTATGCTGAACCACATCTGCCGAACATCTGTTCATTCGCAAAATAGCAAAATACTGCGGATGCTGGAAATCTGAAATAACAACAGAAAATGCTGGAAACACTCAGCAGGTCTGACGAAGGGTCCCCGACTCGAAACGTTGACTCTGTTTCTCTCTCCTCGATGCTGCCTGACCTGCTGAGTGTTTCCAGCATTTTCTGTTGTTACATCTGTGTGCTCTTTCAGTCTCCCACATTCTTTCTCAGTTTGCCGTGGCTCCTAATTTGGTCAGCAAATGTTGATGTTATTCTTTCTAAGTCCGTGTTCAAATTTATTTACATGGAGAATTACAAGTTACAAATCCTTGGGTCATGCCAGTAGTTTCATCTTTAATACTATGGGCAGTACTCTTCACAAAAAGTCTCTTATCTGGCACTTTATCAAACATTTTTGGGCATTATGTCCGCTGTATTCCATTTGTCCATAAACTTCACCAAATAGATAGCATGATATCCCCTTTACAAATCAGTGTTGACTGTCCTTGATTAGCTTATACTTTTTGTTTACTAATATTATCTGTTATTATGGTCTGAATCTATAAAAGATTCTTACATGGGTTGTGTGATTCATTTCTATGTCAATAGTTACTATGGGATTTGCAATATTAAAATTCCAGACATAGCTGTCATGATTCTTTGTCATGCCAGGACACTCTAATCTGATCAATGACCTGTCACAGCTCCCTGTCATACCACCATATGGAGCTGTACCACCAGGTGTAGACCCTCCCCATCCTCCAGCACAGCTACCAAGAACTCTATCCTCTCTATCTGAGTGTCAGCGGTGGCTCAGTTGGTAGCACACTCACCTTTGTGTTCATGAAAGGTTGTGGGTTCAAGTCCCACTCCATGGAACTTGAGCACATAAAGCTAGGCTGACACTCCAGTGTAGTGCTGAAGGAGTGCTGCATTGTCAGAGGTGCTGTCTTTTGGATGAGCTGTTAAACCGAGGCCCTGTCTACTCTCTCAGGTAGATGTAAAAAATCCCATGGCACTATTTCGAAGAAGAGCAGGGGAGTTATCCCCGGTGTCCTGGGCCAATATTTATCCCTCAATCAACATAACAAAAACAGATTATCTGGTCATTATCACATTGCTGTTTGTGGGAGCTTGCTGTGTGCAAATTGGCTGCTGCATTTCCCACATTACAACAATGACTACACTTCAAAAGTACTTCATTGGCTGTAAAGTGCTTTGAGACGTCTGCTATAGAAATCCAAATCTTTTCTTTCTTAACCAGAACTCCAGCTACAGATTTAATTCATTTTTAATATGCATTTAATGATATAGTTTAATTTAATGTAATTCTAATAGTTACACACCTGTGGTTTCCTGCTTGCCTCTGGCTCTTCTCCAAAGTTTTTTTGTGTCTGCCGCATATATTGCTTCTAGCCCCATTCAGCCCTGTTCCAATTTTTTAAAACTTTTTTCTGTTTGGCTCAGGCATTGCCTCCCAGTCTGGCCAGGCTCCCGGTCCCACTTATTGCAGCTTTTATTCCCACTGTCAAAAAAAATATTTGTCCCATCCCTCCCTGTTCCTTCCAGCTAGTAGCTTCACAGCATGGCTTCCAGGAGATGGGAGCTTAGGTGACAGACTAGGAGCTGAGGGTAGAACCTAAGAACATAAGAAATAGGAGCAGGAATAGGCCACTTGGCCCCTCGAGCCTGCTCTGTCATTCAATAAGATCATGGCTGATCTTGGGCTCAAAGCCACTTCCCCGCCCGCTCCCCATAACCCTTCACTCCCCTATCTTGCAAAAATCTGTCTATCTCCACCTTAAATGTATTTAATGACCCAGCCTCCACGGCTCTCTGGGGCAGAGAATTCCACAGATTTACGACCCTCTGAGAGAAGAAATTCCTCCTCATCTCAGTTCTAAAAGGATGACTCTTTATTCTAAAACTGTGCCCCCACGTTCTCGATTTCCCCACGAGGGGAAACATCCTCTCTGCATTTACCTTGTCGAGCCCCCTCAGTATCTTATATGTTTCAATAAGATCACCTCTCATTCTTCTAAATTCCAGTGAGTATAGGCCCAGCCTGCTCAACCTTTCCTCATAATTCAACCCCCTCATCTCTGGAATTAACCTAGTGAATCGTCTCTGAACTGCCTCCAATGCAAGTATATCCTTCCTTAAATAAGGAGACCAAAACTGTACGCAGTACTCAAGGTGTGGTCTCATCAATACCCTGTACAGTTGTAGCAGGACTTCCCTGCTTTTATACTCCAACCCTCTTGCAATAAAGGCCAACATTCCATTTGCCTTTTTGATTACTTGCTGTACCTGCATGCTAACTTTTTGTGTTTCATGCACAAGGACCCCCAGGTCCCTCTGAACTGTAGCATTTTGCAATCTCTCTCCATTTAAATAATAATTTGCTTTTTTATTTTTCCTGCCAAAGTGGATAGCCTTACACTTTCCCACATTATACTCCATCTGCCAAATGTTTGCCCACTCACTTAGCCTGTCTATATCCCTTTGCAGACTCTTTGAGTCCGCTGCACAACTTGCTTTTCCACCCATCTTTGTATCATCCATACACTTGGCTACATTACACTCGGTCCCTTCATCCAAGTCATTAATGTAGATTGTAAATAGTTGAGGCCCCAGCACCGATCCCTGTGGCACCACACTAGTTACCGTTTGCCAACTGGAAAATGACCCATTTATCCCGACTCTCTGCTTTCTGTTAGTTAGCCAATTCTCTATCCATGCTAATATATTACCCCCAATTCTGTGAGCTCTTTTCTTATGCAGTAACCTTTTATGTGGCACCTTATCGAATGCCTTCTGGAAATCTAAATACACCACATCCACTGGTTCACCTTTGTCCACCCTGCTCGTTACCTCCTCAAAGAACTTCAGCAAGTTTGTTAAACATGACTTCCCTTTCATAAAACCATGCTGACTCTGCTTGACTGCATTATGATTTTCCAAATGCCCTGCTACTGCTTCCTTAATGAAGGACTCCAGCATTTTCCCAACGACAGATGTTAGGCTAACTGGTCTATAGTTTCCTGCTTTCTGTCTCCCTCCTTTCTTTAAATAGGGGTGTTACATTAGCGGTTTTCCAATCCGCTGGGACCTCTCCAGAGTCCAGGGAATTTTGGTATATTACAACCAATGCATCCACTATCTCTGCAGCCACTTCTTTTAAGACCCTGGGATGCAGGCCATCTGGTCCAGGGGTCTTGTCATCTTTTAGTCCCATTATTTTACCAAGTACGATTTCCTTAGTGATAGTGATTGTCTTTAGTTCTCCACTCCCTGTGGCCCCTTGATTATCCATTATTGGGATGTTGTTAGTGTCTTCTACTGTGAAAACAGATACAAAATATTTGTTCAGAGTCTCTGCCATTTCCCCGTTCCCCATTATTAATTCCCCAGTCTCATCCTCTAAGGGACCAACGTTTACTTTAGCTACCCTCTTCCTTTTTATATACCTGTAGAAGCTCTTACTATCTGTTTTAATGTTTCTTGCCAGTTTACTCTCATAATTCATCTTCTCTCTCTTTATTATTTTTTCAGTCATCGTTTGCTGGTTTAAATTTTTTTTTAAAGAAATGAGGGAGCAAATGAAACTACAGGTGAGGCAATATGTTATGGTTAGGGGTGAGAAAATATGTGGGAAAGAGCAGAGGATACATGATGCAGAGGGGAGGGAAGGGCAGCACATGTGGAATGGGGTTGAGGAAATGCAATGAGGATTGGCAGGACTAAGCCTGGGAGGAGTGGTCAAGTTAGTGAATCGATGCAAAAGCAGAGGGCGAGGCAGACCACAGTCAATGTTCAGTGAAATAATGGACTGGAGAGATTAGGAGCATAAGAAATGACAAAAGTGTGACAGGTTATGGGAGATACTATGTGCCAGGGTATAATGGCCCAGAAATTGATCTCGCTCTGTTCCCGCGGGGGTAAGCCTTCCCCGCGATGTCTCACCTCGCTTGTGCTTTTTCAGATCCAGCTCGCACGAACTTGATGTTCCAGACATCAGCTGTGCTGGGCTTGCGTATCCCAGCGGCGTAGTGAATTCGTGCGAGCTGTGGGATCACGTGACTCAGTTAGAGCCAATGGCAGCACACCATCTTCCATTCATAAGTTTCACAGACCTGCTGTGAAATCTATGAATCTTACACCCCCCCAAAATAACAGCTAAACCTCAATTAAATAAAAAAAAAAACCATCACATTAATAAAATAAGTATAGTTAATTAAATTAACCATTTTAAATAAAAAATTAAATTTTTGAAAAAATTTAAAATCTTTTAAAAAGTTATAAAAATAAACTTACCTGTCTTTAAAGTCTCTAAAAAAGATATACCTGTAAAAAAAAATTCAAAAAAATACTTAATTCACTACTTACCTTCTTAAAAGCGGGTCTTACTCCTCCTTTTTACATTTCCAAAATCTTCCCTACTTACCTGCGCGTCCAAAGCATGAAGTGCGCAGCGTGCGCGCAGCCTGTAGCGCGCACGCGATGCACCGAGGAACCGCCCCCTTTTCAGAAGAGCAATTGCCGGTTTTCAGCGCATGCGCAGGGCATGCAGAAAACCGGCAATTGGAGTGGGAATACGCGAGAGTACGCAGTGCGTACTCTCGCGTCCCGGGATCAATTTTCGGCCCAATATGAAAGAATAAACATCAGGAATGTAATAGGAGCAATGTCACAGTGGCAAGAAAACTGTAGGCAATAGTAACCTAATCATAGCTAGGAGGTCAGCTAAGTAACAGGGATGGAGTGAAACAAAAGGAGCCACCAAAGCCTACAACCAACTCGAGGAAGAGCACCTCATCTTCCGATTAGGCACTTTACAGCCTTCCGGACTCAATATCGAGTTCAACAATTTCAGATCATAACCTCGGCCCCTACCACATATATATATATATATATATATACACATTTTATCCACCCTTTTGGCTTGTGCCTTTTCCCTTTTTTTTCTCTCTCTCCCCCTACAGCAGCTGTCTCTCATTCTGCCAGCATTTCACACTTCACACTTCTAGCCACCTTTTGTTTCTTAACCGGTCCTATTACCATCTCGTCTTGCCTTGAGCATCTCTTAATGTCTCTACTTACCATAGACCACCCCTTTTGTTCTTTTATTCCTCCCCCCAGCCTCCCCCTTGCTTTTTTATCTGTTTCATTTCCTGCTTTTTTCTCAGTTCTGACGAAGGGTTTCGACCTGAAACGTTAACTCTGTTTCTCTCTCCACGGATGTTGCCTGGCCTGCTGAGTTTTTCCAGCGTTTTCTGTTGTTGTTCCTACTACCAACTATTTCCCCAACCTATGCCACTGAAAAATATGACCTTCAATGCTCAAGAGCTGCTTCCCCACCACACCATCTACCCCTCCGGTCTACAATTATGGAAAGAAAGAAGCGGAAGAACACTGAGAAAGAAGCAACAAGAAAAATGAGAAACGCAAAGGTGTGCAAAAAAAGGAGAGAAACACGAACATGAGAGAGAAAAGAAAGACAGAGAGAGAGCAGTAAATGAATACAACAAAGCCAGCTAAGGAACAAACCGTATCATCTGACTTACCATGAGAAATTCCAGAGGAGTTCCAATAGTGAAATACTTAACAAGCACAGTGGATTACGGTCACATTTCAGGATTATTTGACCACTTTTTCCACAAAAACGATTTGAAGAAAAGAGTTACATTTAATGCTGTGTTTTTAAAAACATAGTAAGAACATAAGAACATAAAAAATAGGAGCAGGAGTAGGCCATGGCGGAGTAGGCCCCTTGAGCCTGGTCTGCCATCCAATAAGATCATGGCTGAAATTTTACAGCAACTCCACTTTCCCCCACTATTCCCATATCCCTTGATTCCCTTAGAGTTCAAGGGCTCGATTTTGCCAGGCCCGAGGAGGCGGGAATGGAGGCGTGTGGGGTGTTAAAATTGCAAAAAATGGTTGGCGGGCCCGACCCCGCCTCCATGCAATTTTCCCAAATGCGTGGTTTCTGATCCCGTCTCCGTCCCGCCTCCAAGAGGCGGGATAGGCCCTTAACAACCACTTAATTGCCTCTATAATCCCATTTTGAGAGGCCTTTCTGATTTTATCACTTTTCCGACGTGATGCACGCCTCCTCTGAAACACGACGGTGAAACCTGGCGGTAGCACACTTGGATTGCTGACTATCAGCTGCAGCTCCACCATTAAAAAGGAGATTTGATCAATCATCATTCTGGGGGAACTTTTAGCAGGCATAACCATTGTTGTGGAAGTTTGGAGTGGAGGAGGAGGAGGAGGAGGAGGAGGAGGAAGAGGAAAAGGAGGAGGAGGAGGAGGAGGAGGGAAAAAAAAATCTGGGAGCAGACTTAGGTGTCCTGCTCATTTTGCCTCCAGGTCCCTCTCACAGCAAAGGCCAAAAGGTTGCCAGTCTTTGCAGACCTTAAATGCAGCAACAATGATGACATCATCAGAGGCGACTTTCAGACTGAAAAAACTAATTGGTTCATGGGTTCCCACATGCTGGAACTCAATTGCCCAATTAGGGGAAAATCGCATAATTCTCCCACATCCAATTGGAGTCGGGTGGCTAACACGAAAAGCGATGACACGACCCCAACCCGCCCCATGACAAAATTGAGCCCCAAAAATCAATCGATCTCAGTCTTGAATATACTCAACGACTGAACATCCACAACCCTCTAGGGTAGAGAATTCCAAAGATTCACAACCCTCTGAGTGAAGAAACTTCTCTTCAGTTCAGTCATAAATGGCCAACCCCTTATCATCGTGCATCACACAAGTTTTAACAACAACAACTTGCATTTATATAGTGCCTTTAACATCGGAAAATGTCCCAAGGCACTTCACAGGAATAAAAGGCACTGAGATGATAGGTAGTAGATGCTAAGGAACTGATGTTTCTCCATAGAGTGTAAATAATCTGCAATTCATTAGACTGTTTTGGCAATCAAATCATACCTTGAACTCATTGTATTGGCTCTGAACAGAGGGAGATATGGCAGCAGCAGGGACATAGGCAGGCAGTCAGGCTTTTGAAATAGAAAGACTGCAAAGGTAGTCAGGTTAGTTAAAGAGAAAGCTGCAAGGGCTTTTGCAAAGTCAAGAAGTTAGAAATGCTGGAGGCTAGTTAGAACCCATTTTATTAAGTCAAGTAAGGGAACGGTAGCATAGTGGTAATGTCACTGGGCTGCTCCCATCTCCTGGAAGTTCAAATCCCACCGCTGGGGAATTTAAATTCAGTTAATTAAATAAATCTAGAATAAAAAGCTAGCATCAGTAATGGTAACCATGAAACTATTGGATTGTCGTAAAAACCCATCTGGTTCACTAATGTCCTTTTAGGGAAGGAAATCTGCCGTCCTTACCTGGTCTGGCCTATATGTGATTCCAGACCCACAGCAATGTGGTTGACTCTTAACTGCCCTCTGAAATGGCCTAGCAAGCCACTCAGTTGTAACAAACTGCTACGAAACACAATAATAAGAATGAAACCGGACGGACCACTCAGCACCGGCTACGGACACGGCAACGACACACCCAGCCCGGTTGACCCTGCAAACTCCTCCTCACCAACATCTGGGGACCTGTGCCAAAATTGGGAGAGCTGTCCCACAGACTAGTCAAGCAACAGCCTGACATAGTCATACTCACAGAATCATACCTTTCAGCCAATGTCCCAAACTCCATCACCATCCCTGGGTATGTCCTGTCCCACCGGCAGGACAGACCCACTAGGGGTAGCGGCACAGGGAGTCCTCAACGTTGACTCCGGACCTCCAAACCTCCTGCTCATTACCACCTACCGCCTTCCCTCAGCTGATGAATCAGTACTCCTCCATGTTGAACACCACTTGGACGAAGCACAGAACGTACTCTGGGTGGGGGGACTTCAATGTCAATCACCAAGAGTGGCTCGGTAGCACCACTACTGGCTGACATAGCTGCCAGTCTGTGACAGGTGGTGAGAGAACCAACATGAGGGAAAAACCTCGTCCTCACCTATCTACCTGTCGCAGATGCATCTGTCCGTGACAGTATTGGTAGCAGTGACCAAGACGAAGTCCCGTCTTCACACTGAGGACAGCCTCCATCGTGTTGTGTGGCACTACCACCGTGCTAAATGGGCTTGATTCAGGACAGATCTAGCAGCTCAAAAGTGGGCATCCATGAGGCGCTGTGGGCCATCAGCAGCAGCAGAATTGTATTCCACCACAATCTGCAACCTCATGGCCCGGCATATCCCTCACTCTACCATTAACATCAAGCCAGGGGACCAACACTGGTTCAATAAGGAGTGTAGAAGAGCATGCCAGGAGCAGCACCAGGCGTACCTAAAAATGAGGTGCCAACCTGGGGAAGCTGCAACACAGGACTACATGCATGCTAAAAAACGGAAGCAGCATGCTATAGACAGGGCTAAGCGATCCCACAATCAACGGATCAGATCAAAGCTATTAATGCTTGCCACATCCAGTCGTGAAAGGTGGTGGACCATTAAACAACTAACGGGAGGAGGAGGCTCCATGAATATCCCCATCCTCAATGATGGTGGAGCTTAGAACGTGAGTGCAAAAGACAAGGCTGAAGCGTTTGCAAACATCTTCAGCCAGAAGTGCCGAGTGGATGATCCATATCGGCCTACTCCTGAGGTTCCCACCATCACAGAAGCCAGTCTTCAGCCAATTCGATTCACTCCACGTGATATCAAGAAATGGCTGAGCGCACTGGATACAGCAAACGCTATGTGCCCCGACAACATCCCGGCTATCGTGCTCCACAAACTAGCCGTGCCTCTAGCCAAGCTGTTCCAGTACAGCTACAACACTGGCATCTATCCGACAATGTGGAAAACTGCCCAGGTATGTCCTGTCCACAAAAAGCAGGACAAATCCAATCCGGCCAATTACCGCTCCATCAGTCTACTCTCAATCACCAGCAAAGTGATGGAAGGTATCATTGACAGTGCTATCAAGCGGCACTTACTCACCAATAACCTGCTCACTGATGCCAAGTTTGCGTTCCGCCAGGACCACTCGGCTCCAGACCTCATTACAGCCTTGGTCCAAACATGGACAAAGGAGCTGAATTCCAGAGGTGAGGTGAGAGTGACTGCCCTAGACATCAAGGCAGCATTTGACCGAGTGTGGCATCAAGGAGCCCTAGTAAAACTGAAGTCAATGGGAATCAGGGGGAAAACTCTCCACTTGCTGGAGTCATACCTAGCACAAAGGAAGATGGCTGTGCTGGTTGAAGGTCAATCATCACAGTCCCAGGACATCACTGCAGGAGTTCCTCAGGCCAGTGTCCTGGGCCCAACCATCTTCAGCTGCTTCATCAAT
This sequence comes from Squalus acanthias, assembly GCA_030390025.1. Classification (NCBI taxonomy): domain Eukaryota; kingdom Metazoa; phylum Chordata; class Chondrichthyes; order Squaliformes; family Squalidae; genus Squalus; species Squalus acanthias. The sequence continues at coordinate 12,339,577 of CM059441.1, read as the reverse complement.
GACCTTCCCTCCAACATAAGGTCAGAAATGGGGATGTTCGCTGATGACTGCGCAGTGTTCAGTGCCATTCACAACTCCTCAGATAATGAAGCAGTCCATGCCCGTATGCAACAAGACCAGGACAACGTTCAGGCTTGGGCTGATAAGTGGCAGATAACATTTGCGTCACAGAAGTGCCAGGCAATGACTATCTCCAACAAGCGAGAGTCTAACCACCACCCCTTGACATTCAACGGCATTACCATCACTGAATCCCCCACCATCAACATCCTGGGGGTCACCATTGACCAGAAATTTAACTGGACCAGCCACATAAATACTGTGGCAACAAGAGCAGGTCAGCGGCTAGGTATTCTGCAGTGAGTGTCTCACCTCCTGACTCCCCAAAGCCTTTCCACCATCTACAAGGCACAAGTAAGGAGTGTGATTGAATACTCTCCACTTGCCTGGATGAGTGCAACTCCAACAACACTCAAGAAGCTCGACACTATCCAGGACAAAGCAGCCCGCTTGATTGGCACCCCATCCACCACCTTAAACATTCACTCCCTCCACCACCGGCGTACCGTGGCTGCAGTGTGTACCATCTACAAGATGTACTGCAGCAACTCGCCAAGGCTTCTTCGGCAGCACCTCCCAAACCCGCGACCTCTTCCACCTAGAAGGACAAGGGCAGCAGGCGCATGGGAACACCACCACCTCCAAGTTCCCCTCCAAGTCACACACCATCCTGACTTGGAAGTATATCGCCGATCCTTCATCGTCGCTGGGTCAAAATCCTGGAACTCCCTCCCTAACAGCACTGTGGGAGTACCTTCACCACACGGGGACTGCAGCGGTTCAAGAAGGCGGCTCACCACCACCTTCTCAAGGGCAAGTAGGGATGGACAATAAATGCTGGCCTTGCCAGCGACGCCCAGATCCCATAAACAAATAAAAAAAAGTAAGACAACCCACTATTGTGGGGATGCGTGGGATGCTATTTTTAAAAATTAATTTTGTATTATTATAGAAAGATAAGATGTATAACTGGAATTAAGTGAGTGTGATCGTAACTGCTGTTGTCTACTTCACCTTACTGTGAAATAAAGCAGCTTAATGATTCATATTGTCCTCCTCTAACTAAGTCTGCCCAATCTGCCTTTGGAGAGGTGGAAGAAGCACATGTGTGAAAGACTAGAATATCCTGTGGGGATCACAAGGGGACACTATTGTTAAATTTCTGGGTAATGCTATTGTACAAATATCAGTATTTCTGATGTTGGTTGGGGGGGGTGGATGTTAGCCAGGACACCAAGAGTATTTTCTGCTCTTCTTCAAACAGGTGCCAATGTATATTTTAAATCCAACTAAACAGGCAAATTGAGCTTACGTTTAACAGCTCATCCAAAAGACAACACCTCGGACGATGCAGCACTCACTAAGTATGTACTGAAATGTCAGTCTTGATGATGAACTCACAACCTTGAATCTCAGAGGCAAGACGCTATCCACTGAGCCAAACTGACACATTAGTCAAATATCTGAAAAATAATTGGTATAATTTTTCTTTCCAAAACAATGAAAGATTCACAGTTGGTGATGGCTGATTGTAGTACTGAAGCACTTATCATTTACCCCAATGCACAGCAGAATATGCATTATTAATGATTATATATCTGGCAAAAGAAATGAATTGTGTCACAGAATAATAGGAAGTGAGCTCATGTCTATTCCCCACACAGTGTTGTTTTGATTTGGGTGAGGAAGATTAAGGAGAGGTCCAGCGTGGAGGCTGGATAATTCCTACAGTGGAGAGACAAAAATAAATCCAAAGGAAAAGTGCACCGACGTTACTTGTGTACTGTTGTCAGCAGCTGGCTCAAGGCCAGCATTCACAGAAACATAGGAACAAGCCACTCATCCCACTTTAATGATTAGGGAATAATGTATAACATTGGAGGGAGAGGGGGATTTAACAATGTGATTGTTGCTCCTTCTCACTTTCTGATTATTGCCATAAATCGACTGAATACAGACACTTTACAGCGATAATACCACACTTACAACCTGCTTTATAGAAATAAAGTGGAATTTCACAATGTAATGTAAATCATTGTTCCTTTGTATGAATTCCATGATTCATTTATGAAAAGAGTATATTTTTGGGACTAAAATGTCTCCATGAATGCAATATGTGTGGTAAGGGGAATGTCAAGATAATGGCCAGTCATGTCTGAAGAGCTGAATCAATGGGGTGTATCAAAACATCTTTCTTGCTTGTAATAATATTAGCTAAAATTATATGTAAACATAGCTAACATTAAGTATTAAACAAACCTTGCAGCAGTTGTGCAAATATTATTCTGAGATTTAAAACTACAAGCTACGAAGAACATGATCCAGGTTGTTAAACTGCTGAAAGGTATGGGTAACATAAACCTAGAAATCTCACAAGCCCCAAGCGGGACATTTTCATCTATGGAGTAGGTGCTATGTAGAAAATGTGCTAAATAAGTTAATGTTGCGTCAATTAAAACCCTTTAAAATGTAATGAGACAAGTATTTGGTTACAAATGGAATTGATGGGCATGTCTAATGTATCCACAGACAAATACCTAATGAAACAATACTGCAATGTCATCCGTGGAAGGCAACTAGTCAAAATGGAATGATGCAGATTATAATAGATTGCCGTCTTGGAGCTTATGCACGATTGCCTTTGTGGGTCATGGAGAAATGTCATCGTTCTTTACTTCTTAAAAGTTTCACTCACTTTCCTCAGGACATTAAGTCCATTCCAGAGCAAGTCTTGTCGGAAGGAATGAATTTAAGAGATTGAATGGATTTTTTATTCCATACTTATTGCATATCATTATTACAAACATAATACATAAAGGGAAACAGTGAAATACTCAAGTTTATTCCACTTTAAAAAAAAATGAACATTGGGAAGTCATCATTCTCAGCCCTTGCCATAAATTCAATTTTCTTGCCATTAACTCCATCCCCCTCCCTGGCTACCTATTCAGCCTAAACTAGACAATGCTAATCATTGGCATTCTGTTTGACACAGAACTGAGTTTCAAATCCCAAATGTTGGACTTAGACTTCCAAAAGGCATTTGATAAAGTTCCACAAGAAAGATTACTAATTAAACTCGAAGCTGTGGGGATTCAGGGCAAAACTTGGGTATGGATCAGAAATTGGTTGAACTGTAGAACACAACGGGTATTGGTTAGAGGGGTAAAGTCAGGGTAGGGAGGAAGAACTGAGCGGACTGTACCAGGGCTCGGTATTAGAACCACTAGTTTACATCAATTACTTGGATTCAGAAACTCAAAACAGTAGAATACAAGTCAGAGAAGTCATGAATAGACACGGCCCGTATATTCTGATACCTACGGGTGTGTACGGGCTGCGTACACACCCGTAAGGACATCGGAAATGCCGGTTTCAGGCAAGCGCTGAAAACCGGTATTTCCGATCTGTCAAGAATGCTCTTGACAGATCGGACGCCTGCCCTGGAGAAGGGCCTCTGTGGGCGGATAGTTCCGCTTTCTGGAGACCCTCCGCCCGCAGAAAACCCTTAGAAATCTTACGCCTGGTAAAAAGCAGACCTAGCATAAGAGTTGAAAAAAAGTTAACAATTTTTTTTAAATTTATTTATAATTTAAAAATACTTAAAAAAAGTTAAGTTTATTTTTAGCCCCGTAAAAAACTTTAATTAATTTTTTCAAAAAATTAAATTTTTGTTTAAAATATTTAATTTTTTGTAATTTTATCTCATTTTAAAAACATGATTTAAAAAAAAAATTATTTAATATTTTACTGTGTTTTTGGGGTGATATCCATTCATACTTTTGACAGGTCTATCTATCAAAAGTGTGAAGGGAGATTCCCTTCTGCTATTGGCTGGCCTGGCCCACGTGATCCCAGAGATGCTTGCGAACTGCATGCGCCCCTGGGATACGTGGGCCCTGCGCATTTCGAGTTTGGAGAGGCCCAGGAGTGAAAGTTAACGCACCTCGGGAGCCCTCAGGTAAGTTGGTAAATTTTTTTCCGATAGCGGGCCTCCGCACGCAGGAAGCCTCCTATTGGAAATTACGGGCCAATATTTGACAGGTGACAATCTCACCCATAGCCTCAAACTCTTGTAGAATTTTGAGATAGTATAAAGGAAATTAAGACCTTTGAAACTGTCACAAATTCTTTACTATAAAGTGGTTGTATACTCACAAACCCATCACCATCTTAGTTCTTCAAATGTTATTTATGTGACAAAAATATCTTTATTTTAGAAACATAAATCTCAATATTCCCTCTTCTTTGAAAGGAGGTGCTCTCTTTCATTCTGTGTGGCAAAAAATCCCAACTATTTTGTTCCTTTAAAGCACCAGGACATATGAACAAAACCTCTCCATGCCAGTAAGGGAATCACAATTTTCTTCCTCTTCAATTCTCATTCCTCTGTTGCTTCTGCCTCCTCCTTTTGACACTGTTAGATTAATTTTCTCCCCAGGAGCTCAGAATAGGTTGCAATACTAAAGCAATTTTCAGTTGCTATGAAATGGCCAGCTTGCATTTCATTTATCACCCCCTGCTGCTGGTAACAATTCAGCCCACACTGACTCCTGCTGTAATTTTGCTTTCCGCAGCTATACCAGTTCACGCAGGGGGCTGCGAGGTGGGGACAGAGGCTGCCCGAGGGAGTTTTATAGTGAGTAAAGATGCTACTGTCACATTTAGTCACAGCAGTAATTAGAAAATTCCCCTGGATATAAACAGAAACGTTCAATAGTCAACTCCAATTTACAGCAAAAGAGTCCAAAATGAGAAAAATCTGTCACTTCACGGAAAAATGATGGATCACACCATTCTCAGCAGAATATTCCATGGGCTGAATTAACCGATGCTTCCAAGTTTTCTTTATGAAGCAGCTGGCTCTCTTCTAATCCCAAATGAAGCACAAGTGATTTGCACAATAATTGTAACAATTACAATGGCAATGACAATAAAATTCTGTTTCGGGTGATGATTCATCCATCATCGATTTTATGAACAAATTGATTCTGTAATTCTTTGGATCCTTGAATTTTATTCAGTATTAATCTCTCACAAGGAAACAAACAGCTATCAAACGCAGCCTCTGGTGTACAGGCAAGTAAACAGATTCATTATTACATTGTTTGCTGTTTCTAGGATTTTCTGACAGGGCACGGTAACTACAATAAAACAGTCAACTTCATAGAGTCACCCCATGGACCTATTATCTCTAACTTTTCTGCACCAATAGCATCCAAACTTACGTTTCTCCCTTTATCTCCGGAAGAAATTGAATCCTTGCTGGGAAATGGGCCCAGCGGATCCGGCTAATACGCTCTGTCTCACCCGACTGCCCATTTTCACTGCCTGGACTGTAAGGCTCTGATATTTACAGGGAAGCAGTGGGGTGGGTGTGGGCAGTTTAGCGGTCGGGAAACCCGGAAGTAAGGGCTTCCCTCAGGTCCTGCCGAATTTAACGATTGAGAGGCTGGCTGGATGTTGGGCAAGTAGTCCTGCGGCACCAGGCCACAGCCGGGGAGCGAAGAGGAGGCAGGGAGAGATCGCAGGGCGGAGGTGGGCTGGTGGAGGTGGTGGGGAGAATGCAGGAAATGCAAAAATAACGCTGAGGTATTCTCTATAAAAAATTCATTGGCATTCTACAAAAATGGTGCAGTGGTAATATACAGATAATTATTTTTATAGTTATAGAGAAGACTGCGGGGTGGGGGCCGTGGAGAAGATCTCGGGGGTGGGGGGGGCTGTGGGGAAGATCGCAGGGGGGGGGGTTGCACCGTGGAGAGGATCGAGTGTGGGGGGGGGGGGGCCGTGGGGAAGATCGCGGGGGGGGGCGCTGTGGAGAAGATCTCGGGGGGGGGCTGTGGGGAAGATCGCGGGGGGTCGGGGGGTAGTGGAGAAGATCTCGGGGTGGGGGTCGTGGAGAAGATCGCAGGGGGGGGGGGGGGCCGTGGAGAGGATCGTAGACCGCGGAGATCATTGGTGGTGGGGCTGGGGGGTGAGCGGGAAGGAGATCGCAGGCTGGGGAGGCGGGGGAGAGACTCCGATCACTGGGGAGGTTAAGACGGTAGCTTGTTGGGCCGGGGAAAAGCCCTCCTGCTCTTCCTGGCCTACAAGCAGTGCTGAAAAGGCACTTCCCTGTTCCGTCCATCAGTCCTCACCTCCCTTCATTTGAACTTTCCAGCCCACCGAAACCCAACTGTTTTTGGGGGTTAAAGTTACCCCTCAAGTGTCAGTATGCAATTCAGCTCTGGGACAACTTGATCAAAACCAATCCTGTGCTCACCAAGTGTCCGTACACACACTTTTCAGCAATTGTTACTGGATAACGATCAGAAGTGGTAACCCTGGCTTATTTCCTCTCCCTCGTTCAGAGTGCTGAGGCCATTGTTGCACTTTTATGGTCACCCCTAGTTGAGATCAACGGATTTAGGCTGGATTGATGATTGAATCGGGAACGTTTCTGATCTGTATGGTTCATTTATTTAACTTGAGAAATGAAGATGAAATGCCAACGGGTACAGTGCGGAGCGCACCAAGGTTGAAAAGAATAAATCAGAAAAGGTAAATCAGTGCCACACTGTGAAGTGTATTTATCAATGGAGCCACCAGGTGTGACTTTATAGCTGTTTTTCTGTAAGCGTCGATTTCACTTCTAGGAAGAAACAAGGTTGCACCCACCCTAACAACCTTTATACCATGAGAAACGTAAGAAATACGAGCAGGAGTCGGCCATTCGGCCTCTCGAGCCTGCTCCGCCATTCAATAACATCATGGCTGATCTTCGACATCAACTCCACTTTCCTGCACTATCCCTATTTCCCTTGATTCCCTTAATATCCAAAAATCTTATCGATCTCTGTCTTGAATATACTCAACGACTGAGCCTCCACAGTCCTCTGGGGTAGAGAATTCCAAAGATTCACCACCCTCTGAGTGAAGAAATATCTCCTCATCTCAGTCCTAAATGGCCGACCCCTTATTCTAAGACTGTGACCCCTGGTTCTAGACTCCCCAGCCAGGGGAAACATCCACCCTGCATCTACCCTGTCAAACCCTGTAAGAATGTTGTATGTTTCAATGAGATCACCTGTCATTCTTCTAAACTCTACAGAATATAGGCCTAGTCTACTCAATCTTTCATCATAGGACAATCCCCCCATCCCAGGAACCAGTCTGGTGAACCTTCGTTGCACTCCCTCTATGGCAAGTATATCCTTCCTTAGGTAAGGAGACCAAAACTGTACACAATACTCCAGGTGTGGTCTCACCAGGGCCCTATATAATTGCAGTAAGACGTCTTTACTCTTATACTCAAATCCTCTTTTAATAAAGGCCAACATACCATTTGCTTTCCTAATTGCTTGCTGTACCTACATGTTAACTTTCAGTGATTTGTGTACAAGGACACCCAGGTCCCTCTGAACACCAACATTTCTCACCATTTAAAAAATACTCTGCTTTTCTATTTTTCCTACCAAAGTGGATAACTTCACATTTCTCCACATTATACTCCATTTGCCATGTTCTTGCCCACTCACTTAGCTTGTCTATATCCCCTTGAAGCCTCTTTGCATCCTCCTCACAACTTACATACCCACTCAACTTTGTATCATCAGCAAACTTGGATATATTACATTTGGTCCCCTCATCCAAATCATTGATATAGATTGTGAATAGCTGAGGCCCAAGCACTGATCCTTGCGCTACCTCACTAATTACAGTCTGCCAACCCAAAAATGACCCGTTTATTCCTACTCTCTGTTTTCTGTCCATTAACCAATCCTCAATCCATGCTAGTATATTACCCCCAATCCCATGAGCCCTAATTTTGTTTAATAACCTCTTGTGTGGCACCTTATCGAATGCCTTCTGAAAATCCAAATACACCACATCCACTGGTTCCCCCTTATCTATTCTGTTAGTTACAACCTCAAAAAACTCTAACAGATTCATCAAACACGATTTCCCTTTCATAAATCCGTGTTGACTCTGCCCAATCCTATTATTATTTTCGAAGTGCCCTAATACCAAGTCCTTAATAATAGATTCTAGCATTTTCCCTACTACTGATGTCAGGCTAACTGGTCTGTAGTTTCCCATTTTCTCTCTCCCTCCTTTCTTAAATAGTGGGGTGTTGTGGCTGCCGCGAAACACGAATTAAGGCCGAGTCCATGTGTGGAACACAAAGCTTATAATCACATCTGCCTGGTAAAATGGCTGCTAACAAACTCATCTGAAAACTCTGAGGCCATGCCCACTCCTTTTCTCCTGCCTTAAATGCAAGGTGCTTTAAAGGCAAGGTGCCTGATTTATTGTCCATGGACAGAAAAGTGGATTGCGCCCGTTTAGGTGGCGATCCGCCACACAGCTCCCCCCAGAATCCGCTTAGGAGGTGTGGACGAGACGGTGCGGCGGTCTGATGGGCCGGCCGGAGCGGCTCTTGTAGCACGCCGGTGGACGTGGAACGGCCGGGCGTGGAGCAGCCGGGTGAACTGGCTTGAGGGCAGGTCGGCCGTGTGGCGGTGGATGAGCTACAGGGACCTGCTCACCGGGCTCCGAGTGTGCTGGCTTGAGTCGATCAACCGACACTTTTTCGGTCCTGTCGCCCACTTGCAGGGTGAAAAATTTGTCCCCAGCCTGTAGCACCTTGTAGGGCCCGTCATACGGGGGTTGAAGGGGTCCGCGGTGGGCGTCGTGCCGGACGAAAACGAACCATGCCTGGTGCAGGCTTAGTGGGACGTGTGAGGTGGATTCGCTGTGTCGGGCAATGGGCACTGGGGCGAACTGTAGCGCCGGTGAGGCGAAGTCGTGGCGTTGCTGGTCAGCTGACTAGGGTGTCGTGGCGGTGGGCAGGAACTCGCCGGGTACGCACAGTGGCTGACTGTACACGAGCTCTGCTGCCGATGCATGGAGGTCTTCTTTAACCGCGGTGCGCAGGCCGAGGAGGACCCACGGAAGTCGGTCGGTCCAGGCGCCGTCCTGGAGGCTGGCTCGAAGAGATGCCTTCAAGGATCTGTGGAACCGCTCACACAGTCCGTTGGCTTGGGGGTGGTACGCTGTGGTGCGGTGAATGGTCACCCCGAGATTGCGTGCGACGGCGGTCCAGAGTTCATAGGTAAATTGCGGACCTCTGTCCGAAGTCATGTCGGAGGGGATGCCGAACCGTGCGACCCAGGTGCTGACGAAGGCTTTGGCGATGTCGGCGGTGGTGGTAGAGGTCAGTGGAATTGCCTCGGGCCAGCGCATGGTGCGGTCAATGATCGTCAGCAAGTGCGTGTGGCCTTGCGACGGCGGTAGGGGCCCGACGATGTCCACGTGGATGTGGTCGAATCTCCGCGAAGGGACGGTAAACTCCTCGAGGGGTGCTTTCGTGTGTTGCTGCACCTTGGCCCGTTGGCAGGCTAGGCAGGAGTTGGCCCAAGTACGCACATCCTTGCGAAGGCCGCGCCAGACAAAGCGGTTGGCTACCAATTTGATGGATGCGCGGGCGCCGGGATGGGAGAGGTTGTGGAGAATGTTGAATACCCGGCGGCGCCAGGACGCTGGGACGACGGGCCGAGGTTGACATAGGGATATGTCGCACTTGACCGTGACTGCAGTCGGGCCACAGGCGACGTCGGCCAGGCGTAGCCCTGGTAGGTTGGTAGATGCGGAGAGCAGATCAGGGTCGGTGATCTGGTCTGCTGCGAGTTGAGCGTAGTCGACTGCCAGGTGTGCGGCGTGGGTGGCGGGGCGGGAGAGGCAGTCGGCTACCACATTGTCTCGGCCGGAGACGTGTTGGATGTCCGTGGTGAACTCGGACACTGCCGCGAGCTGGCGCTGCTGCCTGGCGGACAAGGGGTCGGTTGTCTTTGCCATTGCGAATGTCAGGGGCTTGTGGTCGACAAACGCAGTGAAGGGGTGGCCCTCCAGCAAAAACCGAAAATGGCGGACCGCCAGGAACAGCGCGAGGAGCTCGCGGTCGAAGGTGCTGTACTTGACCTCCGGGGGCCGTAGTTGGCGGCTCTGGAAGGCAAGTGGTTGCCAGGCGCCGTCGACCCACTGCTCATACACGGCGCCGACCGCGTGGTCGGAGGCGTCCGTGGTGAGCGCTACCCTGGCATTGGGCTGTGGGTGCGCGAGCAGGGTGGCGTTGGCGAGCGCGGTCTTGGTGGAGTCGAAGGTGGCTGACGCGTCTGCCGTCCATTCGACCACCATCTTGCCGCTCCTGCCCCGGAGGGCTTCATACAGGGGCCTCATGAGGGACGCTGCTTTGGGGATGAAGCGGTTATAGAAATTCACCATCCCGAGGAACTCCTGGAGGCCTTTGATGGTGGTGGGGCGGGGAAATTGTTGGACGGCCTGCACCTTGGTGGGCAGGGGAATGGCCGCAGCATGGGTGATGTGGTGGCCGAGGAAGTCGATCTTGTCCAGGCCGAACTGACATTTGGCTGGGCTGAGGATGAGCCCATGGTCGCTGAGGCGCCCAAACAGGATGCGAAGGTGTTCGAGGTGTACCTGCTTGGAGGAACTGGCTACCAGGATGTCGTCCAGGTAGACGAACAGGAACTTCAGGTCCCGAAGGACCGAGTCCATGAGCCGTTGGAATGCCTGGGCCGCGTTTTTGAGGCCGAATGGCATCCGCAGGAACTTGAAAAGGCCGAAGGGGGTGATTACGACCGTCTTGGGGACGTCCGCGGGGTGGACGGGGACTTGGTGGAAGCCGCGCACCAGGTCGACCTTGGAAAAGACTGAGCGGCCGGCCAGTCTGGCCGAGAAGTCCTGGATGTGCGGCACGGGGTACCGATCAGGGGTGGTGGCGTCGTTGAGGTGGCGGTAATCCCCGCAGGGGCGCCAACCCCCGCCTGGTTTGGGGGCGATGTGGAGTGGGGAGGCCCAGGGACTGTTGGAGCGGCGGATGATGCCGAGCTGTTTCATGGTGGCAAACTCAGTCCGCGCGATGTCCAGTTTGGCCGGGTCCAGCCTGCGGGCGTGGGCGTACACTGGGGGGCCTGTGGTGGGGATGAAGTGTTCCACCCAGTGTTTGGCGGCCTCCACGGAGAAGGTCGGATTGGTAAGGGCCGGGAATTCAGCCAGGAGTGCCGAGTAGTCATCCGTGGCCCGGGCGTGGCACTGTGACGCCATGTTGGCGGGTTGACGGGGGGCCATGGCGCCCAGGATGGGGGACATGGTGTTCATGTCCACGAGGCGGTGTCGAGGGATGTCTACCAGTAGGCCGTGGGCGCACAGGAAATCTGCGCCGATGAGGGGGGAGAGCACCTTGGCAGTGATGAACTCCCATCAGTAGCGGCGACCAGCGAGGTCGAGGGTGACTGTGCGGGTGCCATACGTCTGATGTCCAAGCCGTTAGCAGCAGCCAGCGCCGGTCCTCGTTTGCCCTTTTGGATGTCGAGGGAGGAGGCCGGGATGATGCTGTGCTGAGCTCCAGTGTCGCACAGGAACCGGCGGCCGGTTTTGTCATCCGTGATGTACAGCAGGGAGCCCGCGTGGCCCATGGCCATCGTGGGGGCTGGTACGGGGGCGGACTTGAAAGAGCAGGGAGGTGTGCACCGTTGTGCCCTGGCGCCGAACCGTGCGTGGTAGTAACAGTGGCCCGGGATAGTGGGGCGCGAAGGCCCCATGAGCCCGGTGGCTGGGCCTTGTGGCCGCGTGGTGGCCGGTGAGGGGCGCGCCCAGGCAGTAGCTGCCAGGTCCGGAGTGACGTCGCGGCTGGAGTGAGCGGACAGCAGCTTGTCGGCCTCATTGGCCAGGGCTTCCAGGTCCGTGAGGCCGGACGCCACGATCGCTGGGCGGATGCTGAGAGGTAGCTGGCGGATGAACAGCGTGCGGAAGAGGGATCCGGGTGGGCTCTCGTCGGTGAGGGAGAGCATGTGGGAGAGGAGGTCTGACGGTGAGGCATCACCGAGGCCTGGAAGGTCGAGGAGGTGGCAGTTTTGCTGGTATGTGTCGAGGCCGTAAATTTTTTAAGGAGCGCGGCCTTAAGATGTGCATACTTGCCCCCCTCTGGTGGGTTCTGCAGCGCTGTCCAGACCTTTGTAACTGTGGAGCTACCGAGTGATGTGACGAGGTAGTCGTACTTCGTCACATCTGTGGTGATGCGTTGTAGCCGGAATCGGGACTCGGCTTGGAGAAACCAGGCTTCAGGCTGGTTTTCCCAAAACTCCGGCAGTTTCACGGAAACTGCGTTCGTGTCTGCCATTGCAGTGCTCGGAATACGTTCTGAGCGTCGGGGTCACCAATGTTGTGGCTGCCGCGAAACACGAATTAAGGCCAAGTCCATGTGTGTAACAAAAAGCTTTTAATCACATCTGCCTGGTAAAATGGCTGCTAACAAACTCATCTGAAAACTCTGAGGCCACGCCCATTCCTTTTCTCCTGCCTTAAAGGCAAGGTGCCTTAAAGGCAAGGTGCCCGATTTATTGTCCACGGACGGAAAAGTGGATTGCGCCCGTTTAGGTGGCGATCCGCCACAGGGGTTACATTTGCTACCTTCCAATCCACGGGAACCGTTCTAGAATCTATGGAATTTTGGAAAATGACAACCAATGCATCCACTATTTCTATAGCCACCTCTTTCAAAACCCTAGGATGTAGGCCATCAGGTCGAGGAGATTTATTGGCTTTCATTCCCATTAGTTTCTCTAGTACTATATTTTTACTAATACTAATTTCTTCCAGTTCCTCATTCTCACTAGACCCTTGGTTCCCCACTATTTCTGGGAAGTTTTTTGCGTCTTCTTCCGTGAAGACAGACACAAAGGGCTCGATTTTGCCAGTGTGGGCGGGCTGGGGCATGTCAGGTGGGATTTGTGTCAGGACCCCGACTCCGAAGTAAGTGTTGAAAATTTGCAATTTTCCCCTAATTAGGCAATTGATTTCAAGCGTGTGGGAACCCCTGGCCCAATGAGTCTTTTCATACAGAAAGTCGCCTCCGATGACGTCATCAATGCTGCTGGATTTAAGACCTGCAAGCAGCCTTGCTTCTTCTGGAGACTGGAAACGCTTTGGAAATTGTATGAAGGACTGCATTTACCAACCATGTCCACCAGCAAGCAAAAGTGTGCACCTCGCTTTGATGAGCCCTCCATCCAAGCTCTGGTGCAGGGAGCAAGATCTAATAAGGAGGTGCTCTTCCCTTCCTCAGGGAGAAAAAAGCCACCCCAGCAGACTAAAGCTGTGTGGCTGCAAGTGGCCGAGGAGGTCAACTCCATATCAATGAACCGCAGAACCTGGCTGCAATGCAGGAAGAGGTTTCATGACCTTCTCCGCACAGGAAAAGTGAGTATGACTATCCCATCACCCTCAATCTGATCCCCATCACCTCTCCTCACCAGCACTCTGCTTTGCCAACCTCTTCCTCCACATCCCACTTGACACTTACAGCCCTGCATCCTTACCCATTGCCTCTTTCTCTATGGTCACATTCACTTAACTATTGGTCCATGTAGCCCTCACACTCCCTATCACTGTGATGCAACAACAACAACTTACAACACACAGAGAGGGCTCTTTGTCTCCTTCTAAGCATCTATGCTATGCATTCTCTACACTCACTCCTTCATTCTCACTCAAACTCCACTTGTGTCCCTCCTTGCAGGAAAAGAGAGCCCACGATAAGAGGGAAAGAGCCATGACAGGAGGAGGGCTACCCTCAGTAGTCCAGCTCACCGCCTGGGAGGAGGCGGCCCTGGAAATCGCCGGGATCGAGGAGGATTCCCAAATGGGGGACGGACAGACGGGCGCATCAGGGCAAGCTGGTGACAGAATAGTTTGGCATCTCTCTCATTGAGATTGCATGAGTCACTGATAATGAATCTGATGCTCTAACAGATTGACTTATGATCATCTGCACTATTCAATGTTCATGTAACCTTGACCTCACATCTCTAACTCTTTCCTTTACTCCCCCACAGGACCATCGAAAGCCCCCGTCCCCACTGTCCAGGAAGAAGAGCCTGAGCTTCCAGACTCCTCAGAGGAAGCTGCAACCTCTGAGGGCGCAGCGTCAGCAGAATTCAGCGCACCCAGCACCAGCGCAGACACTCACACCTCAGTGGGACCTTTGCGAGATAGAAATGTGTTGTCACCTGGTGTATCATAGCTCACAAGTGAGCATCAGCAGATGGTGGAGACAGGGACAGCAGTGGAGAGTCCTCGTCAGAGGGCGCAGGACTCTGCCAGCTCGGCTCAGCTGCATGACGACCCTGTGCCTCCGGGTCCATCCAGGAGAGCGGTGCTGGAACTCCAGGAACAGGTGCAGGAGACTCTGTCAGGTTTTGTCTCCAGGGTTGCTGCGAGTGTGGAGCGAATGGAGGAGTTCATCGCGAACATGAGCAGAGCCTTTGTGGAGGCATTGGCGCATGAATGCATCACCACAGAAAGGATGGCAACCTCTTCCTCCACATTCCACTTGACACTTACATCCCTGCACCCTTACTCATTGCCTCTCTCTCTATGGTCACATTCACTTAACTATTTGACCATGTAGCCCTCACACTCCCTATCACTCTGATGAAAAGGAGGTGGGGTAGCATTGCAGGTTAAAGAGGCGATTAACACAATAGTAAGGAAGGATATTAGCTCTGATGATGTGGAATCTGTATGGGTAGAGCTGAGAAATACCAAGGGGCAGAAAACGTTAGTGGGAGTTGTATACAGACCCCCAAATAGTAATGCTGAGGTTGGGGATGGCATTAAGCGGGAAATTAGAGATGTGTGCTATAAGGGCACAGCAGTTATCATGGGTGACTTTAATCTACATATAGATTGGGCTAACCAAATTAGTAACAATACTGTGGAGGAGGAATTCCGAGCGTGTATACGGGATGGTTTCCTGGACCAATATGTCGAGGAACCAACTAGAGATCAGGCCATCTTAGACTGGGTATTATGTAATGAGAAAGGATTAATTAGCAATCTTGTTGTGCGAGGCCCCTTGGGGAGGAGCGATCATAATATGATTGAATTCTTCACTAAGATGGTGAGTGAAGTAGTTGACTCAGAGACTAGGGTCCTGAATTTAAATAAAGGAAACTATGATGGTATGAGGTGCGAGTTGGATGGATGGATGGATTGGGGAGAGTTACTTAAAGGGTTGACAGTGGATAGGCAATGGCAAACATTTAAAGATCGCATGGATGTACGACAGAATTTGTTCATCCCTGTTTGGCATAAAAATAAAACAAAAAAGGTGACTCAACCGTGGCTAACAAGGGAAATTAGGAATAGCATAAGATTCAAGGAGAGGACATATAAATTGGCCAGAAAAAGCAGCAAACCTGAGGATTGGGAGCAGTTTAGGATTCAGCAAAGGAGGACAAAGGGATTAATTAAGAGGGGGAAAATAGAGTATGAGAGTAAGCTTGCAGGGAACATAAAAACTGACTGTAAAAGCTTCTATAGATATGTGAAGAGAAAAAGATTGGTGAAGTCAAGCGTAGGTCCCTTGCAGTCAGAATCAGGGGAATTTATAATGGGGAACAAAGAAATGGCAGACCAATTAAATACATACTTTGGTTCTGTCTTCACAAAGGAGGACACAAATAACCTCCCAGAGATGTCGGGGAACATAGGGTCTAATGAGAGGGAGGGATTGAATGAAATCAGTATTTGTAGGGAAATGGTGTTACGGAAATTGACGGGATTGAAGGCCGATAAATCCCCAGGGCCTGATAATCTACATCCTAGGGTACTTAAGGAAGTGGCCCTAGAAATAGTAGATGCATTGCTGGTCATCTTCCAAAATTCTACAGACTCTGGAACAGTTCCCATGGATTGGAGGGTAACTAATGTAACCCCACTATTTAAAAAAGATGGTAGAGAGAAAACGAGGAATTATAGACCGGTAAGCCTGACATCGGAAGTGGGGAAAATGCTAGAGTCCATTATAAAAGATGTAATAGCTGAGCACTTGGAAAACAGTGACAGGATCAGACAAAGTCAACATGGATTTACAAAAGGTAAATCATACTTGACTAATCTACTGGAATTTTTTGAGGATGTAACTGGTAGAATAGATAAGGGAGAACCAGTGGATGTGGTGTATTTGGAATTTCAGAAGGCTTTTGATAAGGTCCCACATAAGAGATTAGTGTGCAAAGTTAAAGCACATGGGATTGGGGGTAAGGTACTGACTTGGATAGAGAACTGGTTGGCAGACAGGAAGCAAAGAGTTGGAATAAATGGGTCTTTTTCCGAGTGGCAGGCAGTGACAAGTGGGGTACCGCAGGGATCGGTCCTAGGACCCCAGCTATTCACAATTTATATTAATGATCTAGACGAGGGAACTAGATGTAATATCTTCAAGTTTGCAGACGACACAATGCTGGGTGGGCGTGTGTGCTGTGAGGAGGATGCAGAGAAACTCCAGTATGATTTGGACAGGTTGGGTGATTGGGCAGATGCATGGCAGATGCAGTATAATGTGGATAAATGCGAGGTTATCCACTTTAGTGGCAAAAACAGGAAGACAAATTATTATCTGAATGGCAATAGATTGGGAAAAGGGGAAGTGCAACGAGACCTGGGTGTCCTTGTGCACCAGTCGCTGAAAGTAAGCATGCAGGTGCAGCAGGCGGTTAAGAAGGCAAATGGTATGTTGGCCTTCATAGCGAGAGGATTCGAGTACAGGAGCAAGGATGTCTTGCTGCAGTTGTACAGGGCCTTGGTGAGACTACACCTTGAGTATTGTGTGCAGTTTTGGTCACCTTATCTGAGGAAGGATGTTCTTGCCATGGAGGGAGTGGAGCGAAGATTCACCAGCCTGATACCTGGGATGGCAGGAATGACGTATGAAGAGAGATTGGGTCAATTAGGCTTATATTCGCTAGAGTTTAGAAGAATGAGAGGGGATCTCATTGAAACTTATAGGGGTAGAAATTAGGTCGCGCCCCATTTGGGGCGCAAATATCGTCCGGACGCAAATATTAGCGCCTGGCGCTAATTATCGGCACTGACAGGAAACTTCACTTTTACCGCCCCGGGAGGTGAGTGGAGCGCTAAAGCAGGTGCTGCACACCTGTCTTAAGGCGCAAAGGCCGAGCAGTGAGGCGCTAACTCAGAGCGCTGGCGAAGCTCATGTAATGTCAGTCAGCAATGGAACACACACACAATGGCACGGGCCAGTTCTTAAAGGGGATGGTTAATCTTGCTTTCCATCCACATCCTGTTCATTGCAGCCTTGAATCTCGGCCTGGAGAGACTTGCACATCAAATATGCTGGAAAGAACAATGGCGAGTACCAGGCAAAGAGCTCAGAGTGCAGCTCCCACAGTCTCTGCTAAATCGATACAAGGAATGGCAAATCAAAATGAACCTGCAAAGTGCTGCTCAGTACCCAAAACTCCTTCACACAACGTTGAATCTCTCCAGAAGTCTCTCCCTCTCTCTCTCAGAATGCGTAGTTCAAAAATGCCACCAACAATAAAAGACAGGAAGAGGCCCCCTTTAAATAGCGCCCCCCCCAGCCCCACAGCGATTGATAGCGTTCCAGTCTTCTGGTCGTTGGAAGCGCCAGGCGGTAAGGCAGGGGGCGCCACTCAATTTCCGCTCCGGGGCGCCACAAGGGCGTTGCACCATGGAATGACGTCACAATCTGCGCGCGCAGGTGGTCGCAGCGGTAAGTTTTAGCGCCGCCGCACAATCTCAAGTTAAGTTCTCGAGCGGCGCAAACATCGCTGCGCCCGGGCATTAGCGGCTTTGCGCCCCATTAGCGCCCTCTTAAGGCGCTAACGGGAGGCGCAACCAAGTGAATTTTTACCCCATAAAATTCTAACAGGACTAGACAGACTAGATGCAGAAAGATTGTTCCTGATGGTGGGGGAGTCCAGAACCAGGGGTCACAGTCTAAGGATAAAGGGGTAAGCCATTTAGGACTGAGATGTACTGTGTACAGTTTTGTTCGCCTCATCTGAGGAAAGATGTTCTTGCCATGGAGGGGGTGCAGCGGCGATTCACCAGGCTGATACCAGGAATGGCGGGATTGACCTATGAGGAGAGACTATGTAGTTTAGGGATGTACACACTGGAGTTTAGAAGATTGAGAGGGGACCTCATAGAAGTGTATAAAATTCTGACAGGTCTAGACAGACTAGATGCAGAAGGAATGTTTCCCTTGGCGGGTGAGAACAGAACTAGAGGACATAATTTAAGGATAAGGGCTAAACCATTTAGGACAGAAATGAGGGGGAATTTCTTCACTCAGAGGGTGGTGAACCTGTGGAACTCATTGCCACAGAGGGCAGTGTACGCCAGCTCATTAAATATATTTAAGAGGGAATTAGATATATTTCTACAGGCAAAAGGGGTTAAGGGTTACGGAGAGAAGGCGGGGACGGGATACTGAATTGGAGGATCAGCCATGATCTCATTAAATGGCGGAGCAGGCTCGAAGGGCCGGATGGCCTACTCCTGCTCCTATCTTCTTTGTATCTATGTATCTATGTATGAGGAGGAATTTCTTCACCCAGAGAGTGGTGAACCTGTGGAATTCTCTACCACACAAGGCAGTTGAGGCCAATTCATTAAATATATTCAAGAAGGAGTTAGATATATTTCTTAAGGCTAAAGGTATCAAGGGATATGGGGAGAAAGCAGGGACAGGGTACTAAATTTGGATGATCAGCCATGATCTCATTAAATGGCGGAACAGGCTCGAGGGGCCGAATGGCCTACTCCTGCTCCTATCTTCTATGTTTCTAACCTCCGTGGAAAGGATGGCTATGGAAGAGGAGAGGATGGCTATGGCCATGGAGGAGCTAAGTCGCCAGAGTGTTGAAAACATGGTCATTGTTCAGAATAGACTGGCATCTCTTGAGGAGCAATGGTCAGCTATTGAGCATAGAAACCAGACCTTCATGGAAGTCCTCTGGAGTAGGACTTCCAGTGCAGAAACGGGTCCTCATGGCCCCCCTGAAGTGCTGTCAAGCCAGTTGCTAGCTCTGAAGTGGGCCTAACCCATGAGAGGGATGTTGGTGGCAGACAACAAGGAATTGGTGGCTCCTCTCCAAGCGCTCACATGACCATGCCACTGCAAAGCCCTCGGTCAGAGCCCCACCAGAGTCCTCATCCAACTGAGATGGGCATCTCATCCCCTGCACAGCCGCAGGAACAGCAGACTGTTGCCGAGCCCTCACAGGTTTGCAACCCCAGAGGACGGCCGCCAAAGGCGTTGAGACAGGAGCAGCAAGAAAGTGAGCAAGGGGCCTCCACATCTGCTGAAGCCACAGGGGAAGCACCACGTAGGAGCATGCGTAAGAGGAAGATAATGCACAAGTAGTCACAAGGGTAGTCACTTGGGTGTTATGTTGTGTATATTTTTGAAATGCCATCAGTTGCTTGTTGTGATAAAAATTTCTGATGGCAATCTGTTGAAGTTGTGGCCTGTGTCATTTCGCAACTGGGACTTCCACATTGAGGGCTTAGAGCGACTTGCAATTGTCAGTATGGTGGTCAGAGTGATAGGAATCCGTAGGTTCTTGTCCATTGTCGATGCTCTGGTAAGAATGTGTGAGGCCAAAGTGTTTGATTGTGCAGGCTAAGCAAATCTGGCCAACATGAGTGCGTCCCTTGCATTCCGGGCAGCAATGTGGTCGCGCTCTGGCGCCTTCTGGCCTGTGCAGTTTCAGGTGGGTGAGCAGCAGCTTGGCGCTCCTGTTGGTGCTGCTGTTGTTCAGGTTCTGCTGCTGCCGCAGGTAGTCTTCGTCCGAATGTGATGTCCAGGAGGAAAGGAAATAAATGGTTTCCATGCTTCTGCTATATACCTCAGTTGAGGAAGCGCTCAGTCAAGGTGGGGAGAGGGGCTTCCCAGGAGGTCACACTGGAGATGGGTCTCAGGCTCCAAACATCCACAACAATGAGTAGGCCTGCTAAAAGTTCCCCCAGACTTGAGACAACAAAGTTCTGCCACCTGCAAATGATGATTGCTGAAAACTCCTTTTTAATGGTGGAGCTGCAGCTGTTACTAAGCAATCCACTTGTGAGGCCACCAGGATTACCTGGTATGTTCCAGAGGAGGCGTGTAGGATGGGGGAAATGTCTAAAAATCAGAAAGGCCTCAAAATTGGATTATAGAGGCAATTAAGTGGTTGGTAAGGGCTTTAAGGGCCTATCCCGCCTCTTGGAGGCGGGATGGAAACGGGGTCTGAAACCCCGATTCTGGGAAAATTGCTCAGAGGCGGGATGGAGGCAGGATCGGGCCCGCACACCATTTTTTGTTATTTTACCACCTCACACGCCTCCAATCCCGCCTCCTCGGGCCTGGCAAAATCAAGCCCAAAGTATCTGTTTAATTTCTCTGCCATTTCCTTATTCCCCATTATAATTTCTCCCGTCTCAGCCTGTAAGGGACCCACATTTACTTTCGCTAATCTTTTCCTTTTTACATACCTATAGAAGCTTTTACAGTCTGTTTTTATGTCTCTCGCTAGTTTACTCTCATATTCTATTTTCCCTTTCTTTCTCAATTTCTTGGTCCTTCTTTGCTGAATTCTAAAATCCTCCCAATCCTCAGGCTTACTACTCTTTTTGGCAACATTATAAGCCTCTTCCTTTGAGCTAATACTATCTTTAACTTCTCTTGTTAGCCACGGTTGGACCACTTTTCCTGTGGAGTTTTTGTGCCTTAAAAGGAACGTATATTTGTTGTAAATTATGTATTAATTCTTTCTCGACTGTCATACATTTAATGTAGTTTTTCAATCTACCTTAGCCAACTTGCCCCTCATACCTATGTAATTTGCTTTGCTTAGATAAGACCCTAGTTTCGGATTTAACTAAATCACTTTTAAACTCAATATAAAATTCTAACATATTATGGTCACTCTTCCCTAAATGCTCCTTTACTAAAAGGTTATTAATTAACCCTTTCTCGTTGCACAATACTAGATCTAAAATAGCCTGTTCCCTAGTTGGTTCCTCAACATACTGATCTAGAAAACTATCTTGCATACATTCCATAAATTTGTCCTCCACACTATTACATCAAATTTGGTTTGCCCAGTCTATATGTAGATTAAAGACCCCCATGATTACTGTATTACCCTTGTTACATGCGCTTCTAATTTCCTGATTTATACTCTGCCCTACATTACAACTATTGCTTGGGGGCCTATAAACAACTCCCACCAATGTTCTCTGCCCCTTGCTTTTTCTTAGCTCCATCCAAACTGATTCTACTTCTTGATTTTCGGAGCTAAGATCCTTTCTCTCTATTGTCTTTATCCCATCATTTAAACCTCTAATCTGTTTGTCCCTATGCCAATTTGCGAGTGGCTCAGGTAACAACCCAGAGATTATTACCTTTGAGGTTCTGCTTTTTAATTTGGATCCTAGCTCCTCAAACTCCCTCAGCAGAACCTCATTCCTAGTTCTACCTATGTCGTTGTTTCCTACGTGGACCATGACAACTGGATCCTTCCCCTCCCACTCCAAGTTCTCCTCTAGCCGTGAGGAGAT
Source organism: Squalus acanthias (assembly GCA_030390025.1). NCBI lineage: Eukaryota > Metazoa > Chordata > Chondrichthyes > Squaliformes > Squalidae > Squalus > Squalus acanthias. Next base: position 12,318,082 of record CM059441.1, on the reverse strand, counting down.
ATCTTTAACCCTGGCAGGCAACACAACCTTTGGAACTCTTGGTCGCGACTGCAGAGAACCGTATCTATCCCCCTGACTATACTGTCCCCTACCACAACTACATTCTCATTTCACTCCCCCCACTTAAATGACCTCCTGCACCATGGTGCCATGGTCAGCTTGCTCATCCATCCTGCAGGCTTTTCCCTCATCCATACAAGCAGCAAGAACCTCATACCTGCTGGACAAGGGCAAAGGCTGAGGCTCCTCCAGCACTGCACCTGGGGTCCCCTTACCTGCCTGAGTTGCAGTCACACCCTCCTGTCCCTGACCACTAACCAGACCTGTACCACTACCTAACCTAAGGGGTGTGACTGCCTCCAGGATCAAAGTGTCCAGGTAACTCTCCCCATCCCTGATGCCCCGCAACATCTGCACCTCAGACTCCAACTCAAAAACTCTGAGCTGAAGTTCCTCAAGATGCAGTCACTTACTGCAAACGTGATTGTCCGGGATCACAATGCTCTCCACAATTTCCCATATGTTGCAGTTGCGGTACATCACCTGCACTGCCATCCCTATATGATCTTGTTTTATTTAATTAAATTTGTAATTAGGTAACTTAGTTTACAGTGTAGTTTCTTGACTACTTACTTGATCTAGATTAAGCTATGAGTACTGAAATTAAATATCTAACTGTAACACAAAGCACTACAAGTAGTGTAGGCAAAAAGCAACAACTCCTTCCCCTCTTCTCCGAATTCCCACTCTTTCCAAATTCTCAAATAAAACATTCTGTTTAAGTACACTCCGTTTTAATGTCGCTCTGTCCTTTGCAGATCTGTTTACTCTTATACGTTTATGCTCTAGGAGCCTAACCCAATTTACAAGTGTTGACCCAGTGTACCTGCTCCTGGTGATTAGCACCTATTCAAGACAAACACTTGTAAGGTTTCCAAAATTTGCAGATCCCCTAAACCTAAGGAAAAAGGACTTTGGAACTACCTCAGAGTGATAAAAATGCATTTGGGCCTAACCTAAGAGACTGTAAGGCCAAAACACAAGTTTTGGCATTTTAAAAGCATGTCTGGGCCTGTAAAGGGAGAAGAGGCTGTGAAGGAAGTTGGGTTCGACCTCTGCAAAAGCAGTTTTGGGTATTGCAGTTAAATTGCATTGTCTGGGGAATCGGGATGACCTCACTCAAGCCCCAGCAAGCATTAACATTTTGACAATAGACCCTAGGAGGAGACAGTCCCACCCAAAACAACAGGTCCCATCAAACCGATTACAGAACCCATTAAAGACATGCATAAAGCAAATATCCGATCGAAGTCCTAGACCCAGTCAAGAAACCCAAAACATGAGGACAATTCAAACTCCGATTAAACAACAGATCGACAGGATGGAGCTATCCGGAAACCACTTCACACATTTACAAAACCAGTTAACATGCTAGTAAAGTTGTTACTGTTAACAAGGTCTTACAATGACCGGGATTTGATTTGGTTTTGATAAGGCCACTTCAATTTAGTATAATTGAAGGCCCATCAAGCAGCTCAGGAGTAACAACAGTTCAAGTTCAACAGAAGGCAGTTCTGCAGTTTTGGAGTTCAATTTGAAAGCCTGCTTTTCAGTAGAAGTCAGTGCTGGAATTACAGAAGTTCAGGAGAAGCAAGTTGGGCAGTTAAAGAAGACAGTTCAGTAAGAAGGGAGTTCTCCAGTAAAACAGTTCAAGTTCAACAAGCAGGCAGAAGGCAGTTTCCACAGTTCTGCAAGAAGGCAGTTCCACAGCTCGGAAGAAGACAGTTTAAACAGAAAGCAGTTCAACAAAGAAAGCCAACAGCTCCAGAAGTAGGCCGACACGCAAGAAGAGACCAGAGCGACCGCCTCAGTGACCATCGGACACCTCGCGGCAACAAGGGCCTTACGAAACCTTTTACTCAAAAGACTCTAAACCCTAACTCTCAACTGTCAAGGATTGGTTTGGTGAGCATTATCCCTGGTTCTCCAGAGTCCAACCTAGCTCGTGAAGTGGGATTGGGAGGGGTGAAGTATTCTTCTAATGTTATTTCCCTCGCGTGTACCGAAGTGTTCCCCACCTTTAGAGTGTTAAGAGTGTTTGTGTTGTGTTTTACTTATAGAACATAGAACATAGAACATAGAACAGTACAGCACAGTACAGGCCCTTCGGCCCTCGATGTTGTGCCGAGCATTGTCCGAGACCAAGATCAAGCTATCACACTCCCTATCACTCTGGTGTGCTCCATGTGCTTATCCAATAACCGCTTGAAAGTTCCTAAAGTGTCCGACTCCACTATCACAGCAGGCAGTCCATTCCACACCCCAACCACTCTCTGAGTAAAGAATCTACCTCGGACATCCCTTCTATATCTCCCCCCATGCACCTTATAGTTATGCCCCCTTGTAACAGCTGCCTCTACCCGAGGAAATAGTCTCTGAACATCCACTCTATCTATCCCCCTCATCATCTTATAAACCTCTATTAAGTCGCCTCTCATCCTCCTCCGCTCTAAAGAGAAAAGCCCCAACTCCCTCAATCTTTCCTCATAAGACCTCCCCCCAAACCAGGCAGCATCCTGGTAAATCTCCTTTGCACTCTTTCCAATGCTTCCACGTCCTTCCTATAGTGAGGTGACCAGAACTGCACACAATATTCCAAGGTCCTGTACAGTTGCAGCATAACCTCACGGTTCTTAAACTCAAACCCTCTTGAATAAAGATCGAAATTCTTTCATCAAAACCTGTTGTCTACTGCACCTTTGTTCACGACCCCCAAATAAGTCCAAGGTCTAGAACCAGGGGCGTGGGAGCGATTCGAACCGCTCACTGAGTCAGAGGTGAAGCTGACCCTACCACACCACCCCCTACAACTTACAGCTGACTGACAGTTAACTGCCACAGGCAGGCAGCTTCTGTTAACTACAGTTTTTAAAGTTCTAGGTTAAAATCAAAATGTTAAACTAAATTTCACTTTTTACATCTACTACTTCCCCAATATTTACCAGAAATTCCCACTCTTTCCAAATTCCCAAATAAAACACTCTGGGCTGGATTTTGAATGACCCATGGAGTCGGGTTTGGAGGTGTGTGGGGGGTTAAATTTGCGGGGTCGGGGGTCCCGACCCCATCCCAACTCCATCCCGCCTCCACGCAATTTTGACAAAATCAGTCGCGGGGTTCCCGACTCCGTCCCGCCTTCAAGAGGCGGGAGAAGCCATTAAAGCCCTTAACAAGCCCTAAATTGGCTCTGTAATGCCATTTTGAAACGTTTTAGCTAGTTTAACCCTTTTCCGACGTGAAGTACGCCTGGTGTGAAACACTCCAGTGAAACCTGGCGGGAGCACAAGTGGATAGCTGACTATTGGCTGCAGGTTCACTATTACAACGGAGATGTGATGAAGGTAGTAGTAGTATTAGGTCTGAAAGTCGCCTCTGATGCTGCTGCATTGAATGTCTTCAGAGACTGCCTGGCCTTTGCTATGAGAGGACTTGGCTGCAAAAAAAATTTCTCTCTCTCTCTCCTCCCCCGCACCCCCCCCAATCCAGGTCCATTCACATCAAAAGCCAGGCTCCTCTCTCACCAACAGCCAGACAATCTCTGAGACCAGTCAGCAATGATGACATCATCAGAGGCGACTTTCAGACTCAAACCACTAATTAGTTCATGTGTTCCCACATGCTGGAACTCAATTGCCCAATTAAGTGAAAATTGCATCATTCATCCACATTAATCTGGAGTCGGGTGGGCAACATGAAATTCGGATAGCACGACCCCAACCCGACCCCAAGACAAAATCCAGCCCTCTGTTTAAATTCACTCCGTTTTAATCCCGCTCTGTGCTCAGAAACAGCCCTGCATTGGATAATAGATAAACATGACTGCCAAAAAAAGTACAACTGTTGAAAATTCCGTAAAAGTTAGTAAGTATACACAATGGACATTGGCCCCGATTTTAACTCTCCCCACCTGGCAGGTAGGCAGTTAAAATAGAGCGGGGGACTTACCCTCTCCTTTCCTGGCCCGATCTGACTACCCACCAGCCAGTGGGGTCCTCCTTAAATATGAAGATCGGGCTCCGATGATGTCAATACAAGTAACTGGCTGTAAGTATCAGACCTAGACATTCAATGGGAAATGTTTCTCCGAAATGGGTTTTCTTTGTCATCTAATGAGCTTGTTCAGAAGTCAATTCAGTCTAAAACTGCTTGGTGACTGGAAAAGAGGGGGGGAGAGCAAAATGTTTTAAATGTGATCCATTTTTTGCTGTTTTGTTGTCCTGTAAATAAAACTTTGACCGAATTGATTTGCAAATGTTTATAGCTAACTTATAAGGTGGTATGACTATTGCGACATTAAAAGAGAGAATAAATCTCACCTGTGACGATTAAAAAAATGTTATCATATGTGGATTGACGGACAGTGAAATTGACTATTGTAATCTTTGAATGCTGAGCTATTAAGGGAAATGTATGGAGGAAGTGGCAATATCTAAACATTAACACATTACCTGACAAGATGTCAGATGTCTGTTTGTTTACACCAATAAAATTGCTACATCAGGAAAGACAACCCAATATAGAAAACACAGCTCTGGCTGCTCAGCTTTAGTCACGCCAGAGACCTGAATGCAATGGATAAACCAGAATGTTGTTTCTTCCACATACAACAGTGCATCTCAGTGATCTAATAAGAGACATAGTTGGCTATTTCATCCACAAGTCATATTGCCTATCAGATTTTAAGAAATAAAGTCTGTTTACTCCTTGTGGATTGGTTCTATTTTTCTTGTTTTTAATTATTGTACTGTGTCTTGCTGCTTCTATTATTTAACCTGCAAAGAAATGTTACCTAACAGTTCAGCTTGTGCACGTTGGTCTGATCGCGTGAGCAATATACTACAATTAGGGGATTAATTGTTAAAACATTAACCCATACATGGTACATTAGCTCCGAAATAGCTCCGAAAGCTTGTAAAATTAAATAAATCTGTTGGACTATAACCTGGTGTTGTGCGACTTCTCATTTTGGTACATTAAAGCGTGCAGGTTTGGGCTCACAGGAGACCAGCCATGATCTCATTGAATGGCGGAGCAGGCTCGAGGGGCCAAATGGCCTACTCCTGCTCCTATCTTCTATGTTTCTATGAGACTCCGTCTGCTGGTAGAAACCATCACTGAGCTGTCGAACACAAGACAAAACCATTAGGAAAAAAGCCCAAACTGCAACAGAGACTCAGCCTAATTCTGAGTTACTGACGGCAAATTAAGCAAATTCCATATATAAATAGGAGTTCCTTTCTCATTATATACGTGAAACAATTTGAAACTGCTGTATACTGTAAAATTAATGTAGCAAAAATCAAATGATAGTTTTAGCTGCTTGGAATAATCATATTTTAAATAATGATGCTCTATCCAACCTAAATCTTTAGGACATTTTCTTTTGCAGTTCTTCATGTTCTCAATTTCATTTACAAAAAACATAAAACTTAGTCACCCATGCCTGCAAAATATATTTAATGTTATATAATTTATGGCTACTTTCAGTTTCTTTGACAATGTAGCATGATTGCTGTGGTAGGCCAGTGACAACCCAATTGGGAGATATTGGAGTACCTTGGTGCCAACCATTGGCTCAAGAGGTGGACCTGACCCTTCTACATTTAACTACTCACAAAGGTGTATTAAATTGTAATCCAGTTATAGTGACCAATTTGGCCGGCAGTCCAAATGGTCTCTATAACTGATCATTATAGCCAATTACCAATGTATACTGCTGCTCAGTGCAGATGGGCACTTTAAACAGCTAGCAAGAAAGAAAGTGCATTTTTATAGCCTCTTTCACAACCTCAGGACATCCCAATGTGCTTTACAGCCAATTAAGTACTTTTGATGTGTAGTCACTGTTGTAATGAAGAGTTCAATCTTCAAATGGCATATCCTACCAACTGCACCACTAGCCTCATCCACTGCTCAATTCACTACACTCCCATCACCCACCTACCAACAATCTCTATCAGTCAGCACTCAACCCTTCAATTCATATGGCTTACCTCACCCTCACACACTTAGCCCTGCTGCAAGCCTCGCACCCACAACTCACAGCTCGCACACACTGGCAGCTATTCAGCCATGATATCCACATCACCCAACATATTGCAGGATACTCGTTGACTCTTTCTTGCAGGACAAGGTGGTGCCTAACAGGAGGCAGCAGAAAAGAACTGGAGGAGGACAAGCGCGCTTGCATGTTTTAACCCCCATGGAGGAGACAGTGCTGGTCATCATGGGAAGGGGCATCGCTTTGGCTGTGGCCATTGGCGGTGCTGGAGGGATCGATGATGAGGATATCTGCATACCTAATCCTCCTTCTCTCTTCCCATTTCTCCCTCATCCCATAAACTCTTCTGACTCACAAGCTGTAGCTGGTCTGAGCATGCACTTCTTACTTTCTCCTCTTCCCATTTCAGATACCCAAGAACTGGAAACTTCCCAGTCAGAGGAGGAAGAGGAAGAAGAAAGTGAAGGTGAAGAGACACCATCACTCAATCTTACACTTGGAGCCACCAGATCAGAGACTGACACTGCACATATTTTAGATGCTAGATAGAGGAGGAATCTGCACATGGTGAGACACCGGGCACTAGTGCGTCGGAGCAAGGGCAGGGGGAAAGGATAGCTCAGGTGCCAGTTTTGCCAGAGGGCAAGGTCTCACACTAGTTCTGCTGCAGAGGAGTCACTTGAGGACTTTGATGGCTCAGGCTACAGAAGAAGGCTGATGGGTGGACACAACCAAATGCTTGGTGCACTAGAAAGCCTGCGCACAATGTCAAGGGCATGGAGGAGTCCAGCACCAACTTGGCACAGGGCTTTGCACAGAACTTGGAGCCCATCCTTTCCAACATGGAATGGATGGTCACCTCCATCAGCATACCTGTGAAACCCAGCATGATGCAGCATCTGATGGCCGATATCACAGCTTCCATTGCAGCACAAACAGCTTCCATCAAAGGTCTGAGTGCTGCAGTGGAATCTCAGACTGCTACCTTGCAAGCTCAGACTGCTGCCATCGTGACTCTGGATACCACTGTTCAAAGGGGCTGCAAGGGGGTCACAGCAGTCCACCAATCTGTTCTCCAACAGATCAGTAGGATTTCTGAAGCACCGCCCCAGGAGAGTGGCAGTGGCTCCAAGTAACATGAACCTGCTGTCCTCTCTCAGGATGTCAGAATTCCTGCTCCCACCCCTGCCACTGTCAACCAGCCAGCCCAGACTACTGGAGCCCAGGCCGAGATGGTGCAGTCTGCAGCCGGGCTTTGTAGACCAAAGCTGCTCGAGGTCATCCTCCAAGGCCATCTACAGTCTCCTCAATTGAAGGTCAACAGCCTTCCCCCACCAATGCTGCAGCCACTGGGGAAGCACTGCGTAGGAGCACTAGGATAGGCAAAGGCACACAGACGATAGGTACTCAGGGAATGTACAAAGGTGATTAGTTTCATTTTGTATGCATTATTTAACGAGTGATTTTCTAAAATTGGATTTGAATGTACATTTTCTTGTGGTTTTTATCTTTGTGCTGTTTAAAAGAGGATGATGCGATGGTCAGTGATAAAGGAAAGGTAAGGAGTGTGGGACTGTTGGTGAATGGGGAGGTGTGGTTCAGGTTATCGCTCATGAAAAATCTGATCACGTAGAGCCTGGGCAGAAAGGGGCTGTCTGCATTGTAGCCTCCCTTCCACTTCCTCCTCCTCCTCTTCCTCGTGCTCCTCAGCTTCTCACATGATAGGTGGTGGCAAGGGTTGTTCCCTCATACTGGTGAGGTTGTGCAGCATGCATCATATCACCACAAATCTTGATACCCGCTCAGCTGAGTGCTGCAGGGCTCCTCCAGGGTGGTTGCTTGAGGACGTGGATTGTGCACTCTATCATGTTCCTTGTGGCAACGTGGCTCTCATTGTAGGCCTGCGGTGCACATGTGCATAGATTCCAGACCGCAGTCATGAGCCCTGTCATGAGGGGATAACCCTCGTTGCCCAGTAGCCAGCCTTTGACTTGCCATGGTGGTTCAAACACAAGTGAGCAGAGGACTGCCGCAGAATGAAAGAATCGTGACTGCTGCCAGGATAACGGGTATTCACCTGTATGATGCACTGCCTGTGGTCACACACCAGCTGCATACTGAGGGAGTGGAATCCTTTTTGGGTCATGAAAGTGGCCGACTTCAGATGAGGAGCACACAAGGCAATGTGCGTGCAGTCAATGGCACCCTGTACCATGGGGAATCTTGTGTTCCATGCAAACCCTCGTGCTCGCTCCTCCTGCTTGTCTCTGGCAAGAGGGAATGAGATGAATAGGTTTCTCTTTGTATGGAGAGCTTCAGTGACCTCCGTTATACAGCAGTGCACTGCAAACTGTGAGATGTTGCTTATATCTCCAACAGCAGCCTGACTGGAGCCACACACATAGTAATTAAGAGTCACGGTCACCTTGACAGCCACAGGCAATGCTGTCCTTTCCCTGCTTTGAGGTTGCAGTTGTGGCTGCAGCAGTTGACAGATTTCGCTCTCAACCTCTTTTCTGAAGCAAACACATCTTATGCTTTGGTCCTCACCAAAGTTGAGGTAAAAGAATTACTCCCTGAAGAGCCTCGGCAGATGTGGCCTCCTGCTGAGAGCCCTTCTCCCCCTCCTCCTCCTCCCTCTTCTAGCAGCTTGTCCTGCTCTGCGTGGCCTCTCTTCATTCTCCCAGTCATGCTCAATTCCCAGAGGAAGCCCTACCAGGCCGCCCATGTCTGGAAGCAATTTCTTTCAGCACATTATTTTATATATTACAAAAAAAGTACTGCAAGACTAGACAGACCATTCCCTGCAGAGTATTCAAACTTTAGCTAAGTATAGGAAGGCTCCAAAAATGTGTACAATTGCACCAGCATCCAGAAGGAATAATCCAGCAACTAACCTGTAAGTTCTTCATGATCCCTTTAAATAACGCTGATGGGGGTGGGGGTGGGGTGGGGTGGGGGGGCGGGGGTCCATCATGCCGTTTAACGTCGTGTTCAGCTGTGTGAGGTTAAGACAGGGCATTGCCTGGAGTGTGCAGTTTGAAAATGGCAGCGGTGGTTTCAAATCAGCATTGCACACTCATTTGCGTCGTCATCGCGCTGCTCTGCCTGCTCCATTAGGCAGGTGCGCAAACCCCTTGACCAAGATGGCGTCCTGCACACTTCAGTGTGCGCGTGCATCTCGGACCCAATTTCGGGTCTTATTTGACCTGGTAGCGCCTAAAAAGCAGGTGCTACATGGCCCAATTTAGCTCCCTAGATCTCATTCTATGTGGTCACAGAGCCTCCAGCAATATGAACTTGATCCGAAATGATTGTCACTTTGGTTAGATTTTCATCTCTAAAAATATGAGCAGTCAATTTGAGTGTGACTTGTCTTCTTCACACTCCAAAGTGGTTCATTCTCAACACTCCTCCTCACTTTTCTCATCCACTTCTCACCTGTGGTGCTACATTTGCAACAACCCACTCATTTCCTCAAAGCTTTACCTCACTTATGATATACTGTACAGGTTAGAAAGTTTCCCTCCCCATTACATTCATAATTTCCGGCACTTGTTCAACCTACTTTATTTTTCAGTCAGGATGGCAGAATGGTCCAGCCAGGGATTTGCACATACACACCACAATGCCATCACATTATTCACCACCAAGTGTCGTGCTTTCACGATGTGAGATAATACCCTAGTTAGTCTACTGTTGCTCTGTCATCCTGAGATGAATTATTATTCCATGCTGAAGTGTTCTCTCTAGCTGTCTGGAATCCAAGCACTAAATCTTACTTCCTAAGGGTAGCTTGAAATGAGGTGTCCGAATGGCAATCCGAGATCTTCCCGCTGGAGATATCAGACCAACTCTGACCGCCCCTTTCATTATTTATTGCTTTGCTGCTTTCCTGTTAATTATTTCTTTCTATTAAATTCAACTATCAGAATGTCAAATGTTTTCATGATGTCGGGACATATTCAAACTCTACTTGAACTTCAGACAAAGTTATCTTGCAGGATTTTTTTTTTTACTTTGCTGAAAATGCAGTTATTTCAATCCCCCCCCTCCCCCCAACACCCCAATTTGTCCGCTTTGTAACTGACTCACCAGACAGTGCGCTTGAGCAGAGAGGGATCACTCCCAAGTCAAATTTTCTTCCCTACCCAAGCACCTGGCAATGGTTGAAAAACCTGCCCCTTCAGAGAAACCTGAATGAGTGTCAAAACTGGTCATGACCGAAATTCAAGTTTGAATCTTCTAGTTGAGATTCGAGCACATTTGGTCTTGCTGCTACATTCTAAGAAACTAAAGGCAATTCCTTACTGCTTTCAGGTCCAACTGACTGGTAATTTTACTTATTACTTGAAGTTTATTGAAACAACACCGAACTAAAATAACACGAGATTGTTACTCACCTTATTTCTTCATCTTCTATTTAAGAATTAGTGGTCAGTATTGCAACAAGTCACAAATCAAGCCCTATTTAATATGTTATGGAGCCCAACAGAATGTAAAGGGTCCAGGCAATTACTGGCCAGTTAGTTTAATGTCGGTGGTGGGGAAGCCATTAGAAAAAATAATTTGGGAGAAAATTAACAGCCACTTGGACAAGCATGGACTAATGAATGAAATTTGATTTCCGGCTCTTCCCAGTTCTGACGAAAGGTCATCGACCTGAAACGTTAACTCTTTCTCTCTCCATGGATGTTGTCTGGCCCGCTGAGTTTTTCCAGCGTTTTCTGTTGTTAGCCAGAACTGAGTTGTTTTGGGTAAATCGTGTTTGACTAACTTGATTGAGTTTTTTGATGAGGTAACAGAGAGGTTGGATGAGGGCAGTGTAGTTGATGTTGTGTATATGGACTTTCAAAAGGCATTTGCTAAAGTACCACATATTAGGCTTGTTAGAAAAATTGAAGCCCATGGGATAAAAGGGGCAGAATCAGCATGGTTACAAAATTGGCTAAGGGATAGAAAACAGTGAGTTGTGATGAACGGCTGTTTTTCGGACTGGAGGGAGGTGTACAGTGGAGTTCCCCAAGGTTCAGTACTAGGACCACTGCTATTTTTGATATACATTAATGACTTGGACTTGGAAGTACAGGGCACAATTTTGAAATTTGCAGATGACACTTGGAAGTATAGTAAACAGTGAGGAAGATAGTAATAGACTTCAAGAGGACATAGGCAGGCTGGTGGAATGGGCGGACATATGGCAGATGACATTCAATGCAGAAAAGTGAGGTGATACATTTTGATAGGAAGAATGAGGAGAGACAATATATGCTAAATGGTACAATTTTAAAGGGGGTGTTTGTGCACAAATCTTTGAAGGTGGCAGGACAGGTTAACAAAGCAGTTAATAAAGCTATTGGGATCCTGGGCTTTATAAAAAGAGGCACAGAGTACAAAAGCCAGGAAGTTGTGCTAAACCTATATAAAACACTAGTTCGGCCCCAGCTGGAGTATTGTGTTCAATCATGGCCACCACACTTTCGGAAGGACGTGAAGGCTTTGGAGAGGGTACAGAAGAGATTTACTAGAATGGTCACAGTTACGTGGATAGACTGGAGAAGCTGGATTTGTTCTCCTTGGAGCAGAGAAGGCTAAGAGGAGATTTGATGGAGGTGTTTAAAATCATGAAGGGTTTAGATAGAGTAAATAAAGAGAAACTGTTTCCAATGGCTGAAGGGTCGGTAATCAGAGACCACAGATTTAAAGTGTTTGGCAAAAGAATCAGAGGCAACATGAGGAATTTTTTTTAATGCAATGAGTGGTTAGGATTTGGAATGTGCTGCCTGATAGAGTGGTGGATACAGATTCAATAGTAGCCTTCAAAAGGGAATTGGATAAATACTTGAAGGAGAAAAAATTGCAGGGATATGGGAAAAGAGCGGGGGAGTGGGACTGACTGGATTGCTCTTCGAAAGAGACGGCGCAGACTCGATGGGCCGAATGGCCTCCTTCTGTGCTGTACTATTCCATGATTCTAGGTTCTCACAGTAGTTTGCTCATATATACGTAACTTGCATTCCTTCAACTGATTGGATAAAGATCCCACGCTCCCAATAAGGAGTCGCGCTGAAAGGGAGTGCAGGTTGGAGACTTGTCCTTTCTCCAACCAGCAGTCCCTTCAAGCATGGTTCCCTGTTGGGAGAAGAAGATCAGTGAATTTACCCTAACATTTGAGCTTGAAAATGGAAGAGGTATGCTTTCTGAAAGGTTAACGTGTATGTTGGAACAATATGATGAGAGAAAACAGAGCTATATTCAAATTTCCAGTGCCTCACTGATGATCATTTCATTTATGTATCCATTTAAACCCTATGAAATGTGATGGATATCCTACAATGTGCTTTGTCCAGTTTCTATTACTCAAGCAGTTCTGAAACTCAAGGCTTCTCCCCATAGGTGCTTATATCACATTTTACAATGGTTCAATTTGTTTTAAATCTCATTCAAAGCCAGTGCATTCAACTCAGATCATATTTATTAAATGGTTCCGTGTATTTTATTAATCTATGAAATCCTAATGCCAAACTCTGGGACTCCATCAATATTCTGCCTTTATAGTGGAGCATCTATTAAACCAGGGTTAATAACAGTTTTTTCAGCAAGCACCTTGGACAGGGTCAACAGCAGTTGTTTATTCCTTAATCAATGATTTGCATCCAAAGCATTTACTCTGAACAGTTCCAGTTACTTTGCACTTTGCTCAGAATAATCAATGAAGATATCTAACATTACACAGTCCAGCTGTGGAAGCCAGCATCAATATAAACTACTGAAAGCCCATCTAGAATCAGAGGGAAAAAAATAAAATTTTACAACCGAAAGATCCACACCACTTGGCAGCAAGAGGGAGAGATTCCATCTGGCATGGCTCTCTTGTCGGTACACACATGCGTTATCTCTGTAGCCTTATTTCTACAATAAAGTTTTTTCCCCGAGATTGATTCCACATCACAATGTTTTCTTGGAATCAAATTTGGAATGATCAGCATAGGACTGATAGAAATGAATAGCACCCAGCAGTTTTTGTCAAAGAATATGCAGATTGGTCGGTACATTTCAGTGCAACAGGAGGAAGAGAAGACCAGGGTGGTTCACAAGTGCAAAGGGCGTATGAGGCATACAGTGAGTACTATCTCTGGGTAGTGGATTTGCCACAACAGAATCAGCTCCTTGGCCATGGAAGGAGAGCAGTGCGTGAGAAGGCTCAGGTTCAGAATGGAGGCTGTAAAGAAACAACAATACCGCTGGGAGCTCCCTAAAGACTTAAATCTGCACCCAGGGCAGCTTCCACCTATGGGATTTAGATCTGGAAATATGGGAGACATATGGATGACTGCTGGCTGGGATTAATGCTCATCTACCTTCATCAAATAATGGGACAAGTCAGCTATCGTCCATGTACAACCCGCAGCAGTCAAAGTGTCCTTTATTTTTGCCACAGAGCCCTTCAAGGCATCTGGAAAAGTTATTTGAAGGGACCATTTCAAGACTCAGCTAACTTTGTTTGGCTTTTAGGTAACTGATTTTTTATTTTCTGCACAATATAACAATGACAGGGTTCAAGATATAGTGCAAGTGAATGAATTGTATTTTGTGTCACAGTGTATATGTTTAATGTGTCTTATTGCTGTATTATACTCTTAGTGCTATGAACTTCTGCATGTTGGTTATTGTTGGTCCTATTATTAGGTGTTCCCCTAAGTGACGCAGGTGGTTAACTTTATAGCCACTAATGAGCTACACTGGCTACAGATACATTGGATGCATCACTGTCAGGGATCTCATTTGCTGGGGTCCCTGTGAACTCAGTGCTTTTAGAGGCAGTACCTACTGTTACTTGTGTAGGGCAGCATGATAGCTCAGTATTCAGCTTCATTTACAACTCCTCTGATAATAGAGCAGCCCATGCCAATCTACAGCAGGACATGGACAACATCCAGGCTTGACAAGTGGCAGGTTACCTCCTTTCAAGGCTGTAAAGCCCACATTCTTTCCTCTGATGTTAGGCATCCCGTCTTATGACTCTGCATTACCTCTAGTGATTGGATGTCTTCTTCATGTCTCAGTGACCAATTTTAATCTCCCCACCTTCATATTATCCTTCACACAGGAGGATGTGAATATCTGGGCCATAAACTTCGAGGAAAAGGCAAACCTGCAAGTTTATAAACAAGTGAAAAAGGTTTACCAAATTTGTTTTCCATAAGGATAACTCACCTTGAAAAGACAGATGAGTTAGCAAAGTAGTTCTTTTAAACAAAATGTTTGTTTGAGACAAATAACAAATAGCTTTTGAAACAGCCTCATAAATATCAAGGAGTTACTAGCTTAGTAAGTTGAAAATCAAACACTTAATTAAATGATTAAGCTTCTTCTCTTCTAAAAATCCCCCTTTGGCATCAAACATGTCGATGGAGGTGTGGAAATATGTGAAGGTGAAAAGGACGAATAGTGCTACAGGAACAGTATAAGCAGCTGTACAGAAAAAGTCCATCATGAGGCAGGATTTGTTTATATTAAAGGAAGCAGAATTCATATTGCTGAAAGAAAAGTGCCGTTACTTCCAAGGCTATCTTTGAAAAAGTGAAGCCCAACTGTTTCACAATACAGGTTAGCGACGTTGATGTGGAGATAAGTGATTGGTATTCCAATTTTATCCTTCTAGTATAAACTACAGACGATACTTTTATGCAAGTACCCTGTTAGGACATCCCAGCAACTGGGAAAGATCTTTAGTCATCAGACCTCTACTTTCCTTTCAAACAGGAAGCTGTGTTGGGGCTCAAGAGTCAGACAATAAGTTGGGTACATGAGAGCATACCCAAGCATGATTGGCTTGACACTATTTTCAAAACTTTGGGTGACAGTAAAAAAGATCTGTGGGGCAGGGGCAGGAAGGGTATTCCCATGCAATTTGCAATTCTCTTGTGTATAGTTAAAGTTAAATTTTTATTGGGGAAAAATTCAGTCGCGCCCCGTTTGGGGCGCAAATATCGGCCGGGCGCAAAGATTAGCGCCTGGCACTAATTATCGCCACCGACTGCAAACTTGACTTTTATCGCCCCTGGAGGTGATTGGAGTGCTAAATCAGGCGCTTCACACCTGTCTTAAGGCGCAAAGGCCGAGGAGCGAGGCGCTACCTCAGAGCGCTGGCGAAGCTCATGTAATGTCAGTCAGCAATGGAACACACACACAATGGCATGGGCCAGTTCTTAAAGGGGATGGTTAATCTTGCTTTCCATCCACATCCTGCTCATTGCAGCCTTGAATCTCGGCCTGGAGAGACCTGCACATCAAATCTGCTGGAAAGAACAATGGAGAGTACCAGGCAAAGAGCTCAGAGTGCAACCCCCACAGTCTCTGCTAAATCGATACAAGGAATGGCAAATCAAAATGAACCTGCAAAGTGCTGCTCAGTACCCAAAACTCCTTCACACAACGTTGAATCTCTCCAGAAGTCTCTCCCTCTCTCTCTCAGAATGTGTAGTTCAAAAATGGCACCAACAATAAAAGGCAGGAAGCGGTCACCTTTAAATAGCGCTCCCCCTTTCCCTTCATGACTGCAGAACGCTACCCTCAACCTGTCGTTGCTAGCGTCAGGCGGTAAGGCAGTGGGCGCCACTCAATATCCGCTCCGGGGCGATACCGGGGCGTTGCGCACTCGAGTGACGTCATGATCGGCCGGCGCAGGAGATCGTGGCGGTAGTGTTTAGCGCCACCGCAAAATGTCTAATTATTTTCTCGAGCGGCGCAAACTTCGCCGCGCCTGGGCACTAGATGCTTTGCGCCCCATTAGTGCCCTCTTAAGGCGCTAACGGGAGGCGCAACCAACTGAATTTTTCCACTTATGTAATTTTGACATAGTAACATAGAAACATAGAAACATAGAAGATAGGAGCAGGAGTAGGCCATTCGGCCCATCGAGCCTGCTCCGCCATTCGATGAGATCATGGCTGATCATCCAAACTCAGTACCCTGTACCTGCCTTCTCCCCATATCCCTTGATACCTTTAGCTTTAAGAAATATATCTAACTCATTCTTGAATATATTTAATGACTTGGCCTCAACTACCTTCTGTGGTAGAGAATTCCACAGGTTCACCACTCTCTGGGTGAAGAAATTCTTCCTCATTTCTGTCCTAAATGGCTTACCCCTTATCCTTAGATTATGACCCCTGGCTCTGGACTCTCCGACCATCGGGAACATTCTTCCTGCATCTAGTTTGTCCAGAATAACAACAGAAAATGCTGGAAAAACTCAGCAAGCCAGGCAACATCCGTGGAGAGAGAAACAGAGTTAACGTTTCAGGTCGAAACCCTTCGTCGGAACTGAGAGAAAAGCAAGAAATTAAACAGATAAAAATGCAAGGGGGAGGCTGGGGGGAGGAATAAAAGAACAAAAGGGTTGGTCTATGAGACCTGTCAGAATTTTATATGTTTCGATGAGATCCCCTTTCATTCTTCTATACTCCAGCGAGTATAAGCCCAATCGACCCAATCTCTCCTCATATGTCATTCCTACCATCCCAGGTATCAGCCTTGTGAATCTTCGCTGAACTCCTTCCATGGCAAGAACATCCTTCCTCAGATAAGGCGACCAAAACTGCACACAGTACTCAAGGTGTGGTCTCACCAAGGCCCTGTACAACTGCAGCAGGACATCCCTTTTCCTATACTCAAACCCTTTCGCTATGAAGGCCAACATACCATTTGCCTTCTTCACCGCCTGCTGCACCTGCATGCTTACCTTCAGCGAATGGTGCACAAGGACACCCAGGTCTCGTTGCACTTCCCCTTCTCCCAATCTATTGCCATTCAGATAATAGTCTGCCTTTCTGTTTTTGACAACAAAGTGGATAACCTCGCATTTATCCACGTTATATTGCATCTGCCACGCTTCTGCCCACTCACCCAACCTGTCCAAATCATCCTGGAGTTTCTCAGTATCCTCCTCGCAGCACACACGCCCACCTAGCTTTGTGTCATCTGCAAACTTGGAGATATTACATTTAGTTCCCTTATCTAGATCATTAATGTATATTGTGAATAGCTGGGGTCCAAGGACCGAACCCTGCGGTACCCCACTAGTCACTGCCTGCCACTCGGAAAAAGACCCATTAATTCCTACTCTCTGCTTTCTGTCCGCCAACCAGTTCTCTATCCAAGTCAATATCTTGCCCCCAATCCCATGTGCCTTAACTTTACACGCTAATTTCTTATGCGGGACCTTATCGAAAGCCTTTTGAAAGTCCAAATACACCACATCTACTGGTTCTCCCTTATCTATTTTCCCAGTTACATCCTCAAAAAATTCCAGTAGATTAGTCAAGCACGATTTACCTTTTGTAAATCCATGTTGACTTTGTCCGATCCTGTCACTGTTTTTCAAGTGCTCAGCTATTACATCCTTTGTAATGGACTCTAGCATTTTCCCCACTACCGATGTCAGGCTTACTGATCTGTAATTCCCCGCTTTCTCTCTACCACCCTTTTTGAATAGTGGGGTAACATTAGCTACCCTCCAATCCATGGGTACAGTTCCAAATTCCATCGAATGTTGGAAGATGATCAGCAATGCATCTACTATTTCTAGGGCCACTTCCTTAAGTACCCTAGGATGTAGATTATCAGGCCCTGGGGATTTATCGGCCTTCAATCCCATCAATTTCCCTAACACCATTTCCCTGCAAATACTGATTTCTTTCAGTTCCTCCCTTTCATCAGACCCTATGTTCTCCAACATCTCTGGGAGGTTATTTGTGTCCTCCTTTGTGAAGACAGAACCAAAATATGCATTTAATTGGTCTGCCATTTCTTTGTTCCCCATTATAACTTCCCCCGCATCTGACTGCAAGGGACCTACACTTGATTTCACTAATCTTTTTCTCTTCACATATCTATAGAAGCTCTTACAGTCAGTTTTTATGTTCCAAAGGCTTTTAGCTCTATACAGTACTTTTCCGTCAGAACACAAAACAATGATTAATAGCATAGTAATGCCTAAGGAACTCAATCATTCTTGTGTAAATCCATGAATCAAAAAGTGTCACTTAATAATTTATACAGTTGGCATTTGATGTCAATGTTACTAAGTTCCAATATTTGTGCCACTTTCTGTTACATTTCAGCCAACTTTACATAAAACACTGAAAGTCACAACAATTTAAAGAGGAGGAGTCACAGACAAATATTCATATTTGGACTCCTGAAAACTAAGGCATGTCTTCAGCTTTCATGAGAGCAAGTTTAATAATCCAGATGAAGGTTCAGATAATAATTGATAAAGGTGAAGAAGTTAAATCATAGAATACAGCAGAGAAGGAGACTATTTGGCCCATCATGCCTGTGTTGGGCACATTTAATGATACACAGGTTGATCTCCCATGGCATTGTGCGTGGGAGTAAAGAAGAAATGTGGTTTTCAGGTGAAATGGGATTGGAAAACAGGGATAATTGGACCAGGGCATGTAAGACATAGTTTAGTTTCCATTTAAAGTTATACATCCTGTCTTTATTTTTATATAACACTTTGATTTTAAATTATTTACAGTTAAGTAGCAATTTGGCAAGCAGCGAAGTGGACGTAGTTGGAGCTGGGAGACGTAGAACTGAAGTACGACAGTGTCACCACTGGCAGGAGGCTGTAATTACAGTGTAACAAATTCACAGAGACTGTTTCCATTCTAAATGCGGATGGAGAAATCTATAATGGGGAAAAGTTCATGCAAAAATGTGACAACATGAAGTACGAGTTTGTAGGTAGAAAGTGTACGTAAGCAGAAGTTTTTTTAATATACACATTATTTGATGTAATGCCAATAAAATGAATTGCCTTTTTTCAACATTTAAATTTTTTAAAATCACATCACTTTAAGTGTTAAGATTAGAAGTTAAAGGAAACAGTGTTATCTTCATGCTCATGAAATAATGAAAATCTTCAGATGGAATTTAATCTTAAACACAAATCTTTCACCTGATTAAAGGTACAATTTCTCTTTAGTTTTGGAAGGAGCAAAGCGGTAAGCTAACCATGCTGGGTTGGACTATAGTGGTTCTTGTTTCAGGGGGATCCACGACATTCATGCATCAGTTAGAATCAATGCTACGCCGTCTTGGACAACAAATCTGCTGAAATCTTTGATACGATACCTTTCTTTTTAAGCCAAGTAACCTTTTGCAAGACATAATTTTCTTTTTCTTAACTGGGGATCATCATCACATGCAGGCTGCAGCAATTTTCTATCGTACTAAAAGACTGATGCTGCAATACTTTTGTATCATTGCTCACTTTCAACTTGCTGCATTGTGGTCGAAGGTTGATTCACATCAAATGAATGATAAGGATAAATATCGATGTTGGAAGCCATTTGGGCACCCAACTCACGGTTCCATAGAAATCTATGATAGAACAAACTCATGATCCTGCAGATGATTCCCATTATCATGGTGTTAATATAATAGTTGCATTCCAAACTTCTTGCAGCCATTCTGCCTGACCACCTCACAGCATTCTGTTTCAAAAAACCTGACTGACTGGGTGATTTTAACCCTACTCAGGCAGCGGAAAGCTGGCGGGCGGGCAGTTAAAATCGCCCTGTCGGAAAGCCGCCATGATCGCAACATCTGCAATTTTAACCTGCTCTCCTGAGCAGGCAGCAAGGACACACGCCCGGAGCCTACAGGTTCGTTCTTTGCATATGTATGTTGCGGCCCGATGACATCGTTGAGACCCGACTTTAATTTTAACTCAGGCCTGAGCGGGGAATCCACCTGGAGTTAAAATTGGGGCCACATGTGTCTCTGTGATTTATCTCTCATTGTTTACAGCTAGAAAGGGACCAAGGATGGTCCAACACAATGGGTGTGAAGTGGTGATTTATTACTGAGACAAATTGCTTATTGTTTACATTCTTTGGAAAAAACCCAACTTCTATTAGTGTAATCACTACCTTTTGTCTAGGTGCCTTTTAAAAAAAAATCTTATGGGATACACTAAGCTTTAAAAACCTAACATTAAAAAAACTTTTTTTTCCCAAATCCTTTCTGGGGGCGAAGTGGTCAAAACATACTGAAACATGACACATCTCCCTCCTTGAGGATAGAGCCCTTGCATATCATCTTTATGGCTTGCTTGCAGAAACCGTGTGCTCCTTAATAGGTGTGCCATCATTGCTGCCAATTTTCCCCAGCCTCAGAAGCTCACAAGCTGTGTGGTAACCTGCCTGCGAGATATGCAATCCCTATGTCTGATGCATCTGACTGCCTCTGGTGGTCATATGGCATTCACTGTAGCGCTGTTGGGCTTCATTGGTCGGGTTTCTGACGGGTGTCATCAGTCAAGTTTGAAGTGGGTATCCCTTGTCTCCTATCAGCCACCCCTTAAGTGAGCTTGCAGGTCCGAAGATGTCAGGGACCTTGGACTTCCGCAGGACAAAAGCTTCACGGCAGCTCCCCGGGAATCTGGCGCGCACCTGCAGAAATATCTTTTTGTGGTTGCACACCAGTTGCACATTGATGGAGTAGAAGCCCTTGTGGTTGACAGATACGCCTGGTTGATCTGGGGGTGCACAGATTGCCACGTGTGTGCAGTCGATGACGCCCTGCACATGTGGAAAGCCAGCCAGAGATGCAAACCCGAGCACCCGTGTATTCTGACTGGCGCCATCGCAGGCGAAGTTCACATCATTGCCAGCGCTGGCAAATAACCCATGAGTCACCTGTCTTTATGCATTTGTGGGCCGCTGACTGGGAGATCCTGGATATGTCTCCGGCAGAACCCTGGAAGAATCCGGAGGTCAAAAAGTTGAGGGCAGTGGTCACTTTGACAGCCACTGGTAACGCAAGGCCACCAGGCCCAGCAGGAAGGAAGTCTTCTCCTAGGAGGCTGCAGGTGTCTGCCACCACCTGACGCGACAACCTGAGCCTCCTGAAGAAAATCAAGGAAACTCAGACTCTGCCTGTACACAATGTGTTGCGGGTGGTGTCTCCTGCGAGCTGCACCCCTTCTGCTGTTCAGCTGCAGGTCTCTCCACAGCAGGCTGCTGCTGCTGCTGGTGCTGGTGATGTTGCTCCTCATCTGAGGTCCAATCTAAGGCAGCCAAGGCGCCACCCATCCTGATGTGATTCAGAAACCCCCCCCCCCAAAGTGTAGAAAGTAAACTCTCAGCAAAAGTACTGTGAACAAACCCTTTCCCACTAGTAAGTAAGAAAGCAGCTGTGAGGACTGAGTATTTATTGCAGTAATTCCATGAATTTTAATCAGCCTCCTCAATTGCCGTTGTGTTCTCGCGTTGCTTTCAATGGCAGGAAGCCCGGGAAACCCATGGAGGCGACGTTAAATTTAAAACTGTGTTGAAATAGCGCTCCAATTGAGCGATTACCAGATGATAATAGGCAACTCACCTCTCCTGAGGGTTTGCGCATGAGCAGTCGAATGTGCTCGAATTGAAGTCCGCAGGTTGGAGCTGGCATCCCCACGCGCTTGCATTTTTGCCAGTTTTAACCGCCCACCAGAACCCAAACCTACGCGCTCCTCCAGGTTAAAAGTCCCCTCTTCAAACAGCAGAAAAATAACCAAATACTATTTGCAACCTTGCAAAGCATTGCATCAGTTAAAGTAACAATTTCACAAATGTGAAAACTATTAGACAATTTAATAGTAACTAGAATGAAAACCATGTTTTTTGACTCCCATATAAAGCCAATGTTGTATTTGAAAGTTCACCATGGCATTAGCATATTTTGAAAAACTGTATCTGGCATTTTTCAAGCATCTATTGAAACATGTGGTCGGCTTACTTATTAAGTCAGGTTGTGAATTTATATGTGAATTCACCTTTAGAAGTGTCAATGTTTGGGTAATATAAATAAAGCAGTGAAAGACAGGATTTTATACAAAATAAAAATGTTTTTAATTCTTTAGACTTGTTTGATGAAAATAGCAGTGAAATGTGTGGTCTTCACATGTTATCTATCTCTTTGGATTATCTATCCCTTTGGATTATCTACCCCTTCGGATTATCTATCTCTTTGGATTATATTATAAGGTCATTGTTTCATTTATACTTACATGCAGTGCAGCATAAATACAAGTGAATATAGTCAATTAATGCAGATTGTTGGCGACTTAATAATGCCGAGATGTACAATTTTTGCTTTGTTGCAAATTTTATCAAAACACAGAAATCTCAAAAGGTTACAGCGAATCGCCAAAGAATAATGTAACATCATGAATTTCTTGGATTCAGACTTGCTTTTAAAATGTGCCCTTAAATCACTCTCTATTTTTTCAGCCTTTTACAACCTCTGGTTCATGAAGATAGGCTGCTCCATTGGTGTAAGGCACTCCTGAGGCTTTGAATGAACATAGGATGGCAGTCAATATTTCTTTGGTATAACATGTCGCGACCATATATCTTCACCTACACGCTGGCCACATCTCTCCTTATTCTGGAGGCGGCATTAAAATACATTTGCAATTTCTTCCTTTCCTGCACATCTTTCGTTTTTTGATTTTGGGGCTTAGTTTCAAAAGTAATGCAGAAATGTTTCACATTCTCTATCAGTAAATCAAGGGTCTCTATTCTTTTGTCAGCTTCTGTTTTATGACAGGCAGAGTTTATAAAAGTCAAATTACGCCATAAAAATCTTTTAGAATTCTTTCATTATGAAACTGAGTTGGCGAATTAAGGTAAATAGACAAATGTTCAGTACGCTAAATTTAAGAACATATTTGATAAGGTTCCTTACAGGAGACTTATGCTTAACAACAACTTGTATTTATATAGCGCCTTTAACGTAGTAAAACATCCCAAGGTGCTGCACAGGAGTATTATAAGACACAAAATTTGACACCGAGCCACATAAGGAGAAATTAGGGCAGGTGACCAAAAGCTTGGTCAAAGAGGTAGGTTTTAAGGAGCGTCTTAAAGGAGGAAAGAGAGGTGGAGAGGCGGAGAGGTTTAGGCAGAGAATTCCAGCGCTTAGGGCCTAGGCAACAGAAGGCACGGCCACCAATGGTTGAGTGATTATAATCAGGGATGCTCAAGAGGGCAGAATTAGAGGAGCGGAAATATCTTGGGGGTTGTGGGGCTGAAGAAGATTACAGAGATAGGGAGGGGCGAGGTCATGGAGGGATTTGAAAACAAGGATGAGAATTTTGAAATCGAGGCGCTGCTTAACCGGGAGCCAATGCAGGTCAGTGAGCACAGGGGTGAACGGGACTTGGTGCGAGTTAGGACACGGGCAGCCGAGTTTTGGATGACCTCAAGTTTACGTAGGGTAGAATGTGGGAGGCCAGCCAGGAATGTGTTGGAATAGTCAAGTCTAGAGGTAACAAAGGCATGGATGAGGGTTTCAGCAGCGGATGAGCCGAGGCAGGGTCAGAGATGGGCAATGTTACGGAGGTGGAAATAGGCGGTCTTTGTTATGCTGCGGATATGTGGTCGGAAGCTCATTTCAGGGTCAAATATGACACCAAGATTGCGACCAGTGTGGTTCAGCCTCAGACAGATATTAGGGAGAGGGATGGAGTCAATGGCTAGGGAACGGAGTTTGTGGTGGCGACTGAAAACAGTGGCTTCGGTCTTACCAATATTTAATTGGAGAAAATTTCTGCTCATCCAGAACTGGATGTCGGACAAGCAGTCTAACAATTTAGAGACCGTGGAGGGGTTGAGAGAAGAGGTAGTGAGTTAGAGCTGGGTGTCATCAGCGTACATGTGGAAACTGACGCTGTGTTTTTGAATGATGTCACCAAGAGGCAACATGTAGATGAGAAATAGGAGGGGGCCAAGGATAGATCCTTGGGGGATACCAGAGGTAATGATGTGGGAGCGGGAAGAGAAGCCATTGCAAGTGATTCTCTGGTTACGATTAGATAGATAAGAATGGAACCAGGCGAGTGCAGTCCCACCCAGCTGGACGACGGTGGAGAGGCGTTGGAGAAGGATGGAGTGGTCAACCGTGTCAAAGGCTGCAGACAAGTCAAGAAGGATGAGGAGGGATAGTTTACCTTGTCACAGTCACAAAGGATGTCATTTGTGACTTTGATGAGAGCCGTTTCGGTACTGTGGCAAGGGCGGAAACCTGATTGGAGGGATTCAAACAATGAATTGCAGGAAAGATGGGCACGGATTTAGGAGGCGACAATACGTTCAAAGACTTTGGAGAGGAAAGGGAGGTTGGAGATGGGGCGGAGGATGGTCAAGGGTTGTTTTTTTGAGGAGAGGGGTGATGATGGAAGATTTGAGGGAGGGGGGACAGTACCTGAGGAGAGAGAATCATTAACAATGTCAGCTCACATGGGAGCCAGAAAAGGAAGTTGGGTGGTCAGCAGTTTGGTGGGAGTAAGGTCGAGGGTCTCATGGACAAGATGAGCGTGGAGAGGTCATGAGCGGAGGAGATCGGAGAGAAACTGGAGAAAGATGCGAGTTCAGGGCTAGGGCAGGGGGGAACCTTAGAGGAAGTTTGGCCCAGTGGGCTAGGGGAAGGAAGGGAAGTGGCAGAGGCAGCTGAACGGATGGTCTCAATCTTAGAGACAAAGAAGTCCATGAGCTCCTCACATTTGTTATCGAAGGTGAGGGTGGAGGAGACAGGGGAAAGGGGTTTAAGAAGACGGTTAGCAGTAAGAAAAGGAGCCGGGGTTTATCTTTGCATTGTGGAATAGTAAGCAATTTTGGCAGACGAGAGCAGGACCCGATAATGCTTTATGTGGTCCAGCCAGATCTGGTGGTGAATGGCTAAATCAGTTGTCCGCCCTATCCGTTCAAGTCTGCGTCCTTGGACTTAAGGGAGCGAAGATGGGAGCCGTACCAGGGGGAATGGCCAGGGTGAGAGAGGGTAATTGTTTTAGTAGGGACTAGGGCATCGAAGGTGGTGGTGAGGGTGTGGTTGAGCAGATCAGTAGCTGCAGAAATGTCATGGTGAATGGAGGACCAAAGACTGGACAGTTGGGATTTCAGAAGTGCAGTTGTAAGAGTTGGGAGAAAGTTTTTTCCAGGGGCGGTCACAGAAGGAAGTAGGGTTGGGCGGGTGGGGGCGTGGAAGGGGGATGTGGGTGGATAACTATACGAGGAAGTGGTCAGAGATGGACTTATCTGTGATTGACACGATGGGAGTAGCAAGGCCACGAGAGATGGCAAGGTCAAGGGGGTGGCCGTGAATATGGGTTGGGGAGTTTACATGGAGGGAGAGATTAAGGGAGGATAGAAGGCTAGTGAACTCAGAGGAGAGAGAGCATGATGAATTGAGATGGAGGTTGAAATCACCGAGGATGAGAAGTCGTTCGGTACACAGGCCGAGGGAGGAGAGCAATGAAGATATCTCAGTAATAAAATAAAACATGAAAGCTGTGGGATCCAAGCTGTAAACTGGATTATTAGTTGGTTAAGTAATTGGAAGCAGGGGTAGTTATCAATGGTAACAACTTTGATGAAAATATTTCTCCAGGCATCCATCCTGAGAACCTGTTTGTAATATTAATTCATGGTTCTGACAGTTAATGTAATTACAAGCTATGTGGTAAAACAGGACATTCACGGCTATATATAGACACCTATCAACTAGCAGATAAATGGCAATGCCATTTCATGTCTAAGTGTGTACAGTTGGACATGAACTTTTATAAGTGGGACATCAAGACAACCCCTATTTAATTCTAACACACTTCGTTGAAAACAATACAGCTAAATTTTGACATCCGTAACTAGTTTTCCAAGAGATTTTGGGCTCTAAGATCAGGTTTTTACACAAAACTGGAATCAATTGGATGATTACATTGCAACGGAATGGTTGGATCATTATTATACTTGAGGCTGGTCTGCATTTATCTAGATTTTTCTGTATTCACTAACGGGGTACTCAACTGAATTTAGTAAAATATATATATTGACCACTGCACTGAAATATGGAAATAAGTACATGAATCAAAGTTTTCTGACAAATGGAAATTACGCGCTGCAGATGTATGCTCACTGAGGCATAGAGAGAGAGCTAGCATTGTGCTTCACTGGTGACCCTTGCCTCCAGCTGTTAAGGTTTTTTTTTAATTATCATCAAATGGAGTCACAGGGCAGAAAGCCACAAAGAATTGTGTATTAATAGTATTCTCTGAATTAAACTGGAAAATGCTAACCCTGGCATTAAACGATGCAATGCGAAGATTGGTTCCTTTAGGCCTCAGAGAGTCAAAGAGCCATGTTTGTTTCACTGCCCTTGCTGTCTGCTGACTTGCCATCAGACTGTTGCATTTTATTAAAAACTCTGACCCATAACAGAGTCAAAAAAGTGCTCAAATTAGTCTGAGAATGAAGAGGGCTGTATAGCTTCAGGTTCCAGTACCTCCCTCCTGAGTGCAGCACAATACTTTTGATGAGAAAAATACCCCTAACAATTAGCACACAAAGCCCTGAGGAATTTGAGGCACAATTCTGTCTTCATCTGTCGGTGTGGATTGTTAAACCCAATTTGCCTTGGCTGAGGGCTGAATGTGGCTGGGAATTTATTTTATGATGGTAATAAGCCAAAAAAAAAAATCAGCTTAGGAACTCTGTCACTGCTTCTTGAAGCAATGAGATGTGAGTATCCATATTACCAGTAGGATTAGCTTGATACACTGATCTGAAACAGATGTTATATAACCTTTCAGTTTTGATTATCTTTTTGTATTCACTAAGATAAGCGATGATATACTGCGTTAGAAACTGAAACGTGAGATCGACTTACCACAAGCTTGATTCATTTACATGTCCCCTACAGTTGGAGTTTGCGAGTTTTATCTGCTCTCCATTCAGTTCACTCACATCAAATGCTTCCTCAGCATCCAGAGGGGCTATCAAAGTCAAGTATTTCCGAAGAAAAGTGTGAGTAATTACATTTGTGGCCCTTTCTATTGAACCCTAGGTGCCAGTGCCGCAACAATATTTTCTGCAGGTGGACATGATAGATTAAAATAGAGAATCCTTGCTTCAGATAATTACTTCCTTGATAAAAGGGATAATCTTAGTTTCCTGTTAGGGCTTGTTGAAACCTTTTGTGTCACAAACAGTCTTTGTTCATGGCTTACCTTTTATGAAATCTGCTCATTATACAACAACTACAAATATATATATATCGCATATACACATATATATAATATATATATATATCACATCGTAACCATTAAACCTTATTACTCTTTATGGAGTACAGATCTGCTGTTTTTCGCCATTGATTCTGTTTTGGGTAACCACTTCCAACTGATCTCATGTGTAGCTCACTCTCTTTTTACTTCGGCATCCATAGTTCTACACTAACTATTCTTTGGTCTGCCTGGTCTTCTATACACATACATACAAAATTACATTTACATACACTTCCTGTCAACTTTCTCCATTATAAATTTCTATGTCTGCATTTATAATGAAAACTACCTTTATAAACTTGTCCTATTGGAACTACACGCGCCGACCAGTGATGGTGCTGCAGTGCCTCCTCTGGCAGGAACCTATGATTACAGTGTGACAAATTTCTATTGTAAATGTGGACACAGAAATCTAAATGGAAATATTAAAATAAAGACAATGTATGACGATAAAATGGGGACTGAATTTCTACATGTTCTGGTCCAATTATCCCTCGCCCTCTAACCCTACTTCACCTCAAAACTACACTTTTGTCTTTACTCCGCATGTTCAACATCCCAGATCAACTAGTATACATTGCTTTTAATGCAGCAAAATTGATCTTTAATGTGGCAAAATATTCCAGGGTGGAATCAGACACTGAGCAGGAGTTTGGGAGCACAGTTACGGAAGGCGACCAAAGGAATGGTTGAAGAGATGGAGTGACTAAGAAAGTGAATTCCAGAATGCAGGGACGCTGATGCCATAAGGCTCTGCCGCCAATGGTGGAACAGAAGGAGTGTGAGGCATACAGGTCAAGAGTTCAGATGTAGGGCTGGAGGAGACTGGAGTGGTAGGGTGCAACAAGGCCCTGGAGGGATTTATCAATAGAGACTTTGAAATCAATTTGGTGGTGAATAGGTAATGAGTGTAGGTCAGCAAGGACAGGTAGAATGGGTGAACTGGACATGGTGTGGAATGGAATGCATGCAGTGGACTTCTGGCTGAGCTGGAATTTGGGTAAGGTGGAGTTTGGGAGGCTAGCGAAGAATGACATGTACAAGTTGATCGCCACGATAGGTGAACTGGATGAAATCATGTGGGAGGTGGGGAAGAGTCTAATCTGATGTCAGTTGTGTAATGCATTTTTTTCAAAATCTGAGGGAGAGACAGGGGTTTGGGGACGGGTGGGGAGGGGGCTTATACAGAGACTAAGAGCAGCTTCAGCCTTTCTGACTTATCTACTTTTCCCATGCAACCTCACTGGGTCCAGCTTAGGGTGCACACTTTGCTATTAATTCTATCTGATTAATGATCTAGTTGGCTGATCTGTGTTTTTGATGTCAAAATCTCCAGAGTGCAAAGAATTAATAATGACAGGAGTCTTCCTATGGTAGAAAGCACCAACTCTAATCTAGAATTCATATCATGAAACCTGGATTTTAATTTGTGCATCTTGCACTGGGTGAATCCATGTAACTTGACCCAATATTTGTGCCCTTTGTGCCTATGGAGAGCTTTACTCTAAAGAGGGTATTGCTTTGTCGCCTTTTTCTGTTGTCATTGTTTCCTTTCTCAGTTGTAAACATCATGGTGTCTTTTAGGGTAATTGCCTAACACTTAAGGATGTTTTGTGTGTAAATTGTGAAACATTCCATTTCCAGAAAGGAGGAAAATGGGAATAACTACTTGGGGGCTTAGAGTTTAAGACTTCTTCGAGTAGGAAACTGTGTTCAGAAACTTTCATAAACTGTGCCAGATATCAGATCATTGCAACTGCAAAAATGCTTTGTGCATTAACATTCCTGTAATTTCCATTCTCGGCACAAGAGCAGAGCAAGTAGACTCTACCACTCGCATGGACAACACTTACACTTTCAAAGTAGCAGTCCAATATAGCTTCTGTATCTGAAAAAGGCTCTTCTAGCATCTCCCTAACACTTATGGCAGAATACAAGAAACAGTTAGTCATTTAATAAGTATTACCTTTCTCACCTCTAGTTGAAACCTTTCTTTCATCACAACCATCCTTGGTGTCAGCCTTGGCTCAGTGGTAGCACGCTTACCTCTACGTCAGAAGATCATGGGTTCAAGCTTTATTACAGTGACTTGAGCACTTAAACCAGCCTGACACTTCAGGGAGGGCTGCACTGTCAGATAAGATGCTAAACTGATCATTTACGTCTGCCCACTCAGGTGGACAGAAAAGATCCCATGGCACTATTCAAAGAAGAGCAGGGGAGTTCTCCTGACGTCCTGGACAATATTTACCCCTCAACCAACATCAGTAAAACAGATTATCTGATCATGTGTCTCATTGCTGTTCGTGGCACCTTGCTGTGCGCATAATTGGCTGCTGTTTCCCTACACGACAACACTGACTACACTTGAAAAGTACTTAATTGGCTGTAAAGCGCTTTGGGACATTCTGAGGTTATGAAAGGTGCTCTATAAACGCAAATCCGCTCCTTTCCTTCCTTTTTGTTTTTCACTATTTTATTAACATGATCTTTTGTCACTGCTTGCTGAGTTCCCTAATGTTCTCCTTTACTCTTTTCAACTTTGTTGTTGTCCTGCACTTACGGCCTTGGCCCTTCGTTTTGGTTTCTCAATTAACAAAATGCTAGCATTTGCACTATGTGATGAGGCAGGGTGGTCAGAGCGGTGAGTCTCTGTGTACATCTCCTTTTTGTCACCTGGTGCAAACTGGCGTTAACACAAGGCAAAGCCCAAAATGTTTATTTAAAAAATATATATTTTTGTCCACGTTTTGGCACAAGAAAGAAAGACTTGCATTTATATAGCGCCTTTCACGACCACCGGACGTCTCAAAGCGCTTTACAGCCAATGAAGTACTTTTGGAGTGTAGTCACTGTTGTAATGTGGGAAACGCGGCAGCCAATTTGCGCACAGCAAGCTCCCACAAACAGCAATGTGATAGTGACCAGATAAACTGTTTTTGTTATGTTGATTGAGGGATAAATATTGGCCAGGACACTGGGGGATAACTCCCCTGCTCTTCTTCGAAATAGTGGCATTGGATCTTTTACGTCAACCTGAGAGAGCAGACGGGGGCCTCGGTTTAACATCTCATCCGAAAGACGGCACCTCCGACAGTGCAGCACTCCCTCAGCACTGCACTGGAGTGTCAGCCTAGCTTTATGTGCTAAAGCCCCACGGACTGGGACCTGAACCTTCAACCTTCCTAACGCAGAAGGCGAGTGTGCTGCCCACTGAGCCACAGCTGACAAGCTCTACACAAACCTTCTCTTTTTTTTCAAGCTTTTCCTGGAACAAGAAAAAGTTTTGCAGATGTTCAGGCAATTATCTTCTTATGGCCGATAGTTCACCTCCCCTCCAGTCCCAGTTCCAACCTGATTACACAAAAAATCAGAAGCATAACCATGTAACTTAAGACATTAAAAACTTCAGCTGACACTGAAAGGGAGATCCGATCAACATAACTGCACTGCGGTAGCAATAGCCCCCACATGTTTTGAAAATTCAGGTCATTGTATGGCTACACGCACAACAATAATTGATTATATTTCACTCTTAACGCGGTTCATGTTAAGTCACGATAAAGGTGGCTAACACAAACAGGCCTTTCTGATCTGTCTAGATAACTACATATATAATTCTAGATATGCTGCACAATATCTGTAGTGCATTAAAGTGCTTATATGTACTGTGGACACTGGACATTTTTTACTCTATGCTGACTAGACAGTAGAAATGCTTGCTGAGTAAAGATAACATAGATTGTATATTTAAGTGTAGCAAGGATACACTGACATGAAGAATTAGGTCTGTATCCTCTGTGTGTTAGCTCAGTAATAGACTAAACAGCTACATTACCCTGCAGTGCCTCAGTAAATAGATGTGAGCCAAACGTGTGTCAGGGGAACCAGCAGGAAGCATTGCTATTGTTCGAATAAAGCACATGAGGATACAAGGGATGTTAATGATACAAAACTCTGTATGGTACCTTTAATGAGAAAAACCATGGGAGTAAGTATTAGGAGACTTGTTAAAACTCCAAATTCATTTCACATTCTTCCTCTACTCAGGGGAAGTAAGAATAAGACAAGAATGACCCGGATTTTGTGTTCAGTGGCGAATGAACGGCATTCTATGGGCTTTCGCACTGTGACTTGTGGGAATTAGAAGTCTGAATCAGTGCGGCGCCCTCTACAGGGGATCTGAGACCTGTGTGAACAGGGCAAGCAATGGTGTGGCTCTTTAACCAATCAGATTGAAGAATCCTGACTGAGGCACGCAGAGTCTAAACCAGGAAGTGTAAGTTAGAATATTTAATTCAATGTTAACCCATGTACTGAAAGCAAAATAAAGAGAGGGAAAAAAAAGATGGGATTAAGAGAGAGAGATAAAAGAGACAAAAAGAAAAAGTAAAAAAAATGAAAACATTTCCAACAATAATTAAAATCTGAAGGAATGAGACGCCACATATTTTAAAGTAAATTTTCAGTGCCAGAGAGGTTGTTTGGCAGTAATTAAGAGTTATTATGCCCGTAAAAATTTATTTCCACTTGAATGGACAAGCCCTAACTTTATCCAGCATGTTTAGTGGGTAAGTACTGCAACTTCACGCTGTTGCATGTGTTTGAATGCTGAGACTCTCGGTGAGATACTGTTAAAGCGAAGCTTGTGAAGGAGCAGGGAAACTCGGACAGCAACTTTCTGATTTCCTCATTTAACTGTCATGTGCGAAGTCTGGAAGTTGCTGTCCAATTTGTTCCTCGGTAACGGTGAGCGCTGATAGCCTCCCTGTTATTCTTACCGCAAAATCCGGGCAATTAGTGGTAAAATTAAAAGGCTGCTGATAAATCTCAGATAAATGCACAAAGTGTGTAGAAAGATCACTATTTGTAGCATTGACATCAAGAAGGGGCTTCACTTTAAACGGAATGAGGATTGCAGATGTGCTATGAGCATGAAGTCTCCAATTATCTGCACTCGCAGAAAATAAAGAAGCATTGGAATGAGAGGTAAGGAACAATCTGATTGGCATCCACTTCAGTTAGGGCAGTCACTGGGGAAGGAGCTTCATACACCTGTCAGCTATCAGACACACATATAAACCTGTCATACCATGCTCGCATCCACAGGAAACATTACACAGACTTATACATAATGGCCTTCATAGCAAGGGGATTTGAGTACAGGAGTAGGGAGGTGATGCTACAGTTGTACAGGGCCTTGGTGAGGCCACACCTGGAGTATTGTGCGCAGTTTTGGTCTCCTAACTTAAGGAAGGACATTCTTGCTATTGAGGGAGTGCAGCGAAGGTTCACTAGATTGATTCCTGGGATGGCCGGACTGACATATCAAGAAAGATTGGGTCAACTGAACTTGTATCCTCTGGAGTTCAGAAGAATGAGGGGGGATCTTATAGAGACATTTAAAATCCTGACTGGTTTAGACAAATTAGATTCGGGCAGAATGTTCCCAATGGTAGGGAAAACTAGAACCAGGGGTCACAGTCTAAGGATTAAGGGGAAGCCATTTAGGACTGAGCTGAGGAGGAACTTCTTCACCCAGAGAGTGGTGAATCTATGGAATTCTCTTCCACAGAAGGTTGTTGAGGCCAGTTCGCTAAATATATTCAAAAGGGAGTTAGATATAACACTCACAACTAAGGGGATCAAGGGGTATGGCGAGAAAGCAGGAATGGGGTACTGAGGTAGCATGTTCAGCCATGAACGCATTGAATGGCGGTGCAGGCTCGAAGGACCGAATGGTCTACACCTGTACCTATTTTCTATGTTTCTATGTCTATGTTTCTATGATCACTGGATATAAAAGAAAGTCTTGCATTTATATAGCATCTTTCATGACCTCAGGACATCCCAAAGCGCTTTAGAGCCAACAAAGTACTTTTTTGAAGTGTAGACACTGTTGTAATGTAGGAAATGCAAAGTGAAGCCCCTTCTTGATATCAATGCTGCAGATAATACATTTTCTACACATTTTGTGCATGATAAATTATCTCCACAGTGCAACTTGTCTTTCTCCTTTTGTTATACCAACAACTATCGCCATTATCTGTTGCCCTATGCCAAGAAAGAAGCACGTGCAACAGAGAGATCAAAGAAAAAGGTAACTATCTAAAATCAATTTATTGTTTGCTTGTACGCACTTTGTAGTTTTCATCTATGGTCTTCTCTGCCTTGCAGGTGATGGCAGTTTCTGCTTCATTGGTTTGATCACATCATGCCAGATTTTGTAAGGGGTGGACATGAGATTGACTCAGTTGCTGATGTTCTCCGAGCTCTTATTTTGCTGTGTAAATTGGGGTGGGCTGAATGCTTGAGATGGATATTACTGCCCTCCTGGTTAGTACCTCTCCCATAATAATTAATACCTGAATAACAATGAGGTTCTTTGCCATCATAAAGAAAGAAGAAAGACTTACAGTTATATAGCACCTTTCGGAGGACCTCAGGATGCCTCAAAGTGCTTTACAGCCAATGAAGTACTTTTTGAAGTGTAGTGTAGGAAATGCGGCAGCCAATTTGCACACAGTAAGATCCCAATGTGATAATGACCAGATAATCTATTTTAGTGATGTTGGTTGAGGGGTAAATATTGGCCAGGACACCAGGAGAACTCTCCTGCTATTTTTCAAATAGTGCCATGGGATCTTTTACGTCCACCCGAGAAGGCAGACGGGGGTCTCTGTTTAACGTCTAATCCTCCGACAGTGACGCACTCCCTAAATACTGCACTGGAGTGTCAGCCTGGAATATGAGCTCAAGGCTCTGGATTAGAACCTTCTGACTTCGAGGCAAGAGAGCTACCAATTGAGCCACAGCTAACACTTTATAAAATGCATTTATAAGGAACAAGTTTATGATTTTACTACACAGTATGCATCGATGAAATCTTCCCTCTCCATCTTAATTGGTGATTTTACATTTTTATAGGGGGTCAAGAGGCTCATTTATTTCTTGCCAGGGTGCCAAATTGGATCACAGCTCTGCACTGACTAATTCATGAAATGTCATGAACAGCAGGCGTTTGACAGGCTGCTCAGAGGAAATGGCACTGCACACATGTGTCTGTAATAGACTTGTTATACTGCAAGTCAGGTCATGGGGGAACAACCTCCGAGCGCCACTCGACACTGCAGGTCATGCCGCAGGGCTCCTTGTGAGCCGGCAGCAAGGTGTGTTCAGAAGGATGCACAACCAGAATGGCCATGATAATCTGGCCACTCCACACGCACACTGTAACTTCAAATTTCGACGTAATGATGTCAGCGCAAGTGCTAACGTCATAGTGTAATGTTATCACTTCAGCAGGGAATGAAGTGCTTAAAGCCCATGAAGTTTGAACTGGCTGCAGTAAGAGTGGTGGTCGGCACTGAGACCAAGCTCCTTCTGGACACCAGTTTGTCCAAATCTGAGAGTTTTAACATCATTTGTCTGCCTGATACAGGAGAGCGAGGCTATGGAAGTGATAGCAGAGCACCAATTTAAACAATTTTAATCATTTTGTTCACAAAGATAATGACAGATGAAGGCTAGGTGGCCCATCCAATTCATTCTTCCATAGAAACCTACAAGTCCCAATCACTATATTTAACTGTCTCTTATATGACTTGAGAGCTTTTTACCTCCACTTTCCTACCCAGGTGAACATTACAGGTATTGATCACTCTGAACTGCTT
Organism: Squalus acanthias; assembly: GCA_030390025.1. Taxonomy (NCBI): domain Eukaryota; kingdom Metazoa; phylum Chordata; class Chondrichthyes; order Squaliformes; family Squalidae; genus Squalus; species Squalus acanthias. The sequence continues at coordinate 12,283,227 of CM059441.1, read as the reverse complement.
CCTGCCATCAGTCCTGAGCTTGCCTTTTTACCAGTTTGTACTTATGTTTCTTTGCCCTGCAATCATAAAGTTGGTACAGTGCTGAGGATTAACCTTTTCTATTAAACTTAGTGGTGGAAAAATTCGGTTGGATTGTGCCTCCCGTTAGCGCCTTAAGAGGGCGCTAATGGGGTGCAAAGCAACTAGCGCCCGTGCGTGGCGATGTTTGCGCCGCTCACGAAATTAACTAGACATTTTGCAGTGGCGCTAAACACTACCACCACGATCTCCTGCGCCGGCCGATCATGACATCAGTCGAGAGTGCAACGCCCCGGTAGCGCCCCGGACCGGATATTGAGTGGCGCCCCCTGCCTTACCGCCTGCCGCTAGCAACGACAGGTTGAGGGGAGCGTTTTGCAGTCAGGAAGGTACTGGGGGAGCGCTATTTAAAGACGACTGCTTCCTGCCTTTTTTTGTCGGCGAAATATTTGCACCACGCATTCTGAGTGAGAGAGACTGCAGGAGATATTCAAAGCTGTGTGAAGGAGTTTTGGGTACTGAGCAGCACTTTGCAGGTTCTTTCTGGTTTGATCTTCCTTGCATCGATTTAGAAGAGAATATGGGGGCTGCAGTCTGAGCTCTTTCCCTGGGTCTCTCCATTGTTCTTTCCAGCAGAATTGATGTACAGGTCTCTCCAGGCCGAGATTCAAGGCTGCAATGAGCAGGGTGTGGATGGAGAGCAAGATCGACCCTCCCCTTTAAGAACTGGCCGGCGCCAGTGTGTCTGTGTTCCATTGCTGACTGACATCACCTGAGCTTCGCCAGCGCTCTGAGGTAGCGCCTCGTTCCTTGGCCTTTGCGCCTTAAGACAGGTGTGAAGCGCCTGATTTAGCGCTCCAATCACCTCCAGGGGCGATAAAAGCCAAGTTTGCAGTCGGAGACGATAATTAGCACCAGGCGCTAAACTTTGCGCCCGGCCGATAATCGCGCCCCAAACGGGCGATACTGAATTTCTCCCCCAATATCTTATATAAGATTATCTCTCATTTGCCATCTTTCTGGGCTGCGGAGTCTATAGGGCTGAAATTTTACTTGGCGGTAGCGCAAATCGAGCAGTATCGCATCGGCTGCCTGTTATACTGATATTCAGGACCATTGAAGTCAGTGGAACTGAATATCGGGTGGGGCGTATAATGGGCGGCCAAAGCAATACCACCTGTTTTGCGCTACAGCCAAGTCATATTTCACCCCCCCCACCCCCCCGCCAAGTTTTTCTAATCTTTCTTCATAACTCAGTGTACGGGCACTAAGGGGGCGATTTTCCCAGCCCTGGGGAGGTGGATATGGAGGCGGGACTGCCGGGAAAATGGCAGAAACTGGGAGCGGGTACCAAACCCGCTCCCAACCCGCCACCGTGCCATCTTCCCGGGAGGCGGGTCCCCGACTCGCGCAGGGACAGGTAGTTAACAGGCAGTTAAGAGGCTTATCCCCATTTTACCTACACAAGTGCGGGCTTCCCGATGTCGGGAAACCCCGCCAGGGTCTGCAAGGCAAGCAGTGGGTCTGCGGGGGTGAGAGGGATCGAAAAGTGCGCTGTGGAGATGAGTGATGGGTGCAAGTGTGGACAGGTAAGTATGAGAGGTGAGTGAAAAGTGTTAGAATAAGTTTCCTTACCTTTGTTTCTTCCTGCAGGCTTCAACCCTTGGGGATCCAGAGGCTCCTCATCTCCACGGCAGAGATGACAGAATGGCTGCTGCCTTCTCCGATGCAGCAGCCATCTGATTTCGGCTGAGGAGAGAGGTTTGGTGAGTATTCAGTACAAGGGCTCACCATAGAACAGAGATTGTCAGTGTATGACAACTTCTCAAAGCTGTCAAACGATGACAATTCATCTGTCAAAAAATTTTGACAGATGAAACGTCATACGCTGATGTTCTCTGTCACCGGCTTTCCCTTAATTGGCCTGCTAAGCCCACAGGGCGGGCTTAACAAGGTCAATCAAGGGAAAATAGCGTGGGTTGGCCGGACGTCGTTGGGGGCGGGACTGAAACCCGACAACCAGCAGTCCCGCCCCCAACGCGCCCCCATTGACAAAATCCAGCCCTCAGTATCAGTCTTATGGTTCTTTCAACATGCTATTTCCATTAAAGCCCAAGGGGTAAAAATTCAGTTGGTTGCGCCTCCCGTTAGCGCCTTAAGAGGGCGCTAATGGGGCGCAAAGCCTCTAATGCCCGGGCGCAGCGATGTTTGCGCCGCTCAGGAACTTAACTTGACATTGTGCGGCGGCGCTAAAACTTACCGCTGCGACCACCTGCGCGCGCAGATTATGACGTCATTCCATGGTGCAACGCCCTTGTGGCGCCCCAGAGCGGAAATTGAGTGGCGCCTCCTGCCTTACCGCCTGGCGCATCCAACGACCAGAAGACTGGAACGCTATCAATCGCTGTGGGCTGGGGGGGGCGCTATTTTAAGGGGGCCTCTTCCTGTCTTTTATTGTTGGTGGCATTTTTGAACTACGCATTCTGAGAGCGAGAGGGAGAGACTTCTGGAGAGATTCAACGTTGTGTGAAGGAGTTTTGGGTACTGAGCAGCACTTTGCAGGTTCATTTTGATTTGCCATTCCTTGTATCGATTTAGCAGAGACTGTGGGAGCTGCACTCTGAGCTCTTTGCCTGGTACTCTCCATTGTTCTTTCCAGCACATTTGATGTGCAAGTCTCTCCAGGCCGAGATTCAAGGCTGCAATGAACAGGATGTGGATGGAAAGCAAGATTAACCATCCCCTTTAAGAACTGGCCCGTGCCATTGTGTGTGTGTTCCATTGCTGACTGACATTACATGAGCTTCGCCAGCGCTCTGAGGTTGCGCCTCACTCCTTGGCCTTTGCACCTTAAGACAGGTGTGCAGCGCCTGATTTAGCGCTCCACTCACCTCCCGGGGCGGTAAAAGTGAAGTTTCCAGTTAGTGCCGATAATTAGCGCCAGGCACTAATATTTGCGTCCAGACGATATTTGCGCCCCAAATGGGGCGCGACCTAATTTCTACCCCCAACACTTTAAGTCACCCCATAGTGATCTATCTGGGTGTAAAATTAATGTTGCTAAATATGAAAGCATGCTGATTGCCTCTTCTACATGTTTAAAGCATTATGCATTCATAGTTTGTGTCATGTTTCATAAGATTTACAAATCTAGGTAATGCAATTTTCTGCGCATTGTAAACTGATGTTAATGTCTGAAATAGATAACTCTTCTTTAATTGGCAGAATTAATACAATAAAACAAGTGCACAACATGATTATTGCATTTTTTAAAGTCTATCTCATCACCTCTCTGGTGCTTTTGAACTCTATAAATTGTATCAACTCCTTTCTTGGAGCAATAAAAGTAGAGATTATAAAAGTTGTCAAACTCTTGGTTTTTGAGAAGGGCAAATTTATTGTTTCCAAATTTGAAATTTTACTGCTGGACAGCTCAGCTTTGCATACTTTGATGTGGGGAGCAAGCCTGAAGGCTACACTTCAAATTTAACGAGAGAAAATGTGTTGTTCACTGAATCCATCAATACACATATATTGCATAGGAATATATTTAGACCCTGCCCTTCTTTTATGTATCCCATCATCTCGTAAAATGCTGGAGGGACATGAGTAGGTTTTCAATTTCAATCACTTATGAATTTGGTTGAAGATGGTTCCCAGAACTTGTCCAAGGTATCTTCATTCCTCATTGACAAGGGCACCTGGGAATGTTTTCAGCAAATTCCTGCCCTATTTGGCTGGAATATTCACCCTTTTTAGAAAGATCTGTGCCTGCAACACCATTCAGTCATGTCATTATGCCTCACTAAGCAGACAGCTAACAGAAGCTGACAGCATATTTATCCTCAACAATGAATTGCCAACTAACCTGGTTTTACAACTATGCTTAAATGCCATGAAGGAATACTCGGAAGATAATTGGAAGTTGGCTATCGTTGTCTTGAAGATATGGATAGAGGAGGAAGTTTGAGAAGTGTGTCGCTTATATGGCATTGAATGTACAATTGAGTGCATTTCTTTTTAGAATTTATATTATTTTTGAATATAATGCCCTCATTATTAAAGAAGTAAAAATGAAAAATTAACTTAAAACTAAATTATTTTCTCCTGCCCACCATTGATTTTTTTGCACTAATTGCTGGTCTCTATCCACAAACTGATCTAAGAACTTCCTTTTATTCCTAGCCTTTGATTTCAGTCCTCCTACATGGTCACATTCCCCTGAATTTCATGTGCTATTGGCCCGGATTTTGCATAGGTGAGGCTAACAGCGTTCACCGTTATAGCGTAATAACTCGGACAGCAACTTCTGGCATTCGCTATTTTTAAAAATTCGTTCATGGGATGTGGGCGTCGCTGGCAAGGCCAGCATTTATTGCCCATCCCTAGTTGCCCTTGAGAAGGTGGTGGTGAGCCGCCTTCTTGAACCGCTGCAGTCCGTGTAGTGAAGGTATTCCCACAGTGCTGTTGGGGAGGGAGTTCCAGGATTTTGACCCAGCGACGATGAAGGAACGGCGATATACTTTCAAGTCAGGATGGTGTGTGACTTGGAGGGGAATTGGAGGTGATGGTGTTCCCTTGCACCTGCTGCCATTGTCCTTCTTGTGGTAGAGGTCGCGGGTTTGGGAGGTGCTGCTGAAGAAGCCTTGGCGAGTTGCTGCAGTGCTTCTTGTAGATGGTACACACTGCAGCCACGGTACGCCAGTGGTTCAGCGAGTGAATGTTTAAGGTGGTGGATGAGGTGCCAATCAAGCGGGCTGCTTTGTCTTGGATGTTGTTGAGCTTCTTGAGTGTTGTTGGAGTATTCCATCACACTCCTGACTTGTGCCTTGTAGATGGTGGAAAGGCTTTGGGGAGTCAGGAGGTGAGACACTTGCTGCAGAATACCCAGCCTCTGACCTGCTCTTGTTGCCACAGTATTCATGTGACTGGTCCAGTTAAGTTTCTGGTCAATGATGACCCCCCCAGGATATTGATGGTGGGGGATTCGGTGATGGTAATGCCTTGAATGTAAAGGGGAGGTGGTTAGACGCTTGCTTTTTGGAGATAGTCATTGCCTGGCACTTGTGTGGCACGAATGTTACCTGCCACTTATCAGCCCAAGCCTGAATGTTGTCCTGGTCTTGCTACATGCAGGCATGGACTGCTTCATTATTATGCACAGTTAAACATGGAAATCAGAAGGCTGCTGTCAGAGAAACCCTGCTCCTCTACAGGGTGCGCTGTAACAGTCCTCGCCGACAGACTCGGCACTGAAATCAATGCAAGGGCATGAACTTGGGGTACTTGCCCACTAGTTCCCCACTAAAGATGCCAGAAAAAGTTAGGGCTGGTGCAGTCAGGAGTAAGTGAATTTTTAACAGCATGATAAGTAATAATTACTGCCAAACAACCTCTCTGGCCCTGAAAATTTAATTTTACAAGTGTGGAGTCTCATTCCTTCAGAAGTTAATTGGTGTTGGAGATTTTAAAAAAAATTTTAATAGTTTTTTTGAACTTTTTCTGTCTGTCTCTTTTATCTCTCTCTCTTAATCCCATCTGTCTTTCCTAATCTTTATTTCACTTTCTGTACATGACTTAAATCTAATTTATACTTACTGATTTATACTTCCTAGTTTAGACTGAACTGATTTTACTGAACTTCCAACCCTTCCTGATGCGGTACTTCTTGTGGTTGGCAGTCCAAAGGGAATGGGATGACTCCCTGAACATATCACTGTTTTGTTTTGAACACGAACCTGGAGAAGCTTAGAAATCCAGTTCAATTCTGCAATACTTATAACAGATATTTTCTTCATGAAAAACAGAAACCTATATGAAGGTGTGACGTATGCGCTGGATTTTATATTTGCTTCTGCTGGGCTTTGCCGATCAGAAATTTCGCATTTCATATTTTTACCCAGAGGATGAAGCATGCTCCCCCCCCGCCCCCATCCCCCGTGCCTGCTGGAAATATCAGAATCTTAGCAATATCACACATCAAACAAAAATCTTAAAGGCATTTTTTGCTGTGGAAATTAGTGAATGGATTGAGAAGCATTTTGAGAATTAGAGCCTTTAATGACCATTACAGAGGTGATCCATTTCCAACAAACTACACGTCAGCTTTAAATCATTTGTGCAAAAATCAAACTCACCCAAGTATGTTCTCAGGCTGATGCAGAAGCAAGACCACCAGGAAACAGATTACTGCAGTGAATTTAAATTTAACTTCAAAAGAAAATGGCATTGATGAGGTTATTACAAAAATCCTTTTCAACAGATTTTAATACAGACGTATAAAAAGCCGGAAAGAGGAATCGCGTACTTTAGTTTAATGGCAAGTTCTATTACGAGGTTGTATAAGGCAATAAAAGCCAATCGTGCTCGACAAATGTTAAGGCTACAGGCCAGAGCAGCTACAGGATATTGTAGCTTTTATGCCAACTATACAAGGTAGTATGTATCAATCAAATGCATTTTAGAAAAACTGAACTCAAAAAAGTTATTAAGGTCGTTCCCTATGGAGATGTGATATAGTATTCCAAGTGGCTGATAGAATTGGTCCAAAATCTTTTACAAAATTTGACCAATTCAGATCTTTTCCAGCTTGCATCAATGTGGGCTTCAGACCACATGTACTAGCTGCTCAAGCATGTGCAGATTCAACTTATTGAAGACAGGTGTTGTGACTTAGAAACCAGGGCCGAGAAATTCGGTCGCGCCATGACAGTTTTTAAGGCATAAAAATGGGCGCCTAAGGGTCCATTATGGCGGGCGGAAGTGCACCGCCCACCACTCTCCATACTTGACGGAATGGTCTCCATACTCTGCGTGAAGCCAGAACACAAGTTGGAGCTGGACTTCTTCATGCTGTCTACCATCGTGTGCAAGCATGCTGGCAGGCTGCCCAGCGCACCTAGCAATTCCCAGTGTATGCCCATCAGCCTTCTTCAGTAGCCTGGGCCCTCAAAGTCAGCATCTGAGTCCTCTGTAGCAGAGCTAGTATGTAATATCACCCTCCAGTGAGCTGACGTCCTATCCCCCTGCCCTAGCTCCTGCACACTTGCGCCCAGTGTTTCACCACATGAGGACCCCTCCTCTAAACTACCCTGTAAAGTACACATGGTGCCAGTATCTGAGCAGGTGCTTGCTATGGTCAGATCAAGAGATGTTGCATTGTCAGGAAGGCTGCTTTCCTCTTCCTGCTCTGGCGCAAGGGCCTTGACATTTTCAGCACCTGAAATGAGAGAGAAGGGATGAGGATTAGCTTTTGGCGTGAAAAGAGAGAGATGAGTGGCTGCTGAAAGCAGCTACAGTTTGTCATGCAGATTATTTAGGGTGAAATAAAAGTAAACAGGTAAAGGAGGGTAAGGTGTGAAGACACCGCATGACGTCTCCTTCAGCACTGCCACTCGCCAAGCCCATGGCTCATCCCCTGCCCATTATTTCCAGCACATCGTCCTCAAGTGGGGATAGGGTATGCAGGAGGCCTATGGCTTCCTGCTGCCTGCTGCCACATGTTGTGTGCCAACATCTACTGCAAGAAAGAAGGAGGTACGCTAGTGACAGCCTTGCGAGCTGTTTTGTGAATGTGCCTCTCATGATCACTGCCAGGAGGCAGGTTGGCATTTTAAATATGATAATGAGGCCTGAAGCCTTGGCTTTAACCTGCTGTGCAGGTTTAACCGCAGGCAGCCGGGGATCCAGGGGTTCGGGATTCCCGGTAGCTGCAGCAAGGCAAGAACAGCCTCAGGGAGCAATCCTTGTTGGCCGGGAGGAGCAGGTGTGCTTCCTCCCAGCCCCCCAAGCTCACCCACCAGCAGCCTGCCCCTCACCGGGGTTGGGTATTAGACACCAACCGCCACCCCCCCCCGCCCCCCCCCGGCCGGGATTGGGGATTGGACACCCCGTCGGGGTTAGGGATCGGTCCTCCCCGGGCATCACCCTCCCCCCGGGCTTGGACCCCCCCCCACAACCACAGGACTTGGAACACTCCCCCTCCCCCCTTGGACCCTGCACTTACCCATTGCTGCGGCGTCCTGGTCAGCCAGCGATCCCTACCCGACCGGAAGGCAGCTCGTCAATCAGGCTGGCTTCTGGGCGGGGAACCCATCCTTTATGTCACACACACGCCGTGAAAACTCCACACCATGCTGGGAAACCCAGACTTCCAGGTTCCTCGCATTCTACCGGGTCCCCCGGGTGGGAAACGGGAAAATCCCGGCCATAGTTCTGAATCAGAATTCCATTTCAAAATATAGCTTGGGTTCAACTGGCATGCTCGCCCCTACCAATAACTCACCTATATGGATTAAACTTAATCAAGCTTAAATATTGAGGAATAAAACTGGGACAGGATTCAAAATGTTTTGAAATACTTTAAAGGCGTTAATGAAGCAATCCATGCCTGCATGCAACAAGACCTGGACGACGTTCAGGCTTGGGCTGATAAGTGGCAGGTAACATTAGCGCCACAGAAGTGCCAGGCAATGACTATCTCCAACAAGCGAGAGTCTAACCACCTCCCCATGACATTCAATGGCATTACCATCGCCGAATCCCCCACTATCAACATCCTGGGGGTCACCATTAACCAGAAACTTAACTGGACCAGCCACATAAATACTGGCAACAAGAGCAGGTCAGAGGCTGGGTATTCTGTGGCGAGTGTCTCATCTCCTGACTCCCCAAAGCCTTTCCACCATCTACAAGGCACAAGTAAGGAGTGTGATGGAATACTCTCCAGTTGCCTGGATGAGTGCAGCTCCAACAACACTCAAGAAGCTCGACACCATCCAGGACAAAGCAGCCTGCTTGATTGGCACCCCATCCACCACCTTAAACATTCACTCCCTCCACCACCGGCGTACCATGGCTGCAGTGTGTACAATCTACAAGATGCACTGCAGCAACTCGCCAAGGCTTCTTCGGCAGCACCTCCCAAACCCGCAACCTATTCCACCTAGAAGGACAAGGGCAGCAGGCGCATGGGAACACCACCACCTCCAAGTTCCCCTCCAAGTCACACACCATCCTGACTTAGAAGTATATCGCCGATCCTTCATCATCGCTGGGTCAAAATCCTAGAACTCCCTCCCTAACAGCACTGTGGGAGTACCTTCACCACACGGACTGCAGCAGTTCAAGAAGGCGGCTCACTACCACCTTCTCAAGGGCAACTAGGGATGGGCAATAAATGCTGGCATCGCCAGCGACGCCCTGATCCCATAAACAAATTTAAAAAAAGAACTAATTTGAGAAAAATGAGTTTCACAATGAAAACAAACTCTTTTTTGTTAAGAGCAATGATAATTCTTCATTACAAAAATATATTTTAAACTTAGTTATTATCCTCTGTAAAGATAGCACACAGTGCCCTTGGAAATTTTAATCCCTGTTTCAACTACCTCATTGCACTCATTTGGTACTTTACATATAGTTACAACAAACTAATAAAGATTTCATCCTACAACCTATGTATTTATTCAATGTTGGAAGTGTTATTTATTGCTTTGTACATTCTGGGATTCCTTTATCAGTTAATTGAGCTACACTCATGATCAAACAGGACATGTCCTATTAGTAATTCCACAGAAACAATATTACGTAAATTGATATAGTCAATGGGAGATTGACACTAATGAAGCAGGCATATATTAATTGTTTAAATAACATTTATGGAGGATAGTCCATTTACTCATGAAGCACTGCAACATAAAACTGATTTAGTGGATGGGCAGTTTAGTGGCATTATGAATATCAGTTTTACAGTCACATGTTCATGTTTATTATTAATAGATTATATTGAGTAGTGCATTTAGCTATGAATCTAAATTAAATGACCTCAATGATGGGAAGATCACAAAAATACAGCAATTAAAATAGATGACCATAAATGGCAGAACATAGGAACACACTTAACAAATAACATAAAAATTTGATTCGTCCGTGATTCCACAGGATTTTTTAATATAAATAAATGAAAAAATTTCTTAAAACACATGCATACTTTGAGATAATGTTATGGTAATTGTAACTGAATGGTGTAATTTAGTACCAGAAATGCTGAAAACTGATTTATCAAAATTAGTTCGAACAGCAGGAAGTCTGCAATCTGCATTAGAGAATGACCTTGTATTGTGCTGTGATGCTGATGATAAGCAATGCAATCTAGTAGATAAGCAAGAAGGAGCAGCCTTATTGAACCATTTGTACGGTAAGGTAGGAAGGCAGACTGAAACACGAGAGGTCAACTTCGAAACGTTTACTGGAGGTCTCAAACTCAGCAGAGGGAAACAATTCTTTGAGTAATACCTTTACCATTTCCAAACATACCCACTAGATTGGAGCGAATGACCCTTAAATAGATATATTTGTTCTGGATTACTATAAGATTCCCTAAAATCTAATTAACTGGAATTACTTCCACAAATCATCTATATTGCAATTGGTTTTAATTAGCTCATGAAGTTACTGTTGACACATAAGAGGGGAAAAGTCTTAAACTTCAATAACGTCTGACTGGGTAGAGCATGTTAAATATGACAGTTCGCTTCAAATTCCTCATATATTCAAATCTAAATGAGAAACAAATTAAAGCATTTAATCAGTGTTATAGTTTAAATTTAAATCTAAAGTATGCACTTTTCTCTTCTCTTTAGATAGTACCACAGCTATTTTTTAAATTGAGAAGCAGAAGTGAAGGGCCATGTCCATACAACAGGACAAGCTTACATTTTACAAGCCCGGCACCTTCCCGTGTAAGCGCAGGAGATGCAACACCTGCCCTTTTACCTCCACCCTTCCCACTGTCCAGGGCCCCAAACATTCCTTCCAGGTGAAACAGCGATTTACTTGTACTTCTTGCAATTCAGTATACTGTATTCACTGCTCACGATGCGGTCTCCTCTACATTGGGGAGCCCAAACGCAGATTGGGTGACCGCTTTGCGGAACACCTCCGTTCAGTCCGTAAGGGTGACCCCGAGCTTCCGGTCGCCTGTCACTTTAATTCTCCGCTCCACTCCAACTCTGACCTCTCCGTCCTCGGCCTCTTACACTGTTCCAATGAAGCTCAACGTAAGCTCGAGGAACAGCACCTCATCTTTCGATTAGGTACTTTACAGCCTTCTGGACTCAACATCGAGTTCAACAATTTCAGACCATAACCTCTGCCCCTATATTTTATTTTCACTTTTTTTTCTCTCTCTCTCACATGGCAGCTGTCGATCTTTCAGCCATTGCCATTTACACTTCATCTAGAGCCATCTTTTGTTTCTTAACTTGTCCCATTACCATCTCTTTTTGCCTTGCAGCATCATCCCTTTTGTCTCTTAATCTCTCCTGCCTTCCATCCTATCACAGACCTTCCCTTTTGTTCTTTCCTCCCCTCCCCGCTTTCCCTGCCCCTACACTTGCTTAAAAACCTGTTCCATCTCCAGCTTTTTTCCAGTTCTGACGAAGGGTCATCGACCTGAAACGTTAACTCTGTTTCTCTCTCCACAGATGCTGCCTGACCTGCTGAGTATTTCCAGCATTTTCTGTTTTTATTATGTTTTAATAACCTGATCATTGTAAGAGGAAGGAACGATCGAGTGACAACAGTTCCATAGTTTTGAGCTTCTTAGAGTAAGAGGTGGTGTGACGTAGGGAGAAGGAACCGCATGTGGAGAACTTAGAAGGAATAAGAGAGGAAAGCTCTGAGAAGCATTGATCATAGTGATATTGATAAAATAAACAAAGAGAGAGGAAAAGCTGATAAAGAAAGGCAGACAAGGGAGGGGAACATAATTCTATATCTTCTTTAGGTGCACGAGAGGGGTGTTAGAAATCATTCCCCAGATGCTGGAGCAGTATTAGAGTCTTGGACAGAATTGGCCTTTATGGGGAATTAAGGGTTGGTGAGGGGAAAAGAAATGTTTGACACTGAAGGGAGAACTGATCTTGAAGGCAGCTTTAGCGATTGACATGGAAAGACTAATAAGATGAGGACCCTTTGGTTGTACATTATCTGTACAAATAGGATTTAAAAAAAAGATTTTAGTTTTAAAATCTGCAGATTACACCCCCAAACAAAATGTGTGTCGACTACTTAAAATTGAGAGGAACTCTCAGTATCAGTATGGGATTGGAAGGAGATGATTACACCCTTCTTACACAGAAGCTTTACAGAGCCTGATGGCTAGGAGTTGTAAGTGCCCAGATGTTACAAAAGAAAACAACATACCCTCGTGGCACTGAAAAAACAGGAGCAAAATGCAGCAAAGCATTAATGCCCTTCTTCACGATGCACTTATATCAGCAGTTACAGAGAAACAATTTGATACAGTGCTAAGTTTGTGAAAAGGGGGATAAGTTGATCTCAAGACAGCTTAGTGAGGTATGAAAATGTTTGTCATTTTATTTGGTTCATTTTATGTGGGAGAATCATAGGAAATCAAAGCAAAGACTAAATGATTATTACATCATTATTAGTAGCCATACTTGTTAGCAATCATAGATATACCAAAGGAAATGTATTCCAATCTCAAATGCTGTCAACCGTCACCCTAATGAGAATAAAAAGAGACTTTGATGCTGAGGAGTGCTACAGCCACAGTAGAACCCTGGATAATGATTTCTGATTCAGTGAGTTCTAGTTATTCACTCATTGCTTTCTCCGACTTGCAGCCAAGTACGTTCAGCCACTAACCTGGCAAATATTAGCCCTGAATTTGCAATCCCCTCACTTGTACATCAGTCATCAATCAGGATTCATTTCACATTTCACGGACCCAGACATTTGTTTTCACCAATTACAGAGCCGGAGGAAGGCGAGTGATTTAAACACTGATCACAGTGATAAATTGGTGTCGCACACACTCATTAGAAATTTACAGACTGCCACCAGTATGTCAATGATGGATCTGAAAATTTCAGAAACTCTTTCCACACTGTATCAATACAAAGAATATATATAACTGAATTACACTGTGTCCGTGAGGTTGCAAAAAAATCATTACTTTTTCCAACTAATACTAAATTGAATAGAATAATTTTATTTGCTGCAGTGTCTCTGTGATCCATAAGATGTGATCTGATTCCCCAGCCAAGAACTGTTCCAGCTCCCTCCAGAAGGCGCACAGAGAGCCAGCACATATCACTGCCCCAGGACATCGCTGCAGAAGTTCCTCAGGCAGTGTCCTAGGCCCAACCATCTTCAGCTGCTTCATCAATGACTTTCCCTCCAACATAAGGTCAGAAATGGGGATGTTCGCTGATGACTGCACAGTGTTCAGCACCATTCACAACTCCTCAGATAATGAAGTAGTCCATGCCCGCATGCAACAAGACCTGAACGACGTTCAGGCTTGGGCTGATAAGTGGCAGGTAACATTCACACCACAGAAGTGCCAGGCAATGACTATCTCCAACAAGCGAGAGTCTAACCACCGCCCCTTGACATTCAATGGCATTACCATCGCCAAATCCCCCACCATCAACATCCTGGGGGGTCACCATTGACTAGAAACTTAACTGGACCAGCCACATAAATACTGTGGCAACAAGAGCAGGTCAGAGGCTAGATATTGTGCGGCGAGTGTTTCACCTCCTGACTCCCCAAAGCCTTTCTGCCATCTACAAGGCACAAGTAAGGAGTGTGATGGAATACTCTCCACTTGCCTGGATGAGTGCAGCTCCAACAACACTCAAGAAGCTCGACACCATCCAGGACAAAGCAGCCCGCTTGATTGGCACCCCATCTACCACCTTAAACATTCACTCCCTCCACCACCGGCGTACCGTGGCTGCAGTGTGTACCATCTACAAGATGCACTGCAGCAACTCGCCAAGGCTTCTTCGGCAGCATCTCCCAAACCCGCGACCTCTTCCACCTAGAAGGACAAGGGCAGCAGTTGCATGGGAACACCACCACCTCCAAGTTCCCCTCCAAGTCACACACCATCTTGACTTAGAAGTATATCGCCGATCCTTCATCGTCGCTGGGTCAAAATCCTGGAACTCCCTCCCTAACAGCAGTGTGGGAGAACCATCACCACACCGACTGCAGCGGTTCAAGAAAGCGGCTCACCACCACCTACTCAAGGGCAATTAGGGATGGGCAATAAATGCTCACATCCCATAAACGAATAAAAAAAAATAAGCCGGCAATGTACAAAAAAGTACCTTAAACAAATACTGCAAATTCACCATGATAGCTAGAGTAAAATATATATTCTAATCTAAGGCCGTGATTTTCCGAGTGGAGGTGGCTTGTCGGTGGGTTCCAGTTCTGCTGCCGGTTTAATCCACTCTGTATTAAGTATTTTGCCTTAACTGGGCTTATTAAGCTTGTCGTGCGAGTTGCCCGGCCCAATCAGTGGGTTCGGGTCTGTTGCTCGCCTCTGCTGGCGTCTTCCATTCAGCTGCATTTAAGGGGCCCATGCAGCCTTGTGATTTCTCCTTCATGTTCTGATGCTTTTCAGGGTGGCAGATAGAGAGATGAGTGGGTCAAGATCAAAGGCATCTCCAAGATTTGTTGATGACTCCCTCCATGCTCTTGTGGAGGGAGTGAGAGGGCACAAAGAGGTACTGTTCCCCTCAAATGGATGGAGGAAGCCTCCTCAGCAAATCAAGGCAGCCTGGCTGCAAATTGCTGAGGAGGTGAGTGCCAGGTCTTTGTGTTCACGCACCTGGGTTCAGTGCAGGAAAAGGTTCAATGATCTGCTACGCTCAGCAAAAGTGAGTATAACATCACACTTACCTTCAATCTGCTCCCCATCTCCTCTCATCACCAGCACTCTGCATTATCAACCTACTCCTGCACATCCCAACCTACCCTTACATCCCTTGCACCCTTAACCATCCCTCTCTCTCTATGTGCAGAATGACTCCACCATTCTACTATGCACCCCTCACACTCTCTATCACTGTTATGCAATGGCAACAATTAACAATGCACAGGGAGGGACCTTGGTTTTGGCACCTCACTCCCTCTAAGCATCTATGTTATGGATTCTCTACACTCACTCCAACATTCTCGCTCAAACTCCACTTGTCTCCCTCATTGCAGGAAAAGAGAGCCCACAATAAGTTGGAGAGAGCGAGGACAGGAGGAGGCCCACCTTCATTGGCGCACTTGACCACTGCTGAGGAGGCTGCAATCGACATTGTCGGAGGTGCTGAGAAGCTGGAAGTGGGGGACGGAGAGACGGGCACAGTAGAGCAAGCTGGTGACAGAATAGGTTTGCAACCCTCTCATTTAGATTTCATGAGTGACTGATATGGCATCTGATGTTCATACAGATTGAGTTCTGATCATCTGCACAATGGGATGTGTCTGCTATGTTAATATCACATGTGTAAGTTATGCCTTTACTCCGCCGCAGGACCATCGAGAACCTCCCTCCCCACTGTCCAGGAGGAAGAGCCAGAAGACTCCTCAGAGGAAGCTGCAACTCCTGAGGGTGCTGCGTCAGCAGAATAGAGTGCACCCAGCACCAGCGCAGAGAGGCGCACCTCGGTGGGTCATTCGTGAGATAGATTAGTTTTGTCACCTGGTATATCACAGCTCACAAATGAGCATCAGCAGATGGTGGAGGCAGGGACAGCAGAGGAGAGTCCTCGTCGGAGGGCGCTGGGCGCTCCCAGCTCTGCTCAGCTGCATGTGGACCCTGTGCCTCTGGGGCCATCCAGAAAGAAAGCGGTGCTGGAACTTCAGGAACAAGTGTAGGAGGCTCTGACAGGGTTTGCAACCACTGTAACTGCGAGTGTGCAGAGAATGGAGGAGTCCATCTCAAACATGAGCAATGCCATGGTGCACGCAATGGCGAATGTAGGTGCCGCCATGGAAAGGATGGCAACCTCCATGGAGGACATAAATCGCCAGATGCAAATGAACATGGTGACTCTTCTAAATAGATGGTCTGCTATGGAGGATGGATGGGCATCTATTGAGGAGAGGAACCAGAGGTGCATGGACGTCCCCGTTATGAGGACTGTCAGTACAGAGACGGGTCCTCATGGCCACACTGATGTGCAGCAAGGTGCTCTCCAGCTACTTGCTATCAGTGAAGTGTGGGTGACCCATGAGAGGGATGTTGGTGGTCAACAAAAAGGAAGTGTGGGCTCCTCTCCAAGCGCTCACACTCCCATGCCACCGCTGAACCCTCGGTCAGAGCCCCTGATTCCTCACCCAACTGAGATGGCCGTCTCAGCCCCTGTACAGCCGCAGGAGGAGCAGACTGTTGCCGAGCCCTCCCAGGCTCCCAAATCCAGAGGACGCCCGCCAAAGGCGTCGAAGCAGGCACAGCATGGAAGTGAGTAAGGTACATCAACATCTGCTGAATCCACAGGGGAAGCACCACATAGAAGCATGCGTAAGAGAAAGTTAACACACAAATAGTCACAAGGGTAGTCACTTGGGTGTTTTGACATAAAACAAAGTGAAGATTGTCATTGTTATTTCAAGTGTAATAAAGAGATGCGATGGCAAAGCTACAAAGAGTTGGCCTATGTGTGCTCAGAAATGGAAGTGTCACAGTGAGGGGTCAGGGCGTCTTTCATCTGTAATGATGGTGCTGAGAGTGATAGGAAGCCACATTTTATTGTACAGATGCTGTATCGTGTGTTAAGAAGGTCAGCCAGACACTCATTTCCATGTGCCAGCCACATGTGTTGGCTACGTAAAATTACGTGAATCTGGCATGGATTAGTGCATCCCTTGTCTCACGCCAGCAATGTGCTCGCGTGCTGGTGGAACTGGCACTTGCGCCTCCGCAAGGTCTTCCTCATCTGCATCCTCCTCCTCCTCTGAGAAGGAGGAGGCTGTGCGCTGAGCCACTTGTTCCTCAGGCAGCGGTAAGCCACGCTGCTGTGCGATGTTTTGCAGTGCACAGCAGACCACGATGATTCTGGAGACCCTGGCTGGTGAGTACTCTTGGGCTCCACCAGATCTGTCGAGGCATCTGAATCGCATTTTGAGCAAGCCGATGGTTTGCTCTCTAATGCTTCTGGTGGAAATGTGGCTCACATTGTCGCGCTCCTTAGCTTCGTTTGATGGTCTCCTCATAGGTGTCATTAGCCACGTCTTCAGGGGATAGCCCTTGTCTCCAAGTAGCCATCCGGAAAGTTGGGTTGGTGGATTGAAGAGCGGAGGCACAGTAGACTGCCGCAGGATGAACAAGTCATGGCAACTGCCAGGGAAGTTGGCGCAAAAATGCATAATGTTCTTCCTGTGGTTACACACCAGCTGGACATTAAGGGAGTGGAAGCCCTTGTGGTTGACAAATACAGCTGGGTTGTGATGGGGTGCCATAATGGTCACATGTGTGCAGTCTACAATGTCCTGCACCCTTGGCAAGCCTGCCATATTTGCAAAGCCAACCGCACGCGCGGTTACACTTGCTTCATCCGTGGAGAAGTGGATGTAATTGTGCGCCTTTGCAAAGAGGGCATCAGTAACCAGCGTGATGCAAGTGTGTGTGGCCAACTGGGAGATGCCACTGATGTCTGCTGCTGATCCCTGGAAGGACACTGAAGCAAAGAAGTTGAGTGCGGCGGTGACTTTGACAGCCACTGGTAAGGAGTGTCCACCCGCTCCTCTGGACTCCAGGTCTTGGTGCAGCATTGTGCAGATGTCAGCGACTACCTCTCGCGGAAGTCTCAGCCTCCTTTGGCACTGCTGCTCAGTCATGTTGAGGAAGCTCATCCTTGGCCTGTAAACCCTGTGTTGGGGGTATCTCCTGCGGCGCGGTGCAGCCCTGCGCTGACGCCCTCTGCCCTGTGCAGCATCAGGTGGCTGAGGAGAAGGTTGGCGCTCCTGTTGTTGCTGCTGCTGTTGTGCCTGGTTCTGCTGCTGCCGCAGCTGCTCTCCCTCCGATTCTGAGGACCAGGAGGAGAGGGTATAAATGGTTCCCATTCCACTGGTATATATCTCAGTTGAGGAAGAGATGTTATAAGCACTCAGTCAATGTGGGGAGAGGGCTTTCCAAGGAGGTCACGGTGCATATGGATCTCAGCTTAAACACTCACAAGCTCAATAGACCTGCAAAATGTGTTCCAAAACCTCAAAACACAATCTACTGGCATCTGAAAGTCAGCCATGTTGCAGGTCTGCTTTTATGCTGCAGGTGCAGCTGTCAAGAATTCAGGTAGTTGCTGAACCCGGCACAATCAGCTGGCGTGTTTGTCGCACGACGTGGAACACGCTGAAAATGTAGGAAAATGGGGAAGAGCCTGTAAAAAGTGGGATTATGTAGGCAGTTAACAAGCTGTTAACTGCCTTAAGTGTCTCTCCCGCCGTTTGGTGTCGGGTCTGATCGGGACTTGCAGACCCGACACTTTGCAAGGTTGCGTGGAGGCGGGATGGAGGCGGGTTCATAACCCGTCGTCAATCATTTAGATTTTCACTCCTGACCCGCCTCCAAACCCGCCCTCTGAGCGCCGGCAAAATCGCGGCCGAAGTAACTAATCGCAAATAAGAGATTTTTGGAAGGGAAGGAGAAAACTACTTTTATTTAAGCAAGTTTTGTAAGTCGGTTTGTAAATAGTATTGCTAATATTATATCTGTGAGGCCATGAAATTGCAGTATCTGAAAACTGTATCATATATTTTCCTCATATTAGTCAACTAATAGATTGCTTCAGTAAATTTGCTGGGTGACAGTGACAGGTGAACATCTTGGGGTCGTTTGAACCCTTCCCGCCCGGTGGAAATTGGCTGGCTGGGCAGTTACAAAAGGGGAAGGTGGTTATTTACCCACTGGAAACCTCAGCCTTTGGTGCCATTTCCCATTTTTACCTTCAGGGTTCTGCAAGCGAATGAAGCGCCCGCCTAAAGCAGAGTTTATGTAAATTGGGGTTGCATCAAAAAAGATACACGATTGCATTTTAACTCGGGCCTGAGCGGGGGAGTCTCCACGGCTTTCATTCCAGGCTGAAGCAAGTCGGCAGCTGGTCTGCAGACAGAAGAGGGCCTCCAAGGTAAGTGTAAAACTTTCCTTTGTAGGGGCAGGAGGAGGAGGAGGAGGAATGCAGTCTCCGCTGCCCTGCACTCCCCTCTCTCCTTCCCTTCAGTGAGAGCCCCCCTGAATCCCCCTCCTAGCAATTTACCCACTTGCAGTGAGCCTTTCCTTGGTGCTGGCCGGCGGATCCTTGCTCCCCGAACATTCACTCCATCCCGCCGGCTGACTGCCAGGTTCTGGCTAGCTCGGGCTGGGCAGCTCACTGGAGGAATGCAGATGAGGCTCAGGAGTTAAAATATCCTGTGCTTCGAACTTAGGCCAGTAAGTGTGCTCCACACTTGCCCCACCTCCACCTGAAATGTGCTTGGAGTTAAAATCAACCCCCTTTTGTTTGGGCCACAGTGAGATTGCAGTAAACGCCAGACTATGAGTAATGGGGGATCTACTAGTCATTAAAAAAATACAAATATCTACAAACATTCAGGAGTTTGCACTTTAATCAGTGTTGAGTTTGAAGGCATATTTTCTCAGTATTACCACTAAAGAATCTAAGAAGTCAAGGCTATAGATATAGATATGGAGATGTATATAGATAAACTTGTTAGCACTATGTTCAACCTCCTTCTCCCTTTGATTATCTCTTACATTTATTATTTCTTCCTTAATTAAAAGTATGGGCTAGTCCAGCCTGTAGGCATCTCCATTGATGCTATCACTGCTGATCTCTGCTCAGATTGTCAGCAGGTGCAATTGAGTTCAAGAAACAGTCATTCTCCAGACAGTTTCCCTCCGCCCGTCCAACCCAAAAGACCTGTCTTAATCGCAATCCCACCCCCAGGACAACCCAAGTGTCAGCTGAGACTGGATTGTGAATTTGAGTTTTCAGGATGAAAAACAAAAGTTTTAGCAGCGTAGTTTATAAGAAATGGACAACTGGAGGTATGCGATACATTGAGTTTTTTTTTAATATGAAGGAAACTAGCAATGTAAAAATCATGGAATGAGAAAAAGCCATTTTAGCCATGAAGTCTGTTCCTGAAGTCATAGATTCTATTCCAACATAATCCAATGAAATAACACAATATCTATCTATTCTTATTCAATCGTGGACAGTTGCTTTCCACAGATGACGTTTTCCTGGTTTCAGCAGCTGAAGAACCAATATGTTCCACACAGCATTTGCTCATCTCCAACTATACTTATCCTTATAACCCTTAATCCCAAATCAGGACAGATGGGCATTTGTCTGTCTATATTCTAATACAATGTATATATCTATATCTATATATGCATATATATATAAAAATTTAAAAAAACTCACATTTGTATTGTGCCTTATGAGTACTCAGAGTGCTTCACGCAATAAATCACTACTGAAGTGCAGTAATTGTTGTTATGCAAATAAATCAAAGTTAAATAAACACATCAATTGTTTTTGTCGGGAATCTATTTGGGAATATTATTTTACACAGCGAGTTGCTGTGATCTGGAAAGCACTGCCTGAAAGGGTGGTGGAAGAAGATTCAACAGTAACATTCAAAAGATAATTGGATAAATACTTGAAGGGGAATTTTTTTTTTACAGGACTATGGGGAAAGAGCAGTGGAGTGGGATTAATTGGATAGCTTTACCAAAGAGCCGGCACAGGCACAAAGGGCCAAATGGTCTCCTTCTTTGCTGTATCATTCTATGATTCTATTCCACATAGCCACTATTTTGTGGGAATGATTCTTTCCATTGTTCAATCCTTGTTGAGGCTCAGTAATTGTCTACTTGTGTTCTGTGGATCTGTGCCTATTAAATGTTACATTATTACCTTTGTCTTCTATAGTTTGAGCTATTTTCAACTTTGTATCTTTTTTCCTGAAATGTTCAAGAAATAATTTTTTAAATTATGGGGGAGAAATTCGTGTGGCTTGTGCCACACGTTAGCGCCAGGAGATGGCGCTAAAATGCCATTGACAGCTGTAACGATGGCTGATGCTGGTTCCAGCACCACACGCGATATTGGTGTTGCCAGTAGTGCTGCCGGTTGCCTCGATCACCAGGGAGCTCGCCATGATGGAGATTGTGACATCAGTGAGTGTGCAACGCTCACTGGATGCCCGATCTCCCAACTTTGTTTTAGCCAATGTACTTACCGGCTGGAGAAAGCAATGACAGCAGCAGGAAGCCGGCTCCAGTGATGCTATTTAAAGGGATCATGACCAATCACTCGCACCTCTCAGGGTTTTGCAGTTTGAGTGGCTGTGTGCTACTTCCTGCTACTGCAAGAGTTTTCCTTAGTCATTTCAAGGTTCTTTGGTATCAGGGAGTCTTCTGGCCAGTACAAAACATCCTCATTATTTTTGAAAGGCTTCAAAGTACAACACTTGCTTAAAATCATGGGGGCTGTACTGGCAGTTGACCACGGCCTCCAGGATCTACGGCAAAGGGAACAAAAGCAGTGAGAAAGATGGGAACATGTGTGCAGAGGGAGGAGGAGGGTGATCAGGGCTCTCAACAGAAGGCCTTACCCTCCTAGGGTCTTCTGACATCACTTCTCCTACCTTCAATTAAGCGAGGAGCAGTGTATTGGAAGGCTTTGCTTCACCAAGGAGGTGGTCACAGAACTCTGCCACCTCCTGCAACCAGACCTCCAGCCTCAAACCAGGTTTACCACGGCTCTTCCAGTGGCAGTCAAGGTCACCGTGGCCCTCAATTTCTTTGCCAGTGGCTCCTTCCAGTTTGCAGCAGAAGGCATAGCTAACATCTCACAGTTCGCCGCCCATCGCTGCATCCAGGAGGTCACTGAGGCTCTCTACAGCAGGAGAAGGGACTACATTAGCTTTCCGATCACCAGAGAGAAGCAGGACAAGCGTGCATGTGGCTTTGCCAGTATAGCAGGCTTCCCCATGGTGCAGGGCACCATCGACTGCACGCACGTGGCTTTGCAGGCACCGCATAACAATCCTGAGATCTTCCGTAACTGCAAAGGCTACCACTCACTTAATGTGCAGTTGGTGTGTGACCACAGACAGCGAATCCTCAATGTCAATGCCCACTATCCTGGCAGCAGCCACGATGCCTTCATCCTGCGCCAGACCAGTGTGCCAGCACTCTTCCAGCAACCACATCGAGCTTGAGGCTGGCTACTTGGAGACAAGGGCTATCCGCTCTCCACCTGGCTCAGGATTCCCCTCCGCAACCCCAACACTTGTGCCCAGCACTCATATAACGAGAGCCATGCTGCCACCAGGAACATCATTGAGCAGACCATTGGCTTATTGAAGCAACGGTTCTGCTGCCCTGACGGCTCAGAAGGAGCCCTCCAGTACTCGCCAGAGCGGGTGTCCCATTTCCTGGTGGTCTGCTGCATGCTCCACAACTTGGCCATCATGAGGGCGCAGCCCTTGCCAGCAGGGATTGCGGGACCACCTCAGGAGGAGGACGAGGCAGAGGAGGATGAGGAGGAGAAGGAGGATGAGGAAGAAGAGGTCAAGGAGAAGGAGGATTAGGAGGAGGAGGCCAAGGAGAAGGAGGATGAGGAGGAGGAGGAACAGGAGGGAGGGAGGAGGCAGCGAGACAATCGGCCTTCCGGACGGGCTGTCCGTGACCGGATCATCAGACTGCGATTTGAATGAATGAAATCCCAGACCCCTTTGCTCACCACATCTCCATCATACCATCCCTGTGGACAAAAAGATCCCATGGCATTATCCGAAGAAGAGTAGGGGAGTTATCCCCAGTGTCCTGACCAATATTTATCCCTCAACCCACATCACTAAAACAGATTATCTGGTCATTATCACATTGCTGTTTGTGGGAGCTTGCTGTGCGCAAATTGGCTGCTGCATTTCCCACATTACAACAGTGACTACACTTCAAAAAATATTTAATTGGTTGTAAAGTGCTTCCGGCGGTTGTGAAAGGCGCTATATAAATGCAAGTTCTTTCTTTAATGGGTTCACACTTTTGTTGAATTAGTTGGCAGAGGAATTTCGAATGAAAGTTTGTGACTAATATACCACAGGGCGATTTCAACCCCGAGAAGAAAAACGAGGGAGATATTGAAAGCAGGTTTACTGTTTAATAGAGTAAATCGGAATGTTGCTGTTTTTCTCATTAGTGCTGCTACTTCAATTTATATTCCAGCCACATAATTTGATGAAAAATCTTTGCAGCATATTTAAAAAATATCTTCTAAGTAGAAGTAACACAGACAAAATACAAGTCACAACACCAAGTCGGATTATTGTTCCAGCGCATTGACCAAGACATTAAATCTAAATGGTTTATTGATCAGTCTGAGGATTCTGAGTTGTGTTCACAAATTCCAGCCTGTATTCTTTTACAATCCAAACAATCCTGGCTGACTGAACCGTGACTCACTCTGTAATGTACTTCTAAAACCGGTAAGTGTATTTTTCATTTGGGCGTAATTTCCACTGATGATAAATATTTCAACTTCAATCTTCTGGGATGTTCCAAGGTTGAAACCATCAGGGCAGTTTTCATCTATTAAGGTGAACTCTTCTGCTGGTTGATTTTCTTTGTGTCAGCGCAGTAATTACATCAGAGCTCTCTGCTTGTTGCAAGGCTCTTTCACAGCAGTAGATCCTTGCAAAAAAAAAACCAGTCAATGCTGAAGTTGCCGTGTCTCCTTTCATTGCTACTCAACTGGGCTCATTATAAAAACTACGCAGTCTCTTCCATTTTATTACGTTTAGCACAGGAAGGATGGCTGTGCTGAAAAGTGTAATCGTTTTTCTATGTTGTACTAGATGGTATCATTAACAAGCCTTCCCATGTCAAGTGAAGAACATCTTCCTATACCTTAGCTGGCAATGTAGTTAATGTTAACCTGAGACGGGCATTCTCCTGCACTCCCTACTTACGCCACTGTTACTTTAATTTCCCAGAATACCTGAATTTAGAACTGGATTTGATAAATAATGATGAGTAGCCTTCACTTTCTTATATTGATTATTTTTCCTATCACCGTTGCATTTACAATGCTCCTAATTTCCCCTTTTCTCATTTGACCTTTTAGTTTGGCTCGTGTTCCTGACAGGGATTGTTACAGGCTGCTCCACAAACCGCCGGTGCACAGCATGCTAGCCCGAGCAATTTTTTCTCCGCCTGATGTAGGAAGCGCTGTGATTTTTCAAGGTGCTGGTGTGAGGAACGAAGACCATCGAAACTCACCACATATGCAGCTGGTGAATTCAAGTGTCACACAGAGATCTAAAGTATATATATGTAAAGTAACAATTATTTTGTACTTCAAACACAGGTTTTCTGGGCAAGTCTGCATAGACATGCTCTTTTAAGTTGATTCCGTCTTTGATTTCAGACTGAGACTCACCAAGGGGTAAAACTTTGTTTACGCCCAAAAACAGGGGAGTGGAGGGGCTGAGGGTGGGGTGGTGGGGGCCGGAGAACGATCCTTGTACCTGAATGGATAGGCCCGAGGTGCACCTAATAGTGGGCCTCGATCCTCATCCTGATCAAGCCGGCGAGCTGTGTCCCCAGGCAGTGGCCCTCAGATATGTCCTTAAATTTTTCCTTTCTGTCTTTTTTCCCCCCTCTCTCTTAATCCAATCTTTCCCTCACTTTATTTCTCCTTCTGTACCTGACTTGACTCTAATTCACCCTCCTTCTCCGTCGTTCCTCTGTTGCTATCTCAATCCTTCAATCTCATTGGTTAAGGAGACAGACTGTTGGACCCGCTGTTCACTGAGGTCTCAGATGCCCCGGGGGCCTCGCCGCGCCAGCTCGCACTTCCAGCAAGTTACGGCGCAAAATATTTGAGCTGAAGGGTGCAGAAAAAAGTCTAACTAACGGCTCACACCGCGAGATGCCCCGCTCCGCCAAGTTGCGGCCCAGAGAGATTTAACATAACCTTTGTTGAAAAGGGGCTTTAAATAAAAGATTTGCAAAATAATCTAAAATCTAAAGGGTATAAATGAAATTATATTTTAATAATTTTGTAAAATTCATTAGCTGCCGTGTATAAAGAAAGAAACATTTGAACAAAAAAATTAAATAAACATTATTCTATTGATTACTCTGCAGTTGCTTAATCTGGTTGACATTTAGAAATCAATGTCTCATTTCAGTTTTCTGTAGTGAGCGATGGCATGAATAACCTTCAAATAATTTTTTTTTGATGAAATTGGTAGTGCCAATAACATCACACCTGATCTTTATCTACCGCTTGATCAATAAGTACAGGGTTGCCATTGAATTGAAAGCCAAAGGCCCAAATAACCATACTTTTACATCTTTAATGAAGGCTAGAGTTAGTAAGGTTCTGCAATACTTGCAGCAGATTGCTAGCTCAATAAAATGACAGCTTACCAGGCTGATGTCCAAGCTGATAATCAGCAGCTATGGAAAAAAGAAAGAAAGACTTGCATTTATATAGCGCCTTTCACGACCACCGGACATCTCAAAGCGCTTTACAGCCAATGAAGTACTTTTGAAGTGTAGTCATTGTTGTAATGTGGGAAATGCGACAGCCAATTTGCGCACAGCAAGGTCCCAAAAACAGCAATGTGATAATGACCAGATCATCTGTTTTTGTTATGTTGGTTGAGGGATAAATATTGGCCCAGGACACCGGGGAGAACTCCCCTGCTCTTCTTCGAAATAGTGCCATGGGATTTTTTACGTTCACCTGAGAGAGCAGACGGGGCCTCGGTTTAATGTCTCATCCGAAAGACGGCACCTCCGACAGTGCAGCACTCCCTCAGCACTGCACTGGAGTATCAGCCTAGCTTTACGTGCTCAAGTCCCTGGAGTGGGACTTGAACCCACAACCTTCTGACTCAGAGGCGAGGGTGCTGCCCACTGAGCCACAGCTGACACTGACATGGAAAGGATGTTGTGCTCTCTCCATCCATTTCCTGCCCTCTTCTGAAGGTGTTGACTCTGCCTGGGATATTGTTCCACAGGCACCAGTTGTCCTCCAGTACCTCACCCAACTGTGACCTCAAGCGTCGAGTGCTGGGAGGCTGTCCATTTGTTTGGGAAATCACAGCTATATCCAATCATGGTTCTCACCCAATCTCCACACAGTACCAGCATGGATACAAATTAGCGATGGGAACTCGGGACGATATTTCTTCCTCTCCTTAGCCCAGGGGCATTACATTTGGGAAATCTGTATCAGATTGTGTTTTAACTTGCGGTTAATTTGTGTTAAGTGAATAATCTGCTTGACACAATATTTAATTCACTTCCCAGGAGCATTTAGTTATCAGCAATTCACAGTGAAATAGTATTACAAATTTTCTGTTGCTCAATTTATTGCATACTTTTAATTGAAATGTAAACTGTTTCATACCGTTATTGCCTTCAACTTGCTGCTGGTTGGCAGGCTGATGGAGCAACATGATGCAACATGTTCTACAGAAGCTGTCTGTGTAATTTAGGTGTAAACAGGACAAATTGTGTAACCTTGGTAAAAAAAAAAGCAGAGTTAATGGCAAAAAAAAATCAGTTAACAGGAATAAAAACAGGAGTGCAGCTAGAAAATCCTTTGATGCATTTCATTTCGAAACAGACATATTTACTTCTCGTGTGTTCATTACTGACTGCCTGGTCTGACTATTTTCCTTATTGTCTCTTCTAATTCTCCTTTATCATATTTACAATGATAATTGTTCGGGTCCCAGTCCAGCACAAGAACACATGGTATAGGTTGATACTCAGTGCAGTACTGAGGGAGTGCAGCATTATCAGTGGTGCTGTCCCATTGATGAGATGTTAAACACAAGTCCCATCAGCTTGTCCTGGTTGTTAAGTGGGATGTTGATGATCCTGTAGCATTATTCAAAGAAGAGCAGGGAGTTCTCCTGGTAACCTGGCCAACATTCTTCCCTCAACCAGCACCAACCAAATACGGATGAACTGGTCAATCGTTTCTTTGCTGATTTTGAATCTTGCTGTGCACAATTTGGTTTTCATTTCTGGTGACATAACATTAACTGTACTTCAAGATAATTCTTTGCTTCTGAAAGATGTGGTAAGGCCCTATATCAGGATCTTCGGGAGATTTGCTCATCACCAACACTTTATAAAAATAAAATCAGATACAAAGCCTAATGATCAAATTTAACATATTTTGAATATTTTTGCTTAAACAGGGAATGCTGATTATATAATTGAGGGAAATGGCTTGAAAGATGTCAAGCGAGTTGAATTAGCATACACAGTTGAATTGACAATGATTACTGAAGCATTCTGTGTTAATGACTGTATTTACTGATGTTAATTCATTTTCTTCACATGGCTAGCTAGATAACACTTCTTTGCCAATTCCCTCAATGAAGCCATGAGAATTCTTCTTTTTTTAAAGTGAGTTTTCTTTCAGTGGTTTATCCTTTCCTTTCTTTCGGCCTTCCCATGTCATACTCATTCCTAACCCAAGAGGGCTGGCAGATAACCCAGCTTCTGGGTGTTTGTCGGCATTTACTAGCTGTACGTGCTTGACTCATCTTACAGTTTTGTTTCTGGCCTTAGCTCACAGGACAGCTGAAACTGGGACTCACCATAAATGCGAATGAGAAACTCAAACCTGTAACCTAGCAGTCCACGGTACAACATATTGGAGCTCAAAAAATGACTTGCTATTTACGTGAAAATGGTTGAAAAGATAAGCATAAAATCAGATAAAATGATGTTGCAGCTAACTGTAATTCTTTTAAACAATGGGAAGATTTATATAAATATTTTATCTCCATTTCCATTAAATATGTAGTACACAATACATAGCATGCACGCGGCTTTCTTGTGTGTTAACATGAAGTGTTGTAAAGAGGTTATTTTGTATTGCTTCTCAGAGTGTTTTCACACTATAACTGTAGCATTAGTGGAAAGCTTTGTGGCAATGTTTCACTTGAAGTAAATGTAGCTTGTATCCGACATCAGGGCTCAACCCAATATTCAGTGAGGCTCCCTGGAAGACGTAACCTCTACCAAAATTTAGGTTTACGCTCCAGTGCAGTACTGAGGGAGTGCTGCACTGTTGGAGGTGCCGTCTTTTGGATGAGACGTTAAACTAACGTCTGCTCTCTCAGGTGGATGTAAAAAATCCCATGACACTATTTCGAAGAAGAGCAGGGGAGTTATCCCAGGTGTCCTGGCCAATATTTATCCCTCAATCAACATCACTAAAGACAGATTATCTGGTCATTATCACACTGCTGTATGTGGTAGCTTGTGCTGTGTGCAAATTGGCTGCCACATTTCCTACATTACAACAGTAACTGCACTTCAAAAGTACTTCATTGGCTGTAAAGTGCTTTGGGACGTCCGGTGGTCATGAAAGGTACGATATAAATGCAAGTTTTTCTTTCTTTTTTGCTTGGGGTTTTGACACCCGATATACACACCAAGCTTAGTTTCAGTGCGAAGCAATTTGGGCTTTGCACCCAAAAGGTGAAAGTGTGAGACCATTTTTACTGTCATGGGGGCCAATTCTGTGGGGGTCAGCACCAATAGTGCAGGTGCACTTTGAGCACAAGTGAGCCAGACTATCAGGTCTTCACGCCTTTGGCTTGTTCCGAGCCCGTTTCACATATCACACCAACATGCATCAGGGAAATGCATGTGGTACAAAGGATTTATACACCTGGCATGATGTTAGAGTCATTAAGACCCCAAAATTAGTTAAGTTAAATGATGGCTCCATAATATGGTCAGAGTGTCTGAATTACTCTGCAGTCACTGAGCACACATATGAAGAGGGCAATGGCTGTTAGCCGTATGGGCATTTGAGGCCTTTTTCTTAAAGTCTACTTGGTAGGTATTAGAATTAAGTAATACAGAACAATATTGCCTTCTTAAAGCTGCACCCATCTGTTTGCCAATGGTATGCTAATCGTCTAGTGCGTCAATTTCCAATGTTTATCCCACTAGACATACCATTCTATTGGCTAGTTCTGCAGGAGGAACAAGAATCCGAGGATGCGTGCAAAAGGTACATCTCTACATTAGGTGCTTAACAATTGCCAGCTTTATCCCACCACCCATATATACAGGTCAAGGCAATCGTCCCTGGCCATATCCAAGAAGATCTACACGAAGAAAGTTTTCATGAGGGATGGTGGGAGAGATCTAGGGGTAAAAATTCAGTTGGTTGCGCCTCCCGTTAGCGCCTTAAGAGGGCGCTAATGGGGCGCAAAGCCGCTAACGCCCGGGCGCAGCGATGTTTGCGCCGCTCGGGAACTTAACTAGAGATTGTGCGGCAGCGCTAAAACTTACCGCTGCGACCACCTGCGCGCGCAGATTGTGACGTCATTCCATGGTGCAACGCCCTTGTGGCGCCCCAGAGCGGAAATTGAGTGGCGCCCCCTGCCTTACCGCCTGGCGCATCCAACGACCAGAAGACTGGAACGCTATCAATCGCTGTGGGGCTGGGGGGGGCGCTATTTAAAGGGGGCCTCTTCCTGTCTTTTATTGTTCGTGGCATTTTTGAACTACGCATTCTGACAGAGAGAGGGAGAGACTTCTGGAGAGATTCAACGTTGTGTGAAGGAGTTTTGGGTACTGAGCAGCACTTTGCAGGTTCATTTTGATTTGCCATTCCTTGTATCGATTTAGCAGAGACTGTGGGAGCTGCACTCTGAGCTCTTTGCCTGGTACTCTCCATTGTTCTTTCCAGCACATTTGATGTGCAAGTCTCTCCAGGCCGAGATTCAAGGCTGCAATGAGCAGGATGTGGATGGAAAGCAAGATTAACCATCCCCTTTAAGAACTGGCCTGTGCCATTGTGTGTGTGTTCCATTGCTGACTGACATTACATGAGCTTCGCCAGCGCTCTGAGTTAGCGCCTCACTCCTTGGCCTTTGCACCTTAAGACAGGTGTGCAGCGCCTGATTTAGCGCTCCACTCACCTCCCGGGGCGGTAAAAGTGAAGTTTCCAGTCAGTGCCGATAATTAGCGCCAGGCGCTAATATTTGCGTCCAGACGATATTTGCACCCCAAATGGGGCGCGACCTAATTTTTACCCCCTAGTCTCCTAGAGCCACACTTTGAAACCAAAAATGCACACTGACGCATCTGCAATAATTTGAGCAGGGCAGATGGGTGAGACTGATATGGCACCATCCTGGGTGACATTTCCATCATCCATGCCAGCTCTTGCTGTTCTCCTGCTGCTGGGCAAGTTCTCAGCATATCCAGAGATTTGTATGAGAGTCGGCTGCTGGGCAGCATTGACTTGTTGAAGCCCCATGTTATTCAATATAGCTCTCTGGTATGTTGACTCCAGACAAGACCAACTGCTGTAGATTGGAGCTCAGCCCCTCTAGAACACCAGGGAACTATGGCTGAGCTTAGGATCTCAGCCAAGGTGGAGGTAGGGAGATGTTGGCAGTAGTGAGCCTTGGCATGTCCACGGTTTGTAAGGTAGGCTACAACTCAATTATTTGGTCATACAGCTCCATACAGATGCAGCTTAAAAAAAAAAATCATTCATTCATGGGATGTGGGCATCGCTGGCAAGGCCAACATTTATTGCACATCCCTAATTGCCCTTGAGAAGGTGGTGGTGAGCTGTCTTCTTAAACCGCTGCATTCCTTGAAGTGAAGGTACTCCCACTGTGCTGTTAGGGAGGGAGTTCCAGGATTTTGACCCAGCGACGATGAAGGAACGGCAATGTATTTCAAAGTCAGGATGGTGTATGACTTGGAGAGGAACTTGCAGGTGGTGGTGTTCTCATGCGTCTGCTGCCCTTGTCCTTGTAGGTGGTAGAGGTTGCATGTTTGGGAGGTGCTGCCGAAGAAACCTTGGTGAGTTGCTGCAGTGCATCTTGTAGATGGTGCACACTTCAGCCACAGTGTGCCGGTGGTGGAGGGAGTGAATATTTAAGGTGGTGGATGGGGTGCCAATCAAGCAGACTGCTTTGTCCTAGATGGTGTTGAACTTCTTGAGTGTTGTTGGAGCTGCACTCATCCAGGCAAGTGGAGAGTATTCCATCGTACTCCTGACTTGTGCCTTGTAGATGGTGGAAAGGCTTTGGGGAGTCAGGAGGTGAGACACTCACCGCAGAATACCCAGCCTCTGACCTGCTCTTGTAGCCGCAGTATTTATGTGGCTGGTCCAGGTAGATTTCTGGTCAATGGTGGATTCGGTGATGGTAATGCCATTGAATGTCATGGGGAGGTGGCTAGGCTCTCTCTTGTGATCACCTCCCTAGCTGTCCCATAATTTAGTAGGCTGTTGGACACATTCTAATGACTTCAAGAAATACCAATACCAAGCTAACAAACTGTGTATGTAGACAGGCCCCTTGAAATCTGAATCCTTGGGCTCAGCAACTGAAAGAACACGAGCTGGCTCCTCCAGTACTACTTGCACTTGCTCCTGCACTAAGCGCAATGATTCACCAAGTTCTCTCTCCTCCAGCCCACTAACTGAACCCCCTGGAGTGAACACATCTATGGTGGTGCTTGCTACTGTAGAAATGAATGACACAGAGTGCTGCGAGATGTTCATCCAGTACAGAGATGGGCCTCTGCCACCTCCTCCTTTTGGATACTAATAAGATCAGATGCACAGCATATTTTAGATTGCCCTTGAGGTGTACACAGAGTACTTATAAGACTCAAATGTCTTAAATGCACAGAACCCCAATCATCTGCTGCCACCTGTTGCATGCAACCATCTCCTGAAAGATAAATAGATAACAGATAAATGTCGGACTGAAGAAGGTGAGAGATGGTCAGTGTCACCCAAGTGCCCAACCCACCAGTCACCTTATATTTGTGCCCAAGAATTTGCAGCATTTAGGCAACTTGCAAGATTTATGTGCAACAGTGCCAGTGCATGAGTACAGCAGCAATACAGTGTGCCCTGCAGAAACATTGGGCAAGTCTGTGCATTTGGAAAGCAGGTGAGCAGTTGCTGGAGTGCCAGAATGCTGTGTCTGTTTCTCTGTGATGTTTACAGTGAGGTGGTGCTGGCATGCATTGCAAGGCAAGATTGTAAACATAGGCATAGTGGGAGCAGACTAACCTTGGCAACCTTTCAGAAACCAACAAACCTCTTCCTTAACTGTTCACATAGTTGATGCGCATATGACACAGCATTTTACCCCTTCTGCAAATTCTATTCAGATTGCTCTGATGGTGTTCTTGACTGGAGGATGTCCCTCTACTCCAAATAGCAGCTTCATCGATGGAGGGACTGTGTCAGCTGAATTGCCAAAGCTACATTCTCAGATGCTGCAGTTTAACTTACTTCAATTGGTAGAGCCATTTCTCCCTCTTCAGAAGCAAGACAACTGTAAGGGTGACTGCAGCCCTTTAAGAGCTGCTGGCATTGAATATCTCGTCCATTGACCTTGGGTTGCTCCCAGCACATTGTATAATGTGTACCAGGAGCCCTGCAGGATTAAGGTAATGAAGCAACCTCATTTTAGAGTCAGTGCTACAGGCGCACAGCTCAAAGAGCAGCAGGCCCTGCTGCCACAGGACTGCAAAATGAGCCCCCATAACATATCAGAGGATTTTGAGAGAGTTATTTTATCGTCTGTTCCCATGGTCACCCCTAATTTTCTGCTTTTCAGTCTGCATGCTGCTCTTATTTAAACCCATGTATTCTATGTATTTTGTGTACATTTGTATCTGACTGCTTTGTGTCCAATTTTAATGTTTTTTTTTAACAGATGGTTTAATATAATAGTTTTAGTTATATGCTCAACTTTTTAAATGCCTTCGCCACACATTTTTCTCTTCATACACGCTTTTGATGTTTGGTATGCCTTGACTGTGCAGGGATGAGGGCGTTCACTTCACAATATGTTACACGGAGCTCCGTCAGTTTATCGTCTGCTTACCAGTCGGGACCTTCCATGGAGAAGCACCTCAGCTTGGAGTGAGAGAGAAAAGATTGATAGGTCGTATCCAGACCCTGAATAAGCGTGCTTCTTACTGACTAAGCACAGAGCCACAGAAATTATGGAAAAGTCCGTTCTTTCTGGCCCTGAAATCTGAAAGTGAATGAATACAGCTAGGAGCTCACAGGAGAGCATTAGCATGGGGTAACGAGAGTTAGGAAGGCAGAATAAGAAAATAGTTAATGGAATCATTAGTGGCAGTCAGAATTTCATTTGGATCTGCAATGCCTGCACATTAGAACTTACAGGTCCATTAATTTGAAATGAGAAATAAAGCAATCTTGGTCTCAATCCACAGTGCTCCATTATGAAGAACAGGTATTTATGACTTTCACTTTATAATTAGAGTTGTCTTAACAAAAACCGCATTGCTGATTCATTTCATTGGGAGACATTTGGATTTTTGTAAAAGAAATCAATTTTTTGCTTTGTTTACAAACAGTCTCTCAAACCATGGCCATCAATCACAGTGATGTGAAGTTTGTGACATTAATACACTTTGGCCCTGATATTTACAGGGAGGCAGCCTGGGAACGTGTTTGTGGCTGGGAATCCTGGAAATCCTGGGGACACAGAGGAGTTGCTGAATTTAACGGCAGAACCTCATTATCATTTTGAAAATTCCATTTCCCTCCCGGCCGCTAGGCCAGATTGACTGCCTGACCGACTCGCAGGCGGGAGAGCCTGCGGTAGAAGGCAGCAGCCGGGGACCGACCCCAGCGTAAATATTGAGAAGATCGGGGGGGTTGTGGGGAGAGGCGGGGGCTTGGAGTGCGGCAGCAAGGGGAAAGATTGCCGGGGGGGGGGGAGATGAGAGACCGCGGGGTCGGGGGCGGGAGGAATGGGAGACCGCGGCAGGGGCAAGGAGGTCGCGGTGAGGGAAGAGATTGAGGGGTTACCAATTTAAACCTCCCCCATAACAACTCTCCCGCCCATCAAGGGGAGGTTAAAGTTCAGTCCGTAAGGGGGACCCCGAGCTCCCGGTGGCCTGTCACTTTAATTCACCGCTTCACTCCCACTCTGACCTCACCGTCCTCGGCCTATTACACTGTTCCACGGAAGCGCAGCGTAAGCTCGAGGAACAGCACCTCATCTTTCGTTTAGGCACGCTACAGCCCTCTGGACTCAATATCGAGTTCAACAATTTTAGATCATAACCTCAGCTCCAATCACATTTATATTTTATTTTTTCCATCCTTTTATTTGCCCCCCCCACCTTTTTTTTCCTCCTAGAAGCTGGCAGCTGTCCTTCATTCTGCCAGTGGATTTCACACTTCTTTCAGCCTTAATCTGTCACATTAACACCACCTCTAGCCTTGCATATCTCTTAATGTCTCTTAATGTCTCTTCATCTCCCCTTTTGTTCTTTTATCCCCTCCCCCTTTTCCCAGCTTTACTCGGGCCTTAAATCTATTTGATTTCCGGCTCTTCACAGTTCTGATGAAAGGTCATCGACCTGAAACGTTAACTCTCTTTCTCTCTCCACAGATGCTGCCTGGCCTGCTGAGTTTTTCCAGCTTTTTCTGTTGTTATTTCAGATTTCCAGCATCCGCAGTATTTTGCTATCGTATTAAAGTTCCCCTCGTTGTTTCTATCAGTCACAGTGCAAGGAGTAGCATCACATAACTCATGTTACACAAAATGAAAGAATGGCTTCTTTAAGCAGGGTAAAGATGTGATATTCCACCCTCTTAAAATTCAAAGGATATTCCGGCATATCTGAAATGAATTTATGAATTTTTAGAAATGGGCTAATCTGCTTCCCATTTGAAATGAACGGCACGTAAACTTGAATATGTTGGCACAGTGAAGATGGCACCAATGTGCTGCCACCATGTTCCGATAGTGTTCTCGAAACTATGGACTGCTGACAGCACAGTCATGACAAGCCTTACTTCTAAGCATACGCGTATAAGATTCACTTCTTTCTCAGTCAGGACAGAAGTAAGGAGACGTTAAATGATGAAATCATTTTCTCATCAGATATTTCAACTCTCATTCATCTGATTGACACAGAGTGCTGCTGAAACACAAAAATGCGTGACATTGTCTTTTCAGCACAGCCATTACCATCTTAACCTGAACAGACAGCGAAGGGCTGAAGGCTGCCGGTAAATCCTCAATTCTGCAGGCAGGTCGGTTTCTTACTAGAAATACTCTTAGCGAGATTACTCATAGAAGTGATGCGAAAAGAAGCTTCAGAGAACTGAGCTTTACACTTCACAAGCACGCAACTCATTTGTATCTCTACGTGGAAACAAGACACTAAATGAGCGCACCAGCATCTAAACCAACACAAACTGGTAGAAGTGCAGTGTGAGCATCAGCAGGGGTGAACATCTGTTTGAGAGCAGTAGATTATTTACTGAGACATGGTTATAGCAAAGATGGTGAATTGCAGGCACAAGTATTGGTAACGTGTGCATGTGTCTCTTTTATAGGAATATCTGTCTATTTTTTTTAACAACTGTACAACTGCACATACTTCCCATCCATCACACTTCAGGTGTTACATTTCCTGAGCCATATTTGTCACGATTCAGATGCAACACTTAATTCGAAGCACACAGAAGATAAATTCAAAGCAAATCACTTACAGACTCGCCGCTGATTGGCTGATATGCAAATTTACTTACCTCAAAGCAAATTTCTTCCAGCCGAGGTGAATTTATGAATTGTGATTTGCTCATACGCAAATTTCTTAGCAAGGAAAAAGCAACCAAGTCAAATTGCTCAAAATACTTTGGAGTAGTTTGTCATCTGGTATTTTTTTGTTCTCCTCGGCCAGCCAAGTCTCAGACTCACCTGTACTGCTTTTCTCCCACTGCGTGAAGACTTTTTGTAGGTGTGTTGGTCAAAACCGCAACCAGTATTCGAAAAGTCATTATTCGCACCAAAATCGTTTTCCTTTTCCATCTTTACTGAATGAGAACCCTACATGGAGTACAGTGTTTTCCTGCTCCAATTTACAGAATCTAATGTTTATCTACATTAATATCCTCAACAGCACATCTTCCATAGCAACCAAGACCAAGGTTTCTGTCAAGAGATAGTTGCTCAGTGAATTGCAACAGATCTAGAAAGAGTGAATATTTCTAGTGGTGCTGTTTCTTCTCGCCCATCACCTAAAATTCACTGTGGAAGTTTCGGTGCACATGGGTTAACTAATAGTTATACTATATCTGTTGCTTTTCTTGGTGATGATTTATAGATGGTGGTTTATGTCTTGCTTATGCCCCATTTTCAAAAATCACATTATACATATAAGAAGCCAAACAGAATGCAATAATAATCTGCATTTGTAAATAAACATAAAACTTTATAGAAGAAAGGGCGGGGGAGTGGGACTAGCTGAAACTTAGAAACATAGAAGATAGGAGCAGGAGTAGGCCATTCGGCCCCTCGAGCCTGCTCCGCCATTCGATGAGACCATGGCTGATCATCCAAATTCAGTAACCTTTCCCTGCCTTCTCCCCATATCCCTTGATCCCTTTAGCCTTAAGAAATATATCCAACTCCTTCTTGAATATATTTACTGACTTGGCCTCAACTGCCTTCTGTGGTAGAGAATTCCACAGGTTCACCACTCTCTGGGTGAAGAAATTCCTCCTCATCTCTGTCCTAAATGGCTTACCCCTTATCTTTAGACGGTGACCTCTTGTTCTGGACTCACCCGCCATCGGGAACATCCTTCCTGCATCCAGTCTGTATCGCCCTGTTAGAATTTTATAAGTTTCAATGAGATCTCCTCTCATTCTTCTAAACTCCAGCGAGTATAAGCCCAATCGACCCAATCTCTCCTCGTACGTCATTCCTGCCATCCCAGGTATCAGTCTGGTGAATCTTCGCTGCACACCCTCCATGGCAAGAAGATCCTTCCTCAGATAAGGCGACCAAAACTGCACACAATACTCAAGGTGTGGTCTCACCAAGGCTCTTGCAGCGAGCCGGCACGGGCTCGACGGGCCAAATGACCTCTTTCTGTGCTGTAAACCATTCCATGATTCTATGACTAAAGAAAAATCAGATGTCTTCCCTTCATAATAGTCTCAGAAGGAAGTACCAGGAATGAAGCACAGTGAATAAATAAAAAGACAAATGCTGAATGAATTTGGATCAGAAAAGAAAGCAACACAAACTGTGCAACAGTCCTGCTTGATAATTATTTGCTCACGTCCTTTGCACAAAGCTTGTAGAGTCAAATGCTAAACATGCCCTCCACCAGCTGCCCATTGCCACCAGGAACAGCTTAAATATTAGCACGACCGTGGCGTTTCTTGGATTGAGAAATTGGCATCACTGCAAACACTGAAGTAGTAAGGATAATACTACCTGCAAAGGCCTAATGAGCTTTTGTTCTATGACCACTACATGAAAATAATATGCCACATACTCACCATCTCGATGATATGAAAACTTCCAAAGTTCTGATTGAGCATTCTATTTTATCTGTAAATAAATATCTATCCCTAGGCTTCCAGTTTCCTGTATTGCCTCTAGGAATACTGATTTGTTCAAGCTTGTCAAGTAACAAAATAATGTCAGACCAATGGACTGTTTCAGTTGAATAATGAACTATAATCTGCTATTGCAAGGTATCTTGTGGTGCAGCAGAATCACATGGAGTATAAATAGAACACACACAATAAGGAACCACTGATTTATGAAAAAATAAAGCTTTCAGGATATTGGATGGCATATCTGGCAGTCATGAGTTATGTGGCTTTACGTCATTTGATCGTTTATTTTTCATAATTCATTGATCCTCCCCTTGTGTATCTTCAAGGAACAATTTATTTGGCAAGTTAGAAATTCAACACATGTTGCTGATGCTCTATCACCCACACAGGCAGAGCTACTATTTAGCACAGGGCATTATGGCTGCTTCTGTCTCAATGAATGAATCTGAAGGATGCCACACTGATCAAACAATTTTACATTGTTTGAAAATATTTGCTAAACCAATTAGATACCCATCAAGCAAAGCCTAAATATAATAAAGTCCCCTTCCTTAGAGATACAGAATGCATTTTCAAAATTCATTCTTGTTATGATATGTAAAAAGTCAAATAGAGATGGGATTGATACATAAACACCATGAGGGAGAATTTCCATGGGGGTTCTCCAAAGTTCCCACCCTAACTTCAGTGGAAGAGCAATAAAAACCTTGGGGCAACAGTGTAAGGGGACATTTTTAGCCGTATATGCCATTTCTCCTGGGGCTCTTCCGATCTTCAGTCGATTACGGCTGAAGAAATTCCAGATGCATGTGCTCAGAGAAGGAAGCAGATGTTTGAAATAATGTTCGAGACATGCTGCAGTCTCCTGAGAGTTCTTTCAACAAGCTCCATACTTTATGTCCCGTCAGAACTAGGATAAGAATAGAAGGTTCAAAGCTCCCAGATAATAGGAGACAAGAAGGAAATGTTGTGGAAGCGTGGAAAGAAATGGAAACAATATTTTAAGTTGTATGCAATAGCAAAAGGTTTGGCGACAAAACAGTGGAGAACAGTACTTTACTACATGTGATATCTGAGGAAGATAAAGAGATGCATAACACATTTCCTCATGGTGATGGAGAGGATAAATAGAAATGGAAGGTATTAATGGCCAAGTTTAAGGAATATTTCACACCTCAGACGAGTATGACAAATGAAAGAAATGTGTTTTAACACCAGGGGCTGAATTTTCCGTGGTGGTAGCGGGCGAGATCGGTGGCGGGTCGGGTGGGAAAGTTGTTTCTTTTGACAGTGGGTCGGGAACCCGCTGTCAACTCACTCCCACGTGCCTTTCCCACAGGCGCATCTGTCAGCATGGAGCCGACCCGATCTGCAGCAGCAGGGGACCCAATTGAAATCATTATGAGGTACTTTGCAGGCACATAAGAGCCTTTTTCCCCCCTACTTTGTAAATTTCCCTGCATGGCCACAGGATTCTCACAGCTCGAGAACCACGTCTGTCAACCTGAGGCGTGAGTCCGTGGCCATTGCTCCAGCTGATTACTTGACAGCATGGAAAACAAACCAAAATAAAACCACATTGATTATATCAGCTAACAGATTGATGGAGATTCTGTTCTACTTGAAAAACTACTGGTAACTGTTAATTTTTCACTGGCCATTCTCGGTTGTTGCCTTCCAACTGAACAGTAATTGCAGTGAATTGATCTGCACTATAAAAATTGACATATACCATTTAAATAAATTTTTGTGTTGTTACTGGTCAGGTTTTTCTCACAGTATACTGTGATTGTCCAGTTACACATTAAATCAAGTCATCAACCGTAACAATTTAATTCTCATTACTCATACCACTGGTTCAATTTGCTTTCAGTCCCTGAATATGACTAATTTAATTTTTCAGTCTGAGTCTTTAGGGTGAATTTCTGCAGAGGTTCTATCGCTTGTCTATTGTTAACTTCAACAGAAGAGCTGCAGAAATCCCAGAAACACATTGTAAGCACCACTTGCACTGTTTGTCAGGGATTCCGCAGCTCTTCCGCTGAACTTGCAAAAGATTTTAAATCCACCCATTTAAAATTACATTTAAAATCTGCTTAATTTTATGTATTACCTATACACACATCTTTTATTTGTACCAGTTACTGATACAAAAGTCTATAGATTTGTGAATAAAGCACCAATATCTTCCCAATTAATGTACTTTTATAATTATGTCATTGATCATATTTGTAGATGGAGTCATATTACTTAATGATAATTTTATTTAAATATTTCTTTGTCACTCATATATAACTTTTATTATATTATTGTACAGTAAAGATTCAACACCCACTATGTTAGCTTGAACTTAAAATTTTAATGTGGCCATGGTCCCTTTAAGGATCCTGGCTTAAAATGCGTCATGAGTGACGTCACCAGACCTGCTCCATCTAACTGGGCCGGGTAACGCGCTGGGCAGGCTTAATAGGCCCCCATTAAGGTAAGTTCATTTTGTACAGCGGGATGGAGCCAGCAGTGGGGTCGGAACCCACCACGGACACTGGCCCTGCCAAGGTAAGGAAAATTCCGGCCCAGGTTTCTAACTCAAGGTGAAAGCACTGATCAATCTGTAATTGATAATAAAAAAATGGTCAGTGTGGGAGTATGGACGTCTCATAGATGGCCTCAGTAAAAGAACAGAATCTATATGTACAGAAAGCAGTTGACATTTGCAGAGCAGTAGAAGCCAGCAAAACACAGCTAGAACACCTACGCAATATCGGCAGCACTATAAGTACCGGGAGTGAAGCAGAGATGTCACTTTATGCCATGAACCAAAAAGATCTAGTTAATCAACAATAGATTATTATTATTATTATTACTGTGGTAAATTGCATGAGAGAAAAAAGATGTCCAGCATATCACCAAATGTGCATGTGGTACCAGAAAAAAATACCATATTGTTAAATATGGAAAGTCATAGCAAAACTATAAGAACATAAGAACATAAGAAATAGGAGCAGGAGTAGGCCAATTGGCCCCTCGAGCCTGCTCCGCCATTCAATAAGATCATGGCTGATCTGATCCTAACCGCCAATCTACTATCACAGAACCATCTCCTGAACCTAACAGAATTGGACACACGAAATAGGAGCAGGATCAGGCTACACGGCCCCTGGGCCCGCTACGCTACCCACAGGGCCATGACCGATCCGAACCTAGACTCATGTCCAAATTCCTGCCCGCTCCCCGTAACCCTTAATTCCCTTTACTTCTAGGAAACTGTCTATTTCTGTTTTAAACTTATGTTATTATAAAACTATCAGATATGTAAAGAATAAAGAAGAACATTTATAGAGTGGGAGAGAGCCTGAGAATGATACAAGAGGTGGGCATCGAGCTGGGCCATTGAATAGATTTAAGGTGGAGATAGACAGATTTTTGAACGATAAGGGAGTCAAGGGTTATGGGGAGCGAGCAGGGAAGTGGAGTTGAGGCCAAGATCAGATCAACCACGATCTTATTGAATGGCGGAGCAGGCTCGAGGGGCCAAATGACCTACTCCTGCTCCTACGGTCTTATGTTCTTATGTCTGATGTTCTTACGCAAAACCCACTCAGCCACTAATGTCAGTGTTACACCCAGAGGCAGGACTTCTGCCTGCCAGTCCTCCCTAGCACTGAACCCCCACCATAAATTGTGGAGTCAGTTCTTCTTCATACCCTCTGGCATTTCAGAAGTGCAACATAGGAGTAGAGCTCTGGGGCGGGGTGGGGTGGGGTGGGGGGGGGGGGGGGCGGGTAAGAGTGCAGCCTTTAAAAGGCCAAGCTTGGTTGAAGGTTGCTGCAGCAGGCTGGGGCAGGAACAGGTAAGTAGAAAGCTTGGCAGTGAGTTGACTGTCAGAGAAATCTAATTCAAGGCCTAAACACTCTCTGGATCAGGTACTTGCACATGGGATGTGGTCAACTTCCAAAGAAGATGCACTATACATAGTAAGGGGAAGGACTTGGGTCGAAATGACTAAGACCAGATCGTTATATTTTTCATACAATTTAGATGCTTACACCAGCTGTATTTGTAGTTCATTTATAAATATTTATCTCTTATTTATATTTATTATCTCAGAACTCAAAAAAATAAGCCATAATTCATGTTCTGGAAGGATTGTATCATTATTTAAATTTGAAAGGTTTTGAATAATTGTAATGAGTTTAAACATATGCTTAAGCAGAACATTTTGTTAACACTAAGTACTGTTGCAGAGATATTGGTAAAGATGCCAATTAATTTAATTTTTCGAAAAAACCTTCATATATTTCTCAGAGTTCAACCAAAACAGATGGGTAATAATGGTAAAAAAGCTGCTCCCCTTATTAAATAGAGATTTGTTAATTTATGCAAGTGTGGTACATGAGTGGAACCAATTTATTTATCTACTTGCAGTGTATAAGGAAAATACTAAATCAGGTAGAACTTTCATAGAAACATAGAAACATAGAAGATAGGAGCAGGAGTAGGCCATTCGGCCCCTCGAGCCTGCTCCGCCATTCGATGAGATCATGGCTGATCATCCAAACTCAGTACCCTGTACCTGCCTTCTCCCCATATCCCTTGATACCTTTAGCTTTAAGAAATATATCTAACTCATTCTTGAATATATTTAATGACTTGGCCTCAACTACCTTCTGTGGTAGAGAATTCCACAGGTTCACCACTCTCTGGGTGAAGAAATTCTTCCTCATTTCTGTCCTAAATGGCTTACCCCTTATCCTTAGATTATGACCCCTGGTTCTGGACTCTCCGACCATCAGGAACATTCTTCCTGCATCTAGTTTGTCAAGACCTGTCAGACCTGTGTGGGTTCCCCGATCTCCTGCCGTAACTTTGGCAGAGGATCAGTAGAAACCCTGGAGAAAAGGCCGTTTGCGCGGTGTCACCAAGGTTTCCGCCAAAGTTGTGGCGGGAGAGCAGGGGAACCCACGCAAAGGTTCTGCCAGATTAGTCGGAGAACCCTTGTGGAAATTCCAGCCATCTATTTATCTTCCAAACTTATTTCCAAATTCTGTCGGGAGATGTGCATCCCTTCTCTCCTCGGGGAATGCCCTTCCTTATGCGACAGCATAACCTCTGATTCAGCAGGAGCAATGCCGCGGGAGGTCTGCTAGTTTTATAGGACGAGGAGACGGTTATATATCATTTCAGTTGACAAGATTTGGTCCACACTCTGACAGGTGTGAAATGCACAGTAATTTACCATTATGATTTATTTTGTTTATGTGGAAAAATAGGAATGTCACTTAATCGCCATTATAATACGTTGGTTTTAATTTGCATCTGCAAGATTGCAGAGAAAAGTACGAATAAAATTACAAGCAATACATCATCCTTATGATAAAACTGCTGACAAATTTTAATGAAAATGAAAATAACATTAGAATTAAGAATAGCTGATTAAATAACTGATTTCACACAAAAGCATTCGAATTATTTACTGAAGTTTAAAAAAAATAAAACATTAACGCAAGATAAAATCTGAAACTAACGACAAAGGATTTGGATATGGAACATTCCAGAAAATGCCATTTCCCCTCTGGCTTTTTATTCATTTCACTAAACCATTCCGTGCCTTCTATGAAATATGGAAATGAGGTGTGCAACTGATTTAAACTTTGGAAATTATTTACTGATAAAACTTCATTGGAATGTTCAAATGTTTTTTTTAAATTCTGTTACTATAAAATATAACCATAACACTGGGAAGTTGAAAAGAAATTTAATACTAGAAATTTGAACATAAGAATTAGGAGCAGGAGTAGGTCATATGGCCCCTCGAGCCTGCTCCGCCATTCAATAAGATCATGGCTGATCTTCGACCTCAGCTCCACTTTCCCGCCCGATCCCCATATCCTTGATTCCCCTCGAGTCCAAAAATAAATGTCGGCAAAAGAAAGGCTAATGTTGTAGCTGAGAGTCTTCATCAGAACATCCTTTTTCTTTCAGATGATGACTTGCAGCATTTTTCGTGTTCAATTGGGAATTTTGCCGTGATTTTCAGCTTCTAGATCCATGGTCCATTCATAAACCAAGGGAGAAAATTTCGGTGTCGCCCCTTTTGGGGCGCTAACATCGCCAGGGCGCTAATTTTAGCGCCCCCAAAAAATTAGCGCCCCCCCACCTGAAATTCAGTTGTAGCGCCCCAAGCAGGAGGCAG
The DNA here is from genome assembly GCA_030390025.1 of Squalus acanthias. Taxonomy (NCBI): domain Eukaryota; kingdom Metazoa; phylum Chordata; class Chondrichthyes; order Squaliformes; family Squalidae; genus Squalus; species Squalus acanthias. Next base: position 12,239,742 of record CM059441.1, on the reverse strand, counting down.
AGCACTACTGGAAGCACTCCAAATCCTTCTTGGGGCACTACAACTGAATATCGCGGCGCTACATGCAACAGCGCCACGTGCGTCGGTACGTATCGCCGCGTCATTGCAGGCCTCCCTCCCCTGATTAAAGGGAAGGGGCCTAGCGCTGCGCGCACCGGGGCCCTGCTAAACCACCGGGGAGCGGGGTGCCGGGAAAGCAGCCCGGTACTCAAGAGGAGCGCTGGGCTGAGCGATCGCATCCGGCACCCCGAAGAAAAAAGGGGAAGGGGGCAGGTGCTGGCAGTCGGCCTAAAGAAAATGGCCGCCCGACACCTGGCCTTTAAGTAGCGCCGCCGCCGCTGCAAAAACACCCCCCTGACCCTGTCGGACATAATGTCTGGCGATAGGTCAGGGGGTGTAACCCAAGTTTGCGGCTGGGGCGCGAGCGGGGCGCTGCGCACGGCGATAACGTAATTTCTGGCGGCGCAGTGCCGCGGGGTGCTACCGGCTACCGCTGCCACTAATGTCCCACTGAATTTCGCGGGAGGCATTAGCGGTGCCGCGCCCGGGCGCTTGGGGATTTGCACCCCGTTAGCACCCCCTGGGGGAGTGAACGAGAGGAGCAAATCAACGCAGTTTTTCCCCCTCAAGTCTGTACTATTTGTAGAAATTACATTGGACCTTATTTTGCCACCCCTACGGGTGTGTACGAGGTGTGTAATCGCCCGTAGGGGCCGTGCAAGATCAAGGTTTAGGCATACGAAGCGCATGCGCTGAAACCCGGCACTTGTGATCTGTCAAGAATCTCTTGACAGATCCTCCGCATCCCCGGGAGAAGGGCCTCTGCGGGTGAAGAGTTGGGCTATTTGCTCAACTTCTGCCCACTGAAAGGCCGTGGAATTCTTACACCTGGTAAAAGCAAGCGTAAGGCCTGCTTTTACCAGCATATGGGGGAAAAATTCAGTTGGTTGCGCCTCCCGTTAGCGCCTTAAGAGGGCGCTAATGGGGCGCAAAGCAGCTAGCGCCTGGGCGCAGCGATGTTTGCACCGCTCGCGAACTTAACTAGACATTTTGCGGCGGCGCTAAACTTTATCGCCGCGATCTCCTGCGCGCGCAGATTGTGACATCATACGAGAGTGCAACGCCCTTGTGGTGCCCCGGAGCAGAATTTCAGTGGCGCCCCCATCCTTACCGCCTGGCGCATCCAACGACCGGAAGAGTGGAACGCTAACAATCGCTGTGGGGTTGGGGGGGGCGCTATTTAAAGGGGGCCTCTTCCTGTCTTTCTCTGTGGTTGACATTTTTGCACCACTCGTTCTGAGAGAGAGAGAGAGATTCGGAGAGAGAGAAAGAGAGACTTCTGCATTGAGTCAACGCTGTGTGAGGTAGTTTTGGCTACTCATCCTAACTTCGCTGGTACTTTGGTTTCTGGCCTTCATAACTTTGCTTGCTAAGAGATATGGGGGCTGCACTGATGGGGGGCGTCGTCCTGCACCAGCTGAATCGGAGGAGACAGAGACGCAGAGAGAGAGTGGCAATGATGGCCAGACGGAGGAGGGCCAACAGGCGTCTGTACAGGAGAGCTTACCCTCCCAGGGTATATCGTGAACAGCTCTCCTACATTCATATGTCTGATGAGCAGTGTCTGCGAAGGCTGCGCTTCAGCAAGGAGGTGGTCACTGAGCTCTGCCACCTGCTGCAGCCAGATCTGCAGCCTCAACTGAGGTCCAGGACGTCTCTGTCGGTGGCAGTGAAGGTCACAGTGGCTCTGAACTTTTATGCTACTGGCTCATTTCAATCTGCTGTTGGGGACATCGCCAATATCTCCCAGTTCGCGGTGCATTGCTGCATCAGGAAGGTCACAAATGCCCTCTTTAAAAGGAGACGAGAGTTCATCTCTTTCCCCATGACCCCAGACAAGCAGCGTGAACGCGCTCTGGGCTTTGCGAGGATAGCGGGCTTCCCCATGGTGCAGGGCGCCATTGACTGCACGCATGTGGCTTTGCGTGCTCCGCATGAGAATGCCGAGGATTTCCGGAACAGAAAGGGGTTCCATTCCTTGAATGTTCAGTTGGTCTGTGACCACAGACAGCTGATACTCGCTGTCAATGCCCACTATCCTGGCAGCTGCACGATGCTTTCATCCTGCGCCAGACTACTGTGGCAGAACTTTTCGAGGCACCGCATCAGCCAGTTGGTTGGCTTCTCGGGGACAAGGGGTATCCACTGAGCACCTGGCTGATGACACCGCTCCGTACGCCCAACACCCCTGCTGAGCTGCGGTACAACGAGAGCCATCAAGCTACCAGGAACATCGTGGAGCACACAATCGGCGTGCTCAAGCAACGGTTCCGCTGTCTCGACCATTCTGGAGGAGCCCTGCAGTACTCGCCTGAGCGAGTTTCCAACATCGTAGTTGTGTGCTGCATGCTGCATAACATGGCAATCCTCAGGACCCAGCCAATGCCACCAGGCCTTGGAGCACCACCAGAGGAGGAGGAGGAAGAGGAGGAAGAGGAGGAGGAGGATGATCAGCAGCAGCACCAAGGCGTGAGGGCGGCCCACAATGGTGAAACTGCAAGGGCCGTCCGTCAGCGGCTGATAGCAAGCGCTTCTAGGCCCCTGCTGTGGAAATGGCTTCTGCCATTGAGAACAGCATGAATGAACCCAACAAGCAACCCCTAAGCCGGCCAAGGCACCAATGATTCCAAACACCAAACATGTATATTTTGAGTACCAAAACTTATTTATTTTACAAACTCTGTGTGTGTCATTTCTTCATGACAAACTCATACAAATAAACACAAAAAAACAGTCATTACCATAACTGGTTCTCACAACCTGGAGATCATGTGCAAAACACTCAACAAAAGTTTGACCTCGAACCTCGGCCTTTAATAAAAAAATGACCAGCATTTTGTCACACCTCCTACATCGAGGGTGAACTCCTTCCCGTGCGCCCTTCCCCCCTTCTTACCCTACTGCTCCTCCGCAATGGGACCTCAGTGGCTGCAGCAAGGCTGGTGGAAGGCTGCTGACTGTCAGGCCCTGACAATGCAGATGCCCTTGAGGGACGGCCTCGACCAGTTCTGGGCCTGGAGGGCCCGGCTGCAGACTGCACCAACTCTGCATGGGCGGCAGCAGTCTGTCCTACAGGCGGTGGCAACTGCAGTGGAGAAGTGACAGTGGTGGCAGCAGGAATGCTGTCATCTTGAGCGAGGACAGCAACTCCCTGCTCGACCGGCACACTGGCACTCCCACGGGGCAGCACCTCAGCATCCGGAGCAATCTGCTGGAGCACAGATTGCTGGCCTGCTGCGGCGCGGTGAGAGCCCCGGGGAAATGTGAACGAACCAGCGAGGATGGCAGCAGACAGTGCTCGCGTGACCTCAATCTGAGTCTGCATGAGAGCAGTCTGAGATTGAATTGCAGCACTGAGCTTCAGTGTCGCATCCGCCTGCGCTGCAGCGAAGTGCTCCACACTCCTTGCCAGTGCTTCAATGCATTCGGGCACCCTACCCACTGCAGCCATGAGCTCAGTGTGCATGCCCACCGCCTGGGTGTTCATTTCCGCGATCAGCCGCTCCTCCTCTGCGTCCAGTGCAGCAGGACTCGCTGGCATACTCTCCCTCCGGGGAGAAGGCCCCCGAGCTTCCCTTCCCCCATCGCGTTGCTGCAGCCCGCTGGGTCCTGGAGCTTCACCCTCATCAGACCCTTCCCCCCTGCTCCCCTCCAGGGAAGGCGTGTTCCCAGTGTCGGCATGGGCTTCCTCGGGAGAGGGTGGCACTGATGCTCCGGCTTCCTCTTCCTCCTCGGCAGCAGCTTCACTCCCACTGGCAGCTTCAGGGCCCGTCTCCTCAGCTGGTGAATCACCATCTGAAAGCAGGGAGGTACAAGAGTGGCTTTAGCGTGAGGACAGGGTGGCAGTAAGGGAGGAATAAGTGCAGCGAGTCAGTAAGTTGGATTAAAGTGTCAAAGGCTGGTGTTGTGAGGGACAAGTGGAAGGACAGAGGACAAAAAGGTGATGACCTTACCATTGCTGTCCAGAACGGGGTCGGCGTCTCCAGTGGCGACGGGACCAATCACCCGGCTTGCCACAATCCTGTGGACGCGCTCCTCAAGATCGCTGAGGGGTTGCAGCTGAGGCCGCCCTCCACCCGTCCATTGCTGCTGTCTCCTATTATGCGCCAGCTTGGCCTGCAAGAAAAAGGACGGCGTCTGAGTAAATATACAGCCATGGTCTTGCCTGATGTGCCTCCCATAGGTGAATAGCCCTTACTGTATACAGCCATGGTCTTGCCTGATGTGCCTCCCATAGGTGAATAGCCCTTACTGTATACAGCCATGGTCTTGCCTGATGTGCCTCCCATAGGTGAATAGCCCTTACTGTATACAGCCATGGTCTTGCCTGATATGCCTCCCATAGGTGAATAGCCCTTACTGTATACAGCCTTGGTCTTGCCTGATGTACCTCCCATAGGTGAATAGCCCTTACTGTATACAGCCATGGTCTTGCCTGATGTGCCTCCCATAGGTGAATAGCCCTTACTGTATACAGCCATGGTCTTGCCTGATGTGCCTCCCATAGGTGAATAGCCCTTACTGTATACAGCCATGGTCTTGCCTGATGTGCCTCCCATAGGTGAATAGCCCTTACTGTATGGAAAGTATGGAATGTGTGTGTGTGCTTCATGAAAGGGCCATAGGTGTTGGATGAGTGTTGTTAATTGTGGTTTTAAGACCCTCTGGCCATAGAGTGAGGTTGAGATGGAGGGATGGAGAGGTATTGCAAAAAAGCCACTCACCCTGACGACCCGAGTGAGGTCGTTGAACTTTTTCCGGCATTGGACATGGGTCCTGGGCACCATTCTCCTGGAGGAGACGCGCTGAGCCACCTCCCTCCACACTCTTCTGTAGTCGCGCGGCAAAGGCCTCCTGCCACTCTCTGGGTACAGTATTGGTCTTCGGCGCTCCACCGCGCCAACCAGAGCATCCAAGGCCCGCTCGGTGAAGCGCTCAGCTCGTTCTCTCACCCTCTCCATCCTTGGCTGGAAAATGGATTCACAGGTCTCTCCAGGCCGAGATTCAAGGCTGCAATGAGCAGGGTGTGGCTGGGGAGCAAGATCGCCCCCCCCCCTTTAAGAACTGGCCAGCGCCCGTGTGTCTGTGTTCCCTCGCTAACTGGCAGTACCTGCGCTGCGCTCGCGCTCTGAGTTAGCGCCTCACTCCTCGGCCTTTGCGCCTTAAGACAGGTGTGCAGCGCCTGATTTAGCGCTCCAATCACCTCCCGGGGCGTTAAAAGTGAAGTTTCCAGTCAGTGGCGATAATTGGCGCCAGGTGCTAATTTTTGCGCCCGGACGATATTTGCGCCCCAAACGGGGCGCGACTGAATTTTTCCCCCTAAGAGTTTTAAAAAATAGAAAAATAAAATTTTATCACTCACTTATATAAAAACCCTGTCCATTAAGGTAAGTTTATATTTAGCCCCGTTAAAACATATAAATGTTCTTTTCAAAAATTAAATTTTCGTTTCAAATATTTAATTAAATGCCATTTTAATTAATTTTATATGTGTAATTTAAAAAAAAATTATTTCATATGTTGGTGGATTTTTTAAGTGATCCCCATTCATACTCATGACAGTTCCATACGTACGCAATCCCCATAAGTATAAATGGTGATTCCCTTCTTTCATTGGTCGGGTCGGCACACGTCATCCCGAGGGCGCTTGCGAACCGCCTGCGCCCCTGGGATACGTGGGCCTCAACGCATTTCCAAGAGGAGAGGCCAGGATGGCGAGCCTCCGTATCTCCCGGACCACCGGGTAAATGCGTCGATTGTTTGATGATCGGAATCGCCAATTCAGGCCCATTATTCTTTGGCGCTTTACTTTTAAAAGAAGTCCCAAATTAGATCCAATATGAAGTCTAAGCCTACTGCAACTGCCATTTGGAGAGAACATAAATTAGTTCATATACTCATTGTTTACTTTGAGGTGTCCACTAGGGAAGACTCCAGAAGCACGCTGTCCATGACCAAAGATAATCCAAATAAACTTTGACATCAATAAACTGGAATTCTTTAGGCCTCAGTTTAGTCAGGCCTGAAGAATGCCAAAAAATACTTCTAGGGATTGATGCTATTTATCTCAGAATGCTGAATTACAGGAGAAAATTTGTAAAGCGTCGACCTTGAGGCAATCAATGAATACTGGAAAGGTCCTAATGAAAGGTCATTGACCTGAAACGTTGGGCTGGATTTTTTTCAGCGATGTCGGGATGGTGGCGGGAGAGCTGTTTTGCCGGGTTCCGGTCCTGCTCCCGGCTGCAGCCGCTCTGTCAACGGGATTTTCCCTTGATTGGCCTTGTTAAGCCCTGCCCTGCGGGCTTCCCGGCCAATTAACAGGAAGTGAGTCTGATGACGTCATTTGATGACGCGTCATCAGCCGGTTTCCTTAAAGGGACCACGGCCACATTGAGTTTGACAGTTGTTCTGTCAGTGTTTGACAGCATTGAGGTGCTGCAAACACTTGACAAGCACTGCACAGAGGTGGACGCTTGCACCCAGGCTCTCCAATGACTCCCTCCATATGCTTATGGAGGGAGTCACAGCACGCAGGGAGGTTCACTTCCCTTCCAAGGGTGGAAGAGACCTCCCCAGGACACCAACGCAGCCTGGTTGCACATTGCACAGGAGGGCAAAAGCAGGGATGTCGTCAGGAGTCCCTGGCTGCAGTGGCGCCAACCTTTCAATGATCTCAGTGGATCATGAAACATTACTGCAAAGCCACACTCAAACTCACCCTGCTGTGCCACATCCCCATCACTCTGCCTTCCCTACCCTTCTCCTGCACATCCTTACTCACACCAACTTACCTTGCCCCTCCACCCAACCCTCTCTATCTACATTATCACTTCCCCATCTCACTAGCCACCCCTCACACTCACCCTCATCCTACTGCAAGCATACCAACTAACAACTCACAAGGGTAGGCACTTTAGAGGTTTAGCCAATGACCATGTGAAGTTTCTGGTAATGTGTTGTCATACAGTGGAATACAACACTGCCCCTTATTGGACAGATCTGCGCGCACCTTGAGAAGTGTCTTACTGAGTCCCAGTGAATGTTGAGGCATAACTTCCCCCCCCCCACCCCCGCTATAGTGATGAGTGTGCATGGAATGGCTTGGACATTAAAGGGATGCTTCACGGTGCTGGTGTGGGATGGTGTTAACCTGGCGCATCATGTGGCAGCCAGGGTTTACAGCGTCAAGTGAAGTAAATCTGGCCATGGTGATGCCATCGCTGGCCTCCTGGGCAGCAATGTTGTCAGGAGCTGATGCCCTGTGTCCTGTGCAGCAACAGGTGATGGCGGAGAAGGTTGGTGTTGCTGTTGGTGCTGCTGGTGTGCCTGGTGATTTGGTGTTGGGGCTGAGCGTGGAAGCAATCAGAGGAGCAAGGTGAGATAGTTTCAAGGGCACAGATGTTGCTGCAATAGATGTCAGCTGCAGGTGAGATGACAGAAGCGATCTGTCAGTGGTGAGAGAGGTTGTTCCAATGAGGTGGCACTGGACATACAGTTGGCTCTAAACACTTGCAAGCTAAAGAAATCTCTATATGTCATACAAATGCAGTACCCAACAGTTTTTGCGCTCTGAAACTGACCATTTTGACTTGGTAATGGCAAATGAACTAGGTAGTATAATAGGTACTAGGAATGGAAGTAATGGCACCTCTCGGTGACAGCAACCACAACCTGATCAAATTTGCATGATCTAGGATAAAAAATGATCACAAAGTAATACCTAGGGTGCAAATGAGATCGACAGTAAGGATGAATTCAAATAATTAACGTATTGAATTATTGCTTCCTAAAGTTATTCACTGGTGAAGATACAAGTAGAATGCCACCCGTATAACTGAAAGCAAAACACCCTATGGTTGGGGTGCTTTCAGTATAACGGTTAATCAGTCTTTCACGTGTGTAATGGTTAATCAGGCCTTCATACATATTGTGCCATTGGATCTGCTGTCACAACAGTCGACTTATTCATGCTGGACCTCATCTGCAACTGTTTCCCTCATTTGAGAGTTGGATCATCTACATACACCTACCAAAATGAGGTAAGCTCACCTCTGCACCCGGTGGGTGGGCACAGAGCATCTACTGTGCAGCCTCACCTGCCAGGCACCTCTTAGTTGCAGTTCCACCTACAAGGTACATTCACCAGGGTGATACCAGGAATGAGAAACTATTGTTATGGGGAGAAACCGAGATACTCCGGAAGAGAGAAAGCTAAGAGGAGATTTAATTGAGGTTTTCGAATCTATCAAGGGTTCTGATAGGGGATAATTATGGGATAGCAATCACCACAAGGACTGCAGAAGTTGAAGGAAATGGCCCACCACCCCCTTCTCAGGGCAACAGGTAATGGGCAAAAAAAAATGGAGCTTTGCCAGCATTGCCCGCGTCCAGAAAACATATTTGAACAAAAAACTTCCTCTGATTGGGGAGTCTGTAGCAAGGGGTCATCAATTTAGAATTGTCACTAAGAGAGTGAGGAGACAGTTTAGGAGAATTTTTTTAATGCAGAGAGTTGTTCCCTTTTAAGGAAAGAGTAGATAAACATTTGAAGTAGAAGATGATTTCGGGCTATGGAGAGAGAGCAGGGCAGTGGGATTAGCTTTGGATTGCCTTGGCAAAGAGCCAGTTCAGACACAGCAGAATGAATGGCCTCCTTCTGTGCAGTAAACTTCCATGGTTCTCAAATCTGGGGTCAGTACTCGATATAAAATTATGAGCCAGCACTTAAAACATTGATTTGGGATCAGGAGTAGAATTTAGAGCCAATACTTATCCTTGGTAGAGAAAATGCATACATAGCATTGGGGCTAAGGCTGAAACTCTGAAATCTGCCATTTTCATCAGCCTCAGCATACAGCCGACTGCATCTGCCCTCAATAGAGGCGGTTGGGAAACCTGGGAGAATGTGTTTTTCATGCTAAGCCTCTGTTTCCCACCCGCAGCCAGCCAGATTGAGAGGCTGGTTGGCTGCGGGCAGGTAGGCCTGCGGCACTAGGCCGCACAGAGGAGGGAGGGGTGGTTGCGGGGTCAGCCGGAGGTGCACGGGGTGGGCCAGGACCAGCACGGGGGGTGGTGGGGTGGGGTGGTTGATAAGGATTGGGGAGGGGGGTATGAGGAAAGTCAGGTGGCGGCCGGCGAAGGATCGGGTGGGGTGGGGTGCGAGGAAGATTGGGGCCGGGGCCAGCCGGACAGCACGATGTGGGGGGGGGGGCTCTGCCAGGATTACGGGGCAGCCAGAGGAGCAAGGGTGTGGGTCTGCAGAAGATAAGTACTGGGAGAAGCACAGAGAAGCAGGGGGAGGCCTCGTGGAGGCCTGCGGGGGTGGGGGAGATTGGTGGCCTCAGAGGGGCGGAATTGGCGGCCTGGGTGGGGGGGTTGGAGATGTCATGGGGGGGATTCCGATCGCGGGTGGGTTAGGCAGTGACCCTGAATCCAGGAGGTAGGTGTAAAGGCACTTACCTCCTGGATGCCGTTCTCGCCTTGCATTACCTGGCGGGTTGCACAAGGTGTGAAAAATCCGACCAGCTACAGTAAACACAAAATGGAGGTTAAAGAAGAGGCTTCCAACCTCATCATAATATTTAAATAGAGGCCCACCTTCTGGCAGGGGGCTGGCTGCCCGCCCCCATTAAAACCAGAAGTGGGCGGGTTGGAGGCGGGTTCAGGTCAGGATTCACATTTTTAACACTTTAACTGCCCCCACGTTCCCAACCCACCCGTTTTTTTAAAGTTAACATTCCCCCCATGTTACAAAGAAAATTCAACTCTGAAATTTCTCCTTGTCCTCAGAAATACTCAAACTAAAAATGTCAGGATATCTGTTTAACACTAGAACCTAAATTATTAAATACTTACTTGTTGCATTTAACAGTCTACATTTCAATGCCGTCAATAGGACTGAAACCATATTATTCCATGGAGTATTTTATCATATCTCTATAAATATTCTTGTCGTCTTTATAATTCTCTCTTAACAAACAACTTATCCAAACTAATCTTAAAGGAGTAAAGTTAGTGTTGCTGTTAGCATTAGAATCACTATTGGCAAACTAATGTTATCTGGGTTGAGGTGGATAACTGTTCAAAAGGATACAAGGATGATACTGAAGTTATAACGATCAGGAAACACTGTACAAGCTGGGGCTTTTTTCTCTAGAAAAGAGAAGGTGGCGGGGTGAGCTGGTCGAGGTCTTTAAATTTATGAAGGGGTTTCAAAGGGTAGACGTAGAGAAGATGTTTCCACTTGTGGGGGGTGGGGGTGGTGGGGAAGTCCAAAATTGGGGGTCATAAATATGAGATAGTCACTAATAAATACAATAAAGAATTCAGGAAAAACTTCTTTACCCTGAGAGTGGGGTTAGAATGTGGAACTCGCTACCACATGGAGTAGTTGAGGTGCACAGCATAGAGGTCTTGAAAGGGAATCTAGATAAGTAGATAAGGGAGAAAGGAATAGAAGGATGTGCTGATAGAGTTGGATGAAGTAGGGTGGGAGGAGGCGCGTCTGCAGCATAAACACTGGCATAGACCAGTTGGGCCGAATGGCCTGTCTCTGTGCTGTTAATTCTATGTAAAATTACTCTATTCCTTTGTTTTCTATCATTTCCTTTTCAATCATTTCGTTACCTTCGGATACTCAGTCATCTCCATGTCAACTATCTCTGTTGTCCTCTATAATATGCCTTCAAATTTTTAAGACTATTTGCTCCTCTTTCTCTTTACGTCTCCATGTTGTATTTTCTTGCCTCAATCTTTCCCTCTCCATTCTACTTGATCTCTGGTTTTATTCTCACCATCTTCCATGAAATCCTCTCAGCTCTGCCTCAGTGTCAACACATTGCACCAACGGCATACCCACGAATGCTTTCTTCAGGGAGTCATCACGATGAGATTATTTAATTGGTGCTGCTGCTATCAGTAATAAAATATAACAAGAGAAATCTAATATTAAGTTTCATTTTAGCTTGTGCTGTTGTAAATGTGGCGAGCACTTGGATATTTCCTATGCTTTTGTGTGAGCGTTTAGTACCCGCTGTTGAAAATCCCTTCATGGAGCATTTACTTAAATGTGTCATCGGCTCCAGAGATGCAATAGGCCCTCTGCTGATGACACATTATCAATGTAAAGAAGGTGAACTCAATCCCTCCATTGGTGTTCCGGTCCTGAGCTCTTTTGGGTTCCATCAGCTGCTGTCTGAGGCCATGCAAAGCGCGAGCCTCCATTCGATTCACTATGCCAAAAAAATGGGGGAGGAGTAGCTTGTAAATTGTGTGCCTCTGCATTCGAGTTACTCCCCTGATGCCTCACGATTAACACAAAAGGACTTTAGGTAGGATTAAAGCTATGCGATTATGGGTAGATCCAGCCCAAATAACTTTTTGTTTATTTTAATAATTTTCCACGGTGCTAATTCATTACATATTGCAATAATGTAATTATCATGCTGGTATGCAACTTTAACATTAATCAGTTGTAATCCTGTTCCAGTACTTCCTGAACTGATAATTGCAAAATAATTTATTTTTACAATGTCAATGAATTGGGCCAAAAATTCATCCCGGTGCGCGAGAGTACGCACTGTGTACTCTCGCGTAGTCTCTCTCCAATTGCCGGTTTTCTGCATGCCCTGCGCATGCGCTGAAAACCGGCAATTGGTCTTTTGAAAAGGGGGCGGTTCCTCGGTGCATCGCATGCGCGCTACAGGCTGCGCGCACGCTGTGCACTTAGTGCTTTGGACGCGCAGGTAAGTACGGAAGATTTTAGAAATGAAAAAAGGAGGAGTAAGACCCACTTTTAACAAGGTAAGTAGTGAATTAAGTATTATTTTGAATTTTTTTTAACAGGTATATCTTTTTTAGAGACTTTAAAGACAGGTAAGTTTATTTTTATAACTTTTTAAAAGATTTTAAATTTTTTCAAAAATTTAATTTTTTATTTAAAATGGTTAATTTATTTAACTATACTTATTTTATTAATGTGATGGTTTTTTTTTAAATTTAATTGAGGTTTAGCTGTTATTTTGGGGGGGTGTAAGATTCATAGATTTCACAGCACGTATGTGAAACTTATGAATGGAAGATGGTGTGCTGCCATTGGCTCTAACTGAGTCACGTGATCCCACAGCTCGCACGAATTCACTACGCCGGTGGGATACGCAAGCACTGCTCAGCTGATGTCTGGAACATCAAGTTCGTGCGAGCTGGATCTGAAAAAGCACAAGCGGAGTGAGAGATCGCGGGGAAGCCTTACCCCCGCGGGAACAGAGCGAGATCAATTTCTGGGCCATGATTAAAATTCAGATTTTTTGAGGATTTGCTGAGATCAAATTGGAAGCGAAGTATCTGAGTAAATTATGCCGATATGAGATTAAACAGAATATAATTTGATGATTTGTACCCCACATGAAAGTTATTAGGTACTTGTTAATTATACTCTAAAGCCTACTTCCGTTAAATTTAGATAATCTGAATTTAGCTTCTTTCTGATTAGTTTCATCATATGTATTCCATTTGTTTTAATGGTTTTCTTTCTGTCTTGTCCCTTGATTCTTTTTATGCACTTTGTTTTTTTTCCTTCTGTTCTTTTACATTTTAAACTTTCCTCACCATCTACATTTCCTGTGCTCGTCCCGGTTTCAATTTATTTAATTTAATTTTTTTGTTCTTATTTCACCTTTTGCTCTCATCGTTCTGCTTTATTTTTCTTTTTTCCAATTCAATTTTGTCCCTATCTCTAATTTTTTATCTTTCACTTCTTTAATAATTGGTTTATTGTTTTCCATTTTCTGCTACAAATTCCCCCTCTGTATTTTGTTCAACAGTTATCTCCCATAATTTTCTCACTTCATTTTATTCAATCTTTGCTAGCAGTCAAGTTCTAGCACTCCCATTCCCCCCGTTTAGTGCCTGAAATAGATCTACCATTTCCGAGTCATGAATCCTTCTAATACTGTTCCATTAGTATTGTCCCTTTCCAATCTGTCAGTGAATTTCTCAATCACAAAGACACTGTAATAATCCCTGCTGCAGCTCCAATAGATATCTCACAATGGACATCATGGGGTATGTATTCTTGCCACCTTCTGCTGTGCACACACATACACACAAACCACATTAATAGAAATCTGATTCACTGATCTTTATTATGAAGAATAAAAGAGACTGTGGGACTCTGAATAAAAGGGGGGTGGGGGGGGGGGGGGGGGGCGAAACCCATAGGGAATTTAAACTGCCATTACTTAGGTTTATTGAAAGAGTCCAAAATGAAACCAGAGTTTGATGAAAAGATAATGCTTTTTTGTTGTGCGTTGTAACTTTTTGAATTGGGAATTTGAAGAGAAAATGCTAAAGAGATTTTGGCTTTTACATAGGATTACATAGGATATACGGCACAGAAACAGGCCATTCGGTCCAACCAGTCCATGCCGGCATTTATGCTCCACTCGAGCCTCCTCCTGTCTTTCCTCATCTAAATCTATCAACATAATTCTAATCAACTAAAGACATCATAATAAAACAATTCTATTTCATTGATTTTTACAATTTTATCTTGGATGCTGCATTAACCCTTAAAACAAGCCCGCCCTTAGACCCATTTTACCTGGCTTTATGTATTATCGGGTACATGAGGAAGGTTAATGATTGTACATTCAGCTTAATTTTTCCCCCTAAATGTTTGTGTTGAGCAAGGTGGGCAGAGGAAACGCTTCAAGGACACCCTCAAAGCCTCCTTGAAAAAGTGCAACATCCCCACTGACACCTGGGAATCCCTGGCCCAAGACCTGCACAAAGTGAAGGAGAAGCATCCGGGAAGGCGCCGAACACCTCGAGTCTCTTCGCCGGAAGCAAACGGAAGCCAAGCGCAAGCAGCGCAAGGAGCGCACGTCAACCCAAGCACCCCACCCACCCGCCCCTTCAACCACCGTCTGCCCCACCTGTGACAGGGACTGTAGGTCCCGCATTGGACTCATCAGTCACCTGAGAACTCATTTTTAATGTGGAAGCAAGTCATCCTCGGTTCCGAGGGACTGCCTAGAAGAGAAGAGACATCAATGCTGGGAAATTCAATATTTTGTGTACCAATCGCAGCACCAAGCATGTCTAGTTTAGGTATTGCACGGGTTACATATAAAATACTTCTCACTCTAAACCTTGGTTAAGTCCTATTGTGGGAACATTGAGGTAGAAATCTGTTTGTGGCCAGTTTCAGGTGCGAAGGCAGCAATGCAGCCACAATGTGTGCCTGAACCAGGGTGGGGGGGCTCAAGGCTTGCCCAAAATTGGGCCTCGAGCCGCATCTAAATAATGCCCATTTTATAGGAGTAGAATGGGCGCAAGAAGAGAGGTTCTTATCTAACTGGGGATGCTGGGGGTTTAAAAATAAATTTACTAATGGCCTGCCTTCAGGACTGCCGCAGACCCTCCGATCTATGGGGGCCCAAAGTCAGGCCCTTGCAGCAGATATCTTCAGGCGCCTGCACACTTGGGCATCTAACAATCACAGCCTCAGGAAACTGAGGGCGAAGACAGGGCGTAGTCGCTCTCACCTCATTTAAACAGGTGGGTTGGGTCTGCGCCTACTGCAGCCGCAGGCCCAGTTCCACAAGGAGGTGAAGCCCCAGAAATTCGTGGGATAGAGCAACGAGCACGGATACCTGACCTGACAGGACTCTGCCCATTTATCCTCTTCCCTGCATCTAGAGAACGCGGATCCCCAGGCGCAGGGAAATGTGAAGTCTCCCCGTATAATGTTATCATTGCTTCATGGGAGTTTATGCCTGCTCTGTACTGCTCCCTTTCAATTGGTTACTGCACAGCTGGAAGCAGCCAGCCCAATGGAGTACACACATTATCTGGGCTTGGACTCCCAACAGCTTTCGCTGATTGCTATGCAAAACAGTGAAGTTCGAGCTCCAGTTCTTCTCTGATGTCTTCGAATACATTTAAGGAAAAATTGCATGACAAACAGAGAATGTATGCGAGGTGGAAGTTTTTTTTTGTGTGTGTGCCTTATTGTTTACAGAAAAATGCTGGGTTATGGCAGTCCCTAAAAACGAGCTGTTTAATCAGACGATTAATCAATTATGGGATAGAAGACTAACAGATAGCTATTCACACTCTCGCTTCTCAGAAAGATGCAATTGTTTCAAAACCTACCCCTGGAATTTCCGCTGGGGTGCTTCTGGTTTTCTGCTGTGACCTCAGTGGAAGATCAGCGGAAAGCATAGAGAAACGACGAAAACAGAAGCACAAGTTCGGAGAGGTTAAGATGACTGTCTACAAAGCTGGAGACGATGTTTTGGCCATTTGGTAATAAAGACATATCATATCAGAAAGGGCTCAAAGGAAGGCCAGGTCTTAGATCAATGAGTTATCAAGAGTGGACGTGTGAGGGATATAAAGACAGTTCTGGTAGGACAGCAGCCTCCAGTGCTCCTTAGTTTTCCCAAGGGAGAAAATAACCATTTCTGGGGCCACAATCATGTTAAAATATGAAATAATCATTTGTGTAATTAAACTGAGACTAGATGCCATCCACAATTACAACCATTGTCATCCTCTTCTTGTCATAAATGATGGAGATGGATTGGGTCAAGATAATCTTCTGGGACCTACAGATATTACCTATGGCCAATTCCTCATCCACAGCACTATATTTGAGAGGTCTTGGCTGATCTAGATGTGTTGATCAAGGTAACCTTAAACATTTCAACATTATGTCGAGGAGCAGAGGCTTAAGTTAAGGTTATCGCAAAGTTCCCTCAGTGGTCAAATGGGCAAAGGCACTGCCTAATACGCAAGCACACAGGCCATCAAATGTGATCTTTGATCTTTGTTGCGTTAGCTAATCCAGTCAGAGCAGCAGGTGAGGTGGTACCAGCGGCTTCATTCCAAAGTGGTGGCCAGGTAGAGAGTGGGAGAAAATTAGCCAGGGTTCCCACTAGTGATTACTATTAGTGACTCCGACTGTAGAAAGTGTGTATGTCTGGACGTTGGATGAGGCTCAGGCTCAGCTGCGACACGCCCTATATCGAATTGTCTCCTGACAGGAACTGAGCTCAAAGCAAAGTAGGAGGACTGCTGATGCCTGTGCAAATCATACCCCAGCAAGAGTCAGTGTCTTAGAGAGTCAGAGGAGGGGAGACAATTTGGAAAAGCTTAAAAATCTAATTTAATGTTCTAACTTTAAGCAAGAAAAATACCTCCCATGTTTCTCCAAGGAAATTGAAAACTGACTGCTCTCCCAATGGGGATCAGAGCATTTTCTTTTACTGCACACTCAGGTATTCACACTGGGATGTAGGTGTCCTGCCATATTGCGTTCTTTTTGAATCTCTTCCTCCACCTGGTCTGAGATTTTATAACAATGATAGATATGCCCACAGGTGCTATGAACGCTGGTGATGTTGGCTACCGAGGTCCACTTCTCTCGAGTATTATGCACAACAACTTTTAATGTCACGTTCTTGAGATGTATCCTCTCATCCAAAAAGAATGATGAAAAATTAAGAACCCGACAGCTGTGTATTCATTCCCCAGTGTTCAGCAATGCCAATCCAGAGTAAATCACTGTTGGAGCGCATTTTGGCGTGGCTGGAAAACATTTAAAATATGCATTACCCACTTTGCGCAATCAGTCCTCATTGTAATGAATTGTGGAATATGGTTTATTTCAAGTGGGACAATATTAAGAGCTGCTTTCGAGAAAAAAAAAGCAGCTTATTATTTCTTTTAATTGGAAAATGTTCTAGTTAAAGTCTGAGTTACAAGACCAAAAGCTAACCAAGGGTGTCCTGATTATAATTGTTCATTTGCCTAAATGCATCCCAATCCACATTGATAAGTGCCTTCTCCAAATATTGTACACTTGCCGAGGCACTGGGAATTCTTTACTAGAAACCCAAACTCAGACTATTTCATTCTTGCTGCAGTCAGTCTTGGGAGAAAAGGGGGGAGGCTGTTCCAGATTAATAGCACAGCAGCGAGAGTTGCTGGGAATGTTACTATTAGCTCGATTGCCAAATTGTCCTGCTAGCTAATATAAGTTCACTCCATTTCTCAAGTTCTGCATTGCAATACTAACACAGTTTAAAGTGTTATAATATGTAAATGTTACCACTATCTTTTATTTATATAATAAAATCAACTATTTTTACTGTGGTAAAATCCTTTCATAGTTGAAATTCAGAAGCAATGCTCCTTTGACATTCTCCACAATACAGCCTCGGTTATTGCAGTTCAAAAGGTGGAACTTTCTGCAATCAGCTCTCTGATTGCAATAGGGCAACAGCAAAATTGTTTGGCCTTGGACTTTGTAGATTGCAGGGTGGGTCATTTTCCTCAAGAGTGCCATTTGGGCCAAGGTGAAATTCTAAATATAAAAACAACAGTGAAAGTCAGTAAAATATTTCTGATCCATCACTGGAGTTCTGGGCTCTACAACTATTAACAGAGCTCAAAAAAGTTTCAAAGTATCGGAAGAAGTTGAAGCGAAATGCCATTAAACAATGTCACCGGGAAAATTCAAAGTAAAATTATGAAACATACTCCGATACCAAACTGTCTATATATGAATATAAAAGTATTGCGTTAAGTACACATCCATCACATTTCAGTCTGTTAGTTGTATTAAAAAACAGGAACAAAGCTATTCATTTCCTGCTGTTTTTTTCCCCAGAACGTGATCAATTGGCCTTTCTTCAAGGGCAGGAGGTGAGGGTTTGATAGCTGCCCACTTATAGATACCTCCCACAGATGTGCCTATTTAGACCACTTCTCCCCCAGGAGTACCTGAGCACTGAGCATGTTGAACACAGCTTCATCTTACCACCAAAACATCACAACTGTGCTCCAAACCTCAGACGGTCACTGAGCAACATTGGAGACCCACAAATTTATTATAAATTTTCACTAGCTTTGGGTGGAAAATCAGTTTCATTAGCAAAGTGATTGACTTGAAACAAAATTATAATTGAAATGTCAAATCTCTAACCAAGGTGAACGCAATTTTGTTCCATTACAAAGAAACTGAGCAAATTTGAATCTGCTCCAATTTCTGGCTTAGATTTGGCTCAACCCTACCTACATGTTGTATCACTGTGACCTACTGGATTGAGATGTGTGTTGATTAACAGGGGTATTGTTGTTTTATGGTCTGGAAACTGGTTTGAGACTAACCAACCCATTTCATTATTGGGTAAACTGGAGCCGATATTCAGTGCCCTATTTGCGGCATTGCCACTGATAAATGTAACGTGACGCATACTTAGGAATGAAACTTAGTAAAGCTAGTGAGATTCAGGGTTTTTTGGGGGCTGAATCTCATGTCACCCCTTTCAACAGTGATGGGCAGAGCAAGCCTACTGCCCACCCAGTGAAGTTCCACGGAGGTCTGAGCCATTTTCAGGTTAGGGCTTATTAAAATAAAAAACGGTGAGCTGCCAGCGTGAAACAAGCGCTGATAAGAGGCTTTTTTAAATTTGTTTGTGGGATGTGGGCGTCGCTGGCATGGCCAGCATTTATTGCCCATCCCTAATTGCCCTTGAGAAGGTGGTGGTGAGCCGCCTTCTTGAACCGCCGCAGTGCGTGTGGTGAAGGTACTCCCACAGCGCTGTTAGGAAGGGAGTTCCAGGATTTTGACTCAGCGACGATGAAGAAACAGCGATATACTTCTAAGTCAGGATGGTGTGTGACTTGGAGGGGAACTTGGAGGTGGTGGTGTTCCCATGCACCTGCTGCCCTTGTCTTGCTAGGTGGAAGAGGTCGCGGGTTTGGGAGGTGCTGTCGAAGAAGTCTTGGCGAGTTGCTGCAGTGCATCTTGTAGATGGTACACACTGCAGCCACGGTACGCCGGTGGTGGAGGGAGTGAATGTTTAAGGTGGTGGATGGGGTGCCAATCAAGGGCTGCTTTGTCCTGGACGGTGTCGAGCTTGATAATGTGGGGGGTGGGGTGGGGGGGAGGAGGGGGGGGGGTGAAATCTGGTGGCTCCTTTGCAAAGCTGAGCTGGCAACTGCAATTAAAGAGGGAGGTCCAGGCGATTGTGGGGGAATGCAGAAGGACTGGCAACAGGTGAGAAGGTTCATGCTCTGCCTGGGGCCGCAAAACCGTCATTTACCTTAGTTAGGGAGCAGCCTTCAGTGGTTCCTTTACCTGCAGTTGCAGTGGGCAGGGCTTGCACAATGTGAGTGCCGCATGTTCACAGTTCAATATTGCATCAGGGTCCTGCGTACATCTAGTATCCCGACTTGTCTACAGGCTCCCACCTCTTTCCACCAGAGCCCTGGATGTCCATTTAAAAAAATAAATTCTTGGGACATGGGCGTCAAGAAGGCCGGTATTTATTGTCCATACCTAGTTGACCTTGAGAAGGTAGTGGCGAGCTGCCTTCTTGAACCACTGCTGTCCATGTGGTGATGGTACTCCCGCAGAGCTGTTAGGTAGGGAGTTACAGGATTTTGACCCAGCGACGATGAAAATGTGACAATGAAGAAATCTCCTGGCTCGCTCCAAGAACACGACAGGCTTGATGGCGGTGGGAATAGTGTCACGTTAATTTTGGTCTCCTACCGACCCATTTCCAAAATCAGCCCCATCAACTATACACCAAGATTTATTACTGCTTTGAAACACAAAGGGGGAGAAATTCGGCATTGCCCCGTTTGGGGTGCAATTATCGGCCGGGCGCAAAGTTTAGCGCCTGGCGCTAATTATCGCTTCCGACTGCAAACTTGGCTTCTATCGCCCCTGGAGGTGATTGGAGCGCTAAATCAGGCGCTTCACACCTGTCTTAAGGCACTAACGCCGAGGAGTGAGGCGCTAACTCAGAGCGCTGGCGAAGCTCATGTGATGTCAGTCAGCAATGGAACACAGACACACTGGCGCCGGCCAGTTCTTAAAGGGGAGGGTCGATCTTGCTCTCCATCCACACCCTGCTCATTGCAGCCTTGAATCTCAGCCTGGAGAGACCTGTACATCAAATCTGCTGGGAAGAACAATGGAGAGGCCCAGGGAAAGAGTTCAGAGTGCAGCCCCCATAGTCTCTTCTAAATCGATGCCAGGAAGGTCAAATCAAAATGAACCTGCAAAGTGCTGCTCAGTACCCAAAACTCCTTCACACAGCGTTGAATCTCTTCAGAAGTCTCTCTCTCTCTCTGAGTGCGTGGTGCAAAAATGTCGCTGACAAAAAAAGGCAAGAAGTGGTCGCCTTTAAATAGCACTCCCCCAGTCCCTTCCCGACTGCAAAACGCTCCCCTCAACCTGTCGTTGCTAGCGGCAGGCGGTAAGGCCAGGGGCGCCACTCAATATCCGCTCCGGGGTGGTACACGCTCGACTGATGTCACGATGTGCGGGCGCAGGAGATCGTGGCAGTAGTGTTTAGTGCCGCCGCAAAATGTCTGGTCAATTTCACGAGCGTCGCAAACATCGCCGTGCCCGGGCCCTAGTTGCTTTTTGCCCCATTAGCGCCTTCTTAGGGCACTAACCGGAGGCGCAAAGCAACCGAATTTTTCCCCCATACACACATAGAAAATGTATATAACATACATACGCACACATGCACACACCTACACTGTACTTCTATCTCAAGATTTATTGGGGTAGGTTTTATTATTTTGTTTGGATTGTAACACAGGGAATGTAGCTGAGGAGTAAACAAGAATCTACTGGAGAGGCCAAGAGCGAGCCGATAGGATTCATAGGGCTCGATTTTAATGGACCTCAGAGGGCGGGTTTGGAGGCGGGTCGGCAGCGAAAATCGGAGAAAATGCCGGTTGGCTGCGAAGCCGCCTCCAACCCGCCCCCACGCTAATTTTGTAAGTGTCGGGTCAGCCGCTCCCGAACTGACCCGACGCCAAACGGCGGAACAGGCAGTTAACAGCCTGTTAAGTGCCTTGCTAATCCTATTTTAATCTGCGATTCCGATTTTGGTGCGTTTGGCTCCTGTTTCCCGTCTTCTGAGAAACACTCCAGCTGCAATGAGTCGGGTTTCTCGAGGACATGATTTGTTGTCAGTTGCTGCAGCTGCTTAAAAGCAACATGGCTGACATTCAAATGCCACAACTTTGTTGTTGGAGGTTTGGGATAAGATTTTGCAACTCTACTGACCTTATGACTGTTCAAGCGGACACCCATCTGCAGTGTGACCGGATTGGAATAATCTCAGGCCGCTTTGACTGTGCGCTTGCAAGCTTCTTGCCTCAACTGAAATCTATAGCAACGGTATGGGAACCATTTATATCCTCTCATCCTGGTCGTCAGATTCGGAGGAAGAGCAGCCACGGCAGCATCACCAGCACCAGGAGCGCCAACCTCCTCCTCACCCACCTGATGCTGCACAGGGTGGAGGGCGTCAGCGCAGGGCTGCACCTCGCCGCAGGAGATACCCCCAACACAGGGTTTACAGGCAGAGGATCAGCTTCCTCAGCATGACTGAGCAGCAGTGCCAAAGGAGGCTGAGACTTTCGAGAGACGTAGTCGCTGACATCTTTAGCAATGCTGCACCAACACCTGGAGCCCAGAGGAGCGGGTGGACACCCCTTACCAGTGGCTGTCAAAGTCATCACCGCACTCAACTTCTTTGCTTCGGGTTCTTTCCAGGGATCATAACATAAGAACATAAGAACATAAGCTGCAGACATAAGTGACATCTCCCAGTCGGCCGCACACACCTGCATCACGCAGGTCACCGATGCCCTCTTTGCAAAGGCCCACAATTACATCCAATTCTCCATGGATGGCCCAAGTGTGACCGCGCGTGGTTGGTTTTACCAACATCGCAGGCTTGCCAATGGTGCAGGGTGTCATAGACTGCACACATGTAGCCATTAGGGCCCCCTATCACAACCCAGCTGTATTTGTCAACCGCAAGAGATTCCACTCCCTGAACGTCCAGCTGGTGTGTAACCGCAAGAAGATCATCATGCATGTTTGCGCTAAGTACCCTGGCAGTTGCCATGATTCCTTCATCCTGCGCCAGTCTACTGTGCCTCAGCTCTTCCATCCGCCAACCCAACTTTGCAGATGGCTACTTGGCGACAAGGGCTAACCCTGAAAAAGTGGCTTATGACACCGACGGGGAGGCCAACAAATGAGGCTGAGGAGCGCTACAATCTGAATCACTTATCCACCAGAAGCATCACCGAGCAAACCATCGGCTTGCTCAAAATGCGCATCCGATGCCTGGACAGATCTGGTGGAGCCCTGCAGTATGCACCAGCCAGGGTGTCCAGAATCATCGTGGTCTGCTGTGCCCTGCACAACATCGCACTGCAGCACGGCTTAGTGCTGCCAGACGAACAAGTGGCTCAGTACACACACTCCTCGGAAGAAGAGGAAGAGGACAAGGAAGAGGACGAGGAGGAGCATGGGGAGGAGGACGGGGCGCCATGCATTTTGGGGCCAGATGTGGCCAATGTAGCCGCACACGACCACATTGCTGGCTGTCTGGCAAGGGAAGCACTCATCCATGCCAGGTTTGCGTAAGCTTATGCTTCAAACACAGGTGGCTGGCAGATGGAGATGAATATAAGGCCGACATTCTCAAAACCTCATGCATCATCTGTCCAATAAACAGTGATTTCCGCTCACTCTCACCACCATCATTATAAATGGAATTAGCCCTGAGCCCTTACTCTTGAACTTCCATTTCCCAGAACACATAGGCCAGAACCTCAACTCTTTGCCATCACCTCTGTTTAATTACATCACAAAAGGATGACACTCGATATTTTAGAACACTATAAAACATCCAAATGACTACCCTTGTGACTCTTTGTGCTTTAACTTCTTCTTACACATGCTCCTACATGGTGCTTCCCCTGTGGCTTCAGCAGATGTAGAGGCACCTTGCTTACTTTGGTGCTGCACCTGCTTAGATGCCTTTGGCGGGCATCCACTGGGTTTGGGAGCCTGGGAGGCCTCCTCCACAGTCTGCTCTTCCTGTGGCTGTGCAGGGGCTGAGACGGCCATCTCAGTTGGGTGAGGAACCTGGGGCTCTGACCGAGGGCTCCGCAGTGGCATGGTCGTGTCAGCGCTTGGAGAGGATCCCACACTTCCTTGTTGTCTGCCACCAACATCCCTCTCATGGGTCACCTGCACTTCACTGCTAGCAAGTGGCTTGAGAGCAACCTGCTGCACCTCAGTGGGGCCATGAGGACCCGTCTCAGTACTGACAGTCCTCATAACGGGGACGTCCATGCACCTCTGGTGTCTCTCCTCAATAGATGCCCCTCTATCTGCCATAGCAGACCATCTATTTAGAAGAGTCACCATGTTCTGTTGAGTCTGGCGACTTATGTCCTCCAAGGAGGTTGCCACCCTCTCCATGGTGGCACGTTCATGCGCCATTGCCTCCACAAAGTCAGTGCTCGTGTTAGAGATGGACTCCTCCATTCTCTCCACACTCGCGGTTACCCTGGATGCAAACCCTGTCAGAGACTCCTGCACCTGTTCCTGGAGTTCCAGCACCGCTCTCTTTCTGGATGGCCCCAGAGGCACAGCGTCTACATGCAGCTGAGCTGAGCTAGGAGAGTCCTGCGACCTCCGACGAGGACTCACCACTGCTATCGCTGTCTCCACCATCTGCTGATGCTCACTTGTGAGCTGTGATACACCAGGTGACAGCACTACTCTATGTCGCGAAGGACCCACCGAGGTGTGCGTTGCTGCGCTGGTGATGGGTGCGCTGAGTCCTGGTGACGCTGCTCCCTCAGAGGCTCCAGGTTCCTCTGAGGATTCGTCTGGCTCTTCCTCCTGGACAGTGGGGAGGGGGGCTCTCGATGGTCCGGTGGGAGAGTAAAGGCATGAGTTAGACATCAGATTTGGAGGTAGCAGACACATCCTATTGTGCAGATGATCAGAAGTCAATCTCTATGAGCAACATACGCCATTGCAGTCAATCAGGAATTGTAAATGCGAGGGATGAAAATGCATTCTGTCACCAGCTTCCTCTAGTGCGTCCGTCTCTCCGTCCCCCACTTCCAGCTCCTCGCCACCTCCCATGATGTCGCGAGCAGCCTCCTCAGCGTGAGTTAATGTGGCGAGTGATGGTGTGCCTCCTCCTGTCTTGGCGCTCTCCTTCTTATTGTGGGCTATCTTTTCCTGCAAGGAGGGACACAAGTGGAGTTTCAGCGAGAGTGATAGAGTTACTGTGAAGAATCCATAAGGTAGAATCTTAGAGGGAGGCCAGGATGGAGTGAGGTGGCAAGAGGAAGGAACCTCCCTGTGTGTTGCTAGTTGTTGTCATTGCATAACAGTGAGAGCGAGTGTGAGGGCTGCATAGCAGGATGGTGAAGTGATTGAGTACAGAGAGAGAGATGGATAGGTAAGGGTGCAAGGGGAGTAAGGGTAAGGTGGGATGTGGGGGAGCAGGCTGACAATGCAGAGTGCTGGTGATGAGAAGAGAAGGGAAGCAGAGTGAAGGTAAGTGTGATGTGGTATCACTTTTGATGTTCAGACAAGATCATTGAAGTGTTTGCGGCACTGGAACCAGGTGCGTCCACACAGCGACATTGCGCTGACCTCCTCAGCGATCTCCAGCGAGGCTGCCTTTGTCTGTTGAGGAGGCTTCCTGCGGCCATCGGCAGGGAACAGAATGTCCCTGCGCCCTCTTACTCCCTCTACAAGAGCTTGCAGGGAGTCGTCATTGAATCTAGGAGCAGCCTTCTTGCCTGTGGCAGCACTCATGGTGATCCTGGCCCTTTCCAGCAGCAGCAGTGAGAAATGAGAGGCTGAGGCTACAGGGAACCTTTAAAAAACAAGTGCAGCAAAGACCTCATCAGTGCAGACCCACAGACCCGCTGCAACTCATTGCAGGAGGCAGCGTGCACGAGGGGACTAACTGGTCCAATTAAGTCAAAATGGGACACCGGGAGCGGCTGAAACCGGCAGCGGGTCCGAAACCCGCCCACCAGGCAACCCGACTCCATCCCGCCTCCTCCATTAAAACCATCGGGGGAAAATTCAGTTGGTTGCGCCTCCCGTTAGCGCCTTAAGAGGGCGCTAATGGGCTCGCAAATCAGCTAGCGCCCAGGCGCGGCGATGTTTGCGCCGCTCACGAAATTAACTAGACATTTTGCGGCGGCGCTAAACACTACCGCCACGATCTCCTGCGCCGGCAGATCGTGACGTCAGTTGAGTGCGCAACGCCCCGGTATCGCCCTGGAGCGGATATTGAGTGGCGCCCCCTGCCTTACCACCTGACGCTAGCAACGACAGGTTGAGGGGAGCGTTTTGCAGTCATGAAGGGACTGGGAGAGCGCTATTTAAAGGCGACCGCTTCCTGCCTTTTATTGTTGGTGCCATTTTTGAACCACGCATTCTGAGAGAGAGGGAGAGAGACTTCTGGAGAGATTCAATGCTGTGTGAAGGAGTTTTGGGTACTGAGCAGCACTTTGCAGGTTCATTTTAAATCTGCCATTCCTTGTATCGATTTAGAAGAGACTGTGGGGGCTGCACTCTGAGCTCTTTCCCTGGTACTCTCCATTTTTCTTTACAGCAGATTTGATGTGCAGGTCTCTCCATGCCGAGATTCAAGGCTGCAATGAGCAGGATGTGGAAGGAAAGCAAGATCAACCCTCCCCTTTAAGAACTGGCCGGTGCCATTGTGTGTGTGTTCCATTGCTGACTGACATCACATGAGCTTCGCCAGCGCTCTGAGGTAGCGCCTTGCTCCTCGGCCTTTGCGCCTTAAGACAGGTGTGAAGAGCCTGATTTAGCGCTCCAATCACCTCCAGGGGCGATAAAAGTCAAGTTTGCAGTCGGTGGCGATAATTAGCGCCAGGAGCTAATCTTTGCGCCCGGCCGATAATTGCGCCCCAAATGTGGCGATACTGAATTTCTCCCCCATAGTATCTGATAGAGTTGGCTCTAACTGTAAACTGACATCCAAACTGAAGTGACACAAGGTCACCTGGCTCACACTGGAGGCATTCAGAAGTTTTATTTTAGGGATTTATACTGAATAATTCAGTATCTTGTGTGTATTCTAAGGCAAATGAAAATAATCGCTACTCTTCTGCTGGACCAGAAAGATTCTGCATCACTTATTGTAAAACACCTCTGCCACCGTTCCCCTGAGAAGCTCTCCTCGTACATGAACATAAATGAGATGTGGCATCCCGATAGATATCCTTGGTTAAATATCTTCAAACAAATTATTTTTCCGAGATTTGTCTTGCCAATCATTACTGCAACATTATGGTGCAGCTATTTTCTTTCTCGCAAAAGATATCTATAATTTAACTTGTCTGAAAATATTTCGGAATTGAATATTTTTGCAGCACATATGTGAAGGAGTATTGACAAGTGACTCGACTGCAAAAGGCTCGTGTTGCTTTAATCGGGTTCTCTGGAAAGAGCAAAACATTCTAATCATGTTCTGGTTTATGAAATGGTAAGAGAAATAGTGTCCTTGGAGGGTTAAACATTACAAAATTAAACCGTTTGTTTTCTCACAGAAAATCGAATCTTGCAGGTACCACCTCACCAGTCTTTATTGCATTGGGAACAATAAACTGCTCGCAAGTCTCAACAGAGTGCAATTTGTATTTTATCAGTGCAGCAAATTTGTTCCCAACACACATGGCGGGGAAATGAACTGCTGCACGATTGATGGTTTTTTGTCTGGAGTTGTCCACTCGCTTGGAAAAGAGCTGTTACCAAAGACTGTACTTTGCGGGCTGCCATTGTGCTTGAGGGAAATTTTTGGATCAAGCTCTTTTTTATAGTTTTGAACCTTCTGTTATACTCATATACATAAGTAATACGTTGTCAGGGAGATACCAACATATGGAGTAGTGGAAAGATTCCTATTGCAATATTATGCACTGCATTGTACATTTCATTGACGGCCCGTTGAGATGGTACCTTTCATTTCCAAGACACTTGATTATCTCTACCACTGAAGCACTGTTCTATTGCAGTACTACAGTTTAAGCTTCTGTGTGATCATTGTCTCACTGGTGTCACTGAATTACATTACCATTATATCTGTTTCCACTTTCCTCGATCACCACCGACTCCATTTACTCGATTGCATTTCTGACCACTGTTGCTAACCAAAATGTCTATTGATAATGAAAGGTTGTTTCCCTTCTGTAGTTTTGCAGGGTTTAAATAACTGAAGATGTCTTTTATGTTTTATTGCCCTTTGTGACCAATTGTGTCATCGCAGGCAGAGATTCTCCCGGATCAATGTTAACTGGTTTCGCCAACATTGAGCTTTTATTTTAGTTTGGACTTGGATAAGTTTCAGCGGTTGAAACACTTTGCTGCATCCTTGGAAGCCACGTGTATCGACTTGCGGTTTGGCTTCGGCTCCTCCTGCATTATCTTTTCCATGGGACCTGACTTTTGAGGGATGCCAAAGATGACTTGGTCTTCGGCAGCAGCGCGAAACGGGCGACGGCGAACCGGCCGCCAATTTTACACCATGCCCGATTTTCTTTTCCATTGAAGTCAATCGGGCTGCCGATTCACCTTCACCCGTTTTGCATTCCTGCTGAAGACCGATTTCACCCCCAGAATCTAGCAACTTTCTTATCGATGGGGGGGCGGGGGGGGGGGGGGGAAGAAAGTCAACATCAAGGCTCCCGGGTTGTAAAACGGGTGCAATGATGATGGATTTAGCAGTGATATGGCCGCGCCAGATCTGTGCGTGCGTTTGGGCCGCTGCTAAATTAGTCAGGGCCTTTCTTTAGGCAGCCCTTGCAACTGCCTGAAACACACTGTATTTAGGGTTCTATATTGTAACGAGGGTCCGACACTCGTTTCAGAACCCGTTTGTGAAATTTGTTAAGATTTGTTGGCGCATGCGCTGAGCAGCATTGCAGTTGCGCAGCAGCTTAACCAGTGACCTTAAAAGGGACCACAGGAGACGGCGGGGAAAAAAAAGTGTTTTTTTAAATAAACTTACCTTTATGTGGAGCCAGGGAGGGGGTCAGGAAAACATAGAAACATAGAAACATAGAAGATAGGAGCAGGAGGAGGCCATTCGGCCCCTCGAGCCTGCTCCGTCATTCGATGAGATCATGGCTGATCATCCAAACTCAGTACCCTGTACCTGCCTTCTCCCCATATCCCTTGATACCTTTAGCCTTAAGAAATATATCTAACTCCTTCTTGAATATATTTACTGACTTAGCCTCAACTACCTTCTGTGGTAGGGAATTCCACAGGTTCACCACTCTCTGGGTGAAGAAATTCCTCCTCATCTCTGTCCTAAATGGCTTACCCCTTATCTTTAGACTGTGACCTCTTGTTCTGGACTCACCCACCATCAGGAACATCCTTCCTGCATCCAGTCTGTCTAGCCCTGTTAGAATTTTATAAGTTTCAATGAGATCTCCTCTCATTCTTCTAAACTCCAGCGAGTATAAGCTCAATCGACCCAATCTCTCCTCGTACGTCATTCCTGCCATCTCAGGTATCAGTCTGGTGAATCTTCGCTGCACACCCTCCATGGCAAGAACATCCTTCCTCAGATAAGGCGACCAAAACTGCACACAGTACTCAAGGTGTGGTCTCACCAAGGCCCTGTACAGCTGCAGCAAGACATCCTTGTTCCTGTACTCAAACCCTCTCGCTACGAAGGCCAACATACCATTTGCCTTCTTAACCGCCTGCTGCACCTGCATGCTTACCTTCAGCGACTGGTGCACAAGGACACCCAGGTCTCGTTGCACTTCCCCTTCTCCCAATCTATTGCCGTTCAGATAATAATCTGCCTTTCTGTTTTTGCCACCAAAGTGGATAACCTCGCATTTATCCACATTATACTGCATCTGCCATGCTTCTGCCCAATCACCCAACCTGTCCAAATCATACTGGAGTTTCTCGGCATCCTCCTCGCAGCACCCACGCCCACCCAGCTTTGTGTCATCTGCAAACTTGGAGATATTACATCTAGTTCCCTCGTCTAGATCATTAGAGTGCTCCTCCCAGCTCCACATCATTACTGTGGGTCACTGCTGGCCCGCGATCGCAACCCCTCCTGTTCTCCACCCCCGCCTTCCAGGACTTACCTGAGGGCTGCTGCCAGTGAGGCAAGCGGCCCACATTTGATCTTGCCACCCGATAAATGCGGACAGCTTTACCTTGGTTATTACAATGTAGTCCGAGTCCAACTTCTGTCGAGCCTTGGTCCTCCTGGTTCAGGCGGCAGTTATGCACTCAAAAAAGGGCCATAATGAATTGTTGCCCCAGGGCTAGCGGTGAAATTGGCCTTGGGCAGTAGCTCAAAGTGGGCTTTGAGGTCAACAGAAAACAAATCGGGCAGAGTGTAAAACGGGCTGAGATTCAATATTCACCTTTTGTGGAAGAATATCTTCTCCCTAGTGCTTTGCTTTCAATTCTCCTTCTTAAGTGGTTGCTCGCTGATAAAAAAGGTGCATAACATTTATGAATTAGGACAACTAAATTAAATTTTTTTTAAAATATATTCATTCACGGGATGTGGGCGTCACCGGCATTTATTGCCCATTCCTAATTGCCCTAGAGAAGGAGGTGGTGAGCCACTTTATACAACTTGCTGGGCCATTTCAGAGGGCAGTTAAGAGTCAACCACATTGCTGTGGGTCTGAGTCACATATCGGCCAGACTGGGTAAGGACGGCAGATTTCCTTCCCTAAAGTGCATCAGTGAACCCGATGGGTTTTCACAACAATCCGGTAGTTTCATGGTCACCATTACTGACACTAGCTTTTTTTTATTCCAGATTTATTTATTAACTGAATTTAAATTCCCCAGCTGCCGTGGTAGGATTTGAACTGATGCCTCCAGGATCATTATTCCAGGCCTCTGGATTACTCGTCCAGTAACATAGCCACTTTGCTACCGTACGAGGCAGTAATGTCAAAAATGGTATATAAGTAGCGCAGTTTGACACAAAGTGGTATCACAATACACTGACTCCACTGTATGACTGTCGCATACTTTAGGAAATCAAATTTTCCCTACAGCAGGTTAGCATCTACTGCTGATACTGACGCTTTACTGCACTATTATAGCCAGTGTACAGACTGTAAATATGGTATAGATTTTCTGCCAGAAGTAGCTATTAGTCTGTCAGGACTATAGAAATAATGACAGGCACGTGTGGTTAGGCTATACCTGGTGCATTCACATGATGACCCTTACTCCCTGCAGTCACTTCAATATTAATAACTAGAGTATATTTCTGCACTCAGTGATATTTCTTCAAAAAATGTCAGCTGTCGACTTACTTGGTGGGTTCAGTCAATGTAAATGTGAACTTGTATCTCCTCTCGGATGTTGAAAATATTAGATAAGATGCAGAAAACAATCTTGTAGCTGACTGATTGGGACTAGTTCCAAAACCCATTGCAATCCTATACATTACCTTTGGATTCTTTTTTAAACTAAAACAGGACAAAAGTTGTTTTGACAAGGAAACCACTAGTATTAAAATAGTACTATAAAAAGGGTTCAAAATATAGCTGCAGTGGAAAATGGCCTTCTAATAGAGGGGGTACGTCTTGTATAATTCTGCAGTTGCTCATATCACTAAGGCTTGTGACGTACACTCTCTGATGTAACTGCTTGATCTTGTAAAGCAAGTCTGAATGCAGGTTAAATCATCAAGGGGGAAAAATTCAGTATCGCCCCGTTTGGGGCGCAATTATCGGCCGGGCGCAAAGATTAGCGCCTGCCGCTAATTATCGCCTCTGACTGCAAACTTGACTTTTATCGCCCATGGAGGTGATTGGAGCGCTAAATCAGGTGCTACACATCTGTCTTAAGGCGCAAAGGCCGAGGAGCGAGGCGCTAACTCAGAGCGCTGGCGAAGCTCATGTGATGTCAGTCAGCAATGGAACACAGACACAATAGCCCCGGCCAGTTCTTAAAGTGGAGGGTTGATCTTGCTCTCCATCCACAGCCTGCTCATTGCAGCCTTGAATCTCGGCCTGGAGAGACCTGTACATCAAATCTGCTGGAAAGAACAATGGAGAGGCCCAGGGAAAGAGCTCAGAGTGCAGCCCCCAAAGTCTCTGCTAAATCGATGCAAGGAAGGTCAAATCAAAATGAACCTGCAAAGTGCTGCTCAGTACCCAAAACTCCTTCACACAGCATTGAATCTCTCCAGAAGTCTCTCTATCTCTCTCAGAATGCGTGGTACAAAAATGTCGCCAACAAAAAAAGGCAGGAAGCGGTCGCCTTTAAATCGCGCTCCCCCAGTCCCTTCCTGACTGCAAAACGCTCCCCTCAACCTGTCGCTGCTAGCGGCAGGCGGTAAGGCAGGGGGCGCCACTCAATATCCGCTCCAGGGCGTTACCGGGGCGTTGCGCACTCGACTGACATCACGATCTGCCGGCGCAGGAGATCGTGGCGGTAGTGTTTAGCGCCGCCGCAAAATGTCTAGTTAATTTCATGAGCGTTGCAAACATTGCCGCGCCCGGGCGCTAGTTGCTTTGCGCCCCATTAGCGCCCTCTTAAGGCGCTAACGGGAGGCGCAACCAACTGAATTTTTCCCCCCAAGAATTTACAAAACCAAAATAAAAATATAAAACTATACATTTGAAAATTAAATGCAAGAGAGTTAAAGGTAGTGGGCAATTTCAAAGTTCAAATAATGGCCCGGAATTTGCGGAATCTGTCAAATCAGGGAAACTGACGGAAACTTCGGCTCTTCCGCAGTAATTACGCTATTAAATACGCCATTAAAAGTTAAACCCAAAGGGCTGAGGTGTAACTAGAGTGTTAACAGCGTATTGACTGCTAAACAAAGGTTATGACCCTGAAAAACTGATTTTAATTTTGTGCAGTTATCTGTTTTAATAAAAACTAAAATCTTTAGGAAACTTCAAAAGAAAATTTTAATTTAAAAAAAAACTTTGTTCATCTTTATTCAGGTTTACCTTGCCCCCATGTGAGAGCCCCAACCTTTGTTTTGCTCTCTCTAACATTTTAAAATATTTAGGGGGTGAAATTCGGTATCGCCCCGTTTGGGGCGGAATTATCGGCCAGGCGCAAAGTTTAGCGCCTGGCGCTAATTATCGCCTCCGACTGCAAACTTGGCTTCTATCGCCCCTGGAGGTGATTGGAGCGCTAAATCAGGCGCTACACACCTCTCTTAAGGCGCTAACGCCGAGGAGCGAGGCGCTACCTCAGAGCGCTGGCGAAGCTTATGTGATGTCAGTCAGCAATGGAACACAGACACACTGGCGCCGGCCAGTTCTTAAAGGGGAGGGTCGATCTTGCTCTCCATCCACACCCTGCTCATTGCAGCATTGAATCTCAGCCTGGAGAGACCTGTACATCAAATCTGCTGGAAAGAACAATGGAGAGGCCCAGGGAAAGATCTCAGAGTGCAGCCCCCACAGTCTCTTCTAAATCGATGCAAGGAAGGTCAAATCAAAATGAACCTGCAAAGTGCTGTTCAGTACCCAAAACCCCTTCACACAGCGTTGAATTTCTCCAGAAGTCTCTCTCTCTCTCTCAGAATGCGTGGTGCAAAAATGTCGCAGACAAAAAAAGGTAGGAAGAGGTTGCCTTTAAATAACTCTCCCCCAGTCCCTTCCCGACTACAAAACGCTCCCCTCAACCTGTCGCTGCTAGCGGCAGGCGGAAAGGCACGGGGGTGTCACTCAATATCCAGCCCGGAGCGCTACCGGGGCGTTGCACGCTCGACTGACATCACGATCTGCAGGCATAGGAGATCGTGGTGGTAGTGTTTAGCGCCGCCACAAAATGTCTGGTCAATTTCGCAAGTGGCGCAAACATTGCCGTGCCCGGGTGCTAGTTGCTTTGCGACCCATTAACGGGAGGCGCAAAGCAACCAAATTTTTCCCCCTTAGAATTTTAGGAGCTTAACTGCTTCCTGGTTCGCTGTCTGTGAGAATTCAGCGTTTTGATTGGCTACTTAGCAGCTCTTCACTGGGAATCCCCATTAACTTCCGTTGATTTAAATTACGCATCGGAAAACCCGAACTTCGATACAGAGATCATGGGATCGGGGCCTTTGCTTCGCCGCTGACCGCAAATTCCGGGCCAATTGTGTACAAATCTTAGGAGCTCTCTCTCTCTCTCCTGGGGGCTCAGCAAGTTTATCCAGTGAGTACCTGAACCAGAGATCAGGAAGATTGCAGGTACTATCCTCAAACTGTGCTGAGTTAGCTGTTTTAACCGAACGAGTGATAGATGTGTTACAATTGACCTTAACGCCGGTTTTACTGAAGAGAAAGAAATAGTAACCTCTGCTGAAGTGTGCATGCAAGGACATTGGGTGAGAACAGGTGGTGTTAGGTGATGGTAAGCGATCTCACCCCATGGTTGAATACCCTGCTAACACCAACATGAGTAACAGCCACGAGAATGAGGTAGCAGAGGCCTGCTGATCTGGTTCAATGCCTTCAGGATAAAACCCGGGAGAGTTCAAAAGTAGCAGGAGCAGAGCGAGAGCGCCAAAACCCGGGAGAGTTCAAAAGCAGCGGGAGCAGAGCGAGAGCGCCAAAACCCGGGAGAGTTCAAAAGCAGCGGGAGCAGAGCGAGAGCGCCAAAACCCGGGAGAGTTCAAAAGCAGCGGGAGCAGAGCGAGAGCGCCAAAACCCGGGAGAGTTCAAAAGCAGCGGGAGCAGAGCGAGAGCGCCAAAACCCGGGAGAGTTCAAAAGCAGCGGAGCAGCTGAGATACAAAGACCGGGGAGTGTAAAGAAGTAAAAAGTAATCGAAGTGTGACGTCACCAGAAAGCAGGTAAGTGATTGGTTGGTGAGTATTTCTCTATTTCTCGCTTTTTTTCCAAACTTGAGCATCTAAATTTAAGTGCCTTGGTGTAGATTAAAAGATATAAGTGTTCCAAATTTTAAAACTAATCAATTAATTGAGTTGGGAAACCAGGCAATGTGTTGTTGTTGTTGCATGTGGGAGCTGGTGGACACCATTGAGGTCCAGGGCAACCACATCTGCAGCAAATGTTGGCTGCTCGAGGAACTTCGGCTCAGAGTTGATGAGCTGGAGTCCGAGCTTCAGACACTGCAACATATTAGGGAGGGAGAGTGGTACCTTGACACTATGTTCCAGGAGGCAGTCACACCCACTAGAATAATTACTTCCAATTTGGCCCATGGTCAGGGACAGGAGGGTGTGACTACAAGCGAGGCAGGTATTGGGATCCAGGAGGCAGTGGTGGAGGAGCCTCAGCCCTTGGCCTTGTCCAACAGGTACGAGATTCTTGCTCCCTGTGTGGACGAGGCCAGGGACTGCAGGGAGGATGAGCAAACTGACCACAGCACCGTGGTACAGGGAGCCATTCAAGTGGGGGGAGCAAAAAGAAATGTTGCAGTGATTGGGGACAGTATAGTGAGGGGGATAGATACTGTTCTCTGCAGCCGAGAGTGTGAGTCCCGAAGGCTGTGTTGCCTGCCCAGGGTTAAGGACATCTCCTCTGGGCTGGAGAGAAACTTGGAGTGGGAGGGGGAAGATCCATTTGTCATGGTCCACGTAGGTACCAATGACATCGGTAGGACAAAGAAAGAGGTTCTACTGAGAGAGTATGAGCAGCTAGGGGCTAAATTAAAAAGCAGAAACACAAAGGTAATAATCTCTGGATTACTACCTGAGCCACGAGCGAATTTGCATAGGGTAAATAAGATCAGAGAAATGAACGAGTGGCTCAAAGACTGGTGTGGGAGAAATGGGTTTTGATTTGTGGGGCACTGGCACCAATACTGGGATAAGAGGGAGCTGTTCCGTTTGGACGGGCTTCACTTGAACCATGCTGGGGCTAGAGTCCTGGCAAATCGAATAGCTAGGGCTGTAGAGAGGGCTTTAAACTAAATAGTTGGGGGGAGGATCCAGGTGAGTGGGAAAATAAAAAGTCAATGAGAAATGAGAAAGCAATAGAGCAGGCTAGAGATGGGGGAAATAATAACCAGAGTGTGACAGGAAGGGACAGAATGTTTAAAAATAAGAGTGTAACAGAAAAAAAGGCCAAAACAAGGAAAAATAGTAAAAAGACAAAGTTAAAAACTCTATATCTGAATGCACGCAGCATTCGTCACAAGATAAATGAGTTGACGGCACAAATAGATACAAATGGGTATGATCTGATCGCCATTACAGAGACGTGGTTGCAAGGCGACCAGGGCTTGGAACTGAATATTCCAGGGTATATGATAATTCAGATGGATAGAAAGAAAGGAAAGGGAGGTGGGGTGGCTTTGTTGGTAAAAGATGGGATCAGTGCAGTGGTGAGAAGTGATATTGGCTCAGAAGATCAAGATGTAGAATCGGTTTGGGTGGAGATAAAAAATAATAAGGGGAAAAAGTCTCTGGCGGGCGTAGTCTACAGGCCCCCGAACAGTAGCAATGCTGTTGGACAGAGTATAAATCAACAAATAATGGAGGCCTGTAAAAAAGGTACAGTAATAATCATGGGTGATTTTAATCTCCATATTGATTGGACAAATCAAATTGGCCATGGTAGCCTGGAGGAGGAGTTCATAGAGTGCATCCAGGATGTTTTCCTAGAACAGTATGTAATGGAACCAACCAGGGAGCAGGCTATCTTGGATCTGGTACTATGTAATGAGACAGAATGAATAAATGATCTCATAGTAAAGTATCCTCCAGGAAAGAGTAATCACAGCATGGTTGAATTTCAAATTCAGTTGGAGGGTGAGAAAGTTGCATCCCAAACCTGTGTCCTGATCTTAAACAAAGGCAATTATAATGGCATGAGGGCAGAACTGGCTAAAGTGGACTGGAAAAACAAATTAAAGGGTAAGGAAGTTGAAATGTAGTGGCGGACATTTAAGGAGATATTTCATAACTCTCAACAAAAATATATTCCAGTGAGAAAGAAAGATTTTAAGAGAAGGAAGCACCATCCGTGGCTAACTAAGGAAGTAAAGGATGGTATCAAATTGAAAATGAAGGCATACAATGTTGCCAAGATTGGTGGGAGACCAGAGGATTGGGCAATTTTTTAAAAACCAGCAAAGGATGACTAAAAAAATAATAAAGAGAGAGAAGATGAATTATGAGAGCAAGCTGGCAAGAAACATTAAAACAGATAGTAAGAGCTTCTACAGGTATATAAAAAGGAAGAGGGTAGCTAAAGTAAATGTTGGTCCCTTAGAGGATGAGACTGGGGAATTAATAATGGGGAATGGGGAAATGGCAGAGACTCTGAACAAATATTTTGCATCTGTCTTCACTGTAGAAGACACTAACAACATCCCAATAATGGATAATCAAGGGGCCACAGGGAGTGGGAAACTAAAGACAATCACTATCACTAAGGAAATCGTACTCGGTAAAATAATGGGACTAAAAGACGACAAGTCCCCTGGACCAGATGGCCTGCATCCCAGGGTCTTAAAAGAAGTGGCTGCAGAGATAGTGGCTGCATTGGTTGCAATATACCAACATTCCCTGGACTCTGGAGAGGTCCCAGCGGATTGGAAAACAGTTAATGTAACACCCCTATTTAAGAAAGGAGGGAGACAGAAAGCAGGAAACTATAGACCAGTTAACCTAACATCTGTCATTGGGAAAATGCTGGAGTCCTTCATTAAGGAAGCAGTAGCAGGGCATTTAGAAAAACATACTGCAGTCAAACAGTGTCAGCATGGTTTTAGGAAAGGGAAATCATGTTTAACACCTTTGCTGGTGTTTTTTGAGCATGTAACAAGCAGGGTGGACAAGGGTGAGCCAGTGTATGTGGTGTATTTGGATTTCCAGAAGGCATTCGATAAGGTGCCACATTAAAGGTTACTGCATAAAATAAGAGCTCACGGAATTGGGGGTAATATATTAGCATGGATAGAGAATTGGCTAACTAACAGAAAGCAGAGATTCGGGATAAATGGGTCATTTTCTGGTTGGCAAACGGTAACTAGTGGGGTGCCACAAGGATCGGTGCTGGGGCCCCAACTATTTACAATCTACATTAATGACTTGGATGAAGGGATCGAGTGTAATGTAGCCAAGTTTGCGGATGATACAAAGATGGGAAAGAAAGTTGTGCAGAGGACTCATCTGCAAAGGGATATAGACAGGCTAGGTGAGTGGGCAAACATTTGGCAGATGGAGTATAATGTGGGAAAGTGCGAGGTTATCCACTTTGGCAGGAAAAATAAAAAAGCAAACTATTATTTAAATGGAGAGAGATTACAAAATGCTACAGTTCAGAGGGACCTGGGGGTCCTTGTGCATGAAACACAAAAAGTTAGCATGCAGGTACAGCAAGTAATCAAAAAGGCAAATGGAATGTTGGCCTTTATTTCAAGGGGGTCAGAGTATAAAAGCAGGGAAGTCCTGCTACAACTGTACAAGGTATTGGTGAGACCACACCTTGAGTACTGCGTACAGTTTTGGTCTCCTTATTTAAGGAAGGATATACTTGCATTGGAGGCAGTTCAGAGACGATTCACTAGGTTAATTCCAGAGATGAGGGGGTTGAATTATGAGGAAAGGTTGAGCAGGCTGGGCCTGTACTCATTGGAATTTAGAAGAATGAGAGGTGATCTTATCAAAACATATAAGATACTGAGGGGGCTCGACAGGGTAGATGCAGAGAGGATGTTTCCCCTCATAGAAATCTAGAACTCGGGGGCGCAGTCTCAGAATAAAGGGTCGCCCTTTTAGAACTGAGATGAGGAGGAACTTCTTCTCTCAGAGGGTCGTAAATCTGTGGAATTCTCTGCCCCAGAGAACCATGGAGGCTGGGTCATTAAATACATTTAAAGTGGAGATAGACAAATTTTTGCAAGATAAGGGAGTGAAGGGTTATGGGGAGCGGGCTGGGAAGTGGCTGTGAGCCCAAGATCAGCCATGATCTTATTGAATGGCGGAGCAGGCTCGAGGGGCCAAGTGGCCTCTTCCTGCTCCTATTTCTTATTTTCTTATGTTCTTATGAGAAGGAGGAAGAAAAGTGATGGGAACATGTGTTTTATAAACCTGATTAAATTTGCTCTCTACTAACACTTGACTTGTGTTCCTGATTTGGAACTATATTAATAGTCATCTGAACAAACTTGGGAAATTAAAGTTGAAAGTATTAAGTGTGAAAGTGTAAAAAAAATACTGTAATTAATATGTGTCACAGACTAATTCTGTGTCTCGCAAATTAATTTTGTTGGGAATACCAAATGTGAAACTTGAAAAATTAATTGGATAAGTTGTGATCAGATGAGTCATCAACCATTTTGTTTATCTGATCTCCAAAAATGATGATGCCCGGCATCTAATTATTTTCTCTTGGTTCTATTGTGCATTTGAAAATGTATTTTGAATGATTTATGTTTTCAGAGGATTCTGTACAAATGTTTAATGTGATTGCATGAAATTCCTTTCTCCATTATTTCAAGCAGAGGTTTATTTTGCGGGCTATTGCATCAGTTACTTTAGTCAACAAAGAAGGTTTATGCAAATTCCTTAAATGTTTGCATACTAATATTCACGGTTATCAGGGGTAAAATTGGTTCTTGGGCGGTAGCGCAAAATTGGCGCTAGCGAATTGGGATTCTATTTTACACCCCGCCTGATTTTCTTCTCCATTGGAAAATCATGCAGGGTGTAAAACAGGCTGCCGATAGGCTATCACCCATTTTGTGCTACCGCCCGAGAACCAATTTCACTCCCATAGTGTAAGTATATCATTTTTATTTGCCCGAAATTACACCAATTCATTTGCCCGTTTACTGGTAGTTCCATGCTTCACACAAGTGGCCCTACCGTGGTCGTACCA
Organism: Squalus acanthias; assembly: GCA_030390025.1. Lineage (NCBI taxonomy): Eukaryota > Metazoa > Chordata > Chondrichthyes > Squaliformes > Squalidae > Squalus > Squalus acanthias. Next base: position 12,200,975 of record CM059441.1, on the reverse strand, counting down.
ACCTGAATCCTATCCCAAGTGTCCGCACCTCTTGCAGTGCTGCACGACCCATGGCCCGGGTACCCTGCGCCATTTCCCAACCCTCCGCTTCTCTCTCAGCCTACTTGTTAATTCCGTCATTTGTGCTTTACTGTGCCAAAAGTCGATGGAAAAAGAAAACAAGGGAGAGAAAATGAGGGGAGGGTAAAAGAGTGGAGAGGGTGAAAACCAAGTTAAGAAACTGTATAGAGACATAGAAGTTTGGTCTGTTTAGGATCAGCTGTTCCTTTCTTGTTCTATATATAGTCAGCTGCTTTATAAGGCTGATGGCTAAAACATAGTTCAAAATAAATAGTTTGTGTAAAGTCACCCCTTCATATAGATGGAGGATGCCTGCAGGATCTATTTTACCTTTTTAATCTGTGTGGAATGCAGAACTAATCAATTAGACCCCAGGGCTTTTATGAACTTTGTTATAAAATATTTCAATTCTCCAACCACAGCTAAGATTAATTTTGATGCTTCTCAGCTGGTTTGCTGGGTGTGATAGCTCACAGTAGCTCGGCGTTTCCCCTCAGGGTGAGGAGCACTGGCGCAAGCCACCTCACCCCACAAGCTACAGCGACATTCCAGTATGAGCGAAGTACATTCCTCACTCCTCTGTCAGTCAACCCTGGTTGTGCAAAACTGAAAACCTCTTGTGGGCATGTTAGAAACATAAAAAAATATATATATTATAGGCCCGGTGTCAGTGCATTCTGGGAGCGCACCTCACTGAATGGATTTACTGGGCCTGAACACCTGATTCAAGGCACTGAATTCCACAGTTTAAAAAATCTTTAAGGCCTTGCAGAGCATACATGAGCCTTATTACACAAAGTAATCTGCAAATTGGTCCCACACAAAAAGTGACAATCTTTTTCACCTGGTCACTCTTCCAGCAATGCTTGCCCATTTAAATTGAGCACAGCTGGGACTTCATGCTCTGGGATTTTGTTTCTTAAAAAGGTGTAATTTACAGTTTACTATAACTTTTAAAACTCCATTTTGTTTTCTGCTCTGCCCTATCCACAGTTACTTTGGTGTACCAGGTTTGCTGCTGCATTCTTGCATTGCAACAGTCCTTTTACACACACCTTTCCCACAGCATTGTTGACGACAACAGCTGTTTCATCAGCGCAAACCATCCTGTACAACCTAGGAATGCTATTAGGAATTCCAATGGCAGTGATGGATTTGGGAGAGGAAGAGGAGTTCAGGCAGAGCGAATAATGGCGGATGCAATTGCACCTCAGGCACCTGGATCCCTTCTGGCCTCATCCCTGGAGTCAAGTCTTCAGACCAAGGCACACCTACGTGGGAACGTCAGAGTCTCCACTTTCTCGGTCTTCACTTAGTGAGAAAGACAGTTACGAACTTATGCCATCTTCTCGAGCGTCACTTCCTCATAAAACCTACCACAGAGACAGTCCTACTCATGGCTATGTTGGCGAACACAACATTAACATTTTATGGAAGGATCCTTCCAAGGCATTTGCCACAATAATCAATTTGCAGTCCACCGATGCATAAAACAAGTCGTGGAAACCTTGTTTGCCAGGGAAACACCAGCACTTTCTCCATGGAAGGGAAGCGTCAGCTCGAGGGAGCACAGCACCTTTACCAGAAAGCAGGCTTTTCAAATGTGGTATGCACGTGGCTATCAGTTCCCTTGTAAACAACACAATGGCACACATTAATGGCAAAAAGCTTTCATTCCATTAATGTACAGATGGTCTCAGACCACAGGAACAGATTAATGCAGGTAATGCTCGATATCCTGGCAACAGACATTGGGCTGGAGGAGGCCGTCAGCCCCGAGAAGGCAGGTATGGAGGCGGGACTACCGGTAAAGTTGTAGGCTTTGGGGGCGGCTGGCAAACCCGCCCCCAACCTGCCTCCATGCCCTCTTGCCAGGAGGCGGGAAGCCGTCCTGCCCCGGATCCCGTCTCCTCGAGTGGGAAAGGGAGTAAAGCCTATTAACTGCCTGTTAACAGGTAGTTAACAGGCAGAAAATAGGATTATCCCTATTTTTAGCTCCGAAGTGCAGGCTTCCCGACCTCGGAGAATCCCGCCAGGGTGTAGGAGATGAGAAGGAGGTCTGCGGGGGTCGGAGGGGTCTGAACGTGTGATGTAGAGGTGAGTGATGGGTGCAAGTGTGGAGTGGCAAGTATGTAAGGTGAGTGTTAAGTGTTATAAAATGTTCACTTACCTTTGTTTCTGCCTATAGCCTTCAGCCGCTGTGGATCCAGAGTCCCGACATCTTCATTGTAGATTTCACAGACTGGCTGTTGGATCCTCCGAACCAACAGCCAGGTGATTTCTGCAAAGTTGAAAGGTTTGATGAGTCCTGAACACAAGGACTCATCAAACTACACAGAAGGTCAGTGTTTGACAGCTTCACAGAGCTGTCAAACGATGACATTTCTTCTTTCAAGAAATCTTGACAGATGGCACCTCAGACGTTGACGTGCTCTGTCAGTGACTTCCCCCTAATTGGCCTGCTGAGCCCGCCGGGCGGGCTTAACAAGGTCAATCAGGGGAAAATCCCGCTGCTTGGCCAGAAGCTGATGGAGGCGGGATTGAAAGCCGGCAAGCAGCAGTCCCGCCTCCAAAAGATTCCCATTGACAAAATCCAGCCCATTGTGCTTTCATTTTGTGGCAATCCACTGCCCCATCATTATTTGAAGAAGCAAGCCAGACTGCGCCACTCGCTCCTAGGGGATGAGGATACTCACTGCAGCGCTAGCTAAAGGAGCCATTGAGAAACCCCTGAACAGAGGCAAACCAGAGATACAATTAGGCCGATTCCTCCTGGCACCTACAGTTGGTATACACAGATATCCCGATGTTTTGGGCATATCAGGGGGGAGGTACTAGTCTATAGCTCTGACAAGCTGTCCAAAATTATCTGTGTCTGATGTATTTTGCCTTTTTCAGCATACAAAGAGGGGAAACCATGCAGAGGATCAATAGGGACAGGCTAGCAGTGTTGCTAGAAGGGGTTGGGGGGGGGGGGAAAGATAAATGGTGACATGCAGTGAGAAAGACAGGGAACTTTTTGTTAACTCGTTAAATATGTTCTTGCATGAACAATCCGTGGGTCATTATCACATTAAACTGTCCGCGTGCTCACCCTAACCAACACATGCCTAGGAACCCACCGTCAATACATTAATATGTCCCTTCATTTTAACTTGGTAGTAAAACATGCTGCAGTTCAGTGTGACATTAGAAACATTTAAGCTCAAGCTTAAGCACTATGGATATGGAAGTGCAGGTGTGAAAGACATGAGAAGTTGCAAACTTTCCATTGCTCGTATTGTACACTTCTTTCATTAAACAAGATATAGTTTTAAGACATTAAGCTGCCAGTACAAGCTATTTAACATGGTTTTAAATGACATTATGCGAACATTCTTAAACATCAGTGCATGAATTATTTTATTAGTCCCATGTGCAAAATCCAGATTTTCTGAGCAGAGTAATGAGTCAGACCAGATTATCAATAGCTCTTCCCCATAGCTTACAAATGAAGCCTGCTGTTTCTGCCTCTCTACACAAACGTGACTGGCTGCAGGCGGCCATAGCAGCTTCTCAGTTCTAGTAATATAACTAATAGGTACAGGCATGTACAGTCAGCCACTGATGAATGCTTTCCTGTGCCCTTATCTGGTCCAAATGTTTGCCAATTTAATGTTTTGATAGTTTGCCTAGATCTTGGGAAAATGTACCCACATCATAAAATTAAGAAAAATGAAACATCCCTTTATATATCGCGATAATTGAGAACAATTTCAATTATACCACATTCTTTTGTTTGTCTATGGCATAGGCATCATGAACCTTTCCCGACTAACTCTAAACACACACAAAGCTGGGAGACTATTTGGTTATACACAAAGGGATATATTCATCAATTGCACTAAACTTAAACCTACTCTGCATTTAGGAAATAGGTTATTCTGAAAAAGAATTTCCCTGTAACTCAAAAAAATAAACATCTTGCCTTCATGAAAAGGGAAAGGTGGAGCAGTGCAACATGCAGTGAGGGAGCAGATGGCCCATCACTTCCAGGCCCGGGGCTTGAACCCAATCCAGACTGTTGGATGACTGTCTCTTTTCTCTGCTGGCTGTGTCCTAACAAGAAATGAATTTGGGCAGTTCCAAGCCGGTTCCTCGTAGGCACAGCATAAGACTAATCACATTTAAATACAAATTGGGAAGCTCACTCAGGAGAGGTCACAACGACTGATACGGGAAGTGAAAAAAAAATGCACAATGACGATATAGGGTTCCTCTTGGTGTTGGAGTTAAAGTGCATTTTGGAGCATTATAAAGGACATCAGCCTGCAGCTAATCCACACTATACTCGACAGGAGAATGTTTGGTGTTGACACTGGGTGCTCAAAGTCCTGCTCCATTTTCCAACATGGATATTCCTTACCTTGATGAGTGCAACAAAAAAAACCACCAGAGATAAGTTTCTAATCAGATTTACACAAGCATGTTAGCAAAAGTAGTTAACTTATTTTCTTGTGTAGTTAAAAACAATATAAATCTTTAATGAACCTTGAAACACAGTTGATTTTTTTTACTCGAATGGCGATAACATGACCCCAATAATTTAAGATTTAATTCTCCCTATAGTTGCTGGCACGAAGTCTGGTGGGAAGAGCAATTCTAAGCATCGCGCTACTAAAGACCATTTTATTTAATAGTGTGAAGTAGATCTGAGTGGTATAAACTGATTATTAACATTTTTGTTTGTATTTGGAATGCTTCTACAATGCCGTGGCTTTCTTCTCAGTTGCCTGGGAGAACAGACACGTACAGAGATCAGCATTAAAGCGACCATGACACTAGAATATTCGACTGCCAGAAAGAATTCAAAAACTAAGCAAAAAGCCAATAGGGTTGCTTTTATTCATTAAATTCTGGAATTTAATTTTCACTTTCTGTTCCTGGTATCTCTCGGCATAAATCTCAAAGTTGGGACCACGGATGTTTCTTAAAATTCAACTCTTAAAATTCAACTCAGAAGAATACAGTGAGCAGAGTGATAGGTCAATTTTTTTTCCAACCACATAACTTTTTAAAAATACACTGTGCAAATGAACTTTTATTGGAAGGATTTCCCTTTGCTCGAGGCATAGCAAAATGGTAAACCCGTCTTTATAAAAACATTTAAGATTTGTTTATACCCAGCGCACTGAGTAAGTTGCCCCGGTGTACACATTTTCCTTGACTGGGGCTTGTCCACATGTACAGCACATTCTTACGTTCCATGGTTGTGTCCAGAATCTCATTAAAAAGGTGGAGCATCAAAGAAAAAGAACTTTAGCAATTTTGGTATGGAGTGAAGGCATTTCTGTGGGTAATTCCAATCTGCTCAATCCTGTGTTTAAGGTTTGGTGAAGTACTAGCAGCACAAGCATACACGTCAGCAAGGATAGTAAAGTACAGAATGGACTGAACATGGGGGAAGCGAGAGGACAGAAGGAGATGCCTCATTCACTGCATAGAATAGACAGATCCTGTTTCAACTCCTGGTGTTCACAGATTGCCAAACTTAAAGCACCACTGTAAACAATTACAACTTTTTAAAAAAACATTGAAAATAGCTTGTACAGTTTGCACCATAATTGACTTTCCTTACCATTTAAAAACATTTCTGAGGTAGACTCATAACTGAAGATTAAAACTTCCAAGATAATAAAACAGGAACTTTTCCATGATCACAAATTTAGTGAAGCAAGAACTCCAGGATACCAATTAAACACTACATTACATGTTATAGAATACCAACCAATTGCATTCCACATGCGGCATTCCCTTGGTATCAATAGCACTGGAGCAATAGCCTTTTATAGATTAACCATTTATGTATACATTCATACATACAATTATTTATCTATACTGATTACCACCTACATGTTGAACACCACTTGGAAGAAACACTGAGGGTAGTAAGGGCACAGAATGTACTCTGGGTGGGGGACTTCGATGTCCATCAAGAGTGGCTCGGTAGCACCACTACTGACCGAGCTGGACAAGTCCTGAAGGATATAGCTGCCAGACTGGGCTTGTGGTAGGTGGTGAGAGAACTAATAAGAGGGAAAAAACTACTTGACCTCCTCCTCACCAATCTACCTGTTGCAGATGCATCTGTCCTTGAAAGTATTGGTAGCAGTGACCACCACACAGTCTTTGTGGAGACGAAGTCTCGTCTTCACACGGAGTACACCCTCCATCGTGTTGTGTGGCACTTCCACCGTGCTAAATGGGATAGATTCAGAACAGATTTAGCAGCTCAAAACTGGGCATCCATGAGGCGCTGTGGGCCATCCGCAGCAGCAGAATTGTATTCCACCACAATCTGTAACCTCATGGCCCAGCATATCACTCACTCTACCATTACCAGAAGCCAGGGGACCAACCCTGGTTCAATAAGGAGTGTAGAAGAGCATGCCAGGAGCAGCACCAGGCTGTGAAGGAATAAGCCATATAACCTATTCAGAAAAATATACCATTCTACGAAAGAATTCTGGCCTTATTAAAACATGACAAACTGGGTTTGGAAATCTAGAAACCTAACTATGGAAAAGCTGTGATAGCATTCTGGCTATAGAGATAAGATAGTTGTTGACACTGAATCAATAACCTTATTGAAACAGAAGGTTAAAGGCTCCTGACAGACTGACCTTTGGGAACAAGACAATAGTTCACCCTGGTTAAGGTGTTCTAATTTACACTTCGTAAAGAAGCACAAACATCTGCCTTCGTAAAAATGACATCAAGTAAAAAACGCACCTGCTGTTACACCGTTTTTTATGGTAAACTTAGAACACCTAGAGATGAGACACGATTCTGTAATGCTACCAGCTGAGGTGACTGTAAGAGTTGCAGGGGTCAGCAGAAAAATGACTAGAGATAATTAGCTTACATCAGCAGAAAACCTTAAAGGAAATACCACTGGAAAAGGGTATAAACATTGAACTCTCAAATGGGATAGTGGACTCGCTGTAAAGGGGCAAAGCGATTCTTAACTTCAGAGGCGGCTCTGTAAGTCTCCAACTCTTTGTACCTCGGGGATCAAAGGTATTTGATTTTGGTGGATATCCTGTAGAAAACTAAGAACTGTAAAACTGTAGCGAAGTTAAGATTTGAGTAAGAATCTCTGATAATAGAATTGTAAGCTTTCTCTTTTTGGAACTGTTAATGTTGCGATTGACTCACCAACTGTAAATTACATGTCGGTTCTTTAATAAATCTATATACTTTTAGAATTGTCTCACATAAGACTTCTGTATCAAACTCGCAAACTCAATTTCTGTACACTCTTTGGTGAGGAGTTGCAGAATTCTGGGGGAGTTTTCCAGACCCTCATAATATCCGGAACGTTACAGTCTAGCTAAACTTATTAAAAGTGCTATCTGGAGGACGGTAACATCTTCAGGTTGTTCCTTTCCTTTAGGGAGAGATAGTCCGGATCTTTAGACCCAATTAAGCGTCTTTAGGATTCGGCTACCTCAAACTTTAGTTGAAAGTGAACGTCTGAGGAATATGCCTGATCTGGGGTAGCCCTAAAGGGGCCAGGACTAGTAATTATCCCTTCAAGGCGTACCTAAAAATGAGGTGCCAACCTGGGGAAGCTGCAACACAGGACAACATGCATGCTAAACAGCGGAAGCAGCATGCTATAGACAGAGCTACGCAATCCTACAACCAATGGATCAGATCAAAGCTCTGCAGTCCTGCCACATCCGGTCGTGAATGGTGGTGGACAATTAAACAACTAACGGGAGGAGGAGGCTCCATAAATATCCCCATCCTCAATGATGGTGGAGCCCAGCACGTGAGTGCAAAAGACAAAGCTGAAGCATTTGCAACCATCTTCAGCCAGAAGTGCCAAGTGGATGATCCATATCGGCCTCCTCCTGAGGTCCCCACCATCACAGAAATCAGTCTTCAGCCAATTCGATGCACTCCATGTGATATCAAGAAACGGCTGAGCGCACAGGATATAGCAAAGGCTGTGGGCCCCGACAACATCCCGGCTATCGTGCTGAAGACTTGTGCTCCTGAACTCGCCGCGCCTCTAGCCAAGCTGTTACAATACAGCTACAACACTGGCATCTACCCGACAATGTGGAAAACTGCCCAGGTATGTCTTGTCCACAAAGAGCAGGACAAATCCAATCCGGCCAATTACCGCCCCATCAGTCTACTCTCAATCATCAGCAAAGTGATGGAAGGTATCGTTGACAGTGCGATCAAGCGGCACTCACCCACCAATAACCTGCTCACCGATGCTCAGTTTGGGTTCCGCCAAGACCACTCGGCTCCAAGTCTCATTAGAGCCTTGGTCCAAACATGGACAAAAGAGCTGAATTCCAGAGGTGAGGTGAGAGTGACTGCCCTTGACATCAAGGCAGTATCTGGCCGTGTGTGGTATCAAGGAGCCCTCGTAAAATTGAAGTCAATGGGAATCAGGGGAGAACTCTCTCTGCTGGAGTCATACCTAGCACAAAGGAAGATGGTTGTGGTTGTTGGTGGTCAATCATCTCAGCCCCAGGACATCGCTGCAGGAGTTCCTTAGGGTAGTGTCCTAGGCCCAACCATCTTCAGCTGCTTAATCAATGACCTTCCCTCCATCATAAGGTCCAAAGTGGGGATGTTCACTGATGATTGCACAATGTTCAGTTCTACTCGCAACTCCTCAGATAATGAAGCAGTCCATGCCTGCATGTAGCAAGACCTGGACAACATTCAGGCTTGGGCTGATGAGTGGCCAGTAACATTCGCGCCACACAAGTGCCAGACAATGACTTTCTCCAAAAAGAGAGTGTTTAACCACCGCCCCTTGACATTCAATGGCATTACCATCACCGAATCTCCAACATCAACATCCTGGGGATCACCATTGACCAGAAATTTAACTGGACCAACCACATAAATACTGTGGCTACAAAAGCAGGTCAGAAGCTGGGTATTCTGCAGTGAGTGTCACACCTCCCGACTCCCCAAAGCCTTTCCACCATCTACAAGGCACAAGTCATGAGTGTGATGGAATACTCTCCACTTGCCTGGATGAGTGCAGCTCCAACAACACTGAAGAAGCTTGACACCATCCAGGACAAAGCAACCCGCTTGATTGACACCCTATCCACTACCTTAAACAATCACTCCCTCCACCACCAGCGTACTGTGGCTGCAGTGTGCACCATCAACAAGATGCACTGCAGCAACTCGCCAAAGCTTCTTCGACAGGACCTCCAAAACCCGCGACCTCTACCACCTAGAAGGACAAGGGCAGCAGGTGCATGGAACACCACCACCTGCAAGTTCCCCTCCAAGTCACACACCATCCTGACTTGGAAATATATCGCTGTTCCTTCGTCGTCGCTGGGTCAAAGTCCTGGAACTCAGCACTATGCGTACCTCCAGCACACGGACTGCAGCAGTTTAAGAAGGCAGCTCACCACCACCTTCTCAAGGGCAAATAGGGATGGGCAATAAATGCTGGACTTGCTAGTGGCACCCATATCTCAGGAACGAATAAAAAAAATCATATCAAACTGCATACCCATTCTTAACTAAATTGTTATTTTTTTTTAATGTTGAATCAAGATGATTTTGATGGAAAAATATTCCACATATTTACTGTCATGAAGGGAAAAAGTGTGAGGTAATGCATTTGGGGAGGGCTAACAAGGCAAGGGAATCCACAATAAATGGTAGGATACTGAGAAGTGTAGAGAAACAGAGGGACCTTGGAGTGCATGTCCACAAATCCCTGAAGATAGCAGGACAGGTAGATAAGGTGGTTAAGAAGGCATACGGGATACTTTCCTTTATTAGCCGAGGCATAGAATATAAGAGGTCGCACAACACCAGGTTATAGTCCAACAGTTTTATTTGAAATCACAAGCTTTCGGAGCTATCGATTTGCTCCTTCCTCAGGTGAAGAATAGAATATAAGAGCAGGGAGGTTATGCTTGAAGTGTACAAAACACTAGTTAGGCCACAGCTAGAGTACTGCATACAGTTCTGGTCACCACATTACAGGAAGGATGTGATCGCACTAGAGAGGGTACAGAGGAGATTTACGAGGATGTTGCCAGGACTGGAGAATTTTAGCTATGATAAAAGATTGGATAGGCTGGGGTTGTTTTCTTTGGACAGAGGAGGCTGGGGTAGACTTGATTGAGGTGTATAAAATTATGAGGGGCCTAGATAGGAAGGACCTATTTCCCTTAGCAGTGAGGTCAATAACCAGGGGGCACAGGTTTAAAGTAATTGGTAGAAGGATTAGAGGGGAGTTGAGGAGAAATTTTTCACCCAAAGGGTGGTGGGGGTCTGAAACTCACTGCCTGAAAGGGTGGTAGACACAGAAATGTTCATCACATTTAAAAAGTACTTGGATATGCACTTGAATTGCTAAAACCTACAAGGCTACGGGCTAAGAGCTGGAAAGTAGGATTAGGCTGGATGGCTCTTTTTCAGCCAGCACAGACACGATGGGCTGAATGGCCTCCTTCTGTGCCGTAAATTTCTGTGATCTTAATCTTCATCTGGCTTGGCAACGTTGTAATATTTTCGGCCTGTGAGCAAGCAGCCGCTCTTGTAGACCTTTGTCAGGCATTACAAGATTTCATTTTGGGGCAGGGGGTGGGGGAGGTGGGTGGGGTGGTGGGGGAAGATTGTTTAATGGTCGGTCAGTTGTGAAAGAGAACAATTCAGTCATCACTCTAAGCTGCTGCGCCTTTCCATGTTTCGGCAGGTGACCACCGGCATAACATTTTCAACAATTTCAAATCACAGTAACCAGAGCAGTAGAGTGCTGTATCTGTGTATATATAGGATACCTGAGCAACAAGAATAAAATAAGGACTTTATAGGTCATCCAGCTGTTCCAACTTCTGGGGAGGGTACACTTATGAAACTACCCACTGCCATAACTATTGAACAAGGTTTTAATTGTGGAATGGATAGGTTGTGAGGCTAGCAATATTAATTGTGTTGATTATATAGGATCATGCTAGGACTATGCATCACTCAGCCTGATTACATCTTTATTCAAAGAAGAACTCTGAATATCCAGCTGGTGGCTGTCAATGGTTATAGCCTGATAGATTGGTGATGACCCTCTACTAAATCTCAGAAATCCTATCAAGGATCAGATACTCTGGTCCATATAGTGTCGCTGAATGGATATTTGTACTGCTAAAAATGCAGTTCGATGTCTGGGCCAAAGGCTTATTGCAATACATTGCTCATAGGATCTGCCAACTTTTCTTGGCAATCACAATATTGGCATGCACAGAGGATGTCTGGTCGACCTTCCTGAGGAGAAAAAGGTGGCTTTCAAACAGCAGGTGGTGGCATTGCCTGTCCCTGCTCTTGTGGAAACTGTGTCTGTGGGAGCCAGAAATATATGTAGGGAGTTCATCCAACAATACTTCAACAGATGGTAGTCTGTTGGGAACCATAGCACGTCACTATGTATTTCATTGTTGGCTACGGAAGAGAGGCACAATTGAATCCAAGCATCTTTAGTCTATGTTACCTCTATGGATTATTTCTGTGAAAATAGGTGTACATTTTTCTCTTTATCCACTTGTTTTTGGTGCTCGTGATTGTTATTCAATTTTTGTTGAAGCTATGTTTAACTCTCTACCCTGATGCTACCATCACATAAGTTACTCTCATTGGTGAAACATTCCTAGAATTCTCACCTGTCCTGCCCACAGAACCCCTCGACTTCAGTGACCTGGTCATCATGCATTCTTTTCACATCATTAAACCTCTATCAGTTGGTAGCATTGCTGCCTCGGAGTCAGAGGGTTGTGGGTTTAAGCTCAACTCCAAGACTTGAGCTCATAATCTAGGATGACACTTCAGTGCTGCTTGGCTAGATGCGCTATCCTTCAGATGGGATGCTATACTGAACCCTCAGCTGCCTGTTCAGATGGACACTAAAAAGATCCCAGGACACTCTAAAGAAAAGGTGTGCTGGCCAACATTTGTCCTTCAACCAGAACCACCAAAAATAGACTCGCTGGGCATCCATTTGACTGCTGTTTGTGGATCTTGCTGTGCATTAACTGCTGCATTTGGGTATCTACTTTAAAAGTACATTACTTCAAAAACTAATTTGTAGAAAGCGTTCAGATGTTTCAAATACGATTAAATGCAAGTCTTTCCTTGAAAGCTTTGCAGGGCACATTGGGTCGGAATCTGCTTGATCCAAGTTACGTTGAAATTTACGATGGATTCTACACTGATCTTGCCGATTGTAACTTATGCCAGAATTTCCTGAGAATCTCATTAGCGTACATCTCAATGTAAAAATCCACATAAAAGAAGTAGAAATCACCATAAACAATCAAGACCAAGGAAAGCACGGAACATACACCATCTCCCTCGTTACCTTATTATTGGTTTGACGCCTTCAATCTTTAATTTTCAGAACATATGTTTTGCACATTTAGCACAGCACGTTTAAGAAAATGCAACTGCGGAAGCTGTTCTCTTTTGAAAGCAACGTATTCTGATCGCTTAAAAAATATAGAGAATACAATGCAGATCTCAGTAAGGAAAAATAATAAAAACAAATTCGCCAGAAAACAACAAAAAATAGTGACTTTGGGTCCTGCTGAAACTAAAATGGTGGGCGCAAATTTACACACGTTCAGAACTGGCGGAAATGTAGGAACTTGCATTCTCTGGTCTTTTCAATGGGGGCGGAGGAATGTGAATGAGCCGAGTGTGGTTTCAGCGAATGTAGCTCGGGAGCAGTGCAAATCCACTCTTCCACTGTAGTTACGCCAGGAAATTCCGGGTCAGTCATCGCCCTTGATCGCTTAAAACTATTCAATCCAACCCATTTCAATATCCAGTGTGGTTGGCAGTATTTTGTACCCTTTTGCTGGTGGGCAAAGAAATTGGGTGTTTATCCCCCCATATGCCCTGGGCCATATGTGTGAGTTTCTGCAGCCATCTCCTGCTTCTCTGATGTGTAGAATTTCAGAAGGGTCTAACAACATTTCAGAAGTAATTAATTGGATTTGAAGCATTTTGGGACATCCTGCTTTGGTAATCTTCCCAGTGTGCAGGCTCAGCTTCTGGAGACTTGGGCCCTTGCACCTTGGTGAGACCACATCTTCAGTATTGTGTGCAGTTTTGGTCGCCCTATCTGAGGAAGGAGGTTCTTGCCATGGAAGGAGTTCAGCGAAGATTCACCAGGCTGATACCTGGGATGGCAGGAATGACGTATGAGGAGAGATTGGGTCGATTGGGCTTATACTCGCTGGAGTTTAGAAGAATGAGAGGGGATCGCATTGAAACTTATAAAATTCTGAAAGGACTGGACAGACTAGATGCAGGAAGGATGTTCCCGATGGTCGGGGAGTCCAGAACCAGGGGTCACAGTCTAAGGATAAGGGGTAAGCCATTTAGGACAGAAATGAGGAGGAATTTCTTCACCCAGAGAGTGGTGAACCTGTGGAATTCTCTACCACAGAAGGCAGTAGAGGCCAATTCATTAAATATATTCAAGAAGGAGTTGGATATATTTCTTAAGGCTAAAGGGATCAAGGGATATGGGGAGAAAGCAGGGACAGGGTTCTGAATTTGGATGATCAGCCATGATCGCATTGAATGGTGGAGCAGGCTAGAGGGGCCGAATGGCCTACTCCTGCTCCTATCTTCTATGTTTCTATGTTTCTATGTTTACTCCCATTCTCTTTAAATTTGGTCAGCAATTAAGCACATTGCCACTTTGCCCTCATCTGTTACACTATTCACCTTGACATAAGGATTACACATAGTTCTGATCCATGCTTCACACCTAATCCACCTGCTTCTGCACCAATTTATCTGTGTGACTGTGGTATGCAAGTGCAACAAATTTATTTACATGCAGTGGGTAAGGAAAACATCACAAACAGGTGGACAGAGGTTAATTTCCAACAATCAATTAAAATTCATTAAAAAAAATGAACAGAAAGAAACTTATAATCACAAAGGGGACACGGCACGAAGTTCTTCATGAAAGAAAATGAAAAGGGCATTACAAAGTCCGACCGTTCCAATGTAAGGTTCAGAGGTCAAGCTATTGTCTTCGGTTAGTACTCCTTAATCTACTCAGCAAGACCAGTCAGCAGAAAGAGGATGACTTCACACGCTAAATGCACAAGACTATTAGTGCATCTCGGAGTAATACTAAGGTAGCAAGTCCCATTCTACAACAACTTCTATTTCATGTACAGAGACATCGCTGTTTTACATGACGGAAGAAATATTTACTCCTTGAACATATCTGTATATCTATTTGATTCTTGTCAGCTTTGCTTTATTTTCCTCTTTTTATGTCTCAAGCGTATTTCAAGCAGCCCTTTCTTTTATTTCTTGATCTTGATCTTGTCTAACATTTGCTTCTCAGAATACGCAGCTATCCCGAGTTCATTTAAAAACTCGTGGTCTGCACCAAAAAGGGAAAATTAGCATCGCTACTTAGTTATCTTCCAGGAACCAGTCTCTGAGCCCAACTCTCAAACTTCTTCCCAAATACTTTTAGTGGTTATGTGCATCCCAGCATCCCTCCAGCAACGCAGGGGTAAAGCCCCTGACTCACTGTGAGCATGCCATGGGCGATCCACTAGAGAACGGAAAACATCACAGGAATTATGCCTGGGTTCAAGAATCTTCAAAAAGACTTGGGCCGTGATTTTATCATCGATGTCGGGATGGTGGCGGGAGAGCTGGTTGCTGTGTTCCCAGTCACGATCCTGGCTGCAGCCGCTCTGTCAAAGGGATTTTCCCTTTATTGGCCTTGTTAAGCCCGCCCTGCGGGCTTCCCGGCCAATTAACAGGAAGCGAGTCTGATGACGTCATTTGCACCCAGGCTCTCAAATGACTCCCTCCATATGCTTGTGGAGGGAGTCACAGCACGCAGGGTGGTTCTCTTCCCTTCCAAGGGCGGAAGAGACCTCCCCAGGACACCAACGCAGCCTGGTTGCACATTGCACAGGAGGGCAAAAGCAGGGATGTCGTCAGGGGTCCCTGGCTGCAGTGGCACCAACCTTTCAATGATATCAGTGGATCACGAAACGTTACTGCAAAGCCACACTCAAACTCACCTTGCTGTGCCACTCAACACATCCCCATCACTCTGCCTTCCATACCCTTCTCCTGCACATCCTTACTCACACCAACTTACCTTGCACCTCCACCCAACCCTCTCTATCTACATTATCACTTCCCCATCTCACTAGCCACCCCTCACACTCACCTCCATCCTACTGCAAGCATACCAACTAACAACACACAAGGGTAGGCACTCGAGAGGTTTAGCCAATGTCCATGTGAAGTTTCTGGTAATGTGTTGTCATACAGTGAAATCTATTTTTCCAACACTGCCCCTTATTGGACAGATCTGAGCGCACCTAGAGAAGTGTCTTACTGAGTCCCAGTGAATGTTGAGGCATAACTCCCCCCGCCCCCCCCACTGCTATAGTGATGAGTGTGCATGGAATGGCTTAGACATTAAAGGGATGCTTCACGGTGCTGCTGTGGGATGGTGTCAACCTGGCGCATCATGTGGCAGCCAGGGTGTACAGCGTCAAGTGAAGTAAATCTGGCCATGGTGATGCCATCGCTGGCCTCCCGGGCAGCAATGTTGTCAGGGGCTGATGCCCTGTGTGCTGTGCAGCATCAGGTGATGGCGGAGAAGGTTGGTGATGTTGTTGGTGATGTTGATGTTGGGGCTGATCGTGGAAGGATTCAGAGGACCAAGGTCTGATTTTTTCAAGGGCACCGATGTTGCTGCAATAGATGTCAGCTGCAGGTGAGATGACAGAAGCGATCTGTCAGTGGTGAGAGAGGTTGTTCAAATGAGGTGGCACTGGACATCCTTTACACCACTTCTGCAGCTGTCAGCTTATCAGAAACGTCAGAGCAGACTCAACTCACGCCAGGGTGAACTGGCGTGTTCCCCGAGCAGCGGGTTACCCGTGGGGGAGAACGTAAAATGGGAAGGAAGCCTCAAAATACTATTAAATTGGCTCTTAACAAGCTATTTAATGAGCTCAATTGTCTCCCCTGCCACTTGGTGTTGGGTCAGTTCTCCGCTGACAGACCCGACATCTGGGAGACTCGTGTGGAGGCGGGTTGACAGCGGGTTTCCTACCCGCTGTCAATCTTTGCTATTTTGACAGCGGACCCGTCTCCAAACCCGCCCTCTGAGCGCCGGCAAATTCGCAGCCTTGGTATGGATTCAAAGCACCATTTCTATGGTGGTGTTGATATTCACATTTAGGGCATTTGCCCAAAAGAGTTGCTTTAAAAAATTCTAATGTCAACTAGCAGGACCTGACAGCTTATTTTGAGATAACAACAGAAAATGCTGGAAATACTCAGCAGGCCAGGCAGCATCCGTGGAGAGAGAAACAGAGTTAATGTTTCAGGTCTCCTCTACATGGGGGAGACCAAACGCAGATTGGGCGACCGCTTTGCGGAACACCTCCGTTCAGTCCGTAAGGGTGACCCTGAGCTTCCGGTCGCCTGTCACTTTAATTCTCCGCTTCACTCCCACTCTGATCTCTCTGTCCTCGGCCTATTACATTGTTCCAATGAAGCTCAATGTAAGCTCGAGGAACAGCACCTCATCTTTCGATTAGGCACTTTACAGCCTTCTGGACTCAACATCGAGTTCAACAATTTCAAACTATAACCCCTGCTCCCATTTTTCATGCTGTATGATTTTGCCATTCCCATTTGCAACATTTTATCTTTCCTGCCTCTTACTTCAGCACAGTCTATTCCTTCAATTCCTCCATCCCCTCCCCCCACCCCCCATCCCCGTCTCTGCACCTGCTTAATATCTGTTACATCTCCAGCTTTTTCCAGTTCTGATGAAGGGTCCCAGACCTGAAACGTTAACTCTGTTTCTCTCTCACGGATGCTGCCTGGCCTGCTGAGTATTTCCAGCATTTTCTGTTGTTATTTCAGATTTCCAGCATCCGCAGTATTTTGCTATTGTAGTTTATTTTGAGACCTGGTTTAAGTGGCTTCCCTTGTTCTGGAAACAGATGTAGCTGTGTTACAGTCATGTGGTTTTGAATGGTGACTGCATTTATTATTTCAATATTCAGGTTGTACATATCTGACCAATTAAGACTGTACTGAATACATTTTCAGAACTGTAGTATCTATTCAAATTAAGACGGTGAACTCCATCTGCAGTGATTGCCTTTGGTATAGACTCCATGTGGTTTTTTTTATAGACAGATGCTCTCTTAATTCAGATTCAAGTCTGAATCATTGACATACTTTGGAGCCATCAGTGAAAGGCCGTTATGATAAACAATGGCTTGTTTTCAGCTTAATGGCCGTTTGAAAACATTTTTGGTTAAATTGAGTAGTAAACCCTGCGCATTTAGCTAAAAATAAATCTTATTTTTGGACTAGCTGGATGTTAATCGTGGTGATAAATTAGCAAAAATTATTCAAATTTACCAGCCTTAATAACAAGAAATTAGCCACTTGACCTTTGCAAATGAACCTGGCTAATAGCATTCCAGTAGGGAATGTGTAGAAATAAGTGGCTCTAATTAACATAAGAAAAACAGATTTGTGAATATGAACTACAAAATTTTGTTAAAAGATTTGAAATAAAGAATTCAACCTTGAATTTTGCAAACATAATGTGGAGATTGTCGGCAGCAAAATCCCTGAATACTTGGTGTCCCCCTTGACGCAACAGTCTGTTACTAAACCCACACTGACACAAAACGTGAATTGGGCATGTGTTAAACCCTTTCAGTTTCTGGATTGTTTTGTGGTGAACATTTTTCACCTCGGTCCTAATTTCATTAATATATTGATGCTGAAGGTGGTCTGCCTTGTGTCGGTTAAAATCTTCAATCCAATTGTGGGACTCTCACACTATTTACATGGCCACATTTGAAAATAGCTATTTAAGGCCATGTTAAAAGTTAGCAGGTAATCAGAATGCATTCTTGTACTTAATCTTACAATGTATTTGGAAGATGTCAAAAGGAAAACCAATCTACAAAATATATTCGATTAAAACTTATTTCAGATCGGACCCAAAACCCTCGAGTGAAAACCACAGTTTGGTGAAATCAGATGAAATCCATCCAAATAATTTAGCTTAGTTTGTATTATGGTTCACTAGCAGTAAACTATGACAAAACCCCCTGTTGGAAGAAAGAGGGTAAGATGGTATGCTTACTGCTAAAATGACCATTTTCTGTTTGAAACTGAGCAGATATTAACACGACTGCATGCGTTAATGTTCCCATCCTCCTCAAAAGAGATTTCACCATAAATGAACAACATATAATCTTTAGTTAGGTGATGTGCTGCACTGCTGTGTTGTACCACAGCATTTCAAACAGAGGCATGTTTCAGCAGAGGTTGATGTTCTTAATTCCATCAGACTATCTTGGACGCTAAACGTCAGGGAAGGAAATTGAAAGGCTTTGTCAATAACATTTAATGTTTCATAATAAGCAGCACAGTGGGATTCTGGGAGCAGGTCAGGTGGGGGGCAGGGGGCGGTTTGGAGGAGAAAAAAAGGATAAATCACGAGAAAACAAAAAAGGTAATTTGAAAAGGGCAATTAGAACTGGAATTATTTTGATATAGTGCTTCACGGTACAGTGCTTAAACTCAGATGCTGTCATTTGTTTCACCTCAGGTTGTTCATATTTTAGTTAATGAAACTTTTTTTTAAATAAAGGAATATACAGCGCTTTGCCAAAATACTTAAACGTTGAATTTGATGTTAATGAGTAAATAAACAAGCCTGCTAACGCTGTGAATCCTGAGTGTTGAACTCTCATTGTTATACAGGCCCGGATTTTGCGGTCAGTGGCGAACGAACGCGCTCGCGTTCGTAACACTTAAACTGGCCCGTGGACTTTCTGTGGGCTTTTTCCACTGGAACTTGCGGTTATTAGAAATCAAAAACAGTGCGGCACCTCTACAGGGGATCTGGGGCCTGTGTGAACAGGGCAAGCAACGGTGTATCTCCTTAACCAACCAATCAGATTGAAGGATCCTTACTGAGGAGCGCAGAGTCTAAACCAGGAGGTGTAAATTAGACTAGTAGTAATCAATGTTCCCTTTAAGCTGCGCAGCCGCCAGCACTCTGCAGCTCACAGCCAGCTCACCGGCTTTTAAATAGGATAAACCGTGCATGCACGCCATTTTGAATGGGCCGCACAGCCCACCCAAAAAAATTGGTTATAATGCCAAATTATGTACAAAAAGCAAAATAAAGAGAGGGAGAGAAAGATAGGATCGAGAGAGAGGTAAGAGACAGAAAGAAAAACTAAAAACAAAATGAATTTTTTTACAATCTCCAACAGTAATTAAAATCTGAAGGAATGAGACTCCACGCTTCCATAAGTAAATTTTCAGTGCCAGAGAGGTTGATTGGCAGTAATTAAGACTTAACACGATGTTAAAAAGTCACTTACACTTGAATGGACAAGCCCTAACATTTTCTGGTGTGTTCAGTGGGCAAGTCCTGAAACTTCATGCCCTTTCTTGTATTTGAATGCAGAATCTCTTGGCCAGGTATAGTGAAGCTTCTGGCGGAGCAGGGCAACTCAGACAGCAATTTCCCGATTTCTGCGTTTAACTGCGCGTACGCAGATGCTGGACGTTGTTGTCCGATTTACTCCTTAATAACGGTGGGTGCTGATAGCTTCACTGCTATTCCTACCGCAAAATCCAGGCCAATTAATCTGCTTTTCCATTTGTGAAGCCCTTGGACATTTTTAGACATTAAAAATTCTATGTAAAAACAAGTTGTTGTTTTTTAATGGAAGAATTGGATGGCACAGTTAACATACCACTGGGATCTGCCTTCAAATCTAATCCAGAGATTTTTGGGATAAGTGTCTCCTCTTTCTGCTGGCTGGAAGGATCCCATGTTAAAGTATCTTGGGCAGCTTCAAGTTCCGAGTGGGTGCAGATCCAAAACAAAAATTGGCAATACACTGATAAGCTCAGAGAAGCATAAGAGTGGTTGTGAGAGAAATGGGTGAGGGGGAAACATGTTCTGCAGGTACAGTGGGGCTGAAGTTGCAATTAAACCAGATTGGTGAGGCACAGTAGAGATTTAGGGGGAGAAATTCAGTATCGCCCCGTTTGGGGCGCAATTATCGGCCGGGCGCAAAGATTAGCGCCTGGCGCTAATTATCGCCTCCGACTGCAAACTTGACTTTTCTCGCCCCTGGAGGTGATTGGAGCGCTAAATCAGGCGCTACACACCTGTCTTAAGGCGCAAAGGCCGAGGAGCGAGGCACTAACTCAGAGCGCGGGCGCAGCGCAGGTGCTGTCAGTTAGCGATGGAACACAGACACACTGGCGCCAGACAGTTCTTAAAGGGGAGGGTCGATCTTGCACTCCAGCCACACCCTGCTCATTGGAGCCATGAATCTCGGCCTGGAGAGACCTGTGCCTAAATCTTCCAGCCAAGGACTATGGAGAGGGTGAGAGAACGAGCTCAGCGCTTCAGCGAGCGGGCCTTGGATGCTCTGGTTGGCGCGGTGGAGCGCAGAAGATCTATACTCTTCCCTGAGAGTGGCAGGAGGCCTTTGCCGCGCGAGTACAGAAGAGTGTGGAGGGAGGTGGCTCAGAGCGTCTCCTGCAGGAGCATGGTGCCCAGGACCCATGTACAATGTCGAAAAAAGTTCAACGACCTCACTCGGATCGTCAGGGTGAGTGGCTTTTTTTCAATACCTCTCCATCCCTCCATCTCAACCTCACTCTATGGCCAGAGGGTCTTAAAACCCCAATGCACAACACTCATCCAACACCTATGGCCCTCTCATGAAACACACATGCACATTCCACACTTTGCATACAGTAAGGGCTATTCACCTATGGGAGGCACATCAGGCAAGACCATGGCTGCATACAGTAAGGGCTATTCACCTATGGGAGGCACATCAGGCAAGACCATGGCTGCATACAGTAAGGGCTATTCACCTATGGGAGGCACATCAGGCAAGACCATGGCTGTATATTTACTCAGACGCCGTCCTTTTTCTTGCAGGCCAAGCTATCTCATAATAGGAGACAGCAGCAACGGACGGGTGGAGGGCGGCCTCAGCTGCAACCCCTCAGCGATCTTGAGGCGCGCGTCCAGAGGATTGTGGCAAGCCGGGTGATCGGTCCCGTCGCCACTGGAGACGCCGACCCCGTTCTGGACAGCAATGGTAAGGTCATCACCTTTTTGTCCTCTGTCCTTCCACTTGTCCCTCACAACACCAGCCTTTGACACTTTCAATCCAACTTACTAAATCGCTGCACTTATTCCTCCCTTACTGCCACCCTGTCCTCACGCTAAAGCCACTCTTGTACCGCCCTGCTTTCAGATGGTGATTCACCAGCTGAGGAGACGGGCCTTCAAGCTGCCACTGGGAGTGAAGCTGCAGGCGAGGAGGAAGATGAAGGCGGAGCATCAGTGCCACCCTCTCCCGAGGAAGCCCGTGCCCACACTGGGAACACGCCTTCCCTGGAGGGGAGCAGGGGGGAAGTGTCTGATGAGGGTGAAGCTCCAGGACCCAGCGGGCTGCAGCAACGCCATGGGGGTAGGGAAGAACGGGGGCCTTCTCCCCGGAGGGAGAGTATGCCAGCGACTCCTACTGCACTGGACGCAGAGGAGGAGCGGCTCATCGCTGAAATGAACACCCAGGCGGTGGACATGCACACTGAGCTCATGGGTGCAGTGGGAAGGGTGCCCGAATGCATTGAATCACTGGCAAGGAGTGTGGAGCACTTCGCTGTAGCACAGGCGGATGCCACACTAAAGCTTAGTGCTGCAATTCAGTCTCAGACTGCTCTCATGCAGACTCAGATTGAGGCCACGCGAGCACTGACTGCTGCCATCCTCGATGGTTCGTACACATTTCCCCGGGGCTGTCACCGCGCCGCAGCAGGCCAGCAATCTGTGCTCCAGCAGATTGCTCCGGATGCTGAAGTGCTGCCCCGTGGGAGTGCCAGTGTGTCGGTCGAGCAGGGAGTTGCTGTCCTCTCTCAAGATGACAGCATTCCTGCTGCCACCACTGTCACTTCTCCACTGCACTTGCCACTGCCTGTAGGACAGACTGCTGCCACCCATGCAGAGTTGGTGCAGTCTGCAGCCGGGCCCTCCAGGCCCAGAGCTGGTCGAGGCCGTCCTTCAGGGGCAATCAGACAATCAGCAGCCTTCCACCAGCCTTGCTGCAGCCACTGAGGTCCCATTATGGAGGAGCAGTAGGGTGGGAAGGGGGGAAGTGCGCAAGGGAAGGAGATCACCCTCGAAGGTCAAAAAGTAGGAGGTCTGACAAAATGTTGGTCATTTTTTTATTAAAGGCTAAGGTTCGTGGTCAAACTTTTGGACATTGGCCCAGAAATTAAAGACTGAGTGTTGACGCGGGGGTAAGGCTTCCCCGCGATCTCTCACTCCGCGTTGGCTTTTTCAGTTCCAGCTCGCACGAACTTGATGTTCTAGACATCAGCTGGGCAGTGCTTGCGTATCCCACCGGCGTAGTGAATTCGTGCGAGCTGTGGGATCACGTGACTCAGTTAGAGCCAATGGCAGCACACCATCTTCCATTCATAAGTTTCACATACGTGCTGTGAAAGCTATGAATCTTACACCCCCCCAAAATAACAGCTAAACCTCAATTAAATTTAAAAAAAACCATCACATTAATAAAATAAGTATAGTTAAATAAATTAACCATTTTAAATAAAAAATTAAATTTTTGAAAAAATTTAAAATCTTTTAAAAAGTTATAAAAATAAACTTACCTGTCTTTAAAGTCTCTAAAAAAGATATACCTGTTAAAAAAAATTCAAAATAATACTTAATTCACTACTTACCTTGTTAAAAGTGGGTCTTACTCCTCCTTTTTTCATTTCTAAAATCTTCCGTACTTACCTGCGCGTCCAAAGCACTAAGTGCACAGCGTGCGCGCAGCCTGTAGCGCGCACGCGGTGCACCGAGGAACCGCCCCCTTTTCCAAAAACCAAGTGCCGGTTTTCAGCGCATGTGCAGTGCATGCAGAAAACCGGCAAATGGAGACAGAATACGCGAGAGTACGTAGTGCGTACTCTCGCGCCGCGGGACTAATTTTTGGGCCATTATCTCCAGGTTATGAGAACCAGTTCTGTTAATGACTGTGTTTTTGTGTTTCTTTCTATTAGTTTGTCATGAGGAAATGACACACACAGAGTTTGTGAAATAAATAAGTTTTTGTATTCAAAATATACATGTTTGGTCTTTGGAATCATTGGTGCCTTGGCCGGCTTAGGGGTTGCGGGTTGGTTTCATTCATGTTGTTCTCAATGGCAGAAGCCATTTCCTCAGCAGGGGCCTAGAAGCGGCTTGCTATCAGCCGTTGACGGACGGCCCTTGCAGTTTCAACATTGTGGGCCGCCCTCCCGCCTTGGTGCTGCTGATGATCATCCTCCTCGTCCTCTTCCTCCTCTTCCTCCTCCTCCTCTGGTGGTGCTCCAAGGCCTGGTGGCATTGGCTGGGTCCTGAGGATTGCCATGTTATGCAGCATGCAGCACACAACTACGAAGTGGGAAACTCGCTCAGGCGAGTACTGCAGGGCTCCTCCAGAATGGTCCAGACAGCGGAACCGTTGCTTGAGCACGCCGATTGTGTGCTCAACGATGTTCCTGGTAGCTTGATGGCTCTCGTTGTACCGCAGCTCAGCAGGGGTGTTGGGCGTACTGAGCGGTGTCATCAGCCAGGTGCTCAGTGGATACCCCTTGCCCCGAGAAGCCAACCAACTGGCTGATGCGGTGCCTCGAAAAGTTCTGCCACAGTAGTCTGGCGCAGGATGAATGCATCGTGGCAGCTGCCAGGATAGTGGGCATTGACAGCGAGTATCAGCTGTCTGTGGTCACAGACCAACTGAACGTTCAAGGAATGGAACCCCTTTCTGTTCCGGAAATCCTCGGCATTCTCATGCGGAGCACGCAAAGCCACATGCGTGCAGTCAATGGCGCCCTGCACCATGGGGAAGCCCGCTATCCTCGCAAAGCCCATAGCGCATTCATGCTGCTTGTCTGGGGTCATGGGGAAAGAGATGTACTCTCGTCTCCTTTTAAAGAGGGCATTTGTGACCTTCCGGATGCAGCAATGCACCGCGAACTGGGAGATATTGGCGATGTCCCCAGCAGCAGATTGAAATGAGCCAGTAGCATAAAAGTTCAGAGCCACTGTGATCTTCACTGCCACCGACAGAGACGTCCTGGACCTCAGTTGAGGCTGCAGATCTGGCTGCAGCAGGTGGCAGAGCTCAGTGACCACCTCCTTGCTGAAGCGCAGCCTTCGCAAACACTGCTCTTCAGACATATGAATGTAGGAGAGCTGTTGACGATATACCCTGGGAGGGTAAGGTCTCCTGTACAGACGCCTGTTGGCCCTCCTCCGTCTGGCCATCATTGCCACTCTCTCTCTGCGTCTCTGTGCCCTCCAATTCAGGTGGCGCAGGACGACACCCCCAATCAGTGCAGCCCCCATAGTCTCTTAGCAAGCAAAGTTATGAAGGCCAAAAACCAAAGTACCTGCCAAGTTATGATCAGTAGTCAAAACTACCTCACACAGCATTGACTCAATGCAGAAGTCTCTCTTTCTCTCTCTCCGAATCTCTCTCTCTCTTTCTCAGAACGAGTGGTGCAATAATGTCAACCACAGAGAAAGACAGGAAGAGGCCCCCTTTAAATAGCGCTCCCCCCAGCCCCACAGCGACTGGTAGCGTTCCAGTCTTCCGGTCGTTGGTTGCGCCAGGCGGAAAGGATGGGGGCGCCACTCAATTTCCGCTCTGGGGCGCCACAAGGGCGTTGCACCCTCGTATGACGTCAAGATCTGCGTGCGCAGGAGATCGCGGCGGTAAAGTTTAGCGCCGCCGCAAAATGTCGAGTTAAGTTCGCGAGCGGCGCAAACATCGCTGCGCCCAGGCGCTAGTTGCTTTGCGCCCCATTAGCGCCCTCTTAAGGCGCTAACGGGAGGCGCAACCAACTGAATTTTTCCCCCTTACTCTACATACGAATTATGCTCGATGCAGATCTTAAGTACCAAAAATGTCAGATGAATTTATTTAACATTAAACTGGTAAATGAATAGTACAAACAGTATAGTTACAACCTTCACTATTTTCGTTGAAATGTCAAAACACATAAACTTCCCCTATGCTTCCTTCTTACAACATAGCATTGACCTTTGGAACACAAGTTGCACATTTGGTTCAGGGTAAAATACTAGGCGATAGCCAGTCTCTCTGCTGGCTTCTGACTGACTTAAAGAACTCACCTCGCCAAATCTAAGCTAAGAAATTGGGAGCTCTGTTGTCACAAAACTATCTGTTAAAAGGGACGTCAAAGAATCTCTGGCCTGCTGCTCGCACAGTTGCCAAAGCAAAGCAAACCCCAGGAAACGCCCAGAATGTAAATTTCAAAGCATGCTTGTCCCAATACACTTTGCTTGAACTGTTGACAATTAACACTTCTTTCAGTCAACTATCAAGGAGGCTGGGTTGAACCATAACCCCCGAAAACAGTTGGGTTGGGGTTGGGCGAGATGCTAAAACTTTAAAAATCTCAAACCTGCCCCCAACCTGCCCTCTTCTGGGTTTAATGGAGGCGGGACAAGGGGAAAGCAGGCAACCTGTTCACAGGAGGCGGGTGGACCAATTCAAGATTTTAATGAGGCTGCCAGCCTCTGATTTAACCTGCCTTGCAAGTTTAACACTGGCCGGCCTGTTTCCCAGGCCTCGGGAAAACTGGCAGCTGAAGAGAGGAGAGGACAGCTTCGGGAAGGAGGTAAGTGCTTCAACCTGGCTCCCCGAGCTCCCCTCCCTCCCCCCCCACCCCAATCAGTCCCATCTGCCCCGGGCTCGTGGATCGGACAATTAGGCGGACTTCCAGGCGGGAAACCTGTCAAAGCAAAATTGTGTATGCTGTGGAGTCATAACTCCGAACTTCTGGATTTCCCGACAGAAACTCCGCCCCCCTGCCTACCCAGCCCGCCCGTCAAGATCGGGGTCACCATCTGACAGACTGAAATCATTCAGTTGACATTAGCATATTAAACTCCCTTTTATTTTTCTCCACCTCCATCTCCTTCTTTAAGACCCTTGTTAAAACTCACCTCTTTGACCAAGCTTTTGGTCATCTCTCCGAATGGATCGGTATCCATTTTGCTGATTATGCCTCTGAAGCACCTTGGGACCTTTTCGATGTTAAAAAAGGTGCTATATACACATGTTGTTTGACAGAAACCAAGCCTGAAACGTATATTAATGGCTTTGACTTAACATACTGAAACATACATCCCTGTGCCTTGGAGAAACAGCCAACAGAAACCAATATTAATTTCAGTCACCTCGGCCCCACTGAAACTCCCTCTCTAAATCCTACGCTTCTCTACTTTCATCCTCCTTTACAAACCTCCTCAAACAACCATTTTTTCAACCTTGCCTTTCCCAACATCTCCCGAGGCCTGGGAAACAGGCCGGCCAGTGTTAAATGGTGTCCATTTATATCTCTAAAGAACTGTTTGACATTTTGAACATTAAAGAAACTATATAAAAGCAAATTGTTCTGGTGAGACGTTTGAGAGATGTGCTAAGGCTATCTTTTTCTCTTTCTAATAAGGCCAGTAAGTTTTTTTGCTGTAGACACAAAGTCCCCGATATTTACTCGGCGCCATGAAGAGAGCGGGGGCGGGGGCACGTTGAGGGTGGGGGGGGTGGGGGGGGGGGTGCTGCAGGGGAGTATTTCCAGATGGGAAACCCCAGCCATGTGTTAAAATAAAAATCCTGTTAAAATGAAGGCACGCAGCCTCCTTAAAAGATTTTACTGACCCACCTCCTGAGAGCAGATTGGTCGCCTACCCCCTGACCCACCTCTGTCAAAACTGAAAGTGGCCGGGTTGTACCTCGCACCCAACCCATCTGTCCTTGGGGATTAAAATTCCCCCCAAAGTAAGCACACGCCCAAAGCTGTCTGGCAAATTATCACCTATTTTTTGGAACGAAGGGAGAAATGCACTGTGCTGGATTTTCATTGACCCGTGGAGGTGGGTTTGGAGGCGTGTGGGGGGTTAAAATTGCAAAAACTGGCGGGCGGGCACAAGTTCGCCTCCATCCCACCTCCACACAATTTTCATTAAATCGTGTCTGCTGGTCCCGACTCCGTCCCGCCTTTAAGAGACGGGATAGGCTGTTAAGGCCCTTAACAAGCACTAAATTGCCTCTATAATGCCATTTTGAAAGGCCTTTGTGATTTTAACCCTTGATCTACGTGAAGCACGCCTGTTCTGAACCACGATTGTGAAACCTGGCGGGAGCACATTTGGATAGCTGACCATCAGCTACAGGTCCACTATTACAACGGAGATGTGATGAAGGTAGTAGTAGTATTAGGTCTGAAAGTCGCCTCTGATGCTACTGCATTGAAGGTCTTCACAGACCTGATCACGTCATCATTGCTGGTGCATTGCAGGTCAGAGACTGCCTGGCTTTGCTGTGAGAGGACCTGGATGGACAAAAATCTCTCTCTCTCTCTCTCTCTCTCCTCATTTTGCATCCAGGTCCTCTCACAGCAAAAGCCAGGCAGTCTCTGACCTGCAATGCAGCAGCAATGATGACGTCATCAGAGGTGACTTTCAGACTGAAACCATTAATTAGTTCATGGGTTCCCACATGCTGGAACTCAATTGCCCAATTAAGTGAAAATTGCATCAATCTCCCACATCCAATTGCAGTCGGATGGATAACACGAAAAGTGGATGACACGACCCCAACCCGCCCCAGTATCAAAATCCAGCCCACTAAGTCAGTATTGGAATGTTGTGCTCATGACTTACACATTCAGTGACAATTCATTGTTTTGCAGACTATTGAAAAATGGAAAAATGTTTGTGCTGACAGAAATGGACAACCAGTTACTATAATATTCCATTGAAAGATCAAGACAGCATAGGTTAGTCACCATTGATAAGCCGCTGGAGGGAAGGCCAGATTCTTTGCCAGGTAGCCCGTTGCTACCAAAATTACACATTTTGAGTGGGAAAATTATAGCTTTTGACTTTTGATGGCACTCTGGTTTAGCAGATTCAAGGGTCCAATGATTGATTAATTATTAGCAACACAGATGTTGTTATTCGAACTCCGATGTCAGACCATGCTGCGGACGAAATTGCAGCAGTCGTCCGATGAATGTTCTTCTTCCTGAATGAGTTTAGTGTCTGCTTGTACTAATAATTTGCTGTAGGAGCAAATCGCCTTCGCTTCATCATTGGTAGGACGAAATGATTCCAGACAATAAATGTTTTCCCGAGCACATCTTGAAACCGGGAAAGGGACTCATATTTCACAGAGAGCACCATGCTGGCAGTTTGAACTACACGAGCTGTCGCTGGTCTTATTTCTGGCACGGTTAAAGGCCAGGGTAATGATATTGAAAGTTAATGATGAGCATACCTGAATCCAAACAGAATCGGCACAAAATGTTGTATAGGTGCCTGCAGGGTTCAAATCTGCAGTTTTAGATAGATTTTTTCCCAGGATGCAGGCAATCCAAGTGGACCAGACCAAAATGAATCAGTTTGATATTAAAATCATATTATGGATGCCTTAAGGGGAAATAAGTATATTTTTTCAAGTTGCAGTGTTTTGTTTAAATTTTAGAAACAAGAAAATGTAGATTGCTATTGATTCTAATACCATTATTTTACGCTGGTTGAACTGGTTTAACGATGCCTAATTTGTTTAGATTCCGACATCCTGACCAGAATACCTGAAGCTGGCGAATCCTGTAGTAGAAGTGGAAGTTTTTTTGGTCTAGGTGACACTTTGGGTTTCACACTCGATATTATATTTGGCTTTTAGTGTTAGAGATCACTTATACCTCGTGTCCCTGTGGCCCAGAGTGTGCTACTACCTGCCCAATATCGAGGCAAACAATCGCAGGGCCCAAGGGTCAAACAAAAGAACCCCTGGCACTGTACGCTGGCATACTGGAATGCATCACATGGTGCCACAATTTTCCTCGTTGATGGACAGATTGAAGATACACGACCAGACAGACTCATACCATAAACCAATTTACTTCAACGTAGAACAGTATTCAGTGTAAAACAGTGAGTTTACAGTCTTTGCTATCCTTCATGATACATATATTAAAAACAATAAAATGCTTCCCAAGCTTTCAACATAATTAGATTCCTAAAAACTGTTGCTCACTTCTTAAATGCTACCATTAAGCCTCTGACTTAGCACTGACCCTCTGCTGGATCAAGTGTGTAGACTGATTTCTGAGGCAAATTCATCCACAGAAAGTATCATTCAAAAACCTTCGAAGGTGTACTCTAACAAAGCCCATTAACAAAGAACTGCATTTTCCATAATTAATCTGGATGGTCAGCCATTCTTTGTCAATTGCATTAGGATGTTTGTCCCCCAGTTTGATAATTGGAAAGCCACAGATACTACAAAAGACAGATTACAACCCAAAGAATCTGCATTTAATTGACACGAGCATATTAAAACCACCATTTGTTTCACAGAAAGCAAAGCCCAAACGCATTATAATCGACCCCTGCCTGCTGGAGTGAATGTGTGCAGTCTGCACCTTGCAGAAAGCAACCCACAGAAACCAGATTTAACCCTGTCTGTACGGTTACCAGTAATGAGGAATTCAAATCAATAATCTAACACAGACAGAAATACATTTTATCGCAATGACTTTCAGCTGAATGAGATTCAGGGGAGCAGCTATAGTAGGAGCACCAGCAGCAGGTTCTGTAGACCCATTCGGTGAAAACCCAATATACAGCAAGACTTTAATCAAGATAAACAGAAGCAATATAATCAAAGGGATTATGCCCCCTCACTTTAAATTTTTTTGGAAAAAACAATCCCCTCTCCGTTAACAAACATATAGCAAAATTACATAATTAAGACTTCAAAGTCACAAGGCCATAATAGCACCGGAGAATTCCCATAACGTTACTTATGCATGTTGCCATCATAACAAAGATGATGCTGGTATTTTTTGGATCCCTCCCTGTAAGTCAGTTGCAGCTGGCTTTTCTACTGCTGTGAATAAAATAGATTAATTGGGCGAGGGCATAAATTAAATCTGTGAAACATTTTCTCTAGTAATGATTCAACTATTACTCACATGCCATCAACAACATGGACAGCACAACCTGCAAGTGCTGGGAATTTCACAACCTCAGGATAGGCGATTCTAGTACAAAGAAGTTCAAGTTCTTTGATGATATTGATTAGCTCACATGCTTGAGACATTACCTCCTCGGAGATCAGTTAGAATACGTATTTTACAACATGATCTGTAAATGCCAGAGAAAGAGCCTGTAGTTGATGTTTGAGATTCTCATTTGCCTTTATAGACCCTGAAGAAAACCTTTTGGACCATTCATTATCCATAGTAAATTATCCAGAAACTAAATATAAATTGGAAAGGTTTTTGAGAGCCAATCATTATTTCAAAAAAATATGGGGGAGGGCTATGTTTCTCAATTTATTATGTTAAAATGTGGACAATAGAAAGAAAACAGAAACACAAAGGGTGATTTTAACCCTGTCCGTCCAGAGGAAACTTGGTAGGGAATTCCAGGATTTTGACCAAGTAAAATTGGATGAATGGTAGTACATATCCAAGACGGGATGGTATGCATCTTGGAGGGGAACCTGGAGGTACTGGTGTTCCTATGATATTGCTGTTCTTCTTTCTTTTTGATAGAGGTTGCAGATTAGAAGGTGTTCACAAAATTGACAGGTTAATGCAGTGCATCCTGGAGATAGCAACACATACTGCAAGTGGAGGGAATGGATATGGAGCTATTGATCAAGCACTCTTCTTTGTCCTGGTGTGAAGCTTCTTGTTTGTTGTTCTGCCATGCCCATCCAGGTTAGTGGGGAGTATTCCATCACATGGTCATTTCCCAGGATGTTAATGGTTGGGGATTCAGCGATGGCGGTGTCCTTGAAAGGCAAAGGGATGTGGTTGAACCTTCTCTTATTGGAAATGGGCATTTGTGCCTAGTAAGTGCAAGCCAATGTTACTCCCATATGTTGGCCCCAAGCCTGGATTTATACAAGTCCCGCTGTAGGTTGGCATGGGCTGCTGCATTATCAGAGGAGTTGTGAATGGAGTTAAACACTGTAGAGTAGACTACAAACAGTCCAACTCCTAGCCTTATGATAGAAGAAAGGATATAGATGAAACAGTTGAAGATGGTTGGCCCAAGGACACTGCTCTGTGGAACTCCAGTAGTAATGTCCTGGGCTGCAATGATTAGCCTCCAACAACCACAATCATCTTCCTGTATGTCATATATGATTCCAGCCAATGGATGGTTTATCATTGACCCCCCATTGACCTTAGTTTTGCTCAGGCTTCTTGATGCCAAACTTGGCTAAATTCTGCTATCTCCTCTTTCATTCAGCTCATGTCCATGCCTGTATCAAGTCTGTGAGGAGGTCTGAAGTTGAGTAGTTCTGGTGAAAACTGAACATCAGTGAACAGGGTATTGGTGAGTAGGCGTCACTTAATGGTACTATTGATAACTCCTTCCATCACTTTGCAGTTGATTGGAAGGAGGCCGATAGGGTGGCTAGATTCAT
This sequence comes from Squalus acanthias, assembly GCA_030390025.1. Lineage (NCBI taxonomy): Eukaryota > Metazoa > Chordata > Chondrichthyes > Squaliformes > Squalidae > Squalus > Squalus acanthias. The sequence goes on along the minus strand of CM059441.1, from coordinate 12,169,257 downwards.
CCTGATTTTTGTGGATAAGACATACCTGGGCAATTTTCCCACATTGTTTCAGCACCGTTATGCCACATGCCATCCACCCAACAGCTTGGCCAGGCAGCTGGCTAGTTCTGGTGCGTAGGTCTTCAACACTACAGCCAGGATGTTGTTAGGACCCATAGCTCTCGCTGTGTCCAAAGCATTCAGCCCTTTGTTAAATGTCATGTGAACTGAATTGGCTTAACATTGGCATCTATTATGGTGGGGATCTCAGGAGAAGACCAAGTGGGATTGTCCACTTGGCACTTTTGGCTGAAGAAGTTTGTAAACACGTTGGCCTTGCCTCTTGCACTCACATGCTAGGCTCTGCCACAGATGATGATGGTAATGCTCATGGACATGAAGCCTCCTGCTCCTTCTTCCATTGGCTGCCCAATGGTATCTTCAGCCCATTCTCCAAATGTCCATCCGCTCCTCATTTCTTTCATTTGTCACTCATTGATCCCATTGTCCACTTGTGCATATGCTTGTGTAGGGGGTGGTGTGTGGGGTCAGTTTCACCTCTGACTCAGTGAGCGGTTCGAATCGCTCCCACGCCCCTGGTTCTAGACCTTGGACTTATTTGGGGGTTGTGAACAAAGGTGCAGTAGACAACAGGTTTTGATGAAAGAACTTTGACTTTTATTCAAGGAAGTAAAACACAACACAAACACTCTTATCACTCTAAAGGTGGGGAACACTTCGGTACAAGCGAGGGAAATAACATTAGAAGAATACTTCACCCCTCCCAATCCCACTTCACTAGCTAGGTTGGACTCTGGAGAACCAGGGATAATGCTCACCAAACAAATCCTTGACAGTTGAGAGTGAGGGTTTAGAGTCTTTTGAGTAAAAGGTTTCGTAAGGCCCTTGTTGCCGCGAGGTGTCCGATGGTCACTGAGGCAGTCGCTCTGGTTTCTTCTTGCGTGTCGGTCTGCTTGTGAAGCTGTTGGCCTTCTTTGTTTAACTTCTTGCTGTAACTCTGCCTCTGTTTAAACTGTCTTCTTCCGAGCTGTGGAACTGCCTTCTTGCAGAACTGTGGAAACTGCCTTCTGCCTGCTTGTCCTGAACTCTGTAACTCCAGCACTGACTTCTGTTCAACACAAGCTTTTTGATTCTGTTGAACTTCCACTGTTGAACTTGAACTGTCACTGGCGCACTGTAACTCCCTTCTTACTGAACTGTTGTAACTGCTTGATGGGCCTTCAATTATACTAAATTGAAGTGGCCTTGTCAAAACCAAATCAAATCCTGCTCATTGTAAGACCTCGTTAACAGTAACGACTTTACTAAGTGTCAAATGGCTTGCGTCCTGTCGATCTCTTCGGTTGATTACAGGTGATTGGTTTCGTGTTGAAGTGATTTAGGTTTCAGTTGAGGCCTGTTCATTCTATTGTCTTAAGGTTTTTGGCGGGCTTATTAATCTGTCCCTGTAGATACTGGGCTAATTGGTTTTTGATGGGGTGATGGGTGTACTGAATGTTTTATTGTTTTCAGGCTTCTGGCATCCTGTTTGGGCCTGGGGATATTCAAAAGGTGTCTTGAATTATTCAATTTTGGATGTGTTTGTGAGGTTTTGGGTGAGGCTCTTCCTCCTGCTTGGATTGCAGTGCAAACATTTTCCAGACAGCTCGACTGGGCCCCAATATCCAAAAGCTGTCCACTGCCTCGCCACACCCCTCCGCAGCCTGTCTTGTCTCTGTGAAAGGTGTTTTTCCCAATAGTCATATCCAAAAGTCATTTTCCTCAGGGGTTTTCTTCCCTGATCCTTAAAAATGTCCAAAACTGAGGTTTTTTTTTACCTCAAATCACTTCACTTAGGTCCCATCATCCCAAATTCGTAGGAAAAATCCAAAAAATCACCCCTTTTAGGGTTCTATACGAGTTTCTGGGGGATTTTGCGAAGCCTACACTTGTTCGAGCCTATTCATCTATAATGACAGAGTGGAGAAAAAACAAAGAACAAAAGAATGCAATCTGAACCAAGGTCAACTGTTTTTCTAAGCTCTAAACAGGGTATCACTTTAAAAAGGGCTAAAGTTAAATTCAGTGCATTAACATGCTTCTTGCAGCATTTTGATTATTATGCTACATATGTACTAAGCAGCACAAAAGCAACACAAAGTCTGATGCTGCCAGAGCTTATTTCACACGCTACTCCTAATTTCAGGAGCAGATCTTGATCCCTTCTATCAAGGTAGATTTAATTGTTGCTTCCTGAGGAAAAATGGTAGCATTCCAGTACGCTGCATCACCTCGTTCCCCAGGTGACAACTAAGTGTTTTCCCGTTAACAGCAATTGACTGTATTAACAGGAAGGAAGACACCATGGTGTTCTTTTTAATTTTCAGAGGCTGTCAAACACTCTGACCTTCACTCAGTGGTGTTTTTTTCCCCTGACAAAGTGTCTCTGACATCGATTTAATCTTGCAGTGAGCTGCTGTTGTTTCGATTACTAATTTGTCATTAGTGTAATTAGGGGACATGTCTTTAAAAATTGCTGTTAGGAATTGGGGGTGATTGAAGCATCGATCTTTGCTTCAGAGTTTGTTCCTGTCACACAGCAAGACAGCATCATGCATAAATACACTGGCATTAAACAGAGAGAGAACCGATTATGATGATATTGAGCTTTAAAGCTCCATAATGACTAACTAAAAAAATCAAACTCCCTTGGTGGCAGGCACTTTTGTTTTCAGATTTCAACCATGCATAATTGTCTTCCAACATTGAACGTGTTTTAATACAGAAAAGCAGAATTAAAATATTACGAATGATATAGATGCAAGCTGGGTCAAAAAAATCACAGCTGGACGATATTGGGGCCTGTAGTTTCCACATGTTTTCTGCCCAGATGTCAGCACAATCAACTGAAATCGTGCGAAATATCGGGGAACGTAAAACGCAAGTGAGTTACGCCCATAACCACTTACGCTCGAGTTTCGCGATCTTTTACACGGGTTCAAAAGTCAATCGGCCTGAACAACTTCAGGCCTTGATATTTTGTGGCTAGTGATTGTGTGGTCCAGTCATCTGTAAAACCATACAGTTGTAGTTCTCACCCACACCTATAATCAATGCAAAACTGCTAAGAGTTATGAATGCCTTTTCTTGCGTTCAAGAGCACAGTAAAATGCTGCTTGTTCTTAGTATGCTTAGCAGAGAATATCTGTACTTGCTTTGTAGAACTAGAACCATGTGGACTAAAAGCCAATGAGTGTGAAGACTTAGAAGAAGAAAAAAAACAGAAAAAAGGTGGAATTGTTCGAACCAGAACAGAAAGAGCACAGCAGAGCATATTTTAATGAGACACAATGATTACACGAGAATGTTGATGATAGCACGGTTATTGGTTTCTGGACCATTAAAAAGGTCAAGAAAAGTAAGTATTACCTACCACTGGTGCTAGATCAATAAGATTGCACATTGAAAATAAATGTTTCATTCCTGCAGCTATTGTTCTTTCCCACCGTGCATCACCTGCTGCCTTGCCAACTGAGTTGGTGTCAATGCCCATCAGCAAATAAGGAATAGCATTGAACAACAATCCCAGAACAGAGGGGTGACACAGTGGGTGTGATCAGAACTGGAGGTAAATCACAAAATAATATAGAGATAGAAAGTAGCAGGGAGTGTCAGAGAAAGAGACAGGAAGCATCGTTAGACAACGAGCCACACAGCATGGCATTGTGACAGCAGAGAAATGTACAATTAGAAGCGAGCTCTTAGGAAAGTAGACAGATGAGGTTGGTACATAAAAATTGAATGCATTTTCCTTTTAAATAGAAGATATCCAAGCATATTTTTTGTTCATAAAACACTGCAGAGAATACTGTACTTTAATTAAATATGATTTCTACTTAAAATGTATTTTTTTGTTTAAAAGGGTATTCTCTTCTCATTGGGCTGGATTTTGCCAGCGCTCAGAGGGCGGGTTTGGAGGCGGGTCCGCTGTCAAAATAGCAAAGATTGACAGTGGGTAGGAAACCCGCTGTCAACCTGCCTCACGTGAGTCTCCCAGGTGTCGGGTCTGTCAGCGGAGAACTGGCCCGACACCAAGCGGCGGGGGGGACAATTGAGCTCATTAAATGGCTTGTTAACAGCCAATTTAATGGTATTTTGAAGCTTCCTTCCAATTTTAGGTGCTCCCCCACGGGTTACCCGCTGCTCGGGGAACACGCCAGCTCACCCTGGCATGAGTTGAGTCTGCTCTGATGTTTCTGATAAGCTGACAGCCAGGGACTCTTCACAACATCCCTGCTTTTGCCCTCCTGTGCAATGTGCAACCAGGCTGCGTTGGTGTCCCAGGGAAGAGAACCTCCCTGCGTGCTATGACTCCCTCCATAAGCATAAGGAGGGAGTCATTTGAGAGCCTGGGTGCAAGCATCCACCTCTGTGCAGTGCCGGTCAGTGTTTGCAGCACCTCACTTGCTGTAAAACACTGATAGCACAACTGTCAAACTCAATGTAGCCGTGGTCCCTTTAAGGAAACCGGCTGATGACGCATCATCAAATGACGTCATCAGACCCGCTTCCTGTTAATTGGCTGGGAAGCCCGCAGGGCGGGGCTTAACAAGGCCAATCAAGGGAAAAACCCTTTGACAGAGCGGCTGCAGCCGTGAGCGGGATGGGAACCTGGCAACCAACTATCCCACCACCATCCCGCCTCCGCAGAGAAAATTCAGCCCTTTAGGGCACCCATCCACCATCTCCTGATGAAACCTGGTGTCAGCCATCTGGAAGTGCAAATTTAGAAATTTTAGTTGGTATGTGCTAAAATTAATTTTGTAAAGGCAAAAATCAATGGAACCCATTTGTCTTCTCATTGATTAATGATGGGATATGATGTAGAAAGCCAGGCTCTGGTAGAATTACACTTGGAAATTGCTTGTGCACTTCACTAACTTTTAATAGCAATACATGGAATGTGTTGGCTTGCATCAAAATATGTGTTCACCAATGAAAATACAATATTTTTCCAATTTTTATAGAAAATTCATCCTAGGAATAGGAACAGGAAAAGGCCACTCAGCCCCTCTAGCCTGTTTTTCCTTTCAATTGGATTATAGCTGATCTGTCCCTAAACTCCATTTACCCACCTGCTCCTTATCCTGGATACCCTTACCTAACAACATCATAGGAACATAGAAGCAGGAGTAGGCCATTTAGCCCCTTGAGCCTGTTCCAGCATTCAATGAGAACCTGGTTGCTCTGTGACCTAAATTCATATACCTGCCTTTGCCCCATATCCCCTAATACCTTTGATTAACAAAAATCCTATCAATTTCAGTCTTGAAAATTTCAATTGACCTAACATCCGCAGCCTTTTGGGGGACATAGTTCCAGATTTCTGCAAACCTTCGTTTGGGAAAAATGCTTCCCAATTTCACACTTAAATAGCCGAGCTCTAATTATAAGATTATGGGGGAGAAATTTGGTATCGCTCCGTTTGGGGCGTAAAGTTTAGCGCCTGGCGCTAATTATCACCTCCGACTGCAAACTTGGCTTCTATCGCCCCTGGAGGTGATTGGAGCGCTAAATCAGGCGCTACACACCTCTCTTAAAGCGCTAATGCCGAGGAGCGAGGCGCTACCTCAGAGCGCTGGCGAAGCTCATGTGATGTCAGTCAGCAATAGAACACAGACACACTGGCGCCAGTCAGTTCTTAAAGGGAGGGTCGATCTTGCTCTCCATCCACACCCTGCTCATTGCAACCTTGAATCTCGGCCTGGAGAGACCTGTACATCAAATTTGCTGGAAAGAACAATGGAGAGGCCAAGGGAAAGAGCTCAGAGTGCAGCCCCCACAGTCTCTTCTAAATCGATGCAAGGAAGGTCAAATCAAAGTGAACCTGCAAAATGCTGCTCAGTACCCAAAACTCCTTCACACAGCGTTGAATCTCTCAAGAAGTCTCTCTCTCTTTCTCAGAATGCATGGTACAAAAATGTCGCTGACAAAAAAAGGCAGGAAGCGGTTGCCTTTAAATAGCGTTTCCCCAGTACCTTCCCGACTGCAAAACGCTCCCCTCAACCTGTCGTTGCTAGCGGTAGGCGGTAAGGCAGGGGGCGCCACTCAATATCCGCTCCGGGGTGCTACCGGGGCATTGCACGCTCGACTGACGTCACGATCTGCGGGTGCAGGGGATCGTAGCGGTAGTGTTTAGCACCGCCGCAAAATGTCTGGTCAATTTTGCGAGCGGCGCAAATATCACCGCGCCCAGGCGCTAGTTGCTTTGCGCTCCATTAGCGCCCTCTAACGGGAGGCGCAAAGCAAACAAATTTTTCCCCCTATGGCTCCTTGTTCTTGATTCCCTACCAGAGGATATAGTTTCGCTGTACCTACCCTATCAAATCCCTTTATCATTTTACACCTCAATCTTCTAAAGACAATGGAATACAAGCCAAGTATATGCAACCTGGCCTCACAATTTAACCCTTTAATGTCTGGTTTGATTCTGGTGAAACTGCATTCTATCCCCTCCAAGGCCAATATATCTTTCCTGAGATCTGGTGCCTAAAACTGAACGCAGTACTCTAGCTGGGGTCTGACCCAGGCTCTGTACAACTGAAGCATCACTTCCTCACTTTTGAATTCCAACCCCCTGGAGATGAAGGCCAGCATTCCATTAGCCCTTTTGATTTATTTTTATACCTGTGCACTAGCTTTTAGAGATTTGTGTACATGGATGCCGAAATCCCTTTGCTCCTCCGCAGCTCCAAGTCTTAATCTTCAGGAGAGTTGTATATTCAATATTTGTCGTTTATGAATTTAAGTTTTAAATGATTAATTGTGCCAAAAATGAAACTTTTTCCTGGGACAAAATCTCAGCATTATAAAGTAAAAATTATTCCAATTCTACTTTACTGTAGACTAGTTGTCTTACTTGGAAATATTGGAATTATTTTTACCAATACATACGCAACCTTTTTTGACTACAGATTTCTTTAAAAGAATCAGTTTAGGTGATGAGTTGCTCGCCTTTAAAGGAAGAGAATTTCAATAATGTCCGAGTCTTCATCACTACTTTACAGGGATGAAATATTAGGAATATTCCACAATCGAACGCTCCTATTGAGTAATCACACTCGCAGGGAGTGCATCTGGGGAAATTGTGGGCACACAACCCATAACTTTCCACCGATAGTAGATGGAAAATCCTAAGATGCATGCCTGCAATTTTTCTGAGACGCACTCTGTGAATGCTGCTCCCCAGCAGATGTGCCAGCTTGTAGGAAAACCCCCGTGATGCTATATGATCCACGCAATGAAACTGGTCTATAATAATTGGCATTAGAATATAGGTCCTCTCCTTAAGGCAGGTCTTATTGCAATATAAACATCTAGATTTCCATTGTTTTATTCATTTTCCCCAATAAAAAGGTACAACCCAAATGTAGAACCAGGACTTAGCTTATCGTTTCTTCTCCCCTCCCTGCAGGTAGTATATTAGACAAACTATGTTGGAACTGACCCACACTATTGCTTTGATGCTTTTTTAACATGGGATACAAATACCTAAGGAAGAGGGAGTACTAGCTGTCGGGGACAAACAACATTTTAGAATTAGGCCCATGGTTTATTGAAGGCCTCCAGTCTACCATAATAGTTAATTCCCACCTCTTGAAGATTAATCCACCAGTTATTAAACAAGAGTGGTTGCTGAGGATTTCAATGTTTTATTATGGATTTGCATATATGTTCCAATTAAAGTTGGTGAAGAAGTTTGCACACAATTGTGGTCTCCCAGACAGCTTGTGATTGCTCCATAGAAATGGTAGCAGGGATCAGAGAAAGAAAGAAGGAAGAAAGACAGACTTGCATTTATATAACGCCTTTCATGATCAGCGGACGTCTCAAAACGCTTTACAGCCAATGAAGTACTTTTGGAGTGCAGTCACTGTCGTAATGTGAGAAACGCAGCAGCCAATTTGCGCACAGCAAGCTCCCACAAACAGCAATGTGATCATGACCAGATGATCTGTTTTAGTGATGTTGATTGAGGGATAAATATTGGCCAGGACACTGGGGATAACTCCCCTGCTCTTCTTCAAAATAGTGCCATGGGATCTTTTACGTCCACTTGAGAGGGCAGACGGGGGCCTCAGTTTAACGTCTCATCCGAAAGACGGCACCTCCAACAGTGCAGCCCTCCCTCAGCACTGCACTGGAGTGTCAGCCTAGCTTTATGTGCTCCAAGTCCCTGGAGTGGGACTTAAACCCACAACCTTCATGACTCAGAGGCGAGTGTGCTACCCACTGAGCCACAGCTGACACAGTGAGACAGAGGAGTTACTTTGAGTTCGAAAGCAGGTACACAGAAGTACTGATGTTATTTTCACACCTTCAGCATATGCTCCAGCCGTCAGGCATTAGCCTTCAAGCTCATTTCAGTTACCTTATGCAAGAATGGTTAAGCAGCTTTCCTTGAATCAGATGCAACCTGACATTAGACTATAGCAGGGTTCACAGCTTTTAAAATGGGTGACCACATGTTCAAATCCAACTCGGTCTCAATATGTCAGAATTACAGTGAAATTAGAGTCTAAAGAAACCAGACTATTTAACTATTCTTCATAATAAAAAAGAATGTTATTTCAGAATATATGACAAAAGCCTGAAGAAAAATATCCCACCTATAATCCACTAGTAATTCATGTATTAAGTTAAAATTGTCCCTTTTTGGGGCACTTTTCTCATTCAGAATTGCAAAAACAAAAACCCTTTGATGTTTTTCCACTGAACTGAAGAAGTGAATTCAGACACAAAAAAGCCAGTCATTCAATTCCCACTTACACCAACTGACAGCTTTTTAAATATAAATGTCACTGTACAAACTTAATAGTTTGATCTTGCAGCTCCTGATGAAACTGTAAGTTTGCTGTAATATGCTGAGTGACATTATTGATATAACTATCTGAATACTTTAAAAGGAGAGGGTACAACAATAAGATGATAACAGCATGGATTTAAATAGAACCCAGCAGATAAAGGACTTTATAAACAGAGCAATATGTCCACAAGACAAGACTTCTGAAACCTGGGCATTATCCAGCTTGCAAGTCTTTTAACCATGTATTTGAAATATATATCTGTGAATAATGGTTCTCCCAAGCGGAGAACCATAAATCACACCGCTGCCAGTTGACCAAGGGCCCACCCGCGCCATCATTTTTCATTCTAAGTGGTTGCGGCAAGAAAACTAGCGTAAATACAAGAAATATCCGACAGCCATTGTCTTGAATGGGGGAATGGAGCTATGATATTCAACCTTTCACAGTGTGAGCGAGGATTTCGGCAAAAGTCCCAGCAAATTATGGCGTGATTCACTTAAGTGGTCATTTTCTTGGACTTTTTGCGTTGGAAAATGTGCCCTATGACATAGATGCGGTCTATGACTACACAGAATCCCTGCCCATTAAATACCTATAAATAAGGAGCAAAGATGTCTAAGCAACAATTAAAAATGAAAAACACTGAGTAGTGGCATAACCTGGACAAATTAAGGCGCTGGTTAAGTTAATCAATTCTTAAAAAGATAAACAAGGCACATTGAAGGGCAGGTTAGGACTAAAGCTTAACATAAGCCTTTCATAGGTTCAGATGGTATGGAAGTTGCAGTATTAGGAATCAACATAGTCACTGCATTTTTGAAGATAATTCTAACTGTACTCAGTGCAACACATTGGTTAACAGTATGCAGATTACCATCGCTCAGTCCCCCGATCATCAACATCTTGGGGGTCACTGTTGACCAGAAACTTAACTGGAACAGCCACATAAATGCCATGGCTGCTAGATCAGGTCAGAGGCTAGGTGTTCTGCAGCAAGTGGGTCACCTCCTGACTCTCAAAGCCTCTCCACCACCTACAAGGCACAAGTGTGATGACATACTCTCCACTTGCCTGGATGGGTGCAATTGCAATACCACTGATGAAGCTTGACACCATCAAGGACAAAGCAACCCACTTGATCGGCACCTATCCACTAGCTTAAACATCCACTCCCCCCACCACTGGCATACTGTGTCTGCAGTGTGTATTATCTACAGAATTCACTGCAGCAAGTCGCCAAGGCTCCTTAAGCAGTACCTTCCAAATCCATGACCTCCACCACCTAGAATGAAAAGGGCAGCAGATGCATGGAACACCATCACCTCCAAGTTACCCTTCATGTCACACACTATCATGGCATGGACAAATATCGCCGTTCCTTCATTGTCGCTAGGTCAAAATCTTGGACCTCCCTACCAAACAGCATTTCGGGAGTACCTTCACCGTCGGATTATAGTAGTTCAAGAAGGCGACCTTCTCAGGGCAACTAGGGATGGGTAATAAATGTCAGTGACGCCCACATCCCAAGAATGAATTAAAAAAAAATCCAGTTCCAGTGTTGCACTTTTACAAATGGACTTAAGAAGCCCAACAGTTTGCTGCAAATAGCTTAAATTACTCTCTTAGATTGACTTTTTTTTTAAGGCATGGGTCAATAGGCCAGAGAATTGTATACATTTGTTTATATACCAAATAAAGTCCAAATTACTCCCTTCTCCACACTTGCAGTGTTGTTACCTTCATTTATATCCAACATGAATAGGAAATAGTATTATAGTTGTATCATGACATAGCAGGTTAAAGTAGAATCAGTCTCTATTGCTTTATGCTACCACGGCCTTATTGTGTTGAGCACTGGACAAGAATAGGTACCCATCCCCCCTTCAAGATTTAGAAAGACCTTTGCTCTGGCCATGCAACATTTGGAGTAGAGTTTATAAATTATTTGAAATGTCATGAAGGGACACCTGTTGCAGTAAGAGATAGGTGTCTTTATGCTAGCAATACACCATTTTCCATAAACATTGAGAATAGCAATGTAGCTTCCTTATTGTCCCATTGCAAAGGTAGCCTTATTGGAACTGCAAATTAGCGCCAAGATAATTATACACAAGTAATTAAGAAATAATGGAGAGATAAAAATACATAACTGTTTTCTACATGATTAAATTACATTTATGCCTCACCTTACAGAATTCAATGTTTTTTCTAATTAGTGTAATTATAATCCAAAAATTGACAAGTTGACTTATAATTTTAATACTTCAGGAAGGTAATAGATGTTCAGTAATGATGGAGTCACTTATATCACTGTCGGAGATTATAACTGAGGTTAAGACTGCATATGGCTGCTGGGGCTGAATGATAGGGTTGCTGTCTATGGAGAGCAGCAGGTCAGGATTAAATATTGGAGGAGTGAGGATGGAAATATTGTAGGATTCTGGCTGATTGTTTTTTTGGGAGCAGATTATTCATGCAAAATCTTCCCTCAGAAGACTGAATAGATCGATTAGAAACCACAATGGGATAAATGCTTCTTGGAAGGACTTGGTTTGATGGACTGAATGGTCTTTCCCTGGTATGAGCTTGAATAAATAGAGTGGCAGAACGTGCCTGTGATCTTCAAAATGTTGAGTTCCCAACTCACTGTGAGGATATTCCAAGCTGGGACGAAACACTTCCTCCATGGGGAGAGGCATCGCAGGGTTGCTTTTACACACTTCAAGGCCGGTTCAAAACAATTCAGATGGACAAATAGGCGCAGGTCACATACTAGACCTTTCAACAGCAGGTGATGCATAGGTCAGGAAAACCAAGGAAGGGAAGCAAAATCTTCAGTCCCCACCACACACACACAAATAGAGGGATTTCTCTGACTTTATGGCTTTAGTTCATTATTCCACTGGATTGAACTCATACATAAATGGCATACCCAATTGGTCTATCAAATAACCAAAAGCAATAGATATGACTTTATTTCAGTTTGAAATTCAGCTCAACTCTAGCAAGAGACTATGTAGTAAAATAAATATTCACCAAGCAGAAAGCCATTTTACTGCATATGTATCCATAATCCAATTTCGCCTTGCACCTTTATTAGTTCTTGCAATAAAAATATTTACAAACCTGCTGGGGCAACAATGACACAGCTGTGGAACTCCAACATGCTACATGGCAAAGTGGTCGGACACAGGTGAACACTCACATTTCTGCAACTGGTGAGTATATCATTTCAGCTTTTTTTCCCCCCCTTTTAGGTTTGTGGACAATGCTGGAAAGGCCACATTTATTGTCCGTCTCAGTTGCCCTGAAAAGATGGTTGACATTGAACAGCTGCAGGAGAGAGGTAAAAAATAATCGAAGTGTGTCGTCACCAGAAAGCAGGTAAGTGATTGGTTGGTGAGTATTTCTCTTTTTTTTTATACAAAACTTCAATTTTATTGTTTCTCGGGTATCTGTGGTGTAGCAGAGACTGCTGGCATAAATTAACTGAAGGGTAAATAATACATTTTTAATTAATTACATAGAATGGGAGAGCAGGTGATGTGTTACTGCTGCAATATGTGGGAGCTGGTGGACACCATTGATGTTCACGGTGAACACATTTGCAGTAAGTGTTGGCTGCTCGAGGAACTCCGGCTCCGTGTTGATGAGCTGGAGTCCGAGCTTCAAACACTGCGACACATCAGGGAGGGGGAGAGTTACCTGGACTCCGTGTTTCAGGAGGTAGTCACACCAATTAGAGTAACTAATTCAGAAGTAGCCCGTGGTCAGGGACAGGAAGGTGTGACTACGAGTGAGGCAGGTACAGGGATCCAGGAGGTAGTGTTGGAGGAGCCGCAGCCCTTGCTCTTGTCCAACAGGTTCGAGGCTCTTACTCCCTGTGTGGACAGGAGCGGGGACTGCAGGGAGGATGAGCAACCTGGCCACAGCACCGTGGTAAGGGGGGCCATTCAAGTGGGGGGAGTAAAAAGAAATGTTGTAGTGGTAGGGGATAGTATCATTAGGGGGATAGATAGGGTTCTTTGCAGCCAAGAGCGAGAGTCCCGAAGGCTGTGTTGCCTGCCCGGTGCCAGGGTTAAGGACATCTCCTCTGGGCTGGAGAGAAACTTGGAGTGGGAGGGGGAGGATCCAGTTGTCGTGGTCCATGTTGGTACCAATGACATAGATAGGACAAGGAAAGAGGTTCTGCTGAGGGAGTTTGAGCAGCTAGGGGCCAAATTAAAAAGCAGAACCTCGAGGGTAATAATCTCTGGATTACTACCTGAGCCACGAGCAAATTTGGCTAGGGTAAATAAAATCAGGGAGTTGAATGCGTGGCTCAAAGACTGGTGTGGGAAAAATGGGTTTTGCTTCTTGGGACACTGGCACCAGTACTGGGGCAGGAGAGAGCTGTTCCGTTGGGACGGACTTCACTTGGCCAGTGCTGGGACTAGTGTCCTGGCGAATCGAATAACTAGGGCTGTGGAGAGGGCTTTAAACTAATTAGTGGGGGGGAGGTTTCAAGAGAGCAAAAAATAAAAATGACAACAGAGAGGGTCATAGACATAGGTAGCAGTAGGGGAATCACAAATCAGAGCGTGGCAGGAAGGGACAGAGTGTGTGGAGTAAAAGGTAAACTGGTAAAAAGTGAAAAAGCAGGAACTAAGTGCCACAAAGCATATTTGAAAGTTCTCTATCTGAATGCACGTAGCATTCGTAACAAAATAGACGAGTTAATGGCACAAATAACTACATATGGTTATGATATTGTGGCCATTACAGAAACATGGCTGCAGGGTGACAATGCCTGGGAATTAAACATACCAGGTTATTTAACGATCAGGAAGGACAGGCAGGAAGGAAGGGGAGGTGGGGTGGCTATGTTAATAAAGGAAGGAATCACTGTAATACAGAGTAATGATATTGGGTCAAAAAATCATGATAATGAAACAGTTTGGGTGGAGATAAGGAATAATAAGGGGAAAAAAACATTAGTGGGCGTAGTCTATAGGCCTCCGAACAGTTGCAACTCTATTGGACGGAGTATCAATCAGGAAATAGTTGAGGCATGTAATAAGGGAACATCTATAATTATGGGGGATTTTAACTATCATATTAATTGGACAAATCAAATGGGGCAGGGCTGCCTTGAGGATGAGTTCATTGAGTGTATTAGGGATGGGTTTCTTGAGCAGTATGTAACTGAACCGACCAGGGGGCAAGCAACCTTAGATCTGGTCCTGTGTAACGAGACAGGATTAATTAAAAATGTCCTAGTAAAGGATCCCCTTGGAATGAGTGACCATAACATGGTTGAATTCCATATTCAATTAGAGGGTGAGAAGGTTGGATCTCAAACAAGCGTGCTAAGCTTGAATAAAGGAGACTATGAAGGTATGCGAGCGGAATTGAGTAGAGTGGATTGGGAAAATAGATTAAAGGGTAAGACGACACATGATCAGTGGTGTACATTCAAGGAGTTATTTTACAACTTCCAAAAAAAATATATTCCACTGAAAAGAAAAGGGTGTAAAAGAAAGGACAGTCATCCGTGGCTAAGTAAAGAAATTAAGGATAGTATTCGACTAAAAACAAGGGCATATAAGGTAGCGAAATCTAGTGGGAGGACAGAGGATTGGGAAAACTTTAAAAGGCAGCAAAAAATAACAAAAAGATTGATTAAGAAAGGGAAGATAGATTATGAAAGTAAATTAGCAAAAAATATAAAAACAGATAGTAAGAGTTTTTATAGTTATATAAAAAGAAAAAGGGTGGCTAAAGTAAATGTTGGTCCCTTAGAGGATGAGACCGGGAAATTAATGGTGGGAAATATGGAGATGGCAAAAACACTGAATGAATATTTTGTATCAGTTTTTACAGTAGAGGACACTAAGAATATCCCAACACTGGACAAACAGGGGGCTATAGGGGGAGAGGAGCTAAACACGATCAAAATCACTAAGGAAGTGGTACTCGGTAAAATAATGGGACTCAAGGCGGATAAATCACCTGGACCTGATGGCTTACATCCTAGAGTCTTGAAGGAAGTGGCGGTAGGGATTGTAGATGCATTGGTAATAATTTTTCAAAACTCCCTGGATTCCGCTAAGGTCCCGGCAGACTGGAAAACTGCTAATGTAACACCCTTATTTAAAAAGGGCAGTAGACAGAAGGCTGGTAACTATAGACCGGTTAGCCTAACATCTGTGGTAGGTAAAATTTTGGAGTCCATTATTAAGGAAACAGTAACAGGACATTTGGATAATCATAATTTAATAGGACAAAGTCAGCATGGTTTTACGAAGGGGAAGTCATGTTTGACAAATTTGCTGGAGTTCTTTGAGGAAGTAACATATAGAGTGGATAAAGGGGAACCAGTGGACGTAGTGTATTTAGACTTCCAAAAGGCATTTGACAAGGTGCCACACAAAAGATTATTGCTTAAGGTAAAAAATCACGGGATTGGGGGTAATATTCTGGCATGGATAGAGGATTGGCTATCTAACAGAAAGCAAAGAGTTGGGATAAATGGTTCATTCTCAGACTGGCAATCAGTAACTAGTGGTGTTCCACAGGGGTCAGTGCTGGGTCCCCAACTCTTCACAATCTATATTAACGATTTGGAGGAAGGGACCAAGTGTAACATATCAAAATTTGCAGATGATACAAAGATGGGAGGGAAAGTAGTGAGTGAGGAGGACATAAAAAACCTGCAAGGGGACATAGACAGGCTAAGTAAGTGGGCAGAGATTTGGCAGATGGAATACAACACTGGAAAGTGTGAGGTGATGCACTTTGGCAGGAAAAATCCTAGAGCAATTTATTATCTTAATGGCAAGAAACTGGGGAGTACTGAAGTGCAAAGGGATCTGGGGGTCCTGGTGCACGAAACTCAAAAGGTTAGTATGCAGGTGCAGCAAGTGATTAAGAAGGCAAATGGAATGTTGGCTTTCATTGCTAGGGGGATAGAATATAAAAATAGGGAGGTATTGCTTCAGTTGTACAAGGTATTGGTGAGACCGCACCTGGAATACTGCATACAGTTTTGGTGTCCTTACTTAAGGAAAGACATCCTTGCTCTCGAGGCAGTGCAAAAAAGGTTCACTCGGTTAATCCCGGGGATGAGGGGGTGGTCATATGAGGAGAGGTTGGGTAGATTGGGACTCTACTCATTGGAGTTCAGAAGAATGAGAGGCGATCTTATTGAAACATATAAGATTGTGAAGGGGTTGGATCGGGTGGATGCGGGGAGGATGTTCCCGATGACGGGTGAGACGAGAACTAGGGGACATAGTCTTAGAATAAGGGGCTGCTCTTTCAAAACTGAGATGAGGAGGAACTACTTCACTCAGAGGGTGGTAGGTCCATGGAATATGCTGCCACAAAAAGCTGTAGAAGCTACAACATTAATTAAATTTAAAACAGAAATAGACAGTTTCCTAGAAGTAAAGGGCATTAAGGGTTACGGGGAGCGGGCAGGAATTTGGACATGAGTCTAGGTTCGGATCGGTCATGGCCCTGTGGGTAGTGGAGCGGGCCCAGGGACTGTGTAGCCTGATTCTGCTCCTATTTCGTGTGTGCAATTCTGTTAGATGCAGGAGATGGTTCTGTGATAGATAGTAGATTGGCGGTTAGGATCAGATCAGCCATGATCTTATTGAATGGCGGAGCAGGCTCGAGGGGCCGATTGGCCTACTCCTGCTCCTATTTCTTATGTTCTTATGTTCTTATGTTCTTGCGGTGATGTTGCTCCCACAATGGTGTTAACAATGAATTGGTTAACGTTTCAGGTGAAATTCTTTGGATAGCTATTTTGCGAATCCATTTAAAGATAAGAAAGTTAAAATAAAATAGCTCACAGTGGAATTTCCACGCTGTCGTGTTTAGAAAAAAATAAATCTCGGAGTGGAATCAAAAACCCCCCTGGAAAAACGCCTGCATTTCTGTGACTTCTTGCTCAATAAACCAAACCAAAATTGTGGGAAATGATTGGCTTCTGATTGTGCCGTTCCTGAGAATACGCTTTTGTGATTGAATTGTTAACGAAACAAAACAGGTAGTTTCCTGTTTTTCAATAAAGGAGGAATTTGACCCCAAGGGGTAGAGTTTCCACTTTGGGCGCAATCGGCGATCCGGCGCAAATTTGCAAAGTGTTTCCTCCGCCCCGCCCCCCGCACCTCGAGTTTCCACTCGAACTCATTTGTATATCGAACGGAACATCTGCCATGAACCAGCGCAATTGGGCAGCGTTTAAAAACGTCAATTTTTTAAAATTTGGCTTTAAAAAAAAATATCCCTTGATATATTTAAGAATGGTAACTTGGCAAAGTTTGACTAGTACGGCTAAAAATGGGCTTATCACAAAAAGTAAGCATTTTAAAATCACAGTGTCAATCCACCACCTGTGAGTAACCCGATTTAAATTACCGAAAATGACTTAAAAAAAATACAAAACTATTTCCTAGTTAGATTGGGGTACAGTAGTGTGTTCCTTAGTAAATTAAAAAAAATATTCAAAACCTACCTTGTGCCCAAACGCACCAGCTTAATTATTGCAGTCTCCTCGAAGGCCTGAAAACGAGTGAAATTAGCGGAAACTCCCAATGGTGATTAATTCACCCTGGGGGCGTGGCCAGTTTGGGGGGCGGGGCCTGCTTCGAGCACAATGGGGGAAAAATTAGGTCGCGCCCCATTTGGGGCGCAAATATCGTCTGGACGCAAATATTAGCGCCTGGCGCTAATTATCGCCACTGACTGGAAACTTCACTTTTACCGCCCCGGGAGGTGAGTGGAGCGCTAAATCAGGTGCTGCACACCTGTCTTAAGGCGCAAAGGCCGAGCAGTGAGGCGCTAACTCAGCGCGCGAGCGCAGCGCAGGTGCTGCCAGTTAGCAAGGGAACACAGACACACTGGCGCCGGCCAGTTCTTAAAGCGGGGGGGGGGCCAACTTGCTCCCCAGCCACACCCTGCTCATTGCAGCCTTGAATCTCGGCCTGGAGAGACCTGTGAATCCATTTTGCTGCCAAGCATGGAGAGGGTGAGAGAACGAGCTCATCGCTTCACCGAGCGGGCCTTGGATGCTCTGGTTGGCGCGGTGGAGCGCAGAAGATGTATACTCTTCCCTGAGAGTGGCAGGAGGCCTTTGCCACGCGAGTACAGAAGAGTGTGGAGGGAGGTGGCTCAGAGCGTCTCCTGCAGGAGCATGGTGCCCAGGACCCATGTTCAATGCCGCAAAAAGTTCAACGACCTCACTCGGGTCGTCAGGGTGAGTGGCTTTTTCTCAATACCTCTCCATCCCTCCATCTCAACCTCACTCTATGGCTAGAGGGTCTTAAAACCACAATGCACAACACTCATCCAACACCTATGGCCCTTTCATGAAACACACACACACATTCCACACTTTGCATACAGTAAGGGCTATTCACCTATGGGAGGCACATCAGGCAAGACCATGGCTGTATACAGTAAGGGCTATTCACCTATGGGAGGCACATCAGGCAAGACCATGGCTGCATACAGTAAGGGCTATTCACCTATGGGAGGCACATCAGGCAAGACCATGGCTGTATATTTACTCAGATGCTGTCCTTTTTCTTGCAGGCCAAGCTGGCGCATAATCGGAGACAGCAGCAACGGACAGGTGGAGGGCGGCCTCAGCTGCAACCCCTCAGCGATCTTGAGGAGCGCGTCCACAGGATTGTGGCAAGCCATGTGATCGGTCCCATCGCCACTGGAGACGCCAACCCCGTTCTGGACAGCAATGGTAAGGTCATCACCTTTTTGTCCTCTGTCCTTCCACTTGTCCCTCACAACACCAGCCTTTGACACTTTCAATCCAACTTGCTAACTCGCTGCACTTATTCCTCCCTTACTGCCACCCTGTCCTCACGCTAAAGCCACTCTTGTACCTCCCTGCTTTCAGATGGTGATTCACCAGCTGAGGAGACGGGCCCTGAAGCTGCCACTGGGAGTTAAGCTGCAGCCGAGGAGGAAGAGGAAGCCGGAGCATCAGTGCCACCCTCTCCCGAGGAAGCCCATGCCCACACTGGGAACACGCCTTCCCTGGAGGGGAGCAGGGGGGAAGGGTCTGATGAGGGTGAAGCTCCAGGACCCAGCGGGCTGCAGCAACGCCATGGGGGTAGGGAAGAACGGGGGCCTTCTCCCCAGAGGGAGAGTATGCCAGAGACTCCTATTGCAATGGACGCAGAGGAGGAGCGGCTGATCGCAGAAATGAACACCCAGGCGGTGGGCATGCACACTGAGCTCATGGGTGCAGTGGGAAGGGTGCCCGAATGCATTGAGTCACTGGCAAGGAGTGTGGAGCACTTCGCTGTAGCACAGGCGGATGCCACACTAACGCTTAGTGCTGCAATTCAGTCACTGGCTGCCGTGATCCCATCTCTGACTGCTCTCATGCAGACTCAGATTGAGGCCACGCGAGCACAGACTGCTGCCAACCTCGATGGTTCATTCACATGTCCCCGGGGCTCTCACCGCGCCGCAGCAGGCCAGCAATCTGTTCTCCAGCAGATTGCTCCGGATGCTGAAGTGCTGCCCCGTGGGAGTGCCAGTGTGTCGGGCGAGCAGGGAGTTGCTGTCCTCTCTCACGATGACAGCATTCCTGCTGCCAACACTGTCACTTCTCCACTGCACTTGCCACCGCCTGTAGGACAGACTGCTGCCGCCCATGCAGAGTTGGTGCAGTCTGCAGCCGGGCCCTCCAGGCCCAGAACTGGTCGAGGCCGTCCTTCAGGGGCATCTGCAGTGTCAGGGTCTGACGATCAGCAGCCTTCCACCAGCCTTGCTGCAGCCACTGAGGTCCCATTACGGAGGAGCAGTAGGGTTAGAAGGGGGGAAGTGCGCAAGGGAAGGAGATCACCCTCGAAGGGCAAAAAGTAGGAGGTGTGACAAAATGCTGGTCATTTTTTTATTAAAGGCCGAGGTTCGTGGTCCAACTTTTGTTTAGTGTTTTGGACATTATCTCCAGGTTGTGAGAACCAGTTATGTTAATGACTGTTTTTTTGTGTTTATTTCTATGAGTTTGTCATGAGGAAATGACACACACAGAGTTTGTAAAATAAATAAGTTTTTGTATTCAAAATATACATGTTTGGTGTTTGGAATTATTGGTGCCTTGGCCGGCTTAGGGGTTGCGTGCTGGGTTCATTGATGTTGTTAGCAATGGCAGAAGCCATTTCCACAGCAGGGGCCCTAGAAGCGGCTTGCTATTAGCCGTTGACGGACGGCCCTTGCAGTTTCACCATTGTGGGCCGCCCTCCCGCCTTGGTGCTGCTGATGATCATCCTCCTCGTCCTCTTCCTCCTCTTCCTCCTCCTCCTCTGGTGGTGCTCCAAGGCCTGGTGGCATTGGCTGGGTCCTGACGATTGCCATGTTATGCAACATGCAGCACACAACTACGAAGTTGGATACTCGCTCAGGCGAGTACTGCAGGGCTCCTCCAGAATGGTCGAGACAGCGGAACCGTTGCTTGAGCACGCCGATTGTGCACTCAATGATGTTCCTGGTAGCTTGATGGCTCTCATTGTACCGCAGCTCAGCAGGGGTGTTGGGCGTACGGATCGGTGTCATCAGCCAGGTGCTCAATGGATACCCCTTGTCCCCGAGAAGCCAACCAACTGGCTGATGCGGTGCCTCGAAAAGTTCTGCCACAGTAGTCTGGCGCAGAATAAAAGCATCGTGGCAGCTGCCAGGATAGTGGGCATTGACAGCGAGTATCAGCTGTCTGTGGTCACAGACCAACTGAACATTCAAGGAATGGAACCCCTTTCTGTTCCGGAATTCCTCGGCATTCTCATGCGGAGCACGCAAAGCCACATGCGTGCAGTCAATGGCGCCCTGCACCATGGGGAAGCCCGCTATCCTCGCAAAGCCCAGAGCGCGGTCACGCTGCTTGTCTGGGGTCATGGGGAAAGAGATGAACTCTCGTCTCCTTTTAAAGAGGGCATTTGTGACCTTCCGGATGCAGCAATGCACCGCGAACTGGGAGATATTGGCGAGGTCCCCAGCAGCAGCTTGAAATGAGCCAGTAGCATAGAAGTTGAGAGCCACTGTGACCTTCACTGCCACCGACAGAGACGTCCTGGACCTCAGTTGAGGCTGCAGATCTGGCTGCAGCAGGTGGCAGAGCTCAGTGACCACCTCCTTGCTGAATCGCAGCCTTCGCAAACACAGCTCCTCAGACATATGAATGTAGGAGAGCTGTTCACGATATTCCCTGGGAGGGTAAGCTCTCCTGTACATACGCCTGTTGGCCCTCCTCCGTCTGGCCATCATTGCCACTCTCTCTCTGCGTCTCTGTGTCCTCCGATTCAGCTGGAGCAGGACGACGCCCCCAATCAGTGCAGCCCCCATAGTCTCTTTGCAAGCAAAGTAATGAAGGACAGCAACCAAAGTACTAGCGAAGTTAGGATCAGTAGGCAAAACTACCTCACAAAGCGTTGACTCAATGCAGAAGTCTCTCTTTCTCTCTCTCCGAATCTCTCTCTCTCTCTCAGAACGAGTGGTGCAAAAATGTCAACCACAGAAAAAGACAGGAAGAGGCCCCCTTTAAATAGCGCCCCCCCCCAGCCCCACAGCGATTGATAGCTTTCCAGTCTTCCGGTCGTTGGATGCGCCAGGCGGTAAGGCAGGGGGCGCCACTCAATTTCTGCTCCGGGGCGCCACAAGGGCGTTGCACCATGGAATGACGTCACAATCTGCGCGCGCAGGTGGTCGCAGCGGTAAAGTTTAGCGCCGCCGCACAATGTCTAGTTAAATTCCCGAGCGGCGCAAACATCGCTGCGCCCGGGCGTTAGCGGCTTTGCGCCCCATTAGCGCCCTCTTAAGGCGCTAACGGGAGGCACAACCAACTGAATTTTTACCCCAATGTCTTTAAAACTGACGCAAAATAACGTGGAAACTCGATTTGCGCCGAACGCAATTTGCGCTCATAATTCCACGATCATTCCCTTCTGAATAATTCATATTTAACTAAACAAAACTAACTATTTCTTTGCTAACAAATAAATTGATGGGTTGGCCATTAGCACAGCATTTTAAAAAAAGGTCGGTGCACATTCTTGGCTGCTGCTAGGATAAGTGTCCAAAGCAGTTTCTACATGGAATAGTGATGTACCGTGGGAGGAAGAAGCTCTACTATATATTTATATTTCAGAAAAAAAAATAGGGGTCTCACAAGATCAAATAAGAATGTCTTTCAAAGGCTACACTCTATGATTTATTTACCACCAATGTGCAGTGAGTTAGAGAAACTCACATTATATATATATAATATACACACAGACATGGACACCACAGAAGTAATGTAGGACATGAGGTAGAATGTTACTGTGTGTTATTTGGGCAGCAAACATGGTATAATGTGCTCATGGCCAGTAAGGTATTTGGTTTACAGTCAGAAGTATTTATTTTACAGCAATGAATATGATGAGAACAGACAGAAAATCATTTTAGATTTTCAATTTCTATTCATGCATTGGAAGAATATTCACTTACTTATTTGCTTGAGTGGAAATAACGGCTTCTTTTTTGAAACACATATCGAAACCCGACATGATGTCTTTTCAAAGTACCAGATGTGGCAGTTGGCTTTTATTGGTTAAAAAAAAAAGCATTCATCCAGAATGCTTCTCAGTAACTGGCATCTATGACCTTGCTGATCTTCTAACACTAAACTGACCTGACAACTGAACACAAACTCCTTGCCACACTGTCACCGCCACTTTCCAATGGAGGTCAGAGATTTAGCTCCATTTAAAAAACGGAGCCACCTTTAAACCTTTCAAAGGGAAAAGGTAAATACCTTGCTCCAGCAGAAAAATAAAATTAAATAAAGGTCACCGACACTGCAAGAATGACAATTCTTGCTGCATGAAATATGGTTGCAGCGTGTCAAGGGGATGTCATCAAACCACTAGTGCAAGTACAACGTAGCTTTCAAACCTATTTTTCCTCCATGAACTTCAGTGGGCAACTTGTGTCCAAAACGAACTGTGCAGGTTGTTGCAAGTTGCTTTCTCGATACTTCGAAGAGTTTGTTTTTGTGCGGAGGAATGCAGACCTACCCCACTCTTCAACTCACTAATCTCAATATCGTTAGATAATAAAGTAGAATAGTCATTGTATTCAATGGTAGGGATCTTTTGCTCTTCATATTGGTATAGATTATAATGCTTTGTTCTTCAGGTTTTCATAAATTAGACTCAGTGGGTAGCACCCTCGCCTCTGAGTCAGAAGGTTGTGGGTTCAAGTCCCACCCTAGGGACTTGAGCACATAAATCTAGGCTGACACTCCAGTGCAGTGCTGAGGGAGTGCTGCACTGTCGGAGGTGCCGTCTTTTGGATAAGACGTTAAACCGAAGCCCCATCTGCTCTCTCGGGTGGATGTAAAAGATCCCATGGCACTATTTCGAAGAAGAGCAGGGGAGTTATCACTGGTCTCCTGACCAATATTTATCCCTCAATCAACAGCACTAAAAACAGATTATCTGGTCATTATCACATTGCTGTTTGTGGGAGTTTGCTGTGCGGAAATTGGCATCCGCCTTTCCTACATTACAACAGTGACTACACCTCATTGGTTGTAAAGCACTTTGGGACATTCGGTGATCATAAAAGGCGCTATATAAATGTAAGTCTTTCCTTTTTTTTTACTATGGGCATAGGTGTGTTGGGACGGAGGGAAAAGGAGTGACTTTTCTGCACTGGTGCAAATTTAAAGTTGAATGTGAGTGCAGCAGGTTACCAGCACATATGAATTGATTATTTTTCATCCAGCTTCCACATAGTGATGCTAAAGCACAAATAAATGAGATGCAGACAAGCATATTCCTTCTCTCTGCTGCATTCCACCTCTGCACTGCAAAGCACGAAGTATAAAGTCTTCAAAAAAAAAGCATAGTTAGGACATATTCCAAAGAGAACGTGGGTCCTTTAATAAAGCATGTTACTTGTGCCTTCTCCACCACTAAAAGAAAACACATGATGTACAAAAACACTGCCTGAAATAGCTGGCAGGGGTATTCAGAGCACAATCTTGACCTGACCGTTTGTTTCCTCTAAAATGCCACACTGATAATTTCATAGCAGTAGGCTTTTTTTTTGCAGATGCTGATGAAAATCTCATTTGGATCCGAACCTATTGTCTAAACAAAACAAAACAAAAGCACTTCATTTCAGAAAAAAAAATTCCTCCCACATGGCTGCCAGCACCTTGATCTTCATCACAATTTTTCCACACATAATTTCAACTTCATATTTTTACATAAAGTGGCAGTAAAGTTTTCATCTATTAACTGTTGCTGCCTCTGCAATGTGACTGCTCCATTGCTCATCAAAATAAATTAGGAAATGAAGCCTCATAAGTTGCAGGTGGTTAGCAGTATGATGAGTAGGGATGCCACAAAATGATTTATTCCATGGCCATTAATATTTTCACAGCTCCCCATGGTTGCTGTAGGCGCCAGTGGAAAAAAAATAATTCAAGTGTAGGAAAATATCTTCTCACTATTACTAGGACATGCACTGTAAAAATAAAATAGACACATTACAGTTATTGGAACATCACTTTATCTTATTCAGTTTAGGCACATCCCTTAAATATTCTCTCAGGTACAGCACGGTTAGTCATTCCTGTAAGCAGTTTAAGCATCTCACATTTAGGGTGTGCTTGTACTGCTCAATATCTAACTATACTATCGCATAACCCAGGAGGTGTAACAATATTGTATCCCTTGTGATTTGAACTGGATATTCATGTCGTTTGCACCGGTCCCCATGTGTGCTTCTGCAATATGGTGGTCTGAAAAAAACACTTGGTAAGGCAAGGCCAGATAGGAAGTGGTAAGCTGTGTTATTTCACAGCAAGTGAACCTGTAGAGCAAAAGTTATGAATGAACTCACTTTGTTCGAATAGTACAACTTGTTTGTGTGAAATAATACAAAATAAATTAACGTGCTGTGCGTCCCCACATCAGTGGGTTGTTTTGCTTGATTTCAACAAAATAATCTCCAAAATAACATCCTGAATTCTACCCTTCAGTTTTCTTTTTAGAAACCTGACTGTCAATGAGTGTCCATCACTGTTTTTATTTCCTTATATTAACAACCTAAAGAGGAGTGTCTAAGCCAGACACCCCCACCAAGTGTTCAGAACCACAGATCTCCTAACACAATTGGTAACCGATAAACAACCAATACCCAAACTGGCTAATGTATTACTTATTGTTTTCAGCCTTTGGGAAAACAACTTCAAATTCTAGCTCATTAGCATTTAAAATCCTTTCATTTCAGTGCCTTTTTAAAACTTGTGCGAATACACTTTCTTTAAAACCACAACCCTTAAATGTAACTTCCCCTCCTCCAAGTCTGTTCTGTGAAGCAAGAACAGCGGTCATAAATCCCAAAATATCACACATGGAAAATGCCAATATCACTCTTCCACAGGAAAATTAAATGTTGAATTAATCATCCTAAATATTGCATTAGCAAAGCATTATTGGAATTATTTCACGGTTTTTAAAGAAATCAGTACACGTGAAACATAGCACAGCGCACTCATGGTGTCCAACTTTTAAAATCATTTAAAAACTGCACATGTTCCAATTCATATCAATTGCGGTGTTCCACAATATTTTGCATTGCCTTTTCTTTATGCCGATTATACTAAAAAAGACAACCTTATGAAGAACCTTACTGGGTGTCAGGCATAATTTCCATGTTTTAGATGCTTTTGATCAAAATAAAATTTGCCCAGCATTTTTTTGCTGAATCACAGTGATATTGAAGTTTCACTGATAAAATATTAAAAGCACCCCATCATCAAATTTTCCAGGGCAACTAATGTAAATTAGTCACTTGACCCTATGGAAATGACTAGGTGAGATCACAAAGTTCAATTACACTAAAAGTTTTGGTAAAATAATTCAGGAAATTATAGAACATCCATTTCTAGGTACAAAAATGGAATGTACACGGTGAAGGTCCGTTAAGTGGGATGATAAATGATTGCTAAAACTAAAATGTTCATCTCTGTAGCCTCCTCCGCGCTCTTCCGATTCTGGCCTCTTGCTTATCCCTGATTTGAATCGCTCCACCATTGGCGGCCGTGCTTCAGCGGTCTTGGCCCTAAGCTCTGGGATTCCCTCCCTAAACCTCTCCGCCTCGCTACCTCTCTCTCCCCTCCTTTGAAATGCTCCTTAAAACCGACCTCTTTGACCAAGCTTTTGGTCACCTGTCGTGATATCTCCTTCTCTGTGGCTCTGTTTCAAAATTTTGTATTGGTAATGCTCTTGTTAAGCGCCTTGGGACATTTTACTACGTAAGTTGTTGTAAAGTTGGATGTACTGCTGATGGATTGTATTGCTGAAGGAGATGAAAATACCAATAATATTTAACGTTTTACAACTGGGACCAAATACTTCATCTGGTTTCAGCGATTCTGGTGTGTATTACAGTTTATAAAATCATGTTCCATAAATGATCTCTTTATATATTATGCTATGCTATACATGTTTTATGGTAGATAATTGTTATAATTATTTTCTATACAATAATTTTTAATGTTAGCATTTGTGCATAATCTTATTGTGATACCCTCGCCATGTGTGACCTGTATAAATGAGTAAAAATCTTTCCCTCCCAGCTAGATTCTCTTCCCCCTCTCCCCCCCTCCCCCTGGCCTTGCAGAGTGGAGATAATAAGGGGCCATGTGATTGAGGAAGAAGAGGAGCATCACCAGGAACAAGCTGTAATATTTGAGGGTGAAGGCAATCACACCTCGAACCATTAAATAAGGTCAAGAAGAAGGAACACACAGGACTACATCGTCAGGCGACAGGAGGCCATCTCTCTTATAGAAATATTCTTCATCAGGCCATTACAGGTTATAGGGACTCAAACACAGTGCACAGGTGTCGTCCCTTTATCACCACCTTAATCCCAGAGCATGCAGGAGAGCGAGAAAGTAATTAGCCCCATATGTCAAAGGCTTGTGGAAGCTGTAAAAGTATTGATTTAACCACATGCATAAGACCAGAGCACACTGCAAAATGTTTTGCAATACTGCGGGACACAGGTGTCACAGCAGGTTGTCTCCCTACTTGACATGCTGAGTACACTTGTGTGAAACCTACCGTGAGGCGTTGAAGAACTTCTAGAACCAGCTGTCACACATGCCGCTCATATCCTGTGGGTCCGGCCTCATTTACATAGCAAATCGTTTCTCAATTTACTTAGATGTTTGTCAAAAAAATTGCACAAGTACGTCAATACTAGACAGTTTATGCTCTAAAAATGGGAGCACCCTGCAATGTATACCAGGTTAATGTTTCCCCCTACTAAGGATTTGTAAGGGAAAAACATGTATTGTATTCTAAACATTAGACAAGAGAAAAAAATATGTTTCTTATCGTTACAGTTGATGCAGTTAAACTATGTTCATTGGGTTTAAACTCCACAACTTCAAGTGCTGCAGTTAAACCGGGTTTCATTGACTTTAAACCGGGTTTCATTGACTTTAAACTTTAACTCCAATTATGCTTTAACTGCCGTGAGCATAGACTGGATAAAATAGACGGGATACACATGCCAATTATTGTCTGATTTTGTGACTGACAATGGGGGGGCGGGGAAGTGTCCAGCTTCACACTGGGTGGACGATAAATTGATAAAATGTCTGCCTGGTCAAAACCAAATATATGGCAGGGAAACATTATTTACATATACAGTTAAAGTTTCAAACATGCACTGAATACTTCAGGATTTGGATCATCTGTACAAAATTATTAATTGAATGTTCAGAGGGTTTTGCAAATGCAGGATAAACAGTAGATTATTGAAGACGCAAGTCTTTTCCGCAATTTATATAATTAAAAAAAGTACTCGAAACAGCATCAAATACCTCTGCACTGCTCTCAGAGCCAGCAGTCTAGTTAAGTGAGAATGATGACACATACAGCCCACTCCACAATTTACAGCCAGCATGAGTATATTAGGCAGAAATTAAAGGCAGACGTATTGATATCACGTGTTGAAAACAAAGAGAAAAAACTAATTTACTTGGGCTTGACAGCCCAGGGAAGAAAAATAAACTCAAAATTCTACTGGATGCGTGCAGGCTCGTTAGAGCACTCCCAATTTTTCATTCTAAATGAAGCCAGCTGATCAATCGAAACAGAACAGATCAGAAACTGGATTTTGTACCAAGGCATAGATATTTCAGAGGTTAGCATATTGGTTTAATTGGCAATTGAATGTTTACCGCCTCTACTGTGCTAACCATTATTACACATTTGCAGGTGCCACTTAAATTCAATTGTGTGCTGCATGCAATGAGTGGGACTTCTTTTGTCAACCATTTTGCTGCATTTTTCTAAAATTTTCTATGGTGATAGAGTTCCCTATTGTAATTAAGCTGACTCAAATCCAGCTGTTTCACAGTTACGTTTATTGCTCAACAATGCATTATAGAATGGGATAAAGTTCGATTTGTTTTTTTTTTGTTTAAATGTGGGGAAGGGCCTGGTGAATACATTCAAAAAAGTGAAATGGTATCTGCTTAACCTTGTATATTTACTTTGCCACTATTCATTTCTGTTTTAAAATGTTTTAATGGCTGTTCTTCTTTAGCCTTGGAATTATGCCATGGAATAATAGAACATAAATGCTTAGCACATGTGTCTGAATTTAAAAAAATAATAAAAGTAAATGAGCTAAAGCCTTTCAGGTTAATAATGCCTTTGCTAAAATTTCCGATGAATGTTTTCAAGTGTCTGGATGCTATTACCCACAGTGGAATTTCAGTTTATTCTTAATCTTTACGTCAATGCCAGATTACAAAAATAATTGAGCGACTGGTTGTGGAACTGTAGTCAATTATGAGTTCTCAATTTACTTAATCTCGGGCAGTGTTTTGGATCTCATCAGTGGATAACTCAGGGCTATGAAGCACACCACAGGGCTGAACATGCCAAAAGAACGTCTGCAATCCTTCCTGTAGATTGGCTTATAAACCACAGAAAAGCTGACTACATCTCGACTCTCCTTGGAGACAGCATGTCTAATTCATTGGAGCCATCATTAGAGCATTAATTCAGACAGGGCCCTCTACTATGAGCTGAGTGAATTGCTCATTGGGGATGCAGTTGGAGCTTTTGATGCCTTATATGATCTAGAAGCAATTGGTGGCATAGATGTTCAGGTGAACCACTAGAGGCTGCATGAGATCCAGGTTTCACTGATGAATAGATGTGAGAAAAGCATGATAAAAAAAGCTTGTCCTTTTAGCCACAATGCCTCTCTCTTCTCTCGTGTAGTCTTGAGAACAGCGTAGATGCAGAATACAACTGAAATTTTGGATGTTTTTAGAAAATGTTGATGCTAAAATATTGTTTATTGCCATCAAAAAATGCTGGAGGAAGGCAAACATTAAGGTCGTTCACAGAATTAAGCGAGAGAGTGTGAGCAAGAAAGAG
This sequence comes from Squalus acanthias, assembly GCA_030390025.1. NCBI lineage: Eukaryota > Metazoa > Chordata > Chondrichthyes > Squaliformes > Squalidae > Squalus > Squalus acanthias. Next base: position 12,139,934 of record CM059441.1, on the reverse strand, counting down.
ACAAGATGAATTAAATTTGCAAGCTAGAGAAAGAAAATGAAGATTGAGAGAGAGAGAGAGAACCCGACAGAAAAAAGAAAGATTGTGGTCAATTGCTTTGCTCACAGTCATAGCTTGAAGCAAGAGTAGATCATTGTTTTCTTTCAAACAGAATTAGGTTGCTGGCATAATGGAAAATTTTGCACAGTGAAGAAAAAGTATATGCAAAATGTGAGGGAGAAAAATGACTTCTGAATGATCTTGTACTTCCTGTTGATAGTTAATGGTTGATAGCGTGCTAGTTGGAGCAACATGAATACTTCAGTTTTAACTGCCTTTCAAATACACTCCACATACCCCACATGTATGCACACAACAGTCAGTTACAGGAACATGTCCCTAGTTAATCCCGTTGTTTTGAGCTGCTCATGCACGTCACAGAACAGATGAATGTGTAGTGTAGTATGGGAGAGGTTGTCAGTCACAGTTAATCCTACAGAAGGGAAGATTATATGCGCAAAAAGCATACAGTTGGACACATGGACACTAGGGACATTCTTATGAAGAAAGTATGCTGTCAAAATAAAAAAGCATCTACACTTTGTGTTATACGAGTTTTCCTCACTCTATCTTCTTGCTACGCTTACCCAAATCCTATAGAAACTCTACTTAAAAATCATAGGATCCATGGTTTTTAAAAAAGTATCCAATATGGTTTTATTGTTGGATGCAGTGCTCCATCTAACAGGAAATTATCAGTCGTACTCAAGCAAGAACACTTTTTTGGACTAAGTAGAATGAATACCTTTGATAGTCAACCATGAAGATGAGATATAGTTCCAGAAATGTATTAAAAATGTGGAATTGGAATGTCAAGGATAGTGAAACCAGACCTTGTTAATTTACACTAAATAAAGGGCAGAAGCACAGTTATTTTTTTTTATTCATTTATGGGATGTGGGCGTCGCTGGCAAGGCCATCCATAATTGCCCTTGCGAAGGTGGTAGTGAGCTGCCTTCTTGAACTGCTGCAGTCTGTGTGGTGAAGGTACTCCCACAGTGCTGTTAGGTAGGGAGTTCCAGGATTTTGACCCAGCGACGATGAAGGATCGGCGATATATTTCCAAGTCAGGATGGTGTGTGACTTGGAGGGGAACTTGGAGGTGGTGGTGTTCCCATGCGCCTGCTGCCCTGGTCCTTCTAGGTAGAAGAGGTCGTGGGTTTGGGAGGTGCTGCCGAAGAAGAAGCCTTGGCGAGTTGCTGCAGTTCATCTTGTAGATGGTAAACACTGCAGCCACGGTACACCGGTGGTGGAGGGAATGAATGTTTAATGTGGTGGATGGGGTGCCAATCAAGTGGGCTGCTTTGTCCTGGATGGTGTCGAGCTTCTTGAGTGTTGTTGGAGCTGCACTCATCCAGGCAAGTGGAGAGTATTCCATCACACTCCTTACTTGTGCCTTGTAGATGGTAGAAAGGCTTTGGGGAGTCAGGAGGTGAGACACTCGTCGCAGAATACCTAGCCTCTGACCTGCTCTTGTTGCCACAGTATTTATGTGGCTGGTCCAGTTAAGTTTCTGGTCAATGGTGACCCCCAGGATGTTGATGGTGGGGGATTCGGCGATGGTAATGCCGTTGAATGTCAAGTGGCGGTGGTTAGCCTCTCGCTTGTTGGAGATAATCATTGCCTGGCACTTCTGAGGTGCGAATGTAGATATATATAGATCAATGCCAAAAGCAAAGAAAATGCAATAGCACTCAAGGATAAGAAGAATGCCGTATGGAGAGGTCATTCCAGCATTGAATCCCACATAGTCCTGGATTTCAAGATGGAGATAACAAAAAAATGTGAAAGATTCTTTTTAATGTTAATCATTTAAATGAAAACAGAGAAATAACCAAATACAGTATTTATAAATGAGAGATTGTAAAAAGGGAAAATGCATTGCAACTTATCAAAGGGGAAGCCAGAACTGGAATCCAATACAATAGGAAGATAATTAGCTTATGTTTGACATTCTGGGAGTTCAGCAAGAGTGAAAAAAATAGGCCTGGTAAACGTAAAATCATTACCTCCTCACCTAAAAAAGTTAGACAGACAGGCATGAACAATAACGATTCAGATGTGTTGAGCTGCTAATGGGAAAATGGAAAATCAGACATTTTTGTAGTTGATGATGGAATTCCCAGGGGTCAACTAATTTGACAGATATGGATTCAAGGGTAAACTGGAGTTCACCACTGGAAAACAATCCAATTAGCAGAAAATTCATTGATGAGGATTGACAAAGAGATCAGATTAATATCCTTATCATCAATAATAGGACAACAAAGAAATAAACAAGTTCACAGTGGTACGAAATGGCCTACAAGTGTTACTTTCTGCTAAAGACTAAAGTGGGGAAATTGGCTCGTGCTCCATAACTTCGCCAGGGCACCACTTTTAGTGCCTCGAAAAAGTTAGCACCCCCGTGCCCGAAATTCAATAGTAGCGCCCCAAGCAGGAGGCGGGCGCTACTGGAAGCGCTCCCCCTTCCTCTTGGGGCGCTCCCATTGAATATCGCGGCGCTACGTGCAGCAGCACCATGGTACTGCAGGCCTCCCTCCCCCGATTAAAGGGGAGGGGCCTAGCGCAGCCTGCACCTGCTGGACCACCGGGGAGCAGGATGCTGGCAAAGGAGCCCGGCACTCAAGAGGCGCGCCGGGCTGCACGATCGCGGCCGGCACCCCGCAGGAGGAGGCCAGAGGGGGCAGGTACTGGCAGGCGGCCCCAAAAAAATGGCTGCCCGGCCCCTGCCCTTTAATTATCGCCGCCCAGTCGGCAGAAACGCCATCCTGACCCTGTTGGACATATCGTCCGGCGGTAGGTCAGGGGGCGCGAGCCAAATTTGCGGCCGGGGCGCTGCGCACGGCAATGACGTCATCGCCAGAGGCGCAGCGCTGCGGAGCGCTATCGGCTACCGCCGTCGCGAACCTCCCACTGAATTTTGCTGGCGGCATCAGCGGCGCCGCGCCGGGCGCTAGTTGCTTCGCGCCCCGTTAGCGCCCGGGAGGCGCAAAGCAACCAAATTTTTTTCCCCCCTAAGCATTATTCATTTCATTCAGGGTAAATGGATTGCATAAACTAATGGAAAGTGTTCCAGAGAGAAAGTTAGAAAAAGCTGAAGCTGACTGGAATAGATAGGACTGAGATAATAGTATCGAGATGGTGAACATTATTGGGGTATTGAGGCAGAACTACAGGGGACAGGTGAGGGAAGGAGTTGTCGTTGATAAAAAGTAAGTCAATAAGGATAAAACAGGAACTTTCTGAAAGTGGGAAGAATGGCTAAGCTTGTTCATTCAGCCTCAAGAGATTGACAGAAAAAGTATCACCTTATTACTCACACTGCTGAAGGCTGATTGGTGTAGAGATTTGAGGATTACCCAAGTGGGTCTTGCGGATGTGCAACAGTAAAATGATCACGTCCCTTGCACAGTGAGCCAAGTGAAAAAGTGTTGGCCAGAAGCAGCAAAATTTAATAGATATAAGTGAGTTTTTCACAGCCTCCAAACAAATCTGATTTGCAAGGCCCGGTAATTAATATTATACTGAAATCTTTTGCAAGGGAAACTAATGTTGAAGTCATTACAGTAAGTACCCATAGCAGATTAGGCCTCCAGATGATAGTTAAATGCAAAAGTGTCATGGAATCAACTTAATTTTCTAAATGCACATGCTATCAATGGATACTAATGGAATATTTTTAACAAATATACTTTGCATGTCCAGCCTGATTTGCTTCTTGCAGGAACTAGCACCTGATAAATAAATAATGAACACAGGGAGCTAGAAAAAGATGAAAGAGCAGTTAAACTCAGACTGAAACCTATGAGACATCACTAGAGAAAGACCTTGTAATGTACCACTGCTTCCAGGGTGGCCAATTAAAACTCACTTTGTTAAAATTAAATATGCATATGTACTAAGAGCCTGGATTGAATATAATTTATCACACTAGCCCAAAATTGAACTAAAGGGTTTGTGTTCAGTACAATGGCTGTAGAATGTGCCATATTGTGAATTCTTGCCTGATCTTTTTTCACGTTACCCACTATCTGAAAGTTTATGATAAACAATAAAAGAAGATGTATGTGATTGAAATTATTATTGATAGGTTTTGAGATTTTGCAGCCATCTGGCAACAGTTAAGAAGCCACTGACGTGAGCTAAAATTTTCAGGGCAGAGATCAGTTGAGTATGAGCCAAAGTCAATGAAAAGTCCCAGTGAACTGAACCGGACAATTCCAAGTTTCTTCGTGACTACTTGAAATTTGCCCAATCCGTCAGATGTTTGTAACATGAGTTCTAAACAAAGATATCCTAAATTACTGCATATAGGATTAATGAAGAGAATATGCCCATTGAATTCCAGTTGGAAGGACTTAACACCAGTCCTTGGACTTAGTCTCAACAGGGTCAGAGTGTTATCAAGTGCAACATATCTGATGACAAGACTGCAGGGACAGATTGGTTCACTCAATAGAGGCAGCAATTCTCCTTCCTTTTATATTCCGTTCTTCCTCCAAATATTTTTCAAATAATTATACTATTCTATTGCAAAGGATGTTCCCTGGGGCTCTGTATTGAGGCTTCACCTAAACCTGTTTGTTAAAGACTTGGGTGAAGGAATGAGGAAGTGTATATCCAAGTTTGCAGATGAGGCACAGTAAGCTGTGTAGATGGGAGCAAGAAGTTACAAAGGGACAGGTACAGACTAGGTGGAGTGGGCAAAGCGATGACTGATGGAGCTCAATATGGGAAGAGTGAGGTTAGAGTTAACAGCACAGAAACAGGTCATTCGGCCCAACTATTCTGGCATTTATGCTCCTCACGAGTATCCTCCCAGCCCTCCTCATCTGACCTTCTATCCTTCTATTCATTTCTCCCTCATGTGCTTATCCAGCTTCCCCTTAAATGCATCTATGCTATTCGCCTCAACTACTCCTTGTGGTAGCGTGTTCCACGTTCTTACCACTCTTTGGGTAAAGAAGTTTCTCCTGAATTCCCTATTGAATTTATTAATGACTATCTTATATTTATGACCTTTAGTTTTGGACTCCCCACAAGTGGAAACATTTTCTCTACGTCTACCCCATCAAACCCTTTCATAATCTTAAATACCTCCATCAGGTCACCACTCTCTCTTTTCTAGAGAAAAGAGCCCCAGCCTGTTCAGCATTTTCTGATATGTATATCCTCTCAGCTCTGGTATCCTTGTGAATCTTTTTTGCACCTTCTCCAGTGCCTCTATATCCTTTTTATAATAGGGAGACCAGAACTATTCACATGACTCCAAGTGTGGTCTAACCAAGGTTCTATACAAGTTTAACAACTTCTCTGCTTTTCAATTTGATCCCTCCAGAAATGAACCCCAGTGCTTTGTTTGCTTTTTTCTTTAAATGGCCCTATTAACCTGCGTTGCTACTTTTAGTGATTTGTGTATCTTTACAGCTAGGTCCCTTTGTTCCTCTATGCCATTTTGTCTCTTATTATCCAAGCAGTACGTGGCCTCATTCTTCCTACCAACATACTCCCACTTATCTATATTGAAATTCATTTGCCAATTACACGCCCGTTCTGCAAGTTTATTAATGTCTTATTGTATTTTGTCACATCAAGGGGTATGGGGAGAGAGCGGGAATATGGTATTGAGATAGAGGATCAGCCATGATCATATTGAATGGCGGAGCAGGCTCGAAGGGCCAAATGGCCTACTCCTGCTCCTATTTTTCTATGTTATATGTTTCTATTCTTCCTCAGTGTTAACTATACCTGCCAATTTGGTGTCATCTACAAATTTTGACTTTGGATCCTGGAAAGAAAAATCGGAATATTTTCTTAATGGCAAGAGATTGGAACTGTGGAGGAGCAAAGGGATTTAAGCATCCATGTGCACAAATCACTAAAAACTAGTGCACAGGCACAAAAAGTAAATAAAAAATGCTAATGCAATGTTGGTCTTTATCTCAAGGGGGTTGGAATACAAGTTATAAATTCATATGTACAGAGCCTTAGTTGGAATATTGCATTCTATTTTGGGCACTAGACCTCAGGAGAGATGTATTGGCCTTGGAGGGACTACAGCGCAGATTCGCCAGAATGATACCGAGGCTTAAAGTTCAATTATAAGGACAGGTTGCATAAACTTGGGTTTTGAAGATTGAGGAGTGATCTAATCAAGGTCTTTAAAATGATAAAGGAATTTGATACGGTAGCTACAGAGAAACAATTTCCTCTGGTGGGCAAAATCTTAAAATGCGAGCTGTGCCATTTAGGAGTGAAATCAGGAAGCACTTCTTCCACAAAGAGTAGTGGAAATCTGGAACTCTGTCTCATAAGGCTGTGGATGCTGGGTCAATTCAAATTTGGAAGAGCGAGATCGATGGATTTTTGTTAGGTAAGGGTATCAAGGGATATGGAGCAAAGGTGGCTAAATGGAACTGAGATACAGATTGGCCATGATCTTACTGAGGGGTTGAATGGCCTACTCCTGTTCCTATGTTCATATTTCCAATTAAACCATATAGTCCTCAACGGCATGCCGCAATTATATTCTTACCAAAAAATGCGGTCATTTACAAAATTAACACTGTTAATAAGTGAAATTACTGTTCGACCCATATCCATGGTCTGTTTTGGTGGTAAACACTTCAAAAAGACTTATATTTTTGTAATCACGATATTGAACCTCAAATATTAATTATTCTTTGCACCTGTCAAACTCAAACTCAAGTTGTAGACCCCTGTATGAGAAGAGCTCGGAGGGGATAATACATTTCATAACCAATAATGGAGTATCCCAGCAACAGAATTGTTTCTGTGGTTTGCTGCACATAGAGTCATGTCCCCGCCATCCCAATTATCTCTCCTCCTCTCCTGAATGCATTAATATTGCTAGGGCTATGGTTCCATGGGAATTCCACTTACTTCTTCCCACTCAGCTCCAGATGACTAAAGTGTAAAGTGCTCCTAGACAATACTTTATTTTTGTATTTTGTTCTCGGCATGTGTGTAATGCTGGCAAGGCCACATTTTTTGTTCGTTCCTAATTTCTCCGAGAAGGTGGTGGTAGGCCTTCTCATGGAATCGCTGTAGTCCTTGTGATGATGGCACTCCCACAACGGTGATAGAGAGGGGCTTATCTCCAGCCTATTTTCTTATTACTCAACTTGAGGGCATTAGGAGCCAACCACATAGGCCGGAATTTTCTGCAGGTAGGCAGGTTGGGGGGGCGGGGGGACCTCCGAGGCGGGTGGGATACCCGGGAGTCTGGGTTTCCCGCAGGCCCTGCTGACTTTAACGGCAGGGCCTGATCTGCATGTGAGGCCTCAGATTCCTGCCCGCAGCCAGCCAGATTGAGAGGCTAGCTGGCTGCGGGCGGGTAGGCCTGCAGATGCGAAGAGGGAGCGAGGGTTGGTCTGTGGGAGGGATCGCGGCGGAGGGAGTGTAGGGGGTTAGGGATCGGCAGGGGTGGCAGATCGGGAATCGGTGGGGGGGTGGGGGTTGGAGAGAGGATCGGGGCCAGCCACAACAATTCAGAACCGTTCATGGTTATTTTCTGGTGCTAGTTCACAAATTACCAGATTTATTGAATTCAATTTGATTTGAACTCATGATCACTGGGTTGCTAATCAAGTACTATAACCAGTAGGCTACTGTGCTCAATTTACAATTCCTTGAGCTGGTATACTCTCTGGTTTTGGCTGATTAAATGCCAGTAGTGACCTTATGCCGACTTGAAGGTCCTTAAGCCAACTTGTACCCAAGTACTCTGGGTTTAGGTAAATGGAGTGTTTCTCTACTGGGATTGCACACACTATAATCTGCTCATCTGAATTTTTCAGTAGTTTAATTTGGAGATAATGATGATTTCTGTGCATGACCAAAAAAACAAGCGTGAACATTTTAACATCCTCCAGCCAGATAGTTCTGGACAAGAGAAAAAGATGCAAAGTGAATAAGAACAACACAAATTCATTAAAAGCGATTTGTCACCCATGTCGATCACATGACTAAAGCATCATGCCTTTTTAATCCACGTTTGCATTCTTAATGTAACTCAATGCCTCAGGTATATGGCTTGCCACTGACAATCACATGCGTAGGAATTGTTGAATTGTCCAATATTTACAGCTCTGCATAACTCAACAAGCTTCAACGTAACAACACACAATTTCTGATTATTGATTAAGCAAATGGCAGAACATTGTTCCACGTGTAAGTTGATGATTGGTGGTAGGCAACACAAAAACCTACAATTCTCTTTGAACGGTGACAATTCTGTATCAGTGGTAATTCAACTTTTGTTTCAGCAACGATGTACATAAACACCGACACACTTTCAACATTGTCCTTACCAGGCAAAATTTTATAATCCTCCATTTGCCCTGAGTGCATGGATCATCTGGTGAAGGACTTTGTACTTCTGTATGTAGATACACCACTAGATGCGCCAGTCACACTTTAATCTTCCAAGATCAACTGGCACAGTCTAATTATGTTAACATTACCTTTGCCACTAACTGACAGTGATTTATTTTTTGTATGTTCAAAGATGACAGTTCCGCCAATGATGCACATCTACTAAATCAGGAGAGTTTGTTTTTCAACATGAGAGCAACAGTTGATCGAAGATTGCTCCACACTTAAACCCATTACAGCTACTTGTTTTAACTGGGCATGATTTTCAACTATGCACTGTGCGTTGATTTTCACTGCCTTTGCCTGGCATTAGCGTCCTCAAAATGGGGTCGGTAGCCTTATCACCCCTTTAACACCGGCGATGCAGCCAGTTCCATTTTGAAAGAGGCCTACTGCCAGGTGTCCAAAGCACCCACCAGTTCAGGTGAAAGGCCCCTTTTAATATGGAAATCCGAGTCCCATGACGTAAATAGGATCCCGCTAGCCATTTTAGGTCGGAACTGGTCGGAGCACAGTAGATGGAACTGAAGAGGTCGCCCCCCGCCCCCCCCCACACACCACACGCCAGCCCCACCCCCACCCCCCAACCCGAGGCAAGTGTCAAATTATTTTTGTGGACCTCGGAGGTTCCAGGGCACAAAACAATGTGTGTCGCTGCCGTCCCGGGACCCCCACCCTCGCAATTGCATCTCATTTTTGCAGTGGAATATTTAATTCTCCATTTCCTTTCCTGCTAAGTTTTAGAAACACTCAACAATGCAACTCACATGCAGTCCCAATTTGTGCAGTAGGCGTACCTCAATGAAAAGACTTTGGATTTGAATATCCTGCCAAATTAAGGGAAATAAGTGCTTTGTTCTTTCACTTTATACACAGTCATTGCGATATTGCTTTCGATAGTTGAGTTACCTTTTACAGCTGCAATAAAGATACCTTTGCTAACATTTGAAGACTAGAAACTGCAATAGGAATAAGTTGTCTCTAGTATTGATTGAAATGAGCGTAATCCACTTAAATGCTGGACCACAGTTCAAGAGAAGTGAGTGGACATTTTTATGTGTGTGACAGGAGACACCATTAACAAAAAAGAGTGCTTGTGCTGCAATATAAATTTGCCTGCACCAATTTTTATTTCTTCCAATCTGTTTAACAGAGCCTAGCTGTGAATTCACTAGAAACGTCTAATTAGCAGGTCTGAAATTTTAAAATGTGATAAATTTTATTGTCCTGGGTGCGATGGTTGTCAGCTGCCAGGTGACATATCACAGACACATTGGCAGTTGCGTCTTCAAAAGCAACTTCAGCAACAACAGATGGGCTGCCATCATCTTCACGCGTAGCAGCAATATCATATTTCTCAGGAAGTCACTTCTCATCCTTTCCCCGAATACAGTGCCGTTACAATTAACCATTTCAACACGATGTCCAACATAGGATAATACTGCTGTGTTAAGCAATCTTTTATTTCCTTTATGAGTCTTTGAAGGGAACAGTGTAAGGTTTCCTTTGACATTTCTGCTCCTTGGTTGAATAATAAACAGCTGAAGGTGGTTGGCACAAAGCTACTTCTCGAAACTATTTTAATGTATTTGGGCCCAGGCAGGAAGTTTTCTAATTATGGGGCAAAATTATTGGAATTTTTTTTTTTAAACAAAAGCTTTTAAAGCAGCATTAATTTATGTTAAAAATAACAACAGAAAACGCTGGAAAAACTCAGCAGGCCAGGCAGCATCCGTGGAGAGAGAAACAGAGTTAACGTTTCAGGTCGATTTATGTTGTTTGAGATGACGCACTTGATTTGCTGCTGTTTGTGCCAAAGTCAGGAAGGTGTTTATATTGCAGTTTGATGTTAACATTGGACACATATAGCCCCGATTTTAACTCCAGGTGGATTCCCCGCTCAGGCCCGAGTTAAAATTACAGTTGGGTCTCAATGATGTCATCGGGCTGCAACATGTATATGTAAAGAAGGACCCTGTTGGCTCCGGGCGTGCGTCCTTGCTGCCTGCTCAGGAGAGCAGGTTAAAACTGCAGGTGTTGCGATCATGGTGGCTTTACGGACAAGGTAAGAGCCAGGGGCGATTTTAACTGCCCACCCGCCAGGTTTCTGCTGAGTGAGTAGGGTCAAAATCGCCCTAATTATGGAGAGGTTTCCCTCAGTCAGTTCTCCAATGAACAGCATTCATTACGATCACTTGTAAAGGTGCTGGTCACTGGAGAACGGACAGAGGGAAAAATTCCCTTGGAGAGTGCTACACAAACTACAAATCTATCATGGGCGAGAAAAAAGAATCTGTTCAAATTATGTAAACTCAGAAAAAAGAAAGATTTAAGGAAAGAGGACGGTAGAGCCAACAAAATCCTTGCAACTAAAAAAATACTGCTAATCCACTGTGGGGGCTTGGAGCAAAAACAATAAAATATTTGAGAATGCAAATAGCTGGAAATAAGGGGGATGAAATTCGTCTCGGGCAGTGGTGCAAAATGGCCGCCCACTATACACAGCGCCTGCTATTCAGTTCCATTGGAATCAATGGAATTAAGTATCAGGTGCTGCGTATAACGGGCAGCCGATCCGATACCACATGGTTTGTGCCACTGCCTGAGATTAATTTCTACCCCAAGGTGTTTTGGGAGGGATCAAAAAAAGTTACTTGCATCTTAAGCAAGTGCATCGTAAGCAATTGTAACAACATGTTCAGTCAATGGTATAACTTTATATCTGTGAAGCCTTGTATCTCTCAGCATCTGTAAGGTATGCAGTATTTGAACTAAAAAATCAGTCCATCTACGTATTGCTTCAGTAAATTTGCTGTATTACAATAATGGGCAAATGGCTTTTGGCTGTTGCGTTAAGGTGACAGTGTGGTGGATCGCCACCTGAACGGGCGCAATCCACTTTTCCGTCCGTGGACAATAAATCGGGCACCTTGCCTTTAAGGCACCTTGCCTTTAAGGCAGGAAAAAAGGAGTGGGCGTGGCCTCCGGGTTTTTGCAGGGAAATGTGGCTGCAGCCATTTTTACCAGAGATGTGATTAAAAGCTATGTGTTTCACATGTTGACTCGGCTTTAATTCGTGTTTCGCGGCAGCCACAACAACAGCAAGGATCAAAATGCACATTCCAGGGGTGGATTCTTCTTGAGCAATGCCATGGCAGATCAGCTAGTACACAGTTTAAAAATCTGTACTGTAACCTAGTCATTACAGGGGGAAAGCAATTATAATGTTCTCACACTTTGCATGTGTGTTTTGAAGCTATTTTGTATTGTACACTTTTCGCTCTTTTACCTGAGGTTACCATTTGATATTTGCAAGCAGCAAGAAAGCTTTTGTTGTCTTCTTTTCAATTACCTCACTGACTGCTCTGCTTTAATTAACATTTTATTGTTTAACCTGATGCTTGGTTTGGTTTCAGCTAGTTTCATTCTGCACATTCACATGGGAATGTTATTTTTCTGTTCCCAGGTAATGTTTAAAAAAGCTTTATAATCACAAATGTCAGCAGTATTATAGACTTCACACTTTGGTGGTCACTTACATAAGCCGCGTCAGGATTATGGAATATATATTAAATTGATTCCGGAGATGAGGGGGTTGACTTATGAGGAAAGGTTGAGTAGGTTGGGCCTCTACTCATTGGAATACAGAAGAATGAGAGGCGATCTTATCGAAACATATCAGATTGTGAGGGGGCTTGATCGGGTGCAGGCGGGGAGGATGTTTCCACTGATGGGTGAGACTAGAACTAGGGGGCATAATCTTAGAATAAGGGGCTGTCGTTTCAAAACTGCGATGAGGAGAAACTTCTTCACTCAGAGGGTAGTAAATCTATGGAATTTGCTACCTCAGAGAGCTGTGGAAGCTGCGACATTAAATAAATTTAAAACGGAGATAGACAGTTTCCTAGCTGATAAGGGAATTAAGGGTTATGGGGAGCGGGCAGGGAAGTGGACGTGAGTCTAGGTTCGGATCAGCCATGATCCTATTGAATGGCGGAGCAGGCCCGAGGGGCCGTATGGCCGACTCCTGCTCCTACTTCTTATGTTCTTATGATTATACAACAGATACACACACACACACACACACACAAAATATTATGTAGAATAAGTCTTGTATTTATATAATGCCTTTCACAACCTCAGGATGTCTCAAAGTGCTTCAGAACCAATGAAGTGCTTTTGAAGTGCAGTCACTGCTGTAAAGATACAAAAGATAGTTCCTCTGTTTTGAAGTTCCAACTCCTTCTGATCTATCTGCTGTTTGAATTCTAGCTCCTTCTGGGATAACCGCTCTTTAGATTTTGTATATATTTTTTTGAAGTGTGATCACTGTTGTAGGAATACACCGAACCAGAAAAAAAAATTATTGTCCACTTGACAATCCCAGTATCTTGGAAATATCATCCCAAGATACCGCTCATACCTCATCAAATGTTTCACCAGGTACTTACCCAGGTCTCTCTTGAATTTGCTGAGACAATTAGCCCTGGCTGCTTCCCTCAGCTGTCCATTCCATATTTACCATCCTCTGTGTAAATTAGTCAGATCTAAATGTCTTTTTAACTTCCCTCTAAGATTGAGGCTATGCCCTCTTGTGTAATCTGTGATCTGTGACTATTTCAAATTTTTCTTATGTATTCTTCAATACAGGAAATGATTTGATCAGTTCAGTGCAACCACAACCTGTGCACCATTATTTAAAAAGGTAAATGTTTCTCTGGTACCAACCAAGAACAACCCATAATCTGGATTTAACGATTACATGATAAATACAGGATGAGGCAGACTGTCTTGCCCTTCCTAATTCATCCATCCAGGGGGAAAGAAAGGTTTCCCAAATCACATTATCCATGTGGATAATGAATGTATTTAAGCTCTTTGCCTCCAGCCCCTACCCAGAAGACCATTTTGCATATTGATCACTCTTTGTATGAAAAGGTTCCTCATCGGTCAAACCGCTACACCAGTAAAGACATGCTGATCCAGGCCGACTTGGACAACCTACCACCAACCCATCTCAAATTTTGGACTGTCGCCGAAGCCCTTCAGCGATCTCCCCTCAGCCTTGATGACCGATGGTGAAATGCTTGGAAGAACTGCGACATACGGAATGGATTCTTTTTAGAGGACCCCACAGTACAACCTGAAGGATCAAACCTTCCTCGCAAACAGTGGACAACCATCAACTGCCTCAGAACCAGTCATGGTAGATGCTGCCACCTTCTCCATAGATGGAAGATTAAAGCATCCCCATCATGCGACTGTGGAGCTCCTAATCAGACCCTGGAGCACATCATTGAGCACTGCCCTCAGAGGAAATTCGCAGGCAGCCTACAAGATATCCACGCTGTTACACCGGAAGCTTTGGCCTGGATATCCGACTTAGATAGTGGCATCTGATTTGCTTTGCTACTACCATACGAAAGAAGAAGATAGATCAAATTATCCCTGACATTTCATCCGTTTTAACCTTTGTTCCCATATACTACCATTATAGCTTACCTTGAAATAGTGCTCTCGGCACACTTTATTTATACTTAATGAGCCAGAATTCGCTCAATCCCATTTAAGTTTTAATTTACGTCCATTTATTAAGGGGGAATTTTGCCAGCCCTGGGGAGGCGGGTTTGGAGGCTGGACTGCTGGGAAAATGGCAGAATCTGGGGGCGGGTGCCCAACCTGCCCCCAACCCGCCTCCGTGCCATCTTCCCAGGTGGCGGGTACCCGACCCGCGCTGGGAACCACCTGCCGAGGCGGGAAGGGGATTACAGCCACTTAACTGCCTCTTAACAGGTAGTTAACAGGCAGTTAAGAGGATTATCCCCATTTTACCCCTGCAAATGCAGGCTTCCCGACATCGGGAAACCCCGCCAGGGTCAGCGAGGCGAGCAGTGGGTCTGCGGGGGTCGGAGGGGTCCAAAAGTGCGCTGTGAAGGTAAGTGATGGGTGCAAGTGTGGAGAGGTAAGTATGTGAGGTGAGTGTAAAGTGATCGAAAATGTTTACTTACCCTTGTTTCTTCCTGCAGGCTTCAACAGTTGGGGAACCGGAGACTCCCGCATCTCACCGATGACAGATGGCCGCTGCATTCTCCGATGCAACAACCATCTAATTTCTGCTCAGCAGATAGGTTTGATGAGTCTTGAATACAAGGACTCATCAAACAACAGAGAATGTCAGTGTTTGACAGCTTCACAGAGCTGTCAAATGATGACAATTCATCTGTCAAAAATTTTTGACAGATGAAACGTCATACGCTGACGTTCTCTGCAACCGGCTTTCCCTTAATTGGCCTGCTAAGCCCGCTGGGCGGGCTTAACAAGGTCAATCAAGGGAAAATAGCGTGGGTTGGCCAGAAGTCGATGGAGGCGGGACTGAAACCCGACAAGTGGGAGTCCCGCCTCCAAAAGCTCCCCATTGGCAAAATCCAGCCCTAAGGTTCCCAACTCTCCCGCTTTCGGCGGGAGTCTACCGGAATGAGCGATTGGTCTCCCGAGCACTACCGCTGCTGACTCGGGAGCAACGGTCTTTGGATCCGCGGTTTGCGCAGAACTCCACAGGTTGTCGTGGCTTGCAACCAAATCGCATTGTCTGAGCCCTGCTGGCTTCTCCACTATTAGGAAACATCGCTTCCTTACCGTTTGTGAGGATGACGGCATCGGGGCCGTCGAAAATCGCCTGGAAAACGTGCATCTTGAGAGAGCAACTGGGGGAGGGAGGGAGAGAGACACAAACTGGGGGAGGGAGGGAAAGGGAGAGAGAGAAACACAAACTCACACAAATTGGCTCTTACGCCATCATTGTGCTGAAGATTACGAGGAAATTCCAGGCCAATATCTTCTGCACCTCTATAAAAGGTTAAACAGTCTCAGTTTCGACAGTGTTCCACCAAAACAATCCTCTGACACTGAAGATCAGGCTTTTCTCTGCACTTCATCCAGGGCCTGAACGCTCTGCTTAAAAGTGAACTTAAGAAAGGTAATCCTTCCCTGCAGGTCAGTCATATACCACACCCAGTACCCGAAGAAGAATGTTCACTAACAAAAAGTTTTCTAGTAATGAGCGGAGATCACCTTGCACTAGAAGTAGGTACCGTATAACATTAATCAGGGCCAGAGTGGTCTCCTGGACTAGCTTTGATCATCTAAGAGGGTTGGACGGGAATTTTCCAGATTTCTTTCGTCCTAATTGGCCTGGGTTTTTAGCCTCTCCCAGGAGATTACATGGCCCCGGGTGCAGTGGCGATTGTGCGGGGGGCAGGCTGGATGAACCAGTAGGTCTTTTCCTGTTCGTCATTTTTCATATGTTTGCATGAGTTCTTAAATGGCCGTCCTCTATCAGCGCCTCTATTTCAAAATTCTCATCTTTGTTTTCAAATCCCTCCATGGCCTCGCCCCTCCTATCTCTGTAATCTCCTCCAGCCCCACAACCCCCCAAGATATCTGCGCTCCTCTAATTCTGCCCTCTTGAGCATCCCTGATTATAATCGCTCAACCATTGGGCGGCCGTGCCTTCTGTTGCCTCGGCCCTAAGCTCTGGAATTCCCTGCCTAAAACTGTCCGCCTCGCTACCTCTCTTTCCTCCTTTAAGACGCTCCTTAAAAACCTACCTCTTTGACCAAGCTTTTGGTCACTTGCCCTAATAGCTCCTTATGTGGATCGGTGTCAATTTTTTTGTCTTAAAATACTCCTGTGCAGCGCCTTGGGATGTTTTACTGCGTTAAAGGTGCTATATAAATACAAGTTGTTGTTGTTGTTGTTGTCAGGCACAGGACCAATGTTCCCTGTAAGCTATGCTTTGTTCTGCGCCGCCTGTTCCTTTTAATGCGCGATCTCTTTAAATGTCTGCCATGCGTGGTATTTACAATGTGAGCAGCCTGTGCAGGACCTTTGAGATTACTGTGTGGCTGCGCACCTTAGGGGGAGCATTGCACAGGACAGCTGTTTCCTTTTGAGTCCGTGTTTGGTGCATCATTCATCACTGGCAATATGGTGTCAGGCAGTGGGAGAGAATGAATGCACTGCCACTGCTTTCTTTGCTGGGTCGGTTCCAAGATGGCAGGCGCAGAATGGAAATCAAACAGCATTCAAATGTGTTTTTATTTTATTATTTTATTCAACGGACACTCCTACACTGTTAGTAGTTCCACAACTAACTTTGATGAGGTGGTTTAATTGAGTTTTGGTTCATCATCCTCACAGCAGTGGCCATCAGGGAAGTACTCAGTATGTTCAATCTCACCAATCAGCAATGAGGTTTATTCTCAAGGACTAATGATTGTGACACCATTACTGCAGGTTCATAAAGAAATAATTTACAAATTCCTATGGTATTGTCCTGAACAAAACCACCACATGCCATGCTAGATATAATTTTATTGCATAGAACTTGCCCCGTCCAGACCGCCATGTTGGCGGTATGGCTCTCATCGCTAAATCACACCTTGGTCTGTCCCCCTACTCCTCCGGCACTTTTTCCTCCTTTGAGCATCTCACCTTGTTCCACCCCTCTCACCTTTCATTTAAAATTCTCATTCTCTACCGCACACCCAAGTACCATAAACATTTTTATCACCGAGATATCTTCACTGCTTTCCTCCCTCAGCCGCTTCACCAAGCGACTTCTCATCTGCGGTCATTTCAACCTCCATCTCAATTCATCATGCTCTCTCTCCTCTGAGTTCACTAGCCTCCTATCCTCCCTTAATCTCTCCCTCCGTGTAAACTCCCCAACCCATACTCACCACCACCCCCTCAACCTTGCCTTCTCTCGTGGCCTCGCTACTCCCATCGTGTCAATCGCAGATAAGGCCATCTTTGACCACTTCCTTGTATCGCTCTCCACCCACACCCTACTTCCCCCCCACCCCATCCCTACTTCCTTTTGTGTCCGCCCCTGGAAAACCTCTCTCCCAACTCTCTTACAACTGTACTTACGAAATCCCAACTGTCCAGTCTTTGGCCCTTCATACACCACAACATTTCTGCAGCTACCGATCTGCTCAACCACACCCTCACCACTACCTTTGATGCCCTAGTCCCTACTAAAACAATTACTCTCTCTCACCCTGACCGTTCCCCCGGTACGGCCCTCATCTTCGCACACTTAAGTCCAATGGACGCAGACTTGAATGGATATGGTGGACAACTCGTTTAGCCATTCACCGTCAGATCTGGCTGGACCACATAAAGCATTATCGGGTCCTGCTCTCGTCTGCTAAAACTGCCCACTATTCCAAGATCATTCTAGAGTGCAAAGATAACCCCTGGCTTCTATTCTCTACTACTAACTGTCTTCTTAAACCCCACTCCCCGCCTCCTCCACCCTCTCCTCCAACAAGAGTGAGGAGCTCATGGACTTCTTTGTCACAAAGATGGAGACCATCCGATCAGCTGCCTCAGCCACATCCCTTCCTTCCCCTAGCCCACCGGGCCAAACTTCCTCTAAGGTTTCCTACTGCCCTAGCCATGAACTCGCATCTTTCTCCAGTTTCTCTCCGATCTCCTCTCATGACCTCTCCGCACTCACCTTGTCCATGAGACCCACTTCCTGCTCCCTCGACCCTATTCCCATTAAACTGCTGACCACCCAACTTCCTTTTCTTGCTCCCATATTAGCTGACATTGTTAACGGTTCTCTCTCCTCAGGTACTGTCCCCACTCTCCTTCAAATCTGCCGTCATCACCCCTCTCCTCAAAAAAAACTCTTGACCCCCTCCATCCTTGCAAACTACCGCTGCATCTCCAACCTCTCTTTCCTCTCCAAAGTCCTTGAACGTGTTGTTGCCTCCCAAATCTGTGCCCATCTTTTCCGCAATTCCATGTTTGAATCCCTCCAATCAGGTTTCCGCTGTTGCCACAGTACTGAAACGGCTCTCATCAAAGTCACAAATGACATCCTTTGTAACAGAAGGTAAATTATCCCTCCTCGTCCTTCTTGACTTGTCTGCAGCCTTTGACACGGTTGACCACTCCATCCTCCTCCAACGCCTCTCCACCGTGGTCCAGCTGGGTGGGACTGCACTCGCCTGGTTCCATTCTTATCTATCGAATCATAACCAGAGAATCACCTGCAATGGCTTCTCTTCCCGCTCCTGCATCGTTACCTCTGGTGTCCCCCAAGGATCTATCCTTGGCCCCCTCCTATTTCTCATCTACATGTTGCCCCTTGGCGACATCATCCGAAAACACAGCGTTAGTTTTCACATGTACGCTGATGACACCCAGCTCTACCTCACTACCTCTTCTCTCGACCCCTCCACAGTCTCTAAATTGTCAGACTGCTTTGTCTGAAATCCAGTACTAGATGAGCAGAAACTTTCTCAATTAAATATTGGGAAGACCGAAGCTATTGTCTTCTGTCCCCGCCACAAACTCCGTTCCCTAGCCACTGACTCCATCCCTCTCCCTAGCATCAGTCTGAGGCTGAACCACACTGTTCGCAACCTTGGTGTCATATTTGACCCTGAAATGAGCTTCCAACCACATATCTGCAGCATAACAAAGACCGCCTACTTCACCTCTGTAACATCGCCTGTCTCCGCCCTTGCCTCAGCTCATCTGCTGCTGAAACCCTCATCCATGCCTTTGTTACCTCTAGACTTGACTATTCCAACACACTCCTGGCTGGCCTCCCACATTCTACCCTACAGAAACTTGAGGTCATCCAAAACTCGGCTGCCCGTGTCCTAACTCGCACCAAGTCCCGTTCACCCATCACCCCTGTGCTCCCAGTTAACACGCCAAAACATCTCAATTTTAAAATTCTCATCCTTGTTTTCAAATCCCTCCATGACCTCGCCTCGCCCCTCCCTATCTCTGTAATGACCTCCAGCCCCACAACCACCACCCCCCTCCCCACCAGAGATATCTGCGCTCCTCTAATTCTGCCCTCCTGAGCATCCCTGATTATAATCGCTCAACCCTTGGTGGCCGTGCCTTCAGCTGCCTCGGCACTAAGCTCTGGAATTCCCTCTCATACCTCTCCGTCTCTCTACCTCTCTTTCCTCCTTTAAGATGCTCCTTAAAACCTACCTCTTCGACCAAGCTTTTGGTCACGTGCCCTAATTTCTCCTTATGTGGCTCAATGTCAACTTTTCTTTTGTCTTATAACACTCCTGTGAAGCACCTTGGGATGTTTTACTACGTTAATAGCACTATATAAATACAAAAAAAAATTTGCATTTATATAGCGCCTTTCACGACCACCGGACGTCTCAAAGCACTTTACAGCCAATGAAGTACTTTTGAAGTGGAGTCACTGTTGTAATGTGGGAAACGCGGCAGCCAATTTGCGCACAGCAAAGTCCCACAAACAGCAATGTGATAATGACCAGATAATCCGTTTTTGTTATATTGGTTGATGCTGCCTGACCTGCTGAGTATTTCCAGCATCCACAGTATTTTGCTTTCACAAATGTATTTGTTGGCTCTAGCGTAGGAATGGGATTCAAATCTACTACTCCTCTTCATAATGAAACTCAAAACCCAATGAAATGGCCTTGGATCTGCTGCTGGATAAGCTCTACGCCATGGTCTGCCCATTGCTTGCGGATCGATGCACTGCCCTCTTTGTCTCCAAGTGTTATCTTGTACTTATAATGAACGATGTGAACCAATGGCATTGCTTTTGTAAGGCAGATGTGATGAATGCTGCAGCTGTAAAAGCTCAAAGAATTCGACGCCTGCAAGTAGATGGAATGCACCATCGAATCATCAAGAAAATGAGAGAATAAGTGAGACGGTGGTTAATGTTTTTAGAAGCTCCACAAACACTTGAGCTGTACCTGAGGATTTTAGTACAGCAAAATGTTATTCCAAGATTAAAAAAGCAATTTAAAAATTTAATGTAGACTGTTTAGGCAGCATCCCAGATAATATTAAGTTACTAAATTTCAATGATCTTCATTATGACATGCAACATTTTTCAAGGCAGAGTGTAGTCAATTCATAATACATGAGGAAAGAAGAAGAAGAATATTCCATGTTCAGAACAGAAGTTCAAATGAACAGTTCATGAAATCAGTGCAATATTAAAATAATTTTTTGTAATGATTTACTACACTTGCAGTATTTTGTGGCTGTAATTGTGGCCTGGATTTTACGATCAGCAGCAAACGAACCGTTCATTATACTTACACTTGCCCACAGACGTTCTCTGGGCTTTTGCACTGGAACTTGCTGCGATTAGAAGCCCATTTCGGCGCAGCGCCCTCTACAGGGGATCTGGGACCAGTGAGAACAGGGAAAGCAACTATGTGTCTCCATAACCAATCAGATTGAAGAATCCTTACTGAGGCACACAGGGGGGGTAAATTGGGTTGGTTTGTGCCTCTCGTTAGTGCCCCCGGGGGGCGCTAACAGGGCACAAATCCCCAAACGCCTGGGCGCAGCGCCGTCAATGTCTCCCGCGAAATTCAGTGGGAGGTTAGCGGTGGCGGTAGCTGGTAGCGCCTCACGCCGCTGCGCTGCCGGCGATGACATCATCGCCGTGCGCAGCGCCCCACTTCTGCTGCTGATCTATTGCCGGACAGTATGTCAGACAGGGTCGGGGGGGGGGGGGGGGTTTTTGCAGCAGCGGCGGCGCTACTTAAAGGGCAGGTGTTGGGCGGCCATTTTTATTTTGGCCGACTGCCAGCACCTGCCCCCTTTCACTTTTTTATGCGAAGTGCCGGCCGCGATCGCTCAGCCCAGCACTCCTCTTGAGTGCCGGGCTGTTTTCACAGCACCCCGCTCCTCGGTGGTCCAGCAGGGCCCCCGTGTGCACAGCGCTAGGCCCCTTCCCTTTAAGCAGAGGAGGAGGCCTGCAATGACGCGGCGCTGCTGCACGTAGCGCTGTGAAATTCAGTAGTAGCGCCCAAAGCGACATTAGCGCCCCAAAATGGGCGCCACCCAATTTTTCCCCACAGCGTCTAATCCAGAAAGTGTAGTTAGAATAGTTAACTCAATGCTCAATCATGTACAGAAAGCGAAATAAAGAGAGGGAAAGAAAGATGGGATTAAGAGAGAGAGATAAAAGAGACAGAAAGAAAAAGGCAAAAAAAAAGACGACAATAATTAAAATCTGAAGGAATGAGACTCCACATTTGTAAAAGTTAATTTGCAGTGCCAGAGAGGTTGTTTGGGAGTAATTAAGACTTACCATGCTGTTAAAAATTTACTTACATTGGAAAGGGCAAGCTCTAATTTTTTCTGTGTTTAGTGGGTATCCATTATGCAAGTACCGCAAATTCACGCCGTTCCATGTATTTGAATGCCGAATCTCTCTGCGAGGTATCGGTATGACAGAGCTTCTGGAGAGCAGGGCAACTCGGACAGCAATTTCCTGATTTCCATGTTTAACTATGCATGTGCGGTCGCCGGAAGTTGCTGTCCGATTTATACTTTAATAACGGTGAGTGCTGATAAACTCACCGTTATTTTTACCACAAAATCTGGGCCAATATATCTATACCGATTGGGCTTTATGGGGTTTGCAATATATTCCTGTATCACACACAAGCTCAATAAATGACAGAAAATCAAAATATACAACAAGTGTGAGCAGAGCCAATGAAATGCAATTTCGATTTGCAGCCTTGCTTGTGTTTGTAACCTCATTGCTCACAATATATTTCACTTCTAACAAATTCTGTTTTACACATTTGTAAAGTATATTTGTCAATCTACTAAAATCATCAGAAGCAAAATAAATTTGTGAAGATAAAACTAAAAAGAAATTAAGACTCATTTTTTGGCTTTTGCTAAGTTTTTTGGACGATACTATCGAGTACACTCAGACACAAGAGGAAAATGTATGGAACTGTTCAATATCAAGAAGCTATTTTACATCATTCAGGGCCGTGAAAAATGCTAAATATTTTTACAACTACACAGAACGGGGTGACTCAGAAGTTGGGTACTGAAGGAAAGAAGTGGGCCTCAAATTTTCAAAGACCGAGGGCATATCCAGTGGAATAAGTGAGGGCACAGAAGGTGGAGCACAACGATAGTGAAAAGCTGAAAGTGGTGGATGATCTGTATACCTGGGAAGTTGTTTACCAAATCAAGGGTAAAGAAAGAAAAAGGTGAAAAGATACATTGCCCTAGCCGGAATTGTTTATGACAGAAACCTCTCTGATGGAGGAGAGGCACATGGTGGAATACGAAAAGGACAGTAATCAAGGGTAGGTTCTGGTCGACACTTCGGCATAGTGTCGAGGGCTGGGCCCCTGACAAAGGCACAGAAGTAGAAGCAGAAGCTGGGTTATTTTGTGCAAAGAAGATGCTGAATATTAACTGAAACAACAAATTGACCAATTGTGTGAGACAGGCTGGATGAATCAGTAGGTCTTTTCCTGTCCATCCAGTGACATAGCATGTTATTGAAAGAATAATCTCTCCTGCCTTCTATACTACCACTGACCTTCCCCTTTGTTCTTTCATCCCCTCCCCCTTTTCCCAGCATTATACTTGCTTTAAATCTGTTTCATTTCCTGCTTTTTTCCAGTTCTGACGAAGGGTCTTCGACCTGAAACATTAACTCTGTTTCTCTCTCCATGGATGCTGCCTGGCCTGCTGAGTTTTGCTAGCGTTTTCTGTTGTTATTTCGGATTTCCAGCATCCGCAGTATTTTGCTATCGTATTGAAAGAAGGCTGCAGTGCGAAGCCAGTGTGGGTCATAGGGATGAAAATCAGTTCTGGTTTAAAGCAAAGTGGATTGTTGAGAAAGACTGAGTTTGAAAAAAAAAAATGACACCACTCAATTGTTGATAATCTCGACTTGGACCCAAACAATGGCCCATGTACAAAACGGTTCCCATTCACTGCAGTGTAAATTACATGAGCTAAGGTCATGCGATCAAGTGCCTTTCAAGTAGAACATTTTTCCCAATTATAATTTATGATCAAACCCTTGTACTCTTCCAATAATATTAGATAGTCCTGTGAAGAGGATTGTCATAACTTCAAAATAATAACAAAACCTTCCGTTTAAAGGGTGTGGCTTTATGCTGGGTGGCAAACATTTCATTCTCCCAAGCCACAGCATCACACACTGGAAGGTTTAAGAAATCTAGTTTTCGCTGTGATCCGTTTTGAATTTAGCACCAGTGGGAGTATATGATGCAGAGATAGCAGCCAGGTGAGAGTGCCTTCCTTTTGCTGGCTTATGTCTCCCAGGACAGAATTCAATCTGTTACTTTTAAGTGCAAAATTACCATTATACTTTACTTTTGCCTTACACCACTCTTTCCCCATTACCTACCATCAAGGTAGCCTGGGGATGGACAATCGCAGGTCTGGAGCTGCTCTCGCTAACCTTACATTTTCATCAGCAACTGATAATGCAACATGATTGTGTTGGTGCAGAGGAAGATATTATGCTTTTTAAATGCTTCCCCGCACTCAACTGGGACTGCATTAGTCATCTACTTTGACAACACTCATTTCTGATATCACAATAGGATTTGCTCCGGTTTTACGAAACTCAAATTGATCACAGAAAAAGTAAAGCTGAAGCAGCTCATGAACATATTTAAATGAAAACTCAGAACAGCAGGGTGTGCCAAAACATTTACTGCCATGATTGAGGTGGGTGGAAATGTGGGACCTAAAAGTTATAATCTTCAGCAGCTTTAGCAAGTTTATTTTTCCGTTTTATCAACAAATTATCGCACAGATCCAAATACTCGCCCTGAGCTATTTGGCTGGTTATTATGCCAAATACACAATTGCCATTTATTAACCTATTGTGCCCGATTAGAAAAAAGCTCAAAACATCAGCAGAGCAAAATGATCTATTGAAAGGAGCAGATTTTGTGCGGCACTAAATTGGTTGGATGACAGGTGGTGCTTATGAAGCACTGGAAATCCAATCAGTCTGACTCTCATTCAGGAAACTGCTCATGGTAAACAAAACTACTTTGTGTCAATTGAAGTTGCCAAAACAAAATGACCGCTGACCTTATTGCTGGTGGTAAAAAAAAAAGAAATTAATCCAACTGCCTTAAATGTGGGTTTTTTTGTGCTTTTCTGCTCAACACATCTGCTAATTAGCACTATTCATAAACATGAAACAAGCTCCAAATTAACACAGTGATCAAGCACTAAAATAACATCCTCTAACTAGCACTCGGTGTCTTTAGCACCTATCGGCAGCAGTGGGTGCAGTTACTGAGTGAACTGGTGGCAGCAATCAGCTCTCCTGCATAGTTTCCCTATTTCTGGAAAAGATCTTTTAAGAGCAAATCCCATCTTAAGTTTAACTTTTCACTCGCTGGTGTTAACAGAACCTCACTGTATAGGTAACCACAGGGAAAAGGAACAAATTATATAGACTGGGCATTCATAATGATTTATATGATGAAATTCAATTTTTTCTGACCCACTACTTTCTGTTGTAAATCAGCTTATTATTTATTACAGTAGACAGTTAAAAATTACACAAAAGTTGGAACCCAAAATTGATCCCTTTGACCCTTAAACAGTTACAAGTGGCTTTACTAGGACTGTATTGGGACACATTCAAGCACAGTAAAATGTAACAAGTTCTCAATGATCTTTAACTGATATAAAGTCAGATTTCATACAAGGAACACAGCTTTGGACCTATGCAACATATAGTTGACAAAATCAGTAAGAACTACACTAGTGTGACTCAAAGGATCAGGACCCAAAAATATTACAGAGTCTTGGCTTCAAATTGCAACCAAAGTTCACCACTCTTGGATACCCCAGATGGTGACTTGTCAGTTTTGGCTGGGTTGTCATCAAGTGTAGCACCCAGTGGCGATGAGGCATGTAGCCAGTAGGAATTGGCATGAGTTCTATTGTTGGTTGCACTTCAGTACCCCTGCTGGTTGACCATAGAGCAGTTTTGTGAGTACATCTGCTATCAGCTCCTCTCAGCACAGGCCAGGGCATGCAGCCTGGGTGGATGCAAAGGGGATAAAATACCCCAAGACAATGCCACTATTTGAAACTCTTCGATATGCAGAATTAGCCATTATGAAGAGAGATTGACGTATGAAGAGAGATTGGGTCGATTAGGCTTATATTCGCTAGAGTTTAGAAGAATGAGAGGGGATCTCATTGAAACTTATAAAATTCTAACAGGACTAGACAGACTAGATGCAGGAAGGATGTTCCCGATGGTGGGGGATTCCAGAACCAGAGGTCACAGTCTAAGGATAAGGGGTAAGCCATTTAGGACTGAGATGAGGAGGAATTTCTTCACCCAGAGAGTGGTGAACCTGTGGAATTCTCTACCACAGAAGGCAGTTGAGGCCAATTCATTAAATATATTCAAGAAGGAGATAGATATATTTCTTAAGGCTAAAGGGATCAAGGGATATGGGGAGAAAGCAGGGACAGGGTAGTGAATTTGGATGATCAGCCATGATCTCATTAAATGGCGGAGCAGGCTCGAGGGGCCGAATGGCCTACTCCTGCTCCTATCTTCTATGCTTCCATCTCCTGAACCAGGGTTGTTGGTGCAGTGGGCAAGTGGAAAACTTTGGACTTACCCATGGCAACTCAACAGATATTCTCCAGCCCTCAGCAATCACCAGGTTCAATTTTGTGAGGCATCTACCCTTGTCACAATTACCTCTGCTGCGCTCTGTTATATTCCTCCATATATAAAAAAATAAAAATAAAATGTCTAACTACACAACCCATATATCAAAATAGTTTCACTTACTAGGAGTATTTCTTGCAAGATGACACTGTCTGAATTAGCCTGGTGTCATTAGTAATGGTATGGCTTTCTTCCCACTCACAAGATCATAGGTTCATTTCCATAGGCTACCTGTCAAAGTTAATGCAAGACCTATTACAGAACACTAGAGGACAAATATTTAACCAATCATGCCTCTCCAGCCCTGGCCCATTGAAATAAGCTGAATCGATATGAGTAACTCCACTGGACAGAAAACCTAATGAGATATTTTAATACTTTAACACAATCTGGTCAGTTGATTGATCATTTGCATTTAAATAAATAGTCAAATAGTCTAGATTGAAGAATGCTATTATCTTAGTATCAATGGGATAAATTCAAGATCATCAAACATGACAATTATTATGGAGACATCTGTAAGTGTCATAATAATTACTTTGTTGAACAATTGATTAGAGCCCATCATCACAACAGTTAAAACGGCACTCTCTTCATGAAAACATATTTCACAAATACTGTTTTATTTTCTAGCTCACATTATAAATGGTTTCTTCTCCTCAGGAACTATCCCCCTCTCTTTCAAAACCATCATCACCTCCCTCCTCTACAAAAACCATACCAACCCCTCTGTCATTGCAAACTACCACCCTATCTCGAATCACCCTTTTCTCCAAAGTCTTTGAATGTGTTGTCGCCTCCCAAATCCATGCCCATTTCTCTTGTAAATCCTTATTTGAATCTCTCCAATCAGGTTTCCATCCCTTCCGCAGTACCAAAACAGCCCTAACCAGAATCACAAATGACATTCTCATTTGGTGCATTATCTCTCCTTGACCTGTCATGGCCTTTTTCATGGTAAACCATATCATCTTCCTCCAAAGCCTCTCCTCTATTGTACAGCTAAGTGGGCTTGCCCTTGCTTGATTCCACTGTTCCCTATCTGATTGTAGCAAATTCATCTTGGCAATGGCTTCTCTTCCTCACATCATTACCTCTGGAACCCCCCAAGGATTTATCTTTGGCCGCTGCCTGCTCCTCATCTACATGCTGCTCTTTGTGGTATCATCTGCAGTCATGGGATCAGCTTCCATGTGTAGTTTGATGACACCCAGCTCTTCCTCTTCACCACCTTTCCTGACTCTTCCACTGCCTTTGTGCTGTCAGGCTTCTTATCTGACATCCATCTTCTTATCTGACAGCTTGGATAAGCTATAATTTCCTCCAGCTAAACATTGGGAAGACCGAAGCCATTTGTTGTTGGTTCTACACAAACTATGTACGCTTGCCAATGACAAACCCCTCCCCAGCCACTGTGTCAGGCTGAAACAGACTGTTAGCAACCTCAGTGTCCTTATTGACCTCAAACTAAGCTGCTGACCACATATGCTCACCATCACAAAGACTGCCAACTTCTACCTCCATAACATCGCCCACCTCTGCCCTTACCTGAGCACATCTACTGCTAAAGCCCTCATCTATGCCTTTGTCACCAAAACTCTGCTGCCCATATCCTATCCCACAGCAAGTCCCACTCACTCACTGCCTCTGTATTAGCTGACCTACATTGGCTCTCCATTCCTCGGACTCTGGCCTCTTGTGCATCCTCCCTCCCTTTGCCCCACCATTGGCTGCTGTCACCTAGACTCTACATTCTGGAATTCCCTCCCTAAACTCATCCACCTGTCCACCTCCATCTCCTTCTTTTAAGACCTTCCCGAAAACCCACCCTTTAGACAAGGGTTTTGTTCACCCCTCTTAATAGCTCCTTCTCTGACTCTGGAGCCGATTGTTTTGATTACACCTTCTGTGCTTTGGGACATTTTTCTATGTTAAAGATGCTATACAAATACGACTTATTGTTGTTTGCAAGCACACAACAGGAACTGTAATGAACCACATCATCACATCAATCGCACATGATCAGAAAATATCATGGCTTTGTCTGGCTCTTCTCTCTCACCAAACAAAAAAAGTTTGTTTTACATGCTAATTTTTCATGAAGGTGACATCCCTCTTTTTAAAAAAAATAAAAGTAAATCTCAATAAACACATATCTAGTTTAAACATCAGAATTTCTATCAGCTAAAAATAAAAATAGTAAATACATATAATATTTTTTCAACCCTGTCACCAATTTAGTGCTACAAGGACATGAGATATTTCAGTTTTTCTCATGAATTATCCAACCGTATTTGCTTTCATTTGTCGGCTCATTGAAAATAACTATGGAAGATGTTAGTGTCTTATTCCAGCCAGTGTTGAGAGTCTCAACCCAATAGCTCTTTTGTTACCCAAGTCACTGTAATGTTGAGCAGCAGCTATGACAAACACTCCTGATTACAACGTAAAAGTTTCAAGGTCTATATTTGACGATACTATTTTCCTTCTACGGTGCTTCTTGGGAAGTAAACTGCTAATTTTATAAAAATTCTAGTCCGGTAGCAATCCAACAATCTTGACCTCTAGCAACCGCAGCACAATGTTTTAGTAAAAGTAGCTGAAAGGCATTCTTCAGACAGACAGGACTTAGTGCAGACAGCTTCTAATCCCCAGATGCAAGTGGCTGTGATGCCAGTCTGATTCTCAAGTGAAGAACAACATTACTATTAATGCAGGGACACGGAATAGGGCTCAGACCTCGGCTCCTGGTAATACCCTGTCGATAACTCAAAGCCATACTGGCTTCAGGAAACTGGACAGTGTTGAGGACAGACATGCCAACACTTCAGAGAGAATGATTAATTAGTCAGACTAACATATGCGGCGATTAACCTGGGGGTGGAAATAAATGCAATGAAAAATGCAAATTTCTGACGTTAATGAGCTTGAAAGTGACTGGTTGGAGATCAGTGTTAAAAAGGTGAATTGAAAAGGTCACAGCTGACATTTGATGGTGAGGCAGTTGGAATGTAAAATGGATTTAATCATTTAAATTTACCAAATGTAACGATAGACGGCATAACCGGTTTCTCTTAAAGAAGCAATGTTAGGAATTTCTGGGCTAAATTATGTTCAAGAATGAACCAGCGTATTTTTCAATTGGCATCATATTTTAATACAAATTTAATACAAATTACATTAAACACCATTCATTCTGAAAGAGTTTTTGGCAGGGATTATTGTTCAAGGGAGATATCAAAATGTGTTATAAATCACTGGATCATGATTACGAAATAAAAAAGATAAAACAGGAAAGAAAGTAAAACTCAACATGTCATCATTCTGGCAAGCAGCATTTTCAGAAGTAACAGAAATTACCGAGGTGAGCTATTTAAAGAACGGCAAAAGCTAGGGATGTTGAAACAATAAAAGGTGTAATAGATTGTAAATTCACAAAACCATTAATCCATTACCTGGGTTACCCAAACTAGAGACAGATAGAAATCATGGAACTACATAGCACAAAAGGAAGCCATTCAGCCCATCATGCCTGTGCCATCTCTTTGAAAGAACAATCCTATTAGTCCCACTTGTCTGCTTTCTCCACCTAGCCTTGCAAAGTTTTCCCCTTCAAGTGTATACCCAATTCTCTTTTGAAAGTTACTTTTGAATCTGCTTCCACCACCCTTTCAGGCAGTGCATTCCAGATCATGGCAACTCGCATCGAAAAAAAAATTCTGCTCATCTGCTCTCTGATTCATTTGCCAATTATCTTAAATCTGTGTCCTTTGGTTACCGACCCTCCTGCCAGTGGAAACAGTTTCTCCCGATCTACTCTATCAAAACCCCTCATAATTTTACACATGTTTTAACTCTCCCCTTAACCTCCTCTGCTTTAAGGAGAACAATCCCAGCTGCTCTAGTATCGCCATATAATTGAAATCCCTCATCGCTGGTGCCATTCTGGTAAATCTCCTCTGCACCCTCTCCAAGACCTTGACATCCTTCCTAAAGTGTGATACATAGAATTGGACACAATACTCCAGCTGAGGCCTAACCAGTGATTTATAAAGGTTTAGCATAATATCCTGCTTTTGTGCTCTATGCCTCTATTAATAAAGCTTGTGATTTCAAATAAAACTGTTGGACTATAACCTGGTGTTGTGCGACCTCTCTATTAATAAAGCCAAGGATCCCACAAGCTTTTTAACAGCCTTATCAACTTGTCCTGCCACCTCCAAGATTCGTGTATTTGAACCCTCAGGTCTCTTTGTTCCTGCACCCCCTTTTAAAATTATACCATTTTGTTTCTATTGTCTCTCCTCATTTTTCCTTCCATAATGCATCACTTCACACTACTCTGCATTAAATTTCATCTGCCATGTATCTGCCCATTTTACCACTCTGTCTATGTCCTCCTGAAGGCTGCAATTGTCCTCTTCACTATTTACTACTTTTTCAAGTTTTGTGCTACCTGCAAACTTTGAAAATATGCCCCCTATATTGAAATCCAGTTCATTAATATATATCAAAAAGAGCAATGGTCCTTATACCGACCCCTGGGGGTTTTGATAATGTTTTGACTGGTGACAGCTTCGCTTTCAATGAGTTGCTTTTGAAGTGTAAATATTGCTATGCAACCAATTTGCACACAGCAAGGTCCCACAAAGCGCAATGAAATAAATTACCAGATTATCTGTTTTTAGTGATATTGAGGGATAAATATGAATATGAAATTTGTGCCAATTAGCTGCAAGAGATGTGCATATATACACATGTGACACCAAAGTGTCACAGGAAGTCTGACATAACAAACGCAATGTGCGCGAAACACAAGACATGAGGAAAGTTTGCTTTTTGACTTGTGGAAATATAGACACACTTCCTCACTTCATTGGGGTAGATACTTTTAAACACTATCTTGAAATATTATGGTGCCAAAGTACAAAACAAACCTTTTTTTTTGTCTTAGGGCTTTGTATCATGCTGGCTGGAAACACAAGTGACCCAGTAGATGGGATCATGACCACATGCCCTTTAATATTGCTCCAGATTAAGCCAATATTGCTCATTTTTGTGGAGCTATAACATGACATTTTAATTTTAGTCTCTTCTTCCTTCAGGTATTTATCTGGCTGTCTGTCTTAATATTCTTTCCTGTCCCATGTTCCACATATGACCCAACAAAGCCAACCAGTTTCTTTAGATCATGGCCCCTATTATACGGGACGGAGCTCTGTTCTCCTGTACACTTCTTGATTGCTGAAATGCAGTGAAAAATTCTTCTCAAGCGACAGTCGAGGAACTTGCCTATTTCCGTCCATTTTACTTTTAGCGGTTATGATTCACATCCTTACTTTGCTGGATCATTAAGTTTAAAGGAGGGGATCTACATTTCCCACCGTCCATTGCTACTCTTTGCACAATGTCTGCTTGATCCTCCACACATATAGAACCACACAGTTCACCAATTTCACCCTTAAAGTAAATGCTATTTCTTTGATGAGATTTAATAGGGCTCTTTACATATATGTACAAAGCTATTTAGAAGCTGTGTTTTTTAAATGAAGTGTCAAAACCAAATAGTAGAATTAAAAACATATATATTTAATGGAGGCAGTTAACTCATGGTATTCATAGAAGGATTTCACTAATCACACATGCTAATCATTGTTTATAGTAGGGACATAATTTATTTTGTTCTCCCAAAAATAGCTACTGTCAATTAGGAAAAATAGGTGGTCAAACCACTCTTAACCACAATTTAAACTCTGTGGTCAACCAACAGGAAATGTGTTTGCAACAAGTTGAGATGAGCTGCTTATCGTTTTACAGATGAAATATTCTGTTACTGCTATTTTGCTACTATTTCTCTTAGCAGTAGGACTGCTGAAAATACAATGTAATCTGCTAGTAATACACATTTTGTTAGAAACATTCCAATATTTGAAAGATAAAGGCAGTGAGAGGAGCTTGGGTGGCCCAATACACTAACGCACGGTGGCGCAAAACGGATGGTATCGAATCAGCTGCCCATTGTACGCCCGTCAATGGTACTGAATATGGGCAGCCAATCCGATAACGCCCCTTTTGGGCCACCACCCGAGACGAATTTCTAGGCCTTGGAGCAGGAAGTAGCTCAACAAAATAGGGGGAAATGATCTACTGAATGGAGACAAGTTTTTTTTTAGATGTGGTCGGAAAAAACTAAGATGATGCAAAAAAAAGTCAAATAACTTGGACAGAAATTGAAGCCCATTTAGTCAAAAGAACTGATACAAGAAAATGTAATTTGTAAGAGTGTTTTAAAAAGTCCAAATGTCTTCCTTTAACCTCATTCATTTGTTCATGTTTTAAAAAAAGTCTTGTTTACAGTAATGGTTTGTAGAAACTTTATAAGTAAGCGTGCTGCGGAATGCATGAACAGATTATTGATATACATTCACAGGGGCAGACTTTGAATGTTGCGCAGTCGACGGGTGGAATGTGTTCGCCGGCTGCCCGATAGTGGCGGTAGGAGTCCATGTTGAGGGTGGGCCTCAATCCCATGTCGCGAGCAAGCTGGGGTCGCCAAACAGGCACCCCATTACTGCTCACTGACTCTAGGCCAGCACAATATCTCAGAGGCTGGTTTGGCCAGAAAGAAAATAAATGTGGGGGGTGGGGGGAGGAATTGGGATTGTAATTGCAGAAGGCGAGGAGCATAGGGTACAGCTTTTCACATTATTCTTGTGGAAGCCGGAGGAGCACTCCTGCTTCTCCTGGTCATATAAAAATATGAGAAGTCGCACAACACCAGGTTATAGTCCAACAGCTTTATTTGAAATCACAAGCTTTCGGAGCGCTGCTCCTTCGTCAGGTGAAGTGAAGAAATACATATGGGCACAGCATATGTATACAACATATAAAAATATGTTCAACATTTACCCTTTCAGCTTTTTTCTGCTATACTGCCTGATTTTACTCATGGATGATCCTCTCAGTAGGCAGTTAAAATGGCATTGGGGTCTTATGTACACCATGGGACCCCAATTTGCATAGATTCCTGAGGCTCCTGCATGTTTCTGCTGGGCGGGGAGAGAGTTTAAATCTTCTCCATAGGGATTCTCCATGTTGAGTTCATACAGAATGTACTGGCTTTCCAGAGAAGACTCACAAAGTGACAACTCCTGTTTCTCCAAAGCCATTGCATAGACCACAACCTCTTTAAAGAATTGGTGAGCTCGGTGAAGAATTGCCTCAGTAAAACAATGGCCGAGCATTCGCTGTGACGGCGTTTTATTGGTGACGAGTGTCAGAAATCAGACCGTTGTTCGCCCTGTTCCTCCAGCACCGATCCAAAGCCGAAATTGTCTGGGAAATTCAATGACCCGGATTTTACGGGGCTTATGATGGCATACGCACAGCGCATGCACGAAAACCCGGAACTTGTGATCTGTCAAGTTTCGCTTGGACAGATCGTACGCATCCGCTGTAAATTCACTTTCGCTGGTGCAGGGTTGGGCTATTTGCCCAACTACTGCCCAGCGAATACCCACCAAAACCTTATGCCTGGTAAAAGCCAGCGTAAGGCCTTCTTTTACCAGCGCAAGGGTTTAAATAAATGTTAAAATGATTTTTTTTAAATGATTTGAACATTCACTTACATTTAAAATTAGTTTTGGTCAATTTTGATCCGGTTAAGAATGTTTGAATTTATTTTTCAAAAAAATTACAATTTTTATTTTAAATGTTTAATTAAATGGTATTTTAATTAATTTTGAACCTGTGGTCATTTATTTTTATTTCAGTTTTGTGAAATTGTAGTTATTAGGTTTTTCCTATTACGCTTATGGGGATTCCGTACGTAAATGGAGTCCCCATAAGCATCATAGGAATCCTCCTTTGTCATTGGTTGGCCTGGCCCACATGATCTCAGAGACGCTTGCGAACCGCCTGCGCCCCTGGGATGCGTGGGCCTTTGTGCAGGCGTACGCCTGCAGGCCCAGGACCGCAAGAGTCTGAAGCTCCGGAGACAGCAGGTAAGTACGCACTTTTCTTGCGGTTTGGAGGCGTACAGGGGCGGCAAGCCTCCGACCGCAATTTCCAGGCCATTATCATACGCCACCGTGATGGTAGTGGCTGTCCAAGGAACTCTAAAGTGGCACTGCCACTCAGAAGCATCCTTTACTCAATGTTTATCACCATATATATTTGTAATAATCACCTCCTCAGATATTCTGGCAATTTACAGTGTATAACATAATTAATAACCTTTTTGTTTTATGGTATGTTTTTAACAATATACCAAATATAAAAATGATCAATTGTAATCAAGTTAGAATAGACTTAATTCATTGCAACTAATTTCAATTAATGTCTCTTTGCCTTTTTTAAACTCACTAAGGAGCCATCATCTTATTAATGATATAAACCTAATCCGAAGTTTTATGCGCCTGAAGTTTTTTGCAAGCTCCCATTGTAAAGAATTTCTTCTATTTAATACCAGATCAAACATGTCTTGGATTTATGTCTATAACCTAACACAAAAATAACAATGATGCGGAGATGCCGGTGTTGGACTGGGGTGGACAAAAGTGAGAAGTCGCACAACACCAGGTTATAGTCCAACAGCTTTATTTTAAATCACAAGCTTTCGGAGCTGCTGCTCCTTCGTCAGGTGAAGTCACCTGACGAAGGAGCAGCCGCTCCGAAAGCTTGTGATTTCAAATAAAACTGTTGGACTATAACCTGGCGTTGTGCGACTTCTCAAAAATAACAATCACCAATGAACATTAACTGTTGGAATTGTTCGATCTTGGCCTGTAAAATGTAGAAAAAGTAAAGTCAGCTATCCATCCTATGTGCTATTATTAATGTCCTTTCTGACGATATTTCACTTCTCACTGCAAGTAGGGATGGCATCTTTACACATTTCTTTGTAATGAGGATCAATGTCTATAATAAAATATGTTGTTCTTACATAATCAGAAAATGAACAACAAGTTATTTCACAAAACAAATTCTGCTTTCAATACCCTTCCAATGTGTAAATCCTGTGTCCATAGCTAACTTTTGCAGTCATTACAGACAGCGCCTTTTCGCAACAGCGTTCCCGCAAGCAGCGATTAAAGTGCTGCAAATCCAGTAAATTTGCGATTCCTACTATTTTGAATCATCCATTTCTTTAGGGTTTCGGCAATGGTTCAAGCAGGGTGCTGCAAATTTTGGCACGGTGTAAGAAACTAGTATAAATCACTCACGCCATAATTTCCTGGAGCTTCTATGCTATAATAATAGCGTAAGCTTTAGATGCGCCATTACTGTGGCGCACGTTTTCAGGGAATTCTAGGCCAATGTCACTTTTATGTGTTACGACCTCCTGATTATCTGCCTGTCTAATAGTTTAAGCCACTGTGAGAAAATCTGCAGAGCTCCTCAAAGTGAGAATAGAAGGTCATAGGGTCGCACGCATTTCCCACCACCTGTGGATGCGTACAACAGTGAACAACAGCCACTCATCAGAAGCAGTTTACAGAAGGATTTTCTTATAAAAGACCTTTTTTCAAATCATATTGGAATAGATAACTAACTTGTAATGCAAATAAGATGCACAGACTACAAACATGATTAAAAGATTATCTGATAAGTCATGATTAATGTATTCATGTGGGTATTTATACTAATGATCCCTATTCATAAGCTTAATTCTTGTAACTCAAAGACATGAACATGTGAAAGTATAATTAGATGCTTGGCTACTGACAGAAACCATGTAAATTGTTGCCAGCTGACTCTTAAGGTGGTTCCTTACTGCAGGAGTGTCCAAGCCTTTGGCATTGTGGCTGTATAGATGAGCACCATGGAACCACAGACACATATAGAACATTTAAAGTAACGTTCCCATTAATTTGCATATA
Source organism: Squalus acanthias (assembly GCA_030390025.1). Lineage (NCBI taxonomy): Eukaryota > Metazoa > Chordata > Chondrichthyes > Squaliformes > Squalidae > Squalus > Squalus acanthias. Next base: position 12,104,060 of record CM059441.1, on the reverse strand, counting down.
TCTCAAGTTTCAGATACTAACAGATCTCTATGTTCTGATTTAGAACGTTCCTACCATTGAGGCACTACTTAAAAACAGCACCTTCCAAACCTCCAAGACCACAAAATTTCAACAGGACAAATCGGTGAGTAACTTATATAAGTCCATTAGGACTGAATAGGGCTTAAAGGATTGGATTATGGAATCATAGAAAAGTGCAGCACAAAAGAAGGCCATTCGACCCATCAAGTCTGCACCGGCTCTTTCGAAGAGCAATCAGTTAGTCCCACTCCCCCGCTCTTTCCTCAAGTATTTATCCACTTCACTTTTGAAGGCTACTATTGAATCTGCATCCAACACCCTATCAGGCAGTGCATTCCAAATCCTGACCACTCGTTGCATAAAGCAGTTTGTCCTCATGTTGCCTCTGGTCCTTAAATCTGTGCCCTCTGGTTATCGAGCCTTCAGGATTGCCAGAGCTTGGTGGTTGCATGTGGTCCACGGGCTGCAGGTTGAACACGCCTGCCTGACTTGGTGCCCAAATATGGCTGCGCTAGAGCTGCATTCCATTGTCGGTCTTCTTTGAGCCTCCGAACATGTCATTTTTTGTCACCAAAACCATTCTCTTCTTTTTCTCAGCCTCTTTTCTTCTCTCGACCACAGCTTTCACTTCTCTCGCTCCCTGTTCCTCAGGCTGCGATTTCGCTTTCCAAGGCGGGGCAGGGGCGGCCGAGGTCGGTGGTGGGGTGCAACACTGCTGCTGGTTCCATCCCGCTCTGTGAAAAGAATTTTACGATGCCCGCCCAGCGTGTTTCCCGGCCAATTGAAGGAAGCGGGTCTGATGACGTCACTTGATGATGCGTCAGCAGCCGGTTTCCTGAAAGGGACCGTGCGCAAATTGCGTGCAGCGTCTGATGATCAGTTCCATTGACTGGCCGATCCGATAGATGAAAATAGGAAAATAGGAAACATTGATGAGGAGGTGAGAGTTGAACTTGCACAAGAACGTAGATTAGGCTACTTTTACGTTCAATGGTCGCAGTAATTATTACCACCCAAGCAAATACACGTTGGGCCAGAATTTACTGTCGCCAGCAAACGAACGGCCCTTGCCCCTTTACTTTCCATGAGCTTTTGCACAGCGAGTAGCTGTTAGTTGGAGAGCGAAATGGCGCGGCGCATTCTTCAGGGCACGTGGGAGCTGTGTGAACAGGGCAAGCAACTGTGTGTGTCTCCTGAGCCAATCAGATCGAAGAATTGTTAATGAACAGCACAGAGTCAGAACCAGGGGCCGCGATTTCGCCAGCCGTGGTGAGACCGGTGCGGCCGGAGCAGACAGCGGCCTCAAACTCCGCACCCGTCTTCATCCCACCTCCTCCAAGTGATTTTGCCCTGATTGGGCTTGTTAATCCCGCCCTGCGAGGTTCCCGGCCAATTAAAAGGAAGTGGGTCTGATGACGTCATCTGATGACATCATCTGATGACGCGTCATCAGCTGGTTTCCTTAAAGGGGCCATGTCGACATTCATTTTGACAGTTGTTCTGTCAGTGTTCTGCAGCATTGAGGTGCTGCAAACACCGACAATCACTGCACAAAGGTGCACAGCTGCACCCAGCCTCTCCCATGACTCTCTCCATATGCTTATGGAGGGAGTCACAGCAGGCAGGGAGGTCCTCTTCCCTTCCAATGTGCGGAAGAGATCTCCCCAGGAGACCAACGCAGCCTGGTTGCACATTGCACAGGAGGGCACAAGCAGGGATGTCGTTAGGAGGACCAGGCTGCAGTGGCGCAAACCTTTCAATGATCTCAGTAAATCATGAAACGTTACTGCAAAGCCACACTCAACCTCATCCTGCTGTGCCACTCATCACATCCCCATCACTCTGCCGTCCCTACCCTACTCCTGCACATCCTTACTCACACCAACTTACCTTGCACCTCCACCCATCCCTCTCTATCTACATTGTCACATCCCCATCTCACTAGATACCCCTCACATTCACCCTAGTCCAATCATACCAACTTACAACACACAAGGGTGGACACTTGGGTGTTTTAGCCAATGTTCATGTGAAGTTTCTGTTAATGTGCTGTCAAACATTAAAATCTTTATTTTCATCACTTTCCGGTCTTGGACAGATTTGTGTGCACCTTTGGAAGTGGCTTAGTGAGTTGCAGTGAATGGTGAGACACAACGGTATCCCTGCAATGGTCATGAGTGTGAAAGGAATGGCTTGGGCATTGTAGGGATGCTTTATGGTGTTGGTGTGGTGTGGTGCCAACCTGGCGCATCATGTGGCAGCCAGGGTGTACAGTGTCAAGTGAAGTAAATCTGGCCATGATGAGGCCATCCCTGGTGTCCTGGGCAGCAATGTGGTCGGGTGCTGATGCCCTGTGTCCTGTGCAGCATCAGCTGATTGCGGAGAAGGTTGGTGTTGTTGTTGGTGCTGCTGGTGTGCCCGGTGCTGCTGGTATTGAGGCTGATCGTGGTGGGATTCTGAGGACCAAGGTGAGATTTTTTCAAGCGCACCGATGATGATGGAATAGATGGCAGGTGAGGTTGAGATGACAGAAGCGATCTATCAATGCTGAGAGAGGTTGTTCCAATGAGCTGACACTGGATAGAGAGTTTGCTCCAAACACTTGCAAGCTGCATAAAGCTCAATCTGTCTTCCAGATGCAGTAAGCAAGAGCTTCTAACCTTGGAAAATGAACACCTATGAAATGGGAGCTTTTATAGCACATTTGCAGCTGTCAAGTTAGTAAATCATCCCATGCTGACACAACACCCGACCTCCTTACCTGACGTGATCCCCGAGCAGCAGGGAAGCCATTTGCAAACTCTAAAAATCTAAAGGTAAGCTTAAAATACTAGTTAATTGGCTCTTAACAATGTATCTAATGATGTAAGTTGCCTCCCCCACCGCATGGTGTTGGGTCTGTTCAGCGATGACAGACCCGACATCTGGGAGACTAGCGTGGAGGCAGGTTGATAGCGGGTTCCCTACCCGCTGTCAAAAAAACCACATTTTCCCAGTCGACCCGCCACCAAACGCCCCCGCTGACCCCCCAAAAAATTCCCCTACCAGTGTTTAATTTCATATCTGCCCCTGCCATTGCAGTTATACTAAATCTTTTGGAATTTTGTGTCCTGCCACCTTCGTCTCTGGCAGTTTTGGAACTCTGTCTCAAAAATAAAATTATTTGTACACGATAAAATTCAATTGACTTCCAGTGAAAATTTTTAATCTGAACTTTATAAACAGAAATCCCTGAACTGTAGCTCAACAAAAAGAAAAGGCATCTCCGACAGACAGAGAGAAAGGTTACAGAAGTTAAGATTGTACAATCATATCTGCCAGACACAGGCAGATATATATGTGTCACTTAGATGTACAGGTTTCCCTGAGATCAAGGGAGGTGAGATTTAAGCCGTCTGACCCAAATACAGCTACTAGCAATGAAGGTGAATTTGCCCAGGAGCAGAGGATCCAGGAGGGATGGATGGCATCTCTACCGATGGAGGTTCATCACTCTGATGACTCAGATGGCTAACACCATCAGCCTTGAGGAAGGCAGGGCAACTAATTCAGCCATGCCAGCTTAAAAGGACAAGGTCATGTAAGTTCTGAAAACATTGCTAACTACAAACATACTTTACTCTGTTCAATAGACTGGCTATCCAATGCTGTTAACTTGTCAGCTATCTAAGGAGTCATATCCTAAATTAACCTCACCAATTTATTTCAATCTCAGACACTGATCTCAACTGTAAATATATAACCAGCAAGCAGTTAATCCTGAATTACTGTGATGCAACTGAACTACCTTTGTAACCTCTGTTGTTTATTTCATCAGTTAACCCTATCTATTAATTGCTTGCATTCTTGGGGCTGGATTTTACCTGCCGAACGCAGCAGTCCCGCCCCCAGCGACGTCCGATGTACAGACACTATTTTCCCCTGATTGGCCTTGTTAAGCACGCCCTGCGGGCTTGCCGGCCAATTAAGGGAAAGCCGGTGTCAGATGACGTCAGTTGATGACGGTTTTCTTAAAGGGACATGTACCATTTATTTTTGACAGATGATTTGTCAGTGTTTGACAGCATTGAGGTGCTGTCAAACACTGACAATCACTGTCCAAAGGTGAGCCCTTGCACCAAGGTGCTCCAATGACTCTTTCCTTAGGATAAAACAGATGGCAGCTGCAGGTGCAGTTACAGAAGCGATCTGTCACTTCTCCCAATGAGGTGAGGCCACACAAACACTTCAAAGCTTGTCACCTACAGAAAAATCTAAACGCATTAAAAATGACTTTCCCAACATCTCCTTACCTCTGATACTCACCAGTGTCCCATTGGATCCTTCACACCACTCCTGCAGCTGTCATCTATGGACAAACATTACAACAGACCCACAGCACACCTCACTTACACTGACGGGGTTCCCCGACGTCGGGAAGCCCACAGCAGAAGTCTCAAAATGGGAAAAAGCCTCTTAACTGCCTGTTAACTACCTGTTAACAAGCAGTTAAGTGGCTATAATCCTGTTCCCGCCGCTAGGATTCGGGTCCCTGTGCAAATCGGGGACCCGACTCCCGGGAAGATTGTTTGGAGGCGGGTTGGGAGCGGGTTCAGGACCCGCTCCCATTCTTTTTGATTTTGCCAGCAGTCCCACCTCCTCAGGGCTGGTAAAATCCAGGACTTGGTGTTTAATTGCTGCGAACTATAGGCCCAGAATTTCCTGGAATGTTTCAGTGTAACTGTGACATACGAGCGCAGTTGCTCTGTTTTATCTGAGGAAATATTTGCGGAGCTGATTATTACCAGTTTTACGCTGAAACATCGCTCCGTGTAACTTTCCTTCATCATTTATGCAGCTTCTGCGTTATGCCCGCTGAATCCCCTCAGCTCATTAACATAGCTCTTGTCCCATGCAAAAGACCAGATTCTGCGAGTTTTCCGCATTTACACTGGTTCTAAACGGGCTTAACTTTACGCCCAAAGTTTTAGGTGCGGCCGGTTCCAAAGTCACTATTTCTGGTGTTTTATAGTGATTTTTTTTTCAGTATTTTTGCTTAATTTCTCGTGACTGCTACCTGCACTGTATTGTTTTTTAGATCTGAATGCTTTTCAATGGCATCAGAATCTGTTATATTGGAAAGCGAAAAGCTTCCACAATTGAATTTTCTTAAACATGCTGTGTATGATGGCTTCAAACTTTAATTTTCATAACATCAATAAGATAAAGAGGGACTGAAAGAAAATGGATGGCATATGTTTCGCGCTTTCCTTGGGCTGCGATTGTTTACGCTGATTTACGCTTGTTTTATGCTGCTTTTTAATATTTGGATGTATGCTGATCAGGTACTCAGAAAATTGTAAATTGATGTTGACAAGATTGGCATAGAAACTGACATAAATTTCGGCATAAGTTTGGCATAAGTTGGATCAAGGGAATTCTGTCCCTATGATTCTAAGGTAAATAATCACGACTTTGGCCCGTATTTTCCGATGCCTACGGGCGCGTACGAGCTGTGTACACACCCGTAGGGACATCGGAAATGCCGGTTTCAGGCATGCGAAGCACACGCGCTGTCAAGAATCCTGCCCTGGAGAAGGGCCTCTGCGGGGGGGAGAGTTCCGCTTTCTGCAGAACCTCCGCCCGCTGAAAACCCTTAGAAATCTTACACCTGGTAAAAGCAGGCGTAAGGCCTACTGTTACCAGCATAAGAGTTTCAAAAAAGTAAAAAAAAATAATAATTTTTTCACTCATTTATAATTTAAAAATACTTTAAAAAAAGGTAAGTTTACTTTTAGCCCCGTAAAAAACTTTAATTATTTTTTTCAAAAAATTAAATTTTTGTTTAAAGTATTTAATTTAATGTAATTTTAACTCATTTTAAAAACGTGATGGTTTTTTAAAAATTTATTTAATGTTTTAGTGTCTTTTTTCAGTGATCCCCATTCATACTTTTGACAGGTCTGCCTGTCAAAAGTATGAAGGGAGATTCCCTTCTCCCATTGGCTGCCCTGGCCCACGTGATCCCAGGGGCGCTTGCGAACCGCCTGCGCCCCTGGGATACGTGGGCCCTGCGCATTTCGACTGTGGAGAAGCCCAGGATCGGAAGTGTCCGGACTTCGGGAGCATAGATTTTTTTCCGATAGGAGGCCTCCGCCCGCAGGAAGCCTCCTATCGGAAATTACGGGCCTTTGTTTTCTGACTATTTTGATAGTTAGCAAGAAGGGGTTAACTCAGTCACTCAATAACTTGTGTGGATCCAAGTGGGAGGTTGGTAGTGTAAATGCTAATATAAACTGAACTGGTTGATGTGAGGCAGTTTGATGAGTGTAGACTTGGTGGTAAACCCCAGACGGTTCCTTGACAAGGAGTTAAGGGGAGAGGGTTAAGGATTTGCCTGGTGCTCTTGATAAATATTCTTGACAGGGTATCGATTCTAATGCTCTGACAGCTGATCTCCACATTCACTTTATAACTGTTCTCTTAGCAAAAAGGTAACTACACAAATTACAGAAAACAAGGAAATCAGTCACTTCATCACAATCTTCCACTAGTTTTAAATGGTTGACGTCTGAAAAATCTGTACTGTTTGAAATGCTTTTACCATGACAGCCGCACAATAGTAGATAGTTCTCCCATTCTCGCCTGTCTCACTCTCTTAGCCTTCTCCTCTTATCTACTGTCAGCCACAGTCATAGCCACAACTCCCATTTACTCATTACTAGTCGAGTCTTGAAGCCACAGAGTGAACATCCAGATGGCTGCTTGCTACACTTCTTGTACCTGAGTCGAGTGTTTATATTCACTCGAAGGAGCATGGGTAGGGTACATGCTGCTTGGCACAGAGAATAAAATCTGTAAAGCAAATTTCCCTGAGGAAACCACAATTCTGCAGCAGTGTCAGCCGCTGCAAAATTTCACAGGTTGCGGCTATTTCTACACTGAGGGCAGGCTCATAGCTCCAAAAGACTATTGAGAGGTCACGGTATTCAAAAGTACGATGAGCTAACTTCACTATGTGTCAGCTGTGGCTCAGTGGGTAGCACACTCGCCTCTGAGTCAGAAGGCTGACACTCCCAGTGCAGTGCTGAGGGAGCGCCGCACTGTCGGAGGTGCCGTCTTTCAGATGAGACGTTAAACCGAGGCCCCGTCTGCTCTCTCAGGTGGACGTAAAAGATCCCATGGCCACTATTTCGAAGAAGAGCAGGGGGAGTTATCCCCGGTGTCCTGGGGCCAATATTTATCCCTCAATCAACATAACAAAAACAGATTATCTGGTCATTATCACATTGCTATTAGTGGGAGCTTGCTGTGCGTAAATTGACTGCCGCGTTTCCCACATTACAACAGTGACTACACTTCAAAAGTACTTCATTGGCTGTAAAGCGCTTTGAGATGTCCGGTGGTCGTGAAAGGCGCTATATAAATGCAAGTCTTTCTTTCTTATAATAATTTATTCACCCGACTATGGGTGTTATCACAGAATCCCCACAATGCAGATAGAGGCCATTTCGGCCCATCGAGCCTGCACCGACACATATCCCACCCTATCCCCGTAACCCCACGTATTTAATCCCCCTAACACTAAGGGTCAATTTATCATAGCTAAATCAACCTAACCCGCACATCTTTGGACTGTGGGAGGAAACCGGAGCACCCGGAGGAAACCCACGCAGACACGGGGAGAATGTGCAAACTCCACACAGACAGTCACCCGCGGTCGGATTCGAACCCGGGTCCCTGGCGCTGTGAGGCAACAGTGCTAACCACTATGCCACCGTGTTGCCCATGTTATAATTGCACTAGATGCCTATCCATTGACTTAAGCAAGATATGAAAATATAGAATGCTTTCAACCTCTGTTTAGTTGAAGCTACCTTTGCCCACCCCCCAGAGTTAATGATCCAACTTATGAATAAAATGGATTCAGACAAAGGAATTGAACTCACTAATATCACCATTGTTCTCCGTGAGTCTAGAATTTGGGTATTCAATGCCAGACCCGGTTTTCAGTCAGGCTGTCAACCAATGAAGCTCATAAGTGTTACTGGTGAATCTGAGCACGTACTACTGGAGCTCAACCTTATAATTGAAGCTTTGGGGAGTAAATGGTCAAAAAAACTGCACTTCTGCACTTTGCTTTTCAAGAAGATTTTTTTAAACTTCTTGTTGGAGGTAAATCATTCAGTGTTGCCTGTGGAACAAAACATGGCTACTAAAAGTTCTGTCCTGTGGTGCCAGTCCTCTTAGGCCCGATTAAACATGGAAGGAGAGCCTCAAGTGCCAGGAAGAGAGAAATCATTTATCGGAGGATCTCCTACAGATGACCTAAGCTCTTAGTATCACTCACCCCTATTAACAGAATCATACCAGCATTTCAACTCCATTCAGTTCTTAGCAAGTTGTTTTCCCTGAAGGTGTAGAACTTGGAGCTTAGTACACACTTATAAAATATTAATTCATTCTCTCAGTCTAACAGTACCCTTATAAATGTTAATTAGGAAAAAGATTGGCACTTTTAGGTATCTGGGGAATTGTCCCTTGAAGGCCTACAATACCATTCCTGCATTGTTGCAGTAAATATGAAACTTGTTTCTGTAAATATCCTCTGGTTGTGTTTCAGCATATAGATTGCTATAATGAAGGGCGAACTTATGGATATTTACAGACCCTCAACAGCTGGATTAGAATTAGACCTGTGGATATTGACAGACCTAGATACATAGAACAGAGTCAACACAAGTGGATATTTACAAAAGTGGTTGCTGGGTAAAGGCAAACGCTAATTGCCGAAATGGAGGTACGATTTGTGCATGCTGCATTCGCAATTCCCAAAAGTAAGATTGAAAAAGAAACGCACACATATTTAAGGTCTTTAATATTTGAAATGGAGGCTTGTGCAGTGGTTTCTCACTGACCTTCCGAAGCAGGAATGGAGCCAGGAATTATGGATATTCGTCCACCCAATTTGATTCAGTTGAATGCAAACTGATTTCAATAAATCATGGAATCTGTACAGAGCTAGATTAAGAATTCTTGGGCCTTGGGCTCCAAGAGAATTTGAGGCCCCTTCGCAGCCTGTAAGTTCCCACCCCCCAACCCCGATCTATTAAAACACAAATGTTTCGTAAAGTGCCTGAAGAAATAGAATGTTTAGACGCTGCATTAATAATAATCCAGTATTTTTAAAGAATGGCCGTAATTTTCTGGGGTGGTAGCGGGCGCAATCGGTGGCAGGTCGGGTGGGAAAGTTGTTATTTTTGACAGCGGGTCAGGAACTAGCTGTCATCTCGCTCCCACGCGCCTTTCCCCCAGGCGCGTCTGTCATCGCAGACCCAACCTGACTGGCAGCGGCGGGGGACCCAATTGAGATGATTATCAGGTAGTTTACAAGCACTTAAGAGCCTTTTCTCACTTACTTTTTAAATTTTTCTGCATGGCCATGGGATTCGCACAGCTCGGGAAGCACGCCTGTCAACCTGAGGCGGGAGTTCAGTGGCCATTGCTCCAGCTGATTGCTTGACAGCATCAAATGTACAGTAAAAGCTCCCACCTGACAGATGATCACTTTCCTCAGGCAGAAACTGTTGCTCAGTCCATTCCAGCACAGATTCTGCAGGCTGCAAGTCTTTCCAGCAAAGTCTCCATCCAGTGTCACCTCATTGGAAGAACTCTCTCACCAGTGACAGAATGCTTCTGTCATCTGTACTTCACCTGCCATCTATTCCATCAACATGGGTGCTGTTTATACTGTTTCACCTTGGTCTGCAGAATCGGACCACGATGAGCCCCAACACCAGCAACACCAGGCACACCAATAGCACCAACAACAACACCAACCTTCTATGCAATCAACTGATGCAGCACAGGACACAGGGCATCCGCACCTGAGCACATTGCTGCCCGGGAGGCCAGGGATGGCCTCATCATGGCCAGATTTAGTAAACTTTATGCTGTACACCCATATGGCTGCCACATGCTGCGCCAGGTTGGCACCACCCCACAGCAACACCATAAAGCATCCCTACAATGCCCAAGCCATTCCTTTCACACTCATGACCATTGCGGGGGGATACCATTATGTCTCACCATTCACTGCAACTCACTAAGCCACTTCCAAAGGTGCACACAAATCCGTCCAAGACCAGAAAGTATTGAAAATAAAGATTTTTATGTTTGACAGCACATTAACAGAAACTTTACATAAACATTGGATAAAACACCCAAGTGTGTTGTTAGTTGGTATGATTGCACTAGGATGAGGGTCAGTGTGAGGGGTGGCTAGTGAGATGGGGATGTGATAATGTAGATAGAGAGGGATGGGTGGAAGTGCAAGGTATGTTGGTGTGAGTAAGGATGTGCAGGAGTAGGGTAGGGAAGGCAGAGTGATGGGGATGTGATGAGAGGCACAGCAGGATGAGGTTGAGTGTGGCTTTGTACTAACATTTCCTGATCTAATGAGATCATTGAAACGTTGGCGGCATTGCACCCAGGACCTCCTGGCCACATCCCTGCTTGTGCCCTCCTCTGCAATCTGCAACCAAGCTGTCTTGGTCTCCTGGGGCGGTCTCTTCTGCCCATCGGAAGGGAAGAGGACCTCCCTGCGAGCTGTGACTCCCTCCATAAGCATACGGAGAGAGTCATGGGAGAACCTGGGTGCAGCCCTCTGCCTCTGGGCAGTCATTGTCAGTGTTTGCAGCACCTCAATGCTGTAGTGCACTGACAGCACTATGTTAGATTAAACTTCAAATGTTATGTGGCCGTGGTCCCTTTAAAGAGCCCGGCTGAAAATGCGACATTAATGATGTCAGCAGACCCACTGCATCTCATTGGGCTGGGTAACGCGCTGGGCGGGCTTAATAGGCCCCATTAAGGCAAGCTCATTTTCAACAGTGGGATGGAGCCAGCAGCGGGGTCGTGACCCGACACGGCCACCGCCCACACCGGACCCGCCCAGGTAAAGAAAATTCCGGCCAATGCTTCAATCCAGAGGTTTAAATGCAGTTTCTCGGCAATGTTGTGAGTTTTACCAGGAGCCCCATATTTGCACAGAGCCCCTGATGGGGGGGCTCCATATTCGGCAGGAGCCTGTGGGCATAGGCCCTGTAGGCCTGTGCGTTAATCTGCCGCTGAATCTGTTATAAGGATCAGCAGATATTCACAGGCACTAAATACCAGGAGTGAAATGGAGGTGTTGTGAATAACGTGATGAAGGGTTAAATCTGAAACGTTAGTTTGTCTGTTGTCTCCACCAATGCTGACCAACCCACTGAGTGTTTCCAACATTTTCTGTTTTTGTTTCAGATTCTAGCATTTGCTTCTTAATCTTTCTATTTATATTGTAACGAAATTAGATATTTCTTCCTATGTTTAAAATAACATAAAGGTTGCAAATTAACTGTCAGTTGTAATTTTGTCTGATTTGGAATTTAAGTATAACAAGCAACACTCAAGATAAGGTAGAATTTGTAATTTTTTTCTAAATTCATTCTTGGGATGTGGGTATTAATTGCCCATCCCTATATTGCCCTGAGAAGATGATGATGGGCCTTCTTCTCGAACCACTACAGTCCGTGGGCAGTTTGATACAACTGGATGGGTTGCTAAGCCACTTCAGAGGGCAGTTAAGAGTCAAGCACATTGGTGTGGGACTGGAGTCACATATAGGCCAGACCGGGTAAGGACAGCAGGTATCCTTCCCTAAAGGACATTAGTGCATCAGCTGGGTTTTTAGAGCTTCATGGTCACTTTTATTGACGCTTGCTTTTTATTTCCCGATTTTTTTTCCAACGGAATTCAAATTCTCAAGGCGCCACTGTGGGATTTGATCTCACGTTCTCTGGATTACTAGTCCAGTAACATAATCACGACGCTACTGTATGCTGCGAATGATTAAGAGACAGACAGAGAGGAAACAAGCATCAAACAGCTTCAGAGATACAGTCCCAATTTTAACCTGAAGGGGAGCGTGGGGCCGGCAGGGTAAGCCTGCCATGAGCCATTTTAACTCCCGGGCCTCATTAACATACTTCAGGCCCAATTCTCACCAGAATGCGCCAGGAATGACGCGGAGATCGGCGGAGTGAGCGGGGCGGAAACGGGGTTAGCGCGGCAAGAGGCCTCCCCCAGAGGTCAGGTAAGTGATGGAGGGAGGGTGGTGGGCAATCATTGCCAGGCGAAAGGGGGGAAGGGAAGCCTGGGGCAGGGGAGTCCCTAGGTTTGCTTGTAGGGCCTGGTGGAGCAGTTCTCTGGACCTGCTGCTTCTTGGCGCCCATTGTTGTTGGCGAGGCTGGCACTAGGCTGAAAAACAGTTAAAATGGTGTCGGGGTCTGTATGACATCATCAGACCCCGACATTTCAATTAGGCCCTCGTCTGCCTGGGGTGAGGGCCTAACACGCTGCCTCAAACACGCCTGCCAAAATGGTGAAAGGCGCAAATTCGGCGCAGAAGCGGTGAGTATCACGTTGCCAGGATTTTGATGCCTCCTCTCCCCATCCTCGCATGCTCTATTCTTGTCAGGCACAGCTGGGGGAGGGGGCGGCTTACAATCAGGGCTAAAATAATTTGAATCTTATATATGCTGAGCTGAGGAGAAAACAGTAGCTTGTAAATAATGGAAGATATGTAAGGTCATGCACGGATTTTTTTTTCGAAAATCGGCCTCAAGCTCGAACAAATGTTATTCTTTCTCACGTGCTTCAAATTTCCAAATCGCAAATTCATACTGACACATGGGTTTAAAAAAAATAATCTGCCAATATGGTGAAAATTAGACAGGAGCACAGATCCAGGAATGAAATCCAAATTGACGTAGCAAATTAATTCAACAGCACAGCAGCTAAAATCAAGTTTTCCTCCACGTGTCATTCGGGATTTTTGCTTCACTGTGGCCTCTTAAAAGCTCCCATTGCAGGTAGTACCTAAAGTGTCAATATGTCACCCCGTATCAACGGTCTTTTGTTTCAGTTAACTAGTTTGGTTCAGTCACAAAGGTAACTCTTCACCACAGCTTTCAAATTGCATGGAGCTTTCTGTGAAGGCTGGGGTAAACGAGGAAGCTCGCTGTGAGAGACTGCTTTATTTGAGGGGCTTTCTGTGAAGCTGCTGTATCTCACGGGGAGAAGGGTTGCTAATAGAGTTGAGAATCAAATCTAAAGTGTTAATTTGAAGGGGTACAAGCTGCGGCAATTTGGACTTCAGTGAATGATTCTGAGTAGCTTTGTTTTGGATGATCTGGTTTTTTTTAATATAAGGTGCATGGCATTACTTTGTCTTGAGCCCAGAAGTTTTTGCTCATAAGAACATAAGAAATAGGAGCAGGAGTCGGCCATTCGGCCCCTCGAGCCTGCTCCAGCATTCAATAAGATCATGGCTGATCTTCAACCTCAACTCCACTTTCCTGCACTATTACCGTATCCCTTGATTTCCTTAACATCCAAAATCTATCAATCTCTGCCTTAAATATACTCATCAACACAATGAGTGTCTGGAATTGGGAGTACCTTTTTAAAGATAGCTGCATATATTTTAAAAGCTTTTATTCTAATTTACAGTTTAGTGCTTTATATCCATTTTTTATGCTGGTTCCATAGTCTGTACTTATTTTCCCTAATTGTCTGGTGGTGGTCTCCCAGTGATTATAGGCCTAAATATTCAGCAGCCTATTGTCTGTATATATCAGAACACCTGACAGTCCACTGGATGCTCTTCCTTCCTATTCAAATGTGAGAAGTCGCACAACACCAGGTATAGTCCAACAGCTTTATTTAAAATCACAAGCTTTCGGAGCATCTGGCAGTGTTCTCTGACTATATATGCTGTGCCTATATGCATCTCTTCACTTCACCTGACGAAGGAGCAGCGCTCCGAAGCTTGTGATTTCAAATAATGCTGTTGGACTATAACCTGGTGTTGTGCCACTTCTCACATTTGTCCACCCCAGTCCAACACCGGCATCTCCACATCATTCCTATTCAAATGTCAGCATGTTAGCCTGAATCTGAACCCAAAGTCTGAATTAATTTGCTGATCCAAATTTGGGAAGGATTCCATTGGGATTGTGGTTCTGGCTCACAAATTGACATGTGTGACGAGGTTCGCCTGTCCCCTGCCAGGTTACAATACCGCGCTTCCGATGTGAAAAATGGGCTGTGTTTTGGGACATCAGCATTAAACTCCAAACAGTCATTCTGTGGCGTGGTGTCAGGGCGTGATTTGATTTTTGTTTAGCGACGGTGCAACAGATAAATTGCACCACAATGTGCAGCCCTGGCACTTTGTTTAAGCCTTTGCAAAGATAAAACTGCTCCAACTTGCTTTTCTGCAGCTACAGTGGAAATGAAGATGCTTGTAATAAAGAGGATGGTGCATTTTAATCAGGAGTAATTACAGCTCTGGTTATTCAAAAAACAAATTGAGTGCTTCAACCCCAATTGTACTGATCAGAACTTTGAGGTTGTGGCACAGAGAGAGCACACCACTATATATGTATATATATATTCTATATGTATGCTCATTGTTCCAGAGAGGGGGAACAAACAGAAGTACAAAAAAGCATTTGTATGTTTTGAATTGTACAAATAATTACCAAATTATGCAAATTTGAAAAGGACCCAGACTTCTTACAGCTATGTCCTTCTATTGCCCCCCAGTGCTTTAAAATAACCATACGACTATTGCCAGTGTCCTGGTATATGGAAACTTGAAATTGAATGAGCAAATGGCAATGCCTGTAACTATATGGTGCCACCAAATGGAATAGCATTTTTGCACAGTAACACACTCAGTTGCAATGAGCATCAGTACTAATGGCGACGTTAATACTGATTCCTGAATTTGCCAGAGGCCTTTGGATCAGCCTGCACGTAGCTTGCTTGCTTGTTCCAGCTGCTGAAAAGTGCAGACATAAAGAGGTAGGGAGAATCCTTCTAACCATTCTAACAAAATGGCACCGACTTATGTAAAATTAATCGGCAACTTCATTTTTTAAAAATTGTAATGCGTTCTCCTGGGTACTTTGTGGGTTTATTTTAAGCCCCATTTAAAAAAAACACAAGCCCATTACCCTCTTTGAATTGATCTAATTATTTAACCTTAATCATTTGTCTTGTAAAAGGTATTTGCATTGAATTCCAGTCACCCATTTACTGACTGGCAGAAGGGAAATGTTGGAAAAGGATAATGCAGCTTTGAAGATTAGATCAATTAGTCAAGAATAGCCATTCAAACTGTCAGCTTCTGAATATTCAAATTGCCTCATTTGAATATGCATGACCTTTTCTTCAATTCAAAGGGACCAGCTTAATTTCAAGCATTTGCGTTGCTATAATATTCTCAAACAAATAATTTCTACCAAACTGAAATGGCCTGTGACTCAGAATATATAATTTATTTTAAAAATTTATTTCATGGCACTATTTAGATGTGCCATGTAGGAATAAGACCAACTAATTGGAAATTTATCGAGCTGATAATTCTGGTGTTTGCTTTCAAATGGACAGAGTGGTGCTGCATGATTTTCCAGTCAGCCGCAGGCTGTTTACTTGTGGTTACTGAAGTCTGAAGAGACTTGCCCTCATTCTAATCCTCGCCCCTGGCATTCTGGCTACAGCTCTTTTTGTTTGGGCCTCAGCAAGTGAATTCTGGTTTCTAGGGAGATGATTCACTGAAAAAATCATAACATTTTATCAATTGGATTTATCCCTGAACATAACAACAACAGCAAAGAATTGATTTATTTAAAATTTAACCCTTTCCCCGATACATTCGATTTGTGGGGGGGGAAAAATTCTTAATACAGCAATGTTTCTGGTAGCGTTTGTAGTTTTGGATCCATATTGGATGCTTAGGCGCCCGTTTGTGCTTGAAAAACTGGTGCGTGTCATCGAATTGCTAAGCCTTATTTTAAGACTAGTTATACAAGATTATTATCATTCATAATAATCTTCTACAATGACCTGTGCTGGCCTAAGGATTTGTTTTATTGAGGCCCTGTGACAAGTTTCAAATGACACAGGAAAGGAAATACACATTAAATATTTAATCTGTGTTGCAAAATGAAAACATACATGTATGAGCAGATAACTCAACTGTTTACATGGTACAGTAGCATAGACTTTGTTCATAAGCCAGACTTCACAGATTTGAATCTGATGGCTCAGTGACACGCGACTCTACCAGCCTCAGGTGTGGTTTAATTTATATATACATGGCTGGGTGGACAGTCAAGCATTTTCCTTTGGTACAGAGTATAACTGGAACTGCCAATCTTGTCCTGTTAGAAACACACCTCCTCTTACTGGATAACAGAGTGCTATTAATGACAAATTGTACAGCCTGCGTTAACCACCGCATCCAGCTACAATGACAGAAAGGACGGGTAAATGGAAAAGAAGTAGAGGAAATTTGAAGTTATTTCTAGGACAGGCGCTGTTTGGTGGCCCAGGTTTTTCCAGTGTTCCTTCCTTGACAGAAAATTGATATCTTTCACATGGTGCTTCGGGCAAGGTGGGCACAGAAATCAGAGGTTGCTTAGTGTTGACATTATTTCAATCAATTTGTTCCAACTGTGCTGCATAGTAAAGAAGGAAATTTGTTTTACATGCTGCATTTCATTATTAGTACGCAATACTGTAGGGATACAATAGTGCAGGGCTGACCAAGTTATAACTAGTGATGAGCTTCTAGGTCTTATATGCTTTAGGTCATATGACAATGGAAAAAAAATATATTTAAATAAAGTCTCATCAGGGAAGCATGCTTTGGGGTGTATTTTCTAATGGACACGGAAATATGCATCGGCACAGCCACAATTAACTCCTTCATTTTTGCCTCTGAAGGATCTGTGTGTTGAGTATGGTCAATATTTAAAATATTGTAACATTAGGCCTCCTGAACATCTAAATATGTGTTTTTAAATACCGATAACAGCCCAAACTGTAAGAAAATAACACATAAACTATGGAGTGCTATTTGATCCTGAGCTGAGCTTCCGACTCATATCCTCTCCATTACCAAGGCTGCCTACTTCCAGCTCCATAACATCACCCATCTCCGCCCCTGCCTCAGCTCATCTGCTGCTGAAACCTTCATCCATGCCTTTGTTACCTCCAGACTCGACTATTCCAATGTTCTCCGGGCCGGTCTCCCACCTTGCACCCTCCGTAAACTTGAGCTCATCCAAAACTCAGCTGCACATATCCTAACTCGCACCAAGTCCAGTTTACCCATCACCCCTGTGCTCGCTGACCTACATTGGCTCCCGGTTAACCAACGCCTCGATTTTAAAATTCTCATCCTTGTTTTCAAATCCCTCCATGGCCTCGCCCCTCCCTATCTCTGCAAACTCCTTCAGCCCTACAACCATCTAAATCTCTGCACTCCTCCATTCTGGCCTCTTACACATCCCCAACTTTCACCGCTCCACCATTGACGGCTGGGCCTGCTGCTGCCAAGGGCCTAAGCTCTGGAATTCCATCCCTAAACCTCTTCGCCTCTCTACCTCTCTCTTTTCCTTTGAGATACTCCTTAAAACCTACCTCTTTGAGCAAGCTTTTGGTCGCCTGTCCTAATATCTCCTTATATGGCTCAGTGTCAAATTTTGTTTGATAACGCCTGTGAAGCACCTTGGGACATTTTACTGTGTTAACGATGCTATATGAAGTTCGTGTTGGCCTGCTGGCAGCAACTGGGCGCAGGGATCGATCCCTGCGGCAAATGGGTAGGCCCAAGGCACACCCCATACTGGGCTTCGAGCCTCATTTACATGAGACCGGCGAGCTACAGACACCTCATTGGCACAGAGAATTTCAAGATTGGGACGCCATATCGCCGGTAGACCATGTGTTCCTGAATGCAGGCTGCCCGGTGCTAGCTGCGTTCAGGGCAGTCCAATTTTGCAAAGGAGGTCTCAAACAGTTGTTAGGTCCCTTATTTGCATATGCAAAGGACCTAATGCTTGTTTCAGACGGGGGCACTGGACGCCTCTTTTCCCGCCTTTACTAATTTGACAGGCGGTGCAGGCCTGGCGCGTAATGAACACTTGTGCCCCGCCTGCCATATTTAATGCTTAGGCGCCTGATTTGTGCCTGACAGACTGGCATGCAACATCGAATTTCTAAGCCTTAATGTCCACAATTTAGCCCTTGCAGTCCATCTGCTATTGTGAAGAGTGAAACTGGCCTCTCTCCATTTTGTCTTCTTTGCTGACTTCTATATTACTTATAAAAAGGGATCTGGAACGTCATTCAATCTTGTGATTATATTTCAGAAAAATGAGCCATTGGAAAGGTAAAGCAACTTTATATCAATATAGCCATCAAAGGTAACTGAGCTGTCGAATCAGTGCTTCACTGTAGAAGTGGTCCGTCTCCTCAGTTTTGCCAACAGATTGTATTGTGATCTTCCCAATCAGAGGTGCTACAAGTTTCTACTCCACTGATGCTACCAAATAATGTTCCTAATTTTACAGTCGAATGGGGCAATGTAGTGCCTTTACCTCGATAGTTTATTTCCTTGGACACATAGGGGGTGATTTTCTGAATGGGAGCTTTTGGAGGCGGCACTCCCACTTGTCGGGTTTCAGTCCCGCCTCCATCAGCTTCTGGCCAACCAGCGGGATTTTCCCCTGATTGACCTTGTTAAGCCCGCCCAGCGGGCTCAGCAGGCCAATTAGGGGGAAGCCGATTACAGAGCACGTCAACGTATGACGTGTCATCTGTCAAGACTTTTTGAAAGAAGAAATGTCAGCGTTTGACAGCTCTGTGAAGCTGTCAAACACTGACATTCTGTGTAGTTTGATGAGTCGTTGTGTTCAGGACTCATCAAACCATTCAACATTCCAGAAATCAGGTGACTGTTGCATCGGAGGATGCAGCAGCCAGTCTGTGATCTCTACAATGGAGATGTCGGGGACTCCGGCTCCACAGCGGCTGAAGGCTGCAGGAAGAAACAAAGGTAAGTGCACTTTTAAAAACACTTAGGACTTACCTCAGATACTCACTTCTACACTCTTGCACCCATCACTTACCTTCACACCACACTTTTGCACCCCCTCGACCCCCGCAGACCCACTACTCGCCTCGGTGACCCTGGCGGGTTTTGGAGCCTTCGGAAAGCCCGCACTTGTGAGGCAGTTAATAGCCCGCAACTGTTAACAGGCAGTTAATAGGCTTTAATCCCTTCCTGCCTCCAAGGAGACGGGACCCGGCGCGCGACGGCAACCCGCCTCCTGGGAAGATTGTTTGAGGCGGGTTGGGGGTCGGGTTTGCCACCCGGCCCCAAATTCTGCCATTTTCCCGGCAGTCCCGCCTCTATACCCGCCTCCTCGGGGCTGAGAAAATCGCCCCCATAGTACAAGCCTGCGGTATCCAGGTAGGCCCCTCTTTTACAGCGGCGGACCTGGGCGAGAAGTGAGTGGAGCAGCGAGGCTATAAAAGCCTGCGGTATCCAAGTAGGCCCCTCTTTTACAGCGGCGGACCTGGGCGAGAAGTGAGTGGAGTAGCGAGGCTAAATAGCTATACAGGGTGATTGCTTTAATAGTGCGGGTCGCAGTGGTTGCTGGTTAAGTTTTTTCTTTACCTGTATATAAGTTGGCGGTTTCTAAGCCCGAGACACTACACTTGTAGTGTCCCCCACCCTTCCACCTCCTCTAACCTAAAGGGGGTGAGTGTATATCAGGAGGCCCGGTGAGTATCTAAACTCACTTTCGCGGGCTTTTGTTTACAGAGGCTGGTGTCGGGAGCGGAGAGAGCCGAGGCCCAGTGAGTATCTAAACTCACTTTCGCGGGCTTTTGTTTACAGAGGCTGGTGTCGGGGGCGGAGAGAGCCGAGGCTCGGTGAGTATCTAAACTCACTTTCGCGGGCTTTTGTTTGCAGAGGTTTACCAATCTCAGACCGGCGGCGGCGTTCCAGAGCCACGTTACGATTCAAAACGTGACGTGGGCAGGAGGGAGCGGCTGATTGGGTGAGTACGGCAGGTTAGTATTTATACTACTTTATAGTTTGATAGTTAAGGTTCATAGTTTATAAAGTTTCGAAGATCTTAATTTTGTGATTATAATTTCTAATGCTAGTAACCAAGGGCCCTTGAGTAATTAATTTAATTGAGTGAAATTGGTGGTATTGATTTGATTTAATTAAAGTTCAATTAATTAAAGGGTAAGTCATGGCAGGACAGCCCAGCCCCGTGTTGTGCTCCTCCTGCTCTATGTGGGAAATCACGGACCCTTCCGGTGTCCCTGACGACCATGTGTGCGGGAAGTGTATCCAGCTGCAGCTACTGACAGCCTGCATTGCGGCGCTGGAGCTGCGGCTGGATGCATATTGGAGCATTCGCGATGCTGAGAACCTCGTGGATAGCACGTTTAGTGAGTTGGTCACACCGCAGGCAAAGGGTGTACAGACAGGAAGGGAATGGGTGACCACCAGGCAGAGTAGGAGGTGCAGGCAGGTAGTGCAGGGGTCCCCTGTGGCCATCCCCCTCTCAAACAGATATACCGCTTTGGATACTGTTGGGGGGGATGACTTAGGGGAAGGCAGCAGCAGCCAACTTCCTGGCACCATGGGCGGCTCTGCTGCACAGGCTGGGAGGAAAAAGAGTGGAAGAGCTATAGTGATAGGGGACTCAATTGTAAGGTGAATAGATAGGCGTTTCTGCGGCCGCAACCGAGACTCCAGGATGGTGTGTTGCCTCCCTGGTGCAAGGGTCAAGGACGTCTCGGAGCGGCTACAGAACATTTTGGAGGGGGAGGGCGAACAGCCAGCTGTCGTGGTGCACCTAGGCACCAATGATATAGGTAAAAAAGGGGATGAGGTCCTAAAAGCAGAATATAGGGAGTTAGGAGGTAAATTAAAAAATAGGACCTCAAAGGTAGTAATCTCAGGATTGCTACCAGTGCCACGTGCTAGTCAGAATAGAAATAGGAGGATATTTCAAATGAATACGTGGCTAGAGGAATGGTGCAAGGGGGAGGGATTCAAATTCCTGGGACATTGGAACTGGTTCTGGGGGAGGTGGGACCAGTACAAACCGGACGGTCTGCACCTGGGCAGGGCCGGGACTGCTGTCCTAGGGGGAGTGTTTGCTAGTGCTGTTGGGGAGGATTTAAACTAATGTGGCAGGGGGTTGGGAACCTGAGCAGGGAGACAGAGGAAAGCATGTCAGGAAGGGACAGAAGGTATGGAGTAAAAGGTAAAGTGTTAAATAAGGAAAAAGCAGGAAGTAAGTGTCGCAAAACACATTTGAAAGTTCTTTATCTGAATGCACGTAGCATTCGTAACAAAATTGACGAGTTAACGGCACAAATAACTATGTATGGGTATGATCTTGTGGCCATTACAGAAACATGGCTGCAGGGTGACAACGTCTGGGAATTAAATATGCCAGGGTATTTAACAATCAGGAAGGACAGGCAGGAAGGAAGGGGAGGGGGGGTGGCTATGTTAATAAAGGAAGGAATCACTGTAATACAGAGAAATGATATTGGGTCAAAAGATCAGGATAATGAAACAGTTTGGGTAGAGATAAGGAATAATAAGGGGAAAAAAACACTGGTGGGCGTAGTATATAGGCCTCCTAATAGTTGCAACTCTGTTGGAAGAAGTATTAATCAGGAAATAGTTGGGGCATGTAATAAGGAACAGCTATAATTATGGGGGATTTTAACTATCATATTAACTGGACAAATCAAATTGGGCAGGGCAGCCTTGAGGAAGAGTTTATTGAGTGTCTTAGGGATGGATTTCTTGAGCAGTATGTAACTGATCCTACAAGGGGGCAAGCAACCTTGGACCTGGTACTGTGTAATGAGTCTGGATTAATTAATAATGTCCTAGTTAAGGATCCCCTTGGAATGAGTGACCATAACATGGTTGAATTCCATATCCAATTAGAGGGTGAGAAGGTTGGTTCTCAAACAAGCATACTGAGCTTGAATAAAGGAGACTATGATGGCATGAGAGCAGAATTGATTAAAGTGGACTGGGAAAATAGATTAAAGGGTAAGACGGTACATGAGCAGTAGTGTTCATTCAAGGAGTTATTTTACAACTTTCAAAATAAATATATTCCACTGAGGAAAAAAGGGTGTAAAAGAAATGACAGCCATCCATGGCTAAGTAAAGAAATTAAAGAAAGTATCCAACTAAAAACAAGGACATATAAGGTAGCCAAAGTTAGTGGGAGGATAGAAGATTGGGAAGTCTTCAAAAGACAACAAAAAGTAACTAAAGGATTGATTAAGAAAGGGAAAATAGACTATGAAAATAAATTAGCAAAAAATATAAAAACAGATAGCAAGAGTTTCTATAGTTATATAAAAAGAAAAAGGGTGGTTAAGGCAAACGTAGGTCCCTTAGAGGATGAGACCAGGAAATTAATGGTGGGAAACATGGAGATGGCAAAAATGCTGAACAAATATTTTGTTTCAGTCTTTACGGTAGAGGACACTAAGAATATCCCAACACTGGACAAACAGGGGGCTCTAGTGGGGGAGGAGCTAAATACGATTAAAATCACTAAGGAATTGGTACTCAGTAAAATAATGGGACTCAAGGCGGATAAATCCCCTGGACCTGATGGCTTACATCCTAGGGTCTTGAGGGAAGTGGCAGTAGGAATTGTGGATGCTTTGGTAATAATTTTCCAAAACTCCCTGAACTCAGCAAAGGTCCCGGCAGATTGGAAAACTGCTAATGTAACACCCTTATTTAAAAAGGGTAGTAGGCAGAAGGCTGGAAATTATAGACCAGTTAGCCTAACATCTGTGGTGGGTAAAATTTTGGAGTCTATTATTAAGGAGACAGTAACAGAACATTTAGATAAACATAATTTAACAGGACAAAGTCAGCATGGCTTTATGAAGGGGAAGTCATGTCTGACAAATTTGCTCGAGTTCTTTGAGGACATAACGTACAGGGTGGATAAAGGGGAACCAGTGGATGTAGTGTATTTAGACTTCCAGAAGGCATTCGACAAGGTGCCACATAAAAGATTATTACTCAAGATAAAAAATCACTGGATTGGGGGTAATATTCTGGCATGGGTGGAGGATTGGTTATCTAACAGGAAGCAGAGAGTTGGGGTAAATGGTTCATTCTCAGACTGGCAACCAGTAGCCAGTGGTGTTCCGCAGGGGTCGGTGCTGGGTCCCCAACTCTTTACAATCTATATTAACGATTTGGAGGAGGGGACCGAGTGTAACATATCAAAGTTTGCAGATGATACAAAGATGGGAGGGAAAGTAGAGAGTGAGGAGGACATAAAAAACCTACAAGGGGATATAGACAGGCTGGGTGAGTGGGCAGAGATTTGGCAGATGCAATACAATATTGGAAAATGTGAGGTTATGCACTTTGGCAGGAAAAATCAGAGAGCAAGTTATTATCTTAATGGCGAGAAACTGGAAAGTACTGCAGTACAAAGGGATCTGGGGGTCTTGGTGCAAGAAAATCAAAAAATTAGTATGCAGGTGCAGCAGCTGATCAAGAAAGCCAATGGAATGTTGGCTTTTATTGCTAGGGGGATAGAATATAAAAACAGGGAGGTATTGCTGCAGTTGTATAGGGTATTGGTGAGACCGCACCTTGAGTACTGCATACAGTTTTGGTGTCCATACTTAAGAAAAGACATACTTGCTCTCGAGGCAGTACAAAGAAGGTTCACTCGGTTAATTCCGGGGATGAGGGGGTGGACATACGAGGAGAGGTTGAGTAGATTGGGACTCTACTCATTGGAGTTCAGAAGAATGAGAGGTGATCTTATTGAAACATATAAGATTGTGAAGGGGCTTGATCGGGTGGACGCAGTGATGATGTTCCCAATGATGGGTGAAACTAGAACTAGGGGACATATTCTTAGAATAAGGGGCTCCTCTTTCAAAACTGAGATGAGGAGAAACTTTTTCACTCAGAGGGTAGTGGGTCTGTGGAATTTGCTACCCCAGGAAGCTGTGGAAGCTATTTCATTAAATAAATTTAAAACAGAAATAGACCGTTTCCTAGAAGTAAAGGGAATCAGGGGTTACGGGGAGCGGGCTGGAAATTGGACATGAGTTTGAGTTCGGATCGGTCAAGGCCCTGTGGGTGGCGGAGCGGGCCCAGGGGCTGAGTGGCCTGGTCCTGCTCCTACTTCTTGTGTTCTTTAGAGTTGAGGTTGGATCAGATCAGCCATGATCTCATTGAATGGCGGAGCAGTCTCGAGGGGCCGATTGGTCTACTCCTGCTCCTATTTCTTATGTTCTTATGTAAGTAACAGACTTACATCAGGTGCAATATTCAAATGAGCAGATTCAGAGTAAAAGCTATTTGCCCGTAATTTGCGGTCAGCGGTGAAGCGAAGGCATACGCCGCTGGCCCCGAAGTAAGCTTCCCTCAAAGGTTTCGCGATCTCTGTGGCGAGAAGTTCGGCTTTTCCGATGTGCAGTCGAAATCAGCGCAAGTTAACGGGGAATCCCTAACCCGAGCTGCTGTGACATCAACAAGCTGTCTAAGCAGCCAATCGCACAATGCAGAATTCTCACAGACCGAGAACCAGGAAGTGAGTAAGCTCCTTTTATTCTAACTTTTTAAATATGTTATAGAGAGCAAAGCAAAGATTGGGGCTCTCACACGGGGTAAAGGTAAACCTGAAATAAAGATGAACAAACTTTAAAAAAAAAAGTTTCTTAAAAATGTTAATTTTTATTAAAATGGATAAATTTGACACTCCACAAAATTAAAATGAGTTTTTCAGGGCCATAACGTTTGCTTAGCAGTCAATACGCTGTTAAAACCCCAGTTACACTGAATCCAAAAGGGTCTCATTTTTAATGGGGTATTTAGCAGCGATATTACCGTGAAAAAGCTGAGGTTTTCGTCAGTTTCCCTGATTTCACAGGTTACACAGATTGCCAGCTTTGGGTGCGGGGAGGTGTCCCACAGCACAGCCAGTGTCGGAGCAGTGAATGACTGACCGCAACCTCAGGATTTCCGCGTTAGGATGCGCATGCGCTAAATCCTGAAGTTGGTTCGTTCGCGGTTATTACCCACCACAAATTCCGGGCCATTATCTCGAGAGTACTAAAACCTTCTCCAATTTCCAGTACATTGTAAAATGTCGGGAAGATAGATTAAATCCCAGAGGGAAGCCTCCCAGATTCATGTTTTTTTCTCTTCAGTTTAGACAAGTTGCTTCTGATTTATTTTTTGGCCTGCGCTTCCCCGTCTCCTAATCCCTTATATATCACAGAGGGATAGATCTTCTCTAGCCTACTCCTTGGGAGATTCCCCACAAAGCAATCCAAGCATATTCTTCCATGTCTGGCCCATCCAATTCCATGCTCAGTGAATCAGTACACTTAGTAGTTCCTTTCGGGATAATTTCTGTAGCTCCAAGGTAGACAAAAGACCATCTAATTTCATGGCATTGTGAGGAATTTCTATGCCTGTGCTGCTGTTCTTTTGGCCTACATAGCCTCTGGACAGAACATATTCTTTCTGTTTTAAAGTATTACAGATTTTCTTCCAGCTCAGTTACTGCCCTTTTTCACTGAATGAACCCCTTCAACATTTCAAACCTAAAAATTCTAAGTACTTCGTCCAGTTCGGAGAGAACGATGCTGGATCATTCAGTTACCATAGCAACACAGGCCACAGAACTGAGAATTAACATTTGTTACCAAAGCAAATGCAATGAAGCTCCCATGAACTATTCACATGATTTACCAAAGACTGGTTAACCTCCCACCCAGGCAGAAATGAAATGGAGAAATATAGTGAACTTAGAGTGAAGAAAGTAAATTCTTAATTAGTGTTCAGTGTCCAACACTGATTAACTTACTACACAAGATATAATTTGCAATACTTACATGTATTTTTGAGACAAATATGGTAATACTAGGGAAATGCATATATATTTATTTTTTAAATGTCATCCTTACATAAGGTGAACAAAAGAATGTAGCTGTTGACCTTTGACTCACTCAAATATGATAATATACCTAGCATGCATCATTGGTTACAGAACACATTGTGCTGTGTAACATGACAATGTGGGATCTAAAATCTCTGATCTGATGGTCAGCTTTTGTTAGTGGAATAAATGTCACAATATCAGAGCGCTGGAGCTTCTTGGATGTATGTGAAGCTGCCCTTAATCTTGCAGGTTTTGTGTTTGTCAGGTCAGTTTTGTATCTCAATTTGTTTTACCTCACCTTTCCTGTCCTGAAGATGGTGACTTAATGTGAGGTTTAATTTCATATGGAGCAGAAGCCCTTACATACCTCACCCAAATGGTGTTCTTCATGTGTGTCCAGGACACTGAGCTTTAATGAAAAATTTAACATCACAGCTCAACAGAAGCCATCCTCACCAATGCCCACTCGCATATATTTTGCAGCAGGGTCAATTGGTAGCAAACAGAAGCTGATTTTTCTCATTCCAACCCCAGGGATACTGACACCTATTATGGCATCTCTCAGAATTGCTTGGATCAGATTGTCTAATTCAGCAAAGGAAAGTGATGGAGTTTGGGGCCCTTCGATTCAATACCACACCAAGCAGCAGATTTAAAAATCGAGGCACTGGGAAGCCAACTTTGCTGGATCATAAAGAAGATGTTGTTGAATTCCTGTCAGAGAACAGGAGTTGTTAAGTGGCACAACCGCACAGAAGAATCTCTTAACAAAATGGTAAAGATTATACGTGCTAAAATTCAGTCCTGCATATCCAAACAAAAAGAGCTTATAATCAATATACTCGCATGCTAATCTGATGCATTTTACAGTTTATCACTTCAGTGCACAAAGTATAATTTTCATTTCTTTTTGTTAATGATATCTTATTGGAGGATTGGAAAAGAAGACATGTGGTGAGTACTGAGACCTGGTGGCAGGAAATTCAGGAAACAGCAGTTTTCAAATAAACAGTTTTCAAAATTTAAATTGCATCGGTCTAGAGAAAATAAACTACAGCCTAACTGGAAATAACTCCTCCATGTGCTTAATAGACTATTACTGTGGTTTAGAACGTGTGAAAAGGCATTCTTGTCCAACTCAGCCCCAGTTATGCGCAAATTATATTGATCTCTTAATAGACAAAGTATTATCTGGGAGTTAACTATCCTAGAGTATTTTCTTTATATATTTGGTGGCACTGTGCAAAACAATATTTTGACTGTGTATAACTGAATCCTATTAATTGGGACAGTTCGCTGAACTGAAAATGATCCATTTTAAATAAATGGAGAATCAATTACTGCCTGAGAAAATATATATTTTTATTCTACAAAAACTTATTCACTCTCCTGAAGATATTGAGGAGTTACAATTCCACAGGCACCACTTGGCCTCCAATACCTGCCCAAGCCATTATTCATTTATGAGCCTTGACAGTGAGTGTCAACAGGCTGGTCAACATTCCCTTTCAGCAGGAGTTATTGGAATGTGTTCAAAGGTGGGAAAACTTACTAATTTTCTTCTCCGTACCCCAGGCACACTGAGGTCAAGTGTAGCAAGCTAACCATGGCCTCAGCTGAGATCAGTTAACTCAGCCCAGACCAAAGATCAAACCAAGGATTTTCTTTGTCCTTGTGGTTCAGTTACTCACTGAATAAAACTTCCTCAGCCCACAGGAGACCTTAAAATGTCTTCTTTCAAAGAGTTTAACCATACTTCAATCAAAGAAACATCAGCCCTGATATTGCCACAAACTACGCTCCTTCAGCCAACACTCCATCCTCCTCCGTGGCCACAATCTCAGGCTGAATCAGACTGTTCGCAACCTTGATTCCTGTTTGACCCAGAGCTGAGCTTTCGACTCATTATCCTCTCCCTCACAAAGACCGCCTATTTCCACCTCCGTAATACGGCCCGTCTTCGCCCCTGCCTCAGCCCCTCTCCTAAATCAGATTTTCTAATTCAGCAAAGGCCAATGATGTAGCTCGGGCACTTCAGGATTCAGCACCACACCAGGCAGCAGATTTAACCATCGAGGCAATGGGAAGCCAACTTTGCTCGATCATAAAGGAAGATGTTGTTGAATTCCTGTCAGAGAACAGGAGCTGTTAGATGGCACAAACTACACAGAAGAAACTCTTATCAAAATGGTAAAGATTATACGTGCTAAAATTCAGTCCTGCATATCCAAACAAAAAGAATTTATAATCAATATACTCGCATGCTAATCTGGTGCAGTTTACAGTTTCTCTCTTCAGTGCACAAAGTATAATTTTCATTTCTTTTTGTTAATGATATCTTATTGGGAGGATTGGAAAAGAAGACATGTGGTGAGTACTGAGACCTGGTGGCAGGAAATTCAGGAAACAGCAGTTTTCAAATAAACAGTTTTCAAAATTTAAATTGCATCGGTCTAGAGAAAATAAACTACAGCCTCACTGGAAATAACTCCTCCATGTGCTTAATAGACTATTACTGTGGTTTAGAATGTGTGAAAAGGCATTCTTGTCCAACTCAGCCCCAGTTATGCGCAAATTATATTGATCTCTTAATAGACAAAGTATTATCTGGGAGTTAACTATCCTAGAGTATTTTCTTTATATATTTGGTGGCACTGTGCAAAACAATATTTTGACTGTGTATAACTGAATCCTATTAATTGGGACAGTTCGCTGAACTGAAAATGATCCATTTTAAATAAATGGAGAATCAATTACTGCCTGAGAAAATATATATTTTTATTCTACAAAAACTTATTCACTCTCCTGAAGATATTGAGGAGTTACAATTCCACAGGCACCACTTGGCCTCCAATACCTGCCCAAGCCATTATTCATTTATGAGCCTTGACAGTGAGTGTCAACAGGCTGGTCAACATTCCCTTTCAGCAGGAGTTATTGGAATGTGTTCAAAGGTGGGAAAACTTACTAATTTTCTTCTCTGTACCCCAGGCACACTGAGGTCAATTGTAGCAAGCTAACCATGGCCTCAGCTGAGATCAGTTAACTCAGCCCAGACCAAAGATCAAACCAAGGATTTTCTTTGTCCTTGTGGTTCAGTTACTCACTGAATAAAACTTCCTTAGCCCACAGGAGACCTTAAAGTGTCTTCTTTCAAAGATTTTAACCATACTTCAATCAAAGAAACATCAGCCCTGATATTGCCACAAACTCCGTTCCTTCAGCCAACATTCCATCCTCCTCCGTGGCCACAATCTCAGGCTGAATCAGACTGTTCGCAACTTTGACCCGGAGCTGAGCTTCGAACTCCATATCCTCTCCCTCACAAAGACCGCCTATTTCCACCTCCGTAATATTCTGTCTCCACCCCTGCCTCAGCCCCTCTTCTGCTGCAACCCTCATCCATGCTTTTGTTACCTCCAGTCTCAACTATTCTAATCTTCTTTTGGCTGGCCTTCCCATCTCCCAGCCTCCATAAACTTAAGCTCATCCAATACTCTGCTGCCCCTATCATAACGCTCACCAAGTCCTGTGCACCCATCATCCCTGTGCCTTGATTTTATAATTACCCTTGTGTTCAAATCCCTCCATCGCCTCGCCCCTCAATATTGCTGTAACCTCCTTCAGCCCTACAACCTTCCGAAGACTCTGCGTTCCTCCAGTTCTGGCCTCTTGTGCATCCCTCACTCCCTTCACCCCACCATTGGTGGCCATGCCTACAGACATCTAGGCCCTAAGCTCTGGAATACCCTTCTCAAACCTCTTCGTCTCTCCATCTCTCTCTCCTCCGTTAAGGCTGCTTAAAACCTACCTCTTTGACCAAGCGTTTGGTCACCTGTCCTAATATCTCCTTATGTGGCTCGGTGTCAATTTTGGTCTGATAATGTTCCTGTGAAGCACCTTGGGACATTTGCCTACATTAAAGGTGTTATATAAATGCAAGTTGTTGTTGTTGTTATTGCTCTCCCTAGTGTCAGGGATCACTCATTTCCAAAGTGCTATGGAGTGGAAAAGGGGGAGTAGACCTGTTATCTTGGGACCACTTCCCTTTTACGTTGCTCCAGAATTTCCTAGGCTTCCTCACATGACCTGTCCTGGACCTGTGCCTAGAACAGGCGCAGAGTTAAGGAATTGATGGTAATGAGGTGGGAAAGGATGTCCCTGCCGCTTTTGCCTCAAGGTCCAATGGTTTTGTCTCGAGGGCACCCCTTTCCAGTAGCTGCTGGTGGACCTTGCACCTGGGATCCCCTCAGAGCAAGAAGGTGAGGTGGGGTCAGGCAGCAAGGAAAGGGAAGCTGCAAAGCTTTGTGGCACCATTTTCTTTTGCAGCCTCTTATCAGGTCTTCGGGCCTAGATTTCTTCTGGCTGTTGTTTTCTAACAGTAAAGCCAGAAGGCCTCGAAGCTGAAGGCTGGACCTGCAGCTGAAAGTATCTCAGACCCACAGCGGCAGGTTTATTTCAGCTCTCATTTCCCAGCACAAGGCCCTACCAGGGATGGGTCTGTGACTCAACCATGCTCACGCCCCAGTCCACCACATTTGAATGCTCTCAGGCTTGTACAGGTGGAATGCATTTCGGGTGGCCTCCCTCAACCAGCACGCGGGCAAGGGGTTGGAGAGAGGAACATTGGGGTCTTTCCATCCAAACCCCTCTAATTGTCCTTCCTATGATCTAATCACTTAAAAATAAATCTTGTAAGGATCTGAGATTCACGATGATATATTCCTTGCTGTTTTTTTGCAATGAACCACAAATGCAAACTCACTGCCCCACCCAGATTCACAATTTTTACCACAGCAGCATCAGGATATGAATGTGCTTGACTTTGTGGGAATGTTGAAAGCAACATTTAAACAATATCAGCTTATAGTCATCCTATTACTCTCCATCTGTGTTGGCCACAAACTGGGTACACTCAAAACTTTTGTTTAGAATTGCACACGCTAAGATTACTACTCCGGAAGTATTGTGCTTATGGCCTAGAAATGCAATTGCGCCGCGCCCGGTTATTGGCTGCTAAACGGCCTCCTAAGCTTCTAATACGACAAGCAGGAAGTGCGCCCATATTTCCAGTCAGAAGTGAACTGTCCACTATATTGGATCAGGCTTCTGCTTTGGTGTCAGGAGCATGCACCAGAAGTATTTAAAAGAATAAACACTGATGCAAGAAAACTTCTAGGCACTTGGTCTAAGCGTTAAAGAAAGCTTTAATCAACTGTTTTACAACATGGAGGCCTAGTTGTGTCCTTCACCAGTTCCTGTTAAGAATGTCCTGCGCAAGCTGGGCCCATACCCGAGTATTTATACTCTCCCTGGACAGCGCCACCAGCAGGCCGCCCAGTATTATTTCATAAGTCATTTTCCACGAATGACAAGATTTATGTCATTCTTCCTGCTCGAAGGATTGGAAGTCCGGCGACTTGAGCCCGCCAGGAAGATGAACATGGCTCAATAATACCGTCAGCTAGAAGGCGAGAGATCTCTGCCTCGATAAAGGATAGGTCATCTTGGCTGAAACGTCGTGATTTAGTGGCTATGGGCTTACATCGGGGGGAAAGATTGGCAAACAAGGAGGGCTCGTCGAGCGAAGCCGCCGAAAGTGCACAAAACGGTACTTTGGAAATAGTAAGCTCCGGCTTTGATCCTCCAAACTCGAAAGTGAGTCTTTTGTGTTGTTTCTGGAAATCCTGTCCCAGGAGCACATCACTGCATAGGTTTTTGAGCACCCCGAGCCGGGTAGAGAAATAAATGCGACCATTGAGAATAAGGTCGACAAGACAAAAGCCGGAAGAGTTGGTGGTCAGTGTCGTCAGAGCCATTGTAATTTCCTGTCCGAGGGGTAAATACGCAGTTTTAACTTACTGACAGCCTGCTCACTGAAGCTGTCAGAGCTGCATGAGTCGATTAATGCACTCAAAATGTGTCCATTTACCGAAACCTTCATGGCTGCATGGGACAGGCTTTGGGGAAAAACAGCTGTGATGGGAGGAGGGGCAGTTTTATCCTTGACAGCTGTAACATTAGTAGGTGCTCTTGGGGGAGGAGCAGTTTTATAGATGACAGCTGTAACATTAGTAGTGGCTCTTGGGGGGGCGGAGCAGTTTTATAGATAGCAGCTGTAACCCTAGAAGAGCCTCTTGACTGACATCCTTTCGAGAAGTGGCCTTTCTTACTGCAATGATTGCAGGTTGCATTACGAGCAGGACAAAATTTCCTATAGTGAAATGCACCTCCACAGAAGAAACACTTCCTTTTAGATTGCCAAGATGCCGCTAGGCTAGGGTCGTCATCAGCTAGGATAGAGTCGTCATCAGTGAGGGCTTCCGCCTGAGGCTTATCGGAGGAGTCACTAAAAGTGATAGCAGCAGTCCGTGCATGTGGTAAAAGATAGGCATCTGCATTTTGTTTTGCCAAGTCCAGAGAATATGCCTGGTCATAGGCAGCTTGTAACTCGAGGGTTTTATTCTCCAACAGACGCTGGCGTATGAAGGGAGACGCAATTCCATTAATAAAAGAATCACGAATTAACTCCTCCTGGTATTGCTCCGCTGAGACAGCCTTGAGATTACAATCTTTGCTGAGCCTGCGAAGCTTTTGAAGGAATTCGTCAAGTGATACCCCGGGTTTTTGTCGAGTTGTGGCCAGTAGATGGCGAGCAAAAATTTCATTTGGGGCCTTAATATATAGTTGCTGTAGTATTCGGATAGTGGAGTCATAGTCTACACAGTCTTCGATATAGTCAAACACATGAGGGGATACATAATTGGCAAGTATCTCTAACTTATCAGGAACATTCTCACCACACACCCTGAGGAAGTTGCTGAAGGTACGATACCAGTGTTTCCATACCTTAGCAGTTGTAGGTGAATTCGGGTCCAGGTCAAGACGGGCGGGTCGGAGTGGTTTCTCCATGATGGATTGATTACTACGTCTGGTTCCCTTCTACCGTTTGAGTCGTAGCCGTCTGTTCCCAAAACCACTCAGAGCGTGGAGCAGGTCCAGGTGATTAAATTGACGTAAGAAAACTACTAGGCACTTGGTCTAAGCGTTAAACAAAGCTTTAATCAACTGTTTTACAACATGGAGGTCTAGTTGTGTCCTTCACTAGTTCCTGTTAAGAATGTCCTGCGCAAGCTGGGCCCGAGCCCGAGTATTTATACTCTCCCTGGACAGCGCCACCAGCAGGCCTCCCAGTATTATTTCATAAGTCATTTTCCAGGAATGACAAGATTCGTGTCAAATACGTTATTTAAATTAGCGCTTCTTGCAGGACCCTTTCCCCAGTGCCTGACATGCTGAAGTCGCCCACCAACTTGTGGCACTAAACCATCCCTCCCAATCCCAATCCACCAACTGTCCTGCAATCCCTACCACCATCCTCACTACCACCGTTAAACAACTCCATTCATCTGTATCTAACAGTTAATAGAAATGATTATGAATCACTCTTGTGCATGCCCTTAGTGCCTGTCTTGTGTGCTCGTTTACCTATCCTAGTGGTCCTACAAAGTATTTCCACAGTGGTTACAGTGTGGCAGGTGGAAGGCTGCTGAGCTTCCATTGAGGACACTTCAGATGGCCGTGGTTGTCAACCTCAACCTTGAGTGTCTGGCTGCAGACTGCAGTACCTCGGCATAGGCCGGAGCAGTCTAGGCCAGCTGATTGTGTGGCATTAACAAGGGAACTGGTGGGTGGATGGCAGGGAAGGCATGCTGTCATCCTGAGAGGACAGCAAGGTCCCCTCCAATGAAGCCAAGGCCACTCTCCTAGGACGTCGGCTCAGCACTCCCACAGCTCTGTGCAAGAACAGAGTGCAGGACTGATGTGACACTTTGGAGATCCCTGTCAACACTAGCCCCCCAGAGCAAAGATGGCAGCCGTAATAGCCATCTGAGCTTCCATGGCAGCAGTGTGTGTGACTGGGTGAGACGGTCATGTTCATGGCGATGGCCATTTGGTCGATGTGGGACAGAATTGTCTCCTTACTCTGCGTGAATCCTTGACAAAAATTAGAGTTGGACTCCTCCATGCTCTGCGACATTGCTGGCAGGTTGCCCAGTGCACCTAGCATTGCCTGGTATATGCCTATCAGCATTTGAGTCCTCAGCAGCTGAGCTTGCCCTCTAGTGAGCTGGCACAAGTGGCATCCTATCCTCCTGCCCTAGCTCTTGCACACTTGTGCACGGTGATTCACTACATGAGGGCCCCTCCTCTAGCGTAGCGTCTAAAGTGCATGTGGTGCCAGTATCTGAGCGGGTGTTTGTGAGGTTGTGATCGAGTGTCGCTGCATCTTCAGAAAGGCTGGCTTCCTCTTTCTTCACGTATTCAGCACCTGAAATGAAAGAAAAGGAGAAGGGTTAGCTTTAGTGTGAATGGAGAGCAGAGAGAGAGAGAGAGAAGCAGCTGGTGAAAACCTCAGAGTGTGTAGGGTGAGAGAGAAGTAATAAATGAAAAGGAGGATAAGGTGTGAAGAAGCCCTGTCTCCTCCAGCGTTGCCAGTCGCCACGGCCTCGATTCTGACCCTGCCTGTGATATCCAGCTTGTTTCCTTTGAAGGGGAAGAGGGTGTACAGGTGGGCTCGGCCTCCTCCAGTGGCAGTTTCCTGTCTGGAGTTGTGTGCAACCTTCCCTCCTGCGAGAAAGAAGGAAGTGTTATGAGGTGTGTACAGAATATGCCTGTCATGGTGGAATAGCTGGTATCCAGTGTCAGGTGCAAGTTGTGGAGACGCAAAGGTTGAAATTGTGGTGAGAGTGTGTCTGAAGAGAAGGTGGCATAGTGAAGTGTGGTGAAGTAATTGCAGGAGGGTGAAGAGAAGTGGTGAGGCGAGTATTATCATTAGAGTGAGTACTGAGGCTGGAGGTATAAGCAGAGAGTAAGACAGCAGTATTCTTACCTTGACCACTCTGGTGAGGTCATTGAACTTTATCTACCGTTGCAGCCATGTCCTTGGAGCTAAGCTCCTGGCATTCACTTCCTCTGTCACCTCTTCCCATTGGCAGTGGAGTTGATGCCTGGAGGGCACTGTGCCACCTGAGAGGAAGATGATGGGCTGGATTTTGATACTGGGGCGGGTTGGGGATGTGTCATCCGCATTTCGTGTTATCCACCCGACTGCAATTGGATGTGGGAGATTGATGCAATTTTCACCTAATTGGGCAATTGAGTTGCAGCATGTGGGAACCCATGACCTAATTAGTGGCCTTTGCTGTGAGTGGACCTGGATGCAAAATGAGCAGCAGCTGAGAGAGAGAGACTCTCACAGCAAAGGGCAGTCTCTGAAGACATTCAATGCAGCAGCATCAGAGGCGACTTTCAGACCTAATACTACTACTACCTTCATCACATCTCCGTTGTAATAGTGGACCTGCAGCTGATAGTCAGCTATCCACTTGTGCTCCCGCCAGGTTTCACTGGCGTGTTTCACATCAGGTGTGCTTCACGTGGGAAACGGGTTAAACTAGCTACAGCGTTTCAAAATGGCATTACAGAGCCAATTTACGGCTTGTTAAGGGCTGTAATGGCCTCTCCCGCCTCTTCGAGGAGGGATGGAGTTGGGAACACCATACACGATTTTATCAAAATTGCGTGGAGGCGGAATGGAGGCTGGATCAGGTGCGCCCGCCACTTTTCGCAATTTTAACCCCCCACACGCCTCCAAACCCACCTCCACGGCCCTATGAAAATCCAGCCCGATGTCTCTGCTCCTGTCTACTGCCTGCACCAGGGCTTCCAAGGCAGCATCGGAAAATATTTGCCGCAGCCATTTCACTCCTTCCAAGTGCTTCTGCATTATTTGCAGCCAGAATGCACCTCCACTTTAATAGGTGCTGGCTGCCTTTAAGTGGCGTCAGAAAACGCCTGATATCTGGCCCACCAAACAGGAGTGCAGCCAATGATTAATGTTGGTAGTGCTGACTGCACGCCTGAGTCATAATAATCAGCAGGTAGCACGAATATTGCGTGATGCCTGGGACCACACTAACAGACACGTGCAGTGCGCGCTCCACCCGCTCGGCAGCTGTTTTCAGGCGTGATTGAGTTGCAAGGCCGTTATCTATTTCCTAGCTCTTGAAACTGACCTTGCAAGTCCTCAGACTTGGTGCAAAGTACATGGTTAATTTTCACCTGGAGAAAAGCTGTCACTGGACTCATTTGAACTATCGCAAATTGGTTTCTGTGTACCTTTTAGCATGAAATCTTGGATGGTCATATTGCCTTAAACCTCTTGTGTGGTTGTTGGATGGCAGCCTTTTTTTCTGCTCACTTTAGCTTTTGGCTGTGCTGTTAGCCCTGGCATTACTGTGAACGGTGCAATGCTGTCTAAAGCAGCTGTGGAAGT
Source organism: Squalus acanthias (assembly GCA_030390025.1). NCBI lineage: Eukaryota > Metazoa > Chordata > Chondrichthyes > Squaliformes > Squalidae > Squalus > Squalus acanthias. The sequence continues at coordinate 12,067,829 of CM059441.1, read as the reverse complement.
CCTAGGTGGCGTTGAAGGCTGCCCTGCTGTGACTGAAGGGAATACACAGACCAACATTTCTATTTTCTCTAAAGCAAGCACAGGGACTGTTAGTTTCTCCTTTGGAGGAAGTTTGATGGATGAATGCTGGCCTCTTCCAGTTTGTGCCAATTTATGCTTAATGTAAGCCAATTTATTCTTGTATCTCTGCTTTAGGCCATTCTACTGCTTCCATATGTCACCATCAATCTGCTTTATATGTGAGCTGGCATTAAATTGGTTCTGCAATACTTTTCAATATTTTGGAAGACGTTGGTGAGTGGGGCTAGTTTGGCAGTGCCTCAAAAAAAAAATGCTGTTTTCTAAACTTCAGTAACAACAGTATGTTATCTGGAACTGGCTGTGTCTCTTTATACCAACTTGTGTATCATTTGCTTTCATTATGCTTGCATTTTTCACGTTATTAAATGGTGCATGTTATTGATGTGCACTGAAATGACTGATGAAAAAAAAACCCTATATGCAGCATCAGACCCAAAGACACTAGCATACTAAACCACCCCGCACTTTTATAAATTTATTGAAATAGAATTCAGCGCTATAATTACATGCTCCCTGTCTTCACTCATAGAATTGTCTACCTTGGAGGTAATTTTCTGGCTTTGTGCTGCCGACGAGGAGCCTCACACAGGGAGCACACATTGGAAAATCACGCGCTAACTTTCTTTCTTCAAACTCTCATTTTGTGTGTGGTACAATTACATCGGAATGGGACAGATTTTTCTGTCTGATACGTGAAACAACTGACATTTTCTGACTCCCTTTGGGAATGCCAATGGCAAAAGGTACCTGGAGGCACAGGCATCATCTGTGCTGCTGGCAAACTCATTATAACATGCTGATCATTTTTGTTGGAAATGTCTTGTGTGTTGGCTATATTTTTCTTACTGCGACACCTACACACAAGAAATGTCACAAATTGCTTAGAAATAAAAATGGATAGCAATAAAATCTGAAGTAAAAGTATTTTTGATTTTGTTCAAATCCTTGCACTGACTCACTCTGTCTGGTACACAGTACTTTTTTGTGTCTGTTCTGCTACTGAAAGTTTGTGTTTCTATTCCACGATAGGATTTAGATGCCAGAGAATGGCTTAACCCCGGAAGGATAAGTCAAACAAATTCTACTTTGGTTGCATGTCAGTGTTGACATTTATTACAGACATGAGCAGGGAACCCATATGATCTCCACACAATATGTGAAGCTTTATTTAACTTTGTTCTTTTCCTTCTCTTGCCTGATCTGCAAGCTTGTGTGAGTCATACTGAGCTCCATTTAGAACAAGTGCAACTTTATCCACAATTGTTGCCAACAGGTGTCCACACACAGAAGCACAATGTTCCCAGTGTTCAGTGTGGTGATAAAGCCGCATTTAAATTATATTTGTACCATGAAGCATGAGGTAACCTCCAACATTAATATTTTTCGGAATTTCTTTTAACAAAGCTACATTCATTGCATGCATCGCAGATCAAAATGGGGTTGACTTTTGTCTTCGCCTGGGCTAATGGCAGAGATGCAAATTGGGTGTGGAGGTTCTCCTGCCTGCAATGGAGCCCGCTGGAAGGAAAGTGAGACAGACTCAATTTGATTCCCGCTTTGAGTTTACCTTGTAAAAATAACTTTGCTTCAGAAAAACAGTCACCAAGTAACAACTAGTGTGTGACGATCTGTTGTTAATAACATCCGGATGCTTAGCCACATTGATTTTAGCTGAGAAACAGACCTGCGTGATGGTTTTGGCAAACACAAGTAAACATCAAATCGGTGACACAAAGAGCTAGATTTTCTAATTTACCGATGCCTGATTTCAGGGAGAGTGAGATCAGAAAATGCAGCAGTGATGATGATGTACACCACACCCCCTGCCCGAACAGGGCAATTTGCAATTTTCTGCCAGTAAGGGATGTCAGCCACCCCAAGTACCGGCAACCATATTTAAATGAGATTTAAATATTGGCCCAGAAATTAAAGACGGAGCCTTCCTGCGGGGGTAAGGCTTCCCCGCGATATCTCACTGCGCGCCTGCCTTTTCCCTCTGAGCTCACACGAACTTTAGTTTCAAGGCTGCAGCTGTGCAGTGTGTGCGTATCCCAGAGACGGAGTTAGTTCGTGCGAGCTCTGGGATCACGTGATTCAGTTAGAGCCAATGGCAGCACACCATCTTTCATTCATAGTTTTGACAGCAAGGGCTGTCAAAGCTATGAATCTATACCCCCCCCAAAAGAACAGCTAAACCTCAATTAAATTTTTAAAAAAAGCCATCACATTAATAAAATAAGTATAGTTAAATAAATTAACCACTTTAAACAAAAAATTAAATTTTTGAAAAAATTTAAAATCTTTTTAAAAGTTATAAAAATAAACTTACCTTTCTTTAAAGTCTCTAAAAAAGATAAACCTGTTGAAAAAAATTTAAAATAATACTTAATTAACTACTTACCTTGTTAAAAGAGGGTCTTACGCCTCCTTTCTTTATGTGTAAAATCTTCCATGCTTACCTGCGCGTTCAAAGCACTAAGTGCACTGCGTGCACACAGCCTGTAGCGCACACGCGGTTCACCTAGGAACCGTCCCCTTTTGAGTTCACCAAGTGCCGGTTTTCAGCGCATGTGCAGTGCATGCAGAAAACCGGTAATTGGAGACAGAATACGCGAGAGTACACAGTGCGTACTCTCGCGTACTAGGCACTAATTTTTGGGCCAATATCTTGAGCTCAAACAGCAGATTTCCAGATGTTTGCACCCCTGTCCAGCTCATCGCGAAGAAGGCTGGTGATAAGTAGATTGCTTAGTGGCTGCGATGGAGCTGTTGTTTACGTGGGAGTTGATTTACTGGAAGGCATACTTCACTGGAACTTTAAATTGCTGTAACTTGCTGTTGAACCACCATTTCTATTGCTATTTTGTGTTTCATCAAGAAGCCTGCAGCTACATTGATTTTCCTGCTTTGTTCTCTGGGCTCTCTTTTTTTTTTACCCACACCAATTCCACAGAGGAAGCAATGTTCTTTGCATCAGGAATATCCCATTATTTGTGTTACTTGGAGGAAGGTGAGGATGAGGATCAGAAATGCAGGGAAGACACACCCATCAGGCAGCCCCGGAAGCTTCTGGCCCTAAGCCACGGATACCGTCACACCCGCATACGTAAACCAAAGTGGTCCTGTCCTTGCTGAGGTTATGCTTTGTTCGTGAAGTGATAAATAAGTTCTGCCGCATGTTGGCTCTGGACCTAGATCCCACCTCCATCACAGGTCTGGCACCGCCAGTTCCCTTTAAAAATTACTAATGACCCTAATTTATTTGCTACAAGGTCATCTCAGTCTGCTGCCTCTGGGGACATTTCAACATTAGCTAATCAGCTATGCACTGATGCATCAAGCAAGCAACAGATGCATTGTTTGCTGAAGCTAGCGAATATATGTGCTTCCCTATGGACGTTCATTATCAGTGTGACAAGTCACTGCATTTTTACTATATAGCTGGATTCCCAAAAGCACAATTTCTGTTAGATGGCACCCACATGGTCAAAGGTACCCCTTTTTTTCAATGTTATCAATTACTCAAACAGGAAAGGGTTCCACTTATTGAATCTGCAGCCAGGTTCAGACCATCAAATCACACATCTTAATGTTTGCTTTCCTGTAAATTGCCACAATTCATTCATTTTGAGATAATATACTGTACTGCCATTCTTTGCTACAGAAAGACAAGTGTTCGGTTGGATCCTTCGAGATGAGGTCCAGCCTATGCAACTGATGAAAGATAGAACAAGTTTACATTTAATGTCCTACCTGAAAGACGGCACCTTCGACAGTGCAGCACTCCCTCAGTATTGCACTGAAGTATCAGCCTAGATTATGTGCACAAGTCTCTGGAGTGGGGCTTGAACCCACAATTTTCGAACTCAGAGGTGGGAGTGCTACCACTGAGCCACCGCTGCCATCAGTTCAGGTGCTTAGGACACCAACAGAGCATCAATCTACAGAGCAGCAGTGATACTCGCCCTGTTGTATGCCTCAGAGACATGGACCATGTACAGCAGGCACCTCAAAGCACTGGAGAGGTACCACCTACGCTGCCTCCGCAAGATCCTGCATATCCATTGGCAGGATAGGCGCACCAATGTCAATGTTCTCGCTCAGGCCAACATCCCCAACATCGAAGCTTTGACCACGCTCGATCAGCTCCGATAGACGGGTCACATCGTCCGCATGCCCGATATGAGACTCCCAAAACAAGCGCTCTACTCGGAGCTCCGACACAGCAAGAGAGCCCCAGGTGGGCAGAGGAAACGCTTCATAGACACCCTCAAAGCCTCCTTGAAAAAGTGCAACATCCCCACTGACACCTGGGAATCCCTGGCCCAAGACCGCACAAAGTGGTGAGAAGCATCCGGGAAGGTGCTGAACACTTCGAGTCTCTTCACCGGGAGCACGTGGAAGCCAAGCGCAAGCAGTGGAAGGAGCGCACGTCAACCTAAGCACCCCACCCACCTGCCCCTTCAACCACCGTCTGCCCCACCTGTGACAGAGACTGTAGGTCCCGCATTGGACTCATCAGTCACCTGAGAACTCATTTTTAATGTGGAAGCAAGTCATCATCGGTTCCGAGGGACTGCCTAAGAAGGAAGAAGAGCATCAATACAATCTATAGTGCCACCACAATAATAATCACAAAGCATTTTGACAGTGTGCTGTAGGTGTTTCAATCAATTAAAGAGAGAACTGTAGTATAGTCATGCCAGAGTTTAAAGGATCAAACTGGTGGACTGCATGCTGCACCACTTTGCTTTTTCCTTGCCCACACACCCCCTGTCAGTTTACATCTACAAAGATAAATTAAGTCGAGCAGCAGAATATTCATCAAACCTTCCAACCTACAGTGTCACCTTTTGACTACTTGCCTACTTTGCATGTCAGTTATATGGTCTCTGTATCTCAGGATCCATCATGCTTCACACATAATTTAACCATCTATGCCTGTACTTCTTATAACTTTACCTATACTTATTCTACTCCCAGCCCGCTCGCTAGATTACTCTCAAACTCCCAACTCCCTCTTCTCTATTCTCTGACCACCGTTTTATCACTATCTTTGATGCTCTCATTCTCATCAAATCACCCATGTCCCACCATTTCCATTGTCCCAGTACAGTCCCTCTCTTTTTTCTCCTTAAGTCAGAGTGCACCAATTTGAGTGTGCCTAGCACACGACTGGTCAGTCATTCCCTGTCCATTCTGACTAGACCAGATTAAGCAGTAGCATGTCTCCCTCTCATCAACCAAATCCTGCTACTATGCCGGAATCAATGTAGAGGGAAAGGACAATTGAAAGTTCCTTTCCTCCATGCAGAACCGACTCTCAAACCCCTTCTCCTGTCTCCTCCAACCCTGACTTCAATGCCAAGAGCAAAGAGTTCAGGGAATTCTTCATAATGAAAAGTGTACAAATGTCACTGCCGACACCTGCCCCTCTCACCCCCGTTCCTAACCACAGATTTACGCATTTTTTTTTTGTAAATGCATGAATTGACACATCATTAACTGTTTTTGCTAGATATTCAATCAGGAAATCCAGAATAAGGTGATATAATCTTAAAATTAGAACTAAGCCAGTTGAAAAGCAAATCTAAGAGAAAGTATCTTTGTATCAGGGTTGTGAGAATGTGGAATGCACTGCTCCAGATGGCTATAGGTGCAGAATCAAATGAAGTGTTTAAAATGTAGATAGATGTTTACAACAATAATTTCTTTAATCTACCATTTTTAACATAGCCAAACATCCCAAGATGATTCACAGTTGGATGTCAGACCTGAGCGGGTTGAGGGACTAAGGGATGTAGGAGGAAAACACAAAGAGGTAGGTTTGAAGAGGGTTTTTGAAGCGGGGATCGATGTAACACGATATAGGGGTGTCTGGAGGGAGTCCTAGGGTGGGCCAAGGTGGCTGAAGACTGATTGTAGAGCAGGAAGACAGGGGAATGTGCAATAGTCCAGAATGGAGGATGCAACATTGATGTTGGGCTCGAGAAGTTTGTAAAAGTAGGAAGGGGAGAGGCCATGGACAGTTTGATGAGGATTTTGAAATTGATGGACTGAGGGTTGGAAGCCAATGGAGGCTCGATGGCGATAGGTGAGTGAGATTTACATTTGGAATAGAATGTGGGCAGCTAATTTCTGGATGAGTTGGAGTTTACGCAAGAGAGGCCAATGGCCAGGGTTCTGGAAAAGACAAGTCTAGTATTGGCAAAGGCATGGATGAGAGTTTCAGCAACAACAAGGCTGAGCTACGGGTAAAGACAGATGATATTTCTGGGGTGGAAGTAGGCAGTCTTGATGATAGACTGAATGTGGAGTTTGAAGCTTAACTTAGAGCTGAATAGTACACCGGGGCTGCATGCCATCAGATTGAATTTGAGCAGGCATCTAGGAAATGAGATTATGTCAGGAGCAGAATTCTGGTGGACGTAAAATAGGATGGTTTCAGTCTTGCTAAGATTAAGGTACAAGAAATTCAGGCTCATTCACAACTTGGAAAGTAAGAGTATTAAGGGATATAGAGAAAGAGTGGAAAAGTGGAATTAAAAAGATGAAGGGGACGAAACTTGGTTACGTCCTGTTTGGGGGCGGTAACTGAATTAGCGCCTGACATTTAGCACCCGGCGCTAAAGGGGAGGGACGCTGCGAGCTGTGCAGGCCATTTGATGGCCTCCACTAGCCCACCAGGGCGGCGTGGTGCCGTGGCCGCAGCCCAGCACCGAGACACGGTGCCGGGCTGAGCAATGGCGGCCACGGACCAAGCCAAGGATGCCACGAGGGGCCAACCTGGAGGTCGGCCAAAAGAATAAAATGGCGGCACGGGGCGCAGCCGGAGCTCCCCTTTAATTACCGCCCCGCCAGCGGTGTGGGGCCCGGTTCGCGACCCGCGAGGCTGTCGCTGACATCGCCCGCGGCAGCCTTGCGGGGCGCAGCTGAATTTCTGCTGCGGGGCAGTAAGGGGCCACGGCGGGGTGCGAAGGGGTCGGGTTGCTCGGCGATGACGTCATTGCCAGCGGTGCAGTCATTGTCGGCGGTGCAGTGGCCCGGGGCGCTACCGGTGGGGCACGGAGCTATCGGCTAGTGCCTCAGTAGCGCCTCACCGAATTTCTCCGGAGGCGCTATTATCGCCCCCACCGGGCGATAACCCCTTTGTGCCCCATTACCGTCCCCAGGAGGCGCTAACAACGGGCGCAAAGGAAGCAAATTTCGCCCCCAAAGAGCTAACCATGACTAACAAAATGGTGGCATGGACTCGATGGGCCGAATGGCATATTCTTGTTCCTTTGCTCTTATGTTCCTGCTGTCTGTTGAAGATGCCTTAATAAAAAATGTCAGTCTTGAGCCCAGGTTATCAAGCCACAACATACTTCCCATTATAGTTGTGTTAATTGCTGACTGTTATTCCATGGGGTAGGTGACTTAGACAACAGAGGATTTTTGGTTTATATCCAGGCAGAGGTTTTGCCACCTAATGCAACTTCAGAACTGTAGCTGAAGAATCATAATGTGCTTCAGGCAGTATGTTAAAATATTTAATAAAAGTGCTAGTTGCATAAGTTGTCAATGCAGAGCATACAAATCTGAACACGAACATCATAAATGCTATGAAAATCACAATTAAATATGTCATTTACATGCTTGGGGCAACCTGGGGTGAAACATCTATCAAATCCCAGGACATATCTCATTCAGTTTTTTTTTTAAATCATCTGAAACTAACACTGAAACAGATATGAATCTGGTTGCTGAACACATCACATTAACTCGCAAGTCCTCCAAGATCCCAGGTTTGACATTGTTAAAAGCTGGCCAGAGGCTGCAGCTTACACATAAAGCTTGCCATAATCCAGTGACGATGGGATTGCCAGTGCAAGGTCTCAGTGAGTGGGCAAAAAGCACACATAGGGCAATAGTTTCCTCTTTGTTAAAGAAAGGGTTTTCTAGTTAGTCACTGCCGATGAATAAAATGGCAGTGTTTAAATGGGCAATTTCATGCCGTACAGTGTCGCGTGATGACAAAAAAATCATCCAACTACATTGAACCTGTAATAATGATCCTTTAACAGCTTGCAAGCAGTTAGCAAGTTACTTAATTGCTAATAATGAAAAGATCCATGAATCCAACTGCAGACTGTACTGTTTCAGTAACTGCGCCAATAACTCTAATGGACTGCGTCATGGGGAAATATAAAGTACTATTAGCTGGCAAAGGGCCTCCTGGACGAGGTAAACGTGCAAACTGAATGGATATGCGCAACTGAGTATGTGAACTTAGTGTGCACCACTTGAACAATCAGACTGGAGAAATAATTTGAAAGACTTGACAACGGCCACAAAAGGTACAGCAATAATATTATTGTAAATTAGCAGTACAACATACACATGAATATTAAGGAAAGTCATTGTTGTTAAAGAGATATGCAAAAACAACTGCTTAAATATATAACATGCCCCTTACATAGAAGGGCACATCACAATGCTTTTCAAAGGGCAAAGGTTAATACTGAACAGAAGATAGGAAGGAATAAAGAATGGTCAAAGAACTGGATTTTAGCAGGTGTTTGAATGAGGGGGGTAGTAAGACACAGAAAAGTTCTAAAGAACAGGGGAATGTTGGCTAACAAATTTGTGGGGGAATGAGTGGTAGTTCAGAGTTGGAGGGGGAGAGGGGATGGTGCAGGTTGAGACATACAGCTGCAGATAAGATGGAGCAACACAACGAAGGGATTTGAAAATGAGGACCTTGAATTTGACACACTGGGGGATAGCGAGCCAGTGGAGCTTGGAAAGGAAGGGGTGATGGTTAAATAGAATTAATAACGTTGCGCGAGAGAGGGCTTGGGTCTCAGAGTTCTGGAGTAACTGAAATATCTGAGCGGTGAGAGAAGGAAAGCTCATCAGGACAACATTTGAGAAATCCACCTTAGAGCTGATGAAGACAAGGATCGGATTTTCAGTAGTGGAGCAAGAGAGGTTGGAATATACATGGATACTGTTTCAGAGATGGAAAAATGCAGTCTTGGCAACTGGCCAGATTAGGATAAAAAGGCCGGTTCAGGGTCAAGTAGAATGATCTAGTTCAGGCTGCGTGGGTAGCCAAGGAGACTGATTTTGCTGATGCCAGAGTCACACTGAAGAATAGGGTTTTGAATTTACTTCCCACTAAGCTGATTTTGTTTTAGTTCATTCAAAACAATGTCAGACATGCAGTCAGATAATATGGCAACAACCTTGGTGTCATGTTGATTGTCATTGGCATATGTGTGAAAGCTGACTCCATGCTTACAGATGTTGTTCATATGGGACAGCATATAACTGATAAATAAACAGAGATTAAGGATTGAGCAAGGGTGACACTGCAAGTGACCATGTAGGCTTGGGAGGGGGATGGTTTGAGGAGATATAGTGGCCACTTTGGGACAGATAAGAACAGAACCAGGACTATGCATTGCCAAAAGGAGTTGAAATGGTGGAGAAGAACAAAATGGTGGAGAAGAACGAAATGGTGGACAGTATCAAAGGTATTGGAGAGGTTGATAAGGATAGACAAGGCACAATGGTTGGAGTCACCTCAGAAGTTATTGGTAACTAGGGCTGGGATGGTCTCAGTGCTGTGGACAGATCATAAACCAGACTGGAAATTCTCCAAAAGGGAATTTCTGGAGAGGTTATCATGGAGTTTGGTGGTGATGATGTATTCAAGGACTTTGGACTGGCTGACCGACCTGCTTCTGTCTCGGACTTGAAGCAGCTGGTGCGTTTGGCTTTTGATGGTTGGTAGCTCGCGGTGTCGTCGTTTATTTTTTTAATTTACCGTTTCATCATGAAGACTACACAAAAATAGCAGGCAACGACTTGTGCCCTGGAGTGTGGCACAAAATATAGGTGCATGCGCGAAGGGCCAGTTTCCATGGTAACGAGCTGGCTTGGTTCGGCATGCATAGCGTATGCCTCGCCTGTCAAAAAAGGTCACCAGCCGCCACTGCTTGAAACAGTGCAGGCTTTTTTCTTTAAGAACAGAGAAGTAAGAATACAAGAAAAATAAGAGACAGTCAGGGAATTTTTTGTTTCGGGTCATGAACCTCTCATTAGTTTAGAACTTGTACGTGTGCTGTGACGGTATCACTAATGCAGGTACTGGCTGAAAGCCAACCCAACACATTACTTCCTGCACTTATACCTGGGTTTGTAATTATACATAATGGAAGCAAATTGGTACATAGCAGGTTTATAGTTGTATCAAAAACATATTTTGATCAGATGTCCAACAACTAGAATAACTGTATCTACCTAGTAAGAACAACAATACTTGTACAAGGCAAGGGCTCTTATTGAAATGTCGCTTGATTACAGGAACCCCTCCCCCACCACAAGATTTACTTTACCCAGAATAATGCTACAGTTGTCTTCCAAAGACTTATGGTGTCCTCTAATGGACAGAAATATCCTTTGATATTTTAGAACCTTAGATAATAAATATTCAGATTCTGTGAAGTGCTGTTCAAAGGAAGCTGTCTTTTCCATGATTAATTGCTCTTATAAACAGATATTTGAAAAAAAAAATAATACTTGTAAGGGGTGACAATGCTTATTATCAACTCAAGCTGTTGGAATTACGTTCATAGATCCAAATTTCCTGACATTTCTCAATAATTGCCTTTGTTTTCCTTGAAGGCACTGGCATTTAAAACTGCACACCTTGCTATTCAGACACCAGCCCTTCATTACCCTTCAACCCAGAATCTTTCCTCACCTTATGATTAATGATGCAGTGCCTTTGTCGCCTCTGTCAACCTCTCCTCATATCATTATGAAACAGACTTTCCATGCTGATCTGGGACTGTGGTTAACCTGTCATAAAAATGCTGCTCTTTTTCTCTGAACTGCATGTCACAAACCCAAAATCCTGATTAATCTGCTGACAGCCCAAAGCTACTAGCACCCAATTGATTAACTTGTACTCACCAATGTTTCTGCATTATCCAATTAACAGAAGTTAAAGGGATATATTTTATTTATAAAAAAAAAGAGGAAGCAATAAGTTAAAATCAGCATTGATGGATTTTTCTTAATGAGGATAACCTGGTAAATGCCACTATTAAGCTTCACCACGCACCCCAATTCCAGCCTTTAACTGGACTTTCCTTTGCCCAAGAAAGTGTACCTCAATACCGGTTTTGCTTATCATCATTGCATCAGTGTGACTGCCAGCTGACTGGAGTATTCCTTGACCAGTGGAAACTGCAAACTGCATGACACTGCCTACTTCAACTTTGCCTTGTCTTTCTGTTTCACTGGTTTGTCCTGGTCCTATTTTATTGTGGTGCTTCACCCGAAAGAGTAGGCAGGATTGGACACAAACCAATCTGGATTAAAATTGGTACATTTTAAAAAGAGAATCCGAGTGGAGTTTTATTTATCACCCTCTGCATCCTGGTAGACCATGTTTTAGAATGATGCTCTCTTATTGCTCTATCATATTGTAGTTTACGCGAATGATAGCTTCACGTTACAACCTATAACATTTATTTAAATTCATATTTTAACATATCCCAACTCAAAACATTTATTATTTGAATAAACCGAACAGCACTAATCAGGAATGAGTCAAAAAGCACAATTTAAATAAAATCTTCTCCATTTCAGTAAATTTTGAATAAATATAATCTTAAACAATTGCACACATTTTATACATAGACCTGTGTAAACTGCAGCAGTGCAGTCAAGCTATCCAAATATCTGTTTGAAAAATATGGGCTATAGTCTCTCGGAGAAGATTGTTGATTCAGTGCCAGGTGCTTATTTTGAGGGCAATTCTGTTCTGTTGACTGCTGTCACTAAGGGCTTGACTGAAACTGCCTGAATTAATTCACCTTTATAAGTAAACAGTCATGACAGAGTGAGACAGAGAAAGACTACATCCCATCTGACTGAGTTGAATTCAAACCCCTAGAACAAAGTTTTTTAAAAAAATAAGTAAAACAAAAGTGTGCTTGAGCGTGGCTTTCTGATCACAGAATTCTCCTGTGGAAATCCCCACCAACTTTTAGTGTAATTGGATATACTGTGCAGGAATATGTCTAGGTTGTACAGTGGTGGTGTTGATGCAGCTCATAAAAAGTAGCAATGCCAATGTTTCGCATTGATTTTGAACGTTCTCATTAACTTAGAAATTGCAACAGATTTCTAATTTAATGAAATACGGCCTGCACCTGGTTTTGTCAACTATCTTGTAACACATTTGATTAATTTAGGAACATGTTCCATTTATTTTCATTACTATGTGGTGAGTTTTACCAATCATTACAGTCATATTAGCATAAAAGTTTCTTAATACAAGTACTGAATTCAGTTAGCTATCTTAGCAGAGAGGAAAAATGGCTGGCTTATTCACCAAGGAAACTGACATTTTTAAAATGCATGTACTTAAGTATCTGATATTCAGAGATTACAGTGGGGGGAAAAATCAAACATATGTATCTATATACATGGCAGACGATGATAGACGATGGTGAATGCTGCACAGAGATAGCAGCAAATTGGTATTGAAAGGAGTGTGATGGCTTGTCTAGCAATTATTTGGAAAAAAAAACAGCATATGAGTAACTTCCTGAGACTAATGAAGGCATTGGCTTGGTTTGTGTTTATGTGGACCTGAAGGAAGGACTTTGAATAGGTCAGACATTTGGCATTTGAAACAAAAAAATAAATGTCTAACAAAGAGCAACTTGGACTGTGTTAATAATAAAATTATCTATTATTGAAGAGCTGGATATGGAAAGAGAACTGATGAGAGTAGCAATAAGGTACTTTGGCCATATGTGGGTAATTGTAAAAAACAATTACCCACATATTGTAAAATTGTAAAAGAACAATACTGCTAGAAATACAGAACAGAAAAAATCTTTACAAATGCACTTTTGTCCCTATATGTAGTGACCAGAGGGACTCTAAAACCCCATGGGGATGAGCTATGTTCATTTTCAAATGTGTTGCTAGCAGATATGATAGAGGGATTGTCTAAGGAGAAGGTGGATAATGACAGAGTGTAAATAGTAGGTTGAAGAATAGTGAGTTTTTGAGAAGGTAGGTCCATGAAATGGGTGTTCCGCTCTCCAATCCTCATCAGAAGGCACTCTAAAACAACAGTGCGAATATAAAAGGTGCCTTTACTATAAAAAGTGTTCCAAAGCACTTCACACAGAAAGGGATGAATGCACACCAAGCCTTTGAGGGGGTGACCGCAGACTTGGTCAAAGAGATGGGTTTACAAGAGGCAGAGAAGGAAGTAGAGGAGAGGAGTGTAAAGGAAGGGAGCACCAGAGAACACTGATAATGGTGAAACATAGGAACAGCAGTGTTCTGCTATTCAATTAGATCATGGCTGATCTGTACCTCAACTCCATTGACACACCTTTGCTCCATATTCCTCAATACCCTTACCTAACAGAAATATATCGTTCTCAGTCTTGAAAATTTTAATTGACCCAGCACCCACAGCCTTTTGGGGAGCAAGTTCCAGAGTTCCACTATCCTCTGTGTGAAAAAGTGCTCTAATTTTATGATTATACCCTCTTGTTCTGGATTCTACCACCAGAGGAAATAGTTTCTCTGTATCTAACTTATAAAATCACTTAATTATTTTAAATACCTTGATTAGATCATCCCTCGGTCTTCAAAACTCAAGGGAATGCAAGCCAAGTTTATGCAACCTGTCCTCATAATTTAACCATTTAAAGCCTGGTATCATTCTGATGAATCTGTGCTGTACCCCTTCCAAGGCCAATATATCTTTCCTCAGGTTCGGTGCCCAAAACTGAACACAATAATCCAGATGGGGTCTAACCAAGGATCTGCACAACTGAAGCATCATTTCCTCACTTTTGAATCCTAACCACCTTGAGATAAAGGCCAACATTCCATTAGCCTTTTTGATTACTTATTGTACCTGTGCACTAGCTTTTGGTGACTTGTGTACATGGACACTTAAATCCCTTTGCTGTTCCACGGCTCCTAGGGCTAGAAATTAATCTACTTACCGCCACACCGTGGCGCCATGAAAATGGTGAAAAAATGGCGGCAGTGGCTCTTTTGCCAGCTGGTGGCAGGTCCTGCGGTCGCCGCCATTTTCCTCCCTCCCTTTGCGCTGCTGGTAACTGGCAGCGCCCTGGAAAAAAAATGGCAGCGTGGTGACGTCAATCGCCGTGCAACGCCGACTTAACGTCACCACTCCAAACTTCACTGAATTCAGTGCTGGGTCCTAAGCACAGCAGGTTTACCAGCCGTGCAAGCAGGCTGATAGTGGCAATGTCAGCACATCTTAAAGGATCACACATCTTTCAGGTAAGTTTGGATTTAAGCTTTTGGACTGTGTTTTTTTGATTTTATTGAAGTAGTGCTTGCTGCAATAGATGTTAAGTTTTTTTAAGTGTGTAGGGAGTGCTGCTGGATGCTTGCAAGGCCTCGTATGGTAAAGGAAGGCCTCTGAGAATGCTGCAAATACTCAGCAGGTCAGGCAACATCTATGGAGAGAGAAACAGAGTTCACATCTCGAGGCGAGATGCTGCCTGACCAGCTGAGTATTGACAGCATTTTATGCTGTAATTTCAGATTTACAGCATTCGATCGCAGAGGGAAGAGGAAGAAGCAGAAGAGGAAGAAGCAGAAGAGGAGGAAGCAGAAGGAAGGATGCAACCCAGACAGTCCCTTTTTAGCCAGGATATCCGGGATGGAATCATCCGTATGCGGTACCAGTGACCGCAACCCCAATTCCCCTTTCAACATTTGTCCTACACCTTACCTTCCCTCTGTTACTGACCATCACAGCGCCCTCTTGGCCACAATATTGAAATAAAAACCACCACAAATCAAACCTTCCAATCCAACTTTATACATCTATCTATCCAATATGACATCAAGAAATCAACTCATCGCCCTTATGCATTCTCTTAGTGACTGTCTTGTGTGTGCCTTTGCCTATTCTACTGATGTCGTGCAGTGCTACCCCAGTGGCTGCAGCATGGCTGGTGGAAGGCTGCTGACTTTCAGTGGAGGGACACTGCAGATGGCCTTGCTGGTCGACCTTGAACTGGTGGCTTGGAGTGTGAAATCAAGTGACGGTGTTTCTCCTTCTTCACTCTCCTCTCCCTCTTCTTGGCCAATCGTTGGCTGGGCAGGCTGCATTTCTTGGGTGTGTGAAATGAGGAAAGCACAAGGGTGCAGTTGTGGTGAGGAGAGC
Organism: Squalus acanthias; assembly: GCA_030390025.1. Lineage (NCBI taxonomy): Eukaryota > Metazoa > Chordata > Chondrichthyes > Squaliformes > Squalidae > Squalus > Squalus acanthias. The sequence goes on along the minus strand of CM059441.1, from coordinate 12,052,510 downwards.
AGGAAAGCAAGAGGTGCATGCGAGAAGGAGGATAACCTATGAGGATACCAGCATCTTGTATCCTTTCAGCCCCACCGCTGGCCAAGGGCTCAGCCATGCTCCTGCCAAGAATGGCCTGCACTATCTCCTCCAAGGGGGTGAGGTGAGGCTAGGAATGGGAGGTGTGACTTGTGATTGATACAGATTGTTGGTAGGTGAGTGATGGAGGAGGGGAGTTGTGCATTGAGCAGTGTGTGAGGCCAGTGATACAGTTGGTAGGAGACTGCTTTTGAAAATGCATTCACTGACCTTGACCAGTGGTCTGAGGTCTTGAAGCTTCTTTGGGCACTGGAGCCAGGTGGTGGCGACGACACTGGTGGCAGTGATGGACTCGGTGATGCAGTCCCACATCATTCTTTCTGGAGGGCCTCCTGGCCGCTGAGGGTAGAGGATCTCTCTTGCAGTGTTGACCCCCTGCACAAAGCTGGAGTGCAGCGTGAGAGACCCTGGGTGCCCCTCCTCTCACTTGCTGAGCCATTTGTGTTAGTGCTGAAGCACTTCTACCATTTTTTTAGGTGTGGAAAACAATTCAGCTTTAAGAGTTGAAACTGCCATTTGAGAATTATTTGTAATGATTTTTTTTGAAAGGCAATAAGGGCTGAAAAATGCATTTTTTCACTTGATTTTAATTTTTATTAATTTTGAATGCATTGCCCTTTTAATTCATAGCCCCCTTTAATTGCCCACAACGCCTTGCGAACTCCACAGCCTCGCTCCCACAGGCTGTAAGAAGCAGCTACGCCGACTGTGGACGTAAACTTCAGGTCAGAGTCCTCCATTAACGCCACGAGGAGGGCGTTGCACGGTAAGTTAGCATTGCGCTCCGCATGGCCAACCCCCAGAGCCAAGTTTTCAATGGTAGCGCTGCAGCCATTTTTGGCGGCCGCTAACTCGAGTTGCTGGTGACACCGGCAATTCTGTTGGCGCGCACAAATCTCTCCTCCCTAGTCTCTCATCATTAAGAAAATATTCTGATTTCTCTTTCTTAGGTCCAAAATGGATGACCTCTTATTTCTCAATATTGAATTCCATCTGCCACAGTTGTGCCCACTCACTTAATTTATCAATGACCCTTTGGAACTTTCTGCTCCCATCGATACTACTTACTGTCATCAGCAAACTTGGATATACGACTCTCTATTCTTTCAACTAAGTCATTGATAAATATAGTGATAGGTTGAGGCCCTAGTACAGATCTCTGGGGAAAATCACTTGTCACATCCTGCCAATCGGAGAATGAACCCTTGATCCTGACTCTCTGTCTCCTACCTCCCAACCAATTACCGGCTCATGTCATTAGGATACCTCCAATTCCATGCACTCTAATTTTTTACTTATAACCTCTTGTGCGTAACCTTATTAAATGCCTTCTGGAAATCCATATAGACAACATCCATAGACAATCCATATCCACTATGATGGTGACCTCTTAAAAAATTCAACTAGATTAGTCAGACATGAACTACACTTCACAAATCCGTGTTGACTCTTTTTGATCAACTGATACTTGTCCAAGTGCTCTGTATCTGATGATAGATTCCAGTCACTTCCTCACAATTGATGTTAAACTGTCAGGTCTGTAGTTAGCTTGTTTCTCTGTCCCTCCCTTCTTAAATAATCACTCACCACTACCTTTGATGCCCTAGTCCCTATTAAAATAATTACTCTCTCTCACGCTGCCCATTCCCCCTGGTATGGCCCTTATCTTCACTCCCTTAAGTCCAAGGGACGCAGACTTGAATGGATATGGTGGACAACTGGTTTAGCCATTCACGGCCAGATCTGGCTGGACCACATAAAGCATTGTCGGGTCCTGCTCTCGTCTGCCAAAATTGCTCACTATTCCACTATCATTCTGGAATGCAAAGATAAACCACGGCTTCTATTCTCCACTGCTAATCGTCTTCTTAAACCCCTCTCCCCGTCTCCTCCACACTCACCTCCAACAACAAGTGTGAGGAGCTCATGGACTCCTTTGTCTCTAAGATTGAGACCATCCTTTCAGCTGCCTCTGCCACTTCCCTTCCTTCCCCTAGCCCACCGGGCCAAACTTCCTCTAAGTTTCCTCCCTGCCCTAGCCCTGAACTCACATCTTTCTCCAGTTTCTTTCCGATCTCCCCTCAAGACCTATCCGCACTCATCTTGTCCATGGGACCCACTTCCTGCTCCCTCGACCTTATTCCCACCAAACTGCTGACCACCCAACTTCCTTTTCTGACTCCCATGTTAGCTGATATTGTTAACGGTTCTCTCCCCTCAGGTACTGTCCCCCCTCTCCCTCAAATCTGCCATCATCACCCCTCTCCTCAAAAAAACAACCCTTGACCCCTCCGTCCTTGCAAACTACCGCACCATTTCCAACCTCCCTTTCCTCTCCAAAGTCCTTGAACGTGTTTCGCCTCCCAAATCCGTGCCCATCTTTCCCGCAACTCCATGTTTGAATCCCTCCAATCAGGTTTCCGCCCGCCACAGTACCGAAACGGCTCTCATCAAAGTCACAAATGACATCCTTTGTGACTGTGACAATGGTAAACTATCTCTCCTCGTCCTTCTTGACTTGTCTGCAGCCTTTGACATGGTCGACCACTCCATCCTCCTCCAAAGCCTCTCCACTGTCATCCAGCTGGATGGGACTGCACTCGCCTGGTTCCATTCTTATCTATCTCATCATAGCCAGAGAATCACCTGCAATGGCTTCTGTTCCCGCTCCCGCATCGTTACCTCTGGTGTCCCCCAAGGATCTATCCTTGGCCCCCTCCTATTTCTCATCTACATGTTGCCCCTTGGCGACATCATCCGAAAACACAGCATCAGTTTCCACATGTACGCTGACGACACCCAGCTCTACCTCACTACCATTTCTCTCGACACCTCCACTGTCGCTAAATTGTCAGACTGCTTGTCCGATATCCAGTTCTGGATGAGCAGAAATTTTCTCCAATTAAATATTGGGAAGACCAAAGCCATTGTTTTCAGTCCCCGCCACAAACTCCATTCCCTTGCCACTGATTCCATCCGTCTCCCTAACATCTGTCTGAGGCTGAACCACACTATTCGTAACCTTGGTGTCATATTTGACCCTGAAATGGCCTTCTGACCACATATCCGCAGCATAACTAAGACGGCCTATTTCCACCTCCATAATATCGCTCATCTCCACCCTTGACTCAGCTCATCTGCAGCTGAAACCCTCATCCATGCCTTTGTTACCTCTAGTCTTGACTATTCCAATGCACTCCTGGCTGGCTTCCCACATTCTACCCTACGTAAACTTGAGGTCATCCAAAACTCGACTGCCCGTGTCCTAACTGGCACCAAGTCCCGTTCACCCATCACCCCTGTGCTCGCTGACCTACATTGGCTCCCGGTTAAACAACGCCTCGATTTCAAAATTCTCATCCTTGTTTTCAAATCCCTCCATGGCCTCGCCCCTCCCTATCTCTGTAATCTCCTTCAGCCCCACAACCCCCCCCCCTCCGAGATATCTGCGCTCCTCTAATTCTGCCCTCTTGAGCATCCCTGATTATAATCGCTCAACCATTGGTGGCCGTGCCTTCTGTTGCCTAGGCCCTGAGCTCTGGAATTCCCTGCCTAAACCTCTCCGCCTCGCTACCTCTCTTTCCTCCTTTAAGACGCTCCTTAAAACCTACCTCTTTGACCAAGTTTTTAGTCACCTGCCCTAATAGCTTCTTATGTGGCTCGGTGTCAAATCTTTTGTCTTATAATACTCCTGTGAAGCAACTTGGGACATTCTACTACTTTAAAGGTGCTATATAAATACAACTTGTTGTTGTTGTTGAATTATATTTGCACTTTTCCAATCCAGAGGCACAATTCCTGAATCTAGAGAGATTTGAAAATTATGACTAATGCATCTACAATTTCCTCACCAATTTCTTTTAATACCCTGGGGTGCAAACCATCAGGCCCTGGAAACTTGACTATCTTAAGTAGCATTATTTTCTCCATTACCTTTTTTTTTAACCTTACATTAAATACACAAAGTTCCTCCCCTTGATGTATTTTTAGGTTTCTTTGTATCGATTGTATTTTGTCCCCTTCCTCCAATATGAAAACAGATACAATGTACACGTTTAACAAGTCTACCATTTTCTTATTACCCATTATAGTTTCACCTGCATCCGTCTTTAGTAGGCTTCTCTTTCTTTTATAATATTTATAAAAACTGTAGCTTTGGTATCCCTTAAGTTTTTTTTCATGTTCTCCTTTTACTACTTTCTTTGCATCCCATTGTTTCTTTTTCTAACTTCCCCAGTCCGCTGGATTTCCACTTTTCCTTGCAGTTGTGTAAGCTTTTTCTGTTTGCTTGATATTGTTTCTTAACTCATTTGATGCTTAACTGCGCAACTGGATCCTTTGTCCTTTTACGGCTATGTACTAGTCGGAAGCCTTCAGAATGGCCCCACAGGTTCTGGGTTTCTGCAATGCATTGTGCATGCGCGAAAACCTGGAACTTCCAATCTGTTAAGTCTCGCTTGGACAGATCCACCGCATCCGTTACAAATTCACTACAACTACTGCCCAGCGAATACCCACAAAACCCTTACTCCTGGTAAAAGCAGGCGTAAGACATTCTTTTGCCAGTGTAAGTGTTAAAATAAATGATTAATTTTTTTTTTTAATGATTTAAACATTCACTTACATTTAAAATTAGTTTAGGTAAATTTTGTCCCATTTTTAAAATTGTTAAATTTATTTTTCAAAATATTAAGGGGGATAAATTAGTTAGTGACCATTTTGCGTCGCTAACATCTCCTGGGCGCTAAATTTAGTGCCTAGCGAAAAATAGTGCTGGCGATCGCTTAATTCAGTTTTAGCTCCCCAAGAGGGAGGTGGAGCGCTAATTCAAGCGCTCCACTTCCTTCTTAGAGCGCTAACCCTGAATATCGGGGCGGTGCGTTCTGCAGCGTTACGCACTGGGCCACGTAGCGCTGCCACATGGAAGGGCTCTTCTCCTCATTAAAGGGGAGGGCCCAAGCTCACAACTCTGCGGGACCCTACCTCGACCGCCGGGGAAGCAGGGTGCCGTGCCTCAAGAGGAGTTCCGGGCTGCCAGATCGCGGCACAGACCCCGTGTTCAAAGAGGCAACGGGCCGCGACAAGTATGTCGCCGATTATTTTTTCCCCACCTGCCACCTACCATTTAGTTAGCGCCCCGTGAGCCTCCTGCTGCTCCGTTCCCGCCCCCTGAATTGGTCACTGTCATCGTCCAGCGCAGATTCAGGGGGCGCGGACCAATTTTGCAGGCTGGGCGAAAACGGGGCGCTGTGCACGGTGATGATGTCGTCATCGCCTGCGCAGTGGAGCAGGGCGCTACCGGTTACCGCCGCTGCTAAAATCCAGCTGAATTCAGCGGGAGTCGTCAGTGGCACCACGCCCGGGTGAAAAGTAATTTGCCCCGCCCGGGGCGCTACCGAGAGGCGCAAATGCACCGAATTTCTAGCGCTAAATTTTTATTTTAAATGTTTAATTAAATGGTATTTTAATTAGTTTTGAACACGTGATAATTTATTTTTATTTAATTCTTGTGAATTGTGTGAATTCTTATTTATTAGGTGATTTCTATTAAGCTTATGGGGAATCCGTACGTAAATAGAATCTCCATAAGAATCATAGGAATCCCCCTTTTTGATTGGTTGGGCTGGCCCACGTGATCCCAGGGACGCTTGCGAACTGCCTGCGCCCCTGGGATACTTGGGCCTTTACGTAGACCTACGCCTGGAGGCCCAGGACCGCAAGAGTCCGAAGCTCCGGAGACACCAGGTACGTTCATACTTTTCTTTCGGCTTGGAGGCGTACACGGGCAGCAAGCCTCCGACCGCAATTTCCAGGCCAGTATCAAATTCGATCGTATGATGGTCACAGTGCAAGATGCTCCCTTGCCGGCTGATTGTTAACTAATTCTGCACTTAAAAAGCCTAATTATTTAAGGATTGCTTTTAACTGCAAGTGTCCCATTTATGGTCGTATTCTTTAAACAGATACATTACTTGATGACTAAATAAGCTATCTCTGCAAATATGTTATCTAAAATATTTTGAAGTATTAATTTGTAAACACATTTTCAGTTGTCAGTATTTGCATAGAATAATTCAAGCTCTCAGCTGGCGCTATTGGCAACAGGCAACCTTTCATAAAAACAGAAAATGCTGGAAATGCTAAACAGGTCAGACAGCATCTGTGGAGAGAGAAACAGAGTTAACGTTTCAGGTCAATGACCTTTCGTCTGAACTGGAAAAAGTTAGAGATTTAACAGATTTTAAGCAAGCGCATTGGCGGGGAAAGGGGGGAGGGGAGGAAAGAACAAAAGGGAAGGTCTGTGATAGGATGGAAGGCAGGAGAGATTAAGAGACAAAAGGGATGATGGTGCAAGGCAAAAGGAGATGGTAATGAGACAAGTTAAGAAACAAAAGATAAGTCTAGAAGATATGTAAATTGGAATAGCAGAATCATCAACAGCTGCCATGTGGAAAAAATAGGGGCCGAGGTTATGGTCTGAAATTGTTGAACTCTATGTTGAGTCCAGAAGGCTGTAAAGTGCCTAATCGAAAGATGAGGTGCTGTTCCTCGAGCTTACATTGAGCTTCATTGGAACAGTGTAAGAGACCGAGGACAGAGAGGTCAGAGTGCAAGTGGAGTGGAGAATTCAAGTGATAGGCAACCGGAAGCTCGGGGTCACGCTTACGGACTGAACGGAGGTGTTCCGCAAAGCGGTCACCCAGCGGCAATTCTTTCAGTTGCTGAGTAAAAAAATTGTTGAGCCCTGTGGAAAGAAAATTAACCTGTTCCTCTCCAAACCTGCCCCTTTCCTAACCACTCAATCTCAATACACAGTGCAACCACTGAATACCGAGCTCTGTTGGCACTGGAGAAGCTAAAATACTACCTCGGCCTTTGTTTTCATTTCATCCAGTTGTAGGCTCACAAGTGTGTTACTAATGATAGCTGCATGGCTTTGCAAACCTGGCTACTTCTGCAGTTCAATATTACTGATTAAACCAGCACACCAACAAATAAATTTAATGCATAAAGCCTATAGAATCATAGAATGATACAGCACAGAAAGAGGCCATTCAGCCCATCGTGCCTGTGCTGGCTCTTTGAAAGAGCTGTCCAATTAGTCCCACTGCCCTGCTCTTTCCCCATAGCCCTGCAAATTTTGCCCCTTCAAGTATTTACCCAATTCCCTTTATAAAGTTACTATTGAATCTGCTTCCACCACCCTATCAGGCAGTGCATTCCAGATCATAACATCTCGCTGCATAATTTTTTTCCCCTCATGTCGCCTCTGGTTCTTTTGCCAATGATCATAAATCTGTGACCTCTGGTTCCTGACCTTTCTGTCACTGGAAACAATTTCTCCTTATTTACTTTATCAAAACCCTTCATGATTTTGAACAGCTCTACCCAATCTCCCCTTAACCTTCTCTGCTCTAAGGAGAACAATCCCAGCTTCTCCAGTCTCTCCACGTAACTAAATCCCACATCCCTGGTACCATTCTAGTAAATCTCTTGACACCCTCTCCAAGGCCTTGACATCCTTCCTAAAGTAAGGTGCCCAGAATTGGCCACAATACTCCAGCTGGGGCCTAACCAGTGATTTATAAAGATTTAGCATAACTTTGTTTTTGTACTCTATGACCTCTATTTATTAAGCCAAGGATCCTGTATGTCTTTTTGACAGCCTTCACAACTTGTCCTGCCACCTTCAAAGCTTTGTGTACGTACACCCCCAGGTCTCTCTGTTCCTGCACCCCCTTTAAAATTGTACCATTTAATTCATATTGCCTCTCCTCCCTCTTCCTACCAAAATGCATCGGGGTTGGCTCTTCACTAATGGGATGATGCTAGGAACTAGAAAGTATGCTGTCATTAGAGTCAAGCCCCTCACTGAGGACTGATGCATGGATATATTGTTAAAGTATCCATTGTTATAGTGTTAAATTTCATCTGCCATGTGTCTGCCCATTTCACCAGTCTGCCTATGTCCTTCTGAAGTCTGTTACTATCCTTCTCACTGTTAACTACATTTCTGAGTTTTGTGTCATTTGCAAACTTTGAAAGTATGCCCTATATACCCAAGTCCAGGTCATTAATATATATCAAAAAGAGCGGTGGTCCGAATACCGACCCATGGGGGACATCCACTGTATACTTCCCTCCATTATGGAAAACAACTGTTCACCACTACTCTTTGCTTTCTGTCCCTTAGCCAATTTCATATCCACACAGAGACTGCCTCTTTAATCCCATGGGCTTCAATTTTGCTAAACAAGTCTATGATGTGGTAATTTACCAAACGCCTTTTGAAAGTCCACATATACAACATCAGCCGCACTACCCTCATCAACCCTCGCCATTACTTCATCAAATAATTCAACCAAGTTAGTCAAACAAACAGTGGCATAGTGGTTAGCACTGTTACCTCACAGCGCCAGGGACCCGGGTTCGAAATCTGGCCTCGGGTGACTGTCTGTGTGGAGTTTGCACATTCTCCCCGTGTCTGCGTGGGTTTCCTCCGGGTGCTCCGGTTTCCTCCCACAGTCCAAAGATGTGCGGGTTAGGTTGATTTGGCTATGATAAATTGACCCTTAGTGTTAGGGGGGGATTAAATATGTGGGGTTACGGGGATAGGATGGGATATGTTAGGGGGAATTAAATACGGGGATAGGGTGGGATATGTGTCGGTGCAGGCTCGATGGGGATTCTGTGTGAGAAAGCAGGGACAGGGTACTGGATTTGGATGATCAGCCATGATCGTATTGAATGGTGGAGCAGGCTCGACGGGCCGAATGGCCTACTCCTGCTCCTAGTTTCTATGTTTCTATGTTTCTAAGTGTGGGATCTTAGTGTCCCTACAACAACTGTAAGAGGGCAAAGTGCAAGGGATCAGTTTCTATGTTTCTATTTATTATGGGGCTGATTTAATCATCGAGTACTCCCACTGGGGAGTGACACTCTCACTGCATACACCTCAGGAAATTGTGGGCATGTAGAGTCACAGAATCATACATCACAGAAGGAGGCCATCCGGCCCATCGTGCCTGTGTCGGCTCTTTGAAAGAATTACCCAATAAGTCCCACTCACCCACTCTTTCTCCATAGCCTTACAAATTAAGTGACAGCTACTAGCAGGACATTCGAGGCCGTTCCTGACCTCTTGCCACATCTACGAGTGTCCTCCGCAGCAGTGGTCACTGGATGGTGATCAGGAGCAGGAATCCCGGGTCTGATATTTACTCTCCTTGGCCCAGGGTCGGGGCCATCCTCGCCGACAGCTCGGACCGAGATCAGTGAACTCGGCACAGGACAGGGGTCAAACCCAGAGCCCCTTGGTCCGAGCGGCTCAGCTGCTCGCCGTCATTACAACCGGGCTCACTCTTTACAAAACAATATATACATTTATTCACAGGATCCAACAATTTCAATTTCTTATTTTTTGGGGCGTAAACTAAAACTGGCAATTTGGGTAGTCCTCAGAGGGTTAAAGGTCGCATGGCGCCGTCACAATGGACATAAAATTCTGGGCTATGCACCTGTGATTTCCTAAGATGTGCTCCCTGCGTGTTTTGCTGCCCACTGGCAGTCCCGGATCATGAAATCAACCTGAATATATTTCTGGGGTTTTATAATGTTTTGTTTAGGGTTAGGTTCTCTTTGTATTAAGATGTTTTTCTTCACTTCTTTGGTATTTCTATGGCACCTATGATCTACAGCCTACAGAGTGATCTGGTCTAAGACCTCCACTTCTGCCACTCTGAAACTGATTGCTAGAATTCTCCCTCCCTGGCCTGCCCCTCTTAAAGGGGAGGTGCATTGTGGCTACAGCATTTACTTACAACGACACTGCTGAGGTTGGGGACTCAATGGGCTGGATTTTGTCAATGGGGACGTTATGGAGGCGGGACTCCCTCTTTTTGGGTTGTAGTCCCGCCTCCATCAACTTGTGGCCAACCCACTGTATTTTCCCTTGATTGACCTTGTTAAGCCTGCCCAGCGGGCTTAGCAGGCCAATCAAGGGTCCCTTGGATACAGGTGACGTCAGCCATTGAAATTTCATCTGTCAAGAGCTTTTGACAGATGAAATTTCAGCATTTGACAGCTCTGTGAAGCTGTAAACACTGACAATATGATTTCTAACGTGAGTCCCTGTACTTAGACTCAGTTAGAAATCAATCCAGCACAGAAAGCAGAGACTGCAGCTTTTGACAGCTCCGCGGCCATTCTGCTTTCTGTGCCGTGGATGTGAGGGACTCCCGACACCTTAAGGAAGCTAGCCTGCAGGACAAAGTTAAGGTAAGTAAAAGTTCTTAAAACACTTTACACACACCAAACACACTTACCTCTGCACTCATGCACCCATCACTCACCTGCACACCGGACATCTCGACCCCTCCAAGCCCTCCAGACCGACGGTCCGCCTCGCTAAGTTGGCGTGGTTCAGACCCGTCGGGAAGCCCACACTTCAGGGCTAAAAATAGGGATTAGGCAAAAAACTGCCTGTTAACAGACAGTTTATTGGCACTAATCCCCTTCCCGCCTCGGGGAGGCGGGTCCCAGCACAGGTCGGGTACCCGCCTCCTGGGAAACTGGCATGGAGGCGGGTTGGGGGCGGGATGGGTTCGGGACCCCCGAATCTGCTATTTTCACACCACTCCCGCCTCCAAACCCGCCTCCACGGGCCGGTGAAAATTGAGCCCAATGTGTGAGAAATCATGGAGGCAATACCATGTGTCACGATACTCCAGTGCAGCATATTAATCTTCATACATGCTGCGCACTATGCTACCCAAGATGAATTTATCTTTAACAAATATCCCCAGATTGCCACTTAGGGGGAGAAATTCAGTATCGCCCCGTTTGGGGGGCTAAATTTTGAAAGCTGGAAAAATTAGCACCAGGCACTAATCATTATCAGCTTTCGGTAAATTCAGTGTTAGCGCTCCAGGAAGGAAGTGGAGCGCTAAATCAAATGCTACCACTTCCCTTCTAGAGCGCTAAACCAAGCAGGGGGTGCGGTAGAGGTGCAGCGCTGCACAATGACCACTGCAGCGCTGCCAGGATCCAAGGGCTCCGTTCCTCCCTTAAAGGGAAGGGCCATCGCCGCAGGCTCTGCATTTGAATGATCTCACTCGTCGCCGACGGCAGCCGGGTTCCTCAACGAGCAGCCCCAAGCACTCTAACAGAGTGCAGGGGCTGATCGATCGCGCCATTTAAAAAACTAAAGGAAGGAAACACATTTCTACTGAAGACCAGCGGCCTTACCTTTTAATTAACGCCCCCAAAGCGCCCAGGCCTCCCGAACAACGCCTCCTGCAGCAGTCGGTGTTATTGCCCGGTGATGATGCAGGGGGGTGGAACCGAATTTCGGGTCCGGAGAGCTACCGGGGCGCTGCGCAGCCGGATGACATAACGATCTCCGGGCGCAGGAGAGCGTGACGCTAGGGGTTACTGCCGCCACAAACCGCCAGGTGAATTTTGCGGGCGGCGGTACTATCGCTATTCAGATTTCTGTAATTCCTTAAGCTTTGTTTCAAATTTCAAGCCTGCTATATTCAACATTCCCCTAAGTTGCGCGGCCGCCCAGTGATCGAGAGGTCCCGCGCAGGCCGCTCACCAGCTGAAACGCTGGAACAGATACCACGCATGAACAGCCGCTGTAAGGGACCGCTCACCTAAAATAAGAAGTAGAGTGAACATTGACTGTATTTAGAGAACCCATTTGAGTTGGCAGAAATGTTTCTACCAATTACAGAAATAATTCCGTTCACCTAAATGATGGTTTCTGTCTCAAATAATATAGATTATTATATTATACAAATAACACATATTGCACATTGCATTTCCTGGTACTCAGTTTCAGATTATGTCTTGATAAACCAGCAATGATAAAGTCGCAGTTAATCCTCTTGTGTGTTCATCATGCATCAAGGGCATAGAGATCACTGACTCTTGCTGTTCATACTGACAGCTGCAGCTGGCATAAAAAGTGACCAAGAGCTGAATAAAATCCCCACTTAAACTTGAAACAGTATGTCTTGTAAATAATAAGATACCAGGAAGTATTTTCAAGGTCGTAAACTCACCTTGGATTCCAAATGATAGTTCTAAATCACTCTTGTGGTTTATGACAGCATCTTAACCTGTCATTTAGATTACTGCATTGTAGTCACTCCCAGGGATCAATTGTTCTTTGTTTATTTTTGTTCAAGTGTGGTTTCTGTCTGCACACACAATGCTCACTTCCACTGTGACTTAATTGTTCCAGTTTACCCTTTTGGATTCATTATTCAACTGTATGTGCCAGGTGAACATTACTTATCGCTGTTAAAAAAACATCACCAGATGACATGAATCCAAATTTATTCAGCTTGAACAAACCATTTTAAACATAGTGGGGGCTAAATTGGACAGGGCCCGAATACGGGTGCGGGGATTGCGACGCGGGATTAATCCGCGCCCATTGCTTCGGATGAAGGAAGCACGCCAACTTCGTGCTGCCTGCTAATTTACACGATTGCAGCGTGCAGCCAGCGCTAAGCACCCTGTTGAGTGGCTGCATGCCTGAGCAGGGGCGCAAAATTCTGAGGGGCTAACACCACTTAAAGCGAGCCTGCACTACTTAAAGCCAGCCTGCCCCTCTTAAAGGGGAGGTGCATTGTGGCTGGAGCAGGTGCTGCGAGTTGTTGTGGAAGACATTCTGACCTGGAAGAAGACGTAGTTATGGCACAACAGGGGAGAGAGCGGGCTCCAAGATTTTCTGCCGTTGCACTGGAGACCTTGGTGGAGGAGGAGAGATGTCCTCCATCCATAGGGTGCCAGGAGGCCCTCCAGATAAACTTTGTGAAGGCAGCAGGACCAGATAGCCATGGCGGTCAATGCCAGGAGTCAAGCCCTGAGGACCTGGATGCAGTGCCACAAAAAGTTCAATGACCTCACACGAGTGATCAAGGTCAGTGAATGCATCTTCAACTGTCATATCCCACCAACTGCACCACTAGCCTCAGCAACTGCTCAATGCACCACACCCCCATCACTCACTTACCAACAATCTCTATCAATCAGAACTCATACCTAACATTCATAGGTTCACCGCACCCTCACACACTTAGTACTGCTGCAAGAATCACATCCACATCTCATAGCTTGCACACACTGACAGCTATTCCAACATGACAGCCACATCACCCAAACAGATTGAACCATGTTCACTGACACAATTTCTTCTCTCTTGTAGGACAAGGTGGCGCATAACCAGAGGCAGTAGGAGCTAAGCAGTGGGGACAGGCATGTCCTTACCCCTATGGAGGACACGGTGCTCACCATCATTGGCGCGGCCATTGTGGAGGCCATGGTCAGCAATGGGGCTGAAATGATTGAAGATGACGGTATCCTCAAACCTAATCCTTCTTCTTGTGTCCCACTTCCCTCCTCATCCCACAATCTCTTCTGATGGACAAGCTGCAGATGGTGTAAGCATGCACCTCTTGCTTTCCCCCTCTCCCCTCACCACAACCCTACCCTTGTGCCTTTCTCCTTTCAGATACCCAAGAACTGCAACCTGACCAGTCAGTGGTGGAAGAGCAGAAAGACAGTGATAAAGAAGAAACACCATCACTCGAATGCACAGTCGCAACCACCAGCTCAGATACTGTCACTGCGCGTAATTTAGAGGATAGCTTAGAGGCAGGATCTGCACGTGATGAGACACCGGGCATGAGTGGCCTGCAGCCAGAGCATGGGGCAAGGGTGGCGCAGGTGCCAGCTCGCCGGAGGGCGTGGTCGCACATGAGTTCTGCTGCAGAGAACTCAGACAAGCACTTTGACGGGGTGGGCTACAGAAGAAGGCTGATGGGCATGCACAATGAAATGCTTGGTGCATTGGCAGGCCTGCCAGAAAGCCTGCGTGCAATGTCAAGGAGCATGGAGGAGTCCGGCACCAACTTGGAAGTGGTGGCCAACTCCATTAGTACACTTGCGGACCCAACCGTGATGCAGCGTCTGATGGCCAATGTCTCAGCTTCCATTACAGCACAAGCAGAAGCCACCCAACCTCTGAGTGCTGCAGTTGATGCTCAAACGTCTGTCATGCAAGCTCAGCTTGCGGCCATGCAAGCTCAGACTGTTGCCATCATGGCTGCGGATACCAGTGTTCAAAGGGGCTTGCAGGGTGCCACAGCAGTCCAGCAATCTGTCCTTCAACAGATTACTAGGATTGCTGAGGCTTCGACCTCGGCAAGTGGCAGTGGCTCCATGGAGCATGAACCTGCTGTCCTCCCTCAGGATGACAGTCTTCATCATACCACCCCTGTCACCCCGCCAGTGCCCTTGCTGTTGCCTGTCAGCCAGCCAGCCCAGACTGCTGCAGCCCATGCCGAGATGGTGCAGTCCGAAGCCAGGCCTTCCAGGCCCAGATCTGCTCAAGGTCATCCTCCAAGGCCATCTGCAGTCTCCCCCACTGAAAGTCAGCAACCTTCCACCGGCCATGCTGCAGCTACTGGGGTAGCACTGTGTAGGAGCACTAGGACAGGCAAAGGCACACGGAAGACAGACACTAAAGGAATGCATAAGGGTGATTAGTTAATGTGTGTATGCAATATGGCATGCTTTGATTAATAAATTTGGTTTGGAATGTTTATTTTGTGGTGGCTTTTATTTTTTGCATTGTGGCCAAGCGGACGCTGTGATGGTCAGCAACAGAGGAAAGGTAAGGTGTTGGACTGTTGGTGCATGGGGAATTGGGGTTGCGTTTACTGGTATTGCAATCGATGAGTTGTTCATGGACAGCCTGGCCAGAAAGGAGCTTTCTAGGTTGCCTCATCACTTCCTCTTCCTCCTCAACCTCTTCCTCCCACTCCTGCTCCTGCTCCACAGCTGGTCACCATATAGCTGGTGGCAAGGGCAGTGCCCTCATAATGGCGAGTTTGTGCAGCATGCAGCAGACCACCACGATTCTCGAGATGCGCTCTGGCGAGTACTGCAGGGCTCCTTCAGAGCGGTCCAGGCAGTGGAAGCGTTGTTTCAGCATGCCAGTAGTCTGCTCCGTCACATTTCGTGTGGCAGTATGGCTTTCGTTGTATGCATGCTGCCCGTGTCTGCATGGGTTGCGCACCGTTGTCATGAGACATGTCATCAAAGGTTAGCCCTTGTCGCCCAGTAGCCACCCTCTGCTTTGTCGTGGAGTCTCAAATGCAGATGGCACAGCAGACTGTCACAGAATGAAGGCTGCCAGGATACCGGGCATTGACCTGCATGATTCGCTGCGTATGGTCACGTACCAGCTGGACGTTGAGGGAGTGGAATCCCTTTTGGTTACGATACATCTCAGAGTTGACATACGGCGCTGCAAAGTGGCGTGCGTGCAGTCAATGGCGCCCTGCACCATGGGGAAGCCTGCAATCCTTTCAGCTTGGAAGGAGTCTGGTGCATAAATGTTCATGGCCACGATCACCTTCACAGCCAGTGGCAATGCGGTCCTTAGTGAAGCACAGACGTCTGATACACTGTTCCTCGCTGAGATTCAGGTAGAAGAATTGCTCCCTGAACACCCTGGACGGATAGGGCCTCCTGCTGAGAGCCCTTCTCCTCATAGAAACATAGAAGATAGGAGCAGGAGTAGGCCATTCGGCCCCTCGAGCCTGCTCCGCCATTCGATGAGATCATGGCTGATCATCCAAACTCAGTACCCTGTACCTGCCTTCTCCCCATATCCCTTGATACCTTTAGCTTTAAGAAATATGTCTAACTCATTCTTGAATATATTTAATGACTTGGCCTCAACTACCTTCTGTGGTAGAGAATTCCACAGGTTCACCACTCTCTGGGTGAAGAAATTCTTCCTCATTTCTGTCCTAAATGGCTTACCCCTTATCCTTAGATTATGACCCCTGGTCCTGGACTCTCCGACCATCGGGAACATTCTTCCTGCATCTAGTTTGTCCAGACCTGTCAGAATTTTATATGTTTCGATGAGATCCCCTCTCATTCTTCTATCCTCCTTCCTCTTCTAGCAGCTTGCCCTGCTCTGTCTCACCTCTGCTCATTCTTCCAGTCATGCTGTATTCCAAGGGGAATGCCTACTGCTGCACCCATGTCTGGGAGCAAGTGGTTTGTGCAGAAGCCTTCCAGTCAGGGCAAAGTCCTTCGGCACCCGCCACAACACGCCCTGTAGACTTCAGCATCTTTAAAGAACTCGAGAAAGCACCAAGAGCAATTGCAGCAGCAGCCAGCAGAAATCACTCAGCAACTAACCTGTAAGTAGTTGACGATCCCTTTAAATAGCGCTGGTGGGTGTTCCTCCTGCTGCTGAACGCGTGTTCAGCTGTGCGAGCTTAAGCGAGGGCGTTAGCTGGAGCGTTGAGCTCCAAAATGGCAGTGTTGGTGTCAAATCAGCTGATTGACGTCATGATCTGCCTACTCTGCATTCTTCCGGCGGACGCTCACTGCGCGCATGCTAACGCCCTCACCAATACGGCGTCCGACCCGACTCGCGCCAGAAGTGTCCGCTTGCACCGCAGATGCCATTTTGGAGCCAAAACGGCACTCGGTGGGCTGGATTTTGTCTTGGGGTCGGGTTGGGGTCGTGTTACCCGCATTTCGTGTTGCCCCCCCCGACTCCAGATTAATGTGGATGAATGGAGAGAGAGAGAGAGAGAGAGAGATAGAGTTTTTTTTGCAACCAAGTCCTCCCAGGCAGTCTCTGAAGACATTCAATGCAGCAGCATCAGAGGCGACTTTCAGACCTAATACTACTACTACCTTCATCACATCTCCGTTGTAATAGTGGACCTGCAGCTGATAGTCAGCTATCCACTTGTGCTCCCGCCAGGTTTCACTGGCGTGTTTCACATCAGGCGTACTTCACGTGGGAAAAGGGTTAAACTAGCTAAAACGTTTCAAAATGGCATTACAGAGCCAATTTAGGGCTTGTTAAGGGCTTTAATGGCCTCTCCCGCCTCTTGGAGGCGGGACGGAGTCGGGAACCCCGCGACCGATTTTGTCAAAATTGCGTGGAGGCGGAATGGAGTCGGGATGGGGTCGGGACCCCCGAATCTGCAACTTTAACCCCCCACACGCCTCCAAACCTGACTCCGTGGGTCATTGAAAATCCAGCACGGTATCTCTCCTAGGACCAACAAAGATCAGAGTAGTTCTCTCTGGAGATCACAAGCTACTTATCAACTGATGTTTTTAAGAAGTGCATTTTGATTCACGCCACAAACACTAATAAACACGTCAATAACAAATTAAACAGTTAATGGGATTTCTGCAGTAATTTCGGTACAGACCGTTTTCACATTTTATTGTTATATAGTTAGCATAAATTATGGAAAAGATTATGGGAGCCTTTCTTTGTCCCTAAACTGAGCAAGGATGCTTATATTATAAGTTGGTTGGGTTTTGTGTCATATCTAAACAAGATGTTCTGAGCTGATTTGTTCAGTAATCGTAATGATGTAGAAAGTAACCATTACCAACTCACTATTAATTGCATTGATTCTATCGTAGGCGAATGCCCTAGACTGGCCTGTCAATGAATTTACATATTGTACTATATCATGCTTTCTATGTATTCCTTTAAAGTGAATAATCCAGAAAAGCAGATTCTTAAAACATTTCTGAAAGTTAAATTTCCCGGAAGTGCACTGTTGAGAGAATTATTGCTCCGATCTCATAACCCATTATCTATTTCAGACCAGCTTGGACCAGATAAATTCTCTTCGTATCGATCTTTCCACTCATTTTCTTCCTCACCCTACTTTTTTTTGAAGTAATTGGCTCCTTGCTGTAGTACACTTCTCGGGGTGCTAATCATCCTCAGGTACCTTGCGCAAGTGGCCATTATTTGTGCGTGAGCCTTAACTTGGAGTCTTGATGGACACTTCAATCAAGACGAGCTCAATCCTGTCTTCATTCAATGTCGTCAAATGTGCACTTCCAGCAGGGATTGCTGGACAGCAATCAGGAGATTTAGGATGAGGACTAGCGACATTGATCAATTTCCTCTCCCTAGCCCAGGGCATTGAATCCAATTGTTGTGTTCATTCCACTGCCCGGCTGAAGATCAGCTAACTCAGTGCACATGAGGGGCCTTCTTGGCTTATATGGCTCAAGTACACATTGGATAAATATACTGAGCCATCATGGAAGCCCCTTGCCTCACAAACCTTTAAACCTCAGGTGCTGTTCTGGGTATTCCTACCCAAGGGAACAATAGAAAGAACAAGGGGGAAAATTTGGTTGCTTTGCGCCTCCCGTTAGTCCCTAAGAGGGCGCTAATGGGGCGCAAAGCAACTAGCGCCCGGGCGCGGCGATGTTTGCGCCGCTCACGAAATTGACCAGACATTTTGCGGCGGCGCTAAACACTACCACCACGATCTCCTGTGCCTGCAGATCGTGACGTCAGTCGAGCGTGCAACGCCCCGGACCGGATATTGAGTGGCGCCCCCTGCCTTTCTGCCTGCCACTAGCAGTTGAGGGGAACGTTTTGCAGTCGGGAAGGAACTGGGGGAGCGCTATTTAAAGGTGACGCTTCCTGCCATTTTTTGTCAGCGACATTTTTGCACCACGCATTCTGAGAGAGAGAGAGAGAGACTTCTGGAGAGATTCAACGCTGTGTGAAGGAGTTTTGGGTGCTGAGCAGCACTTTGCAGGTTCATTTTGATTTGACCTTCCTTGCATCGATTTAGAAGAGACTATGGGGGCTGCACTTTGAGCTCTTTCCCTGGGCCTCTCCATTGTTCTTTCCAGCAGAATTGATGTACAGGTCTCTCCAGGCTGAGATTCAATGCTGCAATGAGCAGGGTGTGGATGAAGAGCAAGATCGACCTTCCCCTTTAAGAACTGGCCGGCGCCAGTGTGTCTGTGTTCCATTGCTGACTGACATCACATGAGCTTCGCCAGCGCTCTGAGGTAGCGCCTCGCTCCTCGGCGTTAGCACCTTAAGAGAAGTGTGTAGCGCCTGATTTAGAGCTCCAATCACCTCCAGGGGCAATAGAAGCCAAGTTTGCAGTCGGAGGCGATAATTAGCGTCAGGCGCTAAACTTTGCGCCCGGCCGATAATTGCGCCCCAAACGGGGCGACACCGAATTTCTCCCCCCAGGTCTTTCAGACCTGAAGTGGTGGAATTGATTTTAATGAGGTAAACCATTCTAATTAATGATGCTTATTGGTTTGAGTTCCTGATGAATGACTAAATATACACTTCAATGCAGAATTATAGCAATTGGTAAACCAGCAAAATAACAGTAAGATTGGAATTATAAAAAACAAATGTGGATTTGACATACTTTGAAGGGTAAATCTTGTAATATAGTAATTTGCTGAACTGGAGGAAGCAGTGGGAGGATGTTTGAACTGTTGAGGGTAATGACATTTTGGACGGTTTTCTGGTTGTGGGTTGTAAGCACATGTATTTTGGCAGCTGTTAAAACTGCATATTCCAACCCGCTGTATTTTAACTCACCACCTGTAGTAAGTTTCAGGCACATGAATTGAAACAGATATCAGATCGCCATCGCAACCATACTTGCTACATCCCTAGCACAAGGCACTATCAGTGGGAAAAGGGAAAAGTTGAAGAGGTTAGTTTTATGTTGCAGGACCAAGGCACTTTTTTTAAAATTTGTTCACAGGATGTGGGCGTCGCTGGCAAGGCTAGCATTTATTGCCCATCCCTAATTGCCCTTGAGTGGCTTGCTAGGCCATTTCAGAGGGCAGTTAAGAGTTAACCACATTGCCGTTGGTCTGGAGTCACATGCAGGCCAGACCGGGTAAGGACGGCAGATTTCCTTCCCTAAAGGACATCAGTGAACCAGCTGGGTTTTTACGACAATCCGATAGTTTCATTACTGACACTAGCTTTTTATTCCAGATTTATTTAATCAACTGAATTTAAATCCCCCAGCTGCCATGGTGGGATTTGAACTCTGGATTACTAGTCCAGTAACATTACCACTATGCTACCGTTGCCTTGTGGAGGAACAGGTAGATATTCTTATATTTTTGGTTAGTTGCACAACACAATGGATTAGAGGTTAATGAGTACGATAGGCTCCCTTCCTGAGATGCATGCTGTGCGACCTTGTAAGGTGCAGAATCTCCATTCGCCGCTTCCAAAGCAAATGTTGTCAAGGGGTCAGAACCAGGGGCATGGACTCCTTAATTTCGGAGTTCCTGCTTCTGGACTTGGAAGTGGACCCAGAATTTCTGTTCTGACGAAAGATCATCGATCTGAAACGTTAACTCTGCTTCTCTCTCCACAGATGCTGCCTGGCCTGCTGAGTATTTCCAGCATTTTCTGTTTTTATTCCAGCGTTTCTGCGGTGCCCGATAAGTTGGGAGAGTGGAGACATATTAGCGTCCACAAAGGCGTTTGTGGACCAGTGGGGTCCAGGCCTGGATCCCTGAAGAATTAAAAAATGTTAAAAAAAATGTTTGCATATCTGTCCCCTTTCTCCGGAAGCTGATAGCACCATGCAAGCAGTCGGGGGGAGGTCTGGTTGACCACCCCCCCACCCCAATGAGTAGGTGAGCGCCGCGGTTTCTGGGAGGTATGGAGGCAGGTGATGAGATTCCTAACCTGTACTAAAAAAGTTCCCTCCCAATAAACTCACAAACTCTGGTGGGGTCACCACTGGAGAGCCCTGTCAGCTGCAATCCCAGAGTAACGGCCAGGATCATCACTGTTCTCAAATCAACAAACTCCCTGTGAGTGGCGAATTACTAGTTGGGAACTCAGTTTGCAGATGTAATTAGGTCTGACCTCAGGATATTCGTCAGGGTCAGATTTGCGTCACTCAGATGCTTGGAGAGCTCACTTCCTGAGATACGTGCTGTGCGACCTTGTAAGGTGCAGAATCTCCATTTGCCGCTTGCAAAGCAAATGTTGTGAAGGAGTCAGAACCAGGGGCATGGACTCCTTAATTTCGGAGCTCACAGAGGTGAGGTGAGAGTGACTGCTCTTGACATCAAGGCAGCATTTGACTGAGTCTGGCATCATGGAGCCCCAGTAAAACTGAAGTCAATGGGACTCAGGGGGAAAACGCTCCACTGGCTGGAGTCATACCTAGCACAAAGGAAGATGGTTGTGGTGGTTGAAGGTCAATCATCACAGCCCCAGGACATCGCTGCAGGAGTTCCTCAGGGCAGTGTCCTAGGCCCAACCATCTTCAGCTGCTTCATCAATGACCTTCCCTCCAACATAAGGTCAGAAATGATGATGCTCGCTGATGACTGCATAGTGTTCAGCGCCATTCACAACTCCACAGATAATGAAGCAGTCCATGCCCGCATGCAACAAGACCTGGACGACGTTCAGGCTTGGGCTGATAAGTGGCAGGTAACATTCGCGCCACAGAAGTGCCAGGCAATGACTATCTCCAACAAGCGAGAGTCTAACCACCACCCCTTGATATTCAATGGCATTACCATCGCCGAATCCCACATTATCAACATCCTCGAGGTCACCATTAACCAGAAACTTAACTGGACCAGCCACATAAATACTGTGGCAACAAGAGCAGGTCAGAGGCTAGGTATTCTACGGCGAGTGTCTCACCTCCTGACTCCCCAAAGCCTTTCCACCATCTACAAGGCACAAGTAAGGAGTGTGATGGAATACTCTCCACTTGCCTGGATGAGTGCAGCTCCAACAACACTCAAGAAGCTCGACACCATCCAGGACAAAGCAGCCCGCTTGATTGGCACCCATCCACCACCTTAAACATTCACTCCCTCCACCACCGGCGTACCGTGGCTGCAGTGTGTATCATCTACAAGATGCACTGCAGCAACTCGACAAGACTTCTTCGGCAGCACCTCCCAAACCCGTGACCTCTTCCACCTAGAAGGACAAGGGCAGCAGACGCATGGGAACACCACCACCTCCAAGTTCCCCTCCAAGTCACACACCATCCTGACTTAGAAGTATATCGCCGATCCTTCATCGTCGCTGGGTCAAAATCCTGGAACTCCCTCCCTAACAGCACTGTGGGAGCACCTTCACCACACGGACTGCAGCGGTTCAAGAAGGCGGCTCACCACCACCTTCTCAAGGGCAATTAGGGATGGGCAATAAATGCTGGCCTTGCCAGCGACGCCCACATCCCACAAACGAGTTTAAAAAAAACTTCACAATTGTCACGAAAAGTCTGTCACAGAAACTTTTGGTAACGCACAGTTTTCTCCACGATTAGCACAGAAACATTAATTTCCCATGGAATGACATTAACACGGCAAAGTGAAAAGGAAAAACTGCAGACGTTGGGAGCCTGAAATAAAAGCAAGAAACGCTGCCAGTACGCAGCAGGTTAATCAACAGCTATAAAGAGAATAAATAGTTTAGGACATTTTGGGTCTATACCCTCAATCAGAACTAAAGACTGAGGGGCGCAATTATCGCTCCGGCGCAGAGTTTAGCGCCTGGCGCTAATTATCGCCTCCGACTGCAAACTTGGCTTCTATCGCCCCTGGAAGTGATTGGAGCGCTAAATCAGGCGCTACACACCTCTCTTAAGGTGCTAACACCGAGGAGTGAGGCGCTAACTCAGAGCGTTGGCGAAGCTCATGTGATGTCAGTCAGCAATGGAACACAGACACACTGGCGCCGGCCAGTTCTTAAAGGGGAGGGTCGATCTTGCTCTCCATCCACACCCTGCTCATTGCAGCCTTGAATCTCGGCCTGGAGAGACCTGTACATCAATTCTGCTGGAAAGGACAATGGAGAGGCCCAGGGAAAGAGCTCAGAGTGCAGCCCCATAGTATCTTCTAAATCGATGCAAGGAAGGTCAAATCAAAATGAACCTGCAAAGTGCTGCTCAGCACCCAAAACTCCTTCAAACAGCGTTGAATCTCTCCGGAAGTCTCTCTCTCTCTCTCAGAATGCGTGGTGCAAAAATGTCGCCGACAAAAAAAGGCAGGAAGCGGTCCCCTTTAAATAACTCTCCCCCAGTCCCTTCCTGACTGCAAAACGTTCCCCTCAACCTGTCGTTGCTAGCGGCAGGTGGTAAGGCAGGGGGCGCCACTCAATATCCGGTCCGGGGCGCTACCGGGGCGTTGCACGCTCGACTGACGTCACGATCTGCGGGCGCAGGAGATCGTGGTGGTGGTGTTTAGCGCCGCTGCAAAATGTCTGGTCAATTACGCGAGCGGCGCAAACATCGCCGCGCCCGGGCGCTAGTTGCTTTGCGCCCCATTAGCGCCCTCTTAGGGCGCTAACTGGAGGCGCAAAGCAACCGAATTTTTCCCCCTGAAAGTATACAGGCATTTTTCTACAGTTGGAAAAATAGATAGAAAGGAGAGCAAGGGAATTAACAGATGCACCAGTCAGCGAGAGGAAGTTAATGCTGCACTTAACGCTTGGGCTGATATACTGCATGCCGTAAAATGACCAACTCATCAAGCATCTGCTTCTGTTTTTTGCACTATCCAGTGGGAGTCACTAGATAATGCTCAGGAGCAAGAATCCTGGCTGCTTTTCTCCTCCCCTGGTCCAGGGGTGCTGGTACAGGGTTGTTTCATCAGTTTTTAATAACTCTTTACATGAAATGAAGTTAGTCTCATGTGAAGGAAAAATACACTGAAGTAATCAGAGACGAGCAGAAATCTGAGCCAGAAATCCATCAGCTCAGTCCTGTTCCACCAAAGAAGGGATTTTCATTTGAAAGATCAGTTCTTACCCTTTAAAACAAATTCACTACTGAAGACAGTTTGGCGCATTTCCCATGGAAAGTCCCTGGTCCTGGATAGACACCAGATGGCTCATCATTGCAGCTGTGCAAATTGAATACTGTTAGCAGCAAACAACAGAAATGACAGTGTAATGAATGTGATAAGGTAAAATCACGTGAGAATGCTCCTTTTTTTAATTAGAAACATCAAAACCTCATAAAGCTTTATCTTCTGAAACAATGTTACTGGTGTCATATCTAGAAAACATATTCATATCACATATTTATCCCATGTAATATGAATTTATAGTAATTTACTTATTATTTTTTTTAGCGAATTTTCTTCACTCAGAGGGTGGTGAATCTTTGGAATTCTCTGCCCCAGAGGGCTGTGGAGGCTCAGTCATTGAGTATATTCAAGACAGAGGTCGATAGATTTTTGAATGTTAAGGGAATCAAGGGATATGGGGACAGTGCGGTAAGTGGAGATGAGGTAGAAGATCAGCCATGATCTCATTGAATGGTGGAGCAGGCTCGACGGGCCAAATGGCCGACTCCTGCTTCTATTTCTTATGTTCTTATGTTCTTATTTCTGTTTCTGAAAATTCTGTTTTTTAATCAATATAATCTCCATATGAAACTTAGTTTTAATTGGCATAATTAATTGGCGGATTATACTTAATAATAGTCAATTAATATATCTTCCAAATATTATGAAAATAGGTGATCCTTTGAGTTACAAGAGAAAATTTACATTGTAATGAAATTCATTTCCACGTATAAACTCATTTTAATATATTCTCCTATTAGCACAACAAATTTTCCCAACAAATTGCATAAACATGTATAGAACTTCTGGTTTGAGCTATAGGGCAAAGTCTGTTATGCAATTAACTTAATTTAACTATAGGAATTAGATCTAATTAGTATAGTTCATTAATATCGTCCCCTTTTTGCATATCAAATATATCCCAGAAGCTTCATATGCAAATTTACTCTCCTGCCACCATCAGAACATCCAGTTTCGCATTTATGTAATTTGTTCTATTACACGGACAAAGATAAAATGGTTAATTGACTATGCCATTTTCACCAGAATCAAAATTCTGGCCAGCGAGGAGATATTTATAACTATTCCAAGAGGATTTTTTGGTGGAAAGAGCTAGCTTTGGTTGGAGCCAGAAATATCTATTAAGAGAGTGACAATTTGTGGTTAGGAGTATCTATCCAGAGAAATGGTTAAAAAAAAAGTTAAAATCCACAAACATCAATGTCTTTGAGCCGAGGTATGATACCAATATCCTAAATTTCCCAAACTGCATGTTACAGTCTCACTCAGAGATAATCATCTACCATTACCCCAGTGTGATATTTCCATTTTAACATTCTCTATCCTTGTGCCTTCCACTGCTCCAAATAAGATTGCTGAATTACTGCCAGATTTGGAGGCAGATTCCCCCACGAGGGGAATCATCCTCTCAGCATCTACCCTGTCAAGCCCCCTCAGAATCTTATATGTTTCAATAAGATCACCTCTCATTCTTTTAAACTCCAATGAGTATAGGCCTAACCTGCTCAACCTTTCCTCATAAGAAAACCCTTTCATCTCAGGAATCAACCTAGTGAACCTTCGCTGAACACCCTCCAATGCAAGTATATCCCTTCTTAAATAAGGTGACCAAAACTGTACGCAGTGTGGTCTCACCAACGCCCTGTACAGTTGTAGCAAGGCTTCCCTACTTTTATACTCCATCCCCCTTGCAATAAAGGCCAACATTCCATTTGCCTTCCTAATTACTTGCTGTACCTCCATGCTAACTTTTTTTGTTTCATGAACGAGGACACCAAGCTAAGGGGGTGAAAGATGAATCTCTAAGCACAATCCCAATGCACAATTTTGTGCTGTGACTCGTATGTTGACTGGGAATTGACAAAACTTCTAACTGAAGAAACAATCATCCCCAAGTGATCCAAGATACCAAAGGTGAAGAGGTGTGCTTTAACACACTGGATTATTGTTCTCCGTTTATGATCTGATTCTCCAGGTTTGGAGATGTCAATTTTTTGATTGGGCACAAGTTTGCAGATGCTGCTGACCTGACAGAAAATGTTATTTTCATCCAATGTGACTGTGAAAATGCCAAGGCGCTCATTTTTTAATTTTTAAAAACTCATTAATGCAGGTAACTAGCCTTTCAGCTACACAGGATAGATGTCACAGGAGAGTGGGAGTGGAGTGGCGAGAAACTCAGAGCTCCAGTCAGTTCCTTGTCTGCTGTTTTCCGTGTAGATGTTGGTTGCAAAATGTGCACTAAATATGTTGGTGTTGAAATTCTACTTCACCTATCCTAAGGGAGACCCTATCCGTGCTTGCTACGTAACAGCGTTTCCCTTAAATCCAACATTATGCCATAAATGAACAAAAAGCAAAATACTGCTGATGCGGGAAACCTGAAACAAAAGCACTGCAACTTTGAGGAAGAGTCCATACCCGAAATATTTTGGGGGAGAAATTCCCCTCCTTTGCGCCTCCCGTGGGGGGGGCGCTAACAGGGCGCAAACGCCTTTTCGCCCGGGCGTGGCGCCGACCTCGCCTCCCGCCAAATTCCGCGGGAGATTAGCGGCGGCGCCACCGGGTTGCTCCCTGATCTCATGCGCCCGGAGATCATGACCTCATCTCCGGGCACATCGCATTGGTAGCGCCCCGGCACAAAAATTCCCCTTCGCCCCCTGCAGCAGCGCCGGGCGATGGCAGGACGGCCGGCTGCAGGGGACGCGAGCAGGGCGGCTGGCTGCAGGGGACGCGAGCAGGACGGCCGGCTGCTAGCGGGGCGCTATTTAAAGGTGAGGTGGTCGGCCCCCTTGAAAAAATGTTGGATTTTTAAAAAACTTTTTTTTTGGTGCCTCCGGACGCAGGGT
Organism: Squalus acanthias; assembly: GCA_030390025.1. Lineage (NCBI taxonomy): Eukaryota > Metazoa > Chordata > Chondrichthyes > Squaliformes > Squalidae > Squalus > Squalus acanthias. The sequence continues at coordinate 12,025,862 of CM059441.1, read as the reverse complement.
CCGCGCCGCGATCGGTCAGCCCGGCACTCTGCTCCCTGGTGGTCCAGGTAAGTTAAAAAAAAACTGCAGAGTTCGCAGCATGGGGCCTTTCCCTTTAATTCAGGGAAGAGCCCCTGCAACGCGGCAGTGCTGCACGTCCCCAGTGCGTGGCGCTGCTGAGCCGTGCGCCCCGGGTCGTGAACTTCCCCTACTCTTGTGCTCCAAGAAGGAAGTGGAGTGGTTGATTTAGCGCTTCACTTCCCTCTTGGAACAAAAAATGGGAACTTGAGAGAGGCTGGAAGAGGTTAGCAGCTGGCGCTAACTTTTCCAGCTTTTCTGATTTAGCACCCCAAACGGGGCTCGAATGGGAATTTCTAGCCCTCAGTCTGTTCTCTCCACGGATACTGCCTGACCTGCTGAGTATCTCCAGTATTTTCCATTTTTATGCCAGAAATGCTTTACTGTATCCACTGGGGCAACAGTTTAGTCGTTTTTATTTTTTTTTAAATGCAAACAATTTTACGATATACCACTTACTGGTATAGTAACCAGGTCCTTGTTACTGCTGCACTGTATGCATGTATCGGGATAAGAATTATCCTTGTTTACGTGTTTATATTCCCCACTGCTGTGCCTGGCAGGAAACCATCAGTTTTCATATGGATGTCATTGGACTCAACTTTGTGTCTGTTTTCTTCCAGGCACAGAGATGAAAATTGGGGTCGTAGGGTCTACAGTTTAATAGTCCACAATAGTCTTCAAAGGTAAGAGAGGTACCTGTGAAACCATCTTAAGCAACAGTAGGTCATTTATCAGGATCTGAATAGACTGCTGACTCAGGTGATTCAATGACCTGTATTTATATACAAGGCGACCTAACAGCAAAATCTTCCAGCAAGCTTGTGGTGGGTTTTCTAAGTTTGAGGGTAGACTACTAATGGATGGGTCACCTTGGAGAAGTAAAGCAATACATCTCATGATAAGGCAAAAAAGTACAGCTCATGTTGGCTATTTGTGGAACATCATTGCAATTGAGTCAAGTAAAATCGTATAAATTGTTTGTTCTCCGAGCTGGGAAAAACTACATGGAGATAAGTATTAAAATAAGAAGTGAAGATACACAGAGATGATACTGCAATTCAAAATTTTAGCCGAAGTTCATTTTAGAATTGGTACCAATAAAGCACTGCATGAATAGCTGGCATATACGATAATGCAATGCTTCTTGTGTCAACCTTATTAGGAATGGAATGATACAGAAGCCCAGCAATTATTCACTCACAGTGTTTGAGCTTAATTTGATCAGTTCGCTCCTGAAGCCTCAATAGCAGAGTTGTCGGAGATTGTGTGAACTGGCACTATTGATATTCACTAGAAGCATTGTTGGTTGTTTGTGGAGCCTTACTGGAAGTAATCTTAGTTGGTTACCTAGACTTCCTGATCCAACCTCCTGACAAAGGTTGGTAGACTTTCTGGAGAAAATGTAAGCTTAATTGACATGAAGACAGTAAAGGCGTCATTTTCCGATTTTGCACTGCCCGTGAGGAGCTGTCCCCGAGATTCCATGATGTCTCCCTCAGCCTCGTGTTTGAGAGGTTAGATCCAATTTTTTTTAAAGAACGTACAATTTCTTTGGGGTTTCAGGCCGCTTCCCTTGCCAACCTACGCCCACCGCAAGGTTAGAAAGCCTTGTCTATCATGGGTCCTGAATGAGCCAGGGAAGTGGCGACTCTCAGTGTAGAAAGTCCATGTCCTTGTGTTATTGGGCTTGTAAAGGGTGGGTGAAGGTTCAGCTCCTTACAAGGCCAACTGGAAATTCTCAGATCTGGTGAGGACCAGGTAGGTGTCTGCCATTTTCTGGTGGGTTCGCCAATGTTACAGTGGGAGTCTGGTGGAACTCCTGAGGAAAACTTGGGGCCATGTCTTTTCTTTTCATTGCTATGTTTGCTTCTTTGGTTAGGAAAGCATGGTATTCTGGGCTATGAACCTCCCCTTGGATCCCAACAACTCTACCATAAGCAGCTAATGGCATCTAGAACAGGGTTTGTCAACCATTTTACTTCTGACGCCCCCCTCCCGTGTTATAAAAATTCCACGGATCCCCTGTAACACAATACAAGTATTTTTTCTGTATAAAAATTACTTATACAAGTAAACATATATATTTATTTTAAAATAAAAACAGAAAATGCTGGAGATACTCAGCAGGTCAGGCAGCATCTGTGAAGAGAGAAACAGAGTTAACGTTTCAGGTCGATGACCTTTCGTCAGAACTGGTTCTGACCCAGTTCTGACGAAAGGTCATCGACCTGAAACGTTAACTCTGTTTCTCTCTTCACAGATGCTGCCTGAGCTGCTGAGTATCTCCAGCATTTTCTGTTTTTATTTCAGATTTCCAGCATCTGCAGTATTTTCTTTTTGTATATATTTATTATACTTTTTGCTTTACCTACTTAATGTGACGAGAAGATTGATCGCATAATCTCCAGTGCAGTACTGAGTGAGTGCTGCATTGCGAGAGGCTGCAAACTAGAGGTAAAAAGTGAATGACGAGCTTTTGTGTCCGGCCAACAGGGTGAAGGAGGTCTTAAAAAAGCCTTCCTTAATATGCACCGTTGGACACACTGGTGTTATAGAATTAGGAGATGTTCCTCTTTACAGATAGTCAGTTTGGTGGATTTCAATGCACTGCTGTTTCGGGCCTCAGTAACTTAAGGTAGCAGGCAATTCGGGAAACAATCTTGAGATAATGCATCAGTGTTGGGGCATTCAGCAAGTTCTTTCATGAGTGTGAAAGAATGCTACAATGCTTGTGATATTTAGAGTTATATTTCTGAATGAGTAAAACTACCTCTAATATATACACAGTCTTTGGGCTGGATTTTGATACTGGGGACGTGATGGAGTCGGGAATCCCACTTTTTGGGTTGTGAACCCGCCTCCATCGAGATGTGGCCAACCCACTACATTCTCCCTTGATTGACCTTGTTGAGCCCGCCCAGTGAGCTCAGCAGGCCAATTAAGGGCCACCCGGCAACAGGTGACGTCACAGATTGACATTTCATCTGTCAAGAGCTTTTGACAGATGAAATATCAGCGTTTGACAGCTCTGTGAAGCTGTCAAACACTGACAATTTGTCTTCTAACTTGAGTCCTTCCTCTCAGGCTGAGTTAGAAATCATTCCAGCACAGAAAACAGAGGCTGAAACTTTTGACAGCACCATGGCCTTTCTGTTTTCTGTGCCGGTGAGATTTCTGACTCCCGAGACCTGAAGAGCTGACACCTGCAGGAGGAAGTTAAGGTAAGTTTAATCTTTTTCCCACACTTTGCACTTACCTTACACACTTACCTCTGCACACATGCACCCATCACGCACCTGCCCACCGGACATATCGACCCCTCCAACCCCTGCAGACCCACGGTCCGCCCCGATAACTTGGCGTGGTTGGCACCTGTCGGGAAGCCCACATTTCACCTTTCAAAATAGGGATTAGGCAAAAAACTGCCTGTTAACTACCTGTTGACAGGTAGTTAATTGTCACTAATCCCCTTCCCGCCTCGGGGAGTCGGGTCCCAGCACAGGTCGGGTACCCGCCTCCAGCGAAACTGGCATGGAGGCGGGTTGGGGGCGGGATGGGGTCGGGACCCCCGAATCTGCAACTTTAACCCCCCACACGCCTCCAAACCCGACTCCACGGGTCAATGAAAATCCAGCCCATTAAGTCTATTTATTACACAGATGATTTAAAATCCACTGTGTTAAGTTAGCTGATCTCAGCCTGGGTGACAATTGGGGTGATATGATTAGCTTCAGCAACCCCTGTATCAAGATCATTTGAGAACTGCTATGCTGCCATGCTCAAATAGCTGCTGACATATAGGCCGCGATTTTGCCGGCGCTCAGGGTGCGGGTTTGGAGGCGGGTCCGCTATCAAAATTGAAATGATTGACAGCGGGTTGGGAACCCGCTGCGATCCCGCCTCCATGTAAGTTTCCAAAGTGTCGGGTCTGTGATTTCAGAACAGACCCAACACCAATCGACGGGGGAGGCATTTAAGATACTAAACTGCTTGTTAAGTACTTGTTTACTCCTATTTTGCCAGCCTTTTTCTATTTTACCACATTTTTAATGGGGTTCACTTCGTTCGGAGATCACGTCAGGTAAGTAGGTTGGGTTCTCTATGTCTCCCCATTGCTGTGAATAGGTGGCAGCTGCAAAAGTGGTATGAAAGCTACCATTTCACAGCTGGTCACTTTCCAATGTCAGAAGCTTGAGCCTTCAGGACTTGGAAGAAACTTTTGAGCTGTATGCAGTTTGGAAGTGTTTGGAGTAAACTCTCTATCCACTGTCACCTCCTTGGAGCAAGCTCTCTCACCATGGACAGATCGCTTCTGTCATCTCAACTTCAGCTGCCATCTATTCCAGCAACTTCGGTGCCCTTGAAAAAATCTCACCTTGGTCCTCAGAATCCCTCCACAATCAGCTCCAACACCAATATCACCAGGCACACCAACATCACCAACCACAATACCAACCTTCTCCGCAATCACCTGATGCTGCACAGGACACAGGGCATCAGCACCCGACCACATTGCTGCCCGGGAGGCCAGGGATGGCCTCACCATGGCCAAATTTACTTCACTTGACGCTGTACACCCTGGCTGCCACATGATGCACCAGGTTAACACCACCCCACACCATCACCATAAAGCATCCCTGCAATGCCCAAGCCATTCCTTTCACACTCATCACCATTACGGGGGGTACCGTTATGTCTCACCATTCGCTGCAACTCACTAAGCCACTTCCAAAGGTGCACACAGATCTGTACAATAAGGCAAAGTGTTGAAAATAAAGATTTCAATGTTTGACAACACATTAACAGAAAATTTACATGACCATTGCATAAAACACCCAAGTGCCTACCCTTGTGTGTTGTTAGTTGGTATGATTGCACTAGCATAAGGGTGAGTATGAGGGGTGGCTAGTAAGATGTAGTGATAATGTAGATAGAGAGGGATGGGTGGAGGTGCAAGGTAAGTGGGTGTGAGCAAGGATGTGCAGGAGTAGGGTAGGGAAGGCAGAGTGATGGGGATGTGATGAGTGACACAGCAGGATGAGGTTGAGTGTGGCTTTGCAGTAATGTTTCGTGATTTACTGAGATCATTGAAAGGTTTGCGCCACTGCAGCCTGGTCCTCCTGATGACATCCCTGCTTGTGCCCTCCTGTGCAATGTGCAACCAGACTGCGTTGGTCTCCTGGGGAGGTCTCTTCCGCCCATTGGAAGGGAAGGGAACTTCCCTGTGTGCTGTGACTCCCTCCATAAACATATGGAGGGAGTGATGGGAGAGCCTGGGTGCAGCCCTGCATTTCTGTGCAGCGCTTGTCAGTGTTTGCAGCACCTCAATGCTGTAGAACACTGACAGCACAACTGTCAAAATTAAGGAAACTGGCTGATGACTCGTCATCAAATGACATTAATTGGTCGGGAACCCTGCAGGGCTGGCTTAACAAGCCCTATTAACGGAAAATTCTTTTTACAGAGCAGCTGGAGCCGGGAGCGGGACCGGAACCCGCCAATACCTTTCCCGCTGCGAACCCCTTCCGCTGGCAAAATCCGGCCTTCACTGTCTAGGTTCACCCATGAAGAATAGGTACTGTACTTGGGTGAGGTTTCAGAGGGCAACTGATATCTAAGGAAACATAACCGTGCAAGAAGTCAACACCTTGGGGGAAAGCAAGAAGCCAACACATTGGGCAAAAGGCAGGAAGAGAAATTGCAATCCTGTATTAACCTTTAATTGATAACTGGAAATTAGATGCAATTTTATTTTTCCACTACCGTAAAGTCAGAGGCAAACTAACACAGGATATGACCTGAACCAGGCCCTAAACCCCACCCACTGGAGTGAGTGGGTGTAAAGAGGAAGCTCTCCTTTGGTGACTCTATTGTTACTGCTGGTTATTTATTATTCAGTGGCTGCTGCTCCTTACCGAATGAATTGGGGAAATCGCTATCTTTTTGATGCTGCTGGTGATAATCTCAATGTTGGCCCAGTCCTGGTGTATCTCTCTCTGCACCCGCTCGCCCTGCCCGCCATGTCTGAAGCACCAAGACGTCCCCTTGACCCGACCCCACCTGTAATCGCTGTGCTGATTGGCTTTGCATCGTCAAATAAACCGAACAACCAGATTGGCCACATCTAACCCAGAAGTGCAGGTTAGGCAAAGATTATTGGTCAGGAGGGCGACGGATTGAGACGACGGATGAAACAAGCGTTTCTATTGGTTATTTTTGGCGGACCCCTTGAAACCTTCTCACGGACCCCTGGTCTAGAAAATTTAGGGGGAGAAATTTGGCTGCTTTGCGCCTCCCGTTAGCACCTGGGGGAGTGGTAACGGGGCGCTAAGCGGTTAGCGACCAGGCGCGACGAATTCAGCGAGGAACGCGAACTTCCCTGCCGGTTTAGCATAGGCACTAACATTTACCGCCTGGGCCTCTAGCGCCTCACAGATCGTGACGTCATAAAGTGCGCAGCTCCCCATTACCACCCCGGATGTGAAATTGCCTCCCGCCCCCTGTTGTATCGCCGGGCGTCAGCAACGGCAGGAAGAGGAGGCCTTGTCACCTCGGCTGGCCGCTTGGGGAGCGCTAATTAAAGGCAGGGGTTTTCAGGTCGGCCAAACTTTTTTCTTTGCACCAGTCCGGTGCCTGCGGAAAGTTTTCGATGCTTTGTTGCTGCGAGGTGTCCGAACCCGCCACTCTCTGCGAGTGCTCGGGGCTGTAACGGTAGTCGTGCACGTTGCCTGGCAACACAGAACTGAGCAGAAGTAGGTTGTGCACCATCATTGGCCCTTCCCTTTAAGCGAGGGAAGCAGCCTCCGATGCCGGTATCTTTGCTCTCCACATGGTTCAGCGCTCTGCCCCGCTCTCGCACTTTAGCGCCCTAAGAGAAGTGGTTAGCGCTTGATTTAGCGCTCCACTTCCCTCTTGGAGCGCTAAAGCTCAATTTCCCGGGACCAGAAAATGATTATCGCCCGGCGATACTATCCGAGATTTCAAAAGTTACCGCTCCAAAAACGGGCCGCTACGGAATTTCTAGTCCTTAGTAACTGGCTAGTTTTACAAGTCTTCCACATTCCTACCTAGCTCTCTAACTGAGAAAAGTTAAACTCATCAAAATGAGGATAGAAAAGCTCAACTATTAGCCGAGGCTAGAATATGAACTTGAAGCTGGAGCTACTAGGCAACCATTTTTTCCCCAAGATAAAAGAAAACTAAAAATTTAAAAAATCACCTTCAATAACATTCAGTTCATTAAAAAAAAATAAGATACATGCTTCATTCCTACAGATTTCTATGAATAGCTCAGCAGCTTTCAACAAAAGAACTGTCTGTGTCTGTTAAGAGACTCTTCTTTCTGATATTTGGCTCACCGCTGTACCCAAGTCTTCCTCATTTTTTTCTATTCTGTCGGCATAGTTTCAGGCAGAATAACAGCTTATTCCAAGGATAGTCACATCTTCCCTTCTTTTCATTATTTATTTCCATTTGAGTGCAGATTGCCTGCCATAGTGCAGATGAGGCGCTCGTTTTTTTAAGTGATTCTTCAAAGTGGCAGCAAAATCCATTTACTGCAGCGCTGCCTCTTCCAGGTCAGTGGCTATGATTGTGATTTCTCCACATTTTGGACATGACTCCAAGTCAGGAATTACAGAATTCTGGCCGAATTCAAGTAATTGAATGCACTGAATGCGCTCCAAAAATAACAAGCACACCTTGCTATTAGTTCTGTCTAATAGAGAGAACAAGACAATTATTGGGGAGTGAACATAGTCTCCCACTGTTTAATTTGAGAAGCTAATTCATTAGCACCACTAGGGAAGCTTAACTCCTTCAGCAGACTTATTTGTGTTCGTCAAAAAGCTATTAGTATAGCAATGCTAGTCTGGAAATAATGACCAAAACAGCAACAAAGACAAAGGCTAACTTTTTCCACTGCAAAATAAAGTGGTTGAAAATATGATACAGGATGGGGAAGAGCTTGGCAGCACCAGTGGTAGAGCATAGGCACGCCAACCAAAGTGTCACAAGATTGAATCCTGCACAGATTTATGTTCGAACCAGTGTGTCCTCATTGGGCAAGTTTTACCAGTTCTATGTTGACCACTAGAAAGAGGGCACTGTATGATAAGAAACAAAAATGGGCTTCCAAGATACCCTGGGTCATATCGCCTTTTGTCCAAAAAAAGGAAAAAATGTCAACTTTTCAACATCAATTATGATCCAGTCATAAAATCACAGGGATTCACAGTTCAGAAATACTGTTTTCTTCAGAATGTGATTTCATTGGTGGTAATGAAAAAATTGCAGCCATTCAGTTTTTTTAGGTTTACAAGGCATTAAAAGCAATACCTGTAAGGGGTGACCTGCGGCTCTGTGCTTAGCCTGGGTGCTAGTGCGAGGTTAGGCCTTGTTGCCTGTTCTGGTCTCCAGCCAGCCTGGTAACACTAGACACCTGTGAGTGGTTCGACCCACTCGCCCTTACGGTTCTGACACTGGACTTAGGTGCGAGAGCAATAATGCAGAGAAAACTCAGGTAGACCCGGTTGAATAGTGCGAAATGGAAAATCTTTATTGCATATTATTCAAGATTACGAGATACATGTCATAAGCACAGATTAATGACAGTACAATCTTACACACAGTTATGTAACTAATTTTAGGGAAACGAGGAGCGCATGACATCGTAAAAAGGGACACACATTATACTTATCCTTAAAACTTAAACCCTCCCCTATCAATACCTGTCCTAAACTAGATTTGTAGGATCGAGACTCATGCTCACCACTCGTGATAACTCGGAGAATTCCGAAACTCTGCTCGGATGTTTTTCCCGCAGCACCTGACTATCCACGTGTTGATCAGGGGTCTCTGTACCCCACTTGTTTACTCGTCTCTGCTCCGGCTAGCAGGCTGGACCGTCTGCTGTCATGAAGATCTGTGTTGTCCTCGGAGTTCCGATACTACTCGAAGAAGAGTCTTCCTGTGCCCTCACCAGTTTGTAAAATTCAAAAAATGGTCTTCCTGGGCAAGGAAAGTGTTTATTCGACCTACAGGCGCGGTCGGGGCTTACTGACCGTGGCGATACGTATTGTCGTCTTCTTCTCTTCTCATCTCATCTCATCTCATCTTATCTCATCTCGGGGCTTCGGTTCCAACACCGTTTACCGACTTCTCGGGATGGTGTGCCCGTTTCAAGGCCTCACAGCCCAGTTCTACACAGATCTTCGCGGCAAGCCACGAGGTTGATCCTAGCGGATCAGAGTCCAGAGCCGTCAGGCAAGAGAATAAAAGTTCAACAGTCTTCCAGCGAGTCAAAACAGCAAGAGCAGCAAGAGGCAGGCGGCAAGAGACAAGAGCAACAAGAGACAGATGGACGGTTGTACCTTACAGTTATAGTGCTGTAATTCCTCTTTTCCCGCCCAATCTTAATGTCTATCCTTTGTCAGGGTTTTGGCGCTCAAACTTCTTGTATAGGGTGATCTCCATTTTAATGGGTTTCGGTGATACTTGTAACTGTCTGAGTACCCGTTAATACTTCTCCCATTGTGTAACCGGCTAGTAGTCTCCCTGGAGGGGTTTTGGGGCTTCCAAATGCTTTCTGTAACTACCCGCAAACGGCTCTCTCATCGTAGAGTCGTGGGGATTTTGCATATTAATGTCTTTGGATGGGTTCTTGATCGCTCGGTACAATAGCCCTTATTCGCACCTGGGAGACCGATTCCAGTATTTATGTATAAAATGCAAACCCATTATGTCTTGTCAATTATCTCAAATGTGCTGAGTCCTGTACGATCTTGCACAAATGTTTATTGGAACGCCATCTTGTCTGCTCATTGAAAGTCTAGAACGTTCTGCCACGAGGCGTGGCGGCCATTTTACAGGCTGTTTGTGTCCGCTTTGAAAACCTGACAGCATTCTGCTGAAATAAAGCTGTTTGTACGAAACTTTATGTCTCCTTCTTATTTTATAAAATCGCGATAATTTTGCGAATTCTACATACCTCAAGTGGGTAAGGCCATAAAAAAAGCTAATGGAATATTGTGTTTTAGGACAAGAGGTATAGAATATAAAAGTTGCTCAGTCCATGCCCACATGCAGCAAGACCTGGACAACATTCAAGCTCGGTCTGATAAGTGCCTTGTAACATTTGCGACACACAAGTGCCAGGCAATGACCATCTCCAACAAAAGATTGCCTAACCACTTCCCCTTGACATTCAATGACATTCCCTTCGGCGAGTCCCCCACCATCAAAATCCTGGGGGTCACTATTGACCAGTAACTCAACTAGACCAGCCACATAAATGCCATGGTTACTAGAGTAGGTCACAGGCTGGGTGTTCAGTGACGAAAAACTCACATCCTGACTCCCCAAAGCTGCTCTACCATCTACAAGGCACAAATCAGAAGGGTAATTGAATACTCTCCACTTGCCTAGATGGATGTAGCTGCAACAACACAAATGAAGCTGAACATCATCCAAGACAAAGCAATCCATTGATCGGCATCTCATCCACAAGTCTAAACTCCCTCCACCACCGGTGGACCGTGGCTGCAGTGTCTACTATCATGGATGCACTGCAGCAACTCACCAAGGCTTCTTCAGCAGCACCTCCCAAACCCGTGACCTCCACCATCTAGAAGGAAAAGGTAAGCAAGTGCATGGGAACAACATCACCTCTGAGTTCCCCTCAAAGTCACACATCATCCTGAATTGGACATATATCACGATCCTCCATCATGGCTGGGTCAAAATCCTGGAACTCCCTACCTAACAGCGTACCTTCACCACATGAAGTACAGTGGCCCAAGAAAAAGGCCCACCACCACCTTCTTAAGGGCAACTAGGAATGGACAATAAGCACTGGCCTTGCCAGTGATGCCCATATCCTGAGAATGAAAAAAAGGGCAGTAAGCCGTTATTACATAAAATTACATAGAAATTACAGCAGGCCATTCAGCCCAACAGACATGTTGTTGATTATCCTCCACAATAGCAGTAGTCTTAATCCCATGTGCCTGTCCTGTTCCCTTATACCTTATTCCCCTTTCCTTCAATTATCTATCTAACCTATTCTGAAATGTTGACATGGTTTCTTCTTTAATCACTAACTCCTTGGACAGGCTTTGAGATTGCAGTTCCAGCGGGAGATTAGGAAAAATCCTACCCCAAAATCTCCAACCACTATCACAATAATCCCAGAAGAACTGATGAACGGTAGCACGTTTGGGTGAGATGTACCATTGGTCATCATTGAAGTACAAACTGGGACAAGCGAAAACAAGTATGCATCTTTCATAATTAAATAAAGCTATCAATCATCTGTAGGAAAGATGGTCCGCTGTCACGGAGTTGCCACCTTAAGATGTCTGCTGATTCAAAATGGATGCTGGACAAAAACCCATTGTCACCCGATTGTCATGCCCCCTTTTCAGACCAATTTTCTTCACAGAATAAGGCAGCCAGTTGAATCAAATGGTTATTTAATTGAGTTATAACTATTCTTAATGAGTTTGCAATCAAACTATATTAGTATATGAGCAATGCAATATCCCTGTTAATGGTTTCTTCACAGTGGCACTCTCCAGCCGCCCATAAGGAATGTATTAGTAGAAATTTGGAAAAGAAAAACACTAGTTTTGGGCTACCACCCAAGACAAAATTCTACCCCCTGAATTCTACCCCAAGCCAGAGAAACCGCGCTTACAGCAAAACAATTTAAAATGACCAGTCAAAACTCAATTAATATCAAAAATATAGACTTACTTATGATTTGAAATGTTTCAACATTCCCTACCCATCACACTGGCCTTTACTGTCAAAATGTTATAAGCTGCAATCATTTGCTTAATGGACTGCTTCATTTCTACTTATTCAAACAGTAAATTTCAGTAATTTAAAGTATCATCCAAATGGATATCTCAACATACCATTAGTAATAAGAAGCAGTGGATTAGAATACTTGACATTTGTAGCTGAGTGTTGTAGATACATGGTTAATGCTTCACAATAAACTAAAATCCCTTTACGTCTTCACAGTAGAGGAAGAGGATAACGTACCAGAGATATGAAGAAAACTAAAAATAAATCAAGGGGGGAAACGGGGTAGATTTAATATAAGTAATAAAATGGTGGTAATGGAGAAAATAATGAGACTAAAGATTGAAAAATCTCCAGGACCTGATAGTTTCCACCCCAGGTGAAGAAATTGCAGATGCTTTAGTCATGATCTTCCAAAACTCTCTTGATTCAGGAATTGTCCCCTCGGATTGGAAAATGGTCAATGTCACTCCATTATTTAAGAAAGGTGTGAGAGAGAAACCAGGAAATTATAGGTCTAGTAGTCTAACGTCTGTTGTGGGGTAGTTACTAGAATCTGTCATTTGAGGCAGAGTGACTGAGCATTTGAACAAATATGAATTGATCAGGGAGAGCCAGCCTTGATTTATAAAAGGTAAGTCATGTCAAACTAACCTAGATGAATTTTTTGAGGTCAATAACGTGGTAGATACAGGAGAGTCTACGGATGTTATTTATATGGACTTCCAGAAGGCATTCATTAAGGTTCCACACAAGAGACTGTTAGCAAAAATGAAAGTGCATGGAATTGGAGGCAGCCTATTGACATGGATGGGGAATTGGTGAGGAGGTAGGAGACAGGGAGCAGGGATAATGGGTATGTGCTCAAATTGGCAGGATGTGACTAGTAGTGTTCCCCAGGGATCTGTACTGGAGCCTCAGCTTTTCACTATATTTATCAATGACTTAGATGAAGGAACAGAGAGCCGTATATCCAAGTTTGCTGATGACACGAAGTTCAGTGGTGCAGTAAATCGTGTAGATGGGAGCAGAATGTTTCAAAGGGACATTGATAGATTAAGGTAGTGGGCAAAACTGTGGCAGATGGATTTCAGCGTGAGGAGGGTGAGGTCATCCAATTTGGACCTAAGAAAGTAAGATCTGAGTATTTTCTAAATGGTAAGAAGCTCGCAACTGTGGAGGAGCAGAGAGATTTAGGAGTCCAAGTACAGAAATCACTAAAATCTAGTGGACAGGTACAAAAAATCATTAAACAGGCTAATGGGATGTTATCCATTATCTCAAGGGGGCTGGAATACAAAGGGGTGGAAGTTATGCTACAGTTGTAGAAAGCTCTGGTTAGACTGCATCTGCAGCACTGCATGCAGTTCTGGGCACCGCACCTCAGGAAGGATATTGGAGGGGGTGCAGCGCAGATTTAACAGAATGATACCAGTGCTAAAAGGATTAAATTATGAAGAATGGTTGCAGAGACAGGGCTTGTAGTCCCTTGAGTATAGAAGATTAGGGAGTGATCTAATTGAGGTGTTTAAATGGATTAAAAGATTTGCTAGGATAGGTAGAGAGAAAGGGGGTGAAATTCGATAAGGCCTGAAAATGGGTGGGAGGCACCACGAGGCGAGATTTGCTCACATCCGTTTAGAAATGCAGGCAGCATGTTCATTTGGTGCTGCCTGTTACTTTGAATGATTTTAGCGCACAGCCCAGCGACAAACGCATTGCTTCAGGCTGTGCGCTCAGCAGGAGGCCCAATGTCGCGTCGCTGGAGCGACACTGCATTCTCTTAAAGCAAGGCCGTCATTTTTGAAAGCAGTCTCGAGCCCTTAAAGGTGAACTGCCTTCTGAAAAAAAATTAAAGATCATTCAAAAATAGGCAGTCTTCAGCTCTTAAAGCTGAACTGCCTTCTACGCATAAAAAAATGGTAAAAGTGCTTCAGCACTAACACAAATGGCTCAACAGGCCAGGGAAATGGCATCCAGGGTCTCGGATGCAGCACTCCAGCTTTGTGCAGGGGGTCAACACTGGAAGAGAGGATCTCTATCCACAGGGGGCCAGGAGGCCCTCCAGAAAGAATGATGCAGGACCAGATCGCCGAGGCCATCACTGCCTGCAGTGTCATCCCCAGGACCTGGCTCCAGTGCCCAAAGAAGTTTCATGACCACAGATGCTTGGTCAAGGTCAGTGAATGTATCTTCAAAAGCCATCTCCTACCAACTGCACCACTAGCCTCACACACTTCCCAATGCACGACTCCCCCATCACTCACCTACCAACAATTTCTACCAAACACGAGGCACACCTCACATTCCTAACTTCACCTCACCTCCTTGGAGGAGACGGTGCAGGCCATTCTTGGCAGGGGCATGGCTGAGCCCTTGGCCAGCAGCGGGACTGAAAGAATACAAGATGCCAGTAACCTCATACAATATCCTCCTTTCCACATCCCACTTCCCCCTCATCTCACAATCTCTTCTGATTTGCAAGCACCTCTTCCTTTACCTCCTCCCCTCACCCACAACCCTACTCTTGTGCCTTCCTCATTTCAGACACCCAAGAAATCCAGCCTGCCCAGCCAGTGGTTAACCAAGAAGAGGGAGAGGAGAGTGAAGAAGAAACACCGTCACTCGATTTGACACTAACCAGGCACCAGCTCCTCGTGGTTGTCCTGCAAGGCATCTGCAGTGTCCCCCACTGAAAGTCAGCAGCCTTCCACCAACCATGCTGCAGCCACTGGGGTAGCACTGCAGTGACATCACTACGATAGGCAAAGGCACATGCAGACAGTCACTAAGGGAATGCACAAGGGTGATTAGTTGATTTTTTTGATGTAATATTGGATGCATATATGGATAAAGTTGGATTGGAAAGTTTGCTTTGTGGTGGCTTTTATTTCAGCATTGTGGCCAAAAGGACACTGTGATGGTCAGTAGCAAGGAAAGGTAAAGTGTGGGACTAATGTTGAAAGGGGAATTGGGGTGTGGTCACTGCTACCACTGGCGGATGATTCAATCCCGGATATCCCGGCCAGAAAGGGGTTGTCTGAGTTGCCTCCTTCCTTCCGCTTCCTCCTCTCCGCTACTCCTCTTCTGCATCTTCCTCTTCTGCTTCTTCTCTTCTGCTTCCTCCTCTTCCTCTGCGAGCAGCTTGTCCCCTTTGCTGCCTCTCCTTCATCTTCATGTGATGTTGCAGCCCAAGGGGGACTGGCGAGGAGAGGCGAGCGCAGGCAACGGCAGCGCAGCCCACCTCTCCAAAATGGCGGCTGCCATGTTCTGCGCCGGAAGCGAGGCGGCTGCCATTTTTTCAACAAAACCGACCTTAACGACTGGCGCTGCAACACCCGAATTTCGTGGCCAAATGATTTTGTCTGGTGGGGGAGTCCAGAACAAGGAGGCATGACCTTAAAATTAGAGTTAGGCCATTTTGGGGTGATGTTAAGAAACAGTTCTTCACACAAAGAGTGGTAGAAATCTGGAACTCTCTCTCAAAAAGCTGTTGAGGTTAGGTCAATTGAAATTTTCAAAAGTGAGATTGATAGATTTTTGTTAGGTCAGGATATTAAGGTATATGGAACCAAGGCAGGTAAATGGAGTTAAGATACAGATCAGCCATGAACTAATTGAATGGCAGAAAAGGCCCAAGGGGCTGAATGTCCAACTCCTGTTCCTATGTTCCAAACATGCCAGCCAATTTGTGCATAGTGAAGTCCTTAGGTGATGTTAGTTGAAAGAGAAATGTTGCCCAGAACATTGGGAGAACTCGCTGCTGTTCTTCAAATAGAATCTTTAAAATCAACCTGAACAGGGATACTGGGTTTTGGTTTAACGTCTTTTCCAAAAATCTTAGTCTTAAGTTTCTGTTAGCTAATAGTCGAATAAATAAAGGCATGGCAGGGCAGCTCAGTCCCACGGAATGCGCATCTTGTGCCATGTGGGAAAACCAGGACGCTTCCCATGTCCTGGACAAACATGTGTGCAGGAAGTATCGTCAGCTGGAGGAGCTCGAGCACCGGGTTTCGGAGCTTGAGCAGAAGCTGGCGTCACTGCGGTGCATCCGTGAGGCTGAGAGCTACATGGATAGCACGTCTCAGGAGGTGGTCACCCCGCAGCTAAGGAGTGTGCAGGCAGAGAGGATATGGGTGACCGCCAGACAGAAGAGGAGGACCAGGCAGATAATGCAGGAGTCCCCTGAGTGCATCTCGCTCTCCAACCAGTATTCTGTTCTGAGTACTGGTGAGGGCAATAGTTCCTCTGGGGAATACAGCCAGAGCCAAGTCCATGGCACAACGGGTGGCTCAGCTGTACAGGGGGGGAGGAGGAAGATAGGGAAAGCAATAGTGGTAGGGGATTCGATAGTTAGGGGAGCAGACAGGCGTTTCTGCGGCTGCAGACGTGACTCCAGGATGGTATGTTGCCTCCCTGATGCCAGGGTTAAGGATGTCATCGAGTGGCTGCAGAACATTCTGAAGGGGGAGGGTGAACAGCCAGAGGTCGTGGTCCATATCGGTACCAACAACATAGGTAGAAAGAGGGATGAGCTCCTGCAGGCGGAGTTCAGGGAGCTAGGAAAGAGATTAAAAAGCAAGACCTCAAAGGTAGTAATCTCTGGATTACTCCTGGTGCCACGCGCGAGTGAGTATAGAAATAGGAGGACAGAGCAGATGAATGCGTGGCTGGAAAGATGGTGCAGGACGGAGGGCTTCAGATTCCTGGGGCATTGGGGCTGGTTCTGGGGGAGGTGGGGCCTATACAGGTCGGACGGGTTACACCTCACCAGAGCTGGTACCAATATCCTCGCGGGGAGGTTTGCTAGTGCTGTTGGGGAGGGTTTAAACTAAGTTGGCAGGGGGATGGGCACCAGGATGTAGCATTAGAAAGGAGAAACAAAGGGCACAAAGGATTGGGAGAGACGGATAGCACTAGAGTAAGAAATAGTGCGGTATTAGGTGGGGTCAGACTAAGAGAGAACACAGGATGGTCTAAGATAGGTTTACAGTGTATGTGTGTGAACGCACGAAGCATAGTAAACAAGGTTGGTGAGCTGCAGGTGAAAATAGCCACATGGGAATATGATGTCGTGACAATAATTGAGACCTGGCTCAAAAAAGGGCAGGATTGGGTATTAAATATTCCTGGATATAAGGTGTTCAGGAAAGATAGGGAAGGAAAGATAGGAGTTGGTGCGGCAGTATTGGTTAAGGAGAATGTTACAGTGCTGGAGAGAGAGGATGTCCTGGAGGGGTCAAGGACAGAATCTATATGGCTAGAGTTAAGAAATAATAGAGGTGCCATTACAATACTAGGTGTATTCTATAGGCCACTAACTAATGGGAAAAATATGAAGGAGCAAATTTGCAGAGAAATTACAGAGAGATGCAAGAACTATAGAGTAGTGACAATGGGGGACTTCAAATATCCTAATATAGACTGGGATAGTAACAGGCAGAGAGGGGGAAGAATTTCTGAAGTGTGTTCAGGAGAACTTTCTTGATCAGTATGTTTCTGGTCCGGCGAGGGAGGAGGCATTGCTGGATCTGGTTCTGGGGATTGAGGTAGGTCAAGTGGAGCAGGTGTCAGTAGGTCAACATTTAGGGAACAGTGATCATAGTATCATAAGGTTTAGATTAGTTATGGAAAAGGACAGGGAGCAATCTAGAGTAAAAATACTTAATTGGAAGAAGGCTAATTTCAGTGGGTTGAGAACGGGTCTGGCCCGGGTAAATTGGAATCAGAGATTGGCAGGTAAAACTGTAATCGAACAATGGGCTGCCTTTGAAGAGGAAATAGTTCGGGTACAGTCAAGGTACATTCCCACTAGGGGAAAGGTAGGGCAACTAAAGTCAGAGCTCCCTGGATGACGAAAGAGATAGAGAGTAAGATGAAGCAGAAAAAGAGCAAGTATGACAGATGTCAGATCGAGAATACATCTGAGAATCAGGCTAAATATAGGAAGTTCAGAGGAGAAGTGAAAAAGAAAATAAGAGGGGCAAAGAGAGGGTATGAGAATAGAATGGCAGCCAACATAAAAAGTAATCCAAAAGTCTTCTATAGGCATAGAAATAGTAAACAGGTAATAAGAGGAGGGGTGGAGCCAATTAGGGACCAAAAAGGAGACCTACGCATGGAGGCAGAGGATATGGTTGAGACGCTAAATTAGTACTTTGCATTTGTCTTCACCAAGGAAGAAGATGCTGCCATAGACATAGTGAAGGAGGAGGTAGAGGAGATACTGGATGGGATAAAAATTGATAAAGAGGAGGTACTAGAAAGGCTGGCTGTACTTAAAGCAAATAAGTCACCAGGACCAGATGGGATGCATCCTAGGACGCTGAGGGAAGTGAAGGTAGAAATCGCGGAGGTACTGGTCATAATCTTCCAATCCTCCTTAGAAACGGGGGTGATGCCAGATGACTGGAAATTGCAAATGTTACACCCTTGTTCAAAAAAGGGTGTAAAGATAAACCCAGCAACTACAGGCCAGTCAGTTTGACCTCGGTAGTGGGAAAGCTTTTAGAAACAATAATCAGGGACAAAATTAACGGTCACTTGGACAAGTGTGGATTAATTAAGGAAAGCCAGCACAGATTTGTTAAAGACAAATTGTGTTTAACCAATTTGATTGAGTTTTTTGATGAGGTAACAGAGAGGGTTGATGATGGCAATACGGTTGATGTGGTGTGCATGGACTTCCAAAAGCCGTTCAACAAAGTGCCACATAATAGGCTTGCCAGCAAAGTTGAAGCCCATGGAATAAAAGGGACAGTGGCAGCATGGATACGGAATTGGCTAAGTGACAGGAAACAGAGAGTAGTGGTGAATGGTTGTTTTTTCAGACTGGAGGAAGTTATACAGTGGTGTACCCCAGGAGTCGGTACTAGGACCACTGCTTTTCTTAATATATATTAATGACTTGGATGTGCAGATGAAACAAAACTTGGAAGTATAGTGAACAGTGAGGACGATAGTGATAGACTTCAAGAGGACATAGACAGGCTGGTGGAATGGGCAGACATGTGGCAGATAAAATTTAACACAGAAAAGTGCGAAGTGATACATTTTGGTAGAAAGAATGAAGAGAGGAAATATAAACTAAAGGGTACAATCCTAAAGGGGGTGCATGAACAGAGAGACCTAGGGGTATATGTGCACAAATTGTTGAAGGTGGCAGGGCAGGTTGAGAAAGCAATTAAAAAAGCTTACAGGATCCTGGGGTTCATGAATAGAGGTATAGAGTTCAAAAGCATGGAAATTATGATGAACCTTTATAAAACACTGGTTCGGCCTCAGCTGGAGCATTGTGTCCAATTCTGGCCACCGCACTTTAGGAAGGATGTGAAGGCCTTAGAGAGGGTGCAGAAAAGATTTACGAGAATGATTCCAGGGATGAGGGACTTCAGTTACGTGGCTAGACTGGAGAAGCTAGGGTTGTTCTCCTTAGAGCAGAGATGATTGAGAGGAGATTTGATAGAGGTGTTCAAAATCATGAGGGGTCTGGACAGAGTAGATCGAGAGAAACTGTTCCCATTGGCAGAAGGGTCAAGAACCAAAGGACACAGATTTAAGGTGATTGGCAGAAGAACCAAAGGGGACATGAGGAAAAACTTTTTTACTCAGCGAGTGGTTAGGATCTGGAACGCACTGCCTGAAAGGATGGTGGAGGCAGACGCAATCACAGCTTTCAAAAAGGAGTTGGATAAATACCTGAAGGAAAAAAATTGCAGGGCTATGGGGAAAGGGCGGGGGAGTGGGACTAGCTGAAATGCTCTTTCAGAGAGCCGGCACGGGCTCGACGGGCCGAATGGCCTTCTTCCGTGCTGTAACCATTCTATGATTCTGTAATCAGATCTGGTGCTTGATTGCAGATCACACCCTTCTGACACAAAGGTGAGACTATTACCAATTGAGCCAAGCTGAAACTTGGCTGACAACTGTCAGTTTAGCTCAATTGGTGCATAGGATTACATTACATAGGATATATGGCACAGAAACAGGCCATTTGGCTAAACCAGTCCATGCCAGCGTTTATGCCCCACACGAACCTCCTCCCATCTTTCCTCATCTAAGTCTATCAGCATAACCCTCTATTTCCTTCTCCCTCATATGCTTGTCTCGCCTCCCCTTAAATGCATCTATACTATTCGCTTCAACCACTCCCTGTGGTAGCGAGTTCCACATTCTCACCACTCTTTGGGTAAAGAAGTTTCTTCTGAATTCCCTATTGGATTTCTTGGTGATTATCTTATATTGATGGCCTTTAGTTATGCTCTTCCCCACAAGTGGAAACATTCTCTCTGTATCCACTCTATCAAAACCTTTCATAATTTTAAAGACCTCTATTAGGTCACCCCTCAAACTTCTTTTTTCAAGAGAAAAGAGACCCAGCCTGTTCATCCTTTCCTGATATGTATACTCTCGCGTTTTTGGTATCATCCTTGTAAATCTTCTCTGCACCCTCTCCAGTGCCTGTATATCCTTTTTATAATATGGCGACCAGAACTGTACGCAGTACTCTAAGGTTTGATGTAATGTATATGGACATTAGCAAGGCTTTTGATAAGGTTCCACATGGCAGACTGGTCACGAAGTTAAAAGCTCATGGGATCCAGGGCAAAGTGTCAAGTTGGATTCAAAACTGGCTCGGAGACAGGAAGCAGAGGGTAATGGTTGATGGATGTTTTTTTGACTGGAAGGCTGTTTTCAGTGGCGTTCCGCAGGGCTCAGTACTAGGTCCCTTGCTTTTTGTGGTATATATCAATGATCTAGACTTGAATATAGGGGGGAATGATTAAGAAGTTTGCAGATGATACTAAAATCGGCTGTGTGGTTGATACTGAAGAAGGAAGCTGTAGACTGCAGGAAGATGTCAATAAATTGGTTGGGTAGGCAGAACAGTGGCAAATGGAATTCAATCTGGAGAAGTGTGAGGTAATGCATTTGGGGAGGGCTAACAAGGAAAGGGAATACACATTAAATGGTAGGACACTGAGTAGTGTAGAAGAACAAAGGGACCTTGGAGTGCATGTCCACAGATCCCTGAAGGTAGCAGGCCAGGTAGATAAGGTGGTTAAGAAGGCATACGGAATGCTTGCCTTTATTAGCCGTGGCATAGAATACAAGAGCAGGGGGGGTTATGCTTCAACTGTATAAAACACTAGTTAGGCCTCAGCTAGAGTACTGCGTGCAGTTCTGGTCACCACATTACAGGAAAGATGTGATTGCACTAGAGAGGGTACAGAGGAGATTTACAAGGATGTTGCTGGGAGTAGAGAATCTTAGCTATGAGGAAAGACTGGATAGGCTGGGTCTGTTTTCCTTGGAACAGAGGAGGCTGAGGGGAGACCTTATTGAGGTGTATAAAATTATGAGGGCATAGATAAAGTGGATAGAAAGGACCTATTTCCCTTAGCAGAGGGGTCAAAAACCAGGGGGCACAGATTTAAAGTAATTGGTGGAAGGTTTAGAGGGGATTTGAGGGGAAATTTCTTCACCTAGAGGGTTGTGGGGGTCTGGAACTCGCTGTCTGAAAGGGTGGTAGAGGCAGAAACCCTAACCACATTTAAAAAGTACTTGGATGTGCACTTGGGATGCTGTAACCTGCAGGGCTACGGACCAAGAGCTGGGACATGGGATTAGGCTGGATAGCTCTTTGTTGGCCGGCGCGGACACGATGGGCCGAAATGGCCTCCTTCCGTGCTGTAACTTTCTATGATTCTATGATTAACCAAGGTTCGATACAGGTTTAGCATAACTTCCCTACTTTTCAATTCTATACCGCTAGAAATAAACCCTAGTGCTTGGTTTACTTTTTTTATGGCCTTGCTAACCTGTGTCGCAACTTTTAATGATTTGTGTATTTGTGCTCCTAGATCCCCTTGTTCCTCTACCTCACCTAGACTCGCACCCTCCAAGTGATAAGTGACCTCCCTATTCTTCCTACCAAAATGTAATACCTCACATTTATCTGTGAGGAACTTCATTTGCCAATTATATGCCCATTCTGCAAGTTTATTAACGTCCTCCTGTAACTTGTTGCAGTCCTCCTCAGTATTGACTATCCCCCCCCCCCCCCAATTTGGTGTCATCCGCAAATTTAGAAATTGTGTTTTTGATTCCAAAGTCTAAATCGTTAATGTAAATTGTGAACAGCCGTGGTCAGCACTGATCCTTGTGGAACACCACTACCCACCTTCTGCCACTATGAATAGCTACCCTTTACTCCCACTCTCTGCTTTCTGTCCTGAAGCCAGCCAGCAATCCATTCTGCTACTTGTCCCCTGACTCCGCATTCTCTGACCTTGTTCATCAGTCTCTTATGGGGTACCTTATCGAAGGCCTTTTGAAAGCACTCTTGATTACTGAAAATGGACTATAATATGGCCCTGTGAAGGTTTGACCTCGCAGTCTTTTTTGGTAATGTAGGCCATTTAAAAATGAACAAGTTAATAATCACGATGCACAGTTGTTGTGTCACCCACATTTTACAGAATATAAAAGACATTGCAAAAGTTTCCAAGACATTTGTATCAGATAAAACCAGAATCTATGCTGTGTGTGCGTGTGTCTGTGTGGGGAAGGTTAAAGAACAGCAACAATGAATATTGACAAGCAGGTCTGTTTTACTTAGATGGGATTGCACTGGAAGAAACTTCATTTGATTTACCTTTAATTAGATTCTGTTTTTCAGTGAGACTTTCTAATTTTTCAATTAGCAATTAGTGTCTGATGAGCATTACCCCAGTCAGCCTTACTCAAAACGCAGATGTGTTCTCCCTCCCCGCAACCACTAATTATACACAATGTGACTATAAGCAAAAATCAATCATTGAATCTTGGACTTGAGAAGTAAACAGAATTCTAGCACTAATCTTTAATGGTTAGTTTCTTTGTAATTTACATATTTATCGATGCTATTTATTATGGGGTTTCTTTTTTAAATTAAAAGTGACTGTTTCAGGTAAAATGCCGTTAGTTCCTAAAGATATTGGCCTGGATTTTGTGGTAAGAATAATGGTGAGGCTATCAATGCTTACCGTTACTAAAGAGTAAATCGGATAACAAATTCTGGCATCCGCACATGCGCAGTTAAATATGGAAATCAGGAGGTTGCTGTCCGAGTTGCCCTGCTCCTCCACAAGTTGCGCTATACTCGACATTCACATACATGCAACAGTGTGAAGTTGGGGTACTTGTGTGATAGATACCCACTAAACATATCAGAAAAATTTAGGGCTTTTCCATTCAAGAGTATGTGATTTTTTAACGGCATGATAAGTCTTAATTATTGCCAAACAACCTCTGTGGCACTGAAAATTTACTTTTACAAGTGTGGAGTCTCATTTCTGCAGATTTTAATTGTTGTTGGAGATTTTTTAAATAAAAAAAATTAAAATTAAAAAATTACTTTTTCTTTCTGTCTCTTTTATCTCTCTCTCTTAATCCCATATTTCTTCCCCTCTGTTTATTTCACTTTCTGTACATGATTTTACATTGAATTAAATATTCTAACTTACACTTCCCGGTTTAGACTTTGCGGCCGTCATTTCCCGAGTGGAGTCGGGTTGGCTTGTCGGTTGGTTCCAGTTCTGCTGCCGGTTTAATCCACTCTGTATTAAGTATTTTGCCTTAACTGGGCTTATTAAGCTTGTCGTGCGAGTTGCCCGGCCCAATCAGTGGGTTCAGGTCTGTTGCTCGCCTCTGCTGACGTCTTCCATTCAGCTGCATTTAAGGGGCCCATGCAGCCTTGTGATTTCTCCTTCATGTTATGATGCTCTTCAGTGTGGCAGATAGAGAGATGAGTGGGTCAAGATCAAAGGCCTCTCCACGATTTGATGATGACTCCCTCCATGCTCTTGTGGAGGGAGTGAGAGGGCACAAAGAGGTACTGTTCCCCTCAAATGGACGGAGGAAGCCTCCTCAGCAAACCAAAGTAGCCTGGCTGCAAATTGCTGAGGAGGTGAGCGCCAGGTCTTTGTGTTCACGCACCTGGGTTCAGTGCCGCAAAAGGGTCAATGATCTGCTACGCACAGCAAAAGTGAGTATAACATCACACTTACCTTCAATCTGCTCCCCATCTCCTCTCATCACCAGCACTCTGCATTGGCAATCTACTCCTGCACATCCCAACCTACCCTTACATCCCTTGCACCCTTAACCATCCCTCTCACTATGTGCAGAATCACTTCACTATTCTACTATGCACCCCTCACACTCGCTATCACTGTTATGCAATGGCAACAACTAACAACACACAGAGAGGGACCTTGGTACTGGCACCTCACTCCATCTTTGTCTCCCTCTAAGCATCTATGTTATGGATTCTCTACACTCACTCCAACATTCTCGCTCAAACTCCACTTGTCTCCCTCATTGCAGGAAAAGGGAGCCCACAATAAGAGGGAGAGGGGCAGGACAGGAGGAGGGCCACCTTCATTGGCGCACTTGACCACCGCTGAGGAGGCTGCAATTGACATTGTCAGAGTTGCTGAGGAGCTGGAAGTGGGGGACGGAGAGATGGGCGCAGTAGAGCAAGCTGGTGACAGACTAGGTTTGCAACCCTCTCATTTAGATTGCATGAGTGACTGATATGGCATCTGATGTTCATACAGATTGAGTTCTGATCATCTGCATAGTGGGATGTGTCTGCTACGTTAATATCACATGTGTAACTTATGCCTTTACTCCCCCACAGGACCATCAAGAGCCTCCCTCCTCACTGTCCAGGAGGAAGAGCCAGAAGACTCCTCAGAGGAAGCTGCAACTCCTGAGGGTGCTGCGTCAGCAGAGTAGAGTGCACCCAGCACCAGCGCAGAGACGTGCACCTTGGTGGGTCATTCGCGAGATAGATTAGTGTTGTCACCTGATGTATCACAGCTCACAAGTGAGCATCAGCAGATGGTGGAGACAGGGACAGCAGAGGAGAGTCCTCGTCGGAGGGCGCTGGACGCTGCTAGCTCTGCTCAGCTGCATGTGGACGCAGTGCCTCTGGGGCCATCCAGAAAGAAAGCGGTGCTGGAACTTCAGGAGCAAGTGCGGGAGTCTCTGACAGGGTTTGCAACCACGGTAACTGCGAGTGTGGAGAGAATGGAGGAGTCCATCTCAAACAGGAGCAATGCGGTGGTGCACTCAATGGCGAATGTAGGTACCACCATGGAAAGCATGGCAACCTCATGGAGGACATAAATCTCCAGACGCAAATGAACATGGTAACTCTTCAAAATAGATAGTCTGCTATGGAGGATAGGTGGGCATCTATTAAGGAAAGGAGCCAGAGGTACATGGACATCCCTGTTATGAGGACTGTGAGTACAGAGACGAGTCCTCATGGCCCCACTGATGTGCAGCAACGTGCTTTCCAGCTACTTGCTATCAGTGAAGTGCAGGTGACCCATGAGAGGGATGTTGGTGGTGGACAACAAAGAAGTGTGGGCTCCTCTCCAAGCGCTCACACTCCCATGCCACTGCAGAGCCCTCGGTCAGAGCCCACGATTCCTCACCCAACTGAGATGGCCGACTCTGCCCCTGCACAGCCGCAGGAGGAGCAGACCGTTGTCGAGCCCTGCCAGGCTCCCAAAGCCAAAGGCGTCGAAGCAGGCGCAGCATGGAAGTGAGAAAGCTGTCTCAACATCTGCTGAAGCCCAGGGGAAGCTCCCCGTAGAAGCACGCGTAAGAGAAAGTTAACACACAAATAGTCACAAGGGTAGTCACTTGGGTGTTTTGACATAAAACAAAGTGAAGATTGTCATCATTATTTCAAGTGTGATAAAGAGATGCGTTGGCAAAGCTTCAAAGAGTTGGCCTATGTGTGCTCAGAAATGGAAGTGTCACAGTGAGGGGTCAGGGCACCTTTCATCTGTAATGAGGGTGCTGAGAGTGATAGGAAGCCACATTTTATTGTACAGATGCTGTATGGTGTGTTAAGAAGGTTGGCCAGACACTCATTTCCATGTGCCAGCCACATGTGTTGGCTACGTTAACTTATGTGAATCTGGCATGGATTAGTGCATCCCTTGCCTCACGGCCAGCAATGTGCTCACATGCTGGTGGAACTGGCACATGCGCCTCCGCAAGGTCTTCCTCATCTGCATCCTCCTCCTCCTCTGAGGAGGAGGAGGCTGTGCGCTCAGCCACTTGTTCCTCAGGCAATGGTGTCGGGAGCGATGAGACCGGAGGTCCAGTGAGTATTTGAACTCACTTTCGCGGGCTTTTCATTCACAGGCTGGTGTCGGGAGCGACGAGACCGGAGGTCCAGTGAGTATTTGAACTCACTTTCGCGGGCTTTTCATTCACAGGCTGGTGTCGGGAGCGACGAGACCGGAGGTCCAGTGAGTATTTGAACTCACTTTCGCGGGCTTTTCATTCACAGGCTGGTGTCGGGAGCGACGAGACCGGAGGTCCAGTGAGTATTTGAACTCACTTTCGCGGGCTTTTCATTCACAGGCATACCAATCTCAGACCGGCGGCGGCGTTCCAGAGCCACGTCACAATTCAAAATGTGACGCGGGCAGGAGGGAGCAGCTGATTGGGTGAGTACGGCTAGGTAAGTATTTATACTACTCTATAGTTTGACAGTTAAGGTTCATAGTTTATAAAGTTTAGAAGGTCTTAATTTTGTGGATATAGTTTCTAGTGCTAGTAACCAAGGGCCCTTGAGTATATCATTTAATTGAGTGTAATTGGTGGTATTGATTTGATTTAATTTAAGTTCAATTAATTAAAGGGTAAGTCATGACAGGACAGCCCAGCCCTGTGTTATGCTCCTCCTGCTCGATGTGGGAAATCAGGGACACTTCCGGTGTCCCTGACAACCATGTGTGCGTGAAGTGTATCCAGCTGCAGCTACTGACAGAACGCTGGAGCTGCGAATGGATGCGTATTGGAGCATTCGCGATGCTGAGAACCTCGTGGATAGCATGTTTAGAGAGTTGGTCACACCGCAGGCAAAGGGTGCACAGGCAGGAAGCAAATGGGTGACCACCAGGCAGAGTTAGAGGTGCAGGCAGGTAGTGCAGGGGTCCCCTGTGGACATTCCCCTCTCAAACAGATATACCACTTTGAATACTGTTAGGGGGGATGACTTATCAGGGGAAGGCAGCAGCAGCCAACTTCCTTGCACCATGGGTGGCTCTGCTGCACAGGCTGGGAGGAAAAAGAGTGGAAGAGCTATAGTGATAGGGGACTCAATTGTAAGGGGAATAGATAGGCATTTCTGCGGCCGCAACCGAGACTCCAGGATGGTGTGTTGCCTCCCTGGTGCAAGGGTCAAGGACGTCTCAGAGCGGCTACAGAACATTTTGGAGGGGGAGGTTGAACAGCCAGCTGTCGTGGTGCACATAGGCACCAACGATATAGGTAAAAAAGGGGATGAGGTCCTAAAAGCAGAATATAGAGAGTTAGGAGGTAAATTAAAAAATAGGACCTCAAAGGTAGTAATCTCAGGATTGCTACCAGTGCCACGTGCTAGTCAGAGTAGAAATAGGAGGATATTTCAAATGAATACGTGGCTAGAGGAATGGTGCAAGGGGGAGGGATTCAAATTCCTGGGACATTGGAACCGGTTCTGGGGGAGGTGGGACCAGTACAAACCGGACGGTCTGCACCTGGGCAGGGCCGGGACCGCTGTCCTAGGGGGAGTGTTTGCTAGTGCTGTTGGGGAGGGTTTAAACTAAAGTGGCAGGGGGTTGGGAACCTGAGCAGGGAGACAGAGGAAAGCGTATCAGGAAGGGACAGAAGGTATGGAGTAAAAGGTAAAGTGTTAAAAAAGGAAAAAGCAGGAACTAAGTGTCACAAAACATATTTGATAGTTCTTTATCTGAATGCACGTAGCATTCATAACAAAATGGACGAGTTAACGGCACAAATAACTGCGTATGGGTATGATCTTGTGGCCATTACAGAAACATGGCTGCAGGGTGACAACGACTGGGAATTAAATATGCCAGGGTATTTAACAATCAGGAAGGACAGGCAGGAAGGAAGGGGAGGTGGGGTGGCTATGTTAATAAAGGAAAGAATCACTGTAATACAGAGAAATGATATTGGGTCAAAGGATCAGGATAATGAAACAGTTTGGGTGGAGATAAGGAATAATAAGGGGAAAAAAACACTAGTGAGAGTAGTATATAGGCCTCCTAATAGTTGCAACTCTGCTGGAAGAAGTATTAATCAGGAAATAGTTGGGGCATGTAATAAGGGAACAGCTATAATTATGGGGGATTTTAACTATCATATTAACTGGACAAATCAAATTGGGCAGGGCAGCCTTGAGGAAGACTTTATTGAGTGTATTTGGGATGGATTTCTTGAGCAGTATGTAACTGATCCTACAAGGGGGCAAGCAACCTTGGACCTGGTCCTGTGTAATGAGTCAGGATTAATTAATAATGTCCTAGTTAAGGATCCCCTTGGAATGAGTGACCATAACATGGTTGAATTCCATATCCAATTAGAGGGTGAGAAGGTTGGTTCTCAAACAAGCGTACTGAGCTTCATTAAAGGAGACTATGATGGTATGAGAGCAGAATTGATTAAAGTGGACTGGGAAAATGGATTAAAGGGTAAGATGGTACATGAGCAGTGGTGTTCATTTAAGGAGTTATTTTACAACTTTCAAAAAATATATATTCCACTGAGGAAAAAAGGGTGTAAAAGAAATGACAGCCATCCGTGGCTAAGTAAAGAAATTAAGGATAGTATCTGACTAAAAACAAGGTCATATAAGGTAGCCAAACTTAGTGGGAGGATAGAAGATTGGGAAGTCTTCAAAAGACAGCAAAAAGTAACTAAAGGATTGATTAAGAAAGGGAAGATAGATTATGAAAATAAATTAGCAAAAAATATAAAAACAGATAGCAAGAGTTTCTATAGTTATATAAAAAGAAAAAGGGTGGCTAAGGCAAACGTAGGTCCCTTAGAGGATGAGACTGGGAAATTAATGGTGGGAAACATGGAGATGGCAAAATTGCTGAACAAATATTTTGTATCAGTCTTTACGGTAGAGGACACTAAGAATATCCCAACACTGGACAAACAGGGGGCTCTGGGGGGGAGGAGCTAAATACGATTAAAATCACTAAGGAATTGGTACTCAGTAAAATAATGGGACTCAAGGCAGATAAATCCCCTGGACCTGATGGCTTACATCCTAGGGTCTTGAGGGAAGTGGCAGTAGGGATTGTGGATGCTTTGGTAATAATTTTCCAAAATTCCCTGGACTCAGCAAAGGTCCCGGCAGATTGGAAAACTGCTAATGTAACACCCTTATTTAAAAAGGGTAGTAGGCAGAAGGCTGGAAATTATAGACCAGTTAGCCTAACATCTGTGGTGGGTAAAATTTTGGAGTCTATTATTAAGGAGACAGTAATGGAACATTTAGATAAACATAATTTAATAGGACAAAGTCAGCATGGCTTTATGAAGGGGAAGTCATGTCTGACAAATTTGCTTGAGTTCTTTGAGGACATAACGTACAGGGTGGATAAAGGGGAACCAGTGGATGTAGTGTATTTAGACTTCCAGAAGGCATTCGACAAGGTGCCACATAAAAGATTATTGCTCAAGATAAAAAATCACTGGATTGGGGGTAATATTCTGGCATGGGTGGAGGATTGGGACTATACTCATTGGAGTTCAGAAGAATGAGAGGCGATCTTATTGAAACATATAAGATTGTGAAGGGGCTTGATCGGGTGGATGCGGTAAGGATGTTCCCAAGGATGGGTGAAACTAGAACTAGGGGGCATAATCTTAGAATAAGGGGCTGCTCTTTCAAAACTGAGATGAGGAGAAACTTCTTCACTCAGAGGGTAGTAGGTCTGTGGAATTTGCTGCCCCAGGAAGCTGTGGAAGCTACATCATTAAATAAATTTAAAACAGAAATAGACAGTTTCCTAGAAGTAAAGGGAATTAGGGGTTACGGGGAGCGGGCAGGAAATTGGACATGAGGCTGAGTTCGGATTGGTCAAGGCCCTGTGGGTGGCGGAGCGGGCCCAGGGGCTGAGTGGTCGGGTCCTGCTCCTACTTCTTGTGTTCTTTAGATTTGAGGTTAGGTTCAGATCAGCCATGATCTTATTGAATGGCGGAGCAGGCTCGAGGGGCCGATTGGCCTACTCCTGCTCCTATTTCTTATGTTCTTATGTAAGCCACAATGCTGTGTGATGTTGTGCAGTGCACAGCAGACCACGATGATTCTGGAGACCCTGCTGTGTGATGTTGTGCAGTGCACAGCAGACCACGATGATTCTGGAGACCCTGCTGTGTGATGTTGTGCAGTGCACAGCAGACCACGATGATTCTGCAGACACTGCTGTGTGATGTTGTGCAGTGCACAGCAGACCACAATGATTCTGGAGACCCTGGCTGGTGAGTACTGTAGGGTTCTACCAGATCTGTCGAGGCATCTGAAGCGCATTTTGAGCAAGCCGATGGTTTGCTCTGTGGTGCTTCTGGTGGAAATGTGGCTCACATTGTAGCGCTCCTCAGCTTCATTTGATGGCCTCCTCATCGGTGTCATTAGTCACATCTTCAGGGGATAGCCCTTGTCTCCAAGTAGCCATCCGGAAAGTTGGGTTGGCGGATTGAACAGCTGAGGCACAGTAGATGAACGAGTCATGGCAACTGCCAGGGAACAGGCATAATATTTGCACAATTGTATTAATGATGTATTAATGGGACTGAAAGCCGATAAATCCCCAGGGCCTGATAATCTGCATCCCAGAGTACTAAAAGAGGTAGCCATGGTAATAGTGGATGCATTGGTTGTCATCTTCCAAAATTCTATAGATTATGGAACAGTTCCTGCAGATTTGAGGGTGGCAAATGTAACCCCACTATTTAAAAAAGGAGGGAGAGAGAAAACAGGGAACTACAGACCGGTTAGCCTAACATCAGTAGTAGGGAAATTGCTAGAGTCTATTATAAAGGATGTGATAACATGACACTTAGAAAATATCAATGGGATTAGACAAAGTCAACATGGATTTATGAAAGGGAAATCATGTTTGACAAACCTACTGGAGTTTTTTGAGGATGTAACTGGTAGAATAGATAAGGGAGAACCAGTGGATATGGTGTATTTGGATTTTCAGAAGGCCTTTGATAAAGTCCCACATAAGAGGTTAGTGTGCAAAATTAAAGCACATGGGATTGGGGGTAATATACTGGCATGGATTGAAAATTGGTTAACAGACAGGAAACAGAGAGTAGGAATAAATGGGTCTTTTTCGTGGTGGCAGGCGGTGACTAGTGGGCTAACGCAGGGATCAGTGCTTGGGCCCCAGCTATTCACAATATATATCAATGATTTGGATGAGGGAACGAAATGTAATATTTCCAAGTTTGCTGACGACACGAAACTAGGTGGGATTGTGAGTTGTGAGGAGGATGCAAAGAGGATTCAAGGCAATTTAGACAAGTTGAGTGAATGGGCAAATACATGGCAGATGCAGTATAATGTGGATAAATGTGAAGTTATCCACTTCGGTAGGAAAAACAGAAAGGCAGAGTATTATTTAAATGGTGATAGATTGGGAAATGTTTATGTACAAAGGGACCTGGGTGTCCTTGTACACCAGTCACTGAAAGCAAACATGCAGGTGCAGCAAGCAGTTAGGAAAGCAAATGATATGTTGGCCTTCATTGCAAGAGGATTTGAGTACTAGAGCAAGGATGTCTTACTACAGTTATACAGGGCCTTGGTGAAACCACACCTGGAGTACTGTGTGCAGTTTTGGCCTCCTTACCTAAGAAAGGATATACTTGCCATAGAGGGAGTGCAGCGAAGGTTCACCAGACTGATTCCTGGGATGGCAGGACTGTCGTATGAGGAGAGATTGGGTCGACTAGGCCTGTATTCACTAGAGTTTAGAAGAATGAGAGGGGATCTCATTGAAACATATAAAATTCTGACAGGGCTAGACAGACTGGATGCAGGGAGGATGTTTCCCCTGCCTGGGGGGTCTAGAATGAGGGGTCACAGTCTCAGGATACGGGGTAGGACATTTAGGACTGAGATGAGGAGAAATTTCTTCCCTCAGTGGGTGGTGAACTTGTGGAATTCTCTACCACAGAAGGCTGTAGAGGCCAAGTCACTGAATATATTTAAGAAGGAGATAGATAGATTTCTAGACACAAAAGGCATCAAGGGGTATGGGGAGAGAGCGGGAATATGGTATTGAGATAGAGGATCACCCATGATCATATTGAATGGCGGAGCAGGCTTGAAGGGCCGAATGGCCTTCTCCTGCTCCTATTTTTCTATGTTTCTATGTTCTTCCTGTGGTTACACACCAGCTGCACATTAAGGGAGTGGAAGCCCTTGCGGTTGACAAATACAGCTGGGTTGTGATGGGGTGCCGTAATGGCCACATGTGTGCAGTCAATGACGCCCTGCACCCTTGGGAAGCTTGCCATATTTGCAAAGCCAACCGCACGCGCGGTAACACTTGCTTCATCCATGGAGAAGTGGATGTAATTGTGCGCCTTTGCAAAGAGGGCATCGGTAACCTGCGTGATGCAAGTGTGTGCGGCCAACTGGGGAGATGCCGCTGATGTCTGCTGCTAATCCCTGGAAGGATACTGAAGCAAAGAAGTTGAGTGCAGTGGTGACTTTGACAGCCACTGGTAAGGAGTGTCCACCCGCTCCTCTGGGCTCCAAGTGTTGGTGCAGCATTGCGCAGATGGCAGCGACTACCTTTCGCGGAAGTCTCAGCCTCCTTTGGCACTGCTGCTCACTTATGTTGAGGAAGCTCATCCTTGGCCTGTAAAGCCTGTGTTGGGGGTATCTCCTGCGGCGCGGTGCAGCCCTGCGCTGACGCCCTCTGCCCTGTGCAGCATCAGGTGGATGAGGAGAAGGTTGGCGCTCCTGTTGTTGCTGCTGCTGTTGTGCCTGGTTCTGCTGCTGCCGCGGCTGCTCTCCCTCCGATTCTGAGGACCAGGATGAGAGGTATAAATGGCTCCCATTCCGCTGGTATATATCTCAGTTGAGGAAGAGATGTTATAAGCGCTCAGTCAATGTGGGGAGAGGGTTTTCCAAGGAGGTCACAGTGCATATGGATCCCAGCTTAAACACTCACAACCTCAATAGACCTGCAAAATGTGTTACAAAACCTTAAAACACAAAGTTCTGGCATCTGAAAGTCAGCCATGTTGCAGGTCCGCTTTTATGCTGCAGGAGCAGCTGTCAAGAATTCAGGTAGTTGCTGAACCCGGCACAATCAGCTGGCGTGTTTGTCGCACGACGTGGAACACGCTAAAAATGTAGTAAAATGGAAAGAGCCTGTAAAAATGGGATTATCCAGGCACTTAACAAGCTGTTAACTGCCTTAAGTGCCTCTCCCGCCGTTTGGTGTCGGGTCTGATCGGGACTCGCAGACCCGACACTTTGCAAGGATGCGTGGAGGTGGGATGGTGGCGGGTTCGCAACCCACCATCAATCATTTAGATTTTTACTACTGACCCGCCTCCAAACCCGCCCTCTGAGCGCCGGCAAAATCGCGGCCTGCGTGTCTCAGTAAGGGTTCTTGAATCTGAGGGGACATGTTGTTGCTTGCCCAGATCCCCTGTAGAGGGCACTCTCATTACCACAATTCGCACTGTAAAAGCCCACAGAGCCTCTGTGGGCAAGTGCAAGTGCAATGAATGGTGAGCGCCGTTCGTTTGCCACTGACTGTAAAATCCAGGCCATTCGGTCTTTTATTCACGGTTTAAGACATGGTAGCCATAACATTGCTGCTCTGTCTCTGCTGGCAATGGCTTGCTCCTTTAAAGCAAAATCGAAGCATCATAGAATTCCCGGCATTGTTTGCGTATCAGGCATACAGATGGCGTATGGTGTAAGTCTACGTAATCGGCAGTCTTGAGGATAGGCAAAAGCCGGCCAGCAGCTGATATAAACAATGTTTGGTTTCGTCAAGTCAAAATACAACAGAGGCCTCTGCAGCTAGAAGCTCAGGGTGTTGCCCTTTAAGATGAAACTAATCAACGTCTCACATCATACCAGTGAGAACATTGTGATTTAAGAGATAAATGGGAGGAATGCTTTTGGTAGAAGCAGGTTATCGCACTCGCTGGGGATTCTTGGATCAGTGGTGCTAAAATATATTGAGTACTTGTGATGGGATTCCTTGAGGCCTGCACCATACAAGGGAAGCCTGGAGCCTCTGTTTGGGCAGCAAAGAACATTGGCTACAGAAGCTGCAAGTGTCTCTGAGGGGAAACCTGGAGTGACTGTCAAAGAGACCTGGAGCAATGTCTGACAGATGATGCATGCACCAGGGGTGACAAATCTAGTGAGCATGAACAGGCTGAAGTATGCAATCTGCAAACGCCTACAGCAACATTGCAGGGAAAATTGAAGAATCATTTGGGAGGTCAGGTATATTCCTCAGGGCCTTGCATTCTTCAGGAACTAGATAAGCTGACTTCTAAAGCATGAGTGACAAGTACTGTGTGCAATTTATGTTTAAAGAACAGCAGAAATATGAAGAATATATTTGCCACCTAGGTGGAACCATAACGTTATGAATTGAAGGGGCAAGAGTATAGCCAGGATAGCAAATGGTGGGACGGTTAAGTTCTGGTAAGTAGGCAATGCTGGACAAAACATCACTTGTATAGTTATTTGCCTCTTGTAATATAATTGTAACGGTGTTATATAAGTGTGTTTCTGTGTCAGACTCACTGTATTTTCAAGTACAGTTAAAGGTCACTTGATAAATGTTACTAACCATACTACAGAATTACCATTCCTGTAAATCTAATTACAGTTTATCATATTTTATTTCAAGCTTTAGAAAATACCCTCAGTTTGCCTCCATTCAATCTGAACATTCGATACTTGTTTATTACAGGAGAGAATCGGCACAGTACTTGCTAACCGTTGAAACAATAGCACTGCTGTGATTGGCCATTAAAATGTTGTCAAACCCCTGGTAATTTCGCTCAGAACAGTCATTAGGAAACATAATTGTTTCTCTGCATCTTGTCTTCCTGCTGTGTAGGGTTTAACTTTATCTTTCACCTCAGGTGCCTACAGGAAGTGACAACCCGTAGGTGGTCGGAGGTGGAGTGTGAAGCTGAAGAGAAAAAGCATTTTCTGTGTCAAACCCACTGGCTCATCATACCGGCATTCAGTCGCGCAACTCCGCTCTGAGTATGGCTGATAGCAGTTCGGAACTTGTAATTTGTTATATTTAGAGTAGCAAGCCAAGGTTGGTTTGGAAGTGACTGCAACCTCTATTTGTCACTAAATATAGAATATTCTATGTCCTTTATCGGTATGTTCCCAAAGGGAAGGGTTAAAAATACACCTCAAGCAGTTGTCAATTCACAAAGTCCAAAAATAATTCTAATCACCAAGGTGTAAATGCTTCATGCAAATCGATTCCGGGATTATCTTGTGCCACAGCGGAACACAGGACACTAATGCAGGTGGAATCCGCAATGCAAAATGCAGATCTAGAATTAGCCAAAGTATGGAAAGAGGCTCATAAATATTAAATAAGAGGGAAAAAAGGAATTGGATAAATAATTAAAGGGGAACATTTTCAGGGCTATGGGGAAAGAGCAGGGGGAGTGGGACGAATTGGCTCGCTCTTTCAAAGAGCCGGCACAGGCCCGATGGGCCGACTGGCCTCCTTCTGTGCCGTATCATTCTGTGATTCTATGGGCTGGATTTTGTCATTGGGGGCGGGCTGGGGGCGGGTCAGGTGGTCGGCGGGTCACGACCCCGCCTCCGATGTGAGGCGGGATAATTGAGCAATTTTGCCCTAATTGGGCACTTGATTTCCAGCGTGTGGGAACCCCTGGCCCAATGAGTATTTTGGTGCTGCAACTTGCCTCTGATGACGTCATCTATGAAGCTGCATTTAAGGCCTGCAAGCAGCCTTGGTTCTTTTTCTGCCTTACAACTTTAGCATCATACTTCTGAGGGATTCGTGCTCCAATCATGTCAAGCAGCTGACCAAAGTGTGCACCCCGGTTCGATGAGAACTCCCTCCAAGTTCTGGTGGAGGGAGCAAGAGCGAATAAGGAAGTGCTGTTTCCTTCTTCAGGGATGAAAAAGCCTCCACAACAGACCAAAGCTGTGTGGCTGCAAGTGGCACAGGAGGTGAATGCCATCTCAATGTGCAGCAGAACCTGGCTGCAGTACAGAAAGAGGTTTCATGACTTTCTCCACACAGGAAAAGTGAGTATTCCATCCACATGACCCTCAATCTGATCCCCATCGCCTCTCATCACCAGCACTCTGCTTTGTCAACCTCCTCTTCCACATCCCACTTTACCCTTACATCCCTGCACCCTTAACCATTCCCTCTCTCTGTATGTTCACATTCACTTAACTATTTGACTATGCAGCCCTCACACTCCCTATCACTGTGATGTAATGACAACAACTTACAACACACAGGGAGGGCCCTTGGTATTGGCACCTCACTCCATCTTTGTGTCCTTCTAAGCATCTATGCTATGGAGTCTCTACACTCACTCCTTCATTCTCACTCAAACTCCACTTGTGTCCCTCATTGCAGGAAAAGAGAGCCCACAATAAGAGGGAGAGGTCGAGGACAGGAGGAGGGCCACCCCCAAAAACTCAGCTCAGCACTGCAGAGGAGGCGGCCCTGGAGATCGTGGGAGTCGAGGAGGATGCGCAAGTGGGGGACGGACAGACGGGCGCATCAACGCAAGCTGGTGACAGAATAGTTTTTCATCTCTCTCATTGACATTGCATGAGTGACTGATCTTGATTCTAACGCTCTAACAGATTGACTTATGATCATCTGCACAATTCAATGTGCATGCAACGTTTATCTCACATGTCTAACTCTTTACTTTACTCCCCCACAGGACCATCGAAAGCCCCCCTCCCCACTGTCCAGGAGGAACAGCCTGAGCCCCCAGACTCCTCAGAGGAAGCAGCAACCTCTGAGGGTGCAGCGTCAGCAGAATTAAGCACACCCAGCACCAACGCAGACACTCACACCTCGGTGGGACCTTCGGGAGATAGAGTAGAGTTGTCACCTGGTGTATCACAGCTCACAAGTGAGCATCAGCAGATGATGGAGACAGGGACAGCAGTGAAGAGTCCTCGTCGGAGGGCGCAGGACTCTCCCAGCTCGGCTCAGCTGCATGTCGACCCTGTGCCTCCAGATCCATCCAGAAGGAGAGCGGTGCTGGAACTCCAGGAACGGATGCAGGAGTCTCTGGCAGGTTTTGTCTCCAGGGTCACTGCGAGGGTGGAGAGAATGGAGGAGTCCATCGTTAACATGAGCAGAGCCTTTGCGGAGGCATTGGCGCATGAACGCATCACCATGGAAAGGATGGCAAACTCTGTGGAAAGGATAGCTACCTCTGTGGTAAGGCTGGCTACCGTAGAGGAGAGGATGGCTACCTTAGAGGAGAGGATGGCTATGGTAGAGGATAGGATGGCCACGGCCATGGAGGAGCATAGTCACCAGGGTCTTGAAAACATGGTCATTGTTCAGAATAGACTGACATCTCTTGAGGAGCGATGGTCAGCTATTGAGCAGAGAAACCAGACCTTCATGGAAGTCCTCTGGAGTAGGACTTCCAGTGCAGAAACGGGTCCTCATGGCCCCCCTGAAGTGCAACAAGGTGCTGTCAAGCCACTTGCTGGCTCTGAAGTGGGGCTGACCCATGAGAGGGATGTTGGTGGCAGAGAACAAGGAAGTGAGGGCACCTCTCCAAGCACTCACACGACCATGCCACTGCAGAGCCCTCGGACAGAGCCCCACCAGTGTCCTCACCCAACTAAGTTCGGCGTCTCAGCCCCTGCATAGCCGTAGGAGCAGCAGACTGCTGCCAAGCCCTCACAGGCTCACAACCCTAGAGGACGCCCGCCAAAGGTGTTGAGGCAGGAGCAGCAAGAAAGTGAGCAAGGGGCCTCCACATCTGCTGAAGCCACAGGGGAAGCACCACATAGGAGCACGCGTAAGAGGAAGATAAAGAACAAGTAGTCACAAGGGTAGTCACTTGGGTGTTCTGTTGTGTTTATTTTTCAAAAGCCATCCGTGACTTTATGTGACAAAAAAACTTGATGGCAAACTGTTGAAGTTGTGGGCTGTGTCATTTTGCAAATGGGACTTCCACATTGAGGGCTTAGGGCGACTTGCAATTGTCAGTATGGTGGTCAGAGTGATAGGAATGCACAGGTTCTTGGCCACTGTCGATGCTCTGGTAAGAAGGTGCGAGGCAAAAGTGTTTGATTGGGCAGTCTAAGCAAATCTGGCCAAGATGAGTGCGTCCCTTGCATCCCGGGCAGCAATGTGCTCGAGTGCTGCTGCCGCTGGTTGATGCGCCTCCGCAAGCTGTTCGTTGTCGCTCTCCTCCTCCTCATCATCATCATCCTCATCCTCATCTGAGGAGGCTATGCGCTGAGCCATTTGTACCTCAGGCATCTGCAAGCCACGATGCTGTGCCATGTTGTGAAGTGCACAGCAGACCACGACGATTCTGGAGACCCTGGCTGCTGAGTACTGCAGGGCTCCACCTGTTCTATCAAGGCATCTGAATCGCATCTTCAGCAAGCCGATGGTTTGGCGATTATGGGCTGGAGTTGTAGTGCTCCTCAGCTTCATTGGATGGCCTCCTCAACGGCGTCATTAGCCACGTCTTCAGGGGATAGCCCTTGTCTCCAAGTAGCCATCCAAAAAGTTGGTCTGGTGGACTGAAGAGCGGAGGCACACTAGACTGGCACAGGATGAAAGAGTCATGGCAACTTCCAGGGTACTTGGCACAAACATGCAAAATTTCCTTCTTGTGATCACACACCAGCTGGACATTGAGGGAGTGGAAGCCCTTGCGGTTGACAAAAATACCTGCATTGTGATGGGGTGCCTTAAGGGCCACATGTGTGCAGTCAACGACGCCCTGCACCCTTGGCAAGCCTGCCAGATTAGCAAATCCAATCACACACGTGGTTACACTTGCTTGATCCTTGGAGAAGTTGATGTAATTGTGCGCGATGGCAAAGAGGGCATCGGTTTCCTGCGTGATGCAAGTGTGTGCAGCCGCCTGGGAGATGCCGCTGATGTCTGCTGATGATCCCTGGAATGAGCCTGAAGCAAAAAAGGTGAGTGTGGTGGTGACTTTGACGGCCACTGGTAAGGGGTGTCCACCTGCTCCTCTGGGCTCCAGGTCTTGCTGCAGCATTGCGCAGATGTCACCCACTACCTCTCGCGAAAGTCTGAGCCTCCTTTGGCACTGCTGCTCAGTCATGTTGAGGTAGCTCATCCTCTGTCTGTAAACCCTGTTTTGGGGGTATCTCCTGCGGCGATGTGCTTCCATGCGCTGGCGCCTTCTGGCCTGTGCAGCTTCAGGTGGGTGAGCAGCAGCTTGGCGCTCCTGTTGTTGCTCCTGCTGTTGGTGCTGCTGTTGTTCCGGGTGCTGCTGCTGCCGCGGCTGGTCTTCGTCCAAATCTGATGTCAAGGAGGAAAGGAAATAAATGGTTCCCATGCTTCTGGTATATACCTCAGTTGAGGAAGCGCTCAGTCAAGGTGGGGAGAGTGGTTTCCCAGGAGGTCACACTGCAGATGGATCTCAGCCTCAAAACATCCACAATGAGTAGGCCTGCTAAAAGTTCTCCCATACCTGAGAAAACAAAGTTCTGCTACCTGCAAATGATCAGTGTTGAAAAGTCCTTTTAATGGTGGAGCTGCAGCTGTTAGTAAGCCATCCACTTGTGAGGGCGCCAGGATTAACTGGCGTGTTCCAGAGGAGACGTGCAGCACGGGGGAAATGTGTTAAAGTTAGAAAGGCCTCTCAAAATGGCATTATAGAGGCAATTAAGTGCTCGTTAAGGGCCTTAAGGGCCTATCCCGCCTCTTGGAGGCGGGACCGAAACGGGGTCTGAAAGGCCGCTTTTGGGAAAATTGATCAGAGGCGGGCTGGAGGCGGGATCTGAGCTGCCCGCCATTTTTTGCGATTTTAACACCTTACACGCCTCCAAACCCGCCTCCTCGGGCCGGGCAAAAATCCAGCCCTAGCTGGACGAGTGAATGATCCGGCCCTTCTGATTTCACTTTGGTAAATGCGCCTCAGGTTTCTGGCCTCTGATAAAGAAACATTGCGCACAGCGCAACTCACACACATGAAGCTGCAGTAGTTGCTTTTCCTCAGCTTGTCAATTAGAAAGGTGCTTTGCTTTCCTAATTGATTGCTCATAGAAAATTCATTGCAAACCAAATCATTCATGTACAGTTTTGTCACACTGTTAAGTTTTATTTACAATTTCACTTCAAATGTTTAAATTATGAAGTCACTTTGCACCTGGCAGGATAACTAGCAGTAGGCACCGTCGAATATTAAAAAAAGTGCGTGTGGGGGAGTGAGGGATTTTTTTTTTTTATAAATCAGAAGCTGATATGAGAGTTACCAGAGGATAAATAATTAGACTGACACAGACACAGTCAGCTCTGCTTCATTGCACTGTAACCTAATTCCTTTAATTCATTAAAATCTAACTGTGGTAACATGTCCTGACAACTCCTGCTGGGCTGTGGAATCGCGAAGAACTCATTTAAATGTATCTCTGTGAGCATATGCTTGGGTTTAACAACAAGCAGAAATAAGGTTATTTTGATAAGAAAAATATTGATTCTTGCTACCTGGAGAGTGCCTTCCACATTGTTGGTACTAGGCCCACATTACTACCAGGATGAGGATTTACTTCCCATTTCCTTCAGTGGAAATATGCGCCTGTATAATAAGGTCTGAAAGAACTCGCTGCTAAATACCTTATCAGCTTTATCCATGCATCAATGTGCCCGTAACCAAAATTGATAATGGCTGCTCTATTTCAGTGAGGGGTGGAATTCGGTGAATTGATACATAGAAAACCCTAAAAGCTAATTTTCAAAGAATTCGAACCGCGGCAAAGGTCAAGCAAAACTTTGAATTATCTGTGATTTCAACTTACTTTCCTGTATCAAAAAGGTAACAACCCAACAGATTAAAAATAGAAATCTTTATGCCTGTCGTTACATTAAAAAAGACAATTGTCAGCTGTACTCATTGTTAAGCACAGTGTTGCTGCTCAGTGAATTGAGTTGCATCTAAGCTATGGAACAAGTTGCCAAACATGGCTCCACAGTACACAAAATGGCCTGGCTCAGAGCTTCTTCTATTAGCAATACAACTACTGTACCTTTTTCTTATTTGTTCATGGGATGTGGGCGTCGCTGGCAAAGCCAGCATTTATTGCCCATCCCTAGTTGCCCTTGAGAAGGTGGTGGTGAGCCACCTTCTTGAACCGCTGCAGTCCGTGTGGTGAAGGTACTCCCACAGTGCTGTTAGGGAGGGAGTTTCAGGATTTTGACCCAGCGACGATGAAGGAACGGCAATATATTTCCAAGTCAGGATGGTGTGTGACTTGGAGGGGACCTTGGTGGCGGTTTTCCCATGCGCCTGCTGCCCTTGTCCTTCTAGGTGGTAGAGGTCCCAGGTTTGGGAGGTGCTACCGAAGAAGCCTTGGCAAGTTTCTGCAGTGCATCATGTAGATGGTACACACTGCAGCCACGGTGCGGCGGTGGTGGAGGGAATGAATGTTTAAGGTGGTGGATGGGGTGCCAATCAAGTGGACTGTTTTGTTCTGAATGGTGTCAAGCTTCTCGAGTGTCATTGGCAAGGCCAGCATTTATTGACCATCCCTAGTTACCCTTGAGAAGGTGGTGGTGAGCCGCCTTCTTGAACCACTGCAGTCCGTGTGGTGAAGGTACTCTCATCGTGCTGTTAGGGAGTGAGTTTCAGGATTTTGACCCAGCGACGATGAAGGAACGGCGATATATTTCCAAGTCAGGATGGTGGGTGACCTGGAGGGGAACTTGTAGGTGGTGGTGTTCCCATGCGCCTGCTGCCCTTGTCTTTCTAGGTGGTAGCGGGTTTGGGAGGTGCTGTCGAAGAAGCCTTGGCGAGTTGCTGCAGTGCATCTTGTAGACCTCAGCTTAATTTGAATACTGTTCCATCATTACAAAATGTTGTGCACCACCAGCAAGAGCCAGAGTGGTGGACACTGGTTTATACGCATGAGACCCTGAATTTTGTTCTCAGTCATGGTCGGAAACATTGCACTACTGAGGCAAACTTCTTTTCCCAGCAGGAAGGAAATCAGAAGGTGGGGTTCAGGCATACCGAGAGGCAATATTTAACTTTTACAGTATTTACTCTTGCTCCTCCTGGACCAAAAAATATTAAAACTAGCCTTTGCAGAGCTTCTTTGGTTCTAACACTAAAAGGCTAATTTCTATTTGTAAATAATACTTTTAGTTTAAATCAAATTTATCATTTTGTAGTTGTGTTTAGAGTTTTTTTTGGGGGGGTTGGGGGTTGGGGTGTGGGGGGGGGGGGGTGGAGATTAAACCCGCTGACTGAAATCGGTCACCAAATTGTATTCTTCCAATGTCTGACAGCCTCTCTGTTCCATGCCCCCTCCCCCCCAACTCTCTGCTCCAATGTCCTCCTGGACACTCTGCTCCACATTTGTGCTACCAGGCAGACAACCGTCTTAACAAAATTGAACTGCCTTACTGTCTGATCCAAGGCCCTCTTATTTATTCAGAGAATAGATAAAGTCATGGCTCCATGACCAATGTATCCAATTCTGCCCAACATTCAGCCAATAGAGATTCTCATTGCTGAATGACGGTGTCCATGTGATACGACACCACAGTTCTATGGTAAAGAAAAAAGAAAGACTTGCATTTATATAGCGCCTTGCATGACCTCAGGACATCCCAAAGGGTTTTACAGCCAATGAATTAGTTTTGAAGTGTAGTCACTGTTGTAACATAGGAAACACTGCAGCCAAGTTGTGCACAGCAAGATCCCACAAACAGTAGGAACACAGGAACAGGAGCAGGCCATTTAGCCTCTCTAGCCTGTTCCATCATACAATGAGTTCATGGCCGACTAAAGTAATGTGACAATGACCAGGTAAGCTGGGGGATTTTTTAAGTGCTGTTGGTTGAGGGATAAATATTGGCCAGGACACTGGGGATAACTCCCCTGCTCTTCTTTAAAATAATGGCCATGGGATCTTTTATACCAACTTGAAAGGGCAGGTGGGGCCTCAGTATAACATCTCAACTGAAAGACGGCACCTCTGACAGTGCAGCACTCCCTCAGTACTGCACTAGAGTGTCAGCCCAGATTTTGTGCCCAAGAGCTCACCAGGATAACAATTTCACTTCTGATGTATCACTCAATTTCAAAACGGCTCCACCTGACATTCTGCACCAATAGTAACCATCGCCCCTGTGATATCTGCAAAGTTATACTTAGGGACAAATGATATGGCACTCACTCTCTTCAACCAGCTACTGCACTTACCCACCTATCAAGTATCTACCTCATTACTAACTAAATCCCCATTATAAATGGAAAAAACAATTTAAGTAAAAACAAAACTATAATACACAATCATTTGTGAACTTTGTAACTGGCACGATGGCTGACAATGATCATTTCTGTATGTTTCGTGTTCTCATGGTATTGAAATGCCATATTAATATGTATAGCATATTTAGGAAAGATAGAGAGGGATAAAGGGGAGGTGGAGTAGCTGTACTCATTAGGGATAACAAAGTAGAAAAAAGTGACACAGCTATCAGCAAGACAAAAATAGAATCCATGTGGATAGAGATAAAAGATAATAAAGGATCAATCACACTAATAGGAGTAGTCTACAGACCACCTAATAGTGGAAGGGAGGTGGAGGAAGAAATATGCAAACAAATTAGGGAAATGAGTAAAAAATATAGAATAATAATCATGTGGGATTTCAACAACCCTGGCATTAATTGACCAGAAGAGGTAGGTAAAGGGGGTAAGGGAATGGAGTTCCTGCAATATGTACCGGATTCCTTTCTGACCCTATGGGCTGGATTTTCAATGACCCGTGGAGTCGAGTTTGAAGGCGGGGGGG
This sequence comes from Squalus acanthias, assembly GCA_030390025.1. Classification (NCBI taxonomy): domain Eukaryota; kingdom Metazoa; phylum Chordata; class Chondrichthyes; order Squaliformes; family Squalidae; genus Squalus; species Squalus acanthias. Next base: position 11,982,064 of record CM059441.1, on the reverse strand, counting down.
GGGGGGGGGGGGGTGCGGTTAAAGTTGCAGATTCGGGGGTCCCGACCCCATCCCGTCTCCAACCCGCCTCCATGCCAGTTTCTCTGGCGGCGGGTACCCGACCTGTGCTGAGACCAGACTCCCCGAGGCGGGAAGGGATTAGTGACAATTAACTGCCTGTTAACAGGTAGTTAACAGGCAGTTTTTTGCATAATCCCTATTTTCAAAAGAAAAGTGTGGGCTTCCCGACAGGTGGCAACCACTCCAAGTTATCGGGGCGGGCCGTGGGTCTGCAGGGGTTGGAGGGGTCGATATGTCCGGTGGGCAGGTGAGTGATGGGTGCATGTGTGCAGAGGTAAGTGTGTAAGGTAAGTGCTAAGTGTTGGAAAAAGTTTTACTTACCTTAACTTCCTCCTGCAGGTGTCAGCCCTTCAGTTCTCGGGAGTTAGAAATCTCACCGGCACAGAAAGCAGGAAAGCCGTGGTTCTGTCAAAAACTGCAGCCTTCTGTTTTCTGTGCTGGAATGATTTCTAACTCAGCCTGAGAGGAAGGACTGAAGTTAGAAATCATATTGTCAGTGTTTGACAGCTTCACAGAGCTGTCAAACGCTGATATTTCATCTGTCAAAAGCTCTTGACAGATGAAATGTCAATCTGTGACATTACCTGTTGCCGGGTGGCCCTTAATTGGCCTGCTGAGCCCACTGGGCGGGCTCAACAAGGTCAATCAAGGGAAAATACAGTGGGTTGGCCTCATCTCGATGGAGGCGGGTTCACAAGCCAGAATGTGTGATTCCCGACCCCAACCCGACTCCAACTTCAAAATCCAGCCCTATATGTAAGAAGCCCAACAAGGGAAGATTTGCTATTGGATCTAGTACTGAGGAATAAACCAGAACAGATAAAAGAAGTAAAAGTAGGGGAATATCTAGGCAATAGTGACCATAATATAATATACGCTTTAAGATAATAATTGAGAAGGATATAAGTATGATGAAGACCAGGGTAATAGATTGGAGAAAAGCCAATTTTGAGGGGCTGAGAATAGAACCTGAGAAAATAAAATGGACAACAATATTCGCAAACAATGATATAGAACAGCAGTGGGAAAGATTTAAAACGGTGTTCAACAGAGTCAAGGAAAAATATATTCCACTAAAAAACAAGAATAAGCTAAACACGAATGAGACACCATGGATGAATAAAGACATAAGGGAAAAATTGAGGGTGAGGAAAAAGGCATACACTAAGTACATGGACAGCAGGGGAGAGCATGACAAGAGAGAATATGAAGAGATCAGGAGAGAAGTCAAAAAAAATTAGGAAGGCAAAAAGGAACTATGAAATTAAATTATCAAGGAACATAAAACAAAATTGTAAAATATTTTACAGGCACATAAATAAAAAAAGGAAAGTCAGGATGGGAATAGGGCCACTAAGGGATGGACAGGATAATATCACAGGCAGCGATAGAGAGATGACAGAAATATTAAATAATTACTTTGCTTCAGTATTTATCAGGGAGACAGAACAGGTGGACGTAACATCGGATGATGAGATTAGAAATTAGATAACTGCATTTAAAATTAAAACGGGAGAAATATTAATTAAACTAATCAAACTCAAAGAGGATAAATCCTCTGATCTGGATGGATTACATCCAATGCATTTTAAAAGAATCTAGGGAAGAGATAGCAGAGGCATTACTACACATATTTATTAATTCGTTAGAAAAAGGTGTAGTGCCAGAGGACTGGTGGATAGCTAACATAATACCAATATATAAAAAGGGGGATAAAACATGTCCGGGGAATTATAGGCCAGTCAGCTTAACATCGGTGGAAGGAAAAATAATGGAATCCCTACTAAAGGAGAAAATAGAAGAACATCTAGAAACCAAAAATATAATAATGAATAGTCAGCATGGATTTCAAAAGGGAAAGTCTTGCTTGACCAACCTCATTTCATTTTTTGAAGAGGTAGCAGAGAGTGTAGACAAGGGTAATGCAGTAGATCACCGAAGTATATCGCCGATCCTTCATCGTCGCTGGGTCAAAATCCTGGAACTCCCTCCCTAACAGCACTGTGGGAGTACCTTCACCACACGGACTGCAGCGGTTCAAGGCGGTGGCTGCCCAACACCTTCTCAAGGGCAACTAGGGATGGGCAATAAATGCTGGCCCATAAGCGAATTAAAAAAAATAGATGTAATTTATCTGGATTTTCAAAAAGTCTTCGATAAGGTACTACATAATAGACTAATGAATAAGGTCAGAGAATGTGAAGTCAGGGGACGAGTAGCAGAATGGATAACTAGCTGGCTTCAAGACAGAAAGCAGAGAGTAGGGGTAAAGGGTAGCTACTCACAGTGGCAGAAGGTGGGTAGTGGTGTTCCACAAGGATCAGTGCTGGGACCACTGTTGTTCACAATTTATATTAACAATTTAAACTTTGGAATCAAAAACATAATTTCTAAATTTGAGGATGACACCAAATTGGGGGTAGGGGGTAGGGGGTTAATGAATACTGAGGAGGACTGCAACAAATTACAAGAAGACATTAATAAACTTGCAGAATGGGCATATAATTGGCAAATGAAATTCAACACAGATAAATGTGAGGTATTACAGTTTGGTAAGAAGAATAGGGAGGTCACATATTACTTGGAAAGTATGAATCTAAATGGGGTAGAAGAGCAAAGGGATCTCAGAGTACAAATACACAAATCAGTAAAAGTAGGGACACAGGTTAACAAGGCCATAAAAACAGCAAACCAAGCACTAGGGTTTATTTCTAGAGGGACTGAATTGAGAAGTAGAGAAGTTTTGCTAAACTTGTATCGAACCTTGGTCAGACCACACTTGGCGTATTGCGTACAATTCTGGTCACCATATTATAAAAAGGATATAGAGGCACTGGAGAGGGTGCAGAGAAGATTTACAAGGATGATACCTGAAATGCGAGGGTATACCTATCAGGAAAGGATGAACAGCCTGGGTCTCTTTTCTCTTGAAAAGAGAAGGCTGAGGGGTGACTTAATAGAGGTCTTTAAAATTATGAAAGGTTTTGATAGAGTGGATACAGAGAGAGTGTTTCCACTTAGAATCATAGAATCATTACAGCACGGAAGGCGGCCATTCGGCCCATCGAGCCTATGCCGGCTTGCTGCAAGAGCAATTCAGCTAGTCCCACTCCCCCGCCCTTTCCCCGTTGCCCTGCAATTCTTTTCCTTCAGGTACTTATCCAATTCCCTTTTGAAAGCCACGATTGAATCTGCCTCCACCACCCTTTCAGGCAGTTCATTCCACATCATAACCACTCACTGCGTAAAAAAGTTATTCCTCATGTCACCTTTGGATCTTCTGCCAATCACCTTAAATCTGTGACCCTTCAACCAATAAGAACAGTTTCTCTCTATTTACTCTGTCTAGACCCATCATGATTTTGAACACCTCTATCAAATCTCTCAATCATCTCTGCTCAAAGGAGAACAACCCCAGCTTCTCAAGTCTATCCACGTAACTGAAGTCCCTCATCCCTGGAATCATTCTTGTAAATCTTTTCTGCACCCTCTCTAGAGCCTTCACATCCTTCCTAAAGTGCGGTGCCCAGATTTGGACAGAATACTCCAGTTGTGGCCGAACCAGTGTTTTATAAAGGTTCATCATAACTTCCTTGCTTTTGCACTCTATGGGCTGGATTTTGATACTGGGGCGGGTTGGGGTCATGTTATCCACCCGACTGCAATTGGATGTGGGAGATTGATGCAATTTTCACCTAATTGGGCAATTGAGTTCCAGCATGTGGGAACCCATGAACCAGTTAGTGTTTTCAGTCTGAAAGTCGCCTCTGATGATGTCATCATTGCTGCTGCATTGAAGGTCTTCAAACACTGCCTGGCCTTTGCTGTGAGAGGACCTGCAAAATGAGCAGCAGCAGTCCTAAGTCTGCTCCCAGATATTTTTACACCACCACGCCCAGATATGTCTCCTCTCCATCCAACCATATATGCATCCCCACAGCCAGCCAGCCATATCCAAATGTGCTCCCACCAGGTTTCACAATCGTGGTTCAGAACAGGCGTGCTTCACGTACAACAAGGGTTAAAATCACAAAGGCCTTTCAAAATGGCATTATGGAGCCAATTTAGTGCTTGTTAAGGGCCTTAACAGCCTATCCCGCCTCTTAAAGGCGGGACGGAGTTGGGACCAGCAGACACGATTTAATGAAAATTGCGTGGAGGCGGGATGGAGGCAGACTTGTGCCCGCCCGCCAGTTTTCGCAATTTTAACCCCCCACACGCCTCCAAACCCGCCTCCACGGGTCAATGAAAATCCAGCCCAATGCCTCTTTTTATAAAGCCCAGGATCCCGTATGCTTTTTTAACCGATTTCTCAACCTGCCCTGCCACCTTCAACGATTTGTGCACATATACCCCCAGGTCTCTCTGTTCCTGCACCCCCTTTAGAATAGTACCCTTTCGTTTATATTGCCTCTCCTCGTTCTTCCTACTAAAATGTATCACTTCGCTTGTGGAGAAGAGCAAAACTAGAGGGCATCAATATAAGATAATCTCCAAGAAAACAAAGAGAAATTCAGAAGGAACTTCTTTACCCAGAGAGTGGTGAGAATGTGGAACTTGCTACCACAGGGAGTGGTTGAAGCGAATAGTATAGATGCATTTAAGGGGTGGCTAGATAAGTATATGAGGGAGAAGGGAATAGAGGGTTATGCTGATAGAGTTAGATGAGGAAAGACGGGAGGAGGCTCGAGTGGAGCATGGACTGGTTGGGCCGAATGGCCTGTTTCTGTGCTGTATAGCCTAGGTGATCCTATGTAATAATGAACAAGGCCAATTTTCCTCTGCTATCCACCTGGGGAACATTCAGGACCTGGATGCAAAGCAGAGGGAAAAAGGCAAAGATCTCTTATGCCAGATCTTATAAGATGTAAATTTGGTACAGGCTTTGCTTTTACTGCAGAATAACAAAACATTTTATTTCTGAAATTTCTGCCTAAACTGTGCTTGTCTATTCAAATTAAGAATTATTGGTCTACCTACGGGTAATAATTTGGAAAATGACTTACAATATACATTTTTTACTAAACAAAGCAGTGCTGTTCAAAATTATATTAGGCCTGCCGTTTTGGAACTAAGCCAACGTAGGAGCTCCAGCATTACTTCTTTCCTTCCCCTGTTTGACAGTATTGATCTGGTAATGTGATGTGTGGGATCTGACTCCACAGGCTGACTGTTTTATTTGTCAATGTAGCTGCCCGGGGATGTTCATGAAGGCTGAGAGGACCAGCCATTAAATTTACGCTAAAATATAAAACAAACCACAAGGTCCGCGGCACAAATGAGATGAGGTAGAAACATAGAAACATAGAAGATAGGAGCAGGAGTAGGCCATTCGGCCCCTCGAGCCTGCTCCGCCATTCGATGAGATCATGGCTGATCATCCAAACTCAGTACCCTATACCTGCTTTCTCCCCATATCCCTTGATACCTTTCGCTTTAAGAAATATATCTAACTCATTCTTGAATATATTTAATGACTTGGCCTCAACTGCCTTCTGTGGTAGAGAATTCCACAGGTTCACCACTCTCTGGGTGAAGAAATTCTTCCTCATTTCTGTCCTAAATGGCTTACCCCTTATCCTTGGTTCTGGACTCTCCGACCATCGGGAACATTCTTCCTGCATCTAGTTTGTCCAGATGACTTAGGCCAAATCTATTCAAGCTAGCTCCTCACACTGCACGGGTCAGCTGCAAAGAGTGCTATTATTGTCAATATTTTGGATCTACTGGCTTTAAAAAAAAACTGTGTGCTTCACGTATCACTGTAAGCATCGATGGCATTTTATAATTACATCTCTATAAAGTGTGCTTTTTTATTAAACAGGTCATTGTTCTCCAATATTGGAATGTAACCTTGTCAATGGATTGGCCGAATGACCTTTTCTTATTCCTACATTTTTATGTTAACCAATCAAAATTAAACAATTACAGTGCAAAACGGCTTTTCTTCTGCGTCGACGGGCTGGATTTTGTCAATGGGGATGCGTTGGGGGCGGGACTGCTGGTTTTTGGGTTTCAGTCCCGCCCCCAGCGACGTCTGACCAGCCCACGCTATTTTCCCTTGATTGGCCTTGTTAAGCCCGCCCTGCGGGCTTAGCCGGCCAATTAAGGGAAAGCCGGGGACAGAGGACGTCAGCGTATGACGTTTCATCTGTCGAAATTTGAGAAGCTGTCAAACACTGACGATCTCTGTTCTAAGGTGAGCCCTTGCACAGAAGACTCACCAAAACCTCTCTCCTCAGCAGAAAGCAGATGGCTGCTGCATCTGAGAATGCAGCAGCCATGCTGTCATCTCTGCCGTTGAGATGAGGCACCTCCGGATCCCCAAGGGTTGAAGCCTGCAGGAAGAAGCAAAGGTAAATAAATGTTTTCTAACACTTTACATTCACCTCTCATACTTACCTCTCCACACTTGCACCCATCACTCACCTCTACAGCGGACATTTCTACCCCTCTCACCCCCGCAGACCCATTGCTCACCTCGCTGACCCTGGCGAGGTTCACAGCCGTCGGGAAGCCCGCACTTGCAGGGGCAAAACGGGGATAAGCCTCAAAACTGCCTGTTAACAACCTGTTAACAGGCAGTTAATTGGCTCTAATCCCCTTCCCGCCTCGAGGAGACGGGTCCCTGCGCGAGTTGGGGACCTGCCTCCCGGGAAGATGGCATGGAGGCAGGTTGGGAACGGGGTCGGTACCCGCTCCCAGTTTCTGCCATTTTCCCAGCAGTCCCGCCTCCATACCCGCCTCCCCAGGGCTGGGAAAAATCCCCCCGTACGAACTTGCATAAGTAAATGCGATAGGGACGGGTGATAACACTTAACCAAACTGCATCAACTCAGTCAATTATACATAATGGCCCTGAATTTCCTGAGATTCTGTCAGGAGGTTATAATAATGGCAGGATGGGACTTTGTGAGGTCAGCTCATTATCAATATCACAATCGAGGGTGGCCCAGCAGCCCAACTCCCATGTAAAAGGGGAAACATATGCTCAGGAGGGGAGGAAACTTGTTGCTACAGGATTTAAAAGCCAGTACCTACATAAAATGGTGGCAGCTTGCTGGAGAGTGCGTTGGCACGGCCTTCTTTTTGGTGTGTCTAATAATTTAGAACAGTGGCTTCCTCAATGGCATCTGCCTTTGCTTAAGTTTTTTGGAGGAAGAAGAAAAGCAATGGCAGGATGCCAGGCAGGCCAGGCTGCCCCAGATGCAGATTATGCCAACCTACCAGTGCCCTCCTAGCCGCGTTTACGAGCAGAGAGGCACCTGCCTGACCATGGCCATTTGGAACTGGCTCCAGGTCAGCAGACAGCCAGATAAACAGCCGAGCTACCTGCTGCAGGAACACCTGCAGCTAACATGCACAATAGGGCTGGCACTGGCAGTGGCAAAATTGGTCAGCTATGCCTTCAAGTCCTCTTGCTCTGCTTTCCTTCTAGACATGTTGCAATGCCGGCCTCAGCAGAAGATGACCTGGACTAGGAAGTAGGGCCACCCTCCTTGCTACCACTTTATTTTGCACCATTTCCAGTTCGCCAGCTATCAAACACGGTTGGAGTGTTGTACCATGGGGGTAATTTTGGCTTTGGGTGATAGTGTAAAATAGACGCTATTGATTCAGCTGCCCGTTATACAATTCTCCCGAATTTCATTTCCATTGAACCCCCCTACCGCGCCCCCATGACTTGGCCACAGATTGGGTTTCTTGCCTCCTCATTTACTGTGCCAGCCACTGAGATTTGCCCGGCAATTTTTTACTTAAACAACCTTTGCAAAGGTTAAAATATAAATGAGAAATCTTAGCAGCCTTTGTAATTGCAAACAATCTTTTTATCTCCATATGCAGACACTTATCTATAGGGACCATATTCCTATTCATATAGTCATCACTACTTCTTAAGTGGCTGCTTATACAAAATTCCCCCCCTCCCCCCTCGCCCAAACCCAGTGAGCTTCCAACACTAGCCCCAGAGTAGGCCGGGAGCTCTCCCACATTATGCAAATAAAGCTGGCTCTGCAAATCAGACAGGTCAGCTTGCCTGATTATTGCCCGATTACAAACTCTGCCTTGTTCAATTTTCTTTTGGATCTTTCAAGATCTGAAGACTATTTAATGAAACAATTGGAATTGAAAATGTTCGGAGAATGCATCCAGTTGAAGATTTGTAGACAAATCTATTTAGACATTATAAATTTGTTTTTATATTAACAACTCATTAAATAATTAAATGTGCTAAATAGTTGGTGTAGTAAGATGAAGCAGTTTCACTCTCATAAAATATTAAAGAGCTCTTATTAAAATTGACAAGTAAATTATTAAATATTATGAATGATAGCATTAAGTATTAAAGATTTACAGTTGTGATAATTAAACTTAAAAACCCAGTACACCCAATGCATCTGTGTGTTTGGGAGAAAGGGATCATTTACAATGCAGGGAAAGCTCAAGGCTTAAACCTGTGGCAGGGGAGAATGTACAACAAATGCACAATGGTGGTTGCCAGTATAAGCTGCCGCACTCTCACACTCTTTTCTGTGTGTTTACACAGCGGAAAGAAAATGCTGGGCATGATATTTACACTGTAATAAATGTTGTATTATGCTGAAGTTTGATATCATTTGGTTACTTTGCTGCGAATATCTCCACACCTCTTGTAGAATAATGGAATCATAGGCCATGAATTTCCTCGGAGCTGGTGTAATTTTGCCGGAAGTGTGGCGGAAAACCGATTTGCATGTGTAAATGGGGTTTCCGATGCGCTTACGGCAAAGTTACCTCGGCAGCGTAGCAGCAGGCCTGAGGAAATCCCCAACCATAGAGATTTACCACACAGAAAGAAACCATTGAGCTTGTACTGGCTCTCTGAAAGAGCGATCCAATGAATCCCATTCCCCAGACCCAATTACATTTTTATTTTTCAAATATTTATCTACTTCCCTTTTCAGAAGCTATTATTGATTCTGTTCCTACCACTGTTTCGTGTGGCTCATTCAATGTTTTTTTTTTAATTTGTTCCTGGGGATGTGGGCGTTGCTGGCAAGGCCAGCATTTATTGCCCATCCCTAATTGTCCTTGAGGAGGTGGTCATGAGCTGCCTTCTTGAACCGCTGCAGTCCGTGTGGTGAAGGTACTCCCACAGTGCTGTTAGGGAGGGAGTTCCAGGATTTTGACCCAGCGACGATGAAGGATCGGCAATATACTTCTAAGTCAGGATGGTGTGTGACTTGGAGGGGAACTTGCAGGTGGTGGTGTTCCCATGCGCCTGCTGCCCTTGTCCTTCTAGGTGGTAGAGGTCGCGGGTTTGGGAAGTGCTGTCGAAGAAGCCTTGGCGAGTTGCTGCAGTGCATCTTGTAGATGGTACACACTGCAGCCACGGTGCGCCGGTGGTGGAGGGAGTGAATGTTTAAGGTGGTGGATGGGGTTCCGATCAAGCGGGCTGCTTTAATGTCCTGACACCCCTATTCCTGTGGCCCAATATTCTCATAGCCTTTCCCTTTGTACATTTGATGATGACATTAAATCTGTGCTGACTCACTAATCAGTGGAAATAGTTTTGCCCTATTTACCTCAACAAAATCACTCATAATTTTGAACACCTCTATCGATCATATCTCCTGATCAGATTAGTGAATCTCTTTTTCACCCTCACCATTGTCTTGATACCTTTCCTTAAGTAAGGCATGCAAAACTGGAACGAATATACTAGTGATTTGTTTTGGTTTAGCAGTACCTCTTCGCTTTTGTAAAACCTAGGATCTTTTATGCTTTCATTTTTTAAACAGTTTAAGCCTCATCCTCCTACTTTTAAAGATTTGTGTATCTGAATCCTAAGCCTCTATACTCCTCTATTCCTTTTAAAGATTTACCATTTAGTGTACATTTCCTCTCCTTAATATTCTTCCAAAAATGTATCACCTCACATTTCTCCGCATTAGATTTCATCTGACACTTATCTGCCCAATCTACTAACCTGTCTATGTTCTTCTGAAACCTCAGATAATCCATTTGACAGTTCACCACGCTCAATATTTTTGTGTCAGCTGCAGATTTTGATACTGTGTCCCTGCACTGAACCCAATGGGGGAGAAATTCAGTATCGCCCCATTTGGGGCGCAATTATCGGCCGGGCGCAAAGATTAGCGCCTGGTGCTAATTATCGCCAGCGACTGCAAACGTGACTTTTATCGCCCCTGGAGGTGATTGGAGCGCTAAATCAGGCGCTTCACACCTGTCTTAAGGTGCAAAGGCCGATGAGCGAGGCGCTACCTCAGAGCGCTGGCGAAGCTCATGTGATGTCAGTCAGCAATGGAACACACACACAATGGCACCGGCCAGTTTTTAAAGGGGATGGTTGATCTTGCTTTCCATCCACATCCTGCTCATTGCAGCCTTGAATCCCGGCCTGGAGAGACCTGCACATCAAATCTGCTGGAAAGAACAATGGAGAGTACCAGGCAAAGAGCTCAGAGTGCAGCCCCCACAGTCTCTTCTAAATCGATACAAGGAATGGCAAATCAAAATGAACCTGCAAAGTGCTGCTCAGTACCCAAAACTCCTTCACACAACGTTGAATCTCTCCAGAAGTCTCTCTCTCTCTCTCTCAGAATGCGTGGTTCAAAAATGGCACCAACAATAAAAGGCAGGAAGCGGTCGCCTTTAAATAGCGCTCCCCCAGTCCCTTCATGACTGCAAAACGCTCCCCTCAACCTGTCGTTGCTGGCGTCAGGCGGTAAGGCAGGGGGCGCCACTCAATATCTGCTCCGGGAAGATACCGGGGCGTTGCGCACTCGACTGACGTCACGATCTGCCGGCGCAGGAGATCATGGCGGTAGTGTTTAGTGCCTCCGCAAAATGTCTAGTTAATTTCGCGAGCGGAGCAAACATCGCCGCGCCTGGGCGCTAGATGCTTTGCGCCCCATTAGCGCCCTCTTAAGGCGCTAACGGGAGGCGCAACCAACTGAATTTTTCCCCCAATGTATTTATGCATATTGAGAAGAGCAATGGTCCCAATACTAACCCTTGGGGGACATCCTGTTTACCTCCCTCCAGATTGAAAAAAACATCCATTAGTCACTACTCAGTCTTCTGCCCTCATAATCAACTTTTTATCCACACTGCCGAATTGGACCAGAAATTCGTTACAGGCATAAAACGGGTGCAAAATCGTGCCATGTTGCGTACATCGTGCACGCACACACTCCACGCTGGAAGTGTGCTGCAAGCCATATTTGTAAAGGCTCCAGTATAGGCATCCTGAAACAGGCATTAGTCCCTTTGCAGGCACAAATAGGGGACCTAATGCCCGTTTAAGGCACCCTGCTCGAAATTGGGCTGCCTGAACGCAGCCGACGCTGAACCGGCTCTGTTCAGGATAACCATGTCTTCATGTGGTAAGTAGGAGTCGTTAAAGAACTGCTAGAGGCAGCCACCAAAGAGGTAAGTTTTCTTAAAAATACTTACCTGAATGTGGAGCCGGGCAGAGTGGGAGTGCTCCTCCTGGCTCCACAGCAGTCCCAAACACTGGGAGGAATTTTTCGGAGGGTCAGCGGGCGCGTTCGGTGGTGGGTCGGGTAGGAAATATTTTTTTTTTTACATCGGGTTAGGACCCCGCTGTCAACCTGCCACCACGCGCCTTTCCCAGATGTCGGGTCTGTCAGCGCTGAACAGACCCAACACGCAGCGGAGGAAGAAGCAATTCAGGTCATTAGGACCTTGTCAACAGCCCATTAAGAAGTATATCGAGCTCACCTTTACATTTTACGAGGTCGTCCACACTGCTCAGGGATCACGTCAGGTAAGGAGGTCGGGAGTTGTATGACCATGGAATCATCTCATTACTTGACAGCTGCAAATGTGCTATAAAAGAAGCTGTTGCTTACTGCATTTGGAAGACAGCTTGAGCTTTATGCAGGTTGCAAGTGTTTGGGGTAAACTCTCTATCCAGTGTCACCTCATTCGTTTCACACTCATGATCATTGCGGGGGGTACCGTTATGTCTCACCAGTCACTGAAACTCACTAAGCCACTTCCAAAGGTGCACACAAATCTGTCCAAGAATGGAAAGTGTTGAAAATAAAGATTTCAATGTTTGACAGCACATTAACAGAAATTTCACATGAACATTGGCTAAAACACGCAAGTGCTTACCCTTGTGTGTTGTTAGTTGGTATGATTGGGCTAGGATGAGGGTGAGTGTGAGGTGTGGCTAGTGAGATGGGGAAGTGATAATGTAGATAGAGAGCGATGGGTGGAGGTGCAAGATAAGTTGGTGCGAGTAAGGATGTGCAAGAGTAGTGTAGGGAAGGAAGAGTAATGGGGATATGATAAGAGGCACAGGAGGATGAGGTTGAGTGTGGCTTTGCAGTAACTTTTCGTGATCTATTGAGATTATTGAAAGGTTTGCACCACTGCAGCCTGGTCCGCCTGATGATGTCCCTGCTTGTGTCCTCCTGTGCAATGTGCAACCAGGCTACGTTGGTCTCCTGGGGAGGTCTCTTCCGCCCACTGGAAGGGAAGAGACCCTCCCTGCGTGCTGTGACTTCCTCCATAAGCTTATGGAGGGAGTCATGGGAGAGCCTGGGTGCAGCTGTGCACCTTTGTGCAGCGTTTGTCGGTGTTTTCAGCACCTCAATGCTGCAGAACACTGACAGCACAAATGTCAAAATCAATTTGGACATGGTCCCTTTAAGGAAACCGGCTGAAGACGCGTCATCAAATGACGTCATCAGACCTGCTTCCTTCAATTGGCCGGGAAACGCGCTGGGCGGGCTTAACAAGCCCAATCAGGGGAAAATCATTTTGGACAGCGGGCCAGAACCAGCAGTGAGGCCGGGACCCGCCACCGACGTTGCCCGCCACAGACCCGCCGAGGTTGGTAAAATCCAGCCCTCCGTTTCTGGCCCTCACTTTGTCACGTCCCAATTGCCCCCTTCCTCCCGATCGCCTCCCTCCTCCCAGGATCTACCTGAGGGTCGCTGTCCGTGTGGAACCGGTGAGTTACCTCTTGATGCCTGATTGACTTCTGCAGTAGTTGCGAATACCATTGCTGGCCCCCACTGGGGCCCCTCTGGATGGCCTCCCTACCCGCCATCCCTGATCACCCCGCCCCTCCCAACCGCCCCTCTCCCTCCCGATCACTTTTTCAGCACCCTCCTGAGATACCACATAACTGACATACCTGAGTACCACTGACGGAGAAGCGGCCAACCCAACTATCTGATTGGTGCCCACAGCTTGCCGGCAATATTCCGATGAGGCTTAATTTTGAGTAAGCCTTGGCACCTCAGGCTTCTGGTGTGCACTCCCAGCGCGCCACCTCTTTCAGGCCCAAAAAGATGCCAAAACAAATTTCCACCCCATTATCTTTAATACCATGTGCCTGAATTCTATTAAGCCACACATGTACCTTGTCAAATGATTTTTGAAAATCCATAAATATAACATCCACTGCATTTCTTTTATTTCTGCAAAGAACCCTATTATTGTCAAACATCATTTGCCTTTTACAAATCCATGCTGGCTTTCCTTTATTAACTCATCTCTTTCTAAGTGAGTATTAATGTTATCCTGTATCATGGCCTTTAGAAGCTTACCAGGTACTGAGGTTAGACTGATGGGTCTATAATTATCTAGTATATCCTTTTGTTCCTTTTAGAATAGACATATTACATTGGCAACTCTCCAGTCTTCTGACACAACCTCTATAACCAAGGAAGTTTGAAAGATTGTGGTCAGAGTATTCGCTATTTCCTCTCTGATTTCTTCAGTAATCTAGGGTGTAAACCCTCAGGGCGCAGTGCCTTTTACACTTTGAGTTACACTATTTTTTTCAGGACTACTTCCTTGTCTATAGTTATCCTATTTAGTTGTTTCATCTCCTCCTCTTGTACATTTTCATTCCCACGACCATAATCTAATGGCCCAAAAATTAGTCCCGCTACGCGAGAGTACGCACTGTGTACTCTCGCGTATTCTGTCTCCAATTGCCGGTTTTCTGCATGCACTGCGCATGCGCTGAAAACCAGCACTTGGTGAACTCAAAAGGGGGCGGTTCCTAGGTGAACCGCGTGCGCGCTACAGGCTGCGCGCACGCAGTGCACTTAGTGCTTTGAACGCGCAGGTAAGCATGGAACATTTTAGACATAAAGAAAGGAGGCGTAAGACCCTCTTTTAACAAGGTAAGTAGTTAATTAAGTATTATTTTGAATTTTTTTTAACAGGTATATCTTTTTTAGAGACTTTAAAGACAGGTAAGTTTATTTTTATAACTTTTTAAAAGATTTTAAATTTTTTCAAAAATTTAATTTTTTGTTTAAAATGGTTAATTTATTTAACTATACTTATTTTATTAATGTGATGGTTTTTTTTTTAAATTTAATTGAGGTTTAGCTGCTCTTTTCGGGGGGTATAGATTCATAGCTTTCACAGCACTTATGTGAAAGCTATGAATGAAAGATGGTGTGCTGCCATTGGCTCTAACTGAGTCACGTGATCCCACAGCTCGCACGAATTAACTACGCCTGTGGGATACGAAAGCCCTGCACAGCTGCTGTCCAGAACATCAAGTTCGTGCGAGCTCGGACTGAAAAAGCCAACGCGCAGTGAGAGATCGCGGGGAAGCCTTACCCTCGCACGAAGGCTCCCTCACTAATTTTTGGGCCATTGTGTAAACTGTGACAAAACACTCAGTTAGTATCTCTGCCATTCCTTCATAAGAACATAAGAATTAGGAGCAGGAGTAGGCCATACGGCCCCTCAAGTCTGTTCTGCCATTCAATAAGATCATGGCTGATCTTCGACCTCAACTCCAGCAAAATTTTAACATTACAGATAATCACCACAGATTTTATTCAGCAGCCCTGCCCAGATTGAATTAATTTCTTTTGGAAAGGAGTAATGATGACTATTGGAAAGCGTGACTCCATTCACACCAAGGTGCATTCTGTGTATCACTGGACAGGAGCCTGTGTAACACAGAACAAAGTGCTGAAATGCTTTCCTGGTGCTTAACGTGCTGCATAAGTTTGGATTTTTCTACACCCAACCCTCCCTACCAGTGGAGTGCAGAACTGTGGCCGAGATTTTGCTCATCGCGGCGGGTCCGATACAGGCGATGTCAGTGGCGGGACAAGGCCCCGCTGCTGGCTTCATCCCGCTGCCTAAAATTAATTTACGTTGGTAGGGCTTGTTAAGCCCGCCCAAGCGTGTTTCCCGGTCCAATTAGAGGAAGCGGATCTGGTGACATCATTTATAACACGTCATCAGCCAGTTTCCTTAAAGGGACCATGGCCACCTTACTTTTGACATTTGTGCTGTCAGTGTTCTACAGTATTGAGGTGCTGCAAACACTGACAATCACTGAACAGAGATGCAGGGCTGCATCCAGGTTCTTCCATGACTCCCTCCATATGCTTATGGAGGGAGTCACAGCACGCAGGGAGGTCCTCTTCCCTTCCGATGGGCGGAAGAGACCTCCCCAGGAGACCAACATAGCCTGGTTGCATCTTGCAGAGGAGGTCACAAGCAGGGATGTCATCAGGAGAGCCTGGGTGCAGTGGCGCAAACCTTTCAATGATCTCATTAGATCACTAAGCGTTAGTACAAAGCCACACTCCCCTTCATCCTCCTGTGTCTCTCATCACATCCCCATCACTCTGCATTTCGTCCCCTACTCCTGCACATCTTTACTCACACCAACTTACCTTGCACCTCCACCCATCCCTCTCTTTCTATGTACATTATCACTAGCCACCCTTCACACTCACTCTCAGCCTCGTGCAATCATATCAACTAACAACACACAAGGGTAGCCACTTGGGTGTTTTATCCAATGTTCATGTAAAGTTTCTGTTAATATGCTGTCAAACGTTGAAACCTTTATTTTCAACACTTTCCATTTGTGTGCACCTTTGGAAGTAGCTTAGTGAGTTGCAGTGAATGGTGAGACATAACGGTAACCCCCGCAATGGTGGTGAGTGTGAAAGGAATGGCTTGGACATTGTAGGGATGCTTTACGGTGTTGGTGTGGGGTGGTGCCAACCTGGCACATCATGTGGCAGCCAGGGTGTACAGCATTAAGTGGAGTAAATCAGGCCATGGTGAGGCCATCCCTGGTCTCCCAGGCAACAATGTGGTCGGGTGCAGATGCCCTGCGTCCTGTGCAGCATCAGGTGATTGCGGAGAAGGTTGGTGTTGTTGTTGGTGCTGCTGGTGTGCCTGGTGCTGCTGGTGTTGGGGCTGATCGTGGTCAGATTCTGAGGACTAATATAAAGGGCACCGAAGTTGCTGGAATAGATGGCAGGTGAAGTAGTGATGACAGAAGCATTCTGTCAATGGTGAGAGAGTTCTTCCAATGAGGTGAGAGTGGATGGAGAGTGGAAGGTGGAAAGCCTACAGAATCTGTGCTGGAAATGGACTGAGAAACAGCTTGTGGCTGAGGAAAGTGATGATCTGTCAGGTGAGAGCTTTTACTGTACATTTGAAGCTGTCAAGTAATCATCTGGAGCAATGGCCACTGACCACCCACCTCAGGTTGACAGCCATGGCCCCCGAACAGCGTAGTTCCCGTGACCATGAAGTTAAAGTTAAAAAGTAAGTTAAAAAAGCCTGTTAAGGGCCTGTTAAATACATTATAATGAGTTTAATTGGGTCGCCCGCCACTTCCTGTCGGGTCTGCTCAGCGCTGACAGACCCGACATTGGGAAAGGCACGTTGCAGCGGGTTGACAGCGGGGTCCCGACCCGCTGTCAAAAAATAAACACTTTCCCACCCAATCCGCCACCGATCCCGCCCGCTGACACCACGGGAAACTCCGGCCACATGTCACTAATGATGAGGCTATATATGTAGTATT
Source organism: Squalus acanthias (assembly GCA_030390025.1). Classification (NCBI taxonomy): domain Eukaryota; kingdom Metazoa; phylum Chordata; class Chondrichthyes; order Squaliformes; family Squalidae; genus Squalus; species Squalus acanthias. Next base: position 11,965,152 of record CM059441.1, on the reverse strand, counting down.
GCTGACAAATTCATTGCTGCATATTGCAGCAATAAATCTATCTTTCTGCGCTGCTCATGTAATAGAATCACTCCCACATAGTCATAATAATTAAGATTTATATTTAAAATGTTTAGTGTGATATAGTTGACATTCAGGAACAGCATTCTGAGCACGTTGAACCCGCTGGCTCCTGATGACACCTGTAACCTTGGTTATCAATCTAATTTTGAGGACAGATATAACAGGATGCTATCTCCATACACTTTGGTATCGGGTATGAATGTGAATAGCACATAGATATTAACAGCAATACCTGTGGGTGTGAAATATGCAGTGACTAATGTAGTCAATTCCTCGTGGATTTGAGAATGCTTTGGCAGTTTCCTGTTGTATTTTTGCGGCTTGGTAATGAGGTCCAGAAGAGAAAAGGGATTACTTTAGTTCCTTGAGATATTAATTAATTCTGGTGAAAATCCTTCTTTTCTGTTGATTTTTCGATTAGCAGTAAAGTAATACAAAACGCATCTCACTCACCTAAGGGATAATTGTATACTGACAGAGGTAATGAGGTACATCATGTATGTATGTATGTGTGTGTGTGTGTGTGTGTGTGTGTGTGTGTGTGTGTGTGTGTGTGTATGTATGTGTGTGTGTGTGTATATTTATATATATACATACACACACTCTAACATTCACACACACATACATTGATAATATAAATAGTATTAAGATATATAATATTAACATAATATTATATAGTGTGTGTGTGTCTGTACATACATATCGCCATGGTACCCTGATAAATTGCCTAGACCTTTATTGTCTGATTATTTTTCAGTTACTGTGGGGGATTGTGTAGGTAGGTTTGCAACATAAGCTCATATCCACTGGGAACTGGATTGAAGCTGTCCAAAATCATTTAAGTTGTGACCCTTAACAGTCATCAAAGAGAGGAGAATGTCATTCTATCTATCCTGGCTACATTTGAACATGAGGTAAAGGGCAGTGTTCTGAGGCGCCATGTCACTCAATCTCACTGCTCTCAATGGGCCAGAGTTTGCTGTAGCCGGGCATCTAACGACGTCTGCCATTAATTAGCCTTGCTCCTGCACCCTTCAGCTCAAAACATTTTTGCTCACTAAGTTGCTGAAAGTGCGAGCTGATAAGTGTCGCAGCGAGGGAAACAGGGCATCTTGGACCTGAGTGAACAGGGCAAGTAACTGTGTATCTCCTTAACCCAATCAGATTGAAGGATTGTGAAATTAACAGCTCAAGGACTGAGAAATAAGTGTAAGTTAGGCTGGGTGAATTCAATGTCAAATCAGGTACAGAAAGAGAAACAAAGAGAGGGAAAGAAAGATTGGATTAGAGAGAGAAAAAAAGAGACAGAAAGGAAAAGTTAAAAAAAATTAAATTAAAAAATTTGGCAATTAATACCTGAAGGAATGAAACTCCACACTTGTAATAGTTTATTTTCAGTGCCGGAGAGGTTGACTGACAGTAATTAACAATGATCACGTCGTTAAAAGGGTATTTACGCTTGTAATGACAAGACTTAACTTTCTGTGGCGGGTTTAGTTCGTATCTACCGCGCAAATACAGCAACTTCACGCCATTCAATGCATTTCAATGGTGAGGGATGTAACTGATTTACGCCAGTTTTACACTGAAACACTGCTACAGTGCAAATTTCCTCAATCTGCTACTTATTTACTTAGCTCAACCCACAATGCAAGAAGAACAGCTTACGTGAGTTTCCTGGATTTACGCGAATAATGCGCTGGCATAGATTCACACCCCACAAATTTAGATGCAGCAGCTCCCAAAGTCACCTGATATCGGCGTAACTGAGATTTATAGATTTCGGTAGCAATTTACTTTGCAATTTATTTTCTTTTTTTTACTGAGACCTACACTATACTTAACCAAAGTATAGTGCACCCAATATTTTTCAGACCCCCCACCCCTCCCCACGTGGACTATTCCCAGAAGGACTAAGCAGCTGGATTGACCTTCACAACTGGCGTACCCCTGTTCTGCATAATAATGATGCGGAGATGCTGGTGTTGGACTGGGGATGGACAAAAATGAGAAGTCGCACAACACCAGGTTATAGTCCAACAGTTTTATTTGAAATTACGAGCTTTCGGAGCGCTGCTCCTTCGTCAGGTAAAGTGAGGGAATACGAATCAGTTACAAAGCATATATAGACAGAGAACAATGTGTCTGCAGAGATACACTCCGTCAGGGAGGCATTACATCAAAGACACAGCAGAATACAGCTAAGACAATGAGGTGGGGTCACAGGGGGTCCAACGTGTCAAATGCTGCAGTCTGCAGTTAAGCTTTTTACTTTTTTTTTTAAAAACTGGAAATCACACCTGTGAACCAGACAACGACGACTCTAGGCTGGACTCTAGTCTCGACTCTAGTCACGTCCTGTAGCGTGACATGAAACCGAGATCCCGGTTGAGGCCGTCCTCATGGGTGCGAAACTTGGCTATCAGTTTCTGCTCGATGATTTTGCGTTGTCGTGTGTCTCGAAGGCCGCCTTGGAGAACGCTAACCCGCAGATCCGAGGCTGAATGTCCTTGACTGCTGAAGTGTGCATAATAATGGAAGCGGACCATCAGAGGCAAGAGGTTCTAAGAGTGAAGTGTTGTGGCAGAAGACAGCAGCCTACTTGCTATTATCCCTGTTGGTGGCGCTGCATTTGCGCTTAGTTTACACTGGTATTGTACGTTCCAGTGTAGGCAAATGAACTCTGCAGAAAATGTTACCGTAAGTTCCCATCGGCAAGATTGACACATAAAACTGCATAAATTTCAGTATAATTTCCCTGTAAGTGTGATCCAGGAAATTCGGGGCCAATGTTTCTTTTGCCTGGGAGACATACACAGACATGAAATTTATATCCTGTTGTCCTACTGGCCTTATCGACCTTTAAGTAATATCTGAGACTACCTGATTTAATCATTTGTATATCTCAGCGAGATCATTGCTTAATATTCTTCATTCTAAAGTGTAGAACTTCAATTTCTCTTTTCTTTCTGTACATTTCAGCCCCTTTATACTTGGGATCATTCTTGTTGTTCTTCTCTGCACCTTCCCCAATGCATATATGTCCTTTGAGAAGTGTGCCAACCAGCATTGTACACAATAAAGCTTTGCTTTGATGTCAGTAATATAGAAAAGAAAAACTCTACAGTGTTACAAAGAAATATCATTGGTACAGGGATTGCAAGTGTTCTCACGTACCCTTGCTACATTTAATTCACTGGCATGAGTGAGGTACACTAAACAATTCCACCTCATTGGTGCTAGCCAGATATTAGTGGTCCCTTATAATGGTGCTCTTATTTCTTCCGTTTGATGCAGCAGCACATCCACTAAACCTCCTCACTGGGCTGAGTTTCTAGTGGTGTGAAACCATGGCAATGTAATCTATAGATATCCAGGGTTGAATAATGGACATTGTAACGTTCGAGGGATTTTCTGTAGTTTTCCAAGGCTACCTTTGGTGTTCAGGAAGAAATAGTGTAGACCTTTTACTTCTAAAGATAAAACAAATTGAACAGCATCTACAAAAGGCAAATTGGGTTTCATGGGGCTAATAACCTTTTTCCATAGTTTTTTGTTCATGAATATTATGATTTCCATGATTATATTCCTAAAACTCTCTAGTATGCTGTTTCCCAGGGTTCCAGAATAAAGACAGAGACAGCTCATTGGCTAGCCCTATCTAGTGTTTTTAGCATATACAGATGGATAGATCAGCTTTTTCCTCTAATATCCCTCATTTCTTTTGTCAACACCTTAAGGTGCTGCCTCATGTTAGGATACAGTTCCACAATTGTTGGCAGTCCTCTATTACCTCACCCAAGTTTCATATGTGAACCAAGGTAGTGAAACTTGGGTATTGGACTCTTCTTCTTCTTAGGCAGTCCCTCGGAACCGAGGATGACTTGCTTCCACACTAAAAATGAGTTCTCAGGTGACTTATGGGTCTAATGCGGGACCTATAGTTTCTGTCACAGGTGGGGCAGACGGTGGTTGAAGGGGTGGGTGGGTGGGGTGCTTGGGTTGACGTGCGCTCCTTCCGCTGTTTGCGCTTGGCTTCCGCTTGCTCCCACGAAGAGACTCGAGTTGTTCAGCGCCTTCCCGGATGCTTCTCCCCCACTTTGTGCGGTCTTGGGCCAGGGATTCCCAGGTGCCGGTGGGGATGTTCCACTTTTTCAAGGAGGCTTTGAGGGTGCCCTTGAAGCGTTTCCTCTGCCCACCTGGGGCTCTCTTCCCGTGTCGGAGCTCCGAGTAGAGCACTTGTTTTGGGAGTCTCGTATCGGGCATGCGGACCATGTGGCCCGTCCATCGGAGCTGATCGAGCGCGGTCAAAGCTTTGATGCTGGGGATGTTGGCCTGAGCGAGAACACTGACGTTGGTGCGCCTATCCTGCCAATGGATTTGCAGGATCTTGCGGAGGCAGCGTTGGTGGTACCTCTCCGGTGCTTTGAGGTGCCTGCTGTACATGGTCCATGTCTCTGAAGCATACAGGAGGGCGGGTATCACTACTGCTCTGTAGAGCATGAGCTTGGTGCTGGGTTTGACTATGGGAAGTGTTACAGCCAAAGCAGATCCTTCCCTCACTCAACAGCACAAACAAGTATTTTGCTGCAGGAACCATCAGATAATGATCAGGAGCAGGAACCCTGACAAACGTATTTCCCTATCTGTGCCAGGCACACGGAAGCTCATTGTAGTGCCCCACTACTGCCCTGAGACTAGTTAACTCAACAATGACTATGGATTGAACCTGGGACCTTCTAGGTCTATATGACTCAGGAGCGCACTAAGCACTTAATCCACCAAGGATGCAAATTTTATCATTTCACAATTCTTCATGTCTTTAGTTCTTGATGGTTAATTTCTTCAAAATATTTCATCGTCTCTTTTGGGCTCTCACATGTTTGTTAGTTGCATATTGAATATTGCTACCTCTGATCAGATATCAGATAGCAGATCAAAGTGTCCTGACGTAATCAACCTTTAAACACTGATAATTGAAAGAACACCGAGATTATGGAGAATGCACATGAGTATAAAGAAAGGCACTTGTTATAGCTGTGCATTCATGCAGGAAATTAGCCACGCTGCCAACATACACATACACATGTTTAGTCCTTCATGTTATTGCTAATAAAAGCCCATTGGTGAATGGAACACCACTGTCAAACATTTGCATAGACACAACAACAAAAAAAAGCCTAGAACGTGTATCCTCTCGCCTCACCTCCAGTCAGTAACAGGAGAAGCAACTACAGAAATTCCATCTGATACCAGAAATGGAACTTGTGACCGGGTGATGCTTACCTCAATATTGATGTTTCTGAGAAATGAGCCAACAATTCCTGAATAAGCAACACCGACTTGGCCTTTTTGATGCAGTTTAATTATATAGTTAAAGAGAGTTTTACCCATTACTTGCATTTGGAGATAAAGGTCTAGCATTTTGAAAGTGCTAATGATCAGATTTTCCATATCTGTCATGGTTGCATTCAAGTTAATCCTGTCAATAGCAATTATAAGTCGGAGTAGCATTTCCGTGTCATCTGAATGAGGACTCGTGAACAGAGAGAGCAACATTAACTGTTGGTGTTTCTCTTATCATTAACTCACTGAGAGCGGAAGAGACATTTCAACCCCTAGTCAGGTAACACGATAAGCTTAGCATTTAAACTACAGGAAACTCTCTTTTAACCGGCACCCAAATAACCGGAAATCTCTCTTAACCGGCAAAATTCTTGAGTAGGTAACCGGGGTTTTCCTTCATCTCTCCTTTAAAAATAACTTTAAAAAAAACCCCGAGGCGTTTGCCTTGTATCGGAGCGTGTAGATTGGGAGGGGAATGTGCAGCCCGGATAGGCAGCGGACACGACAGATGGTCAGCTGGCGGTCCCCGGGGAGACGGAGCTCCGAATGCAGGCGCATGTCAGTGTGTACGGGGCTCTCGTACGTTGGGAGATATAACTCTCCATTATCCGGACTTTTTGATTAACCGGCACCACGCCGGTCCCGTCGGTGCCGGTTAATAAAGAGTTTCCTGTACTGAGCAAAGTTCTCTAATCATTTCAGTATCTGGAACATAGTGAACGTGCAGTCTGGGAAATTTGGATACATTTTTCATATCTCCACACTTGTGATATCATAAAAAATTGCTAGCCTAAATTTATATTTCAGCTGTGCGGTGTAAATAGAGTATGCACAGGTACAGTGAGATATGATAGTTATATCCACTCAGGGTACTAATCAGACTTTCCTCGGCACTTTGTTGCCCACGATTCAGCTGATCACCTTGATTCGTGAAGCGATTAATCATACGCCTCTGGTGGATTTCACAAATTATCTAGATAACTGTCAATACAAAAGGTGTACAAAACCTGGAAAAAGAATAGTGCGTTTATTGTTTTATATTTATTTTCCTCCCTTCTGCCTCCATTTCTCTCTCTCGTAGGTGGTTTGCTCCCACACGCCACCCTCCAGCTGAACAGGTTTCGGAATTCTGTACAGTGGAATTCTCCACTCACTTCCAAAATTGGCCCACAGGAAATGTGATTCAGTGTGAGTGAGTAATGTTTTTGCTTAAGTATTCCTTCCCTGCCTTGAGAAGTACTGCTCCCGCTAAAGTCCCCCTAGTAGCTGAGTCAAGAAGTGATGTAACTCACTGAAGGCAACCCAATTTGAGTGAAAGGTCCTCTTGGGAGTCAAATTAAGTATTGTCAGGTTGTGAGCCAAGAACAGCACTGCTTGAGATACTATGTGTGTTTAAAAAAATGAAATGAAAGTATGGAAATACCAGTGATAGTTTGGCACTATACTTGTTGCAGTTTTGACTTCAGTTTGCCATACACTTACCTTAAATCAGAATCATGGTGGATCTGTATTCATTCGCATGTTTCTCGACAAACTGTAACCCAGTACTGTTGTCATAGCAATGGTGCACCAGCATCTGTTTCAAAGCTTGATGCAAAGGGTCCAGTTCCTCTGTGAAGGCGGTAGTAAGCAAACTTTGTGAACGCAGAAAGATGTAGACAGATATAAATACAAAAAGAGAAATACAATGAAGTTTGAATATCTGTGTAAAAACATTTACTTAAAATTATTCGTTTTTATTTACCTAGTAGGTTGTGCCCAAAGCTATGTGCCAATAATTATATAGCTCTCCACGGATGCTGCCTGACCTGCTGAGTGTTTCCAGCATTTTCTGTTGTTATTTCAGATTTCCAGCATCCGCAGTATTTTGCTATTGTGTCAATAATTATCTTTGCTTCAGTAGTTTAAGTTTTACTATTCATAGGCAGTTCAGTGCCAATATGGCAGGGGAGAGGGAGGGGGAGGGAGGTGTGAGGGGGGAAGAGGGGAATTGCAGTAATTTGATGTGTCTTACAGTATGTGTAGTTGATGCTGAAGAAGAAACATTAAAGCACAACCTATTTTATCCAGTTTCTTAACTTACTCTGACTAAAGGCACGGATATATGGGTAGAAATTTGATCTCGTTGCGCCCATTTTGCGGGCATAAAACAGGCGCAATGAGGCCCAGTTTTAGGGATCAAAGTCATGTGTCCTGATGAAACCTGGCAAACAGGCCTCAGGTCATTTTGCAGGCATCTGGTAGGCCCCCTAAAACAGGCGTTAGGCCCCTTGGATATACGAATGAGGAGCTTGATGCCTGTTTTAGGACCCCACTGGGAAATTGGGCTGCCCTGAGCCTGCTCGCTCTTGTTTTCTAGCCGTGGATGCGGCCTAGCCAACGGCTGTCACCGAAAAAGTCAGAGTAATTATATATTTTCCCGGCATTCACAGCACTCTTGGCGACCACTGCCGGCTGTGACCGGTCCTCCTCCCACTGTCCTCCTCCCCCCCCCACCCCCGCACCCCTCCGCCGGAATTTACCGAAGGGCCGCCGCTAGCGAGGCAGGTGGCCCAAGATCAGATTCTTCAGTCGGGTAAGCAACACGCCAGCAACGCATAACAATTATTTAGATGAGGCCCGAGGACCAAATTCTCATGATCCTCCAGCCTCCATTTTTGGGCGCAGTAATTGTTCCCTACACCCATTTGCTGCTTGAATACTGGCCTAAAATCATTTCTGGGCCATATTAGCTATTCTGTTCTGTGAATCTGCATTTAACTTTTTTTGTAACTTGACATCACCTCTATTATCAGATTGTGGTTTGTCACTGTCTTGCTCCGATATGCATTATTGTTATTTTCATGTAACTGCAGGCTAACTGCACATTAAAAGGACAAAAATTTGTTTGAATAAGTGTTAATCATGTCACTAATTCTGGCTACAGCGATTGTGTAGAGCAGCAATGACAGCAGTCAAACAAAGCTCAAAGAAGAGGGGTCGGAGGTTGTACAGTAGGGAACCATGAGAGGGAAGACGAAAGTAAGCAAAAAAAATTCTCAGATCAGTCTAGAGCCACAAGACGGAATTTGAAAGAAACATGATATACCCCGAGGCTAGGCTAATAAATAAATTGGAAGATGTCACAATGCCACCTGTAGTTTGAATCAATTGCTGGAATGAGTTGCACCCATATAAATGCATGCTGTACACATGGATTTGCTGTCAGGACATTTTTTGGAGTGTACCATTTCTACACAAATATTCTCATATTCTCATTGATTCTAAAGATCACTATTATAATTTCATGCAGTATTATTAGTTATTTGAGAGCGTGTTCATGACATCATAGTCACCTTAGCAGGCTGATTTCAGTCATCATCGGGGTCAACTAAATTTGAATGTGATAATACTCCTTCATTTAAGAGGCATGAAGGATGACCCATAGGCTCGAGGAGAATTTACACTCTGAGGTAGGGTGCATATTGCCTCGGCTGAGGTCTGGCCGTGTGAGTATTCTGCTGATTTTTGCTAAATGTGTGGGATGTGCAATGGTTGTTTTGTCTGTCCTTTCGAGTCCATGAAATTAGAAAGATAGCGAATACATTTACGCAATAAAACCTTCTTTTGTTTAACTCTAAGGTGGTGAAATTCACCTTGGGCAGTAACGCAAAATGAGTGATAGCGAATCGGTAGCCTGTTTTACACTCCGCTCTTTTCCATTGACTTCATTTTTCATTGTCCTCTGTGTAATGACTATGAATAATTCCAGTATCTCGAGCTGACTGTTCGATTGCCTGCCATGATGTTATTAATACAAATGTATTACTAGGATAACATTCAGCAGTAACTCTAAGCTAAACACTGCGGGACTCTGATTATTAGTAATCCTGATACAAATTTTCAGGTGTTGTGCCTGTATATGTTTGCCCTACATATGTGTGTGATACGCCAAAAAATGTATGCAGGGAATGTTTGAAATCAAGGCCTCAGCTTTCATTTCCTTTCATGCTCTTAATTAGTGATTGACCAGTGCAAAAAAGGGGCTGTACCAGCCCAGAACTGCTGCTGCAAAAACTCAGCCTGGGGGCAAAATTTCGAAACACATCTGGAATCTATTTTTTGGGTCATAAATCATGATTCCATTCATTAACAATAATCATATGTGTTCCAGTCTTATTCTGCAAATTGTTGTTTAATACTTTGGTTCTTGTTCAACAATTTCTTCTGCTATGTTCAGGGGTCTGATGATAAATAAAGAATAACGACGACACTCTCAAAAATCCTGAATGATCTTTATTAAAAATTACTCCAAATTGGGTCAGCGGATATATTGAAAAGCAACTTGACAGCTAAAAGCATCAAAAATGTAGTAGCCAATTCTAGGATCATTTTTCAAAAAAAAATAACGTTCACCATGAAGCTGGACCCTCGCTCCTTACCCAATATTGAGTTCTTCAGCACTCCAAACAAAGTTGTAGCTTAGTGCACTGTATAAAGTGGAAGTAAATGAATAGTATTAATGGCTGTCTTTGTCAATCGACCAGTACCAGACAGATGAAGACAAAGGTTTTAATGGCTGGAGCAGTCAAAAATCTACAAGTCAGATATATTAATCAACTGTATTTAGACTGTCACACCTGACCAATCAGGAATGACCATGTTATTTCCAAGGGCACGTGATCAAATTGTTGGCCGATGATGTAGACTTTTAAAATACATGGACATACGCCATGCAAAACAATTGCAAAAACGCACAAACCTACTAATTGGAATCTGATTTAAATTCAGAAGTTATGTTGTCACCATCTGAACTGCTGTAGAAAGTATATACAGACCCTTAATTTTAATATTTCTTGAAATGCTTTTGCCAGGCAAAAAGGTTTTACAAAGTGAAATAAAGTTGGTAAATGTAACAAGCAGTCTTTCACTGATAAGGCAGGAAACATGGTCGTGACTGCAGGGGGTAGTGATAGACAACAGGGATAAACAAACCCCCTTAGTATTGTGGACATCTCTGTAGTGTCTCTGATGACTTTTTCTGAGGTTAAAGGGGAGAAGTCAAACCTCTGAAGTTTTGAAATGCAGAATACGACGTAACTCATGAACCGAACCAAGTGGTTTTCTGCCACCTTTGTAAACTTTAGGAGTGAATGAACAATTTTGGGCTGTGATAAGGATAAGCCACACAGGATGAGTTAATGGGCCAGAAATTCGGCTTTCCGGCTTCCTGCGGGTGCAAGCATCGCGCGCGTACTTGCCTACCGCGCCTGCAGTTGTGCTTTGGGCCCACGAGGACTTCGGGTCCTGGGCCTCCTCCAGCTGCTGGCGCGCAGTGCTTGCATATCCCAGGGGCGCAGTTAGTTCGAAGTGTTCCCTGGGATCACGTGGGCCATGGAGAGCCAATCAGAGCAGGGCATTTTCATTCATAGATTTGACAGGAAGACCTGTCAAATCTATGAATAGAGATCGGCCCCAAAACCACACTTAAACTTCAAAGAATTTTTTTAAAAAACATCACATTTTTAAAATAACTATAAGTTAAATAAATTAACTACTTTAAACAAAAATTAAAAATTTTGAAAAAATTTATTATACTTTTTAACGGTGCTAAAAATAAACTTACCTTTCTTTAAAGTATCTAAAAAAGATAAAACTGTTGAAATTTTTTTTAAATTGTAATTAATTAACCACTTACCTTGTTAAAAACAGGCCTTGCGCCTCCTTTTTAAAAGTGCAGCTTCTTCATACTTACCTTCCCGGAGAAACCTGAAAAAAAACCTGAAGTTCGCTGCGTGCGCGCAGCCTCTCCCGTGCACGCGTTCGACTTCTGAACCCCTCCCTTCAGGGGAACGGAAGTTCCGGTTTCCCGCGCATGCACAGTGCATGCAGGAAACCGGCACTTCAGGTGGCCTTACGGGTGAGTACACAGCGCGTACTCACCCGACAACAGCCGAATTTCTGAACGTTTGACAGCTCAAACAGCTCAGACCAACATTAAAGGAACATTTCACTATCTCTGAATGAATGATTTAATGCAAAAGACAAGGAAAGCTGTAAAAACACAGTGGCTAAAGAAAATCAGCACTGCAGTCAGAAGAAGGTGGCTTGGCCAGTCATCTCGCCCAGGAGGATCAAGCTGCAGTCAGAGGAAGGAGGGGCCTGGCCAGTCTTTTCGCTTACGAGGACCTACAATCAACGCTGGACCGATCATCGGCGGGTGGTTGTCTGTCTGATTTCCTGTAATATTATTGGTGAACTGCTCGAACAGTGGTTGGGGTTTTGAATCTGTCTTAGGAACAGTAAAAGGTTAAAGGCAGAACCCGTGTGTCTGGTGTAATTTCTCATAAGTCTCAAGTCCGAACTCTATAAGCTGTTGGACGGGGCGAGGGGTAATTCCGCACGTCTTACACTGGCCACCCTGAAATTATGCTTGAGCTGGAAGTTCCTATTTCCTTGGAAACGCAGAATAATTGTTTCATGCATGAATATTTAAAACAAGAACAACATTCACTGGTAATGGGATGCAGACAACTGGTGTGCAAGAATTTAATGAAAGCACAAGGATACACTGCATGGTCTTCGATAACATTGAATAGTATTAGAAATATCAAGAGTGGACAACAGGTTAATAAGCATCTGAAAGAGCAAGAGAGGTGAATATTTCAGGTCAAGACCCTCTTATCTAAGTTCTGATGTAGGCTCACATCCCAAATGGTAATATTTTTATGTCTTTCAGCTGCTGATTTCCCTGCTGTTTTTATTTCAGATTTCCATTTTTTCTTTCCATAATCACTGAACAGCTGCAATTCAATTTCTATGACTTACTTGTCAATTTTAGCCATACGTTCAGAATCAAACAATGAGCGAATGATATGCATTTAGAAGACGGTCATTGGAAACTTAAATATTAATGAGATAAATTTGAATAAAACAATGACACAAATTCAAAAAAAAGGAGTAAATATCGTTTTATTTGACACTTTTCCTTCATGGGTGCATAAAGGTTCCGGGAAAAAGCAATTGTCCAGCTTTCAATATTCCAGCCCTTCATGTGGTTGTAACTATAACAGGTTTGATTAAATATGTATGGCAGTAAAGCTAGAAATGTAACCTTTTTGATGCAGGCTGGAAAGGTGGACCTTCACATTAAATGTTCGGGCAAAGTGTAATGTTGTTTAAGTATGGAAAGGCAATGTGCAAAAATGGCTGCCCTGACTATACTTGTAGACAACACTTTTGATCTCTTACAATAAGTATAAATCCCGACAACACTAACAAAAGAAAAGGCTTATGTCCAAAATATTAATATAGCTGTATCAACACTAGGCACTCTTAATATAATTATTTTTCCCAATCTATCGATATTTTTATTGAAAACTTCATAATAAAACAGCACTGAGGCATGACCACTGTGAAGCTTTGTTTAAACTTTATAGCTTTTTCCTCAGTACAATTTATAGATCTTTTATGTTATGCATTTTTACCTCGCCTGAAGTAGATTTTTGAGGCCTCCTGCCCAGCGGAAATGGAGCGGTAGCACCCTGAATATGATAGGGGATGACTTACCACGCCATTCCCACCGTCACGCAGGCCGCCTTAATCTTCCTCGAGTCTACCACTAGGTGGCAGGGACGCTCACCCAAGACAGGCGGTAGGCCCATTTAAAATGCACCTCGGGCGTACACATGATCCCATTTGCCATTTTAGGATAGTACTGGGTGGAGCAAGCGCCATGCCACATCCGTCTAGTGTCAGCTGGCCGATCTGGCTGATCAGGAGCTGTCAGATAAGTTTGTGTTTATTTTTGTGGGGCCTGGAGGAGCAGGGGTGCTCCTCTGGGTTCCACAAAACCAGCCTGAGCCGCTGTTGCTGCGGGTCCTCCCCTCTCCCAAGATCGGGTCCTCCACCCCCTCCAAGGGCCTACCTTCTGGAGGCCTGGAGGGCCACCTGAAATATGCAGTGGAGCTGGCGGGCTGTCCCGGGAAGCTCAATTTCTGCCCACTGCCCACCAGCCTGATGCTAATGATACCTTGCCCTCAAAATGGACCTGGCCTGCCGACGGCAATATCAGGTGTCCGACCTGCCCGCTCTGTCAGTCAGCCACCCAATAGTTAAAATCTACCCGCCTGCATTTCAAAATTGGTAAAAATGCTAATTGCATTGATAACCTGCACATGCACCACAAAGGCAGCTAACACTGCAAGTCAAACGTACAGTAATACTGCTGGGAAATCATTGGGCCAGAAATTCGGCTCTCCGGCTTCCCGCGGGTGCAAGGATCGCGCGTGTACTTACCTACCGCGCCTGCCGTTGTGCTTCGGCCCCACGTAGAATTCGGCTCCTGGGCTTCCTGCAGCTGCCAGCGCGCAGTGCTTGCGTATCCCAGGGGCGCAGTTAGTTGGAAGCGTCCCCTGGGATCACGTGGGCCATGGAGAGCCAATCGGAGCAGCGAATCTTCATTCATAGATTTTGACAGGAAGACCTGTCAAATCTATGAATAGAGATCGGCCCCAAAACCTCACTAAAACTTCAAATATATATTTTTTTAAATCACATTTTTAAAATAACTATAAATTACATGAATTAACTACTTTAAACAAAAATTTTAATTTTTGAAAAAATTAATTACACTTTTTAACAGTGCTAAAAATAAACTTACCTTTCTTTGAAGTATGTAAAAAAGATAAACCTGTTGAAAAAATGTTTAAATTGTACTTAATTCACCACTTACCTTGTTAAAAGCAGGCCCTGCGCCTCCTTTTTCCCCGCGCAGCTTCTCCGTACTTACCCTCACGGAGAAACCTGAAAAAAAAAACAAGTTCGCTGCGTGCGCGCAGCCTCTCCGGCGCACGCGTTCGACCTCTGAACCCCTTCCTTCAGGGGAACGGAAGTTCCGGTTTCCAGCGCATACTCAGTGCATGCGCAAAACCGGCACTTACGTTGGGTCTACGGGTGAGTACCCAGCGCGTACTCACCCGTGGAGACCCGAATTTCTGGCCCAATATATGCTGACCCTATACTTACCAATAAGTTTATGTTGATATAAAATTTAAAGGGGCATTACCATGTAAATTGGGAGATTGGTAGATGATTAATTATGGTAATGTAGAACAGCCTACGCAGTTACGACAAGCATTGTTCAACATAAAAACAGAAAATGCTGGAAATACTCAGCAGATCAGGCAGCATCTATGGAGAGAGAAATAGAGTTAAAACGTTTCAGGTCGATGACCTTTCTGACCAGTTCTGACGAAAGGTCATCGACCTGAAACGTTAACTCTGTTCAACATCTCACTTAACTATATCCCACTAACGTTCCTTAACACGGTTTTTAAGGATCTTAGCAATTTAGTCAATCTTCCTTCAACAGATCTACATGAACATTACGTACAAATTCAAAGGAAATTCAGTCATTCTAGCTATGAAAACTAGTCTACATCCTTCATAAACTCATAAACCCAATTTATTAGCCTACTGATGGATTCAAGTGTATGTCCTTCTGTGTCTTTCCACAGCAAGAACTTCCTTTTCAAGGAATTCTATGAACTGGCCATGCACTGAACTAAGTAATAACTTTGATAGCCCTGATCGAAAAGCTGACCCTTTCCTTAATCATCAACTAGCCTGTGAATTTCCTTCTTGTCCTGCATTCTAGTTTTGGTTCAAATCATGTATTAGTGTCACGCATTACCTGCTCCCACCATTATTTTAAAAAACAAATTTTAATTCTTTTCACTCTTTACAAAAATAAAAGATTAGTCCCAGCTCGCTGAAACTATTTTCAAAGCACAGTCATTTTATCTTTAACTTTTAGCCGAAGGAAAATTTGAAACTACATTCGAATACAAAGTAGAAATCGGTGAGCAGTTGACTAAATATTCATTGTAACAGTTTTCTGCATCGTTCCCAGACCAATGTTTTTTGTGACCAGCAATATAGATAATGACTCATTACAATATTGTAAGTACGGCCTAAGAGATGTATTATAGAGTTAATACATCCTGCGCTCCAATTTTCTGCAAATGCTTTATTTATCGCAATAACATTTGCAATTCATCTCCTGACTGGTCAGTCTCTTTAAATGATATTCATTTCCACAGAACATCCTTCTTCCTGCACAATTTTAAGTCAGCCACAAACATAGACATTTATTCTTTCAATATTTTTTTGTTTAGGCCATTAATAAATATGAATAGCAGCAATCCCAAAACTAATCCCTTGGGGATCACTCTCATCATAGTTGCCCAACTGAAACTGTGACCAGTGATAACTACCCTCTGTTCCCTATTATCTAGCCAATTAGTAATCCAATTTATCTTGGATCCCTTGAGCTTTCAATTTAGCCAAAGAATCCTGTGAGGGGCTTTGTCAAATGCTTTCAAAAAGTCAGGAGATCTAATATCCATCATCTTTATCCTCAACCACAAATTTTGCACCATCAAAGAACAGCAATAAATTTCTTTGTTACAACCTACTTCTCTTAAGTCCATGTTGGCTTTGATTTATTGCTTCTACTTTCATGAGATGTTTTTGAATTTATTTTATAATACCTGCCAGTATTTTTTCCACTACAGATGAATGCCAAACTAAGAAGACTTTAATTCCCAAGGTCCTTATGTTTTTTTTATAGTGATTGGAACCATATTAGCTAGCCTGCAACTGCTTGGTACAGTCCCTGTATTCAATGAACTTCATTAAATTTATCTCGCCACGTGTATGTTTATCCTCAGTTTCAATACTTTTAGCTGCAATCTCTCTCAGCGTGGTGTTTTATAAATCTTTACAAGCTCCAGTTTCTTGTGTTTTTACATTTTTTGAAAAATTTACAGTATTACAGAACATTTCCATGTGGTACATTATTTCATTAGTTTAGAAGGAAGTTATATGGGTTTGTTGGAGCTTTAAGTCATTATAAACTAGTAAGTGAACCAAACTTGTTTGATCTTTTTTGTTGCCAAATTGCTATGGAGGTATCTAAACAGTCAACCTGGGTACATTAAATATAGGATGTCTATAAAATCTGAGTCAATTATGGATCAATCAAGGAACCATGAATAGAGAGAGGAAAAATATCTAGAGTTCAAGCTGATCCTAACAGTGCAGAGAAGATAGAAGGTGTAAATGCAGGTAGAGAGGAAAGTTAAGCTTGTTTTATTTCCTGCCCAACCTTATTGGGTGGGTTAGCAATCACTCAGTAAGCAATTTGATTAACTGCGTATCTATTTTTGAGCAACTTCAATGAAAAAGGCCCACCCCTTCTGGAGTTCTCTGTCTTTTGGAGGAGACGCTAAACTGAGGCCCCGTCTGCTTGCTCAGATGGACCTAAAAGATCCCATGGGACTATTTCGAAGAAGAGCAGGGGAGTTCTCCCCGAGGTCCGGGACAATATTTATCCCTCAATCAACATCACTAAAACAGGTTGTCTGGTCATTATCGCATTGCTGTTTGTGGGAGCTTGCTGTGTGCAAATTGGCTGCTGCGTTTCCTACATTACAACACTGGCTACGCTTCAAAAAGTACATAATTGGCTGTAAAGTGCTTTGGGAATCCTGAGGTCGTGAAAGGCCCCATATAAATGCAAGTCTTTCTTTCTGATGGGGCGTGATTGGGTGCATTTTCTGGCCATGCACATGCGATCATCTTGACCAGCAGTACCAAAACGTAGGGAAAGAGATTTAGGCCCGTGCTCGATTTGTATGTGTGCCCAGGACATTGCTAAATTTGGCTAGGCCTCTTTTTAGGTGGCTGTGTAATTTAGGCCCCTTAGTTCCAATAGAACACCCTGAAGGTTCTAACCTGCTTATACTGTAATAACAACAAGCTCTGTCATCAGTGGCAAATGCTCCTAAACAGGTTAAATTATTTGGAGTTCATTTTGCTAATTCTGACAAAGGATCAAGGTGTGGAGAATATCAAATGAATGAAAATGTCACAAACTTAATTTTTTAATGATCTTTCAATAAAAGCTGCCAAATGCCTTTTGTACATCCAAAGAGGGCACCAGCACAGCTCTGGAAGCTTGGTGCACTGTAATATTATAAGATCTGGCAAATATTATTTAGGGAGTGTCTCCCACAGATGAACTCTGTGTGATCTAGATGGATTAATTTAACAATAAGAGCAATATCGAGTGAGAAAATTGGTCTGTAAGATATGTAACACATTTGTGTGGGTCTTCAGCTGTTTTGACAATGGTGATATGATAATATTATGGCAAATATGAGCCAGCATTAATGTATGTGTTTGATCTAGCATAAAAGGTGTCATTTCTGGGGACCGTTTTTCCCCCTATTTTGTTCGGAAATCCACCCAAAGCAGCTTAATGGCTATTGTAGCAAAATAGAGGAATCAAGCCAGGCTATACATCATTATCATTAAATACCAGGATTAAACCTTTCATTTATTCCTGAAATGTTTCCAAAGAGGAAGTGGAATCTGACCAGTACAGGGTTTTGTAAGATTCTTGGATTCCAAGTTGATGTTGCTTGAATCAGACATAACAGCTCGTCCCTGTAGGTACTCCAGTGGGAAGACTCCGTTCATCTGTTTCTTTGGCAAAGCATAAGCTAGAGAGCATCCTGATTTCTCACTATGTTCATAATATCTTGCATTAGTGAACCTAATAAGTCGCTCTAAGAGTTCTGTAAACTTCTGGAGTACTGCCAAATTAGTGCTGTAGCTCTCCAGTTTTTGATGTATTCCTTCAGATTGTTTTTGGGAAGGGTTGGATGGTGGTGGGGCCGGGGGCTCTTTTTTGCCTCTAAGGCAAAGGAGGTGTTGCTTCAACAAACTGTTTTAGCAATCTTCATAGCAGAAATGTCAAAGTCCTCTAGTTAACCTAATGATCACTTGTTTGCTGAACATTTTGTTAGCCCCAGCTTGAATAACAAATTGGGTGGGCAGTCGGCAAGGGACGGGGCCATTGAAATGCCTACTCAATGTCAGTAGCAACAGGCCTGAACCATTTTGATGGTTTTGCCTCATTTAAACCTCATAGGGAAGCTGCCTGCGTTAGTATCATTATTTGGCAGCTCACACATGTTGGCAGGTGGCATTCCCGGTGGGTTCGATGCCTATTTAAACAGTCATGATGCGGAGATGCCGGTGTTGGACTGGGGTGGACAAAATTGAGAGGTCGCACAACACCAGGTTATAGTCCAACAGTTTTATTTGAATATTCAAATAAAACTGTTGGACTATAACCTGGTGTTATGCGACCTCTCAATTTTATTTAAACAGTAGCAAGGTGTGCATTAAATTTGAAAGACAATTTTGCCGTGGTTTTTGGTTCCTTCTGTGATAGATATCTGCTGCCAAGACTCCCTGTGATGTTGCGGTGGAGGTCCTAGTGCAGCAGATGAGGGCCCAGAGACAGGTCCATTTCCCCACAGATGGCTGAAGGACGTCCAGGCAGATGCTACAGCAGCCTTGGAAGGAGGTGGTTGATAATGTCAATGCCAGAAGCACCACCTGTAAAAGTTCAAATATACTAGTGGTCCTCCCATGGCATTGCTTGTGATCAGTCAAAGGTTACGCTGATGCAATGGGGGAGGAGATTGAATGCGAGAGTACTTGGCATTGGAGGTGCATTGTAGGAGGAGAGAGTGTAGTGAGAGACTAAGGCCGCAATTTTGTCAGCACTGAGAGGGCGGGTTTGGAGGCGGGTCAAAGGTTAAAATCGTTTTGATTGACGGCGGGGTCCGATCCCGCCGTCAACCCGCCTCCAAACAATTTTCCCAAGTGTCGTGTCCCCGGTTTGCGCATGGACCCGACACCTAGCGGCGGGAAGAGGATTAAAGCCAATTACCTGCCTGTTAACAGGTAGTTGAGAGTAGTTGACAGGCTATTTTTAAATTTTGCCGCTTCTGCCTCGGGCTTCCTGATGTCCGGACACCACGCCAGGTAAGTGTGGCGTGTTGTGAGTCTGCTGTAATGTTACTGCATTGATGACAGCTGCAGAAGTGGTGTGAAGGATCCAATGGTGTACTGGTGAGTCTCAGAGGTAAGAAAATGTTGGGAAAATCATTTTTAATGCATTTACACATTTCTTTAGGTAACAAGTTTTGAAATCAATGTCCAGTGCCACCTCATTGGGAGAACCTCTCTCACCAGTGACAGATCGCTCCTGTCTCCACACTTGCAGCTGCCATCTGTTCCAGCCTATGGAGGGAGTCACTGGAGAGCTTGGGTGCAAGAGTTCACCTTTGTACAGTGATTGTCAGTGTTTGCAGCACCTCAATGCTGTCAAACACTGAGAAATGAGCTGTCAAAAAAAAATTGTGCGTGGTCCCTTTAAGAAAACCAGCAGATGATGCATCATCAAATGACGTCATCTGACCGGCTTCCTCTTAATTGGCCGGCAAGCCCGCAGGGCGGGCTTAACAAAGTCAATCAACGTAAAATCACGTCCGTGGGCCGGATGCAGTTGGGGGCAGGACTGGAAGCCAGAAACCACCTGACCCGCTCCCAACCCGCCTCCATTGATAAAATCGCAGCCTCAGGGTTTGGGAGATTCATCAGGATATTGCATTTGGGAATACTTCCAGAGAGACTGTAGTCGCTGGTACTTCAGAGCAATTGGAGTTGGGAGACTGGGTAGGTGGGTGCAGTAGATATTGGCCCAGAAATTGATCTCGCTCTGTTCCCGCGGGGGTAAGCCTTCCCCGCGATGTCTCACCTCGCTTATGCTTTTTCAGATCCAGCTCGCACGAACTTGATGTTCCAGACATCAGCTGTGCTGGGCTTGCGTATCCCAGCGGCGCAGTTAATTCGTGCGAGCTGTGGGATCACGTGACTCAGTTAGAGCCAATGGCAGCACACCATCTTCCATTCATAAGTCTCACAGCATGGCTGTGAAATCTATGAATCTTACACCCCCCCAAAATAACAGCTAAACCTCAATTAAATTTAAAAAAAAACCCATCACATTAATAAAATAAGTATAGTTAATTAAATTAACCATTTTAAATAAAAAATTAAATTTTTGAAAAAATTTAAAATCTTTTAAAAAGTTATAAAAATAAACTTACCTGTCTTTAAAGTCTATAAAAAAGATATACCTGTAAAAAAAAATTCAAAAAAATACTTAATTCACTACTTACCTTCTTAAAAGCGGGTCTTACTCCTCCTTTTTACATTTCCAAAATCTTCCCTACTTACCTGCGCGTCCAAAGCATGAAGTGCACAGCGTGCGCGCAGCCTGTAGCGCGCACGCGATGCACCCAGGCCCCGCCCCCTTTTCAGAAGAGCAATTGCCGGTTTTCAGCGCATGCGCAGGGCATGCAGAAAACCGGCAATTGGAGTGGGAATACGCGAGAGTACGCAGTGCGTACTCTCGCGTCCCGGGATCAATTTTCGGCCCATTAAAGATAAAAGGATAGTGACTAAATTCTAAAGTACAACATAATTGTGGTTAAAACAGAAATGACTGCAGCAGACACTCAGGAACATTAAAAATTTACAGTTGACTGAGAAAAATGTAAATGTACATTTGAAGGCAGACATTGGAAGAAAAAAACATTTCTGAGAAAGCTCGCGGGCTGGACAGACATTTGGGACAACACACGAGGAGTTGACTTTGTAATGAGTCTGTGGCCACTGGGACAAGCTGCTTGGAGCTTTTTTTGGGAGGATTGGCATGAATACACAATGTTGGCATTAGACAGAAAGTGAGAGTGAGGGAGACAGATCTCTTGTACAGGCATGGAAGGTGAAAATCACCAGCAGAAAAATTGGAGCTCAGGGAATGAGCAGGACGTACAGGTAAGACTCAAAAGAGGGGGCAGGATTTTCAAGGGCAGATTTCTCTGAACATTTTTTTAAGATGGTCTGGGTAACTATATTGATAAGCTTGGTCAGTTATATCAGAATTATTTTAATTCTGGGGTATTATGTTTATGTACAAGTTCAAGTCACACTCCAGAGACTTGAGCACAACTGAAAGTTGGTAAGTCACCTGGTCCGGATGGAATGTATCCGAGGTTGCTGAAAGAAGCAAAGGTAGAAATAGCAGAGCCATTGGTCACAATGGGCTGGATTTTGATACTGGGGACGTGATGGAGGCGGGACTCCCACTTTTTGGGTTGCAGTCCCGCCTCCATCGACTTGTGGCCAACCCACTGCATTTTCACTTGATTGACCTTGTTGAGCCCGCCCAGTGGGCTCAGCAGGCCAATTAAGGGCCACCTGGCAACAGGTGATGTCACAGATTGACATTTCATCTGTTGAGAGCTTTTCACAGATGAAATATCAGCATTTGACAGCTCTGTGAAGCTGTCAAACACTGACAATCTGTCTTCTAACTTGAGTCCTTCCTTTCAGGCTGAGTTAGAAATCATTCCAGCACAGAAAACAGAGGCTGCAGTTTTTGACAGCACCACGGCCATTGTGCTTTCTGTGCCGGTGAGATTTCTGACTCCCGAGACCTGAAGGGCTGACACCTGCAGGAGGAAGTTAAGGTAAGTAAAACTTTTCCCCACACTTTACACTTACCTTACACACTTACCTCTGCACACATGCACCCATCACTCACCTGCCCACCGGACATAGAACATAGAACATAGAACAGTACAGCACAGTACAGGCCCTTCGGCCCTCGATGTTGTGCCGAGCATTGTCTGAGACCAAGATCAAGCTATCACACTCCCTATCACTTTGGTGTGCTCCATGTGCTTATCCAATAACCGCTTGAAAGTTCCTAAAGTGTCCGACTCCACTATCACAGCAGGCAGTCCATTCCACACCCCAACCACTCTCTGAGTAAAGAATCTACCTCGGACATCCCTTCTATATCTCCCCCCATGCACCTTATAGTTATGCCCCCTTGTAACAGCTGCCTCTACCCGAGGAAATAGTCTCTGAACATCCACTCTATCTATCCCCCTCATCATCTTATAAACCTCTATTAAGTCGCCTCTCATCCTCCTCCGCTCTAAAGAGAAAAGCCCCAACTCCCTCAATCTTTCCTCATAAGACCTCCCCCCCAAACCAGGCAGCATCCTGGTAAATCTCCTTTGCACTCTTTCCAATGCTTCTACGTCCTTCCTATAGTGAGGTGACCAGAACTGCACACAATATTCCAAATGTGGTCTCACCAAGGTCCTGTACAGTTGCAGCATAACCTCACGGTTCTTAAACTCAAACCCTCTGTCAATAAACGCCAACACACCATAGGCCTTCTTTACTGCTCTATCCACTTGAGTGGCAACCTTCAGAGATCTGTGGATATGAACCCCCAGATCCCTCTGCTCCTCCACGTTCCTCAGAACCCTGCCGTTGACCCTGTAATCCTTATTCAAATTTGCCCTACCAAAATGAATCACCTCGCACTTATCAGGGTTAAATTCCATCTGCCATTTTTCGGCCCAGCTCTGCATCCTATCAATGTCTCTTTGCAGCCTACAACTGCCCTCCACCTCATCCACTACTCCACCAATCTTGGTGTCATCAGCAAATTTACTGATCCACCCTTCAGTCCCCTCCTCCAAGTCATTGATAAAAATCACAAACAGCAGAGGACCCAGCACCGACCCCTGTGGCACACCGCTGGTAACTGGTCTCCAGTCCGAAAATGTTCCATCCACCACCACCCTCTGCCTTCTATGAGATAGCCAGTTACTTATCCAATCGGCCAAATTTCCCTCTATCCCACAGCTCCTTACTTTCTTCATGAGACGACCATGGGGAACCTTATCAAACACCTTACTAAAATCCATGTATACGACATCAACTGCTCTACCTTCATCTACACACTTAGTTACCTCCTCAAAGAATTCAATCAAATTTGTTAGGCAAGACTTACCCTTCACGAATCCGTGTTGACTATCCCTGATTAAGTTGCCCCTTTCCAAATGGTCATAAATCCTATCCCTCAGGACCTTTTCCATTATCTTACCAACCACCGAAGTAAGACTAACCGGCCTATAATTACCAGGGTCATTCCTATTTCCTTTCTTGAAGAGAGGAACAACATTCGCCACTCTCCAGTCCTCTGGCACCATCCCCGTGGACAGTGAGGACCCAAAGATCAAAGCCAGAGGCTCTGCAATCTCCTCCCTTGCCTCCCAAAGAATCCTAGGATATATCCCATCTGGCCCAGGGGACTTATCGACCCTCAGGTTCTTCAAAATTGCTAAAACATCTTCCCTCAGAACATCTACCACCTCCAGCCTATCCACCTTTATCACACTCTCATCCTCAAGAACATGGCCCCTCTCCTCGGTGAACACTGACGAAAAGTATTCATTCATCACCTCTCCTATCTCTTCTGACTCCATGCACAAGTTCCCACTACTGTCCTTGACTGGCCCTACCCTCACCCTGGTCATTCTTTTATTTCTCACATAAGAGTAAAAAGCCTTGGGGTTTTTCTTGATCCGACCCGCCAAGGACTTCTCATGCCCCCTCCTAGCTCTCCTAAGCTAATCGACCCAACTGAACCTTGTTTTCTCATCCTTACATACGCTTCCTTTTTCCTCTTGACCAGACATTCAACCTCTTTTGTGAACCATGGTTCTCTCACTCGGCCATTTCCTCCCTGCCTGACAGGGACATACCTATCAAGGACACGCAGTAATTGCTCCATGAAAAAGTTCCACTTTTCGTTTGTGCCTTTCCCTGATAGTTTCTGTTCCCATCTTATACTCCCTAATTCTTGCCTAATCGCATCATAATTACCCCTCCCCCAATTATAAACCCTGCCCTGCCATATGGCCCTATCCCTCTCCATTGCAATAGTGAAAGTTACCGAATTGTGGTCACTATCTCCAAAGTGCTCTCCCACATACAAATCAAACACTTGGCCCGGTTCATTACCCAGTACAAATCCAACGTGGCCCCACCTCTTGTCGGCCTATCCACATATTGTGTCAGGAAACCCTCCTGCACACACTGTGCAAAAACTATCCCATCCGAACTGTTTGACCTATAAAGGTTCCAATCAATATTTGGAAAGTTGAAGTCACCCATGACAACTACTCTGTGACCTCCACCCCTGTTCATAATCTGCTTTGCAATTTCTTCCTCCACATCTTTATTACTATTTGGGGGCCTGTAGAAAACTCCTAACAACGTGACCGCTCCTTTCCTATTTCTAACTTCAGCCCATATTACCTCAGACGGCAGATCCCCCTCGAACTGCCTTTCTGCCGCTGTTAAACTATCCTTGATTAACAATGCTACTCCTCCACCTTTCTTATCAACTTCCCTACTCTTACTGAAACATCTATACCCCGGAACTTCCAACAACCATTCCTGTCCCTGTTCTAACCATGTCTCCGTAATGGCCACCACATCGTAGTCCCAAGTACCAATCCACGCTCCAAGTTCTCCTACCTTATTCCGGATGCTCCTTGCATTGAAGTAGACACACTTCAAGCCATCTTCCTGTCTGCCGGTACATTCCTGCGACCTTGATACCCTCCTCAGTACCTCCCTACACTCACCACTGGCTCGTGGACTACAGCCCTTTTTCCCATCCCCCTGACAAATTAGTTTAAACCCCCCCGAAGAGCCGTAGCAAATTTCCCTCCCAGGATATTGGTGCCCCTCTGGTTCAGGTGCAAACCGTCCTGTTTGTACAGGTCCCACCTTCCCCAGAATGTGCTCCAATTATCCACATAACTGAAACCCTCCCCCCTACACCATCCCTGCAGCCACGTGTTTATCTGCACTCTCTCCCTGTTCCTCAACTCGCTAGCACGTGGCACCGGCAACAAACCAGAAATTACAACATGGTTTGTACTGGCTCTCAGCTTCCAACCTAGCTCCCTAAATTCCTGTTTTAAATCCCCGTCCTTTCTCCTACCTATGTCGTTGGTACCGATGTGTACCACGACTTGTGATTGTTCCCCTTCCCCTTTGAGGATTCTGAAAACACGGTCCGCCTCGCTAACTTGGCGTGGTTGGGACCTGTCGGGAAGCCCACATTTCAGCTTTTAAAATAGGGATTAGGCAAAAAACTACCTGTTAACTACCTGTTGACAGGCAGTTAATTGTCACTAATCCCCTTCCCGCCTCGGGGAGGCGGGTCCCAGCACAGGTCGGGTACCCGCCTCCAGCAAAACTGGCTTGGGGGCGGGATGGGTTCGGGACCCCCGAATCTGCAACTTTAACCCCCCACACGCCTCCAAACCCGCCTCCACGGGTCAATGAAAATCCAGCCCAATCTTTCAATCCTCATTGGATACAGGATTAGTGTGGGAAGACTGGAGGGTTGCTAATGTTATACCACTATCCAAGAAAGGGCAGAGGAAATAAAGCAGGAAACTACAGTCCAGTCAGCCAAACATCAGTGGTGGGGAAGTTATTGGAAACCATTATCAGGGACAAAATAAACTTTTATTTTGAAAGGCATGGTTTGATCAAGGAGAGCCAGCATAGATTTGTTAAAGGCAAATCTTGTCTGACTAACTTGTTTCAATTCTTTGATGATGTAAAAGAGAAGGTTGATCAAGGTAGTGCAGTAGATGTTGTATATATGGACTTTCAGAAGGCATTTGACAAAGTGCCACACAGGAGGCTTGTTAAGAAGATGGGAGCTCATGGAATTAAGGGGAAAGTGATGGTATGGATACAAAATTGGCTCAGTGACAGGAAGCAAAGGGTGGCGGTGGATGGATGTTTTTCAGACTGGGAGGTGGTTTGCAGTGGTGTTCCCCGAGGGTCAGTTTTGGGTCCATTACTCTTTACAATTTTTATAAACTACTTGTACTCGGGTGTAGGGAGCGACGTTCTAAAGTTCGCAGATGATACAAAATTAGCAAAGTAGTAGATAGTGATGAGGATAGTTCTAGGCTTCAGGGTGACATAGAACGGATGGTGAAATGGGCAGAAGCACGGCAGATGGAGTTCAATGCGGAGAAGTGTGAAGTGATACACTTTGGGAGGACTAATATGGAAAGATAGTATACTACAAATAGCACGATTTTGAATATTGTAGATGAGCAGAAATCCTTAAAGGTGGCGGGGCAAGTTGATCAGGTGGTTAAAAAAGCATTTAGGTTACTTGGGTTAATAAATAGAGGAATAGAATATAAAAGCAAAGAGATCATGCTGGAACTTTATAAATCACTGGTTAGGCCTCAGCTGGAGTATTGTGGACATACCTAGGCACCATACTTCAGGAAAGATGGAAAGGCCTCAGAAAGGGTACAGAGGAGGTTTACCAGGATATTACCAGGGATGAGGGACTTCAGGTATGACGAGAGGTTGGAAAAGTTAGGACTGTTCTCCTTGGAACAGAGAAGGTTAAGGGGTGACCTAATAAAGGTTTTCAAGATGATGAGAGGTTTTGATAGAGAAAAACTATTCCTCCTGGCGAGCGGGTCAGTAACCAGAGGTCATAGATACAAAATCATTGGCAAAAGATCTCGAGGGGAGAGGAGGAGAAATGTTTTCACTCAGAGTTGTTGGGATCTGGAACACTTTACCTGAAAAGGTGGTGGAAGCTGATTCCATAAAAAATTTTCAAATGGAGTTGGATGGGTACTTGAGGATGAAAAAGTTACAGGGTTACGGACAAAAAGCAGGGATGTGGGACTAAGCATGACTGCCCTTTCTAAGAGCCAGCACAGGCATGACGGGCCGAATGGCTGCCTTCTGTGCTATAAGTTTCTATGAATCTGTGGGGGAAAAATTGGGTCGTGCCCCCTTTGGGGCGCTAACTTCGCCGGGGCACTACTTTTAGCGCCCCGAAAAAATTATTACCCCCGGGATAGAAATTCACTGGTAGCGCCCCAAGAAGCTACTAGAAGCGCCCCACCTCCCTCTTGGGGCGCTGCGAGTGAATATTGCAGCGCTACGCGCCGTGGTACTGCAGGCCTCCTCCCCTTATTAAAGAGGAGGGGCCTAGCACAGCGCGACCCGGGGCCCAGCTGGGCCACCAGGGATCGGAGTGCCGGCAAAAGAGCCCGGCACTCAAGATAAGTGCCGGGCTCATGGAGCGCAGCTGGCACTCCGCAGGGGGCTGCAGAGGAGGCAGGGGACAGCAGAGGGGGCAGGTGCTGGCAGGCGGCCAGCAACAAAAGTGGCCGCCCGGCACCTCTCCTTTAATTTGTGTCGCCCCGGCCGCAGGTAGACCCCCCTGACCCCGTCGGACATAGCGTCCAGCAGTAAGTCAGGGGGCACTACCGAAGATTGTGGCCGGGGCGCGAGCGGGGCGCTAATGGTTACTGCCGCCGCTAACCTCCTGCTGAATTTTGCGGGAGGCATTGGCGGCACCTCGCCCAGGCACTAGTTGCTTTGCGCCCCGTTCGGGAGGCGCAAATCAACCGAATTTTTAGGCCTATGATATTTTATTTGTAAGTATATAGATAGTGGAACGGGTAGTAAAGAAATATAAGGGTTACAATTCCACTTTGGGAGCATTAGCAGCACTAATGTATTTGCCTTGACACACTTCACACTGCCAGTACACTGAGAGATCATCCCTAGGTCTTCCATTGTCCATAGCAATAATAGGCTCCCAGTGCGATTTGTGTCCTGCACTGGGAACGCAGAGGCCGGGGGTGGGATGGGGCAAGAGTTCCTGGGTGGGACCATCAATGTGTAGGTGCCATACCTTAAGGTGCGACCTGCTCTTCCTGTTGGCTGCAAATTGTTGAATTCTGTCTTTTCTTGTCTGTATTCTGCTGAAAGGTCATCGGAGTTTACCAATTCACGGGGAGGCGGGGGGGTGAGGAAGGGAAGTTTTCTTTTTTGAGGAGTCTTGCAGCTCAAACTGAAGGAGATGATGGCAAGGAGACGTGCCATGTTTGGGTGTGATGGCCACCCTGCTCAGCAAACTTCAGTCGGGCCTGATAAGAGGCAGCTGAGTAGGCCACTGCTGTGTCTGCAGTAAAGAGGTCATCCTGCCAGTTGAGGAAGAAATGCAACAGCCTGTCGAAGTTAAACAATGATGCGGAGATGCCGGTGTTGGACTGGGGTGGACAAAAATGAGAAGTCGCACAACACCAGGTTATAGTCCAACAGATTTATTTAAAATAAAAGCTTTCGGAGCTGTCGCCCCTTCCTCAGGTAAAGGTACAATGAGGGAATCTACAATATTACACAGTATATAAACACAAAAAGCAATTTGTCTGCAGAGATACAATCTTTCAGGGAGGCATTACATCAAAGACACACCAGAGCACAGCCAAGACAATGAGATGGGTCACAGGGGGTCCAACGTGTCAAATCCTGCTGTCTGCAGTTGAGCTTTTAACTTTTTTTTTTGTGTTTTTTTGGTTTGTTTTTTTTTAAACTGGAAAGACAGACAACGATGTCGAGTCACATTCTGTAGCGTGACATGAACCCGATATCCCTATTGTTAAACAAGAAGTTAAACAAGATCATGAGTCCTGCACGTCTCTCTAACAGTGATCTACAATGACCTGCCTGCAATATACACATTTGCTCTCAACCAACTGCTTGCTCACATGGAATGCACCTTTTAATCTTTGAACATCCCTTTGCTCTCTCTATCAGGAGCACCCTGAAGCCCATATTCATGCGTGACACATCTTTCACCCTTGCAGGAAAACTTCCACTCAAGGTGGTTTGGCCCATTAAAGACTCCCCCAGTACAAACTTGCACGCTGTATGTTCTTGCATTCTTGTTTTGGGAAGCACAGCGACCAATTGCACAGCTTTGGCAGGCCTTAGGAAACAGTCAGCATTCCATCAATTTCTTTATTATTATTACAAGCAAAGGAAGCCGATAATAGAAAGGAGTATTGGGCAAACTGGAAGGGGCACACTACATCTCAAGCCTTTGACATGCCTGAAAGAACTGACCCTGCACATAGCGGCCCACGAGTCAGTGTTCCACACAGAGGTTGATGAGTACGGTAGTGTAGTGCTTATTGTAAAGGACAAGCAGCCATTGCAAGTTGTGAAACTGAATTCAAATAATCCGGTGATACGTGGGCTAGCACCAGAAAAAATGATCGTTAAAGCTGCCACCTTGTCTTAAACCCAACTGGTTCACCAATCAGCTTCAGGGAAGGAAACCTGCCAACCCTACCCAGTCTGGTCTAAACAAGATTCCAGTACTACAGTATGTGATTGATCCTTAATGCCCTCTGAAATGGACTAATAGAGTCATAACGTTACGGCACAGAAGGAGGCCATTCGGCCCGTCGAGTCCGTGCCGGCTCTCTGTAGAGCAATCCAGTCAGTCCCATTCCCCCGCTCTATCCCCGTAGCCCTGCAAGTTTATTTCCCTCAAGTGCCTATCCAGTCTTTCCTTGAAAACATTGAGGGTCTCCGCTTCCACCACTTCCGTCTGCAGCGAGTTCCAGGTCCTCACCACTCGCTGCGTAAAAAAGTTTTTCCTCACACCCCCCCGTATCTCTTGCCCAAAACCTTAAATCTGTGTCCCCTAGTCCTTGCACCATCAACTAGTGGGAACAGCCTTTCCCTGTCTTACCTATCCAAACCTGTCATAATCTTGTACACCTCTATCAAATCACCCCTCAACCTCCTTTGCTCTAATGAAAACAAATCCAGCTTCTCCAACCTGTCCTTGTAGCTAAGATCCCCCATCCCTGGAACCATTCTGGTAAATCTCCTCTGCACCCTCTCAAGGGCCTTCACATCCTTCCTAAAGTGTGGTGACCAGAACTGGACGCAATCCTCCAGTTGTGGCCTAACCAGCACTTTATAAAGGTTCAGCATAACTTCTCTACTTTTGTACTCAATACCTCTATTTATGAAGCCCAAGATCCCATGGGGGAAAATTCGGTTGGTTGCGCCTCCCGTTAGTGCCTTAAGATGGCGCTAATGGGGCGCAAAGCAACTAGTGCCCGGGCGCGGCGATGTTTGCGCCGCTCGCGAAATTAACTAGACATTTTGCGGCGGCGCTAAACACTACCGCCACGATCTCCTGCACCGTCAGATCATGACGTCAGTCGAGTGCACAACGCCCCGGTAGCGCACCGGAGTGGATATTGAGTGGCGCCCCCTGCCATACCGCCTGCCGCTAGCAACGACAGGTTGAGGGGAGTGTTTTGCAGTCAGGAAGGGACTAGGGGAGCGCTATTTAAAGGCGACCGCTTCCTGCCTTTTTTTGTTGGCGACATTTTTGAACCACGCATTCTGAGAGAGAGAGAGAGACTTCTGGAGAGATTCAATGCTGTGTGAAGGAGTTTTGGGTACTGAGCAGCACTTTGCAGGTTCATTTTGATTTGCCCTTCCTTGTATCGATTTAGAAGAGACTGTGGGGGCTGCACTCTGAGCTCTTTCCCTGATTCTCTCCATTGTTCTTTCCAGCAGATTTGATGTACAGGTCTCTCCAGGCCGAGATTCAAGGCTGCAATGAGCAGGATGTGGATGGAAAGCAAGATCAACCTTCCCCTTTAAGAACTGGCCGGGGCCATTGTGTCTGTGTTCCATTGCTGACTGACATCACATGAGCTTCGCCAGCGCTCTGAGTTAGTGCCTCACTCCTCGGCCTTTGCGCCTTAAGACAGATGTGTAGCGCCTGATTTAGCGCTCCAATCACCTCCAGGGGCGATAAAAGTCAAGTTTGCAGTCGGAGGCGATAATTAACGCCAGGCGCTAACCTTTGCGCCTGGCCGATAATTGCACCCCAAATGGGGCGATACTGAATTTCTCCCCCTATATGTTTTGTTAACCACTCTCTCAATAGGTCCTGCCACCTTCAGAGACCTATGCACATTAACTCCCAGGTCCCTCTGTCCCCGCACACTCTTTAAAACTGTGCCATTAAGTGTATATTGTCTCTCCCTGTTCCTTCTGCCAAAATGCATCACCTCACACTTCTCTGTATTAAATTCCATCTGCCACTTGTCTGCCCATTCTGCTAGCCTTTCTATGTCCCGTTGCAGTCGATTGGTATCATCCTCACTGTTTGCCACACCCTCAAGTTTGGTGTCATCTGCAAATTTAGAAATTCTACTCTGTATTTGGACTAGAAAGTACAAACATTGTAACTCAAGAAGGAGGCCCGTGACCACCATCTCAGAGCAACTAGAGATGGGCAATAAATGTGCCCTTGCTGGTGTCACCTACATCCAGAGGACAATTTTTTTTAAAGTTGGGGTAATTAGCTAAGTCCTGGAGGACAATTCCCAAAACAATGCCCCTGCTCACAAGGTGCTGTTGTTTATTTCAAGCAAGTTATCTTCAATGCTAGGGGAGAACATTTTTAATTTAAGATCAGAAGAGACGAAAATGAAGTCCAACCAAACAATAAGCCAACAAAAGTGCAATGCAAGGAAAGCAAAAAGAAAGATGCAAAAATGAGCTTTCATAAATCGCAGCAAATAGTCAGCTTTAAAAGTGCTTTTGATGGCTGTGTGCCGGCAGGATTCTGCTTTGCCTCTAATTTTAAGGTGTGCAGTGCTGGCCTTGGTTCAAGGGTGCAACGCATCAGAATTCCTGGGCAAGAACACGCCCCTCCCCTAACTGAAGACTACAGAGCAGCACAAGCCCCCTGTTACCTCCTCGCACAGGCCTATAGGAAAACCCAGGGCTGGTGCAAATCAGGGCAAAATGAGCGTCAGACCCTCCACTCAGCATTCCACCCTTTCTGTGTCTGGTGTCTCCCTGCACCACCAACGTATGGGTGTGGAACTTCAGCCATTTAGTCCCTGAAGAGATTTGTAAAGAATTTTGTGCAAGTGTGCTCAGAGAGAGTGATGTTGTTAAGTGTTTTTTTAATTTGCCCCCGAGAAGATTTGAGCCAGTCAGAATGCTTTGCACCTTACGGACACATTGAAAATTTTCCTGCGCCCACTATTTTCGAATGGTCGCAAGCCACACGCAAATCTTTTAGATATAACGAATTCTTCTTCTCTTGTAGTTTTCCCCTGTTAATCCTCCTCACCCGAAGATGGTGATTCATGCTCGGGTAGGATTTCACAGGCAGCATTAGCCCATCGGCACCTCGTGCAGATGGCCATGTTTTATGTTAAATTAGACACCGAGCGTTGCAGGCTATCAGAACCTGGGGGCCATCATATGTGGTGACCCGATGCTACCCATAATCCTGCGACCACACAAATGCATTATCAGCAGGGGTACAGACAGCAATCAAGAATGGGAACCCCAGCCAATTATTTCCCTCCCTAGCCCAGGATTGCTAAAAACAAGTGCCGTGCCATACTGTGGGCGTCAGCCGAGATCAGCTAATGCAGCTGACGCCAACTAGGGATCCAAGTCGTTAATCATTTCTCTCCTAATTTTAACTGAGACCTTCTTACTGTGTAAGGATCAGTGCCACACCACTGAATTTACTCACTGAGCTCTTGTGCTTTCATTTAGTTACATTTTATATAAGTTTGTAATGTATAATCTACATGCTAGTGTTCATTTATTAGTTTCAATTTGATCAGGCTAGAACTGTGCCTTGCATTTTAATGCTCTGCTGTATTTTTACTATTATTGATGTCAAGGTAACTGATCTATAAGCTCCTTGATAATGTCTTTGCAATTTCTTAAAAAATTAATTATGTTAGTCATTTTCCAAATCTCATGTATCATCTCTGATTTTAATGAGCTATTAAAAGTTTTGGCAAAGCAACACTACTTTCTCGTTTACTTCTTCAAGTATCGCTGGGAACATGCCACCATCCTTCAGTGAATTATTTACTTACAGTGTTCCCAGCTTCTTAATAACATTTCCTCTCCTGATGTCTATTTATACTCCCCTGATACCCCAGTCATTTGTTTGCGCCACACAAGTGCCAGGCAATGACTATCTCCAACAAGCGAGAGTCTAACCACCGCCCCTTGACATTCAACGGCATTACCATCGCCAAATCCCCCACCATCAACATCCTGGGGGTCACCATTGACCAGAAACTTAACTGGACCAGCCACATAAATACTGTGGCAACAAGAGCAGGTCAGAGGCTGGGTATTCTGTGGCGAGTGTCTCGCCTCCTGACTCCCCAAAAGCCTTTCCACCATCTACAAGGCACAAGTCAGGAGTGTGATGGAATACTCTCCACTTGCCTGGATAAGTGCAGCTCCAACAACACTGAAGAGTCTTCAATCCTTCTTAAAAAGACAGAAGTAAAAAAAAAATGTAAATTCTGATGCGTCTCTAACTAATTTTCCATTTTCAATCCAATAGTACTAGCACACACTTTCCATCATCGTCCCTGGCAGTGATTGGAAATGGTAAACCTGGATATACCCACCCACCCGCATCCTTCCCCTGTCCCTGCAGGTCAAGCCAGCTCTGTCTGGTAGCCCTAGGGCAGCCACCTATTATCAAATCCACTCCCACTCAAAGGGCAGGAGTGGGAGTAGAGCAGGGGTGGATTACGAAAACACTTAAAAAAAAATGTTTTTAAGGTGAGCTTTTTCAACTAGCCTTAACCTTGTTCAGCTGGTACAGATGGTGCATTTATTTCAATGCAGCCTCTTTCTCTCACTGTTACAGGAAGCCTGCTGCCTGTTTGCCAGCTCTTTGTTTAGATGCTGTAGATTTAGATGCCGCACCATTAACTCTCGGGACAAGCTGCCTCTCGTTGCTGGAGGCGTTGAATTTCATTTTGAGGGAGTTGGTAGTTTTGTAGCCATGGGGACTGTTTGAATCAGTCCAGCTTTGATATTTCACTGTAAATCTTGCAATACCACACACACAAATTCACTGCAACCAAACAAGAAAGGTGAACATCACCCGGACATTCCCTGCTCGATTTACATTTAAAACAAAAATAAAACGGGCAGCCTGCTCTGAAAAAAATCCAGTCTGTTTAGCCAAAATCCAGAGAGCTGACAACCCTGAATAGGCCAGGGATCGAACCTAAGGCCTTCCTGAAATAAAAACAGAAAATGCTGGAAATACTCAGCAGGTCAGGCAGCATCTGTGGAGCGAGAAACAGAGTTAATGTTCCAGGTCGATGTCCTTTTGTCTGATGAAAGGTCATCGACCTGAAACGTGGGCCGCGATTTTGCCAGCGCTCAGAGAGGTGGGTCAGAGGTTAAAGTCCTTTTGATTGACGGCGGGTCCCGGACCCGCCTCCAAACAGCCTTCCCAAGTGTCGGGTCCCCGATTTGCGAATGGACCCGACACCTAACAATGGGAAACGGATTAAAGACAATTACCTACCTATTAACAGGTACTTGTCAGTAGTGTTCAGCCTGTTTTTCGATTTTCCCGCTTCTGGGTCGGGTTTCACGACGTCCGGACACCACGCCAGGTAAGTGTGGCGTGTTGTGAGTCTGCTGTAATGTTTGTGAAAAGATGACAGCTGCAGAAGTGGTGTGAAGGATGCAATGTGTTGTACATGGTGAGTTTCAGAGCAAAGAAAATGTTGGTTACTGCATTTTTAAAACACATACATATTTCTTTAGCTTACAAGTTTTTAAATCCAACTATATGTCCAGTGCCACCTCATTGGGAGAACCTCTCTCACCAGTGACAGATCGCTTCTGTCTTCTCACCTGCAGCTGCCATCTATTCCAGCATATGGAGGGAGTCATTGGAGAGCCTGGGTACAAGAGTTCACCTTTGTGCAGTGATTGTCAGTGTTTTCAGCACCTCAATGCTGTCAAACACTGAGAAATCAACTGTCAAAATAAAATTGTGCATGATTCCTTTAAGGAAACAGGCAGATGACGCGTCATCAAATTAAATCATCAGACCCGTTTTCTGTTAATTGGCTGTTAAACTTAACAAGGTCAATCAAGGGAAAATCACGTCTGTGGAGTGGAGGCAGCTGGGGGCAGGACCGGAACCCGGAAACCAGCTGACCCGCACCCGTCCCGACCCCTAACGCAAAATCGTGGCCATTAACTCTGATTCTCTGAAGGCAGCTGTCCTTCATTCTGCCAGTAGATTTCACACTTCATTCAGCCTTAATCTGTCACATTAACACCACCTCTAGCCTTGCATATCTCTTAATGTCTCTTAATGTCTCTTCATCTCCTCCTTTGTTCCTTTATCCCCTCCCCCTTTTCCCAGCTTTACCCTGGCCTTAAATCTATTTGATTTCCAGCTCTTCCCAGTTCTGATGAAAGGTCATCGACCTGAAACGTCAACTCTCTTTCTCTCTCCACGGATGCTGCCTGGCCTGCTGAGTTTTTCCAGCGTTTTCTGTTGTTAACTCTGATTCTCTCTCCTCAGATGCTGCCTGAGCTGCTGACTCTTTCCAGCATTTTCTGTTTTTATTTCAGATTTCCAGCATCCGCAGTATTTTGCTTTTGTATTACTGAGGCTTTCCTGGTTATGTGGCTTACTACCATACTGGCCAGTGCGTTTAGCCACTGAACCGCCAGGATGCGCAGCTTTCTTTTTTAGACAAGAAGCCACCGAAAAGATTTCTCCTCAAGTTAGTCCGTTTCTTTTCTTTCTTTTTGAGGGTGGCATTGCTGCTCTGCCATGGTTCTAATGAGTCCATTGCTGCTCTGCCATGGTTCTAACGAGTCCATTGGGCATTGCCAAACCAGAATGAGGCTTGTCCATCTCATCGGAAGAGGAATACACAATAGCAGTAGAAGAGCACCATTCAACAAAGTAAATATCCTCACAATGTGCATTTTCAGCATTCCCGTTTTTTTTTTAGTTTTATCTCAATGATGGGAACATAGGAGCAGGAGTAGGCCATTCCACGCCTCAAACCTTTCTGCCATTCACGGCTGATCTGTGCCTCAACTCCATTTATCCACCTTTGTTCCATATCCCTTGACACCCTTACCAACAAGAATCTATTGATCTCAGTCTTCAACATTTTAATTGGCCCAGCATCCACAGCCCTTTGGGGGAGCGAGTTCCAGATTTCCACTACCCTTTGAAAAAGTGCTTCCTGATTTCCTAAATGGTCTAGCTCCAATTCGTTGATTACGCCCTCTTCTTCTGGATTGTATACCCCCTCCAAAAGGGCATTATTGAGATATAAAGAACGTGAATGTGGAGAATACACAAGCAGCATCAGAAATAGAACAATAGGTTAACATTTTGAACCGGACTCTTCATCAGAACTGGAAAGGTGAGGCTGGAGAAGCACATTTATAGGACTGAAAGAAACAAAGAGGAGTGGGACTAACTGGATTGCTCTTCGAACGAGCCGACGCAAACTCAATGGGCTGAGTGGCCTCCTTTGATGCTGTATTATTCTATGATTCTGGGAGAGCAAAGCAGGCAGAGGTCAAGAGCTCAATCATGCTAACAACTTATACAACAAGGCAACTAATCTGTTAATAGATTTAAGAGGTGTAAAGTGCTACACACTATACAGAGGTCAGCCACTCAGCCATTTCAAAAGGTAGTAACATCAAAACAGGTTTTCCTCTTTATTTACTTAAATTATTTAGCAAGGTAGTGTGCTTCTTTTCTCGTCTTCACAAAGGTATAATACAATAGAGTAAATCCATTATGAGATTTGTATTTGACATAAAAGCTCCCTGTGCCACTGCAGCTTTTGAGCTCAGCAGTTATTCAATATGATTTTTTAATGTATTACCTCATAACAGACTTTATTGCTTAATTATTAAATACTTCAAAACCAGACGCTAAACTGTGCAAAGCAATGTTTAATGACAAATATATTTGATTGATTGTTGAAATCCTCATCGAAATTGTTTTTAACACTATTAATTTGAGAAAACAGAGCTTTGAATTCCAAATGACATACATTTTGGTTTGGACAAAGAGTCTGCCCTGTTGGTCAAGCTATGTTTTTCGCTTTATAGATGCTGGTACTAGTGTCCATCCAACATTTTTTACTTTTTTTAATTTCAGTTTTGCAGCTTCTTATTTTGATCTTCATATGATACAAGTTTCTGTATCTTTCTCACAGATTTTACTTCATAATGTTAGAAATTTACAGGGAATTATTTTTGCTGCCTTGTCGTAAAACAGTTGCATATAGTTTACTTGGTTGGCTCAATATTCAAAACAATCAGAGAAATTTTCAAAATGCCTCAGTCAGATAGATGGACAGAAACCCTATTGCCATGTCCAACCACTACTATTTTCTTCTTCTTCCTTGATAGTTCTTAGCAATAGTCCAGATGATAAGCCTTCGACCAAGAAAATGTAACAGAATAATGTTATTTTTATTACATTGTTGAGTGCACAGTTATACAGTATGATTGAATTAGAGCAATATTTTTTTTAATTCATTCATAGGATGTGGGCGTCGCTGGCAAGGCCAACATTTCTTGCCCATCCCTAGTTGCCCTTGAGAAGGTCGTGGTGAGCCGCCTTCTTGAACCGCTGCAGTCTGTGTGGTGAAGGTACTCCCACAGTGCTTTTAGGGAGGGAGTTCCAGGATTTTGACCCAGCGACGATGAAGGATCGGCGATATACTTCCAAGTCAGGATTGTGTGTGACTTGGAGGGGCACTTGGAGGTGGTGGTGTTCCCATGTGCCTGCTGCCCTTGTCCTTCTAGATGGTAGAGGTCGTGGGTTTGGGAGGTGCTGCCGAAGAAGCCTTGGCGAGTTGCTGCAGTGCATCTTGTAGATGGTACACACTGCAGCCACGGTACGCCGGTGGTGGAGGGAGTGAATGTTTAAGGTGGTGGATGGGGTGCCAATCAAGCGGGCTGCTTTGTCCTGGATGGTGTCGAGCTTCTTGAGTGTTGTTGGAGCTGCACTCATCCAGGCAAGTGGAGAGTATTCCATCACACTCCTTACTTGTGCCTTGTAGATGGTGGAAAGGCTTTGGGGTGTCAGGAGGTGAGACACTCGCCGCAGAATACCCAGCCTCTGACCTGCTCTTGTTGCCACAGTATTTATGTGGCTGGTCCAGTTAAGTTTCTACTGTTTTGCACTGCACTGTTTAGGATATGATTTTGAAATCTGTGCTTATTATCAACATAATAGTATGCTGCTTGTTTGTACTGAACTGAGGAGAGTTTTTAAAATTTAGTGCTCTTCATAGAAAATAAATGCAAAACAAACATACACAATTGCTCATACATGCTTGTGATGTCCATAAACAGCTGATGAGACTATTTCCTGGAATATCCATGGGGGGGTGGGGAGCGGGTGGGGTGCATTCTCCGGCGGGAGATATTTGGAACCCCCGGAGAAATTACATAAACAGCTAAATATGGCAGTTTACCTCATTTCTCTGGGGTTCCGCCTATCTTGCACCAAAGTTATGGCAGGAGATCAGGAGAACCCTGGAGAAATTCTCCCCCTATATATTTGGGTAGTAATTGTACAGGGCTTTGGTGAGACCACACCTGGAGTACTGTGTACAGTTTTGGTCTCCTTTTCTGAGGAAAGATATACTTGCCTTCAAGAGGGTGCAACAAAGGTTCACTAGATTGATCCCTGGGATGAGAGGGTTGTCGATGAGGAGAGATTGAGCCTATACTCCCTGGAGTTTAGAAGATTGAGAGGTGATCATTGAAATAAATAAGATTCTGAGGGGGATTGATGGGGTAGATGCTGAGAGGTTGTTTCCCCTGGCTGGAGAATCTAGAACTAGGGGGCATAGTTTCAGGATAAGGAGTCGGCCATTTAAGTCTGAGATGAGGAGGAATTTCTTCACTCAGAGGATTGTGAATGTTTAGAATTCTCCACCCCAAAGGGCTGTGGATGCTGAGTCATTGAGTATATTCAAGGCTGAGATAGCTAGATATTTTGGACTCTAGTGGAATCAAGGGATATGGGGATCGGAAGGGAAAGTGGGGTTGAGGTCGAAGATCAGCCATGATCTTAGTGAATGGCAGAGCAGGCGCGAGTGGCCGTATGGCCTACTCCTACTCTTAATTCTTGGGGGCGATTTTGCCAATGTGGGCACGTTGGAGACGGGACTGCTGCTTGTCCGGTTTCAGTCCCACCTCCATTGACTTGTGGCCAACCCACGCTATTTTCCCTTGATTGATCTTGTTAAGCTCGCCCAGCGGGCTTAGCAGGCCAATTATGGGGAAGCTGGTTACAGAGAACGTCAGCGTATGATGTTTCATCTGTCAAAAATTTTGTATTGTCATCATTTGACAGCTCTGTGAAGTTGTTAAACACTGACATTCTCTGTTGTTTGATGAGTCCTTGTATTCAAGACTCATCAAACCTATCTGCTGAGCAGAAATTAGATGGTTGTTGCATCGGAGAATGCAGCGGCCATCTGTCATCGGTGAGATGCGGGAGTCTCCGGTTCCCCAACTGTTGAAGCCTGCAGGAAGAAACTAAGGTACATAAACATTTTCTATCACTTTTCACTCACCTCACACACTCACCTCTCCACACTTGCACCCATCACTCACCTCCACAGCGCACTTTTGGACCCCTCCGACCCCTGCAGACCCACGGCTCGCCTCGCTGACCCTGGCGGGGTTTCCCGACGTCGGGAAGCCCGCACCTCTGGTGGAAAAATGGGGATAATCCTCTTAACTGCCTGTTAACAACCTGTTAACAGGCAGTTAAGTGGCTGTAATCCCCTTCCTGCCTCCAGGAAACGGGACCCGGTGCGGGTCAGCTACCAGCCTCCTGGGAAGATGGCACGGAGGCGGGTTGGGGGCGGGATTGGTACCCGCTCCCAGATTCTGCCATTTTCCCAGCAGTCCCGCCTCCAAACCCGCCTCCCCAGGGCTGGCAAAATCCAGCCCCTTATGTTCTTAATAATACGTATTTCACATGAAAATGATAATTCTACAGTGTTCCTATGGTTGTATGATGTGCTAGTTGGACCGCACGGAGAACTGTGAAGAGTTCTGGTCACCAAGCTGCAAAAGGATATACAAGTATTGAAGTCAGGGGTGCAGGAGGGGAGGGTGGGGGTAAGGGTAGAGTAAAGAATCAAGGATGATTCCAAGTGTAAGCAGGATGTCTATGAGGAAAGGTTGAAAAAGCTTTTTATCTGCAGCTGATGTTTTATGAAAAATATAAAATAACAAAGGTTTATTAAAGTAACAACAAAAACAACTTGCATTTATATAGCAGCGTTAAAATTGTAAAACGTCCCAAGTTGCGTCACGGAAGCGTAATCAGACAAAAATTGCCAAAGAAGGCGACATTAGAACGGATAACAAGATGCTTGGTCAAAGAGGTAGGCTTTAAGAAGCATCTTCAAGGAGGAGAGAGAAGTGGAGGGTTCATAGAGGGAATTCCAGAGCTTCGGGTCTAAATCTTGAACATTACTTTAAAAGAAGGCAGGATAATAGGACCAGAGTCATAAACGTCGAACATCAGAAGGAATTTCTTCAGAAAAAGAGAGACAAGTGTCTGGAATATTCTGCTGGGGAGGGTAGCAGATACAGATATTTAAGGGCACTTAAAACACAGGTTATTAGGCTGGAAGAGTTGGAATACAAAGGAGGAAGATCTTTGGTGGGTTAACTGGCCTTATTCTGTCCTTGACATTCCTAATATTTCTATGATGTCACCAAGGTTTTTACTT
Source organism: Squalus acanthias (assembly GCA_030390025.1). Classification (NCBI taxonomy): domain Eukaryota; kingdom Metazoa; phylum Chordata; class Chondrichthyes; order Squaliformes; family Squalidae; genus Squalus; species Squalus acanthias. Next base: position 11,924,458 of record CM059441.1, on the reverse strand, counting down.
CTTGAGTTAATGTACGAGGCAAAAATAGTCTAAGGTTTAGAAGCCCTCAAGGGTTTCCATGGTACTTAAAGTATCATTATGATCAGCAAATATGTATCACATGTCAAATTTAACCAATTTTGAAAATACATTGATATTCCGTTTTTCCAATGAATTATTTTTGTGTCTTGGAACAGCCTAGCCAAGAGGAAACATTTTCAGATATATCCTTTGCAATGAGTAGCGAAGAGTCAGACACCTATCAAGCATTCTGCTCAAAAAGATATGCAGGCATATTCCACCAAACATTACATAGCTCTCAAGGATTTGAATTTTAAAAATAAAACTCCACTGATATTCACGTCAGTGTAATAGAATTACACTCGGAAATTGGCACACAGGCTGAAATGAAAAATTTATATTTTGTGGGACATTTAGCAATTTTTACTACTTCAATGAACAATATACCGTCTGAAATGACAGACAAAATTAGATTTTGTATCCCGTGGATATTTTTCTAAGGAACATTAACTGCCTAGAAGAAAACCCCCAGATTTCTGTGAATTAAAATCTTAAAAACTGCAACGTAAATCTGCCTGGTTGGTTGTGTACTAGTTCATACCCCGAAGGTAGGTAAAATTGTAAGAGAGTGATAGTAAAAAAAAAAGGCATGTCATTCATCAGTGCTAACTCAAGCAGCCTACCGAAGATTAATGTTTATCCGGGCTGGGGCATGAAATGTAATTAGTGTACCCAACCTCAGCGGAAAGCCTTACTTCATAAATTCATCATACACGGCAGAAAATTCACATTTATATATATTTTCCGCATGCATTATACATGCCTGTTTTTATACAACTTTCACTGGGCTCAGATATAGGAATGCGTGAGAAAGCTGTCTGTTTGAGTTAGCCTTCCCCTCCCCTCCCCCGCCTTCCCCCCTTCCCCTAGATCTGTGCTCTTTCAACTTTAAATTGCGTATTTAAATATAGAGAGGTAAACAAAGGATCGGTAACACGGATACCAGTATTCAGAGGCACACACAGTGGAAGGTGATCTACTTTTTATTTTTGTTCTTGGGATTTGGGCAAAGCAAAATTTAATCGCTCATCTCGAGTTGCCTTGACAACTGACTGGCTGTCAGGCTACATGAAAGGGCATTCAGAATGTGGGACTAGAATCATATGTCGGCTAGAAATAGTGGTGGCAGTGTCCATTTTCCTGGACAATGTTTAGTAAACCAGTTGGACTTTACAACAATCTAGCAGTTTTCATGGTCATTTTTTTGTGCCAGCTTAACTATTACCATCTTAGATATTAAAGGGATCAAGGGATATGGGGAGAAGGCAGGGACAGGGTACTGAGTTTGGATGATCAGCCATGATCTCATTGAATGGCGGAGCAGGCTCGAGGGGCTGAATGGCCTGCTCCTATCTTCTATGTTTCTATGTTTCTATATTATTCAACAACTAGCCATGGTGGGAATTGAACACATGACTTCTGGATTGGTAGCCCAGTACTAGTAACCACCACTATACCCACTTATCCAGCTTGGTCGACACTGACTCTGAGTGTGTCCGCTTCATGGTTCAGCTACTGAAATGGATGAACATGAGACATCATAAAAGAGTCCTGTAAATGAGATTATTTACAAACAAATCGATTAAAAAAAACTAATTATTTGTGACCCATCTAGGGGTAAGTACTGATCATTGCTCGTAGCTATCATAACAAATTATTTTTTATGTAATACTCTCCCCATAAAAAAAAAACTTTAATTGGAGAGATTTGGACACCAAGCAGTAAAAGGAGCAATTTGAAAGGGTAGCAAAATACTGCGGATGCTGGAAAATTGAGACAACAACAGAAAACGCTGGAAAAACTCAGCAGGCCAGGCAACATCCGTGGAGAGAGAAACAGAGTTAACGTTTCAGGTCGAAACCCTTCGTCAGAACTGAGAAAAGAGCAGGAAATGAAACAGATAAAAATGCAAGGGGTTGGGTGGGAGAGATTGGAGGCACAAACAAAGAGCTGAGTTTTTAAATCAGACTTTTAAAGGCAGGGACAGGAGTAGCAAGGCAAAGTGCTGTTCAAAAAGAGTTCCAGAGACCGAGGATGTATTGGCTGATATATGGTCCTCCGATGGTGCAGTGAGGTTGCAGTAATCATGAGTCAGTAAACTGGACGATGCCAGCAGGGAGGTATAGCTGGAGAGCATTATTCAGACAGGGTCGAACAAGGCCGTGCAGAGCTTTAAAAATGAGGATAATGATTTAGAAGTCAATCCACTGGGGCACTGAAAGGCAGTAAAGCTTGGCAAGGATGGAGGTGATGGGAGTACAGGAAAGGAGAGAGATATTCTAGATTTGCTTAAGTTTGTGAGAAATCATCCTCAACGTTAAAAGTGAAGATTAGGATTTAGGCACAGGCTTAAGAAAGATCGAGATGCAATCAAGCAATGTTCTGGAGGTGGAGGAATATGATCTTCTGGACAGACTGTTACTTCAGCTGTTGGTAAATTATTAAAGTCTATAATAAGGGATGACATTACAAAGTACTTGCAGAAACAGTGGCCCGTAATTTCCGATAGGAGGCTTCCTGCGTGCAGATGCCTCCTATCAGAAAAAAATCTACGCACTTACCTGAGGGCTCCCGAGGTCCGGACACTTCCGACCCTGGGCCTCTCCACAGTCGAAATGCGCAGGGCCCACGTATCCTAGGGGCGCATGCAGTTCGCAAACGTCCCTGGGATCACGCGGACCAGGCCAGCCAATAGGAGAAGGGAATCTCCCTTCATACTTTTGACAGATAGACCTGTCAAATATATGAATGGATATCACCCTAAAAAAACACACTAAAACATTCAATAAATTAAAAAAAACATCATGTTTTTAAAATGAGTTAAAATTACATTAAATTAAATATTTTTTTTAAAAATTAAATTTTTTGAAAAAAATAATTAAAGTTTTTATGGGGCTAAAAATAAACTTACCTTTTTTAAAAGTATTTTAAAATTATAAATGAATGAAAAAAAAATTTTTTTAAACTTTTTTTCAACTCTTATGCTGGTAAAAGCAGGCCTTATGCCTGTTCTTACCAGGCGTAAAATTTCTAAGGGTTTTCAATGGGCGGAGGTCAAAGCAGAACTATCCGCCCGCAGAGGCCCTTCTCCAGGGCAGGCATCCGATCTGTCAAGAGCATTTTTGACAGATCGGAAATGCCGGTTTTCAGCGCATGCGCTTCGCATGCCTGAAACCGGCATTTCCGATGTCCCTACGGGAGTGCAGACAGCTCGTACACACCCGTAGGCATCGGACAATACGGGCCATAAACTAATCAGGGCCTGACGGCATAGATATCTAAAAGACAGGTTGTGTTCACCAACCATATAGAATTCTTTTAAGAAATAATAGAGTATAGGGAAAGGAAATTCATTTTAAATGGAGTAGAGGAACAAAGAAACATTTGTGTCCAGATATATAGGTGATTAAAGGAAACACCACAAGTAGATAAGCAAACAGAATCCATGGTTTGTTATCAAGACAAATACAAAATAGAATGCAAAAGCAAAGAGGTGATGTCGAAGGGGTGTTCTCCCAGTCTCCAGTCAAAATTGGACGTGTTTATTCGCAACACTAAAAGCGCTGATTGGTCCCCTTGGATGACAAGTCTTGATTGCTGATTGGTCCCCTTGGATGACAAGTCCTGATTGCTGATTGGTCCCCTTGGAGGACCAGACACACCCAGCAGTTTCTCTGGAGTGTGTAATTAGATCTTCCCTGCCTATGTAATCAATTACTTTGCAAAGTCTAATTCGAACCATTCTGACTGCCTACTCCAGACAGTACAGAGCTCATTGGAACAGGCAGGGCTCACCCTCACAGGTTAAGACCTTCTCCCACCCCCCAAACAAGTTCCTGCCCCCACCGCCCAAGTTCCTGACCTACTCCCCCCAAATTTCTGACATTCTCCCCTCCGCCCAAGTACCTAACCTTCCCCCACCCACACCTGGCCCACGTGCCTGACCTCCCCCAGCCCAAGTTTCTGACCTCCTCCTCCCACCCCGCTCAAGTTCCTGACCTTCTCCCCCCGCCCAAGTTCCTGACCTTCTCCCCCCGCCCAAGTTTCTGACCTCCTACTCCCCCAGCCCAAGTTCCTGACCTTCTCCCCCTGTCCAAGTTCCTGACCTACTCCCCCTGCCCAAGTTCCTCCCCCTTGGATTCATGACCATCCCCTTCCGCCCCCAATAGATTTACGTCTCAATCAACACCACCAGAAAAAACCCCAGATTAACTAGTCATTTATCTCATTGCAGTTTGTAGTGGTCGCTTTTGCCTACAAAACAACAGTGACTACACTTCAAAAGCATTTCATTAGCTGTGAAGCGCTTTAGGACATCCCGAGGATGTGAAAGCACTATGTAAATGCAGTTTCTTTCAATAGAATGGGAGAGAAAACAAGACAACACAGTGGAGGCAGCGTATAGGTCCTGTTGTAATAGAGTGCGTTCACTATTACTATGAATGCTACAATCTTCTTCTTCTTCTTAGGCAGTCCCTCGGAACCGAGGATGACTTGCTTCCACACTAAAAATGAGTTCTCAGGTGACTGATGAGTCCAATGCGGGACCTACAGTCTCTGTCACAGGTGGGGCAGACGGTGGTTGAAGGGGCCGGTGGGTGGGGTGCTTGGGTTGACGTGCGCTCCTTCCGCTGTCTGCGCTTGGCTTCCGCTTGCTCCCGGCGAAGAGACTCGAGGTGTTCGTTGCCTTCCCGGATGCTTCTCTTCCACTTTGTGCGGTCTTGGACCAGGGATTCCCAGGTGTCGGTGGGGATGTTGCACTTTTTCAAGGAGGCTTTGAGGGTGTCCTTGAAGCGTTTCCTCTGCCCACCTGGGGTTCTCTTGCTGTGTCGGAGCTCCGAGTAGAGCGCTTGTTTTGGGAGTCTCGTATCGGGCATGCGGACGATGTGGCCCGTCCATTGGAGCTGATCGAGCGTGGTCAAAGCTTCGATGCTGGGGATGTTGGCCTGAGCGAGAACACTGACGTTGGTGCACCTATCCTGCCAATAGATTTGCAGGATCTTGCGGAGGCAGTGTTGGTAGTGCCTCGCCAGTGCTTTGAGGTGCCTGCTGTACATGGTCCATGTCTCTGAAGCATACAGGAGGGCGGGTATCACTACTGCTCTGTAGACCATGAGCTTGGTGCTGGGTTTGAGGTCCTGGTCTTCAAACACTCTCTTCCTCAGGCGACCGCAGGCTGCACTGGCACACTGAAGGCAGTGTTGGACTTCGTCATCGACGTCTGCTCTTGTTGACAGTAGGCTCCCGAGGTATGGAAAGTGGACCACGTTGTCCAAGACCTCGTCATGGATTTTGATAATCGGGGAGCAGTACTGTGTGGTGGGGGCAGGTTGGTACAGGATCTTTGTCTTACGGATGTTTAGTGTAAGGCCCATGCTCTCGTATGCTTCGGTGAAGGTGTTGACGATGGTTTGGGGTTCGGCCTCAGAGTGTGCGCAGACGCAAGCGTCATCTGCATACTGTAATTCGATGACAGAGGATGGGACGACCTTGGATCTGGACTGGAGGCGACAGAGGTTGAACAGTTTCCCATTTGTTCTGTAGATCAGCTCCACTCCAGTGGGGAGCTTACTGAGGGTGAGATGGAGCATTGCAACCAGGAAGATCGAGAAGAGCGTTGGTGCGGTGACACAGCCTTACTTGACCCCGGTCCATATGTGGATTGGGTCTGTGGTGGACCCGTTGGTCAGGATCACGGCTTGCATGTCGTCGTGAAGCAAGCGGAGGATGGTGACAAACTTTTGAGGGCAGCCAAATTTGAGGAGGACACTCCATAATCCCTCACGATTGATGGTGTCGAAGGCCTTTGTGAGGTCAAAGAAGGCCATGTACAGCGGTTGGTGCTGTTCCTTGCATTTCTCTTGTAGTTGATGCGCGGTGAAGATCATGTCCATTGTGCCCCTTAGTGGGCGGAATCTGCATTGCGACTCTGGGAGGAGCTCTTCAGCCACTGGGAGAAGGCAATTGAGGAGGATTTTTGCGATGACTTTGCCTGTGGCAGACAGCAGGGAGACTCCTCTGTAATTACTGCAATCGGACTTGTCACCTTTCTTGAAGATGCTGGGGAGGTGTGATTGGCAGAGAGGGGGTAGGGAAAGCCAACTCCAATGGTACCCTCCTCCTGACAAAATGCTTAGAACATGGCCTTGTCATAACCAACACCTTGTTCCGTCAGAGAGACAAGCACAAGACTTCATGGCAGCACCCTCGCTCCAAGCACTGGCATCTGCTGGACTATGTCATCGTCAGAGCGAGGAACCGCAAGGACGTCTGCATCACCCGCGCCATGACAGGAGCTGACGACTGCTGGACAGACCACCGCCTAATCCGCTCTGTCATCTCCATCAACATAACCCCAAAACAACGGCGGCAACAGAAACAATACCACATGAAAATCAACGCTGGAGCACTCAAAGACCCTGCTAAGAAAGCCCTATTCAGCCTGCGCCTCACAACTAACCTGACGACTCCCAGTGATGCAGAGACACAGAGTGCCCACAGCGCCTGGTCTGCACTCAAGGCCTCCATAATCAGCACCTGTGAAGGAACGCTCGGTCACTTGACCAGGAAACATCAAGACTGGTTCGACGAGAACGACCAGGAGATCCAGGAGCTAATAAGCCGCAAGCGCAAAGCATTCCTGATCTGGAAACAGCAACAGAACTCGAGAGCAAGAAAGCAGCTCTACAGACGCCTGAAGGCCGAGGTCCAACAAAAAACTCACGACCTAAAGAACAGATGGTGGGTGGAGAAAGCGCAGGAGATCCAGCAGCTAGCCGACAACCACGACGTGTGTGGATTCTTTAGCGCAGTCAAAACCATCTACGGCCCAAGCACCCAAGGTCCTACCCCACTGCGGGCCAAGAACAGAGAGGTACTCATCAAGGACAGAGAGGCAGTCAGTGCCCGCTGGAAGGAGCACCTCAAAGATCTCCTTAACCGAGACTCTGTCTTCGACGCGAGTGTCCTCAAATCCATCCCGCAGCATGCTACCCGCCACCACCTCAGCACAACCCCAGCCCGGCATGAGGTTGAAAAGGCCATCCGACAGCTGAAGAACAACAAGGCCTCAGGAGCAGATGGAATCCCCGCCGAGGCACTAAAGCATGGCGGAGAAGCGCTACTGGCGCAAATACATGAACTCATTTCTCTTATCTGGAAGGAGGAGGGCATGCCAGGGGATCTAATGCTACTATAGGCCTGCCGGCACAACTGCCTCTTGCTCTTCAAAGCAGGGAAAACAAGAAAAAATGCTTGCACCTCTATAGCCAGCTAACTGGTCAAGACGTACATAGGCAAAAAGAAAGAGAAAAAAAGAGAAAAACAGTGGAAAGAGGAGAGTAGAATCCATAAATGCCACTTGCCCATCTGCTGTGGTCCATGTGACAGATGCAATTTGTCACTTTTAGCCATGCTTATGTTTTTGGTGTGAGGCAAATCTCACACCTAGGATTTGTTAAATGTGGACAGCTTTGCTCATAAAATCAATAACAAAGCTTCACATACTGATTCTCCTGCCTGTGGTAGTCTGTCTCAGACAGTCAATGAGTGAAATTCTTTCTTGTATGCAGAAATATACATGCAGAGTTACGCATCAGTTGTTGAACCAGGCTTAATGGAGTTTGATCAGGCTGTGGGAAATCTGGTGACCATTGGTAAACCAATACAATTTCTCCAAACAACCACCAATGTCAAATTCATAAGACACGTCTCCTTGTTCCATATGTCTCCGACTGCAACCTGTTATACCATGTATAATTTACAAAAGTTCGATCTCAAATAACGGTTGTGTATGCCACCTACTAGAACTGGTAAGTGAGACAGGTCAACTTAGAAACCTTTGAGCAATTTCTAAACACCCTGTAGAATGGATCTTTAAGTATTAGCAATAGTATGAACAAGACCCGGCATAAATGGCCTCCATGGAGCTGTCCACTGGCTGAACTGTCCCTTCTGACTAAGTATGCTGAATGAAAATTACAAAATAAATACTATTGATATGCAGCAGCACTTCAATTTCCTCAAGATCAATAGTCCTGTAACAACCAATTATTCCCAAAGATCACAGGAGAAATCAAAAGTAAGTATCTGTGCTTAGTTTGAAAAATTACAAAATCATTTTATTCCCGGACGAACTGACACCACGATCGAGAAGCTCGGCTGTAAACAGCATATGAAATTCAATTCCGATTTAGTTCATCAGTAACTCAAACACTGATCCATTTTTAATTCTAACGTTGCAGGATCTAATTATTTTTGAGCGATATTCTTACCCAACCCTTATTTTTGTGCTTTTAACAAAAAGAATTGCGGTCGAATGCAGCTCGAAATAACAGTCTTAATTATTGAATTATTCATTTTCAGTAACAAAAGTGTTTCTATGGAATTCTCTAAATAAGCATTGGAAAAATCCTGCGATGGTTAGCGTTGTTATCATTTAAATAAAAATTCTGCCATTATGCAATTTTCTCTTAAAGTTTAAGGACACCACAATTTTGCTCTGGTTACAGTCAATAACACCAATCAAAATCATTAGAGCTGCCAAAACAAAAATCACTGTGATTTCAATCCATTTAGGGTTGGAAATGTTGAAATGGGAACATTTGGTGAATTGAATTTAAATTAAATTTAAAGAAATTGCTTTTTATGTTCAGTGCGAGCTCATGCTCCAGCTTGTCAATCACGACATCATTATACGCCATGTCAGGGGATCTCAAATAGCATTTGTTTATTTTAAAAGCCAAATTGAGGACACTCATTCTAGATTTGCTGCAGGTGAGACTAAGTGGCTTTGATGGCAAGCTCAGCTTGAGTGAAAATTAAAAGTAAAGTGGATGAAATACGATGATTATTTTGGGGATATTTGTTTTCCATTTTCAGCTAATAAAATTTGTTTCAATATTTACAGCTGCAGCCCCTCCAGTGACAGTAGTTATCCCCCTCCACCAACATTTAAGAAGGATCTAAAAACTCTGGAATTCCCTTCACAAACCTCATCACCTCTTTCTCCTCCTTTAAGACACTGCTTAAAACCAATCTCTTGGTCCCCTGTCCCAAAGTCTCCTTCTTGGGCTCGGTGTCAATTTTTTTGTCGGATTACGCTCCTCTGAGACCCCTTGGGATGTTTTACTATGTTAAAGGTGCTATATAAATGCAAATTGTTGTTCTTGTTATAAAGAGGTTTGCTTAAATCCATCTGAACATTACATTCGAATACATCAAGTGTACAGCACAGAAACAGGCAATTCGGCCCAACTGGTCTGTGCCGGTGTTTCTGCTCCACACGAGCCTCCTCCCACCCCTCTTCATCTAACCCTATCAGCATATCCTTCTATTCCTTTCTCCCTCATGTGCTTATCTAGTGTCCCCTTAAACGCATCAATGCTATTTGCCTCAACTACTCCTTGTGGTAGCGAATTCCACATTCTTACCACTCTTTGCGAATTCCCTATTGGATTTATTAGCGACTATCTTACATTTATGGCCTCCAATTTTGGACTCCCCCACAAGTGGAAACATTTTCTCTACATCTCCCCCTTTCATAATCTTAGAGACCTCCATCAGGTCACCCCTCAGCCTTCTCTTTTCTAGAGAAAAGAGCCCCAGTCTGTTCAGCCATTCCAGATAAGTATATCCTCTCAGTTCTGGTATCCTTGTGAATCTTTTTTGCACCTTCTCAAATGCCTCTATATCCTTTTTATAATATGGAGACCAGAACTGTTCACAGTACTCCCAGTGTGGTCTAACCAAGGTTCTATACAAGTTTAACATAACTTCTCTGCTTTTCAATTCTATCCCTCTAGAAATGAACCCCAGTGCTTTGTTTGCTTTTCTAATGGCCTTATTAACCTGTGTCGCTATTTTTAGTGATTTGCATATCTGTACCCCTAAATCCCTTTTCTCCTCTACCTCATTCAGACTCTTATTCAAAGTTTTGCGGCGGAGGTTGATTTAAGGAAGCCACACTTAGTCTATATCGCTGAGGTCCTCTGTTCGGTCCATAGGAGCCGGAAGCCAGAAGCAAAGAGCAGAAATCGGAAGAAACAGCTAAATATGAATAGGCGATGGAAGTAAAGAAGCCAACCTGCATTTGGGGAATATCAACTGCAATTACTCTGAGGCACTGCAAGTTTAATAATAAGATTAGCAAAAAATAAGTCATCAGCTTTAATTTCTTGGATGAGTGCTTGCGAATATCTAAATGTCTTAAATCTGAAAATACTGACAAAATAGAATGTTGATGTTTATTCTTGTTTGTAAAAAGCTATTAATATCACAATATATATTTTATGTAAATGTGTATGTTAAGATGTACTTCAGTGCATCTATTTCATTAGGAATAATAATAAGCGCTGGGCTGCATTAGTCAGATGTCAAGATCAAATCCATCCATGCTCCAACTGTGGAAGTGAATAAACAATGTTTAATTGAGTAAAATCCAGCGAATTGCATCATGTGCATTTTATACAGTTATACTCGGGCTGTCAGTTTCACCTTCGTCATTTCTATAAAAGTGTGTGTATAAGTTTTATCAGAAGATTGCCAGGAGTTTGACTGCGTAATCTAAGCTGATACTCCAGTGTAGTATTAATGGAGTGCTGTATTGACACAGGTGCCATCCGTTGGATGAGGTATTAAACCATGATTCAATCTGCTTCTTTAAGTGGATGTAAAATATGTCATGGCGCTATTCAAAGAAGAGAAGTCGCACAACACCAGGTTATAGTCCAACAGTTTTATTTGAAATCACGAGCTTTCGGAGCGCTGCTCCTTCGTCAGGTACAGTGAGGGAATACAAATCGATTACACAGTATATAGACAGAGAACAATGGGGGAAAAATTCAGTTGGTTGCGCCTCCCGTTAGCGCCTTAAGAGGGCGCTAATGGGGCGCAAAGCCGCTAGCGCCCGGGCGCAGCGATGTTTGCGCCGCTCGGGAACTTAACTAGACATTGTGCGGCGGCGCTAAACTTTACCGCCGCGACCACCTGCGCGCGCAGATTGTGACGTCATTCCATGGTGCAACGCCCTTGTGGCGCCCCGGAGCGGAAATTGCGTGGCGCCCCCTGCCTTACCGCCTGGCGCATCCAACGACCGGAAGACTGGAACGCTATCAATCGCTGTGGGGCTGGGGGGGCGCTATTTAAAGGGGGCCTCTTCCTGTCTTTTTCTGTGGCTGACATTTTTGCACCACTCGTTCTGAGAGAGAGAGAGAGATTCGGAGAGAGAGAAAGAGAGACTTCTGCATTGAGTCAACGCTTTGTGAGGTAGTTTTGCCTACTGATCCTAACTTCGCTGGTACTTTGGTTGCTGTCCTTCATAACTTTGCTTGCAAAGAGACTATGGGGGCTGCACTGAATGGGGGCGTCATCCTGCTCCATCTGAATCGGAGGACACAGAGATGCAGAGAGAGAGTGGCAATGATGGCCAGACGGAGGAGGGCCAACAGGCGTATGTACAGGAGAGCTTACCCTCCCAGGGTATATCATGAACAGCTCTCCTACATTCATATGTCTGAGGAGCTGTGTTTGCGAAGGCTGCGATTCAGCAAGGAGGTGGTCACTGAGCTCTGCCACCTGCTGCAGCCAGATCTGCAGCCTCAACTGAGGTCCAGGACGTCTCTGTCGGTGGCAGTGAAGGTCACAGTGGCTCTCAACTTCTATGCTACTGGCTCATTTCAAGCTGCTGCTGGGGACCTCGCCAATATCTCCCAGTTCGCGGTGCATTGCTGCATCCGGCAGGTCACAAATGACCTCTTTAAAAGGAGACGAGAGTTCATCTCTTTCCCCATGACCCCAGACAAGCAGCGTGACCGCGCTCTGGGCTTTGCGAGGATAGCGGGCTTCCCCATGGTGCAGGGCGCCATTGACTGCACGCATGTGGCTTTGCGTGCTCCACATGAGAATGCCGAGGAATTCCGGAACAGAAAGGGGTTCCATTCCTTGAATGTTCAGTTAGTCTGTGACCACAGGCAGCTGATACTCGCTGTCAATGCCCACTATCCTGGCAGCTGCCACGATGCGTTCATCCTGTGCCAGACTACTGTGGCAGAACTTTTCGAGGCACTGCATCAGCCAGTTGGTTGGCTTCTCGGGGACAAGGGGTATCCATTGAGCACCTGGCTGATGACACCGCTCCGTACGCCCAACACCCCTGCTGAGCTGCGGTACAACGAGAGCCATCAAGCTACCAGGAACATCATTGAGCGCACAATCGGCGTGCTGAAGCAACGGTTCCGCTGTCTCGACCATTCTGGAGGAGCCCTGCAGTACTCGCCTGAGCGAGTATCCAACTTCGTATGCTGCATGTTGCATAACATGGCAATCGTCAGGACCCAGCCAATGTCACCAGGCCTTAGAGCACCACCAGAGGAGGAGGAGGAAGAGGACGAGGAGGATGATCATCAGCAGCACCAAGGCGGGAGGGCGGCCCACAATGGTGAAACTGCAAGGGCCGTCCGTCAACGGCTGATAGCAAGCCGCTTCTAGGGCCCCTGCTGTGGAAATGGCTTCTGCCATTGCTAACAACATCAATGAACCCAGCACGCAACCCCTAAGCCGGCCAAGGCACCAATGATTCCAAACACCAAACATGTATATTTTGAATATAAAAACTTATTTATTTTACAAACTCTGTGTGTGTCATTTCCTCATGACAGTCATAGAAATAAACACAAAAAAACAGTCAATAACATAACTGGTTCTCACAACCTGGAGATAATGTCCAAAACACTAAACAAAAGTTGGACCATGAACCTCGGCCTTTAATAAAAAAATGACCAGCATTTTGTCACACCTCCTACTTTTTGCCCTTCGAGGGTGATCTCCTTCCCTTGCGCACTTCCCCCCTTCTAACCCTACTGCTCCTCCGTAATGGGACCTCAGTGGCTGCAGCAAGGCTGGTGGAAGGCTGCTGATTGTCAGACCCTGACACTGCAGATGCCCCTGAAGGACGGCCTCGACCAGTTCTGGGCCTGGAGGGCCCGGCTGCAGACTGCACCAACTCTGCATGGGCGGCAGCAGTCTGTCCTACAGGCGGTGGCAAGTGCAGTGGAGAAGTGACAGTGTTGGCAGCAGGAATGCTGTCATCGTGAGAGAGGACAGCAACTCCCTGCTCGACCGACACACTGGCACTCCCACGGGGCAGCACTTCAGCATCCGGAGCAATCTGCTGGAGAACAGATTGCTGGCCTGCTGCGGCGCGGTGAGAGCCCCGGGGACATGTGAACAAACCATCGAGGTTGGCAGCAGTCAGTGCTCGTGTGGCCTCAATCTGAGTCTGCATGAGAGCAGTCAGAGATGGGATCACGGCAGTCAGTGACTGAATTGCAGCACTAAGCTTTAGTGTGGCATCTGCCTGTGCTACAGCGAAGTGCTCCACACTCCTTGCCAGTGACTCAATGCATTCGGGCACCCTTCCCACTGCACCCATGAGCTCAGTGTGCATGCCCACCGCCTGGGTGTTCATTTCTGCGATCAGCCGCTCCTCCTCTGCGTCCATTGCAGTAGGAGTCGCTGGCATACTCTCCCTCTGGGGAGAAGGCCCCCGTTCTTCCCTACCCCCATGGCGTTGCTGCAGCCCGCTGGGTCCTGGAGCTTCACCCTCATCAGACCCTTCCCCCCTGCTCCCCTCCAGGGAAGGCATGTTCCCAGTGTGGGCATGGGCTTCCTCGGGAGAGAGTGGCACTGATGCTCCGGCTTCCTCTTCCTCCTCGGCTGCAGCTTCACTCCCACTGGCAGCTTCAGGGTCCGTCTCCTCAGCTGGTGAATCACCATCTGAAAGCATGGAGGTACAAGAGTGGCTTTAGCGTGAGGACAGGGTGGCAGTAAGGGAGGAATAAGTGCAGCGAGTTAGCAAGTTGGATTGAAAGTGTCAAAGGCTGGTGTTGTGAGGGACAAGTGGAAGGACAGAGGACAAAAAGGCGATGACCTTACCATTGCTGTCCAGAACGGGGTCGGCATCTCCAGTGGCGACGGGACCGATCACCCGGCTTGCCACAATCCTGTGGACGCGCTCCTCAAGATTGCTGAGGGGTTGCAGCTGAGGCCGCCCTCCACCTGTCCGTTGCTGCTGTCTCCTATTATGCGCCAGCTTGGCCTGCAAGAAAAAGGACAGCATCTGAGTAAATATACAGCCATGGTCTTGCCTGATGTGCCTCCCATAGGTGAATAGCCCTTACTGTATGCAGCCATGGTCTTGCCTGATGTGCCTCCCATAGATGAATAGCCCTTACTGTATACAGCCATGGTCTTGCCTGATGTGCCTCCCATAGGTGAATAGCCCTTACTGTATACAGCCATGGTCTTGCCTGATGTGCCTCCCATAGGTGAATAGCCCTTACTGTATACAGCCATGGTCTTGCCTGATGTGCCTCCCATAGGTGAATAGCCCTTACTGTATACAGCCATGGTCTTGCCTGATGTGCCTCCCATAGGTGAATAGCCCTTACTGTATGCAAAGTGTGGAATGTGTGTGTGTGTTTCATGAAAGGGCCATAGGTGTTGGATGAGTGTTGTGCATTGGGGTTTTAAGACCCTCTGGCCATAGAGTGAGGTTGAGATGGAGGGATGGAGAGGTATTGAGAAAAAGCCACTCACCCTGACGACCCGAGTGAGGTCGTTGAACTTTTTGCGGCATTGAACATGGGTCCTGGGCACCATGCTCCTGGAGGAGACGCTCTGAGCCACCTCCCTCCACACTCTTCTGTACTCGCGTGGCAAAGGCCTCCTGCCACTCTCAGGGAAGAGTATAGATCTTCTGCGCTCCACCGCGCCAACCAGAGCATCCAAGGCCCACTCGGTGAAGCGCTGAGCTCGTTCTCTCACCCTCTCCATCCTTGGCAGCAAAATGGATTCACAGGTCTCTCCAGGCCGAGTTTCAAGGCTGCAATGAGCAGGGTGTGGCTGGGGAGCAAGTTGGCCCCCCCCCTTTAAGAACTGGCCGGCGCCAGTGTGTCTGTGTTCCCTCGCTAACTGGCAGCACCTGTGCTGCGCTCGCGCGCTGAGTTAGCGCCTCACTGCTCGGCCTTTGCGCCTTAAGACAGGTGTGCAGCGCCTGATTTAGTGCTCCACTCACCTCCCGGGGCGGTAAAAGTGAAGTTTCCAGTCAGTGGCGATAATTAGCGCCAGGCGGTAATTTTTGCATCCAGACGATATTTGCGCCCCAAATGGGGCGCGACCTAATTTTTCCCCCAATGTGTCTGCAGAGATACAATCCGTCAGGGAGGCATTACATCAAAGACACAGCAGAATACAGCTAAGACAAAGAGGTGGGGTCACAGGGGGTCCAACGTGTCAAATGCTGCAGTCTGCAGTTAAGCTTTTAACTTTTTTTTAAAAACTGGAAATCACACCTGTGAACCAGACAACGATGTCGAGTCACGTTCTCTAGCATGACATGAAACCGAGATCCCGGTTGAGGCCGTCCTCATGGGTGCGGAACTTGGCTATCAGTTTCTGCTCGATGATTTTGCGTTGTCGTGTGTCTATTCAAAGAAGAGCAGGGAGTTTCTCCCAATGCCCTGGCCAACAGTCATTTCTCAACCATTGCCACCAAAAACAGGTTAACGGGTCTGCCCTGATTCATTTGCATTTTGCGGTGAATTTGGGGTATAAGTACAGCGTTTCGGTAACTTTGGGGCAAGACCCACTTCCGTCAGATTTCCACCCCATGGTAGCACTGGCTTTTATTGCTCGGGTCAGGGACCTTTCATGTGTGTGCACTGATGATGCTGGGGGGTCATTGTAACAAATGTAAGGAAATTAGATAGTTGTTTTAAAAGGAGGAACATTAAAGGTTTGAGGTGCAAGTAGAATATAGTAGGTTAGGGGGTGATTTGATTGAGGTTTTTAGGATTTTGAAAGGAATTGATAAGGTAGATAGAGAGAAACTTTTTCCACTGGTGGGGGAGTCCATCCACCCGCCTTGGCTCTGTAACCTTTTACAGTTCTTCTGATACTTGCAATTATACATGGATTGCATCTACAGGTACTGCAACTCACGGTACTCGCAATGGATCACCTGTTTTGAGCAATGACAATTTTTGCCTTGTTGCTTCTTTCTGCAACGCTATTGTCTCTAACGTCAGATTTAGGTTTAATTGCAGGCATTCAATCAGACTGTCATCCAGCATGTCCATTAGTAGTTTGTCATTTATCATTTCTTCTTTGGGCACAACTTGGCAACACTTTCAGCATTCTGCTAATCTATGAAGCTTAGTTATGAAACTTCTGCAAGCTCTCTGTGCTGGCATTTTTTTTAATGAAGTTTACCTCTTTCATGAATCAAATGTTTCTTGATGATAAAATACCCATTGAACTTTACCATCTGTATCGTGCTTTTTACTTTCATCATCTGTTACAATGACTGATTCAAGAACATACAAAAATGACTGGCAGGAAAAAGACCAACTGGTCCTTCAAGCCTGCCCCACACTCATGATGGCTTGAGCATCATGACCAGACACTTAAAGGCCCCAATTTTAACTCCAGGTGGATTCCCCGCTCAGGCCCGAGTTAAAATCACAGTCGGGTCTCAATGATGTCATCGGGCCACAACATGTAGATGTAAAAAGGACCCTGTTGGCTGCGGGCACGTGCTGCCTGCTCAGGTTAAAATTGCAGATGTTGCAATCATGTAGGCTTTCGGATAGGTAAGAGCCGGGGCGATTTTAACTGTCCACCCGCCAGGTTTCTGCTGAGCGAGTAGGGTTAAAATCGCTCTCTTACTATCCCACGCAGCAATGTAATCCCCTGGGAGAGGCAAAAAAAAAACAGGATAAAAACCCAGGGCCAATAAGGGAAAAATACTCTGTAAAATTCCTTTCTGACCCCCTCAGGCGATCCACTGCTTTATCACCCATTCAATATATCGGTCGTCTTACTTGTCTTATTTCAGCTCTATTGGCCATTTCCAGTAGGAAGCAATAGTGTTTCAATTGCTTTATCCAACTCAGCCATTCCTCAGACCTGGGAAAATGTAATTTTGCTGGAACACCTGTAACATACATCAGCCTCTGCCTTACTTAAAGTTTGTTTGACACCTAACTCACATTTTGGAATGTCAGAAGTGTTTTCCCCAAATGGACATGGCTTTTATTTTCCCGCTTAGTGCTTACACTGGCTTTTCATTTTCTTGTTTTCCGCATGCATACTGTGAACATTTCAACGGCTTAAGTTAACAATTTTGTTCTAGGCAGATAGGATCCAACTTCTGGCACCATGTAAACTTTTCAACGATTCAAACACAGACAGATTCAAGATAACGAGCATCCATCAGGAAAATGTCCGGGCCTTTGTTCTAAGGGAAACAAATTGATCATAGAGACACAGATTCATATAGATAGATCCAAGATGAAATTATATCATTTTCTGCCAGAAAACCAAATCAAGCTACAGCACTTGTAAGGACTATAGTACTGTAATATAGTACTCTGAAAAGCCCAAAATTACTACAATGCTATCATATTTTTCCTAAGCACTCATACTTAAGAAAGATACAAAATCAATATTATAACTAAGTGCTCTGTATGGTAATTATTAAATTACTTTGGTAAATAACTGTACTTAGTATTTTATTGTAATTCTGCATTACATTTTTCCAGGATGCGTACCAGTGTTTAAAATGAAATATTTGCATTTTGTGAACACACTGTACTTTCACCCCTGAAACCTGGGTTGAATCCAACTTCAGAATGATAAAATGAAAGACTGTTCTCTCTGCAATTATAGGACTGAGCTTGGGAGGTCTTTGACCAGTTCCTAATTGATATCGTGCATTAATACGTATATCTGCCTGATGGTGAGATGTGTGCCAGTGCAGCCTTTGGTCGCCTGAGGAAGAGAGTGTTTGAAGACCAGGACCTCAAACCCAGCATCAAGCTCATGGTCTACAGAGCAGTAGTGATACCGGCCCTCCTGTATGCTTCAGAGATATGGACCATGTACAGCAGGCACCTCAAAGCACTGGAGAGGTACCACCAACACTGCCTCCGCAAGATCCTGCAAATCCATTGGCAGGATAGGCGCACCAACGTCAGTGTTCTCGCTCAGGCAAACATCCCCAGCATCGAAGCTTTGACCACGCTCGATCAGCTCCGATGGACGGGCCACATCGTCCGCATGCCCGATACAAGACTCCCAAAACAAGCGCTCTACTCGGAGCTCCGACACGGCAAGAGAGCCCCAGGTGGGCAGAGGAAACGCTTCAAGGACACCCTCAAAGCCTCCTTGAAAAAGTGCAACATCCCCACCGACACCTGGGAATCCCTGGCCCAAGACCGCACAAAGTGGAAGAGAAGCATCCGGGAAGGCGCCGAACACCTCGAGTCTCTTCGCCGGGAGCAAGTGGAAGCCAAGCGCAAACAGCGGAAGGAGCGCACGTCAATCCAAGCACCCCACCCACCGGCCCCTTCAACCACCGTCTGCCCCACCTGTGACAGAGACTGTAGGTCCCGCATTGGACTCATCAGTCACCTGAGAACTCATTTTTAGTGTGGAAGCAAGTCATACTCACTGTCTAAGAAGAAGAAGAATATCTGCCTATAATTTGGCTCCAAATGAGACAAGGTTTGTAGTTTCAGGAGAGGGTCTAAGGATGGCTGATGTGGGAAATGGAACTGTTATGGTTGTGTCGTAGGGGTTGATTTTCTGACTCACATTGTTTGGGGAGAGAAGACAGTTTTATCCTGCAACTAGCCTATGCTATACATGGCCTCAGAGAGAATGATCCTACCATTGTGCCATTTGGTACAACTAACATTCCTCACCATCACAAACAAAATAGAAAAGTCTATTAAACACTGTTCTACTCGTCTATGTTTCCATATGTTACTACTGGATTGGTTGCATCAGACAGAACCTGAGTAAAATATAAAGTACTTGCAGATCAAGATGCAGTACAGAGCAAACATTTGCTTCTGTTTAAATAAAAATTGACTATGGAATCCCTTTACCCTTTCCACTCGGACTACTGTGCTCTCCAGGGTAGAAAGTGGTCAGTGTTTTTGCCCATTTTCAGGCATAACAACGGGCGCAATGTATACCATTTCTGTGCATGAGGTCCTGCGGCTGATATGTGGTGACGGTATGGCCCTCGCCATATTGGACCGCACTCCTTTCGGGCATCTCCAGCGGCTGTCTGAAAGCAGCACTGGCCCAATTCAAATATGCTAAGATAGATACAGAAAATGCTGGAGATACTCAGCAGGTCAGGCAGCATCTGTAAAGATAGAAACAGAGTTAACGTTTCAGGTCGATGACCTTTCGTCAGAACTGGAAAAAAGCAGGAAATGGAACAGATTTTTAAGCAAGTGTAGGGGCTGGGAAAGGGGGGAGGGGATGAAAGAACAAAAGGGAAGGTCTGTGATAGGACCCCTTTTTGTTCTTTCATCCCCTCCCCCCTTTCCCAGCCCCTACACTTGCTTAAAAATCTGTTCCATTTCCTGCCTTTTTCCAGTTCTGACGAGAGGTCATCGACCTGAAACGTTAACTCTATTTCTATCTTCACAGATGCTGCCTGACCTGCTGAGTATCTCCAGCATTTTCTGTTTTTTATTTCAGATTTCCAGCATCTGCAGTATTTTCTTTTTTTATGCGAAGATAGATGCTGAACCTGTTGCAGGCCTCTTCTGCCATATCAGGCAAAAAAAAACGTCTGGGCTTGCGCTGTTTCTTCAGTGGCCTAACCAGCAGGAGTGCTCCTCCTGGCTCCACATTTAAACTGCATGCAGCTGCAGGCCTGCGCTTGCCACCCTCCCGATCCTAAATTTACCAAAGGCCCTCTGCCGGCTTCATTTTGCAACCGGTGAACTGCCTCTTGGGGCAACGACTAGTGCCCGCTTTTATGACAGTCGCCTCCTGTCATAAAAGGACCAATATTGCGTGGTCCTCTCGCCCATCAGTTTAGGCGCTGTGGTTGTTGCCACCACTCACATTCGCACCCAAAATGGGCGCAGATGAATTTCCAGGCCTCTGTGTTCTGATCTTCCTGCGTACCACGAACAACAGATGCCCCTTCGTGCTAGAAAACACTGCAAATAAAGAGATGGGCTATGAATCCTTTCTCTCATACTTTGCAAAATTTTGCATTTGTGATTTTGGTGGATGTTATATCAGGTTATGAAAGCTACATCGCGTAAATAAAATATCATTCAATTACCTTCAGGTTTTGTAGGAGCCTTTTAATTTACCAAATATAAATAAAATATGAAAATGCAAATATTGAAGTGTACCATATTGTGGCTTTTCAAATCATTCTTTTATATCTCCTTTTATAAAGAGAATAAGGATGCAATTTGATTCTTGCAGGTACTAACCCAATCATCAGCTGCAACTCACAGTGACTTTAGTACAGAAAATTGGTTACTGTACCTTACCGGAAGGAACAAAAGTTTGAGTTCCAGGATACATTTAGACTACAAATTTAGCAGTGTGTGCTTTGCACCAATGGTAAATTGTGCAGTGTAAATCCAGAGTTAGGGTCTGATGTGACTCCAGAAAAAAGCAGAGTAAGGCTCCATCCTCCCGGGATTTTCATTTCGCTTTGGATACGAGCCGAATTTACACGATAACTGTAGCTTCACACCAACGCTGGTGTAAATGCACTTTCAACTCATCCTCATTGGGGTGTGATATCTTGGCAAAGGTGAAGATAAATGGTCACCCCCACCCCCCCCCCGCCACTCCTACTCCAATGCATTACCTCAATTTGTCTGATTAAGTGTTATCAGGCTCTTTACATGGCCAGAGGTCAAATTACTTTAATGCAGAGCAGATTGAAATCTGTAGCCTGGAGGTAGGATTAAGTTCTTCAACTTTACCACAACTTTGGACGGTGCATTTGGCCTTAACTAATTCTGTTTATTTTCTGCTAATGCAGCACAAACAGAATTGGCAGTTTTTGTGTAAATGGAGCTTCTGGGGTTTTTTTTGTTCCCTGAGGAGGATATACCATCATTTCTTTTCCAAATTT
Organism: Squalus acanthias; assembly: GCA_030390025.1. Taxonomy (NCBI): domain Eukaryota; kingdom Metazoa; phylum Chordata; class Chondrichthyes; order Squaliformes; family Squalidae; genus Squalus; species Squalus acanthias. Next base: position 11,903,430 of record CM059441.1, on the reverse strand, counting down.
GTAAGCAAAAGAAGTTTTATATAACAGTTTAATTAAAGGTACCAATCGATCTTCTCTATTTATTTCATGCTCTCGCCTCAAACTGTTTTGCAACCAACTGTTCACAATCCCAATTGAGGCCAGGAGTGACCAAAAAGAGGAGAACAAGAGACAGAGAACAATGACCCCTCCTACAGGATACAGCAGGTTACTGCAGATGGGTACGAGGTTATTCTGTTCTCGTCCCTTAGGCATCTGTAAATGTGAAAGAATGAAATGAAAAGGCTTCAAACTGTGGCCTGTCTGCGTGTTACACTGCAATCTTCCTGATGGCATTGTCATAAATCTTTTGCTTTTATTACAATCCCATTAACCAAAGTCCAACAAATGCAATAATTGCCCTTCGGTCATATATTTGAAAACAGCAGCGGCAAACACTTCCACAAATATTAGCCCTTAAGGCACGGCACTTCCTTTTCTGCTATAACGCCAGCACATTCATTTAGATTACTTTGATTGACTGTGTAATAAAAAAACAGAAAAATCATACAACTATTAATACTGATAGACGGTGCAACTGTAGAGCTAATTGTTTCTGCTAGTTAAAATCAACCTCGTTGTCAATCTGCTCTACCCCTTCTTGTGGAATGGTGGGTTTCATTCTGCAGTAACTTCGAGAATTGTACTGCTTCTAAATTGGGAGATATGGCTGAAGTATCCATGAAGTGTTGGTCCCCTTTCCATAAGGGCAACAGGTACTTTCACTCCAGTAACCTCAGAAATTCTGCGTTAGCTGCTTAAGCAAAGGTTAAACCCATTCTAATTTTCTTTTCCCCAGGTTCATTTAATATTATTAACAGGGGCCTTAGCTGGCATCCTCGAGCTATTCATGCCAGATTGCAAGTCTTAGACGATAAACTTTCTTGTTAGGGAACTGTGTTCTGATGCCTGATTTCCCAGGACAGCACATAAATAATAATAACAATAACAAACATAAGAAAGAACATAAGAAATAGGAGCAGAAGTAGGCCATTCAAGCAAATATGATCTCCAGCAAATAACCTCTCTCAAACTGTGGACTTTCTAAATGCCTTGGATCCATTTTATATTCATCATTTAGTTCTGAGATCGCCTGTCTATAATGAGCATTTTTTCAACAAATGCATAATAATGTGGTATGTGTGGTCATTCTACCATTTTGTACCGAAAGGTGTATAAGCTCTTCTCTTGTTGAATATCTTCTGGGTAAATGGTAGTTCTCCAATAATTTGCAATGGCATTCCATTTCATTCTTCATCTTTCATCTTTCCTCGGAAATCCAAATTAGCATTTTGGATCGATTCAGACATTTCCTGCCAAATGCTGTAGCAGACTACCTCACAAACAAAAAAATTTGCATTTATACAGCGCTTTTCACATTTTCAGGAAGTCCAAAAGCACTTTGCATTGCAATGTAGTAAATGGCAGCCAATTTGCACACAGCAAGGTCCCCACAAACAGCAATGAGATAAGCGACGAGATAATCTGTTTTAGTGGTATTGGCTGAGGGATAATGCTGTCGGAAGAACTCCTCTGCTCTTCTTCGAATAGTGCCATGCAATGTTCCCATTCATTTTTTTTGGGTGCGCGGCCCCCTCAAAATACCATGCATGCACGTTTTTTCTCATTGAAAAGCCGGCGAGCCAGATGTGTGGGGCACAGCTTAAAGCAAACATTGGTGCCATGGGATCTTTTACCTCCTCCTGACAGGTCAGATGAAGCTTCGGTTTAATGTCTCATCTGAGAGACGGCACCTCTGACAGTGCAGCACGCCCTCAGTACTGCACTGAAGTGTCACCTGAGATTATGTGCTGAAGACTGCTGGAGTGGGGCTTGAACCCACCTTGGACAACCGAAGGTGTGCCTTGTTACAGAGCCAGCACTGGTGATATGGTCTAACTAGTCATGTAGTTCTGGAACTCAAAGCATTTTCACCTTTTTACTTTCTGCAAGATTGTACAATTAGTCCTATATACTGTTTCATAATTCTTGTGCTGCTGTTATATTGGTAACAGGCCTACAAGCTAGCATGTGGAAACTAAATAAATTAGGACATTATTGCAAATTTGAGCACCTTTTTCTTACTCAGCAACACGCTTAACAATTTCACAACCAGTACAACACCCGCCCTCAAATATTCAAGAAACTATAATTTGCATGTCATTGACATCTACTTAAATATTCTGATTAGCAAGTCCTGAAATGTTAGTGAATAGTGCTGCAGCACTGTTCAGCAAACTGTGGAAATTTTATTGAACCCTGTTAAATTTAATTGAGTAGCAGAGGTCTTCATCTAAGGTTAACCCAGTTTTGACCCATGCCAACATCTCTGAGGATCAGTCCGGACCAGCATTTTGGCTGAACACATTATTCCCAGTTCTCATTTAGTTTAATTCAGAAATTGTTGCCATCAGTATCAGTAGCTGACAAGCGCAATAAAAAATTCCTGTTAATTCGATAGGCACTTTCAGAACATGAAAACACTGACTTAGCATCGACTTGAGAAAACTGGCAACTGAATTCCAAAAAAAGAGCAAATTACCAGATCAATTAACTACTGTACATGCTTGTTACCGCTCTGAGATATGCGTCCCCTTGCTGTAAAAACATGAATATTGCCAACTCATCGCTTAGCCAGATGAGATCTATATTAATAGATCATTTACGTTGCTGAGGCAGCTGGAGGCATGGTCAGCATTTGGCAATGTAGGTGTTTACCTACTCACAGAATTACAGAGAAATAATAACACGGAAACACACTGTTCGGTCCAAGCCACCCATGTTGGTGTTTGTCCTCCACACGAGCAGTAATTATAATCCCATGGGGGAAAAATTCAGTATCGCCCCGTTTGGGGCGCAATTATTGGCCGGGCGCAAAGATTAGCGCCTGGCGCTAATTATCGCCTCCGACAGCAAACTTGACTTTTTATCGCCCCTGGAGGTGATGGGAGCGCTAAATCAGGCGCTACACATCTGTCTTAAGGCGCAAAGGCCGAGGAGCGAGACGCTAACTCAGAGTGCTGGCGAAGCTCATGTGATGTCAGTCAGCAATGGAACACAGACACAATGGCCCCGGCCAGTTCTTAAAGGGGAGGGTTGATCTTGCTTTCCATCCAAATCCTGCTCATTGCAGCCTTGAATCTCGGCCGGGAGAGACCTGTACATCAAATCTGCTGGAAAGAACAAAGGAGAGTACCAGGGAAAGAGCTCAGAGTGCAGCCCCCACAGTCTCTTCTAAATTGATACAAGGTAGGGCAAATCAAAATGAACCTGCAAAGTGCTGCTCAGTACCCAAAACTCCTTCACACAGCGTTGAATTTCTCCAGAAGTCCCTCTCTCTTTCAGAATGCGTGGTTCAAAAATGTCACCAACAAAAAAAGGCAGGAAGCGGTCACCTTTAAATAGCGCTCCCCCAGTCCCTTCCTGACTGCAAAACGCTCCCCTCAACCTGTCGTTGCTAGCGGCAGGCGGTAAGGCAGGGGGCGCCACTCAATATCCGCTCCGGGGCGCTACCGGGGCGTTGCGCACTCTACTGATGTCACGATCTGCCGGCGCAGGCGATCGTGGCAGTAGTGTTTAGCGCCGCCGCAAAATGTCTACTTAATTTCGCGAGCGGCGCAAACATCGCCGCGCCCGGGCGCTAGTTGCTTTGCGCCCCATTAGCGCCCTCTTAAGGCGCTAACGGGAGGCGCAACCAACTGAATTTTCCCCCCATGTGCCTGCCCTGTTCCCATATACCTGATTTCCCCTTATCATCAACCATCTATCTAACCTATTCTTAAATGTTGTCATCTGTGCTTCGATTGTGAACCCCGGTAGTACATTCCACTGCCTTACAACCCTCTGTGTCTTGGCAAAGTTATAGAATATATAAGATTCCTTTCATTACTTTTTATCTGTTCTGCAATGGGACAGCATTTACTGTAAAAATTAACGGTGAGGCTAACAGTGTCCACCGTTTTTTATGCGCAAATTGCACAGCGACCTCAGGTGAGGGCAGATGCGTCACTAAACGCAAAAATCCAGAGTTGCTGTCTGAGATGTGCCACTCCTCTGTAAGCTGCGTGAAAATGGCACCTCGCCACCTGGCTCCCCATTCAAATGTATTGAACAGCATGAAGTTCCTGTAGTTGCATGGCAGGTATGGGCTAAACCCGCCACAGAAAGTTGGGGCTTGTCCATTTCAGTCGAAGTACCATTTTTAACTGTGTGATAAGTCTTAATTACTGGCAAACAACCTCTCTCGCACTGAAAATTAACTTTTACAAGTGAGGAGTCTCATTCCTTCGGCTTTTAAATGTTGTTGGAGATCTTTTAAAAAATGAATTACATTTTTGTAAACTTTTTTTTCTGTCTCTTTTTTCTCTCTCCCTTAATCCAGTTTTTCTCTCCCTCTCTATTTCTCTTTCTGCACCTGATTTGACATTGAATTCACTTCGAACTTACACTTCCTGGGCTGAATTTTGCCAGTGCTCAGAGTGCAGGTTTGGAGGTGGGTCCACTGTCCAAATCACAAAGATTGACAGGGGGGCGGTGTCCCGCTCTGAACCCACCTCCTTGTGCGTTTCCCTCGTGCCGGCTCTGCCTGCGCTTTGCAGACACGGCACTAAGCGGCGGGTCACGCAATTGAGACAGTTAAGAGGGTGTTTAAGCAATTTAATCAGCATTTTACCAGGTACAAACCATTTCCCCAAGTTTTCCACGAGGTTCGCATTGCTCGGGGAACACGCCACGTAAGTATGTCGGGTTCTGAACAACTCTCCATTTCTTTGAATAGGTGACAGCTGCAAAAGTGGTATAAAAGCTACCATTTCACAGCTGTTCACTTCCCAATCTTAGGCTGCGATTTCCCATTGGAAGGGAAGAGAACCTCCCTGCGTGCTGTGACTCCCTCCATAAGCATATGGAGGGAGTCATGGGAGAGCCTGGGTGCAGCCGTGCACCTTTGTGCAGTGATTGTCAGTGTTTGCAGCACCTCAATGCTGCAGAACACTGACAGAACAACTGTCAAAATGAATGTCGACATGGCCCCTTTAAGGAAACCAGCTGATGACGCGTCATCAGATGACGTCATCAGATGACGTCATCAGATGACGTCATCAGACCCACTTCCTTTTAATTGGCCGGGAACCTCGCAGGGCGGGATTAACAAGCCCAATCAGGGCAAAATCACTTGGAGGAGGTGGGATGAAGACGGGTGCGGAGTTTGAGGCCGCTGTCTGCTCCGGCCGCACCGGTCTCACCACGGCTGGCGAAATCGCGGCCCCTGGTTCTGACTCTGTGCTGTTCATTAACAATTCTTCGATCTGATTGGCTCAGGAGACACACACAGTTGCTTGCCCTGTTCACACAGCTCCCACGTGCCCTGAAGAATGCGCCGCGCCATTTCGCTCTCCAACTAACAGCTACTCGCTGTGCAAAAGCTCATGGAAAGTAAAGGGGCAAGGGCCGTCCGTTTGCTGGCGACAGTAAATTCTGGCCCAACGTGTATTTGCTTGGGTGGTAAGAATTACTGCGACCATTGAACGGAAAAGTAGCCTAATCTACGTTCTCGTGCAAGTTCAACTCTCACCTCCTCATCAATGTTTCCTATTTTCCTATTTTCATCTATCGGATCGGCCAGTCAATGGAACTGATCATCAGATGCTGCGTATAACGGGCAACCGATCCGATTCCGCCCGCTTTGCACCACCACCCGAGATGCATTTCTAGCCCATCCAGTTTATCTGACAAGAAGTACTACCATCACAAAATGCACATTTTGATGTTGAGCTCTGGAGTTTGTCAGCTCATCAGATTTTTTTTTTCTCATTACCCTGGATTTTGTTCTCTTTCCCCTAACTACACCCCTGGCAGTGGCTTCTACTCTGAAGCTGGTGCGACTGGGACACTTGATGATGGAAATGCAATGTCAAAACCTTAATTAAATGTCACCCGTACAATTGCACCCACTGAGCTGAAAATTCCACTGAGGTGAGAAGCCCGTGTGCTGCAAGACAGGACATATCCAACACATTCTGATTTCTATTTTCACGATGCCTGGCAGCTTAACCAAGAGTGGCTGATAGTCATGGCAGATGTGACTGATGGATTTCAGTGCGAGGCAACTGTGGGCCTTGAACTTGTGGCTGCCGAGTTGTGAACTAACTAATTAGATAATACGCGGTCGAATCTGAATTTATAGAAGTGGCTTGTCTTATTAAAACAGAGAAGTCGCACAACACCAGGTTATAGTCCAAACAGTTTTATTTAAAATTACGAGCTTTCGGAGCTATCCTGCTCCTTCTTCAGGTACAGTACTTGTACCTGAAGAAGGAGCAGCGCTCCGAAAGCTCGTAATTTTAAATAAAACTGTTGGACTATAACCCGGTGTTGTGCGACTTCTCATTTTTGTCCACCCCAGTCCAACACCAGCATCTCCACATCATTATTAAAAAGGAGCTGCGGTTTAAAAGAAAAATGTACTATGGCCAGTCGGAATGAAAGATCCATTATCCTCTCAATGGCTGTGAGACTCCAGATGTACGAGGCTTTGTTAGCTTAATTTATACCAGGGCTTTCTCAGAATGTCAGTGTAAAAATAATAGAAATACCAAGTGGTGGTAAAACATAAAGGACTGAGGTTTAGGGAACTGCACTCAAAAACAGAAAGCATCATTTTTTGGTCACTAGCTACTGGACCAGGCCTCTGCAAGGATTCCGCTACATAATGGTCTGCCTTTTGGTAGAAAGCAGATCGGCCTAAAATTTAACTGTGGTTAAACCAGGCCAAGATAATATTTGAAGGAAAAAGTGAATGTCTTGCCAGAGCAGTATATCTGATGATCTGCTACGGAGTAGGAGCTGAAGAGGAAACAAGTTCTGGATGACTGGCTATGAATTGGAGTGGGAGGACTTACTTTATGCGTCGCATTTTCCAAAACATAGCCTCACAATGGGCAGGTGATCTGAGAGCCACTTTTGTCTAATGGATTGAACTTGAGACATTTGGAAATGGTGCTACTTGCCAACCTCCTGCTGCTGCTGCTGTGTGTACTTAGAAAAACCCTTGTTGTCATATGGGCCTTAAGGAAAATAGATCAATCACATTGTGAGAAACAAAATCAACAGGACTGTAATGTAATATTTGTATTTTGTGAATAAATAACAGGAGTTTGAAGCTCTTTCTATTCATTTCCACACAAAGTGCTAATTTGCAACAGGGCAAATTTGAATCAGTAACACAGGAATTCTAATTTGTAGTTTGAATGATTAATAGTGCGATTCTGTTCATTAAACTTTGCAGTTCATAAGCAAGTAGCATATGCAAAACATCAGCAAATGGCAGTACACTAGTTTTATGCTACAATTTGGAGAGAAATTTATTTTGACAGATTACAAGACAAATATATATATATATAAGGATGGCTATTCAGTCCATCTTAGCTTATCTGTAGAGAAAGAAAATCCTCGTCTTCCCAGTATAAGATCCAAATGTCTCTTGAATGACTAAGGTTTTCACCTCTATCATCCTATCTGAAAGTCTATTCCAAGTGTTGATTACTTTGTGTGAAGAAATTCTTCCTGGTATCAGTTTTAAATTTGTTTTTCACAAGTTCAAACATATGCCTTCTTGCCTTAAAGTCAGAGGTTACCATGAAATAGGTACTCAAAAGGTTTGTGAGCAGAGGCTTAATTAGCAGCATCTGCAGACCTTGTTATGGTCCGCTCTCAGCCCAGTTTGCTCAGTTCTATTTTAAGTCTCACTAACCTTCCATTGTTCATCTCCTCCAATGATTGCTACATCAATGAATCTTTCATCATTTGGAAGGCAGAGTGTATAATCTTTCGAAGTTGATTCTCTCCAAGCTCAGCCAATAAAAGATATTCTTGCCACACCGTACTTTTTGCTGTCTTTGTGGAAATGCAGCACTTATCTGGGGAGCCACCACTTAGTAGCCCACATAAATTGAACTGAGCTTATCGTATATCTTGCTCTTCAATTTGAGTGCCAGCCTCATTGTGTGAAGCAAGCCAGAACCCAAGGGTGGTGTGTGTGTGCGACTTGTTATTGAGTCTGCACCTGTTTTCAGTAGAGTTGTGAGGACAGCCACAATATTCTGCCATTGCATTAGGCTTTAGGAAACACAGCATACATTTGAAAAATCATACAAGACAAAGGGGCTGGAAATTGGTTGTGGCCCGAGCAGAAGCGGTCACACAATTGGGCCTCAGGACTTATTTACCTTAGTTTGGACAAGCTGCTGTCACCTCTCGAGCCTCCACAGGCAGCTCGGCCATTTTAAGTAGATGAATTTCGGTCACTTTGCTTGTTGGCAGCAACACTAAAATAAATCCCGAGGGGTGGACCGGCAACGGGAGGGGCAATCGCGAGTACTGTGGAGTCAGAGGGGATCACTCCTGCTCCTCCTGGCTCCACAAGATTAAAAAAAAAATGTTATATGTATTTTTTGGAGCCAATCACTGTGAGTGCTAAAGAATCCTGTGCGGAATACAATTTAGCGCGGGGCGGGGGTGGGGGGCGGTCCTAAAAGTCATTAGGCCCCTCATTTACACATATAAGGGTGGTGGAGGCAGAATCAGTAATAACTTTCCAAAGAGAGTTGGATATATACGTGAAAAGGAGGAATTTGCAGGGCTATGGGGAAAGAGCAGGGGAGTGGGACTAATTGGAAAGCTCTTTCAAAGAGCCGGCACAGGCACGATGGACCGAATGGCCTCATTCTGTGCTGTGTGACTACTTACTTGGAGAAAAAACACCAATTTAATAATAATTAGGTTGCTTGCATAAACTTGTTAAAAATTTGTGGAGTTGCGAAGATAACAACCTCTATTTTAAGCTGTTTATACTCTAGTAGTGTTGGGCAGAAAAAGTATAAAATATAGAGCCAACCAACAATCCACATACAATCTATTGACGTAAATGTAAATAGTTCTGTATGTGTTGCCGATACTGCATTCTGGTCAAAATAAGATCCGCTCTTCATTTCTTATCACAGAGGCAACTTTCAAACTAATTAACACTTTAATACTGATTTTCCACAACTATAAATAGAGCGCACTGTAAAAATGGAATGCTGTGTGTAACAGGGTCTGCTTAAGATTAAGTCAGTCGACGCCAAGGCCCCGTTAATAATGGGGAGGTGGGGAAGAGAGCAGGGATGAGGTTTAGTGGTCGGGAAACCCGGAAGTACGGGTTTCCCGGAGGTTCTGCCGAATTTAACAGCAGGCCCTCTTTTAAATTTTTTGAATCTGTTTCTAGGCCGCAACCAGCCAGATTGAGAGGCTGGTTGGCTGTTGGGCGGGTAGGCCTGCAGCACCAGGCTGCAGCCGGGGGTCAGATATCAGGGGTGGGAGTCGGACATCGGGGGTGGGGGGGGGGGGGGAGGTGGCGGCAGGGGGAAAGTCGGATATCGGGGTGGGAGTCGGACATCGGGGGGGGTCTGATCACGGGGCTGGAAGTAGGTGAGCCTGGTGGGCCGGCAGAAAGCACTCCTGCTCCTCTTGGCCCACAAGCAGTGCTGGGAAGGCGCTTACCTGTTCCATCCAGCCGTTCTCTCCTCCCTTCAGCTGCCGGGCTTCCGAGATAAAATCTTAGGTATGCAGCCTCTTTAAAATATTTTAATAACCGACCCGCCTCCGGAGAGCAGGTTAGTCGCCCGCCCTCCAAAACTCCTCCGTTAAAACTGGAAGTGGACACGTTGGAGGCGGGTTGGGATCGGGCTTCCCATTTTTTTTAATTTTTAACCCTCCACCCACCTACCTAATTCTTTGGATATTGTTATGGCTTTTGATTAAATGAATGATTTCTGTAGAGTCTATACAGGAATTAGGGGACAAATAGACAAAATGAATTAAAACACAAGATTATCTTATCGTAAACATGTTGGATTACTCGCAACTATTTGAGATAAGCTATTTTCATATTTCATTGACAGTTATCGGATTATTATTTTTTGCTTTGCCTCTTTTTGCGAGTTACAAACCTGGAATTTATTCGTTTTTTTATCATTCTCTTTTATAAAGGACTGGTTTTTAACGTGCAGGAGCGCGTGGGTTTGGGAGCGGGTGGGGGCGGGGGGTTAAAACCGGTGAAATTGACAGTGCGTCAGGAAGCTGGCTCCAACCTGCCGACTTGTGGGTTTCACAGCAGCGCGTTTGGCTGCGTGGGTGCAACCCCCTCGGGAGAAGTGGGTTGCCACTTAACGTATGTTAATCGCTCAATGAGAGCGATATTGACATCGATTTTCCAGTTTAACTATGTTTCCCGGGCTTCCTGGAACGTTCCAGTGAAAGCGAGGCGAGCGTACAGCGGCAATTGAGCGGTCTGAAGCAATCTCAGGGAAAGATGCCAATAAATACTCGGTACGCACAGCTGCTTTCTTACCGGCTTGTGGGAAAGGGTTTTCTCACAGTACTTTTGCTGGGAGGTTACTTTGCACACTTTGGAGGTTTATTTAACACTTTGGAGGTTTGCAAGTCTGATCTGCACTTTGGAGCTCTGATCTATCAGATCAGGATGGGTGCCGGTTATGCTACCTTAGATTGGACCTCAGATGAGGACCAAGATGACCAGCAACAGCTTCAGCAGAGCGTGCTGGTCACATGCCCGTAGCTCCATGGAGAGAGGGGAGCAGCAGAGAGGTGCAGCTCGCAGGAGGCCCTACCCACCACACAGGGTCTACAGGCAGAGGATGAGCTTCCTCGACATGTCTGAACACCAGTGTCTCAGGATACTCAGGGTGTCGCGCCAGGTGGTGGCAGACATTTGCAGCCTGCTGGAACAAGACCTGCTGCCAGCTGGACCTGGTGGCCATGCTTTTCCAGTGGCTGTCAAAGTCACCACCCCCTCAACTTGTTTGATTCTGGATCCTTCCAGGGCTCTGCCGGAGACATTTGCAGGATCTCACATTTGGCGGCCCACAAATGCATAAGACAGGTGACTTTTTTAAATTTGTTTATGGGATGTGAGCGTTGCTGGCAAGACCAGCATTTATTGCCATCCCTAATTGCCCTTGAGAAGGTGGTGGTGAGCTGCCTTCTTGAACCTCTGCAGTCCGTGTGGTGAAGGTACTCCCACAGTGCTGTTAGGGAGGGAGTTCCAGGATTTTGACCCAGCGACGATGAAGGAACGGTGATATACCTCTAAGTCAGGATGGTGTGTGACTTGGAGGGGAACTTGGAGGTGGTGGTGTTCCCATGCGCCTGCTGCCCTTGTCCTTCTAGGTGGAAGAGGTCGCGGGTTTGGGAGGTGCTGCCGAAGAAGACTTGGCGAGTTGCTGCAGTGCATCTTGTAGATGGTACACACTGCAGCCACGGTATGCCAGTGGTGGAGGGAGTGAATGTTTAAGGTGGTGGATGGGGTGCCAATCAAGCGGGCTGCTTTGTCCTGGATGGTGTCGAGCTTCTTGAGTGTTGTTGGAGCTGCACTTATCCAGGCAAGTGGAGAGTATTCCATCACACTCCTTACTTGTGCCTTGTAGATGGTGGAAAGGCTTTGGGGAGTCAGGAGGTGAGACACTCGCCTGCAGAATACCTAGCCTCTGACCTGCTCTTGTTGCCAGAGTATTTATGTGGCTGGTCCAGTTAAGTTTCTGGTCAATGGTGACCCCAGGATGTTGATGGTGGGGGATTTGGCGATGGTAATGTCATTGAATGTCAAGGGGCGGTGATTAGACTCTCGCTTGTTGGAGATAGTCATTGCCTGGCACTTCTGTGACGCGAATGTTACCTGCCACTTATCAGCCCAAGCCTGAAGGTCATCCAGGTCTTGTTGCATGCGTGTATGGACTGCTTCATTATCTGAGGAGTTGTGAATGGCACTGAACACTGTGCAATCATCAGCGAACATCCCCATTTCTGACCTTATGTTGGAGGGAAGGTCATTGATGAAGCAGCTGAAGATGGTTAGGCCTAGGACACTGCCCTGAGGAACTCCTGCAGCTGTGATGATTGACTTTCAATCACCACAACCATCTTCCTTTGTGTTAGGTATGACTCCAGCCAGTGGAGAGTTTTCCCCTGATTCCCTTTGACTTCAGTTTTACTAGGGCTCCTTGATGCCACACTCGGTCAAATGCTGCCTTGATGTCAAGGGCAGTCACTCTCACCTCACCTCTTTTGTCCATGTTTGGACCAAGGTTGTAATGAGGTCGGGAGCAGAGTGGTCTTGGCGGAACCCAAACTGAGCATCAGTGAGCAGGTTATTGGTGAGTAAGTGCCGCTTGATAGCACTGTCGATGATACCTTCCATCACTTTGCTGATGATTGAGAGTAGACTGATGGGGCGGTAATTAGCTGGATTGGATTCATCCTGCTTTTTATGGACAGGACATACCTGGGCAGTTTTCCACATTGTCGGATAGATGCCAGTGTTGTAGCTGTACTGGAGCAGCTTGGCTAGAGGCGCGGCTAGTTCTGGAGCACAAGTCTTCAGCACGATAGCCGGGATGTTGTCAGGGCCCATAGCCTTTGCTGTATCCAGTGCGCTCAGCCGTTTCTTGATATCACACGGAGTGAATCGAATTGGCTGAAGACTGGCTTCTGTGAAGGTGGGGACCTCAGGAGTAGGCCGATATGGATCATCCACTCGGCACTTCTGGTTGCAAACGCTACAGCCTTGTCTTTTGCACTCATGTGCTGGGCTCCACCATCATTGAGGATGGGGATATTCATGGAGCCTCCTCCTCTCGTTAGTTGTTTAATTGTCCACCACCATTCACGACTGGATGTGGCAGGACTGCAGAGCTCTGATCTGATCCGTTGTTTGTGGGATCGCTTAGCCCTGTCTATAGCATGCTGTCCTGTGTTGCAGCTTCCCCAGGTTGGCACCTCATTTTTAGGTACGCCTGGTACTGCTCCTGGCATGCTCTTCTACACTCCTCATTGAACCAGGGTTGGTCCCCTGGCTTGATGGTAATGGTAGAGTGAGGGATATATCGAGCCATGAGGTTACAGATTGTGGTGGAATACAATTCTGCTGCTGCTGACCCACAGCGCCTCATTGATGCCCAGTTTTGAGCTGCTAGATCTGTTCTGAATCTATCCCATTTAGCACGGTGGTAGTTCCACACAACACGATGGAGGGTGTCCTCAGTGTGAAGATGGGACTTTGTCTCCACAATGGCTGTGCGGTGGTCACTCCTACCCATACTGTCATGGACAGATGCATCTACGACATGTAGATTGGTGAGGACGAGGTCAAGTAGGTTTTTCCCTCGTGTTGGTTCTCACCACCTGTCGCAGACCCAGACTGGCAGTTATGTCCTTCAGGACTCGACCAACTCAGTCAGTAGTGGTGCTACCGAGCCACTCTTGGTGATAGACATTGAAGTCCCCCACCCAGAGTACATTCTGTGCCCTTGCTACTCTCAGTGCTTCTTCCAAGTGGTGTTCAACATGGAGGAGTACTGATTCATTAGCTGAGGGAGGGCGGTACGTGGCAATCGGCAGGAGGTTTCCTTGCCCATGCTTGACCTGAAGCCATGAGGTCCGGAGTCAATGTTGAGGACTCCCAGGGCCACTCCTTCCCAACTGTATACCACTGTGTCACCACCCCTGGTGGGTCGGTCCTGCCGGTGGGACAGGACATACCTAGGGATGGTGATGGAGGAGTTTGGGACATTGGCTGAAAGGTATGATTCTGACTATGTCAGGCTGTTGCTTGACTAGTCTGTGGGACAGCTCTCCCAATTTTGGCACAAGTCCACAGATGTTGGTGAGGAGGACTTTGCAGGGTTGACTAAGCTGAGTGTGCCGTTGCCGTAGCTAGTGCTGAGGTCAATGCCGGGTGGTCCATCTGGTTTCATTCTTATTATTGTTTTTCGTAGCAGTTTGTTACAACTGAGTGACTTGCTAGGCCATTTCAGAGGGCAGTTAAGAGTCAACCACATTGCTGTGGGTCTGGAGTCACATATCGGCCAGACTAGGTAAGGACAGCAGATTTCCTTCCCTAAAGGACATTAGTGAATCAGATGGGTTTTTAACGACAATCTGTTAGTTTTGTGGTTACCATTACTGATAAGTAATTACCGATAGTAGCTTTTTATTCCAGATTTATTTAATTAACTGAATTTAAATTCCCCAGCTGCCGTGGTGGGATTTGAACTCACGTCTCTGGATCATTAGTCCAGGCCTCTGGATTACCAGCCTAGTGACATTACCACTATGCTACCGTTCCCTGTACTGATGGCTTGTTTGCCAAAGTCGGCAATTATGTCAACGTTGCCTGCGAGGGCGCCAGTCAGAATGAGCGGGCGCTCTGGTTTGCGGCTCTGGCTGGTTTCCCACAGGTGCAGGGCGCCATCGGATGCACACACGCGGCAATTAAGGCACCTACAAGCACTCTTCTGTTAGCACCATGGCAATCGAGACTGGTTTCCAGTACAATAATCACCCAGGAGTGTTCATCAACCGCAAGGGCTGTCACTCCATTCAAGTGCCGCTGGTGTGCAACCACAAAATGATCTTTATGCAGGTGTGCACCAGATTCCCGGGCAGCTGCCACGATGCTTTCATCCTGCGGCAGTCCACCCTCCCAAACGTCTTCACACCTGGAAGCAGAGTTTGGCTGCTCGGAGACAAGGGATACCCACTTAAAACGTGGCTGATGACACCTCTCAGAAACCCAAGGAATGAGGCCTAGGAGTGCTACAACAGGTGAGAAGTGGAAGCGCTTTGAGTGGAGTCTCTACTTCCATGTCCCCTTTAGCCATCATCCCTCTCATGGCCCAGCCGCACTTCCCTGCTACCACTGAAATGGAGAACACTTTGCTGCCCATCAGTGGGGTGCTGCAAGGCCAAGGACAGGGTATCATTCATCCTATTTAAGGTGGCATCCAGAGTCTGCAGGTGCCTCGTTGAAGGCCTGCATGCACTTGTTTGATTGCCGCGTTCGATGCTCCATGCAGCTGGCCACTCTATCCATGGAAGAAGACATCATCGCAATCGCTCACGACAGCATCCCACTCATGCTTGAGGCGGCTCCAATCTATCTGCAATCATGAACAGTGCGCTTGGAACGCCTGTCAGTACATCACACAATCTCTGCTGCTGCTCAATGATTATCCTGTTCATCGCCAGCCCCCCGGGATACAGCATCTGCATCCAGCTGAGCAGAGCTTGGAGTGCTCTGGTTCTCCGCCTCTCCTGCAAGGTAAGTTGGTGTGAGGAGTGATGTGCTGCAGCAGGCTTGAGAAGGCAGAGTTTGGGGGTTGGGGTGATGCACACATCAGGATGTAGGTGAATGTGCCACCGGTCTCACCTTTCCTGCCCTGGCTAGGTCATTAAACCGCTTCCTGCATTGGATCCAGGACACTCCTGGTGCTTACCTCTTCCGCCACCTGACAACCACGCCTTCTTGGTTTACCCAGCAGGCTTCTTCCTCCCGTTGGTAGGGAACATTATCTCGCTCTGGGTCCTCACAGCCCCCCAGCAGCACATCCAGGGAGGCGTCCGTGAAGCGGGGCGCAGCCTTTGAACATCTCCCTTCCATTTCTGACCTTCCTCCTCTTTCTTCCCAACTACAACTCATGTTTGGATTGTCACTTTAAATACTGGAGATGAGATCGCGTCACCCGGTTCATCATCGCGCCTGCTGATGCTGATTGGACGGGAAACCTGGAAATATAATGTTAATGAAGTGGCTGCATTAAAAAGCTACTAACAGACACGTTTAACATATTTCCGGGTTTCCTTGGCCTCCCCGCTCCCAGCGTGTCTGCACATTAAAATCCAGCCCGTTAACTCTAAAGATTTAGGCCGTGAAATTTGGCTCCTTTGCACCTACCATTAGTGCCTCCTGGGGGCGCTAATGGGCGCAAAGGGCTTATCACCCAGGCGGGGGTGAGTGCCCCCTGAGAAATTCGGCGGGGTGCGACTGATGCACTAGCCGATAGCGCCGTGCCCCCGCCGGTAGCGCCCCCGGCGGCTATGCCATCATCAGCGTGCGCCATGACCCTTTACCGCCCTGTGACAGAAATTCAGCTGTGCCCTGCGAGGCTGCCGCAGGCGGTGTCAGCGCCAGCCTCACGGGTCCCGAGCCGGGCCGACCTCCACTCGCGTGGCGCTAATTAAAGGGAGGTGTGACTGCGACCCGTGCCGCCATTTTTTTTTGGCCGACCTCCAGGTCGACCCTCCATGATGCCCCTTGACGTGGTCTGTGGCCGCCATCACACAGCCTGGCACCGCGTCTCAGTGCCGGGCTGCAGCCTCGGCACCACACCGTCGTGGTGGGCTAGTGTGGACCATCAGAGGCCCTGCAGAGCTCGCAGCGTCCCTCCCCTTTAACGGAAGGGGAGGGGCGCTGAAACGCATCAGCGCTACGCGGTGCGGCCGCATAGCACTCCGCTGCTACCGTGCTTTGCGCCCCCTGACATCGCCCCGAGAGGAAGTGGAGCACCCAAGATAGCTGAATTTAGCAGCCGGGGCGGTACTTCCGCACCGGGCGCTAAATCTCCGGCGATGATTCGGTTACCGCCCCCAAATGGGGCATAACCGAATTTCGCCCCCTTAGAATTGAGGGCACCATTGTGTAGTGAATTTGGGCTCCAATACATTGTGCTACAGAGGGCTGTGACATAAGTTCATGTTGACGATTCCCTGTACATGGTGAGTTGCCAATCATAGCCAATCTGTCACGGGGAAAGGCCAAGCGACGGCCAGGCCTAGGGAGGAAATGAAGAAAATCAAGGGAGCCACCCTGGGCTGCCCTTGTACACCCTCTAGCAGATGGTCACAGAATGACATATGTGGAGGCCCTAAAGGGGTTAACTGTCTGCTATCTCAGCCATGAGACATCCAGACAAGGAGAAGCACAGAAAGATAAAAAGTACCCTCCTATTTGCGTTTTAACATTTCTAATTTGCAAGTGCTGCCTGTTGGCCAAAGAATCATACATTTCAATTTTACTGAATAATCTATTCATGCAGTTTTATTCCTGATAAAATCAGAGTCATATTAAAAGGCACTGTTACTGCAATTGGGATTAGTCAAGCAGACCATGCCCCTGAAACAGGCAGCTACTCTGAAAGTTCTCCCTGAAATCCAGCATGTTGACCACTGGTGCAGTCGATGTTAATGTCCACAACAGCACAACTTCTGATTTTTTTCCCCCCCCTCAATGTTTGCTTGCAATCAAATACTGCAAATGTAATGCAGAAGACGACCATTGTGTTTGCAACATTATCGATGTGTCATGAATGGTTTTGTTGCCACTCTTCTGTTTACAAAGCTGGTGTCTTGCAAAACCTTTTACCTTTTAAAATCACGGCTTCACTACAAAATAAATATTGTTAATCTCAGGGATTTGTTATCCTCTTAAGCACTAATTGTATTTTAGCTGCGCCCGCTACATTGGAATCTGTTTAACAAGCTAGATGAAGATTAATAGAACACTTTTAACTCACACTGCAGTCAAATAAAGCCACAGCATTTTTCTATATTTAAAAAGTATGTGAAGAATGCTTTCTTTGGCCCGCAGTTTTAGCATATTATTTTCGAACAGGATTTTAATTTCTGATGAAAAATCTCACTTCTAATCTCCAAACCAAATGAGTACAAATTCAGTAGCATCTGTGCTCCTGTCAGCAATGCTTTCCACAGGAAAAAAAAACCAGCTCAGAAAAATTCACCATCTGTTCCCCTCCCCCTGGTTGCGGAACACACATTCCCATTCCAAGCAAAATTTACTAGGATCAGCGCTATTCTCAGTTTACTGTGCTCCCACAAGCACTCTTCGTGGCAATCGAGACTGGTTTCTAAAACAATAACCATTATCTCTCCACATTCGAGCAAAGTAGCTTTGGTGTGACAACGCTTAAAGGAGAGCTGATTACCTTGTTTGGAGTTTGGAGGATAGTTATACGACAGCTTGCAGCAGTTGAAGCTATGGCCCAAGCAGCAGTCTATCCATGGAGAGAAGCCCGTCTGCTCGCCTTCAGAACCAGCCCAATGTCGCCTTGTTGCATCACAATATTGCAATGCTTTGTAAACTGAAGAAGATCACAGGTCCAGAAATATTCCAATGCAACTTCTTTGCTGTAGTACATACATTTGCCTAGTTAATGTCCAATGCTGTCATCGTACCCGTAGGAATATTTATTTTCTGTAATACATTGAGAAATCCAGGCTTGTTGACGTTAAATCTGGCCAAAAAATACAGACCATATCAAAAATCAGGCTGCAGAATATTATCTAGTATACATAAAGGAAATACTGGGTTAGTACTCAAAGCCTCCTTGAAAAAGTGCAACATCCCCACCGACACCTGGGAATCCCTGGCCCAAGACCGCACAAAGTGGAGGAGAAGCATCCGGGAAGGCGCCGAACACCTCGAGTCTCTTCGCCGAGAGCAAGCGGAAGCCAAGCGCAGGCAGCGCAAGGAGCGCACGTCAACCCGAGCACCCCACCCACCCGCCCCTTCAACCACCGTCTGCCCCACCTGTGACAGAGACTGTAGGTCCCGCATTGGACTCATCAGTCACCTGAGGGACTGCCTAAGAAGGAAGCAGAAGATTGGGTTAGTAGACTGCAAATTAAAAACTCCAATTAGGAAAAAGTTTGACTTGAACTGTCGCTGAGATATAAAATGGTAACTTTTTCGTTTGTTTTTGAACAGACTCCACTGATGGAGAAACACAACGCCCGCTGTACAACTAATTCACTCAGACCAGAGGTTTCCAGGTTTAATTCCCGGACTGTGCTGAGTTAGTTAATGTCAGCTAGGGTTTGCAACTGACCACAACAACTCTGGACCAGGGAGGAGTAAAATCATCCCGAGATCCCGCGCCTGTTTGCTATCCAGTGACCATTGTGAGAAAGTCTATATGTAGATGTCAGAGGAGAGCAGGAATGGATTGGACTGTAATACTCTCCATAGTTGAACATAGAAAACATAGAAACATAGAAAAATAGGAGCAGGAGTAGGCCATTTGGCCCTTCGAGCCTGCTCTGCTATTCAATATGATTATGGTTGAACCTGTATCTCAATACCATATTCCCGCTCTCTCCGCATACCCCTTGTGTCTAGAAATCTATCTATCTCCTTCTTAAATATATTCAGTGACTTGGCCTCCACAGCCTTCTATGGTAGAGAATTCCACAGGTTCAGAGTGAAGAAATTTCTCCTCATCTCAGTCCTAAATTTCCTACCCCATATCCTGAGACTGTGATCCCCACGTTCTAGACACCACCAGCCAGGGGAAACATCCTCCCTGCATCCAGTCTGTCTAGCCCTGTCAGAATTTTATACATTTCAATGAGATCCCCTCTCATTCTTCTAAACTCTAGTGAATACAGGCCTAGTCGGCACAATCTCTCCTGCCATCCCAGGAATCAGCCTGGTGAACCTTCGCTGCACTCCCTCTATGGCAAGTATATCCTTTCTTAGGAAAGGAGACCAAAACTGCACACAGTACTCCAGGTGTGGTCTCACCAAGGCCCTGTATAACTGTAGTAAGACATCCTTGCTCCTGTACTCAAATCCTCTTGCAATGAAGTCCAACATACCATTTGTCTTCCTAACTGCTTGCTGCACCTGCATGTTTGCTTTCAGTGACTGGTGTACAAGGACACCCAGGTCCCTCTGCACATCAACATTTCCCAATCTCTTAGGGGGGATTAAATATGTGGGGTTATGGGGATAGGATGGGATATGTTAGGGGGAATTAAATACGTGGGGTTACGGGGGTAGGGTGGGATATGTGTACTGTGGGGATTAAAGCAGGGACAGGGTACTGGATTTGGATGATCAGCCATGATCGTATTGAATGGCGGAGCAGGCTCGACGGGCCGAATGGCCTACTCCTGCTCCTAGATTCTATGTTTCTATGTTTCTATCTATCACCGTTTAAATAATACTCTGCCTTTCTGTTTTTCCTACCGAAGTGGATAACTTCACATTTATCCACGTTATACTGCATCTATACTGAGTCCTACCTCAGCAGAACAACCAACTTCAGACTCTCATGTGACGAATGACCACTGTGATGAGGTACCAGAGGGTTGAAGGCACTTGTGGAACATGAGCTAATGCCTTTAAGGGAGGAAGAGGAGAAACAAAATAGGAAAAATAACAAAATAGTTTGTGAATCAAACAAATATACCTCTGCCATTGTGCTTACCATTTCCAGAATCTTGAGATTAACAACTATTGTGATTTTTATTTTCGGTACGCTTTTAATGATAGATCGTTATTCTTAAAGGGGAAGGAAATTCTATTGAGTTGCCTCTTGGACCCCAAGCATTATAAAGAGATGTTTCCGTGCACTTACCAGTGTCTTTCAGTCATATCTTGTTATCATGTTTTAATGTTTGGAACTGCTGCTTACAGACAGTCTGGGACTACTGCCCACAACCTACTGTTCCCATTAATGATGTCACATCAGGGGGAGCTTTGTTCAAAATGACTGCCTCCAGGCTGCCTCTTACCATCAGTTCAACATGGTGACACTGGAAGAGACCACAAAGTGTGCGTCATTTTAAAGAATTATAGAGGCAAGATAATAAATTATATTTCCTCTTTAACTGTGAAATGAAGTGTCAGACCAGAACTTACAGTCTCTACAAACAAGAATCGCTTGCAATGCCTTATAGATTTAAAATAAATTGGCTTTTAATGACTACTTATTAAAGTTTGTTGTTGAAAATCCTAAGCTTGGGCTAAATTAAGGATATTTGGCTGGTAAATGCGGGGTAATTAGCCTTATTTACCACCCAAGCATTAATGTGTAATTTACTGTATTTGTTAATTTGAATTTGCTGCTAATGATAAGTGAAGTCATCAAATGAAAGTACGTTAAAAATATCTTAACAAAATAAATTTTAGTTCCTTCATTCACAGTTACTGTGGGCTAATACCAGCAGCATACATTGCAGAGAATAGCTACACAATCTATGAGTATAGATTGACGAAGGAGGAGGTTTAATTCCGAAGTGTCTCTTCATGGGTTGTAAAGGCGAGTGCCAGAAAGCCCTGGAGGCCCCATCTAAAGGTTAAATCGGTGTTCCCATTAATTTGCATGTCTTTCAAGCTACTGATATTAACAGATCGTTGTGCTTTAGTTTAGGATGTATCCATCAATGACACAACAGTGCTGTAAACAGCCCTTTCCAAATTTCAAGACCAGCAACATTTTAAACAGGACAAATCAGCAGATAGATTGAGTCGTAAAATAAAAACAGAAAATGCTGGTGATACTCAGCAGGTCAGGCAGCATCTGTGAAGAGAGAAACAGAGTTAACGTTTCAGGTCGATGACCTTTCGTCAGAACTGGAAAAAAGCAGGAAATGGAACAGACTTTTAAGCAAGTGTAGGAGCTGGCAAAGGGGGGAGGGGATGAAAGAACAAAAGGGAAGGTATGTGATATAATAGAAGGCAGGAGAGGTTAAGAGACATTAAGAGACATTAAGAGATATTGAAGGCAAAAGGAGATGGTCATGGGACAGGTTAAGAAACAAAAGATGGCTCTAGATGAAGTGTAAATTGCGCTGGCAGAATGAAAGACAGCTGCCATGTGGGAGAGAAGAAAAGAAAACACAAACAAAAAAAAGTGTGGAGAAAAAAAATATACATATGCTAGGGGCCGAGGTTATGATCTGAAATTGTTGAACTCTATGTAGAGTCCAGAAGGCTGTAAAGTGCCTAATCGAAAGATGAGGTGCTGTTCCTCGAGCTTACGTTGAGCTTCAGTGGAACAATGTAAGAGGCCGAGGACGGTGAGGTCGGAGTGGGAGTGGAGCGGTGAATTAAAGTGACAGGCGACCGGAAGCTCGGGGTCCCCCCTATGGACTGAACGGAGGTGTTCCGCAAAGCAGTCATACAATCTGCGTTTGGTCTCCCCAATGTAGAGGAGACTGCATCGTGAGCAGCGAATACAGTATACTAAATTGCAAGAAGTACAAGTAAATCGCTGTTTCACCTGGAAGGGGTGTTTGGGGCCCTAGACAGTGGGAAGTGGGGAGGTATAAGGGCATGTGTTGCATCTCCTGCGCTTGCACGGGAAGGTGCCGGGCGAAGGGGAAGGGGTGTTGGGGGTGATAGAGGAGTGGACTAGGGTGTCGCGGAGGGAGCGGTCCCTTCGGAATGCTGAAAGGGGAGGTGAGGGGAAGATGTGTTTGGTGGTGGGATCACGCTGGAGGTGGTGGAAATGGCGGAGGATGATCCGTTGAATGTGGAGGCTGGTGGGGTGAAAGGTGAGGACAAGGGGAACCCTGTCGTGGTTCTGGGAGGGAAGGGCAGGGGTGAGGGCCGAAGTGCGGGAGATAGAACGGACACGGTCAAGGGCCATGTCAACCACAGTAGAGGGGAATCCTCGGTTGAGGAAAAAGGAAGACATGTCGGAAGCACTGGTAGGGAAGGTGGCATCATCAGAGCAGATGTGGCGGAGACGGAGAAACTGGGAGAATGGAATAGAGTCCTTACAGGAAGCGGGGTGGGAGGAAGTGTAGTCCAGGTAGCTGTGGGAGTCAGTGGGCTTGTAGTGAATGTTTGTCAATAGCCTATCCCCAGAGATGGAGACAGAGAAGTCAAGGAAGGGAAGGGAAGTGTCGGAGATGGACCGTGTGAAGGTGAGGGAAGGGTGGAAATTGGAAGCAAAGTGAATGAAATTTTCTAGTTCAGGGCGAGAGCAGGAAACGGCACC
Source organism: Squalus acanthias (assembly GCA_030390025.1). Lineage (NCBI taxonomy): Eukaryota > Metazoa > Chordata > Chondrichthyes > Squaliformes > Squalidae > Squalus > Squalus acanthias. The sequence goes on along the minus strand of CM059441.1, from coordinate 11,880,772 downwards.
AATACAGTCATCAATGTACCGGAAAAAGAGGTGAGGGAGGGGACCTGAGTAGGACTGGAACAAAGAATGTTACACATATCCCATGAAAAGGCAGGCATAGCTAGGACCCATGCGGGTTCCCATAGCAACACCTTTGATTTGGAGGAAGTGAGTGGAGTCAAAGGAGAAGTTGTTCGATGTGAGAACAAGTTCAGCCAGGCGGAGGAGGGTGGTGGTGGATGGGGACTGATTGGGCCTCTGTTCAAGGAAGAAGCGGAGCGCCCTCAGGCCATCCTGGTGGGGGATGGAGGTGTCGAGGGATTGTACGTCCATAGTGAAAAGGAGGAGGTTGGGGCCAGCAAACTGGAAACTGTTAAAGTGGTGGAGGGCATCGGAAGAGTCGCAGATGTAGGTGAGGAAGAGACTGGACAAGGGGAGAAAAAATAAAGGCAAGATAGGAAGAGATAAGTTCCATGAGGCAAGAACAGGCTGAAATGATGGGTCTACCGGGGCAGTCCTGTTTGTGGATTTTGGGAAGGAGGTAGAAGCGGGCTGTGCGGGGTTGGGGAACTATGAGGTTGGCGGCCGTGGGGGGAAGATCTCCAGAGGAGATGAGGTCAGTGACAGTCTTGGAAATGGTGGCTTGATGTTCGGTAGTGGGTTCATGGTCCAGGCGGAGGTAGGAGGAGGTGTCAGAGAGTCACCTAGGCTTTGAAAGCCAGATTGACAAGGTTTTGGAGTACGCGATCCACAGATCACTACATTACAACAGTAACTACACTTCAAAAGTATTTCATTGGCTGTAAAGCGCTTTAGGATGTCCTGAGGTCATGAAAGGCGCTACATATATGCAAGTCTTTCTTTCCGATGCAACTGGTTGAATTGAACTTGGAGCGGCTGAGCTTCCATCCTTAGAACTTCCATGAATTCACCAAATGACATAACTCAAGAGGTAGCAACTTAAACATTGTATGACTAATTTGTGAAGCCTGAAAGCACACAGTAGTAGCATATGATAAATATTTGAATCGACTTTTTGTACAACGTTCTGTAGATCACCTCAGCCCAGCTAAAGAAAGTTGTTTTGAGATTAAGAATTATTTTTCAAGAATTGACCTTGTGGCTTGGAGTAATTTCTCTCAAACAATTTGTAAATAGAATTTAGACAGAGTAAATGAGTTGATAGTTTCCATACACTGTATTTTACAACTATAGGGCACACATCTGTAGAGGCCACACATGTTAATTAGTGTCAAATAATATCACAGTGGTGAGAAAGAGAGCAAACAGGCTGCAGACTTGTACAACGGGATAATAAAAATATAAGGGCCATTGGAATACACTCCAGGTGTTTTCTGGCTGGGCTGGAGAGGCAGACTAAAAAGTTTTACATTTTTTGCCATTTAACAACATCATAGAAATATTATGGAGAGCGCTGGGGGCAATTTCTGTATTCGTACAATTTTTTTGGGAGGTAGCTGAGCAAATAATGATAAGGGCAGCAATATTACCAACATGTTTCCCTGAGCCCCAATCATGAGCTACGATCGCAGCTTGCGGGAGAAGGTGACCGCAATCAACAGTAGGATGCACGTTTTGCAATCATGAAGAATCCTTTTTATTCATTAATTTTTGAAGAAAAAATTGATTCGCAAGGGCTGCAAATAATTGTAGGTTTGAAATGCAAAGACTTATTGCCTGTTGCCTATAGTTGAGAAATACCGATCATCAATAACAAAATACTACGGTTTATAAATCATCTGCATATTCAGTGAATGAGATTCTTTCCTATTCATCTAAGGAGGGACATTCTTTTCTGCTGTTTACAACGTGTACAGTTGAAAACTGACAATGGTATAAAACATTTGTTAAGTGGTTATCTGCCTCAGCTCTGGCTTAATGCCTTCAATAGCAATGTGTTAGTTTCTTTCTCTATGCTGTTAGACTGCTCGATGCCTTCTTGAAAGTTTAGAAGTTCAACAGCAACAATGGACTTCACAGCTACCGAGAAAGTGGGTACACTGTTGTCTAGGCCCATGTGCAACTGTTGATATATCAGGGGAAAACAGAGTCGTACACATTCCTCATATCTTGGCTTATCTCTCCTCTGTTCCTCCTCTCTTAACAGAAGTTACTTAACTGCATAAAGTAATATTCTACTTACATGAGACATTACTGCTCTATAATGTTGCAAAAGGGCCGAAAATCCACAGGATGCGTTCTTGGCGGTTGTGCCAGGATCATGTCGCCAGCCCTGGAGTTTGAGGAGTCACTGGGAGGGCATCTAATTAGCATGGGGCAGATACATCTCTGGTGCCCGCCTGTCCCACACCGATGGAAACTCTGGCATTTGCCTACCGCCTACCAAACCTCGCAATGTTGACCTCGGCCTCCTGAGCAAGAGGACTGATGTGGTGACACTCACTCGGCATTCTGGCCACAAACGAGAGGCCAGGACCCCTTCCAGTCTAAAGAGCAGGAACTCCTGGCTTCGGGAGTCCCTGCCTTTGGCTCCATCCCATGAACATCCGGAGTTTCCGGCCCTTACAAGGCAAAGAGGAAATGCATGGAAAAACTGAAGACGTGTCACAACCAGGTCTTCACCATTTTCCTGAGCATTCTGCCAGTCTCGCACTGGAGTTACAGCAAGAGATCAGTGGAACTCTCGAGGAATTACGGGGCCTATGTTTTGCAAACGTTATTTGTAGCTACGAAGATTGTGACTTGTGCAACATGTATACCATGTTGGTCTTTGATGTACAGAATTACTGGTTGGCTTGTTTGTCAGGTCTCCTGCTTACTGATTTTCTCCTTGGGTGGTCATGCATTATGCCTGTGATTAACTGAAAATGTGACTGTGTGATAATTACACCAAAAGTAAGGTTAACACCAAAGTAACTATCCCATTAACTGCTGAAGAACTGGCAATATTACCACAAAAAGGACAAGTTGACTAGTCAATTTAGGCCAGTTTTGTTGAATCATATACATTTTAATAAATGAGGAAAAAAGCAGGTCCCCTTGGCATACTGAACTTTGAAATAAATAACTTTCTGCACATAATTATTTATTTATGCCATTTAAATATCTGATTTAAGAACATAAGAAATAGGAGCAGGAGTAGGCCATACGGCCCCTCGAGCCTGTTCTGCCATTCAGTAAGATCATGGCTGATAATCGACCTCAACTCCACTTTCCCACTCGATCGCCATATCCCTTGATTCCCCTAGAGTCCAAAAATCTATCTATCTCAGCCTTGAATATATTCAAAGACTCAGCATCCACAGCCCTCTGGAGCAGAGAATTCCAAAGATTCACATGCCTCTGAGTGAAGAAATTCCTCCTCCTCTCGGTCTTAAATGGCCGACCCCTTATCCTGAGACTATGCCCCCTAGTTCTAGACACTCCAGGGAAACAACCTCTCAGCATCTACCCCTTTGTTGTCATTGCAAACATCCCTCTTAGCATATGGAATACAAAACTACATTTCGCAACTATCTAATTTTAGATGAGTGGGAGTATTAAGGAACAACTATAATCAATCCATATGATGAACAATTGCATTAACAGTTTGTACATGAGCTGTTTAAAGACTTTAAAGAAATAACGGGCTGAAGCACATTGTAAAATGTGCACTTTGTTCTACATTTGGAAAATGTGGGGAGTTCAGCACGAGTAGCATGGACATCCAGGTTAGTTCCATGTCCTTATACGGACATGTTAAGCTTTGCAAACAGTGATTGAACTGCTGTATTGAGTAAACTTTCTACAGTGCAAATGCAATTCTGGAAATGTTTTATAGCCTGCTATGTGGATAGCGAATAGGACTCCGAGTGTTTGCACAGTGCAAGTAATTCCAGTCAGCAAGAGCAGCTGTTGATCATTAGTGTTCTCGTCAGTAGTTTGCTAACAGTTCATTTTCAGACCGCCACGGTTGAGGACCCAGCGGATCAGGTTCTGTGTTGCTGCTGAAATAAATTCAGGTACACAAGAGAAAAGGAACTGGCCTTCCACATTATAGGATCCGGATTTCATTCACAGGGCTGACTGTCAGAGCCACTGCTTGGCTGCGCAGACAAACAACAGATCATGAAACTAAAGAAGTGTCGGTAATCTTGGGGATAATCAATACAGGGAGCAGTGTGTTTGAGTTCTGCTTTGCTCATGTTGCATGAAACGATTCCACACCTGGTGAGTTTTCTGATCTTAACCATGCCGTTGTCAGGAGGTGCCCAGTGGAGGCCAGAGGTCATTCCCTGTAGGATGGAAAATAAAAATAGGAAAGTCTGCTCTTGTTCACTCCTGAGCAGGCAGCTATTGAATAGCTTTGACAGAGGCTGAAGGACTCTGTGGTTCAGGAAAGCGTAGACAGGTGAGAAGAGGGTAAGAAAAGAATAGCACAGTTAGGCCCTCTGATTTTCAGGTTTTATTTCCTGAATTAAAGCCAAGAAATCAGGGTCAGCTAATATGATCCTTTTCACATGAAAAATAAAGTAGAACGTTTTTAATCAGAAAACTTATTGGGGTAGAAATTGGACCTAGTTATGCCCATTTTACAGGCATATAACGGCTGCAACAAGGGGCCAATTTCAGTGAACAAACCGGCATTAGGCCCCTTGCATATGTAAATGAAACACCTGTTTGAGACCCCATTGCCGAAATTGGAATGTGATGAGCGTAGCTGGAGGAAGGCCTGTTCCGTTTGGAATTCTTAAGCTGCCTAAGCAGCGATCACCAACAAAAGGTGATTTTTTAAAAATGATCCCGCCTTTACAGACAACTCGCCCAAATAATGTTAATGAAGCCCAAGGCCCAATTTCGGGCATGCCTCGGGCCTCCTTGTTGGGGCACATGCTCAGTGCGCGTGCCCATTTCAGGCACCGGCCTGAAGGAATTTCCACTCCATTTTGTTTAAATTGGGTTCAAACAACAAATCTGTTTTTGCGAGGAGCAAATAAATATTTTCAGTAAATATAATAAATGTTTACGACTGTTCCACAAAGTATAATACTGAAAAGATTTGGCAAGCAACATTAGCCGCACCCTCAACGCCACCTCCTCCTAACTGGACATCATTCAGCTGCCTGCAGGTGATACAGGTGACTGAGCAGCTAAACATCAATGCTGCCTGATGGTACAGAAAGATATTAATGAAGTGCTTCCTGCACCAAACAGGAAAAGTGGCTGCCAGCGTCACAACAGGACTAGAGTTTGCCATTGGTGATATTTTCAGATTTTATTATATTTAATCCTAATTTTGGAATTCATCTCTCAGGAAGTATGATTCTATGATAATTAATGATTAGTTTTAATCAGGTTTAACCCTAGAAGTAGATGGCTTAAGAACATAGAGACCCAAAATCCTCAGTTAGTGTGTCTGAAGGGCTAGAAATTAGGCTGGGACTCTGATAAGCTGGAGATTCTGGCCTGACATCAAAGATTACGCTGAGGAGGAGTTGGGGAGTCCTAATGTCACTGACCCTTAGAGCGACTCAGCATAGGATTGGTGGCAGTGAGACTAGCCTTACCAGCCTACTGAAGGGCACATGAAGGCCCCATTTATGCGTTCCAGGCCGATCCCCGAAGAAACAATCTTATTTATATTTTATTTTGGGCATATATTGCCATTCCTTTATTGTTGCTGGGTCAAATTCCGGGAACTCTCTACCTAACAGCACTGTTGGAACACCTTCACCACACAGTCTGTAGTGATTCAAGAAGGCAGCTCACTGCCACCTTCTCAAGGACAACTAGGAATGGGCAATAAATGCCGGTCTTGCTAAGGATGCCCATTATCCCAAGAATGAGTAAAAAAAATCTTTTTTATTTAAATGCGGCCCTCTTAAAAAAAGGGAGGCACTGGGGGTATAACTAGGCTCTTCCCGGGAGGAGAGCCGATATCACATCCTGGAAACTTCAGCAAATTGCTGGATGTGTAGGCCGGTTGGGGCAGGTGGTCACCTGCCATCTGCTGGCAAAGTAAAGAACCTCCACAAACCTCTGAAATTCTACCAGGGTCAGCAACAGAGGTTACCAGCGAGCACGATCCAAGCGTAGCTACTGAGATTCCAGGCTCATGCATTTTCAAGGCCTTATTATTTAAGTATGTATGGTTTCTAAGATGTGGTACTGGCTTCATTCCAATGGAATGAATCCGTTCTTTCAAAGCAACATTATAGGATATCAAAGCATGGAACATGGTACTCTAGTTCTCTCCCTTTCTCTTACTGTCACTAACTTAATGACAGTTAATGGATATACTGTATCATTAATGGATAATAATCTAAGTTGGCTTTCATTGTGAAGACACACTGCCCATTGACCATTCTGTATTCCATATCTAAAAATGGTTCCTTTCATGTATTACTCATTAGTACAATTAAACTGTCTATTTACTAAAAAAAAGGTCTGTGGGCTGTCACTGGCATATGTTACACTATTGTATTATGTAGCCTTTAACTTATGCAGAAAGTCAGTAACAACTACAACTTGCATTTATATAGCACCTTTAACCAGAGGTGCTTCACAGGAGTGGTATCAAACAACATTTAGCACAGACCCACATAAGGGGATATTAGGACAGATGACCAAAAGCTTGGTCATAGAGGTATGTAGTAGGGCGCTTCTTAAAGGAGGAGAGAAAGGTAGAGAGGCAGAAAGGTTTAAAGAGGGAATTCCAGAGCTTAGGGCCTAGGTAGCTGAAGGCATGACAGCCAATGGTGGAGCGATTAAAATCGGCCAGAATTGGAGGAGCGCAGAGATCTTGAAGTGTTGTAGGGCTGGAGGAAGTTACAAAGATAGGGAGGGGCCAGGCCATGCAGGGATTTGAAAACAAGGCTGAGAACTTTAAAATCGAGGCATTGCCGGGCCGGGAGCCAATCTAGGTCAACAAGCACAGGAGTGATGGGTGAATGGGATTTGTTGCCTAGTTAGGACATGGGCAGCAGTGTTTTGGATGAGCTTAAGTTTACGTAGGGTAGAAGATGGGAGACCGGCCAGGAGAGCATTGGAATAGTCAAGTCTAGAGGTAACAAAGGCATGGATGAGGGTTTCAGCAGCAGATGAGATGAGGCAGATGTGGAGACGGGCGATACTACAGAGGTGGAAGTATGTGGTCTTGGTGATGGAGTGGATATGGAGTCAGAAGCTCATCTCTGGGTCAAATAGGATGCCAAGGCTGCGAACGATCTGGTTCAGCCTCAAACAGTGGCCAGGGAGCGGGATGGAGTCAGTGGCTAGGAAATGAAGTTTGTGGCTGGGACTGAAGACAATGGGCTGGATTTTCATTGACCCGTGGAGGCGGGTTTGGAGGCGTGTGGGGGGTTAAAATTGCAAAAACTGGTGGGCGGGCACAAGTCTGCCTCCATCCCGCCTCCACGCAATTTTCATTAAATCGTGTCTGCTGGTCCCGACTCCGTCCCACCTTTAAGAGGTGGGATAGGCTGTTAAGGCCCTTAACAAGCACTAAATTGACTCTATAATGCCATTTTGAAAGGCCTTTGTGATTTTAACCCTTGTTCTACGTGAAGCACGCCTGTTCTGAACCACGAATGTGAAACCTGGCAGTAACACATTTCGAAAGCTGACTATCAGCTGCAGGTCCACTATTACAACGGAATAGTAGTAGGAGGAAAAATATCTGGGAGCAGACCTAGGGCTGGTGCTGCTCATTTTGCCTTCTCGTTCTCTCTCTCTCTCTCTCTCTCTCTCTCTCTGGACTGCTGCTGCTCATTTTGCACCCAGGTCCTCTCACAGCAAAGGCCAGGCAGTCTTTGCAGACCTTCAATGCAGCAGCAATGATGATATCATCAGAGGTGACTTTCAGACTGAAAACATTAATTGGTTCATGGGTTCCCACATGCTGGAACTCAATTGCCCAATTAGGTGAAAATTGCATCAATCTCCCATATCCAATTGCAGTCGGGTGGATAACACGAAAAGTGGATGACACGACCCCAACGCGCCCCAGTATCAAAATCCAGCCCAATGACTTTGGTCTTCCCAATATACATCTTGTGAGTCCACTCCAATTAAATGTAGTCCCTGCTTAAAGAAGGGATGGTGACATGGTAAACTCTCAGTCTTAATCGCCTTGCTGTGGACAGGCATTGAGGGAAGGCCATATATTTCTTCATAGCAAAGAGGAAAATCAGGACAGTCATCATCAGAAAGCATCCACAAACCTCCTATTAATGGCTCTTGATCAACACTGGCACAGGTTTGGAAACAGCCCGCCCACCCTCTCAGGCACAGATGGTTCGTGGTACCAGAGCGAACGTAGAAAACAAGGGCTGGATTTTGTCTTGGGGTCAGGTTGGGGTCGTGTAATCCGCATTTCGTGTTTCCCCCCCGACTCCAGATTAATGTGGATGCCTGATGCAATTTTCACTTAATTGGGCAATTGAGTTGCAGCATGTGGGAACCCATGAACTAATTAGTGTTTTCAGTCTGAAACCCACCTCTGATGATGTCATCATTGCTGACTGCCTAGTCTCAGACTGTTGGTCAGAGAGGACCTGCCTGGCTTTTGATGTGAGTGGACCTGGATGCAAAAGGGTGTGTGTGTGGTGGTAGAAGAGAGAGAGAGAGAGAGAGAATTTTTTTTTGCCAAGCAAGTCCTCCCAGGCAGTCTCTCAAGACATTCAATGCAGCAGCATCAGAGGCGGCGTTCACACCTAATACTACTACTACCTTCATCACATCTCCGTTGTAATAGTGGACCTGCAGCCGATAGTCAGCTATCCACTTGTGCTCCCGCCAGGTTTCACTGGAGTGTTTCACACCAGGCGTGCTTCACGTCAGAAGAGAGTGAAACTAGCTATAGCATTTCAAAATGGCATTACAGAGCCAATTTAGAGCTTGTTAAGGGCTTTAATGGCCTCTCCCGCCTCTTGAAGGCGGGACGGAGTCGGGAACCCCGCTGACTGATTATGTCAAAATTGCGTGGAGGCGGGATGGAGTCGGGATGGGGTCGGAAACCCCGACCCCGCAAATTTAACCCCCCACACGCCTCCAAACCCGACTCCATGGGTCATTGAAAATCCAGCCCCAAATGTTCACTAAAACATGTCACTTTTATACTTGATGGACTCTAATATTAAACGAGCTGCATGAGATGTTGATATACTTTGAACCTCTCCCTAATACTCCTTAAGCTGCTCTGAAATGCTCGGCTATAATGTCTATTTGAAATATTTATATAGAGTGTAACAAATCAGCCTGTGTTTGCCATTCATCACCCTAAAACAATAACTCTGGCAAAATTTGAAATGCAACCAACTTTCATCTGGATACAAACTCGTCACCTGGGGAAAAATAAAATTTCAAATGATATGTTAATGAGACAATACTGCATTCATCCTGCATCAGCTATTTTCCTTTGCAAATACTAAGCACAGACCCTCCCAAAATTATATATTTAAGAAGTGTTATGATTGGGCCTAAAATTCATGTTTTCAAATTACTGGGTGCAGTCTGCATGGATTCAGACGACCTTCACCCTCCCTCACCCTGGCCCAAACTGAGCTGTCATGAATCAAATACCAGTTCCAGACAAGCAGGGCTTTTCTTTTAGTGGTTCACTTGCCACCAACTATGATGGCAGGAAACTAACAATGACATATGTGAATCAGCAGTGAGCATGTGTGAAGAGCCATTTTGTTCCTCTCCCATTCTTTTAAAGACATAGGCTAGAAAGTATCTAATTTGGGCCAATTGAGGTACTTGAGAATTAACTTTGGATTATGTATTTTGGTAGGACACCTGTCCATCATAATCGCTCTGACCGTGAAATACAAAATTATTCAGAGGTTGCCACTCGGATGGTTCACTAAGGGGACTTACTTGTCCACCTTACTTTAAATAACATAGTTTTCCAGCTTTCTTTCCTATCATCCATCTACATCTACTCACCTGTCCTGTACCTATGTATGCGTCTTTATAATCATGTTTCATTCATGGCCTTTTCCAGCCTCGATTGAATTCACATCGACCTCTGGCATTCGGCTGTTACTCTATTCAGTCTCAGATGGATAAGACCAAATATGAAATGTGACATGTGGAGTATACTCATCAGTTTGACTGAGTGATGAGAATTAACCAGGTCAGGATTCAGACATGCCTATCAGTATAGCTATTCTTTCAAGAAATGTGGTTGTAACCTATCAAAATCATTTTTTTATTTTATTTCGCAGAATTTTTAGCAGAGGTACACAAGGTCACAGATGACAGGAAATGCAGTCTCAAATTGTACAGATTACTTTGACATCCAGAATTCAGCAGTTCTAACCTCCTCACTGTGAGGAAGCTCAATTAATTGTGCGCTTTATTCCAACAGCAAAAATCTGTGCTGCGAAGATGAATTGTTCTGATCAGAAATTCACTGCTCCTAACTTACAATGCTAAGTGGAAAGACTCTAGCAAGAAAAATTGCAAATAAAATAAATTAAAAACACAAAATAGCCAGAGAGAAGGGAAAAAATCAATGAAGAATTAAGGAAGACAATTTGGCAAAATCTGTGCTGTAAAATTCAGATTACACATTCAATTCTGGCAAAACATCACATGCATTAACGCTATTTATTATTTCTATTAGTATTAGTACGAAGGGAACTGTCGGAGGTGCCGTCTTTCAGATGAGACGTTAAATCGAGGCCCCGTCTCAGATGGATGTAAAAGATCCCATAACACTATTTTGAAGAAGAGCAGGGGAGTTATCCCCGGTGTTCTGGCCAATATTTATCCCCCAATCAACACCACTCAAAAACAGATTATCTGGTCATTATCACATTGCTGTTTGTGGGAGCTTGCTGAGCGCTAATTGGCTGCCGTGTTTACTACATTACAACAGTGACTACACTTCAAAAAGTACTTCATTGGCTGTAAAGCGCTTTGGAATGTCCAGTGGTTGTGAAAGGTGCTATATAAATGCAAGTCTTTCTTTCTATTGATAAAACTGTGCCCTCAAATAACACCACAGGATACTGGCCTATGAGTGTTTATGTACTTGACTGAAATTCCTTTCTTTGATATTTTAATGCAGGCATTAACTCATTTATTTTAAATGGGTTTAATGCCATCATTAAAATAGCAGAGAGGAATTACACACAAACACATTAAGCAATTGTACACTGGCGTCCCACAGTAACATTTCAGGATCCTTTTTTTCATTAATAACAGTGGTTTATACTGAACAGTTTATCTCTGCTCTCAGCCATTACCAGAACTTTTCTTTCAAACTGTCAGAATAGAAGAGGTTTAATTTTTCAGAACCTACTCCACTTACGATAACTGTCATATTTCTCTGAAGTTTAAATTAATTTTTCAACATTCTGCGCCCCCCCCCCGATTTCATGCCATTCTGAATTATATCACTTTTTACTAAAGCCGCATTAGTAAGTTTGCCTGAAATCAACAGAAGCTAAGTAAAAAAATAATTTAAATTTTAAACAAAAATCTTACAACTTCAATGTGTCGTGCAAATATGTTAACTTACATAAAATATGTTGCCTTGCTGTCCATTTTTTTGATTGCACTTTGGGATACTTTTCTATGTTAAAGGTGCTATATAAATGCAAGTTGTTATATAAATAAAGGCCTTATGCAAAATAAACCTCTGTGTCTTATTATTATGATGCGGAGATGCCGGTGTTGGGCTGGGTTGGACAAAAATGAGAAGTCGCACAACACCAGGTTATAGTCCAACAGTTTTATTTAAAATTACGAGCTTTCGGAGCTCCGCTCCTTCTTCAGGTACAGGTACAGTGAGGGAATCGATTACACAGTATATATACACAGAGAACAATGTGTCTGCAGAGATACAATCTGTTAGGGAGGCATTACATCAAAGACACACCAGAGTACAGCTAAGACAATGAGGTGGGTCACAGGGGGTCCAACGTGTCAAATGCTGCCGTCTGCAGTTAAGCTTTTAACTTTTTTATTTTTTATTTTTTATTTTTTTAAAACTGGAAAGACAGACAACGATGTCGAGTCACGTTCTGTAGTGTGACATGAACCCGAGATCCCTGTTGAGGCCGTCCTCATGGGTGCGGAACTTGGCTATCAGTTTCTGCTCTTATTATTATAACCCACCACCAGACCACTTTGCACGCAAGAGTGGTCCTAGTCTACCCTGCTGCAGAATACTGTTCTGCCTCACGGTCCTGCAGCTGTCACACAAAGATTGAGGACGTGCAGCTAAATGCCACCACGAGGACGATGTTAGGGACGCTTAAGTCCACTTCAACTGAGTGGCTTCCAGTGCTGTCCCACATTGCCCCGCCTGCCATTCGTTTTGATGCCGCCATGTTGCGTGAGATGGAAAAAATCATGAGCAATATCGACCTGCCCATTCACGAAGAATTGGAAAAACCCACCACGAAAGTGCTTAAAATCGCGCCGGCCATTTTGGGAAACAGCAGCCACTGTTCATGCAGCTGGTAGCGACCCACTATCCAGATGGACGGAATCGTGGGAAACATGCAACATAAAGAACCAACACCTCATCGCTGACCCAACAGCAGAGGTCCCTGGCTTCGACCTCCCTCGAGATTCACCAGGATGTTACCTGGGCTGGAGCGCTTCAGCTATGAAGAGAGACTGGACAGGCTGGGGTTGTTTTCCTTAGAGCAGAGAATGCTGAGGGGGGACCTGATTGAAGTGTACAAAATTATGAGGGGCATAGATAGGGTAGATAGAAAGGAACTTTTCCCCTTAGTAGAGGGGTCAATAACCAAGGGGCATAGTTTCAAGGTAAGGGGCAGGAGGTTTAGAGGGGATTTGAGGAAAAACTTTTTCACCCAGAGGGTGGTTGGAATCTGGAACTCACTGCCTGAAAGGGTGGTAGAGGCAGGAACCCTCACAACATTCAAGAAGCATTTAGATGAGCACTTGAAACACCATAGCATACAAGGCTACGGACCAAGTGCTGGAAAATGGGATTAGAATAGACAGGGCTTGATGGCCGGCACGGACACGATGGGCTGAAGGGCCTCTTTCTGTGCTGTATAACTCTATGACTCGATGACAGTGGCCAGCGCTCAACCGAATCCGCTCAGGGCACGGATGATGCTGCCACCTGCTCCACAAGAGGAAGATGAGAGACGACCCGAAGTGCGACTGTGGCCATGAGTCCCAGACCATGGAACACATCACATCAAGCTGCCCACTAAGATCTGTTGCGGGAGGCACCTCATTTCTCCACTCGGCATCTCAGGAGGCCATCGAATGGATCGCCAAACTAGACATCCCATTATAAGCTTTTCCTGTCATACGAAAGTATTTTATAACTCACTGTAGTTGTGACACTTGAAAGATATGAGGTTGCGAATCCGTGATTTACTTTGTGCAAACCACCAGTCTCAAGCATAGATCCTCCATGCAACTCATCTTACCCCTTATAACAAAACTGCAAACTTCATGTCGATAGACTACTGTGGTACTCTACTGTGTAGCCTGCACATTAGAAAAGGAGAGGAACAGAGCTGCTCAATGCAGTGGTTATGTTGTTGACTGCTCTTCAACATACCTTTACAGGGTTCAGAAAACTGAAGAACTCGTAGAATTGTGTCTATCAGCAAAATACTGAGATTAAGCATTTTTTAGACAAGACTAAGTTATCGCTATAATATCAAATTGGACTTAGTCAAATAGTCTTTCACAATTAATAACTAAGAGAAAGGTTGCTACATTGAGGTAAATTGTCACTTAATTTTAGAAAGCAGAACACATTATTTTAGATTCTAGCTAAATTTCTGAGCCAGTTAGAAGTCAGCCATCATGTTAGGAAATTTTTGCCACTGTAGTGAATAACGTTACTTTTATCTCAATGTTTATTTTGAGATTTATCTTCTGTTTCTTTGGGGGCGATTTTCCCACTGGAGGTGAGATGGAGGCGGGTTTCAGTTTGGGTGGGTTTGAAACTCGCCTCCACTGAGAGGTTTCAAAAATTTGTGATTTTCCCATGATTGTCCACTTGCTTTCAGAGGTGTAGGATGCCCTTGCTCAATTAGTGTTTTGGGACTGAAACTCGCCTCTGTTGACAGCACTTTTCCAGTCTGATTTTATGGCTTCTTGCTCCCTTGGCTCATTTCACAGCATTTCTGCTTCTCCTGCACCACCTCCAACATCTTTTGAGAAACCTATGTCCAATTCCAAGGCAAGGGCCTCCCCGAGGCTCTCAGATGAGGCGCTGCAAATGTTGTTTGAGGGGGTGAGAGCTAGCATGGAGGTGCTCTTCCACTCATCTCAGAGGAAGAGGCCTGCCAAAGAAACCAAGGCTGTGAGTGTACAGCTGGCAAGGGATATAACCTCCTAATCTGTGTGCAGATTGGGAGACTGTTTCTGTGTATTGATGAATTGCCATCCCTGTTGGAAAGCATTAAAATGATTTGAAGCCAAAATGTTGCCGTTATGCCACCTGTTCTTTCACCTCAGGCAGCTCCACATTGCGGGCCCTGCCACACTTGCATTGTCTGGTTGGTGGCCTGAGTGAAAGGATGCCAGAGAGTCATGTCCATTGTCAATGATGTCCTAGGATGGAGCCAAGGACATGTGCCAACTTGGGCAACCTACGCAAATCTGGCCATGATAAGTTCATCCCTTGCATCCCAGGCTCTGACCTCCTCCTCCCCCTCCTCCTCCAAATCCTCCTCCTCCTCCTCCTCATCCTCATCCGAGGTCCATGCAGAAAGAAAACGAATGGTTCCCATGCTGCTTGCAGATGCCTCCTTTGGGGAAGCGCTCATTGCAAGCGGGGAGAGGGTCTTCCAAGGAGGTCCCACAGTTGATGGAGTCAAGCTGCAGCACCTCCGACTTTGGAAGGCCTTCTAAAAGTGCTCAGCGACCTTTTAAAGCCAAGGTCTGGCACCTGCAAGTAATCCTTGCTGCAATAAACGATGTCTTGTTAGACCTGCAGCAGTGAGGAGGCCACTCACGAGTCAACCCGTCAGGTTTACCTGGCATGGTTTAGGAGGTGCGTGGATCACACTGAAAAGCTGGAAAAATCACGAGGGCCTCTCAAAATAGGCTTAGAGAGGCCCTTAACGAGCATTTAAGGAAGTTAATCAACGCAATGGCCAGCTGGAGGCGGGAGCATTTCCTGACCTCCAAAACCGGCACCGGCAAAATCCCGCGGAGGCGGGTTGGAGGCGGGTTCCGAACCCGACCTCTTTGAATCTAATTTTCCCGCCTTTCCCGCCTCCAAATCCGCCTCCTCCGACGTCAGAAAATCGCCCCCCGAAAATCATGAAAGGATTGGTAATGGTACTATATTTTCAATGGAGAATGGCTAGATAATTTTGACTTGATTCAGACAGAAATGGCCCTAGGTCAGATAACTGAATCTGCGTAACGAATGTGGCTGATTACTTCACCTTTTGAGCTCCTAAGGAACTTTTCTGTTTTCAGAAGGCTCAGCTCTCCTGTTGCAAAAAGTGATTTTCTGTAAAGTTCAACAGGCACCCATGACAAGATCAATCTTGTCGAGTTGAGAGAAGTAAAACTGCAATGGGGTGAGGTGAGCATGCACTGACCAAAGTATTACCTCATTAGATCATGAGTGCGGTCAGTGATAGGTGCATAGAATTTGTGGTGTCCATGATCCAACGGTTATATGTATTATTATTCTGCCCAATAAAGTGAAGACTGTGGGGCTTCGTCATTTGATCCGCTTGGAATGTGAACTCTCAAGGTAATAAAATTGCCAGCAGTTCATTCTTCAAGTATCAAAAGATAATTTATGCTTGCTGAAGGCACATATATTTCTTTTTAATTGCAATAATCAGCAAAAAAGAATTTTGATCAATTTTAAAACCTGTTTTGGGGTGTATTTGGGGCATAAAACAACGTAAAACGAGTATTTAAAGGCTACCACCTCAAAATAGCTGCTGAGAAACTGCACCAGAATTATTCTATCAATAAATTCCCTTTAAGGCCTACTGTGAACCCAATCTGCTGCATTCAAATGGAGTCGGGGGTGCAAGCAACTCTTCCGACCGAGTTCCCCCAAATTCCACCCCAAACTCACCTGAAATAATTACCACCACTATATAAGCAGCAGTAGGAGCTGCAGAAAGGTACCACTGAGGCAGATATTACATTGAAGAGGCCATTTTGAGTGCTGCTACTGAAGGTTGGTGTTACTTTGCCTGCATGTCGATCTCTTTACTCAGCTTTGCTTAAAGTACTGCAATGGCACCGTGCCCATTCTTTGGGCACTAAACGGGCACCTAAGCCTCCAATAGGGCGGGCAGGAAGCGTACACTCATTACACTCAGTGCGCCGCCCGCTATACTGGTATAGGCAAAAAAGTAGGCGTCCAGGGCCCATGCCTGAAACAGTACTACTGCTCCAAACCCGCCCTGCAGATCAAATGAGGGAGCCGGGAGGAAATTGCAGCGAGTTAACGGCGGAGTCACGTGGTTGGGCGTTAGTGCTGCTCTGCCCTTAACCTGTCAACAGGAGGAGAATCCAGCACTTAGGGGGCGATTTTGTGAATGAGGGCGCGTTGGAGGCGGAACTGCTGCCACTGTCCTGCCTCCATCGATTTGTGGCCAACCCACGCTATTTTCCCTTGATTGACCTTGTTAAGCCCAGCGGGCTTAGCAGGCCAATCAAGGGAAAGCCGGTTGCAGAGCACGTCAATGTATGACGTTTCATCTGTCAAAAATCTGACATTCTCTGCAGTTTGATGAGGTCTTGCATACAAGACCTCATCAACCTTCTTTCTTTTACAGAAATGAGATGGTTGTTGCATATGAGAATGCAACGGCCATCTTTCATCTGCAACACGGAGGTCCAAGAGTCTCCGCATACAAACCGACTGAAGCCTGCAGGAAGAAACAAAGGGAAGTACACTTTTAAAAACACTTTGCACTTACCTCAGATACTCACCTCTCCACTCTTGCACCCATCACTTACCTTCACACCACACTTTTGCACCCCCCCCCACCCCCGACCCATGCAGACCCAGTACTCGTCTCGCTGAACTGGCGTGTTTTGGAGCCTTCAGGAAGCCCGCACTTGTGAGGACAAAAAGGGGATAATCCTATTTTCTGCCTCTTAACTACCTGTTAACAAGCAGTTAATAGGCTTCCATCCCTTCCCGCCTCCAGGGAGACAGGACCCGGCGTAGAATGGCTACCCGCCTCCTG
The DNA here is from genome assembly GCA_030390025.1 of Squalus acanthias. Taxonomy (NCBI): domain Eukaryota; kingdom Metazoa; phylum Chordata; class Chondrichthyes; order Squaliformes; family Squalidae; genus Squalus; species Squalus acanthias. Next base: position 11,863,640 of record CM059441.1, on the reverse strand, counting down.
GGAAGATGGCATGGAGGCGGGTTGGGGGCGGGTTGGGCAACCGCCCCCAAATTCTGCCATTTTCCCAGCAGTCCCGCCTCCCCAGGACTGGCAAAATTGCCCCCTTTGTGTTTTGTAAACTGATCATTCGAAGTAATTATTTTAAACCATCTCCGATAATTTGTAATATAGCACCAAATGTTTTTTGATTACTCAAGCATTATAATACATTTACAATAAGTGGCACTCTATAAAGTTTTAGATCAACGGATTATATAATTGGTCTGAGATACTATGTAATGGAAAGCTTGAAAAACATACTCCAAAATATTGTCTAATGCTGACCTTAGCTTTGACGATTCATTTGAAAAGTATACATCGATATGTAATAAATAAAATAAGAAATATTCTGGACTATTTTTTTAAAATTACTATGGAGTTTCAGGCCTTCTAGATTTGGGCTGCCTGCTGTGTCATGTTTCCAGGACTAGTTGTTTAAATGTGATACTTCTTCACTTAGATTTGGCTCCTACTATCCCCTGCTGCTGCTCACTGAAGCCAAGACTGGGAGCCAAGGTTCAGTGACAAAATGTTCTTTTGTGTTCCTGTAGAATTTTAAACATCTCCTATGTACTTTTCTTGTACGCTGTCAAAAGGTCATGCTGATTAAAAAGTATGGAAGCATTGAAATTGTGCTGCTGTTTTGCTAAATAATAAGTGCGATCTGTCAAGTGTTTCAGAAGTAAGTATTTATTATTAATTTACTTTACAAAACACTATATTAAAATGCAGTCAGTTAAGTACAAAAGAGCTGTAATAAAATTAAAATAAATGTGAAGGGCTTGCGTGCTAAGCTATATTTCATTGACTACCCATTAGATGGACGGTTGGTTGTTATACCTCCCTCTCTTGCTCATCTAGAGGAAGTTGGACTAGGGGCGTGATCTTGCCAGCCCGGGGGAGGCGGGTATGGAGGCGGGACTGCCGGGAAAATGGCAGAATTTGGGGGCGGGTACCCATCCCGCCCCCAACCCGCCTCCATGCCATCTTCCCAGGAGGCGGGTAACCGTCCCGCACCAGGTCCTGTCTCCTTGGAGGCGGGAAGGGATTAAAGCCTATTAACTGCCTGTTAACAGGTAGTTAACAGGCAGAAAATATGATTCTCCCCTTTTTGCCCTCACAAGTGCGGGTTTCCCGAAGGCTCTGAAGCCCGTCAGGTCAGCGAGGCGAGTAGTGGGTCTGCGGGGGTCGTGGGGGGTGCAAAAGTGTGGTGTGAAGGTAAGTGATGGGTGCAAGAGTGTAGAGGTGAGTATCTGAGGTAAGTGCAAAATGTTAGTAAAAGTGTACTTACCTTTGTTTCTTCCTGCAGGCTTCAGTCGGTGGGTATGCGGAGAGTCTCGCACCTCTGCGTTGGAGATGACTGATGGCCGTTGCGTTCTCCAATGCAACAACCATCTCATTTCTGCAAAAGAAAGATGTTTGATGAGATCTTGAATTCAAGACCTCATCAAACTACAGAGAATGTCACTGTTTGGCAGCTCCACAGAGCTGTCAAACGATGACAACTCATCTGTCATACGTTGACGTTCTCTGTAACCGGCTTTCCCTTAATTGGCCTGCTAAGCCCGCCGGGGCGGGCTTAACAAAGTCAATCAAGGGACAAAAGCGTGGGTTGGCCAGAAGTTGGTGGAGGTGGGACTGAAACCCGACAAGTGGGAGTCCCGCCTCCAAAAGCTCCCCATTGGCAAAATCACCCCCCAAGTGTGGCAAAAGAGCACTAGAGCATTTTTTTTCATGTGCTTTGCTTAAGTTCCCTCTCCATTTTCTCCCTTTATTCATCTTCCTCTGAACTTGAACTCATGTTGGTTTGTGGTTCCACAGGTAGCGTTCACTCTCAGTTGCCTTGAATGGGCGTTCTTCATTTGCAAGTCTGAATAATGAATCTCGACAAGACATTCAACAATGGTCAGTCCTGTCCTCCAACGATGTCCACACATGTACACTTCAAACAGGGTTTCACTGGCTCGCAAATAGGAGCTGGGAACTTTGGCTGAGTTTTCTCCCCCTCCCTCACTCAGGGCATTACCATTGTGGAATCCTACTGTTGCTCCATATGAGATCGGTTAACTTAGCACAGATTCAGATAGAGAGATGTTGGATGAACATTGTTGGAGGCCTTGGAGGGAACATCTATTTTTCTTTTCCCTCCCCACTTCTCTTATGCAGCGCCCTATAAAAGGCTGAATAATTTTGTACGCAATGAATGCTATAGAAATGTAATGCGGCAGACGCAACAGTAGACTCAGTGGAAGCCCAGCCATCTCATGCTGAGTTCTGATTCTTATGTATTTTCAGATGAATATCCTAAAATAAATCCATTGGAGGGGGAGCAATCTCAGGGGAGGGGGATGGATCAGGAGCATGATCGGGGTGGTAAGCTTTTTCCATCATTTTACGATTGCTACTGCCTTATTTCCGCCCTGTGGTGCCAGCGAAAATCTAACCCAAGGTCACTTGAGTAAGCCAACAAGTAATAGGACTTTTTACAGTGAAGGGGGATAGAAAATCTACCTATTATGGGATTGAATGCTCCAAATAACTTTCTCCCTATAACTATGCATAAATTCAATCTAAAATTGTTTACCAAGGTTTCAGTGAATAAATTCTAAGTATAGAAACTAATCATATGCTGTGGTTGACATTTGCTAAACAATAATGAGTACAACTTTTTATTAGATAAAATAATTCTTTCTGTATTCCAAAGAACAATGTTAGCTATGCAGAATCATAAAAAGTAATACTATTAGAAATAAAGCACTCATCATATAATTTATTGATAAAACTGAATTGATGGTGCCATTGTGAAGGAATAAGCCATATAACCTATTCAGAAAAATACACTATCTTATGAAAGGATCCTGGCCTTATTAAAACATGACAAACTGGGTTTGGAAATCTAGAAACCTAACTATGAAATAGCTATGAAAGCATTCTGGCTATTGAGATAAGGTAGTTGTTGACCCTGAATAAATAACCTTATTGAAACAGAAGATTAAGGGCTCCGACAGGCTGAACTTTTTGGAACGAAACAATGGTTCACCATGGATAAGGTGTTCTAATTTACACTTCATAAAGAAGCACATAAAGTAAGGAACATCTGCCCTTGTAAAGATGACATAAAGTAAGGAACACCTGCCGTCACACCGTTTTTTATATGGTAAACTTAGAACACCTAGAGATGAGACACGAGTCTGGCTGAGCTGGCAGTAAGAATTGCAGGGGTCAGCAGAAAAATGACTAGAGATAATTAGCTTGCATCAGCAGAAAACCTTAAAGGACATCCACTGGAAAAGGGTATAAATATTGAACTCTAAAATGGGATAGTAGACTCGCTTTAATCGGGCAAAGCGATTCTCGGCTTCAGAGGCAGCTCTGTAGTCTACCACTCTTTGTACCTTGGGGATCAAAGGTATTTGATTTTGGTGGATATCCTGTAGACTTTAAGAACTGTAAAACTGTAGCGAAGTTAAGATTTGAAAGTAAGGATCTCTGATAATAAGATTGTAAGCTTTCTCTTTTTGGAACTGTGAATGTTGCGATTAACTCACCAACTGTAAATTGCATGTTGGCTCTTTAATAAATCTATATATTTTTAGAATTGTCTCACATAAGACTTCTGGATCAAAAACTCGCGAACTCAATCTCTGTACACTCTTTGGTGAGGAGTTGCAGAATTCTAGGGGAGTTTTCCAGACCCTCATAATATCCGGAACGTTACAGTCTAGCTAAACTTATTAAAAGCGCTATCTGGAGGACGATAACATTCTCGGGTTGTTCCTTTCCTTTAGGGAGAGATAGTCCGAACCTTTAGACCCAATTAAGTGTCTTTAGGATTTGGCTACCTCAAACTTAAGTTGAAAGTGAACGTCTTGAGAAATACGTCTGATCCGGGGTAGCCCTAAAGGGGCTAGGGCTAGTAAATATCCCTTCGCCAGAACCTTATGGTTCAGCTCTCTCAGTTTATGATCACATCCAAACTTCAAAATGACTGCCTTTTAATCATTCTCCGGAGTTCATTATTTCCTCTGCTATGTTTTTGCTTTACAGATAGTATGGTTATATATGTAGAATCCCACATTAGCTACAACACAGCTTTGATCTTTTCCACTAGAATCACTGAAAGGACAAATACACAGTGGGAGAGAGGGGTGGTGGTGGCGGGGGTGGGGGGGGTGGTAGGGGGAGAGAAGTACTTTTAATTTAATTTACATTCTTTATAAATTATCAAAATAGTCTTGGAGAATTGCTTTTCCCTGAGATGAACAATTCTCTGTCTATCAGATGTGGAAATAGCTCCATGGAGACACACCGGGCTGAATTTTAACATGGAACAGCGCGTGGGTTTGGGAGCAGGTGGGGGGTTGAAACCGCTGAAAATCTCAGTGCGCCGGGAAGCTGACTCCAACCCGTTGATTTCCACATTTGACTCCAGTGCGTTAGGCTGCCTACGCGCAACCCCCTCGGGAGAGGCGGGTTGTCAATTTCCATATGCTAATCGCTCAATTAGAGCGATATTGACACACTCTTTTCACTTTAACGTCGGGTCCACGGGTTTCCCGAGCTTCCTGAAACTCGCCAGTGAAACCAAGGCGAGTGCAAAGTGGCAATTGAGGGTGCTGAAGCAATCTCAGGCAAAGATGCCAATAAATACTCAGAACTCACAGCTGCTTTCTTACCTGTTCGTGGAAAAGGATTTGTTCACAGTTCTTTTGCTGAGAGGTTTCTTTGTACAATTTAGAGGTTACTTTCTACACTTTGGAGGTTTGCCCTATCACATCAGGGTGGGTGCCACTTATGCTGCCGTAGATTGGACCTCAAATGAGGACCAAAATGAGCAGCAACAGCACCAGCACCAGCAACAGCACCCACAGCAACCTGGTGCTCACAGACCTGTAGCTGCACAGCAGAGAGAGGATGAAGAGAGAGAGGACCAGCAGAGAGGTGCAGCTCACAGGAGGCACTGCCCACGAATTAGGATCTACAGGCAAAGTATCAGTTTCCTTGACATGTCTGAACACCAGTGTCTCAGGAGGCTCAGGATGTCATGTCAGGTGGTATCAGACATCTGCAGCCTCCTAGAAGACCATGCATTACCAATGGCTGTCAAAGTCACCACCGCCCTCAACATTATTGCCTCCAGAACCTTCCAGGGCTCTGCTGCAGACATATGCAGGATCTCCCAGTCGGCCGCACACAAATGCATAAGACAGGTGACTGATGGGTTGTTTGCCAGCGTCGGTAATTATATCAACTTTGCTACTGATGATGCCAGTCAGAATGAGCAGGCGCTCGGCTTTGCGGCTCTGGCTGGCTTCCCACAGGTGCAGGACACCATCGACTGCACACATGTGGCAATCTGTGCACCGCCAGAATAACCAGGGGTATTCGTCAACCGCAAGGGCTTCCACTCCATCAATGTGCAGCTGGTGTGCAACCACAGAAAGATCTTTATCCAGGTGTGCGCAAGATTCCCGGGCAGCTGCCATGATGCTGTCGTCCTGTGGCAGTCCAAGCTCCCTGATCTCTTCGCACCTGGAAGCAGACTTAAGGGGTGGCTGCTAGGTGACAAGGGATACTCACTGCAAACATGACACGTGACACCCGTCAGAAACCCGACCACTGAAGCCCAACAGCGCTACAATGAATGTATGATTGAACAGGCCATCGGCATGCTGAAGATGCCATCAGAAACCCGACCACTGAAGCCCAACAGCGCTATAATGAATGTATGATTGAACAGGCCATCGGCATGCTGAAGATGCGCTTCAGATGCCTGGACAGATCTGGAGGCACCCTTCAGTACGCACCAGCCAGGGTCTCCAGAATGGTCATGGTTTGCTGTGCTCTGCACAACATTGAGGGTGAGGAGGAAGAAGAGGAGGAGGGTGATGAGAGCAATGCACCCCCAGCTGCTCACATAGAAACATAGAAACATAGAACATAGAAAATAGGTACAGGAGTAGACCATTCGGTCCTTCGAGCCTGCACCGCCATTCAATGCGTTCATGGCTGAACATGCTACCTCAGTACCCCATTCCTGCTTTCTCGCCATACCCCTTGATCCCCTTAGTTGTGAGTGTTATATCTAACTCCCTTTTGAATATATTTAGCGAACTGGCCTCAACAACCTTCTGTGGAAGAGAATTCCATAGATTCACCACTCTCTGGGTGAAGAAGTTCCTCCTCAGCTCAGTCCTAAATGGCTTCCCCTTAATCCTTAGACTGTGACCCCTGGTTCTAGTTTTCCCTACCATTGGGAACATTCTGCCCGCATCTAATTTGTCTAAACCAGTCAGGATTTTAAATGTCTCTATAAGATCCCCCCTCATTCTTCTGAACTCCAGAGGATACAAGTTCAGTTGACCCAATCTTTCTTGATATGTCAGTCTGGCCATCCCAGGAATCAATCTAGTGAACCTTCGCTGCACTCCCTCAATAGCAAGAATGTCCTTCCTTAAGTTAGGAGACCAAAACTGCGCACAATACTCCAGGTGTGGCCTCACCAAGGCCCTGTACAACTGTAGCATCACCTCCCTACTCCTGTACTCAAATCCCCTTGCTATGAAGGCCATCATTCCGTTTGCTTTCTTGACTGCCTGCTGCACTTGCATTCCCACCTTCAGTGACTGATGTACCATGACGCCCAGGTCTCGTTGCACCTCCCCTTTCCCTAATCTGCCACCATTCAGGTAATAGTCCGCCTCTCTATTTTTACCACCAAAGTGGATAACCTCACATTTATCCACATTGTACTTCATCTGCCATACATTTGCCCATTCACCCAACCTGTCCAAGTCACTCTGTAGCCTCCTAGCATCCTCCTCATTGTTCACACTGCCTCCCAATTTAGTGTCATCCGCAAATTTGGAGATATTATATTTAATCCCTTCGTCCAAATCATTAATATATAATGTAAACAGCTGGGGTCCCAGCACCGAACCTTGCGGTACCCCGCTGGTCACTGCCTGCCATTCTGAAAAGTACCCATTTACTCCTACTCTTTGTTTCCTGTGTGCCAACCAGTTCTCAATCCACGTCAACACATTACCCCCAATCCCATGTGCTTTAACTTTGCTCACCAATCTCTTGTGTGGGACCTTGTCGAAGGCCTTCTGAAAGTCCAAATACACCACATCTACTGGTTCCCCCCTGTCCACCCTATTGGAAACATCCTCAAAAAATTCCAGAAGATTTGTCAAGCATGATTTCCCTTTCACAAATCCATGCTGACTTGGACCTATCATGTCGCCACTTTCCAAATGGTCTGTTATGACATCTTTAATAATTGCTTCCATCATTTTACCCACGACCGATGTCAGGCTGACCGGTCTATAATTCCCTGCTTTCTCCCTCCCTCCTTTCTTAAAAAGAGGGGTTACATTGGCCACCCTCCACTCCATCGGAACTGATCCAGAGTCTAAGGAATGTTGGAAAATGATCGTCAATGCATCCACTATTTCCAAGGCCACCTCCTTAAGTACTCTGGGATGCAGACCATCAGGCCCCGGGGATTTTTCAGCCTTCAGTCCCATCAATTTGCCCAATACCTTTTCCCGACTAATAAGGATTTCCCTCAGCTCCTCCCTCTTACCAGATCCTCTGACCCCTTTTATTTCCGGCAGGTTGTGTGTGTCCTCCACAGTAAACACCGAACCAAAGTACTTGTTCAATTGATCTGCCATTTCCTTGTTCCCCATTACGACTTCCCCTGTTTCCGACTGCAGGGGACCTACGTTTGTTTTTACTAACCTCTTTCTTTTTACATATTTATAGAAGCTTTTGCAGTCCATTTTAATGTTCTCTGCAAGCTTCCTTTCATATTTTATTTTCCCTGCCCTAATCAAACCCTTCGTCCTCCTCTGCTGAGTTTTGAAGTTCTCCCAGTCCCCGGGTTTGCTGCTACTTCTGGCCAATTTGTATGCAACTTCCTTGGTTTTAATACTATCCCTGATTTCCCTTGTTAGCCATGGTTGAGCCACCTTCCCTTTTTTATTTTTATGCCAGACCGGGATGTACAATTGTTGTAGTTCATCCATGCGATCTCTAAATGTCTGCCATTGCCCTTCCACTGATAGCCCCTTAAATATCGCTTGCCAATTTAACCTCGCCAATTCACGCCTCATACCCTCAAAGTTGCCCTTATTTAAGTTCTGGACCATGGTCTCTGACTTTACTGTTTCCTTCTCCATCCTAATGTAGAACTCCACCATACTATGGTCACTCTTCCCCAGGGGGCCTCGTACCACAAGATTGCTGATTAGTCCCTCCTCATTACACAACACCCAGTCCAGATGGCCTCCCCTCGAGTTGGTTCCTCAACATATTGGTTTAGGAAACCATCCCTTAAACACTCCAGGAAATCCTCCTCCACCGTATTGCTTCCAGTTTGAGTAGCCCAATCTATATGCATATTAAAGTCACCCATAATAACTGCCGTGCCTTTTTTGCACGCACCTCTGATTTCCTGTTTCATACCCTCCCCCACCTCACTACTGCTGTTTGGAGGTCTGTACACAACTCCCACTAACGTTTTCTGCCCTTTGGTGTTCTGCAGCTCAACCCATATTGATTCCACATCCTCCAAGCTGATGTCCTTCCTAGCTATTGCATTAATCTCCTCTTTAACCAGCAATGCTACCCCACCCCCTTTTCCTTTTATTCTATCCTTTCTGAATGTTGAATACCCCTGGATGTTCAGTTCCCAGCCTTGATTGTTCTGGAGCCACGTCTCTGTAATCCCAATCACATCGTATCCGTTAACATCTATTTGCACAGTCAATTCATCCACCTTATTACGAATACTCCTTGCATTAAGACACAGAGCCTTTAGGCTTGTTTTATTAACATCCTTTGTCCTTTTAGACTTATGATTTAGTATGGCCCTTTGTGTTTCTTGCCTTTGTTTACTCGGCCTTCCCCTATTGTTTCTCACCCTTCTAACATTTGTTTCTGACTGCATATTACTTCCCCCTGTTTCGCTACATAGGTTCCCATTCCCCAGCCATATTAGTTTAAATCCTCCCGAACTGCTTTAGCAAATATTACCCCGAGGACATCGGTTCCAGTCCTGCCCAAGTGCAGACCGTCCCTTTTGTACAGGTCCCACTTCCCCCAGAACTGGTTCCAATGCCTCAGGAATTTGAATCCCTCCCTCCTGCACCACTGCTCAAGCCACGTATTCAATCTCACTATCCTGTTCTCTCTATTCTGATTAGCACGTGGCCCTGGTAGCAATCCAGAGATTACTACCTTAGAGGTCCTACTTTTTAATTTAGCTCCTAGCTCCCTAAATTCTGCTTGTAGGACCTCTTCCCGCTTTTTACCTATATCGTTGGTACCTACATGCACCACGACAGCTGGCTGTTCACCCTCCCTCTTCAGAATGTTCTGCAGCCGCTCCGAGACATCCTTGACCCTTGCACCAGGGAGGCAACATACCATCCTGGAATCTCGGTTGCGGCCACAGAAACTCCTGTCTATTCCCCTTACAATTGAGTCCCCTATCACTATAGCCCTACCACTCTTTTTCCCGCCCTGCTTTGCAGCAGAGCCAGCCATGGTGCCATGAACCTGGCTGCTGGTGCCTTCCCCTGGTAGGCCATCTCCCCCAACAGTATCCAAAGCGGCATACTTGTTTTGGAGGGAGATGACCACAGGGGACTCCTGCACTACCTTCCTGATATTGCCCTGCTTCTTGGTCACCCATTCACTGTCTGTCCTAGCCTTTACCTGCGGTGTGGACAACTCACTAAATGAGCGATTCACCGAGTTCTCGGCATCGTGCATGCTCCAGAGTGAGTCCACCCGCAGCTCCAGCACCGCCATGCGGGCTGTCAGGAGCTGCAGCTGGACACACTTCCCGCACACATAGTTGTTAGGGACACTGGAAGTGTCCCTGGTTTCCCACATGGCACAGGAGGAGCATGAAACGGGTCCGAGACTTCCTGTCATGACTTAAACCTTATGTTACTTTATTACTAAAATTTAAACTTATTTATCTTAGGTCCAGGAGTTAAGTCCCTGAAAACAAAATATAAAATCGAACCTACCTTTTAAATTCCCTCTACCCCTAAAGGTTAGAGGAGGTGGGAGGGTGGGAGTCACTACTAGTGTAGTGTCTCGGGTTCAGCAACCGCTCCACCTATATACGGGTACCAATGAATTGGCCCCGCCCCCTGCCTTTGAAAAAGCCCGCGAAGCTCTTTCCCCGCTGGGGAAAAAGGCCACGTTGGTGAGTTTAATGACTCACCTCAGGCCTCTGCCGCTCCAACCAGGTCCGCCCCTCCTTCCCCGCTGCCGACCGCTCTGTGGGAGAGAGAAAGAAAGAAAGGCTCCTCCTCCCCCGCTGTCGACGTTGGTCTGAGGCCTACCTGGGGCTCGGGCCTCCCTTTAATGACTCACCTCAGGCCTCTGCCGCTCCAACCAGGTCCGCCCCTCCTTCCCCGCTGCCGACCGCTCTGTGGGAGAGAGAAAGAAAGAAAGGCTCCTCCTCCCCCGCTGTCGACGTTGGTCTGAGGCCTACCTGAGCCTCGGGCCTCCCTTTAATGACTCACCTCAGGCCTCTGCCGCTCCAACCAGGTCCGCCCCTCCTTCCCCGCTGCCGACCGCTCTGTGGGAGAGAGAAAGAATGCCAGTGGATGCCCTTATTAATGCAAGTTTCACTTAGGTTGCACCAGTACATCCATGTCACCAGAAAATGCAATGGCCACTCTTGTCCCCCTCCCCCCCGACAATGCTACTGACACAAAGCAGTCCTGCGACCAACCAACCACCCCTTCAACACCCCCCCATTGGTTCCCATCAATTTATGTCCTCACATTCATCATCAAACAAGTTAAAAGGCCACTTACCACCAAGCACCCAAGAATGGATAAGATGGGAAAATGGTGAACAAAATACCATTTATGTGATCTGAATAGATAACAAAACTTTATCAAAACAACATTTTCTCAGACACCCATGTGCATACCCTTGTGCAACTACAAAACATTATTCGTCAGCGACCTCCACCTAATTATACTTGCATTACTGTTGATGAGCCCATGTGTGAACAAGAACGATTCTGAAGATGTCAAGTCAAGATCAACAGTGAAAGAAAAGTAAAGAAAGTGTGAATAAACTTGCTCATTTTGTTTGAATGTCTCTTCCCACCCATTATAAAGCTCATTAAGGTTAATTAAGTAACTTTATTCCATAGATAATGCAGCCAACCATCCATCCAGACAAATAAACATTTATAATATATTGGGTCACAGAAACCTCTCAGGTGAATAATGGAAAAATCAGTAAGTCAATTCTGACTCATTATTCAACAAAGAGATTAAAAGCAGGATGAATGATATAGCCTTTACTCTTTCTCCTCTTCCTTAACTTTTAAATCTTGTACTTTCGTGTTCATATTGTGCCATTGCCTGTTTGCTCTGGCTACATCGATCACAAAATATGCATAAATGCTTCCATAAAGGTTAACCACACAATCCAAGGAGAGCAGAGCCTTGGATAAATGGTTGTCGTGGTGTAAAATGATGTGTAATTAGCCTTCAGACTCTTGTGGGTTTGTCCTGGGAGTGTCAGGCGTCACTTTGATAAACGCACGATGAGGATCTGAACCATTTCCTACTCACCTTTAAATGCACGCCACACCTGTCTTGAGTAGGCGGGAGCCAAAAATAAAAGCACGTATGAGAAATATGAAGCATTACTTGGATGATGTCCTTTTCGTGAGTTGCTCCAACTGCACTGATCTTATTCATCATGGCGAGGGCTTTGGAAGCGTGATTACCCAATAAATGCCTGAAGTGCTGGAGACCGTGATAATGTTAAGTTGTAACTGAGCTAAATTTATTATGACCATTAACAGATGCATGAAGGGAAAGATCTCTCCTGTTTGCTCTGTGTAATAAGGTCGTGAACGTATCCTTTGCACATTTACAATTTTGCTACACAAAGGGGCAATCCTCCCCCATGGTGAGGTTACAACTGAACTGTGGAAATTAAACTCATTGTAGAAGGGCATGCATGAATGCTGGCATTCTCTTCACCAATACACTTGCTGGTATCTTATAATCTACTAACACCAGCTACAGAATCAATGGAAGGTAAACTCAAAAGGAGGTCATAATTTTAATTATTACTGTGCCTATAGAATATTCAGAAGATAACTTTAGCATCAGGAGTGGTCATTTAAAATCTCAGTTTGGATTATCACATATTTGTAATATTCGTGAAAATAATTGAGGGATAGGGAAATATCCTACAGAAGTGTTCATTAAAATTCATTTTTTTATGCTCGAAGTAGAAAATGCCAGCAGTGTCAGATAATGAATATCTCTGCTTACGAAGCTGACCATAGCATTCTTATGAGTTATTGGTCAGCCTTAATTGTGATGATATTTATCATATCACACTGCTGGCTATGACACATACTTTATGCATTATGCATTAAAATGAAGGAAAGTCACAAGAAGGTGTTTAGCCAGTGAGAGAGTGACGATCGTGATGTAACTAAATGCACAGTTGAATTATGATATCATGAAGCAGCACTCCGTGGGAAGAGTAATGCTTTTCATTTGTTCTGGTTAGAAACTTAAACTGAAGGGATTCACAATCAAATCCACATCACAGCAGTAGAATCAGCCGTCGGAAGCTCTTCAAAGCTTAAGGAAAAACTGTCTGATAAAGAAAGCTAGAAACATGATTTCCAAGAAATATTATAATTGGATTTTGATGAAAAATGAATTTGTTCCAGTTGAAAGCAACACAAATGACTTTCTTAATCACATTTTAAAACCATGAGATGATTGAGATAATCTACTGGAATAAACCCCGTGCTTCACCAGGATAAGGAATTTATATAATCACAGAACATTTAATTCATAGAGTTCTTATCATGAACTTGCACAATTGCAACATTGTTAGATTTGAATTCAGTGTAGATATGAGTCTTCCTGCATATAATTTAGACTGTGACCATAAAACTCAATGCCCTTGCAAGATACTTTACCAGAGTGTCACTATCACTTTAAGATAATGAAGGTGGCAAGAAGGACAGGCTTCACTGTGTAGCTGTTTCCACTTAAATGCTGCTGCGGACTTAAATAGAGGCATATGGCTTGGGATGTGTCATTGGAGATGCCAGCACTGCACTCGCAATGAGGAATGTGGTTTCGGGTTCAAGAGCCAAACTTTCCTTGAACTTGTGCGGTTTGCTCACATGGACTCGGATTTCTTGTAAAAAAAGGAACTTTCTGTATTCTTCAAGAAATGCGAACCCTCAACTAACGCACACAAAAAAATAGTGTGGCACGGAGCCAAGTTTTCACTTGTTCTTTTGACTTTGACTCGGTTTCAGCGGTTTGTATTTGGTTTCAAGTTCATTGAGCAAGGGTCAGCTCAGGTCAAATTGAAACAAAACTCCAAACCCAGCCTGGCTCACTGATAACAAAGCAAACGATTCCTCCCCCTCATAGAACTCTGGCTCGGAAATCATTGAAATCGGCCGTTTGTGGACGCTGTTTCAGTACAAATAGTTGTGGCTTCGTGAGGGAAAATAGTAAAGCTAATTTTCAAACATCGCTTCTGTCCTACACATGACAGATTTAAAAGGCCTCGCCAATGAAATCTATTTGGCCTTTCCCAAACTTGTTCAAATAAATGAATAATTCAAAAAAAAATGAATAAATGAAAAATAGATATACAGTAATGTGACAAAAATCCTACGGGATTTTAAAAAATTCCCTACAGGAACCATAACCCTACCGAATAAAGGAAATCAATATACAGTTAGCACAACAAATGCTATAGCTAGCTTTTCAATGTCTTTTCAAATAGGCCTTTGAATTCAGGGATGCTATGTGTATTCTTATATTGTTGTTAAGGTGCTTAATAATCTTGTATTGGATGATAAAAAAAAAGAGCTGTAAATTCACATGCAGTTTTAGTCAACAGCTCAGCCTGTGCTTACAACCTTCATCTTGCAGACTGGCTGCATTCCGTTTAGATTTAACTAGTTGCCCAACTACAACATTGACACTAGCGTTAAGGAAGCGACTTCCAACTTCTCACACTTAAACTTATATCTCATTACATTATTATACAGAGCTTGGGTTCTTCTACGGAGTTCATCAGTTGATCTGAAAAATGTTTCCTACAAGCACATTCGCAGCACATGACGCAACACCAAATCAATGCTGCCACACAAAGCTTTCTCATGGGCCATAGCAACAGTCATTCAACTAGGCTGAAACGGCACCGTTCTTGATACTACCTTCTTGTTACTATCTTCTGGTCAGTTTAAAAAATCTGGTCATCGAAAGGTCACCGACCTGAATTGTTAACTCTTGTTTCTCTCTCCACAGATGCTGCCTGACCTGCTGAGTATTTTCAGCAGTTTTTGTTTTTATTAAAAATCTGAGATTGTGCTACACAGTAAGTGCATGTCTCTTTAAACTCCTCTTGATCTTGCTAATATTAAAATTTGAAAACAATTCGTCAATCTTGCAATTTATTTCACTGTGCAATTTCCTTTTGGTGCCCTGCAGAATTAGGTAAAATTTCCAGACAGCCTCTCTCTATAACTGAAGATGTGACTGTAAGTGAGGTGACTGACAGGGTCGGAATAAACAAAAAAAATCAAACCCTTTTAATCCTTTGAATTTTGATAAGAATTTTAACAACAAAATAAACTTAAAACATGTAGGGGTAAAACTGGGCCTTATTACACCCATTTTACGGGCATAGAACTTGTGTAACGAGGGCCAATTTTGGGGGCCAACATCCCAAAGACCTGATATTGGTTCGGGCCATTTATCAGATTCTCCCGCCTCCAGGAACTTGTCTTCACACCATTGCCAGTGAGGCAAGCAGTCTGAAATTCTTTTTAAAGAGGCACAACAGATGCTGGCAGCTCACCCAATTAATGTTAATTGGGCCTCTCGTTTGGGGGAGGGGGGGGGGGGAAACAAGCCTAAAGCAATTTCTACCCTGATATATAGTTCTGTAGATTATTCTGAGAATACTGTGAATTGAGAATTATTCTCTTTTAACCTGCATTAGTGCTGGTAACATCCTTGAGTAATTAATTACTTGGTTACAGAGAGCCATTATTATTCTTCCCAAGTGATTATTCACAGGCTTGGCTAAAGGGATCGACACAACTAATGTTAAGCTGATTAGTTTACTGGCAGGTGATTAAACAATAGTGAAAGGGATACTTTTTTGATATGCCATTAGGATCCAACAATGGATATAACCATTAGTGTGTTAGTAATCTGTATGAGATAATAGCGATTGCATTGCACAATGGATCCTAATGGTCCTTACACTCATTAAAGTTTTATTCTTGCTTTCTAATCATGACACTGCATTAGTCCGTACAATTTTTTTTAACTCTACTTCATGATATTCTGTAATATAAATATCTAGGAAAGTCATTTCTGACAGGTGTTAAACAGCAGAAAATTCATTTGCAGACCATTCAACTGTCTGCTCCCTGTTAACCTTTAGCCTGCTGTAAATCCATCTGAACACAGCTGAATTCTGTTTGTAGCTGGCTGACTCTTAAGTCCCTCAGTTTTCAAAAGCAAAATTTCCTCCCGTTTGCTTCCATTAAAGCTTCTGCAATTGGAGTAATTTTCTTTGAACTGTACATTCATTGAAGCCATGCCTGTGGGGTAGGCTAATTTACTGAGTATGAGCTTTGTTAGATCTCAAATTAATATAAATGGAGCTTAAGGCAAATGATAACAAAGACAAAACAGTTTATTTGCATTGCATGCAGAACCAATTGCTTTGAAGTAATGTACAACTTTCTTGGTACAGCTACTGTAGTAACTTGGTATACAAAGTACTTACTGCTCTCTTACAAGGTCTGATGAGGAAATGGCCGGGGAACAGATAATGGGGACTATGACAAAGATGAAACATTTTTGTCTGTGTTAGTTTGTTGACTGCTTTTTATATCAGGGGCTGCAGTAGATACGGGGTTAATTCTAGTTTCTTTGGGCTGTTTCTTCAAGGCACAGGAATATACATTTCGGTTTCTGAGTTTCAATTCCTTTCTGATTAATATATTAGTTGTTTAAAGGCTAATCTTAGTTTCAAAGCTTCTCTGAACAACAGCAATGTCTGTGTCTGAATACTGCGATGTGGCAGCCCATCGATGTAATTAAAAGTGCTGCAGCTTGGTAATGTCTTTTTGTTTTGTCTTCACAGGTTCTGGAGCAGGTAGTTCAAGTTAGCTGCCGCAGATCAAAGAATGAAGCCAGCCTGGGGAGCTGGTTTTGATTGACAGCTGTGGCTGAGACCTGTATGAAGAGGCAGAGTAAATGATTAATTGTAGGCATTTGATGGACAGTTCTACAGCCAGGGCTTCTGATTGTGGATGTATCTGGAGTTGCCTAAGCCGGCAGAGGATCTGGGCTAGATTGACTCCATGGCCTGATTGTGCTGTGTAACAAGAGAGCAACCATTTTAACAACAGCAACTTACATTGATATAGCGCCTTTAATGTAGTAAAACATCCCAAGGCGCTTCACAGGAGTGTTATCAAACAAAATTTGACACCGAGCCACATCAGGGGATATTAGGGCAGACAGAGGTAGGTTTTAAGGAGCATTTTAAAAGAGGAAAGAGAGGTGGAGAGGTTGAGGGAGGGAATTCCAGAGTTTAGAGCCTCGTTAGCAATCTAGTTATGTTCAAAGAAAGTTCACAGAAGGCATTTTTATTATTTTGTTACATCATGAAGGATAACATGGATTGTAAGTTAATATAAATACACTGTTTTGCAATGCATACCGTTTGTTACCTGTCCCATATTAAATAAATTTGCTTCCAATTTCCACCCTTCCCTCACCTTCACATGGTCCATCTCCGACTTTTCCCTTCCCTTCCTTGGGATAGGCTGTCGACAAACATTCACTATAAGCCCACTGACTCCCACAGGCACCTGGACTACACTTCCTCCCACCCCGTTTCCTGTAAGGACTCCCAGTTTCTCTGTCACCATCACATCTGTTCTGACGAAGCCACCTTCCATACTAGTGCTTCCGATATGTCTTCCTTTTTCCTCAACCGAGGATTCCCCTCTACCGTGGTTGACATGGCCCTCGACCGTGTCCGTTCCATTTCCCGCACTTCTGTTCTCACCCCTTCCCCTCCCTCCCAGAACTATGATAGGGTTCCCCTTGTCCTCACCTTTCACCCCACCAGCCTCCACATTCAACGGATCATACTCCGCCATTTCCGCCACCTCCAGCGTGATCCCACCACCAAACACATCTTCCCCTCCACTCCCCTTTCAGCATTCCGAAGGGACCGCTCTCTCCGCAACACCCTGGTCCACTCCTCTAACACCCCCAACACCCCTTCCCCTTCGCCCGACACCTTCCCGTGCAAGCGCAGGAGATGCAACACCTGCCCTTTTACCTCCTCCCTTCCCACTGTCCAGGGCCCCAAACACTCCTTCCAGGTGAAACAGCGATTTACTTGTACTTCTTGCAATTTAGTATACTGTATTCACTGCTCACGATTCTACATTGGGGAGACCAAACACAGATTGGGTGACCGCTTTGTGGAACACCTCCGTTCAGTCCGCAAGCGTGACCCCAAGCTTCTGGTCGCCTGTCACTTTAATTCACCGCTCCACTCCCATTCTAACCTCTCTGTCCTTGGCCTCTTACACTGTTCCAACGAAGCTCAACGTAAGCTCGAGGAACAGCACCTCATCTTTCGATTAGGCACTTTACAGCCTTCTGGACTCAACATCGTGTTCAACAATTTCAGACCATAACCTCAGCCCCTATTTTTTCACATGGCAGCTGTTGATGATTCTGCCATTCCCATTTACACCTCTTCTGGACTCACCTTTTGTTTCTTTACTTGTCCCATCTCCTTTTGCTTTGTACTATCATATCTTTTGTCATTCAATCACTCCTGCCTTCCACCCTATCACAGACCTTCCCTTTTGTTCTTTCCTCCCCTCCCCACTTTCCCTGCCCCTGCACTTGCTTAAAATCTTTTACATCTCGAACCTTTCCAGTTCTGACGAAAGGTCATTGACCTGAAACATTGGCCCAGAAATTGATCCCGGTGCGCGAGAGTACGCACTGCGTACTCTCGCGTATTCCCACTCCAATTGCCGGTTTTCTGCATGCCCTGCGCATGCGCTGAAAACCGGCAATTGCTCTTTTGAAAAGGGGGCGGTTCCTCGGTGCATCGCGTGCGCGCTACAGGCTGCGCGCACGCTGTGCACTTCATGCTTTGGACGCGCAGGTAAGTACGGAAGATTTTAGAAATGGAAAAAGGAGGAGTAAGACCCACTTTTAACAAGGTAAGTAGTGAATTAAGTATTTTTTTGAATTTTTTTTAACAGGTATATCTTTTTTAGAGACTTTAAAGACAGGTAAGTTTATTTTTATAACTTTTTAAAAGATTTTAAATTTTTTCAAAAATTTAATTTTTTATTTAAAATGGTTAATTTATTTAACTATACTTATTTTATTAATGTGATGGTTTTTTTAAAAAAATTAATTGAGGTTTAGCTGTTATTTTGGGGGGGTGTAAGATTCATAGCTTTCACAGCACGTATGTGAAACTTATGAATGGAAGATGGTGTGCTGCCATTGGCTCTAACTGAGTCACGTGATCCCACAGCTCGCACGAATTCACTACGCCGGTAGGATACGCAAGCACTGCCCAGCTGATGTCTGGAACATCAAGTTCGTGCGAGCTGGATCTGAAAAAGCACAAGCGGATGTGAGAGATCGCGGGGAAGCCTTACCCCCGCGGGAACAGAGCGAGATCAATTTCTGGGCCATTAACTCTGTTTCTTTCTCCACAGATGCTGCCTGACCTGCTGATTATTTCCAGCATTTTCTGTCTTTATTTTAAATAAATTAACTATTGGTTTATAGCCTGAGCCTCAATCTGATAGAGTATACATTCAGTCTGCTTACTGAAGGTATGGAGAATCACATGGTAGCATGTCATACATCCAGATAAGCAGGTATGCAAGGGAGCTGAGTTCAATCCGTGGGTCATGCTATCATTTACCTAGATATGAGGCAGGCAAAGGTACCCTGCAGTTCATAGGAGATATGGGGGAAAAATTAGGTTGCGCCCCATTTGGGGCGCAAATATCGTCTGGACGCAAATATTAGCGCCTGGCGCTAATTATCGCCACTGACTGGAAACTTCACTTTTATCGCCCCGGGAGGTGAGTGGAGCGCTAAATCAGGCGCTGCACACCTGTCTTAAGGCGCAAAGGCCGAGCAGTGAAGCGCTAACTCAGAGCGCGAGCGCAGCACAGGTGCTGCCAGTTAGAGAGGGAACACAGACACACTAGCGCCGGCCAGTTCTTAAAGCTGGGGGGGGCCAACTTGCTCCCCAGCCACACCCTGCTCATTGCAGCCTTGAATCTCGGCCTGGAGAGACCTGTGAATCCATTTTGCTGCCAAGGATGGAGAGGGTGAGAGAACGAGCTCATCGCTTCACCGAGCGGGCCTTGGATGCTCTGGTTGGCGCGGTGGAGCGCAGAAGATGTATACTCTTCCCTGACAGTGGCAGGAGGCCTTTGCCACACGAGTACAGAAGAGTGTGGAGGGAAGTGGCTCAGAGCGTCTCCTCCAGGAGCATGGTGCCCAGGACCCATGTTCAATGCCGCAAAAAGTTCAACGACCTCACTCGGTCGTCAGGGTGCGTGGCTTTTTCTCAATACCTCTCCATCCCTCCATCTCAACCTCACTCTATGGCCAGAGGGTCTTAAAACCCCAATGCACAACACTCATCCAACACCTATGGCCCTTTCATGAAACACACACACACATTCCACACTTTGCATACAGTAAGGGCTATTCACCTATGGGAGGCACA
Organism: Squalus acanthias; assembly: GCA_030390025.1. Classification (NCBI taxonomy): domain Eukaryota; kingdom Metazoa; phylum Chordata; class Chondrichthyes; order Squaliformes; family Squalidae; genus Squalus; species Squalus acanthias. Next base: position 11,843,732 of record CM059441.1, on the reverse strand, counting down.
TCAGGCAAGACCATGGCTGCATACAGTAAGGGCTATTCACCTATGGGAGGCACATCAGGCAAGACCATGGCTGTATATTTACTCAGATGCTGTCCTTTTTCTTACAGGCCAAGCTGGCGCATAATCGGAGACAGCAGCAACGGACAGGTGGAGGGCGGCCTCAGCTGCAACCCCTCAGCGATCTTGAGGAGCGCGTCCACAGGATTGTGGCAAGCCGGGTGATCGGTCCCGTCGCCACTGGAGACGCCGACCCCGTTCTGGACAGCAATGGTAAGGTCATCACCTTTTTGTCCTCTGTCCTTCCACTTGTCCCTCACAACACCAGCCTTTGACACTTTCAATCCAACTTGCTAACTCGCTGCACTTATTCCTCCCTTACTGCCACCCTGTCCTCACGCTAAAGCCACTCTTGTACCTCCCTGCTTTCAGATGGAGATTCACCAGCTGAGGAGACGGGCCCTGAAGCTGCCACTGGGAGTGAAACTGCAGCCGAGGAGGAAGAGGAAGCCGGAGCATCAGTGCCACCCTCTCCCGAGGAAGCCCATGCCCACACTGGGAACACGCCTTCCCTGGAGGGGAGCAGGGGGGAAGGGTCTGATGAGGGTGAAGCTCCAGGACCCAGCGGGCTGCAGCAACGCCATGGGGGTAGGGAAGAACGGGGGCCTTCTCCCCAGAGGGAGAGTATGCCAGAGACTCCTACTGCAATGGACGCAGAGGAGGAGCGGCTGATCGCAGAAATGAACACCCAGGCGGTGGGCATGCACACTGAGCTCATGGGTGCAGTGGGAAGGGTGCCCGAATGCATTGAGTCACTGGCAAGGAGTGTGGAGCACTTCGCTGTAGCACAGGCGGATGCCACACTAACGCTTAGTGCTGCAATTCAGTCACTGGCTGCCGTGATCCCATCTCTGACTGCTCTCATGCAGACTCAGATTGAGGCCACGCGAGCACAGACTGCTGCCAACCTCGATGGTTCGTTCACATGTCCCCGGGGCTCTCACCGCGCCGCAGCAGGCCAGCAATCTGTTCTCCAGCAGATTGCTCCGGATGCTGAAGTGCTGCCCCGTGGGAGTGCCAGTGTGTCGGGCGAGCAGGGAGTTGCTGTCCTCTCTCACGATGACAGCATTCCTGCTGCCAACACTGTCACTTCTCCACTGCACTTGCCACCGCCTGTAGGACAGACTGCTGCCGCCCATGCAGAGTTGGTGCAGTCTGCAGCCGGGCCCTCCAGGCCCAGAACTGGTCGAGGCCGTCCTTCAGGGGCATCTGCAGTGTCAGGGTCTGACGATCAGCAGCCTTCCACCAGCCTTGCTGCAGCCACTGAGGTCCCATTACGGAGGAGCAGTAGGGTTAGAAGGGGGGAAGTGCGCAAGGGAAGGAGATCACCCTCGAAGGGCAAAAAGTAGGAGGTGTGACAAAATGCTGGTCATTTTTTTATTAAAGGCCGAGGTTCATGGTCCAACTTTTGTTTAGTGTTTTGGACATTATCTCCAGGTTGTGAGAACCAGTTATGGTATTGACTGTTTTTTTGTGTTTATTTCTATGAGTTTGTCATGAGGAATTGACACACACAGAGTTTGTAAAATAAATAAGTTTCTGTATTCAAAATATACATGGTTGGTGTTTGGAATTATTGGTGCCTTGGCCGGCTTAGGGGTTGCGTGCTGGGTTCATTGATGTTGTTAGCAATGGCAGAAGCCATTTCCACAGCAGGGGCCCTAGAAGCGGCTTGCTATTAGCCGTTGACGGACGGCCCTTGCAGTTTCACCATTGTGGGCCGCCCTCCCGCCTTGGTGCTGCTGATGATCATCCTCCTCGTCCTCTTCCTCCTCTTCCTCCTCCTCCTCTGGTGGTGCTCCAAGGCCTGGTGGCATTGGCTGGGTCCTGACGATTGCCATGTTATGCAACATGCAGCACACAACTACGAAGTTGGATACTCGCTCAGGCGAGTACTGCAGGGCTCCTCCAGAATGGTCGAGACAGCGGAACCGTTGCTTCAGCACACCGATTGTGCGCTCAATGATGTTCCTGGTAGCTTGATGGCTCTCATTGTACCGCAGCTCAGCAGGGGTGTTGGGCGTACGGAGCGGTGTCATCAGCCAGGTGCTCAATGGATACCCCTTGTCCCCGAGAAGCCAACCAACTGGCTGATGCGGTGCCTCGAAAAGTTCTGCCACAGTAGTCTGGCGCAGGATAAAAGCATCGTGGCAGCTGCCAGGATAGTGGGCATTGACAGCGAGTATCAGCTGTCTGTGGTCACAGACCAACTGAACATTCAAGGAATGGAACCCCTTTCTGTTCCGGAATTCCTCGGCATTCTCATGTGGAGCACGCAAAGCCACATGCGTGCAGTCAATGGCGCCCTGCACCATGGGGAAGCCCGCTATCCTCGCAAAGCCCAGAGCGCGGTCACGCTGCTTGTCTGGGGTCATGGGGAAAGAGATGAACTCTCGTCTCCTTTTAAAGAGGGCATTTGTGACCTGCCGGATGCAGCAATGCACCGCGAACTGGGAGATATTGGCGAGGTCCCCAGCAGCAGCTTGAAATGAGCCAGTAGCATAGAAGTTGAGAGCCACTGTGACCTTCACTGCCACCGACAGAGACGTCCTGGACCTCAGTTGAGGCTGCAGATCTGGCTGCAGCAGGTGGCAGAGCTCAGTGACCACCTCCTTGCTGAATCGCAGCCTTCGCAAACACAGCTCCTCAGACATATGAAGGTAGGAGTGCTGTTCACGATATACCCTGGGAGGGTAAGCTCTCCTGTACATACGCCTGTTGGCCCTCCTCCGTCTGGCCATCATTGCCACTCTCTCTCTGCGTCTCTGTGTCCTCCGATTCAGCTGGAGCAGGACGACGCCCCCAATCAGTGCAGCCCCCATAGTCTCTTTGCAAGCAAAGTAATGAAGGACAGCAACCAAAGTACTAGCGAAGTTAGGATCAGTAGGCAAAACTACCTCACAAAGCGTTGAGTCAATGCAGAAGTCTCTCTTTCTCTCTCTCCGAATCTTCTCTCTCTCTCAGAACGAGTGGTGCATAAATGTCAACCACAGAAAAAGACAGGAAGAGGCCCCCTTTAAATAGCGCCCCCCCCAGCCCCACAGCGATTGATAGCGTTCCAGTCTTCCGGTCGTTGGATGCGCCAGGCGGTAAGGCAGGGGGCGCCACTCAATTTCCGCTCCGGGGCGCCACAAGGGCGTTGCACCATGGAATGACGTCACAATCTGCGCGCGCAGGTGGTCGCAGCGGTAAAGTTTAGCGCCGCCGCACAATGTCTAGTTAAGTTCCCGAGCGGCGCAAACATCACTGCGCCCGGGCTTTAGCGGCTTTGCGCCCCATTAGCGCCCTCTTAAGGCGCTAACGGGAGGCGCAACCAACTGAATTTTTACCCCATGAGGTCCACTTACAGGAGTGGTCAGTTAAGTTGAAACCCAGTAGTACATTTAGCATTAAACCCCAAAATATGACAAAGACAATTGTTTATTCCTTTAAAATGTCCTAGAAAGTCTGTTTTGAAGGGAGACTTGCGTGCTCCACATGAGAATGCCGAGGAATTCCGGAACAGAAAGGGGTTCCATTCCTTGAATGTTCAGTTGGTCTGTGACCACAGACAGCTGATACTCGCTGTCAATGCCCACTATCCTGGCAGCTGCCACGATGCTTTTATCCTGCGCCAGACTACTGTGGCAGAACTTTTCGAGGCACCGCATCAGCCAGTTGGTTGGCTTCTCGGGGACAAGGGGTATCCATTGAGCACCTGGCTGATGACACCGCTCCGTACGCCCAACACCCCTGCTGAGCTGCGGTACAATGAGAGCCATCAAGCTACCAGGAACATCATTGAGCGCACAATCGGCGTGCTGAAGCAACGGATCCGCTGTCTCGACCATTCTGGAGGAGCCCTGCAGTACTCGCCTGAGCGAGTATCCAACTTCGTAGTTGTGTTCTGCATGTTGCATAACATGGCAAGCGTCAGGACCCAGCCAATGCCACCAGGCCCTGGAGCACCACCAGAGGAGGAGGAGGAAGAGGAGGAAGAGGACGAGGAGGATGATCATCAGCAGCACCAAGGCGGGAGGGCGGCCCACAATGGTGAAACTGCAAGGGCCGTCCGTCAACGGCTGATAGCAAGCCGCTTCTAGGGCCCCTGCTGTGGAAATGGCTTCTGCCATTGCTAACAACATCAATGAACCCAGCACGCAACCCCTAAGCCGGCCAAGGCACCAATAATTCCAAACACCAAACATGTATATTTTGAATACAAAAACTTATTTATTTTACAAACTCTGTGTGTGTCATTTCCTCATGACAAACTCATAGAAATAAACACAAAAAAACAGTCAATAACATAACTGGTTCTCACAACCTGGAGATAATGTCCAAAACACTAAACAAAAGTTGGACCACGAACCTCGGCTTTTAATACAAAAATGACCAGCTTTTTGTCATACCTCCTACTTTTTGCCCTTCGGGGGTGATCTCCTTCCCTTGCGCACTTCCCCCCTTCTAACCCTACTGCTCCTCCGTAATGGGACCTCAGTGGCTGCAGCAAGGCTGGTGGAAGGCTGCTGATCGTCAGACCCTGACACTGCAGATGCCCCTGAAGGACGGCCTCGACCAGTTCTGGGCCTGGAGGGCCTGGCTGCAGACTGCACCAACTCTGCATGGGCGGCAGCAGTCTGTCCTACAGGCGGTGGCAAGTGCAGTGGAGAAGTGACAGTGTTGGCAGCAGGAATGCTGTCATCGTGAGAGAGGACAGCAACTCCCTGCTCGCCCGACACACTGGCACTCCCACGGGGCAGCACTTTAGCATCCGGAGCAATCTGCTGGAGCACAGATTGCTGGCCTGCTGCGGCGCGGTGAGAGCCCCGGGGACATGTGAACGAACCATCGAGGTTGGCAGCAGTCAGTGCTCGCGTGGCCTCAATCTGAGTCTGCATGAGAGCAGTCAGAGATGGGATCACGGCAGTCAGTGACTGAATTGAAGCACGAAGCGTTAGTGTGGCATCCGCCTGTGCTACAGCGAAGTGCTCCACACTCTTTGCCAGTGACTATATGCATTCGGGCACCCTTCCCACTGCACCCATGAGCTCAGTGTGCATGCCCACCGCCTGGGTGTTCATTTCTGCGATCAGCCGCTCCTCCTCTGCGTCCATTGCAGTAGGAGTCTCTGGCATACTCTCCCTCTGGGGAGAAGGCCCCCGTTCTTCCCTACCCCCATGGCGTTGCTGCAGCCCGCTGGGTCCTGGAGCTTCACCCTCATCAGACCCTTCCCCCCTGCTCCCCTCCAGGGAAGGCGTGTTCCCAGTGTGGGCATGGGCTTCCTCGGGAGAGGGTGGCACTGATGCTCCGGCTTCCTCTTCCTCCTCGGCTGCAGTTTCACTCCCAGTGGCAGCTTCAGGGCCCGTCTCCTCAGCCGGTGAATCACCATCTGAAAGCAGGGAGGTACAAGAGTGGCTTTAGCGTGAGGACAGGGTGGCAGTAAGGGAGGAATAAGTGCAGCGAGTTAGCAAGTTGGATTGAAAGTGTCAAAGGCTGGTGTTGTGAGGGACAAGTGGAAGGACAGAGGACAAAAAGGTGATGACCTTACCATTGCTGTCCAGAACGGGGTCAGCGTCTCCAGTGGTGACAGGACCGATCACCCGGCTTGCCACAATCCTGTGGACGCGCTCCTCAAGATCGCTGAGGGGTTGCAGCTGAGGCCACCCTCCACCTGTCCGTTGCTGCTGTCTCCTATTATGCGCCAGCTTGGCCTGCAAGAAAAAGGACAGCATCTGAGTAAATATACAGCCATGGTCTTGCCTGATGTGCCTCCCATAGGTGAATAGCCCTTACTGTATGCAGCCATGGTCTTGCCTGATGTGCCTCCCATAGGTGAATAGCCCTTACTGTATGCAGCCATGGTCTTGCCTGATGTGCCTCCCATAGGTGAATAGCCCTTACTGTATGCAAAGTGTGGAATGTGTGTGTGTGTTTCATGAAAGGGCCATAGGTGTTGGATGAGTGTTGTGCATTGGGGTTTTAAGACCCTCTGGCCATAGAGTGAGGTTGAGATGGAGGGATGGAGAGGTATTGAGAAAAAGCCACTCACCCTGACAACCCGAGTGAGGTCGTTGAACTTTTTGCGGCATTGAACATGGGTCCTGGGCACCATGCTCCTGGAGGAGACGCTCTGAGCCACCTCCCTCCACACTCTTCTGTACTCGCATGGCAAAGGCCTCCTGCCACTCTCAGGGAAGAGTATACATCTTCTGCGCTCCACCGCGCCCACCAGAGCATCCAAGGCTCGCTCGGTGAAGCGATGAGCTCGTTCTCTCACCCTCTCCATCCTTGGCAGCAAAATGGATTCACAGGTCTCTCCAGGCCGAGATTCAAGGCTGCAATGAGCAGGGTGTGGCTGGGGAGCAAGTTGCCCCCCCCACTTTAAGAACTGGCCTGCTCCAGTGTGTCTGTGTTCCCTCGCTAACTGGCAGCACCTGCGCTGCGCTCGCGCGCTGAGTTAGCGCCTCACTGCTCGGCCTTTGCGCCTTAAGACAGGTGTGCAGCGCCTGATTTAGCGCTCCACTCACCTCCCGGGGCGGTAAAAGTGAAGTTTCCAGTCAGTGGCGATAATTAGCGCCAGGCGCTAATATTTGCGTCCAGACGATATTTGCGCCCCAAACGGGGCGTGACCTAATTTTTCCCCCTTAGAGCTGAGAAGGTTAAGCAGTAGGGAAGGTATTCAAGGTTCTGAAAAGTTATAGCAGAATAAATTATTTCCAGGCATGGGAGCTAACAGCAGGCATGGGCCAGAAGAAAGCCCAAAGATGAAATTTTGCAAATGTCATCAATCCTAGAGGAATTGATACGAACATACGAATTAGGAGCAGGAGAAGGCCACTCGGCCCCTCGAGCCTGCTCCGCCATTCAATAAGATCATGGCTGATCTGATTACTCCACATTCCTGCCTACCCCCGATAATCTTTAACCCCCTTGCTTATCAAGAATCTATCTCACTCTGCCTTAAAAATATTCAAAGAATTGTTGGTCAAATTTTCCCTGTGGGGATTGAAACTTATTATTTATTTAATTGTGTTCAAATCCCTCCACGGCCTCATCTTTCCCTATCTCGGTAACCTCCTCCAGCCCAACAACCCTCCAAGAACTCTGCATTCCACCTATTCTGGCCTTTCGTGCATCCCCAATTTTCTTCGCCCCACTATTGGCAGCTGTGACTTCAGCTGTCTAGGCCCTAAGCTCTGGAATTCCCTTGTTAAACCTTTCTGCCTCTCTTTCCTCCTTTAAGATGCTCCTTAAAACTGACCTCTTTGACCAAGCTTTTGACCCTATCTTACTATCTCCATGCCCGCGATTTCACCTACCTGGGTGGCTTCAAGGCGGGAGAGGTCGGCGGCGGGGCGCGACCCCACTGCTGTGTGGATCATGTCGTTAAATCGAATCTTGCCATAATGGGCCTTGTTAGGCCCGCCCTGCGCGTTTCCCGGCCCTATTAAAGGGTGCGGGTCTGGTGACGTCACCAGATGACGCGATTATTGCCGGTTTATTTAAAGAGGCCATGGCCGCAGTTACTGTCAGTTGCAAAGTGATAGCATTCAGTGCTGTCAGTGTTTGAGTCTCTGCACTATGAGCTTGCAGCACCAACGAGCAGCACCTCGCTTCACAGATGAGTCCCTCCATCATCTTGTGGAGGGAGTGAGAGCACGTAGGGAGGTTCTCTTCTCTGCGGATGGCAGGAAGAGGCCTCCCAGCAGACAAAGGCAGCGTGGCTGCAGATATCGCAGGAGGTCACGGGGCTGTCAGTGGTGGTTTGCACCTGGGTGCAGTGCCGCAAGAGGTTCAATGAGTTAATAAGATCAGGAAAAGTGAATATTAAGCCACAATTACCTTGATGCTGCTGTGAATCTCATCACATTCGCACCACTCTACATTGCCACCCCTACTCCTGCACAACGCTACACAGCCCAACATCCCTTGTACCTTCATCCATCCCTCTAACTCTATCTACATTATCAGGTTGCCATCTTAATATGCAGCCCTCACACTGAGCCTCATCATTATGCAATGACAGCAACTAACAACACAAAAGGAGGCACCTTGGTATTGCCAACCCACTCCATCAAATTGTCAGTGGACAATTCCATGCAATTCCATGCAATTCCATTCATTACGCTCATACCATCACTCTCACTGAACCTTCTCTTCTTTCCCTCCTTGCTGGAAAAGATAGCCCACAATAAGAGGGAGCGGGAGAGAATGGGAGGAGGGCCTCCACAAACCATGTCATACCTGATGAGTGCAGAGGAGGCAGCACTGGAGATTGCTGGAGTGGTGGACGTTCTGGAAGTGGGGGACGGAGAGTGGGTCTCAATAGAAGAAGCTGGTGGTAGAATGAATTTCCATACAATTGCATGCCTTTGATCATTGCCTCATATGGGGTGTGATGTCAAGACAAGATGAATGCTCATCATGTGGATAATGGTATGTGTCTGCAGTAGACATCCTGTATATCTAACTGATGTCTCCACTCTCCCACAGGTCCATCAAGAGCCCCCCCAATGTCCAGGAGCAACAGCAAGAAGACTCCTCAGAGGAGCCTCCTGCCTCTGAGGGCGCAGCGTCACCTCAGACAATGCAACCCAGCACCAGCGCAGAGTCGCACACCTCGGTGGGTATGTCACGAGATAGTGTAGTGTTGTCATCTGGTGTCTCACAGATCACAACTGAGCAGCAGCAGATGGTGGAGACTTTGACAGCCATGGAGACTCCTCGTCGGAGGGCGCAGGAGTCTCCTAGCTCTGCTCAGCTGCATGTAGACGCTGAGCCTCGGGGGCCATCCAGGAAGAGGGTGATCCTGGAGCTGCAGGAACAAGTGCAGGAGACTCTGACTGGTTTTGCAACTGCGGTGACTGCGAGTGTGCAAAGAATGGAGGAGTCCATCTTCAGCATGAGCAACACCGTGGTGCACTCACTGGCAACTCTAGCTTCCTCCATGGATAGGATGGTCACCTGCATGGAGGAGACACAGCGCCAGTCGCATGAGAACATGGTTTGTCTTCAAAATAGATGCTCATCTATGGAGGAGAGAAACCAGAGGCTCATAGACATCCTTTGAAGGAGGGATGTCAGTATAGAGGTGGGTCCTCATGGCCCCACTGAAGTGCAGCAAGGTGCTCTCCAGCTACTTGCTAGCAGGGAAGTACGGGTGGCTCATGAGAGGGATGATGGTGGGAGGGGACATGGAAGTGGGGGCTCTGCTCCAAGCGCTCTGACTTCCAACCCCTTGCCAACCCCTCGGTCAGAGCCCCAGATGCCTCCCCGGACAGTGATGGCCGAGTCTGCGCATGGACAGTCGCAGGAGGAGCAGACTTTGGCAGAGCCATCAGTGGCTCCAAAACCCAGAGGATGACCGCCAAAGGCGTCTAAGCAGGCGCAGCACGGAGACGAGGAGGCTGCCTCTACCTCTGCTGAAGCCACAGGGGTAGCACGACGTAGAAGCACCTGGAAAAGAAAGAGCACACACAAATTGTCACAAGGGTAGTCAGTCGGGTGTGTCTCTCTTTATCAATATCATGTTAGTATTCTATGAAGTGCTGTTAATAAATCATGTAATTGTCACAATTGGAGGTCTTTGGCAAATTTGTGTGATGAAATGGAAGTGGCAGAGTGAAGGGTCAGGGCTCATTTCACACCCAGCCAACAATGGTGGTGAGAGTCAAAACAAGGGACGAATCATTGTGTGACTGCTGCAATTTATTTCAGGAGGCGGCTTGGAGTCGGGCTGCCTGGTGGGTGGGGTCCGGACCCGCTGTTGGCTGCATCCGATCTCCAGTTGAGATTTTAGTTTAATTGGCCCCTTAAGTTGAGTGGTGCGCGCTGGCCGGTCCAATGACTGGGATCGGGTCTGTTAGTCGCCTCTGATGACGTCATTAGAGCGGATGTTTTGAAGGGCCCCATGCAGCCTCAGCCTTTAATTTATTGATTCTGCTGGAGTTTGGAATTGGGAAGGCCACAATGAGTTCATCGAAAGCTAAGGCAGCACCATGCTTTACTGAGGACTCCCTCCAAGCTCTTGTGGAGGGAGTTAGAGGGCGCAGGGAGATTCTGTTCCCTGCAATTGGCCGGAGGAAGCCTCCTCAGCAAACCAAGGCAGCCTGGTTGCGCATTGCTGAGGAGGTCAGCGCAAGGTCCGTTTGTTCACGCACCTGGATCGCAGGAAACGCTTTAATGATTTTCTACGATTATCAAAAGTGAGTATCCCATCACACTTGCCTTCAATCTGCTTCCCTTCTCTTCTCATCACCAGCACTCTGCTTTGTAAGCCTGCTCCTCCACATACCACCTTACCCTTACTTCTCTTGCACCCTTACTTATCCATCTCTGTCTCTGTACTGAATCACTTCACCATCTTGCCTATGCACCCCTCAGACTCGCTCTCACTGTTATGCATTGACAACAACTAACAACGCACAGGGAGCTAGCTTCCTCTTGGCTCCTCACTCCATCTTGGTCTCCCTCTAAGCTTCTATGCTAGGGATTCTTCACACTCACTCCATCACTGTGGTTGAAACTCCGCTTGTGTCACTCCTTGCAGGAAAAGATAGCCCACAATAAGAGGGAGAGATCACAGACAGGAGGAGGCACACCAACCCTTGCAACATTGACAAGTGCTGAGGAGACTGTGCACAAAATCGTCGGAGGTGGCGAAGATCTGGAAGTGGGTGATGGAGGGACGGGCGCACTAGACGAAGCTGGTGACAGAATAGAGTTTCATCCCTCTCATTGACATTTAATGATTGACTGCAATGGCATATGATGTTCATAGAGATTCGCTTTGTATCATCTGCACAAAAGGATGTGTCTGCTACATCAAAATCAGATGTCTAACTAATGCCTTTACTCTCCCACAGGACCATCGAGCGCCCTCCTCCCCACTGTCCAGGAGTGACAGCCAGGCGACTCCTCAGAGGAACCTGCAAACTCTGAGGGAGCAGCATCACCAGGACTCAGCGCACCCAGCACCAGCGCAGAAATGCACACCTTGGTGGGACCCTCGCGACTTAGAGTAGTGTTGTCACCTGGTGTATCACAGCTCACAAGTGAGCATCAGCAGATGGAGAGTCCTCGTCGGACGCTGTGCCTCTGGGGCCATCCAGAAAGAGAGCGGTTCGGGAACTCCAGGAACAAGTGCAGGAGTCTCTGGAAGGGTTTGTCTCCAGGGTAAGTGCAAGTGTGCAGAGAATGGAGGAGTTTATCTCTAACATGAGCACTGCCTTTGTGGAGGCAATGGCGCATGAACGTACCTCCATGGATAGGATGGCAACCTCCATGGAGGACATAAGTCGCCAGAGTAACGAAAACATGGTGACTGTTCAAAATAGATTGTCATCTCTGGAGGAGAGATGGGCAGCTATTGAGCAGAGACACCAGAGCTTCATGGACGCCCTTGTTATGAGGACTGCCAGTGCAGATACGGGTCATCATGGCCCCCCTGATGTGCAGCAAGGTGCTCTCCAGCCACTTGCTAGCACTGAAGTGCGGCTGACCCATGAGAGGGATGTTGGTGGCAGGCAACAAGGAAGTGTGGGCTCCTCTCCAAGTGTTCACACGACCATGCCACTGCAGAGCCCTCGCTCAGAGACCCACTTTGCAGACCCAACTGAGATGGCCGTTTTAGCCCCTGCACAGCTGCAGGAAGAGCAGACTGGTGCAGAGCCCTCCCAGGCTCCCAAACCCAGAGGACGCCCGCCAAAGGCGTCTAAGCAGGCGCAGCATCCAAGTAAGCAAGCTGCCTCTACATCTGCTGAAGCCGCAGGGGAAGCACCACGTAGAAGCAATGTAAAAGGAAGATAAAGCACAAATAATCACAAGGGGACTCACTTCGGTGTTTTTTTCATGATTTTTCTGCTTCTACTTAAGAGTTTGCATTGTGATCCTTTTGTCAATGTAGGAAACAAAAGTGATGGCAAACAGTTGAATGTGTGGCCTATGTGTTCTGGGAAATGGCAAATGCGCATTGAGGGCTCAGGGCGACTTGCATTTGTAATGATGATGGTGATGGTGAAAGTGATAGGAAAGAATCAGTTATAGCAGAGATGATGTATGACATTGGAGGAAGGTCGCCTACAATTAGGGAGCCATATGGTAGCCACCTATGGTTGAAGAGTAAGCTTATGCGAATGTGGCATGGAAGAGTGCATCCCTTGCTTGATGGGCAGAAGTGAACTGGAGGGATGCTGCATTGGTCACAACAGGGCCTGCAAGGCGTGCCTCCTCCTCCTCCTCCTCCTCCTCCTCTTCTTCCTAGTCCTGCTCCTCTTCTTCCGAGGAATCTCTGCGCTGAGCCACGCAGCTGCTGCTCCTCCGATTATGACGACCAGGATGAGAGGAAATAAATGGAGCCCCTATCGCTGGTAGATATCTCAATCAAGGAATGGGGGTTGTGAGCGCTCAGACAAAGTGGCCAGAGGGTGTTCCAAGGAGCTGACACAGAAGATGGATGTCAGACTCTAACCTCACAAGATTAGTTGAGCACCAAAATGTCTCCCAAACATCAAGCCACTAAGTTGTGGCATGTGAAAGAATGAGACATTGCAGGACCGCTTTAAAGCTGCTCAAGCAGCTGTCAACTATTGAGGGCCGAGATGAACATGCCTCCATTCACCAGGCGTGTTTTGATGAAGGCGGGCAGCATCTTGAAAAACTACGAAAATCTGATCAGCCCTTTAAAATAGGATTAACCAGGCAGTTAACGACCTGTTAACTGCCTTAACAACCTGTCCCGCCATTTGGTGTCGGGTCAGTTCTGGAGCGGCTGACCCGACACTTCTGAAAGTTGTGTGGAGGCGGGATGGAAACGGGTTCACAGCCCTCTCCCAATTTCTCCAACTTTCGCGACAGACCCGCCTCCAAACCCGCCCCCTCAGAGGAATAAAATTTGCGGCCGTGGTGTTGGGTGATGCAAACCTGCGTATGCGGGCGGCGGCCACATGTATGAGCTGCAATAAAATCTGCCATTTATAAGGGTATCCCTGGCGTGACGGGCAGCAACGTGCTCGCGTTCTGGTCGCAATGGGACCGCCGGCTCGTCCAGGCGTTCTTCATCCTTGTCACCAACCTCATGGTGCTCCTCCTCGTCCTCTGATGAGGCTGTGCACTCAGCGCCATCTTCCTCATCCAGTACTAATCCTCGCTGCTGCACTATGTTGTGCAGGGCGCAGTACACCATGATTATTCGGGAGACCCTGACTGGTGCGTACTGAAGGGCTCCTCCAGATCTGTCAAGGCAACTGAAGCGCACTTTGAGCAAGCCTATTGTCTGCTCGATGGCACTTCTCGAGGAGATGTGGCTTTGATTGTAACGTCCCTCAGGCTCGTTGGTTGGCCTCCTCAAAGGTGTCATGAGCCACATCTTCAGGGGATAGCCCTTGTCTCCAAGCAGCCAGCTGCCAAGACGGTTTGGCGGTGCGAAGAGCTGAGGGATGGTGGACTGGCGCAGGATGTACGAGTCATGGCAGCTGCCAGGGAACTTGGCGCACACATGGATGATAATCTTCCAATGGTTGCAAACTGGCTGCACGTTGAGGGAGTGTAAGCCCTTGCGGTTAACAAATGCTATTGGGTTATGATGGGGTGCCCTGTGGCCACATGTGTGCAGTCGATGACTCCCTGCACCCGTGGGAAGCCAGCTAGAGCGACAAAGTCAAGCGCACGCTCATTGACAATGGCTTCATCAGTGGCAAAATGTATGTAATTTGACGACTTGTTAAAGAGGGCATCAGTCACCTGTGCAATGCATCTGTGTGTGACCGACTGCGAGATGCCACAAAGGTCTGCTGCAGATGCCTGGAAGGAGCCTGAGGCGAAGAAGTTGAGGGCAAGGGTGACTTTGACAGCCACTGGTAAGGCGTGTCCACCCGTTCCTTTGGCTGCAGGTCTTGCTTCAGCAAAGCGCAAATGTCGGCGACGACCTGGCGCGATAGCCTGAGCCTCCTCTGGCACTGCTGCTCAGTCAGGTTGAGGAAGCTCATCCTCTGCCTGTATACCCTGTGTTGGGGGTATCGCCTCCAGTGCGGTGCAGCCCTGCGCTGATGCCCTCTGCCCTGTGCAGCATCAGGTGATTGAGGAGAAGGTTGGCACTCTTGTTGTTGCTGCTGCTGGTGTGGTTGATTCTGCTGCTGCTGCGGCTGATTGTCATCAGATTCTGAGGACCAAGGTGACAGAGCATAAATCGTGCCCATTCTGATGTTTCAGATGGCAGGTGAAGTTGAGATGACAGAAGCAATCTATCAAGGGTGAGATATGATGTTGCAAGGAGGTGACACTTTCCAACTGCATAAAGCTGAAAAATCTCTTCCAAATACTGAAGGCTGAAGCTTCTGAGATTGGAAAGTGACCAGCTGTAAAATGGCAGGTTTTAAACCACTTTTACAGCTGTCACCGAATGAAAGAAATGGAGAGTTGTTCAGAACCCGACATACTTACCTGGCGTGAACCCCGAGCGACGGGAACCTCGTGGAAACCTTGGGAAAATGCTTTGTAAGGGTAAAATGAGGATTTAATGACTTTAAACACCCTCCTAACAAGCACAATTGAATGACCCGCCGCTCAGTGCTGTGTCTGCAAAGCGCAGGCAGAACCGGCACTCGGGGAACTCACAAGGAGGCGGGTTCAGAGCGGGACACCGGCCCGCTGTCAATCTTTTTGATTTTGACAGCGGACCCGCCTCCAAACCCGCCCTCTGAGCGCCGGCAAAATTCAGCCCCTTATGTGGCTCGGTGTCCAATGTTGTCTGAGCACGCTCCTGTGAAGCACCCTGGGTCGTTTTACTACGTTAAAGGCGCTACCCAAATGCAAGTTGTTGTTGGTGTTGATGAGGGCTGAGGTCGAGCTCCCCCTCTCAGAGCGGCCAGATTCCAGCAGTATAGCAGAATGGACTTTGTTGGCTGCCTCAATTTTTCAAATGACTCCATTCCCCCGATTTGGGACCGGGTACTGGCAATGCCCAAATGGCGGATGAAAGTTCTGCTCCACTGCACTTCCATTGTTAAGGGTCCATGGGATTTCTAGTCAAAAATACTTATACGGAGGGGCTCTGAAATATAAAAAATAATATCCTAAACCTTCACAGCACTTGGCAACCAATTCCAGCAGGTACCAACGTGGTAACTAAATCAACACTTATCATTGTTTGTGCGCAAACTTTGCTGGTATAGTTTACTAAATGCTTATGTGCCTCTCTGCTTAAAGTAGCCATAATTAAAATCACTGAAACTTAACGTAGTTGACATTCAGATCCTGCCTGAATAACCTGTCCTCTTTTTTAATGTTACAATCGCTCTTTAAAGAAAACAATCAAATCTTTATTGATCTGACATTTCTCCAACATAACCTCGTTTCGAGTCAGGATTCCAAACAGTTGCCCTATCTCATTAGGCATTTATTGTAATACCACAGGAATCTTTGCAGTGACAGAAATGTTTTACCATGTGTACCACACTGTATTACTCTGCTGCTAGGTGTTTAAGCTGGCCTTTAAACTGGCAATCTAATTCCTGCAAGTAAACACAGCGCGAGGTCAATCAAAGTTTAATCGCTATTTGGTGAGCAAAGTTTACAGATTGGAAAGTGCTCGTCAACTTCCAACCCTGTGACAACATGACTGCCTTTCTTTTTCTTTCTTGCTACAATGACACGTTGAGTTGTGACGTCTGAAAGTGTGACATCTGAAGTGTGAAAGATGCTCTCAAAACTTTTATGCAGACAGATAGATAGGTAGATAAATGGTTTGCAAAATAGTAGAAAATAATTAATGTTACTGATGGAGAATACTGAGTGCAAACATCCAGTAACATCTTTTCTTTCAAAGGCATTTTTTTTTTAATTCACTTATGGGATCTGGGCATCGCTGGCAAGGCCAGCTTTTATTGCCCATCCCTAGTTGCCCTTGAGAAGGTGGTGGTGAGCTGCCTTCTTGAACTGCTGCAGTCCATGTGGTGAAGGTACTCCCACAGTGCTGTTAGGGAGGGAGTTCCAGGATTTTGACCCAGCGACGATGAAGGATCGGCGATATACTTCTAAGTCAGGATGGTGTGTGACTTGGAGGGGAACTTGGAGGTGGTGGTGTTCCCATGCGCCTGCTGCCCTTGTCCTTCTAGGTGGAAGAGGTCGTGGGAGAAGTTAAAGCATACTTCTCCTTTACTAAGAATTATGCCCAGTTTATTCCCTATTACTTCTACAGAATCATGTTACATTGAAGGCATACATTTAAACAATGATCTTACTAGTAATTGTAAACATTTTAAATGCTAAACTGTTTATTGTTCGTTTAACCTGGCCAGTTCAGTATCTGCTTTTGAATATCTGGTGGAGTCTACCAGCAAAAGCTTATTAAGCTTTAAGGGATTTTGTAAATAAATTAATTTTTGTACAACTTAAATATTTGTAATTAACAAGTGTAAACCCCTGATACATGAATGCAAAATTGTGGAAAGTCAATAATACTAATAACAGGAGTACAGTCATTTCCCTCAACAGGAGTTATATACACCGAGGAGGTGTCCATAAGCTTTCCAATTAAGTAGGCAAGGGACATGTTATTTTTACACTTGTAAACAACTGGAAATAAATGTTACTTTGATTTATAGCCAGGGATCAGCCAATTAAGTGCGTGGAACACTTTCCGAGTAATGGCCGAGGAGGCGAGATTTCAATACAAGACTGGTCATTCAGTTGTAAATTTCGGCTTTAGTATTGGTTTGAAGGCATGGGGGCCTGTTGTACTCCGGATCAGGGTGTTATATTTTTAAGTTCACACTGGCAGCAGTATAACTCCAGTCTGGTGCAAAGCCACATTTGAAAAAGGTGCCCTGGGCAATTTCTCCACCTTCCTGGAGGCATTCAATTTTGAATGGTTGTCTTTTAATATTAGGAGAAATCAGACCCTCCTGCAACACTTTCCAAATGCTAAGTATTAGTTGCCGAGCTCCATTATCAGCTCACCTGTGTTTGCTGCCTGCAGGTAACAGATCTTGTATATGGCCTTAGGTCATGAGCAGCAAGAGCTAAAGGCTAGAAATTGGCCTCTTTCGCGCCTCCCGTTAGCGCCTCCGGGGGCGAGGGGCAATAACGGGGCGCTATCGACTTACCGCCCGGGAGTGGAAAGATGAACGACTCCCGCGAAATTCGGTGAGAGATTTCTGGCGCCAGTAAGACTTTGCGCCACGGTCTCCTTCGTCGGAGATCGTGACGTCATCGCCGTGCGCAGCGCCCCAGTAGCGCCCCGGACCCGAACTTCGGTTCCCCCCCCCCCCCTGCAGCATCGCCGGGCGACGACACCAACAGCTGCAGGAGGTGTTGATCGGGAGGCTGGGCGCTTCAGGGGCGAAAGTTAAAGGGGAGGTTGCCGAGGTAAGTACATAAGTTTCTGAAATGGTTTTGCTCAACTTTTTTTGTATGTCCTGGGTCGCGATCGATCAGCCCGGCACTCTGCTGGAGCGCATGGGGCTGATCGAGCCGGATCGCACGGCCCATTGTGCAGCGCTGCACGACTACCGCCCCGCCTGCGTCCTTTAGCACTCCAGGAAGGAAGTGGAGCGTAGCGATTCACTTCCTTCCTGGAGTGCTAAACCTAATTTCGTGAAAGCTGGGACTAATTAGCGCCTGGCACTAAGTTTCCCAGCTTTCAAAAGTTACCGCCCCCCCAATAATGAATTTCTCCCCCGAAAAGCCTTGTGTACGATCTCAGATCATTACCTGCAGTATAAATGTAGCATTATATCTTATACATTGCTGATAACAGCATGGCATAAAGTAGTTCTTACCACACATACATGGGATATAGAATTCATGTAAGAGATTATCAAACCGGAAGAACTTTCTGACAAGCCACTGGCAGTTGAAAGAATACTAAAAAAAAAACTGTTGGCAGCCCACTTTCAGCACCAGCAAGTGCTAGCTGTAACCATAGCAACTCCCACTCTCACTGTGCTGATTCTTTCTCTGTACATTAGAGACGAAACAGACCCCATCACATTCACATTCAACCCACTGAACCACACTAAAGTTGAGTAACAGGAACCTCAACACCATATTTAGTTAGGGCATGCACAGTTCTTTAGTACATACTTTTCTACACACACCTATGAACTGATGACATCTGTACAATATAATAATGACTATACATAAGTATCGCGGTTGTGATATTATTTATTGTACTCTGCACGAGGAAAAGAAATCTGCAAAATATAGATTTCTAACAGAATGTTAACAAACTAGCATTAAACTCAAATGCTTAAGAACATAAGAAATAGGAGCAGGAGTAGGCCATTCGGCCCCTCGCGCCTGCTCCGCCATTCAATATGATCATGGCTGATCTTCTACATCAACTTTACTTTCCCGCATTATCCCCATATCCCTTGATTCCTTTAATACCCAAAAATCTATCGATCTCAGTCCAGAATATACTCAACGACTGAGCATCAACAGTCCTCAGGGGTAGAGAATTCCAAAGATTTACAAACCTCTGAATGAAGAAACCTCTCCTCATCTCAGTCGTAAATGGCCGACCCCTTGAGGAGAAATTCCTGTCACATTAACAGAAGACTGCAGGAGAGCAATTGGATGATGCGATTATGTTATCATACAGGTGGTGTGAGGATGCCACAATTTAATTTAACTGGTTACCCAACCAACTCTTCACGTTGCGGAGATGCCGGTGTTGGACTGGGGTGGACAAAAATGAGAAGTCGCACAACACCAGGTTATAGTCCAACAGTTTTATTTGAAATCACAAGCTTTCGGAGCACTGCTCCTTCGTCAGGAGCAGCGCTCCGAAAGCTCGTGATTTCAAATAAAACTGTTGGACTATAACCTGGTGTTGTGCGACTTCTAACTCTTCACGTGTTCTTGATCAGCTGGTGCAATGCTTTGTGGTGCTCACAGCAACCTATAGTAACAGAGGTCCTTTAGATTCCAATACTGATTACCTAGTAAAGGGGTATTGCCATGCAGGGGTGAGGCGGTGGGGGGAGGGAGTCAGAAGTTGGTTGGTAAAGCAACCGTGAACTTTATTATAACTAGCTGAAGAGTACCACAACAATTTGCATTTATATAGCACCTTTAACGCAGTAAAACATGCCAAGGCACTTCACAGGAGCATAGTCAGACAAATATTGACACCTAGCCAAAGAAGGAGTCATTAGGACAGGTGATCAAAGGCTTGGTCAAAGAAGTAGATTTCAAGGAGCATCTTAAAGGAGGGGAGAGAGGTGGAGTGGCTTATGAGTGCAGGGTTTGAATGAGCAAAGAGTTCAGATTTTGAGGCCTTCTTAGATTTTTGCCATCCTAATTTCTACATATATAGAAATTTATCTATTTTATCCTTTACAGTATTTTCATCATCTTTTATTTCTTTACTTGATCATGCTTTCATTTTTGTTATGAAGAAATATGAAATATTGAGGAAACTCAAAGCCACACAATTACGGCGAATGATTCCTACTTCTACTGATTAATAAATACATATTATGAGACTCTTCACGGTAAGTGCAAATCGTAGAAAATTGACAAATTTGAATGCTTCGCTCATTTCTAATGTTATTGAATGCAAATGTGAATTTTCTAAAAGTTCAATTTCCCAGTACTTGGCAGCCTTCCCTCTTCCTAATCAGGACTAAAATAATAAATCAGAGACTGAGCTGTCTGCACATGCTTCTGTTTATAAGCAAATCTGCAAAGTGTAAATTGTGAAGACCTCCCACCAGTTCACACGTGGGGGAAAACTTGTGTAGTTACTAATCAAGGAAGGCAAACCACAGTAAGACTTCTACCCAGTGTAAAGTTTTAAAAGGAATACTTAATCAAACCTGACGGTTCCTGGTGCCACTGCAGAGAAAGTTTATTAACCACATTCATTTTAGCACATTAAATGTTAATGGGTGATTCACAAAAGGTTGCAAGCAATCAATCGACAGTAATGGGGCACCAGAGAGTGGGGGAAAATATAAACTCTAAGCCATTTTCTACTGAGCCTTAGCCTTCCAGTCAGAACATTATTAAGACCTCTGTAAGTTAATTTGTTCCCTGACATGGGGGAGAGCGATTTTTTTTCCTGGTTTTTAATATTCTTCAATATTACATTTCAGTTTCAGTATCCATGGTGATATGTACTTAATTTCCCCAGATACTCAAACAAGCCACAGCTTTCTTTCAGTTAGAACACAAATATTATAATTCATAACTTTCAACTTAATTAAATATCCTGTTACTGAGTCTCTAAGGCATTTATTAACAATTCTGTGCAATCTCAAAAATTAGGTTTTTTTTTACATATTGGTTTGGAGCTTCTTCTATCTAAAATACCAGATCAAATCATTCAAATCTTGCACCTTTTGTTTTGAGGATATTTCTTGGCTCTGCAAAACGGGTGGCAATTGTTTAGAAACATTCTTTTCTTGATCTATGCTTTGTCGTGCTGCAAAAGACAACCGCATCTTTACTGTACAGTTGCTCTTCAGTGCAACATTTTTGGATCATATACCTCAAGCTGTGATCTAGCACTTATTGCTCGTAGGGGCCTCACTGACAGAAACCCTATGTTGTACATCTCTGTATTGCAGCAGTACTTGTAATGCAACCCAGGACCACCTACAGCCCACCGTGCCCTCAGCAAATCTGCTGCTCCATGTGTCTCTGATACTAGCTGACCAGCTCTGTGCTGTTGGTGGAGCCATGGTATATTTAGAGGGTTAGCTATTGCAGTTGGAATCCTCAGCAAAAAGTCATTGAGTAACCTTGCTTCACAGTACGCATTTTCATATAATTTTATTTTTATTCGTTCATGGGATGTGGGCGTCGCTGGCAAGGCCAGCATTTATTGCCCATCCCTAGTTGCCCTTGAGAAGGTGGTGGTGAGCTGCCTTCTTGAACCGCTGCAGTCCGTGTGGCGAGGGTACTCCCACAGTGCTGTTAAGGAGGGAGTGCCAGGATTTTGACCCAGCGACGATGAAGGATCGGCGATATACTTCCAAGTCAGGATGGTGTGTGTCTTGGAGGGGAACTTGGAGGTGGTGGTGTTCCCATGCGCTTGCTGCCCTTATCCTTCTAGGTGGAAGAGGTCGCAGGTTTGGGAGGTGCTGCCGAAGAAGTCTTGGCGAGTTGCTGCAGTGCATCTTGTAGATGGTGCACACTGCAGCCACGGTGCGCCGGTGGTGGAGGGAGTGAATGTTTAAGGTGGTGGATGGGGTGCCAATCAAGTGGGCTGCTTTGTCTTGGATGGTGTCGAGGTTCTTGAGTGTTGTTGTAGCTGCACTAATCCAGGCAAGTGGAGAGTATTCCATCACACTCCTGGCTTGTGCCTTGTAGATGGTGGAAAGGCTTTGGGGAGTCAGGTGGTGAGACACTCACCGCAGAATACCCAGCCTCTGACCTGTTCTTGTAGCCACAGTATTTATGTGGCTGGTCCAGTTAAGTTTCTGGTCAATGGTGACCCCCAGAATGTTGATGGTGGGGGATTCGGCGATGGTAATGCCGTTGAATGTCAAGGGATGGTGGTTAGACGCTTGCTTGTTGGAGCTAGTCATTGCCTGGCACTTGTGTGGCGCAAATGTTACCTGCCACTTATCAGCCCAAAGACCATTGTAGGAAAAGATTTAGGATAGTTCTTACATCTGCAACTTCTGTACAAGTCTTCCTCACTACAGTTTACCAGCTTTTCTCAATAGTGCATGCATCTTTGTGAACATCATAACCTGAACAAGTTACAGCTTCCCACCATCATCAAGGAATGGAGGAATGAGGTAGCACAGTTCAGAAGTCAAAACTCTGCCGGCGTTGAGCTGTAGTAAAGTCCAAGGGATAAAAATCCGGCTCCGTAACGCCTGGTATTTCAGCAGCACGGATGGCATCTGTGTCCAAAATGGCGTCCACGCTGTGCACGCACACTTCTGGTGTGCGCTGCGCTGGACACCATATTGGTGAAGGCCAAACAAGAGGCGTCCTTTATCCATGTCTGAAGCAGGCAATAGGCCATTTGCATATGCAAATAAGGGGCCTAACACCAGCTTCTGGTCCCTGCTGCAACTTTGGTTTGCCCTGAGGCAGCCAGCGCCAATGCTGATTGCCTCGGGAAAACCAACGCTAAATGCCACGCAAGTGAAAAAAGGTAAGTACTTACCATAATCACCGCCGTCCTGGTCCAGAGATCTCCGACCTCACTCACGACTCCGACCACCAGGTCTCCCGATCTCCTCCCGGCCCTGGCCCTGACCTCCTAGCACCCCCTCCCCCACCGACAGCACTCCCGACCCTCCAACAATACACCCGAGGCCTGCGATCTTCCTACCCGACCTCCGACAGCACTCCGATCAAGGACTCCGAGGCCCATCTGTTCCTCCTCTAGACCCCCGCCATCCAACCCAATCACTCTGTTCTCAGACTGGATGCTGCAGAAACTGACTCTCTGGAATATCTCCTTGGAGACTCTCAACAGAAAGGCAGAGTATTTCCTAAATGGTGAAAGATTGGGGAATGCAGATGCTCAAAGGGTGTCCTTGTACATGAGTCACTGAAAGTGAATGTGCAGGTGCAGCAAGCCATTAGGAAGGCAAATGGTATGCTGGCCTTCATTACAAGAGGATTTGAGTACAGGAGTAAAGAAGTCTTACTCCAATTATATAGGGTCTTGGTGAGACCACACCTGGAGTACTGTGTACAATTTTGGTCGCCTTACCTAAGGAAGGATATACTTGCCATAGAGGGAGTGCAACGAAGGTTCACGAGATTGATTCCTGGGATGGCGGGACTGTCGTATGAGAAGAGATTGAGTAAACTAAACCTGTATTCTCTTGAATTCAGAAGAATGAGAGGGGATCTCATTGAAGCATACAAAATTATTACAAGGTTTGATAGGGTGGATGCTGGGAGAATGTTTGCATTGGCTGGGGAGTCTAGAACCAGGGGCCACAGCCTCAGGATAATGGGTAGGCCATTCAGGACTGAGATGAGAAGAAATTTCTTCACACAGAGGGTGGTGAATCTTTGGAATTCTCTACCCCAGAGGGCTGTGGAGGCTCAGTCATTGGGTATATTCAAAACAGAAGTCGATAGATTTCTGACTAGTAAGGGCATCAAGGGATGTGGCGATAGGGCCGGTGAATGGAATTGAGGCAGAAGATCAGCCATGATCTCATTGAAGGGCCGAATGGCCTACTCCTGCTCCTATTTCTTATGTTCTTATGTTCTTAACCTTCCTAAAAAATTCACCGAAGCTGACGCTCCAATTGCAAACAGCACCACGCAGCCAACTGCAAGACCTTCAGTATTTGAAACTTGGGAAGAGACAGGTCTCAAAGAAATATGGGCTTGGATGAATTCAAAGCACAATAAGGAATGGGAGAGATCATGGCGACAGCACGAAATAACAACAGAGATACTGTAAATAAACCCATTGCCAGACGAGTCCCAGCTGCTGGAAAATACCGAGAGGAAAAAACCTCTTTTAGAAAGTATGGTGAAATGAAAGGAAAAAACAATTCTGTCCATCTTACTCACCCCAAGAAGACAGACTTTTAATTCTGGGATAGCCATAATCAATTTATAAGACTGGTTCACCCAGTTCATGTAATAAAGTGCGCTGTTTATGCACTTATCCCTGAAAATTGGAGCACTCATCTGTGTGGGCTCCCACCACAGCGCCATTTACATTACAATGAGGTCCAAGGCCCAAAATCTGGGGCTCCTCAGACCTCCCCATTTGAGCGCGGGCTGTTAGCACTCTGCGGGTAAGGCGCCCAAAAATGGACGCTTCCGAATTTCTAGGCCGAAGAATTACACCACATGTAAGCTTGAAGCTAATATCTGGAATCCTGAACAAAATAGCCACAAAACTTTTGTGGATCCACACCAAATACTGTTTGAAAACAGACAAATGCCCACACGCCCTAATATGTGATGCAGATGTGGTTTACAAATAGCCCTGCGATATAGCAATTATTTTGAAAGTTGAGTCATTAGGCCTCAATTTTCTCATCGGAGGCACGTTGGAGTCGGGTTGAGTGGTCGGCGCTTCTGGTCCCGCTGCCGGCTTCAGCCGCTCCCAAATCAGGATTTTAATTTAACTGGGCTTATTAAGCCCAACGTGCGTGCTACCCGGCCCAATCAGTGGGTTCGGGTCTGCTGCTTGCCTCTCCTGATGTCCTCCATTCAGCAACTTTTAAGGGGCCCATGTAGCCTTAGCATTTCATTTGGTTTATGCTGCTCCTGAAAACGGGTCCTCTGACAATGACTGCTGCAAGATTGGAGGCTGCTCCTAGATTTGATGATGACTCCCCCCATTCTCTTGTGGAGGGAGTAAGAGGGCGCAGGGATGTTCTGTTCCCTCTCGATGGCCGGAGGAAGCCTCCTCAGCAGACAAAGGCAGCTTGGCTGCAAATTGCTGAGGAGGTAAGCGCAAAGTCCTTGTGCTCACGCACTTGGGTCCAGTGCCGAAAAAGGTACAATGATCTGCTAAGCTCAGCAAAAGTGAGTATCACATCACACTTACCTTCAATCTGCTTCCCATCTCATCTCATCATCAGCACTCTGCATTGTCAACCTACTCCTCCACATCCCAACTTACCCAAACTTCCCTTGCACCCTTACCCATCCCTCTCCCTCTATGTACAGAATCACTTCATCATCTTACTATGCACCCCTCACACTCGCTCTCACTGTTATGCAATGACAACAACTAACAACGCACAGGGAGGCACCTTGGTTTTGGCACCTCACTCCATCTTTGCCTCCCTCTAAGCTTCAATGTTATGTAATCTTTACACTGACTCCATCATTCTCGCTGAAACTCCACTTGTGTCCCTCATTGCAGGAAAAGAGAGCCCACAATAAGAGGGAGAGAGGGAGGACAGGAGGAGGCCCACCATCACTCGCAATTTTAACAAACGCTGAGGAGGCTGCTATCAACATAGTCGGAGGTGCAGAGGATCTGGAAGTGGGGGACGGAGAGACGGGCACACTAGAGCAAGCTGGTGACAGAATAGATTTGCAACCCTCTCATTTATATTTAATGAGTGACTGAAATGGCATCTGATGTTCATACAGATTGATTTCTGATCATCTGCACAATAGGATGTTTCTGGTACCTAAATATCATATGTCTAACTCATGCCTTTACTCCCCCACAGGACCATCAAATGCCCCCCTCCCCACTGTCCAGGAGGAAGAGCCAGACGACTCCTCAGAGGAACCTGGAGCCTCTGAGGGAGCAGCGTCAGCAGAAATGAGCACATCCAGCACCAGCGCAGAAACGCACACCTCAGTGGGTCCTTCGCGACATAGAGTAGTGCTGTCACCTGGTGTATCACAGCTCACAAGTGAGCATCAGCAGATGGTGGAGACAGCGACAGCAGTGGTGAGTCCTCGTCAGAGGTCGCAGGACGCTCCTAGATCTGCTCTGCTGCATGTAGACGCTGTGTCTCTGGGGCCATCCAGAAAGAGAGCAGTGCTGGAACTTCAGGAACAAGTGTAGGAGGCTCTGACAGGGTTTGCAACCACTGTAACTGCGAGTGTGCAGAGAATGGAGGAGTCCATGTCAAACATGAGCAATGCGGTGGTGCACGCAATGGCGAATGTAGGTGCCGCCATGGAAAGGATGGCAACCTCATGGAGGACATAAATCGCCAGACTCAAATGAGCATGGTGACTCTTCTAAATAGATGATCTGATATGGAGGATAGATGGTTATCCATTGAGGAGAGGAACCAGAGGTACATGGATGTCCCCGTTATGAGGATTACCAGTACAGAGACGGGTCCTCATGGCCCCACTGATGTGCAGCAAGGTGCTCTCCAGCCACTTGCTAGCAGTGAAGTGCGGGTGACCCATGAGAGGGATGTTGGTGGCAGACAACCAGGAAGTGTGGGCTCCTCTCCAAGCGCTCACACTCCCATGCCACAGCGGAGCCCTCGGTCAGAGCGCCAGGTTCCTCACCGAACTGAGATGGCCGTCTCTGCCCCTGCA
Organism: Squalus acanthias; assembly: GCA_030390025.1. Classification (NCBI taxonomy): domain Eukaryota; kingdom Metazoa; phylum Chordata; class Chondrichthyes; order Squaliformes; family Squalidae; genus Squalus; species Squalus acanthias. Next base: position 11,817,725 of record CM059441.1, on the reverse strand, counting down.
CAGCCGCAGGAGGAGTAGACTGTGGAGGAGCCCTCCCAGGCTCTTAAACCCATAGGATGCCCACCAAAGGCGCCAAAACAGGCGCAGCATCAAAGTGAGCAATGTGCCTCTACATCTGCTGAAGCCACAGGGGAAGAACCACGTAGAAGCACGCATAAGAGAAAGTTAACACACAAATAGTCACAAGGGTAGTCACTTGGGTGTTTCCATCTGATGCAAATGTTTGTCAACGTGATTATAAATGTATTAAAGAAAAGCGATGGCAAAGATTCAAAGAGTTGGCCTATGTGTGCTCAGAAATGGAAGTGTCACAGTGAGGGGTTAGGGCGTCTTTCATCTATAATAATGGTGGTGAGAGTGATAGAAAACCACAGTTTATTGCACAGATGCTGTATGGTGTGTTAAGAAGGTTGGCCAGACATTCATTTCCATGTACCAGCCATGTGTGTTTGAAGCGTCACATCACGCGAATCTGGCATGGATGAGTGCATTCCTTGACTCACGGCCACCAATGTGCTCGTGTGCTGGTGGAATTGGTACATCCGCCCCCACAAGGCGTCCCTCATCTGCCACTCCTCCTCCTCCTTCTCCTCCTCCTCCTCTTCCGAGGAGGCTGTGCGCTGAGCCACTTGTTCCTCAGGCAGCTGCAAGCCACGATGCTGTGCGATGTTTTGCAGTGCACAGCAAACCACGATGATTCTGGAGACCCTGGCTGCTGAGTACTGAAGGGGTCCACCTGATCTGTCAAGGCATCTGAATCGCATTTTGAGCAAGCCGATGGTTTGCTTTATGATGCTTCTGGTGGAAATGTGGCTCACATTGTAGCACTCCTCAGCTTCATTTGATGGCCTCCTCATCGGTGTCATTAGCCATGTCTTCAGGGGCTAGCCCTGGTCACCAAGTAGCCATCCGGAAAGTTGTCTTGGTGGATTGAAGAGCTGAGGCACAGTAGACTGCCGCAGGATGAATGAGTCATGGAAACTGCTAGGGAACTTGGCGCAAACATGCATAATGTTCTTCCTGTGGTTGCACAGCAGCTGGCCGTTAAGGGAATGGAAGCCCTTGCGGTTGACAAATACAGCTGGGTTGTGATGGGGTGCTCTAATGGCCACATGTGTGCAGTCTATGACGCCCTGCACCCTTGGGAAGCCTGCCATATTTGCAAAGCCAGCCGTGCGCGCGGTTACACTTGCTTCATCCGTGGAGAAGTGGATGTAATTGTGCGCCTTTGCAAAGAGGGCAATGGTAACCAGCGTGATACAAGTGTGTGGGGCCGACTGGGTGATGCCGCTAATGTCTGCTGATGATCCCTGGAAGGACCCTGAAGCAAAGAATTTGAGTGCGGTAGTGACTTTGACAGCGACTGATAAGGAGTGTCCACACGCTCCTCTGGGCTCCAGGTCTTGGTGCAGCATTGTGCAGATGTCAGCGACTACCTCTCGCAAATGTCTCAGCCTCCTTTGGCAGTGCAGCTCGCTCATGTTGAGGAAGCTTACCCTTGGCCTGTAAACCCTGTGTTGGGGGTATCTCCTGCGGTGAGGTGTAGCCCTGCGCTGACGGCCTCTGCCCGGTGCAGCAGCAGATGGATGAGGAGAAGCTTGGCGCTCCTATTGTTGCTGCAGCTGTGGTGGACGGTTCTGCTGCTGCCATGGCTGCTCTTCCTCCGATTCTGAAGACCAGGATGAGAGGGTATAAATGGTTCCCATGCCACTGGTATATTTCTCAGTTGAGGAAGAGATGTTATAAGCGCTCAATCAATGTGACCAGAGGGTCTTCCAAGGAGGTCGCAGTGCATATGGATCTCAGCTTAAACACTCACAAGCTCAAAAGACCTGCGTGTTCCAAAACCTCAAAGCACAAAGTTCTGTCATCTGAAAGTCATTCATGCTGCACCTCTGCTTTTATGCTGCAGGAGCAGCTGTCAACAATTCACCCACAATCAGCTGGCGTGTTTGTCGTACGACGGGCAACACGCTGAAAATTTCTTCAAATGGGAAGAGCCAATTAAAAAGGCCTTATCTCGGCAGTTAACAAGCTGTTAACTGCTTTAAGTGCCTCTCCCGTCGTTTGGTGTCGGGTCTGATTGGGACTCGCAGATCCGACACTTTGCAAAGTTGTGTGGAAGCGGGATGGAGGCGGGTTAGCAACCCGCGTCAATCAATTTGATTTTTACTCCCGACCCGCCTCCAAACCCGCCCTCTGAGCGCCGGCAAATTCGTGGCCTTAGTGTCAGAAATAAAAGTTCGTACCTTAGACTGTATGAAACCTCTTCGCCTGGAATGTCCACAGGGGTTGTCCAGCAAGGAGTTCAGTGGAACCCTTGGAGAAATGGCATCAATGTCTAAAAACAGCTATTTGCATTGTTTCTCCAGGGTTTCCACTGATGATCTGCTGATGTTATGGTGAGAATCGAAGAAAACCCGCAGAAATTTAGCTTAGAAAGGTAACAGATTTTAAAAGTTGTATCTGCTACGGTTCTGAACTGGCAGCTCTACAGTAAAGTTGTAGGGGGCGATTTTTCCCAGATACTTTACGTGCTAAAGAGCCTCTGAGGTGACCAAGATGGCGTCTTAAGCTGCAATGCTGTCTTAGCCCACGTATAGCGCATGATGCTGTCTTGGTGAAGGAGTTGAAGCGGCTGCTAGGAACGGCCACCCGAAGGATTGTTAAGGGGCTGATTGACAATTAAATTGCCGGCTAACGCTCATTAAAGAGGCTGCATGGTACTTTAATGGATAGCGCTTGACCGAACGCCCTCTCCTAACAGCGACCAGCTGATTGAGAGTAAACAAGTCATTGCTGAGGATTTCGAGCACTACTTACAGGCGGATCACATTTACTGTTCACTTGCTGCTGGAGGTTTGACGAGTACTTTTGAAACGCATCGGGAGACTTTCTGGGACACTATGGGGGGAATTTTTCGGGAGGTCAGCGGGCGGGTTTGGCGGCGGGTCGGGTGGGAAAACTTTTATTTTGCCAGCGGGTTGGGATCCCGCTGTCAAGCCGCCGCCACGTAACTTTCCCAGATGTCGGGTCTGTCAACGCTGAACAGACCTGACACGCAGCATCGGGTGAGGCAATTTAGGTCATTATGACCTTGTTAAGAGCCACTTAATAAGTATTTTGAGCTCACCTTTAAATTTTACGGGGTAGAGAATTCCAAAGATTCACCACCCTCTGAGTGAAGAAATTTCTCCTCATCTCAGTCCTAAATGGTCGACCCCTTATTCTGAGACTGTGACCCTTGGTTCTAGACTCCCCAGCCAGGAGAAACATGCTCCCTGCATCAAGTCTTGTAAGAATTTTGTATGTTTCAATGCGATCACCTCTCATTCTTCTAAACTCTAGAGAATATAGACCTAGTCTACTCAGTCTGTCCTCATAGACAACCCCTCCCATCCCAGGAACCAGGCTGGTGAACCTTTGTTGCACTCCCACTATTACAAGTATATCCTTCCTTAGGTAAGGAGACCAAAACTGTACACAATACTCCAGAGGTGTGGTCTCACCAGGGCCCTATATAATTGCAGTAAGACGTCTTTACTCTTATACTCAAATCCTCTTGTAATAAAGGCCAACATACCATTTGCTTTCCTAATTGCTTGCTGTACCTGCATGTTAACTTTCAGTGATTCGTGTACAAGGAAACCCAGGTCCCTCTGAACACCAACATTTCCCAATCTCTCACCATTTAAAAAATACTCTGCTTTTCTGTTTTTCCTACCAAAGTGGATAACTTCACATTTCTCCACATTATATTCCATTTGCCATGTTGTTGCCCACTCACCTTAGCCTGTCTATATCCCCTTGAAGCCTCCTTGCATCCTCCTCACAACTTACATTCCTACCCAGCTTTGTATCATCAGCAAACTTGGATATATTACATTTGGTCCCCTCATCCAAATCATTGATGTAGATTGTGAATAGCTGAGGCCCAAGTACTGATCCTTGCGGTACCCCACTAGTTACAGCCTGCATCCTGAAAATGACCCATTTATTCCTACTCTCTGTTTCTTGTCCATTAACCAATCCTCAATCCAAGCGATTATATTACACCCAATCCCATGAGCCCTAATTTTGTTCATTAACCTCTTGCGTGACACCTTATCGAATGCCTTCTGAAAATCCAATTACACCCCATCCACTGGTTCCCCCTTATCTACTCTGCTAGTTACAACCTCAAAAAACTCTAACAGATTCGTCAAACACAATTTTCCTTTCATAAATCCGTGTTGACTCTGCCCAATCCTATTATTATTTTCTAAGTGCCCTGGTACCACATCCTTAATAATAGATTCTAGCATTTTCCCTACAACTGATGTCAGGCTAACTGGTCTCTGAGTTCCCCGTTTTCTCTCTCCCTCCTTTCTTAAATAGTGGGGTTACATTTGCTACCTTCCAATCTGCGGGAACCGTTCTAGAATCTATGAAATTTTGGAAAATGACAACCAATGCATCCACTATCTCTATAGCCACCTCTTCCAAAACCCTAGGATGTAGGCCATCAAGTCCAGGGGATTTATTGGCTTTCAGTCCCATTAATTTCTCCAGTACTACTTTTTTACTAATACTAATTTCTTTCAGTTCCTCATTCTCGCTAGACCCTTGGTTCTCCACTATTTCCGGGAAGTTTTTTGCGTCTTCTTCCGTGAAGACAGACACAAAGTATTTGTTTAATTTCTTTGCCATTTCCTTATTCCCCATTATAATTTCTCCTGTCTCAGCCTGTAAAGGACCCACATTTACTTTTGCTAATCTTTTCCTTTTTACATACCTATAGAAGCTTTTACAATCTGTTTTTAAGACCTCCGCTAGTTTACTCTCATATTCTATTTTCCCTTTCTTTATCAATTTCTTGGTCCTCCTTTGTTGAATTCTAAAATCCTCCCAATCCTCAGGCTTACTACTCTTTTCGTCAACATTATAAGCCGCTTCCTTTGATCTAATACCATCTTTAACTTCTCTTGTTAGCCACGGTTGGACCACTTTTCCTGTGGGGTTTTTGTGCCTTAAAGGAATGTATATTTGTTGTAAATTATGTATTAATTCTTTAAATGCTAGCCATTGCTCGTCCACTGTCATACCTTTTAATGTAGTTTCCCAATGTACCTTAGCCAACTCGCCCCTCATACCTATGTAGTTTGCTTTGTTTAGATTTAAGACCCTAGTTTTGAATTTAACTAAGTCACTTTCAAACTCAATATGAAATGCTATCATATTATGGTCACTCTTCCCTAAAGGCCCCTTTACTACAAGGTTATTAATTCACCCTTTCTCGTTGCACAATACTAGATCTAAAATAACCTGTTCCCTAGTTGGTTCCTCAACATACTGATCTAGAAAACTATCTTGCATACATTCTATGAATTCATCCTCCACACTATTACTGCAAATTTGGTTTGCCCAGTCTATATGTAGATTAAAGTTCCCCATGATTACTGTATTACCCTTGTTACATGCACCTCTAATTTCCTGATTTATACACTGCCCTACATTAAAACTATTGTTTGGGGGCCTATAAACAACTCCCACCAATGTTTTCTGCCCCTTGCTGTTTCTTAGCTCCACCCAAACGGATTCTACTTCTTGATTTTCGGAGTTGAGACCCTTTCTCTTAACTGTCTTTATCCTATCCTTTATTATCAGGGCTACCCCTCCTCCTTTTCCATTTTGCATATCCCTTCTAAAAGTTATGTATCCTGGAATATTTAGTTCCAAACCTTGGCCACTTTGCAACCACGTCTCCGTTATGGCTATTAGATCAAACCTGTTAATTTCTATCTGCGCTATTAATTCATCTATTTTGTTGCGAATGCTTCGCGCATTCAGATATAGTGCCTTTAGCTTTGACTTATTTCTCTTTGTCCCTGATGTCACCTTAGTCACTGATGCCTTATTACCTTTGTTACTCTCTCTGCCCCTTCCTGACCTACTCTGCTTATTTTTGCTCAAAACTCTACTCTGCTCTCGAGCCTTGACATTTCTCTCGCTGCTTTTAAATTTACTCTTTCCTGAATCCTCCCGCCCCCCCCTTCATTAGTTTAAAGCCCGGTCTACTGCCCTAGTTATTCGGTTCACCAAGACACTGGTCCCAGCCCGGTTTAAGTGGAGACGTCCCAATGGAACAGCTCCCTCTTTCCCCAGTACTGGTGCCAATGCCCCATCAAGTGATGTCATCAGACCCGCTTCCTTCAATTGGCCGGGAAACTTGCTGGGCGGGCTTAACAAGCCCAATCAATGTAAAATCACTTTGGACAGCGGGCTGGAGCCAGCAGCGAGGCCGGGACCCGCCACCGACCCCGGCCGCACCGATATCAACATTTATTCTGGAAATTCTCTGAGGATTTCACCGAAAAAGTGTAAGTGCTGTGCTACTCTACCTTATTGGGAACCTTACAGGAATCACCGGGAGAAAGGGACTGCTTGGTCATCGGCATCTTGCTAGGGGTCCCCCTTGGTCTGCAGGAGGAATGGGAAAAGGCCATGAGGCCAGACGGAGCAGCACCAGCTGCTGCAGGAGAGAGGGACAGGAGGGCGAGGAGGACTATTTCACCCTGCGGGTACAGGACATCCCTCCTCCTCTGGACCCCCTCCACCAGGACCTCCAGCGCTGTGTCCGAGACCCTGTGCACCAATCACTCGGTCCCTGAGCCATCCTGAAGCATGCTGCTGTGGGTCAGCCAGAGCACTCCACACCTTCAGTGGACGTGGGTGCGAGGAGCCCACTTATACTGCTCCACAAAAATTGCGTCTAATCAGCGCTTGAGTGCTAAACCTGCAGGTGTCTGTTTTCGCGCCTCCAGGCAAAGTTCAAATTATGGTAATCAGCAATTAGGACCAAAATCGCATGTTCAAACCAAACTTTCAAACAGGCTAGTCTTATTAGCACAGCGCCCATTTAGTGCCTGTTTTCACCCTTTCACCAGAATAACCCCCATACTCTTCTGATACTTTTTAGTACAGGCCAGCTTCTTTTTTTTTCACAAGATTTGCTGAATTGAACCCACGTTGTTACATTCTTAGAGAAAGTGACAGAATAACATGGAAAAGAAGTGGAAAACAATTAATTCAGCTCCGAAATGACTGACTCTGAGGATGGAAGCAATTGCAAGGTACTGACACATTCTCCATTAGTCATTTTGCGGAAGATAATTTGGATCGTCAGCCTTATGCTGATGCACACTGTCGGTATGAGCTGCAGGTATTACAAACTGGAAAACCTGTTTTTGTGATGAAACAAAGAACTAAATGTATGGGAAACAGAGAAGACATCTTTTCATTACTAGTATTTCAATTATAAAGTGTAGACTGGAGTACCCTTTAAATCTGAGGACAAAAATAGGGCAACCAAGGTGAATGTATAACAACAGGAAGGACTAACAGTAAAACGGTTTCCGTATCAGACCAAAAACTATTAAAAAGAACTGAACCTTTTTAATTAAAAAATGACAATTACCCTTAAAGAACATTGAAATGTATAACAATATGCCGAGTGTACAACACATTGTGTGAGGGAGAACCAGCTGCAGCAGCCTGAAGGGGTCCATTCTGCAGAGTTAAAAGATAAATCTCCCTCAGTTAAAGTAATAGACTTGCTGAAGATTACTTGCCATTACAGTGAACAGAAATAGTGCTGAGTTTTTGGAAATTGGTGCAATCATATTTTTCTATGCATTCTCCCGTACATCGTAAACTCAGCGTACACGCTCATTGCCCTCTCTGCATCTTCACTGTGTTGAAATCAATCATCACACCATCTCTAACTCTAACTCATTATTCCCCAGGATCTCAGAAATGTAGAACTCCTCATCTACAACAACAACTTGCATTTATACAGCATCTTTAACAAAGGGAAACGGTCCTCGGTACTTCACAGAGACTTCACGATGAAAAAATGTTTAATTCGACACCGAGCCGAAGATGGAGATATTAGATGGGGTGAAGGGAGAAACAGAGAGGTCTTGGGGTTGTAGCACTGGAGGAGGTTACAGAGGTAGGGGAGAGGAAAAGCCATGAGCAGATTTAAACATGAAGATGAGAATTTCAAATTTGAGGCACGGGGTTACTGGGAGCCATGGTCAGCAAAAACAAGGGTGATGGGCTAGTGGGTGTAGAGTAGGATTAGCCAACAAGGGTTTGGATGAGCTGAAGTTTACAGAGGATGGAAAATGGGAGGCCGGCCAGGAGAGTATGTCGAGTCTGGAGGTAACAAAGATAGGAGGGAGGATTTCAGTTTCAGAAGTAGGGGCAGAAGTAGGAGATTGAAATAGGCGGTCTTTGTGATGGAGAGGATATGAGGTTGAAAGCTTGGGGTCGAATAAGATGCCATGGTTGTGATCAGTCTGGTTTAGACTGAGACAGTGGCTGGGGAGGGGGATGGAGTCAGTGACCAGGGTGCAGAATTTGTGGTGGGGGTTGAAAATGATGGCTTTGGTCTTTGCGGAAGACAGCATATGGTGTATATTAGGTATAAATCTGCTTCCTGCTGCTCTTACCATGGATCAAAACACCTTCTCAACCAGGGATGTTGCATTGCACAGAGACACAATTGGAAAGGAAGAGAAAAATAACTTAGAAAGAGAGAATACTATCACTGCAAAGAGTAAATCTATTTAAAATCACACACACTTAAGCAGGAGGAAAAGTTAGAATTTAAGAAGGGATTGAGTAAAGATTCAATTATTACATATGATTAATAAAACCTAATTTAAAGCAAAATTATACAGTGGTACTTACAGCAGAATTTTATCTTATCAAAATTAGTTCTATTATATCGAATCCATGAACAGTTTATCAGGTCAGAAACAAACAGAAAACACAAATAGGTGCTTTAAGTAGATTACAAGATAGGAGAAATGGAAAAGGCCAGCACTCCCAATATCCATCTCATCATTAACTTGTATCTGTGTCACTTATAAGTTGTCAAATCTTATATGTCACGGTGATCCATTTTTCAACACATCACTCTTCTCTGCTCTGTATCTCCTAAGTCTGTCCCACAACTGAAGCAAAGAAACTTTATGGGCACTGCTGTGCAAAGCAAATCTGGTCTTACTGTCGTGTCCCAAGCCAAATTGAGCCCCATGCAGTTTTGACATGGATAGCATGGCAAGCTATTTATTATAACCACTGAAAAACTACTCAGCAACATTCAAACCGCAGTCCAGTATTGTCTTCCCGTGGAATTATGGTTGTTTTATTCCAATTAGCTCAAAGCTGCCAAAATCAATGGCACTGGCACATAGTGTGTTGCAGAATAGTGCACTGGATAAGCTTCACAATGAAATGTTCGGCAAGTCACTGAATTATATAATGGCAAGCCACTGAATGTCATTCTGTCAGATAAATTGATGAATGGAATAGTGGCTTGTTTACTGAATAGATTGCTGGGTACGCTGGTGAATATTACTGGATGTTTTATAGATTTCCGTACTGATTAACTTGCCGAGTTGTGTCTTGGGTCCATTTCTAAATGGTACTGAATGGCATGAGTTCCTAAATAGAATGCTGGATAATTTACAGAGCAGAATTCTGGATGAGTTATAGAATGCGGTGTTGAAGTTGTGAAATAGGACGTGTGTCACAGCATGATAACTTGTTTTGTGATTCAATTGGTTATGGCTATACTGTGTGTGTATATATATATATATATATATATGTATGAGTGACATACTCAGTAGAGAGAGACCTGGCACAAGAGAAAATGAGCAGCTCTAGGAAATACACAGCCAATGTCTGATTCAATCTCACTTCATGTTTGAACAAAGCTTTGTAATTTAACCTTCATGAATATCACTGCACGGAGAAAGGAAATTGAAGCGTTGAGCCTCAACTCAAAAATATAATTTCAGTGCATTTCTAAACTTTTTGGTGTCTTGGAATATGAAGCTAACAAAATAAGCATGTTGCCAGTTTTATCCCCATCTCTCCTGAAAGCAGTGATTTCTCTTTTTTTTCAAACATCCAGTTTCATGTCTGAGCCTCGTCAGTGAATATTGGCAGACAAGGGTGAACGAGGATTCACAGCTGAAACATTTCTATCTTCATCCAACACCCAAACCTTACAGGAAAGGTGTTTGGACAGCAAAGGGGGTACGGTGGCATAGTGGTTATGTTACTGGACTAGTAATCTAGAGGCCTGGACTAATCCTGAGACGTGAGTTCAAATTCCCTCCATGGCAGCTGGGGGAATTTAAATTCAGTTAATTAAATAAATTTGGAATTAAAAAGCTAGTATCAGTAATGCTGACCATGAAACTACTGGTTCACTGATGTCCTTTAGGGAAGGAAATCTGCTGTCCTTACCCGGTCTGGCCTATATGTGACTCCAGACCCACAGCAATGTGGTTGACTCTTAACTGCCCTCTGAAATAGCCTAGCAAACCATTCAGTTGTAACAAAGCGCTACTACAAAGTCAGCACTATGGGAGTACCTTTGCCACACAGACTGCAGAAGGCAGCTCACCATTACCTTCTCAAGGGCAATTAGGGATGGGCATTAAATGCTGGCATGCCAGCGATACCCACATCTTGTGAATGAATAAATAAAATTAAAATCTGCCACACCACTTTACTACACATTTAAGCAAGACAATGCAATCAAATAAATACTGTATTCCATAAGTTACCCTATTGGAGAAACACAGTTAGAAAGTAGAAGATACCCATAATATACTTTCAGAAAGCACAAAAGGATCAAATACACCAAACACGAGTACACCATACTGGAAGGCGGTAATAGAATTTGGGTTCACTGGTCCTCTGATGTGTTGTGAGAGTTTAATTGGGATGGAACATAAAAAGGTATTGGGGCAAAATGCTATTGTTTTGATGGGTCCCGATGGAAGGCTGAGGGCAATGGCAGTAATAATATTTATGGTTCGGGTATGGGATGCATGCATGATGATTGTTAGGCATTGAATGTTACAAACACTTAAGGTGTCATCTATTATAGCTTGCCTCAAGATGTGCTTGGACATATCCAGGTTTGATTGCTTGGCCTATATACATAGGTGCTGGCAAATCTTTCCATGTTCTAATAACCATCTGTGTAAAAACAACTCTTCAAACCTCACTTTATTCTTCTGGGGATAACACTTCATACTGATTTGCAAGCCATCTTTCACTACTTACTCGCTCAAAACCTTTTATTATTTTGAAAAGCTCTATTAGATGCCACCTCCCACCCCTTAACCTTTCCTATTCCAGTGGGAAAAAAATCTTTCAAGCCTTTCTTCATAACAAGCACTCATATCCCTGACATGATTCTAGTGAATCTTTATAGTACATAGAATGATACAGCACAGAAGGAGGCCATTCGGCCCATCGTGCCTGTGCTGGCTTGCCTATCAGCAACACATATCAGAAAATCATGAACATGCTGCTCACGATTTCCTGGCATGCATTGCCAGTGGGCAGAGTTCCCTGCAGTCAGTGCATACTTGCGAAATTACTCCCAATATCTCTTCTATAACTCAGAAGCTCATGAAATACTTCTAATTCAATGTCACTTTCTTGCTTTTATATTCAATGCCCCTATGTAAAAAAAAAACAGAATCCCTTTTATCTTTATTGTTGTCTTTTCTATTTGCACTCTATGCAGATCTATATAGGTGCACCCCAAGATCTCTCTGTTCCCCCACTTTGTTAAGAACCTTAGGCCAGGAATTTCCTCAGAGCTGCTCTTGCTCAGCCACCATAATTTTGCCGGAGGTACGGCAGAAACACCATTTGTACACTTAATCAGGGTTTGCGTCGTATTTCCAGTGAAGTTACATCGGCAGGAAATCTGAGGAAATTCCTGGCCCTACAGTTTAGGGTTTATTTCCGTTCACTGTTCTTTTGTATTACTATTTCTCAGCACTAAATTGCATTTGCCATCTATTTGCCCACTCTGCTAATCTGTCTGTGCCCTCCTGTAATCTCCTGAATTATTCGTCTCAGTTTGAAATGCCTATTAATTTGGTCTCATCAACAAACGTTGATATCATTCCTCGTGTGCAAATCACTTACATAAATTAAAACGTTTGCAGTCTAAGAATTAAGACAAGCTGCCCAGAAAAACTCCCTTCAATGGTTCAGTTCTGGAACAATAGCCTTCTCATTCTTTTCAGACGAATTTGTAAATAAATAATTTAAAGGTTTTAAAATTGTATAAGGTGGGGTGATTTTTTTGTGCTCATCAAGATGACAGTGTCAGTGCCGCAGAATGAAATATATTTGCACTTGTGACATTCAGTATTAGCATCAAGTATTCTCAACTTAGGCCATATGTAATATAAAACTACACTGACTTATGTCCAATTGCCCCAGTTTGTATTTCCCAGCTAATATAAAGAGGACACTTGTATTTTTTCTGGGCTGGATTTGAACCCGGATATGAAAGGACAATATTCTAACCCACAATATTTCTTAGATTAAATCTTTGTTTTACAGCTTTCAAGAATTCCCAACTGGTATAGCTAACAGTATCTTTCTAAAATCAATAAACATGTCTCTCAGTTTTTGTGGAGAAACAAAATTCCCTTATTAAGTAAACTTAATGGCCCGGAATTTGCGGTTTTAATGAGGCCGAAACGCTCGCCATCATTACTGTGTAAAACTGACGGCAACTTCTGGCATCTGCACTTGCGCAGTTAAACGCTGAAATCCGGAGGTTGCGGTCAGCGATACGTTGCTCCTCCACAGTTTGGATTCTACGAAGAATCATTGGCCGGAATATTTACCTGTAGACCCACTGGGAGCAGGGGTGTCCAGTAGCGCACAGGAAAGCCGGAAATCTGGGTTTCCCTGCTCGCTGTGGAGATTTAACTGACATCATTGACAGGCTCCCCACCCAGAAGTCAGCCTGATTGACAGGCTTGGCTTCTAGTCGGATGGGGAGCGCTCTAGAGGAGGCCGCAGGACCAGGTAGGTCCGATCCCCGACCCGGGGGGTTCCGATCCCCGAACCCAGTGGTGGGTCCTATCCCGGGGAGGTCCGATCCCCGACCCTGGGGGGGTCCAATTCCTGACCCCGTGGCGGTCCGATCCCGACCCTGGGAGGTCCGATCCGGGGGCGGGGGGGGGGGAGGGGGTGGGGCTGATGGTGAAGGAGCTTGGGCGGGCCGGGAGGAAGCACTCCTGCTCCTCCTGGCCCACAAGGCAGTCCTCGCAGCTGCCAGGATTCCCGAGGCCCAGGAACCCTGGCCGACCACAGTAAAACTTGACCGTAAAATCCGGGCCAATACTACTTTTGGAAGATGTGGAATGTGCTGCTTTCAATTTACACCTGCATTTGCTGGATTAGAAAACAGTGTTAGATTCTATTTAGTCTACTTTATGTATAAGATCATCTGTTGCCTAAACCTGAGGGGAAGTGTTGCTGTCCCTCCCTCTGGCTCATATACTTCATATACTGAACACTTCAGGGTTGGTTTTGAAGCATCGATGACCCAACTGGTCTTTACCTGTCCGCTATTTTCATATGTATTGTAGTGCACTGCTGTACTCTCATGTTGCACCATGGTCTGGCAGGATACATTCAGATAGATCCTTCCTTGGGTAAATTCCTGATATTGACCTAAGCATCAGGAAGGTAGAAGGGAGTTTAGTTTTCTTCACAGAAGCAGGGGAAAAAAAATAAGGGACTGATCTAACTTATCTAACTGGCAAAGTCCTGAGAGAAGGTAACATGCCTGTTTTCTTAGATGGAAAATGTCATGATCCTATTCATAAGGTTCATTGCATTGTGAAATTCAACTCTATTTTTCATGAACAATTTTAGTTAATTGTGAGCGACACCCCTCTATTTTGTTCCGTCTGGATCAAAGGGAAGAGAAACATCTACCCCAGACTGGAAGCATTCTTCAGATTTCTTCTTGCGATCCCATTATATGGGTCAGCGGCATACGGAGGGCTCTGTGTGTTGCTTCTCATGTAAAACCCTTTCTTCATAGACATGTGATAGAAGAGTACTAGAATCATTAAGGATTTGAGATCTTTATCATTTTGGAAACTGCTTTAAATTACTGGTGAAAAATCAAGCATTCTGTTACTGTACTCATTCCACTGATCCATTTTGCTTCTGTTATTTCTTTTCTTAATAAAATCTAGCCAGTAATATGATGAAACCTTGAAAACGTTATTTCCTGCTGGTTTCAGAGAGGTCAAGAGTTACAGATGTAAACCATACTGTTTCAAATGTATGCATCCCTGGTGTTGTTGTTTTCAAATGTTCACATTTTGTATCACTGTTGTTTGCATCGGGTGTGCTATGTCCTACATACTGTGAAGAAGGTCAAGTTTTGGTTCATAACAAGCACTTGCTTGCCTACAGAAGCTGACTTTTGAGTGGAGCACGAGTGAAAGAAAGCCCAAATTATAACTGTAACATCCGGCCTTCTCGGCTAAGGAATTAGCGCAGGCAGATCTAAATGGAGAGAGATTTATTGAAGTAGTGGCGGAAAGCAACAGGGAGAACTGCAGTGAACACTTCCCTTCATTAATAAATGCAGTCTCGATAATGAATCAACACTCATTAGATCCAACTTTATTTCTCATTTTTTTTCACCCTTGATAAATTTATTTCTCTATCTCCCTTTTGGTCTGTGCCATGTCTGATTCCCAGACTGAGATTATACGCACACGACTTGCTTCTAGGCCTCTGTGAATTGTGCCTCGGAAATGTCAGCAGTAAGAGCTTCATGGAAATGACCGGGGATGACTTGCTGTGCCGTTTTCCTGCCTTTCTGCCGCGGCGGTGCCTTACTCCCACCGGAAATATTCCCGTGTCAGCTCAGCTGAGACTGGGAATCACAGAGATGAATTGCATCCTGCCGCTCGGTGACACGATGCAGTACGACGCCAATGTGCCATTGGGCCATCATATTTCATTCTTTAACTTAGCTACAGATAATATTAATATTAATTAATTGCAATCCACCAGGGAAAAGGACCTGATTATTACAGTCAGGCCGAAGCTTGAGAGAACATCCACCTTGACATCTGTAAAATCTCACCTTGCAATCAATTCAAATAAATTCAATTTATATTATTACACAGATGCCATTAAATAGTAATTATGAAAAAAAATCTTCAACTCAAAAGCAATTTAAATTGCCATTGGTAATGCGGAATAGCTACTTAACTGTACTTATTTTTGCTCTGCTCACATATTATTTCTATTCTATACAATTATTAAATCAGTTAGGCATCTTCATTTGGATAGGAATCCAGCAGTGTTTATATTCGAGGTCTCCAATGATCTTCCTTTTGAAAATCACATGTTAAAACATTTACACATGTACTAAGAAATGGGTGTTTACCGTATGGAAGTCTGGAGACATATCTTAGTCTGCTCAATAGATTAACAACACCAACTTGTATTTATATAGCGCCTTTAACGTAGTAAAATGACCCAAGGCACTTCACAGGAGCGTTATCAAACAACATTTGACACCGAGCCACATAAGGAGAAATTAAGGCAGAAAAGAGGTAGGTTTTAAGGAGCATCTTAAAGGAGGAAAGAGAGGTAGAGAGGCAATGAGGTTTAGGGAGGGAATCCCAGAGCTTAGGGCTTTGGCAGCTGAAGGCACGGCCACCAATGGTTGAGCGATTATAATCAGGGATGCTCAAGAGGCCAGAATTAGAGGAGTGCAGATATCTCGGGGGGTTGTGGGGCTGGAGGAGATTACAGAGATAGGGAGGAGCGAGGCCATTGGAGGGATTTGAAAACAAGGATGAGAATTTTAAAATCGAGGCATTGCTTAACCGGGAGCCAATGTAAGTCAGCGAGCACAGGGGTGATGGGCGAACGGGACTTGGTGCGAGTTAGGACACGGGCAGTAGAGTTTCGGATGACCTCAAGTTTACGTAGGGTAGAATGTGGGAGGCCAGCCAGGAGTGTGTTGGAATAGTCAAGTCTAGAGGTAACAAAGGCATGGATGAGGGTTTCAGCAGCGGATGAGCTGAGGCAAGGGCGGAGTCAGGTGACTTTACAGAGGTGGAAATAGGCGATCTCAGTTATGGCGCGGATATGTGGTTGGAAGTTCATTTCAGGGTCAAATATGACACCAAGGTTACGAACAGTCTGGCTCAGCTTTAGACATGCTAGGGAGAGGGATGGAGTCAGTGGCTAGGGAATGGAGTTTGTGGCGGGGACAGAAGACAATTGGACAAATTTATTTGTACAAACTATGGGCGCGATCTTGCCAGCCCTGGGGAGGCGGGTTTGGAGGCGGGACTGCTGGGAAAATGGTAGAATCTGGGGGCGAGTGCCCAACCCGCCCCCAACCCGCCTCCGTGCCATCTTCCCAGGAGGTGGGTAGCCGACCCGCGCCAGGTCCCGTCTCCTGGAGGCGGGAAGGGGATTACAGCCACTTAACTGCCTGTTAACAGGTAGTTAACAGGCAGATAAGAGGATTATCCCCATTTTACCCACACAAGTGCGGGCTTCCCGACGGCTGCGAACCCCGCCAGGGTCAGCGAGGCGAGCAGTGGGTCTGCGGGGGTCGGCGGGGTGCAAAAGTGCGCTGTGAAGGTAAGTGATGGGTGCAAGTGTGGAGAGGTAAGTATGTGAGGTGAATGGAAAGTGATAGAAAATGTTTACTTACCTTTGTTTCTTCCTGCAGGCTTCAATCGTTGGGGATGCGGAGAGTCTCGCATCTCACCGGCAGAGATGACAGATGTCTGCTGCATTCTCCAATGCAACAACCATCTAATTTCTGCTCACAAAAGATGAGTCTTGAATACAAGAACTCATGAAACAACATAGAATGTCAGTGTTTGACAGCTTCACAGAGCTGTCAAGCGATGACAATTCATCTGTCAAAAATTTTTGACAGATGAAACATCATACGTTGACGTCCTCTGTCACTGACTTTCCCTTAATTGGCCTGCTAAGCCCGCTGGGTGGGCTTAACAAGGTCAATCAATGGAAAATATCGTGGGTTGGCCAGCAGTCGATGGAGGCGGGACTAAAACCCGACAAGTGGGAGTCCCGCCTCCAAAAGCTCCCCATTGGCAAAATCCAGCCCTATATTATGAAATGTGGACCTCCCCTCTGTTTATAGGGAATATAAATATAGATCTGGAGAAGGATGCAGCTGATCTCGTCAACATTGAATCCAACCAAACTCTCCAGAATGTGCAAAGGAAGGATTTGGCCACTGCATCGACTTCAACAAGGACCCAGTAATAGAGCTGAGTGCTTTAATAATATTGGCGATGGTTTGAATAGTATGTATAAACTATTTCTTAGGATAAACATACCATGAGATTTGATCCCAGATCTGTGTTGTGTTAACTGAATTCAGCCAGGGCAACAGTTGGGATGCTACAATTGACTTCAATGTTCTTGTGGTAGGGAGGAGGGCAAAATAATCACCAGCAAGAGTTCCCGCTCCTGTCACTGTCTAGTGACCCCCCCCCAGCTGAAAAATGTGCACTTGTGGACTGGGGGTGAGCTCGGCAGTGATATCCCCACTGTTGAATATTCTCCTACACTCTGTCTAGACCCACATGTGAAGAATGACCACTTGGGTGAGGTAATGCAGTGTGGCTTCTGTCCAAGAGAAACAGACCCCAAAAAGAATCACTGACTTCAGAAGTGAAGAGAAAGGGGGCGAAAAAGATTTATCTTTGGTGGCGGGACGTTAATCAGATCTTACCTTTGAAACATGCAAACATGTGATCGCCACAGGCACTTGTACCTGATGTCATAATATTAAATAACTGAGCAAAATAGATATACAACGTGTGATAACTATTTGGAAAATACTCAATAAAAATAAATCACGAAATAAAAGAAGCAAAGAGCAGCTGGGTTTTACTGCTGCAGGATTTCACATTAATGCAGCCGACCTCTGAATGAATGGAACAACAACAATGGTTTGCTCGACAGTGGCTTCGAAAGAGAAATAAATTAAAGAATGTCTGTACAATAACACAAGCAGCTGCACGACAGGCCTAATCTGATGAATTTAATTAGGCAACACTGAGCGAAATCTGCTTTTTATGGTGCTCCAGGTTTTTAAAGTGCTTGTGGTTTGAAAGTAGACATTAAGCTAAAAATTGGGTCTGTACTAATTACTCTTCAATTAGTTGAAATTGAAATATGACGGCAGTTTCATTGCACTGCGGAAGAGCAGATCTTCATTTTTTTGGCATAACGGCAAATTTGTTGACTGGTGCGCCAGTTAATACTTAAATAACATTAGAGATGATGACCTAGATTTTTGAATTGCTGTTATTTCAATGCTGGTTTGAAAATCATCGTGTCGTGCACTCTTTTACTAAAACAGTAGGATGGATTTTTCAAGTCTCAAGATCAAGCCTAGGAATCTTTTAGCTTATCCTCAGTCTAGTAAGACAACTTGGCCCTGAACATATACCATAGGATATTAGCATACGAATAATGGCCCAGATATTCCGATCGCTGGCCTCCCGCGGGTGGAGGGCTGCGATCTGGAAAAATCTGCGCCCATACCTGAGGGCTCCCGGGATGCGCACAATTCCGTTGCTGGGCCTCTCCAAACTGCTGGTGCGCAGGGCCCATGTATCCCAGAGGCGCAGGTAGTTCGCAGCATCCCTGGGATCACGTGGGCCATAGGGAGCCAATCAAAGAAGGGAATCTCCCTTCATACATTTGACAGGAAGACCTGTCAAATATATGAATGGAGATCACCCCCAAAACATAGTAAAACTTTAAATAAATTTTTAAAAAATCACATTTTTAAAATGACTTGAAAGTACAATAAATTAACTATTTTAAACAAAACTTTAAATTTTTGAAAAAATAATTAAAGTTTTTTACGGGGCTAAAAATAAACTTACCTTTTTCTCACATTGAACAACTTCTCCTTTGACTCCACTCACTTCCTCCAAATCAAAGGTGTTGCTATGGGAACCCGCATGGGTCCTAGCTATGCCTGCCTTTTCATGGGATATGTGGAACATTCTTTGTTCCAGTCCTACTCAGGTCCCCTCCCTCACCTCTTTTTCCGATACATTGATGACTGTATCGGTGCCGTCTCCTGCTCTCGCCCTGAACTAGATAATTTCATTCACTTTGCTTCCGATTTCCACCCTTCCCTCACCTTCACATGGTCCATCTCCGACTCTTGCTTTCCCTTCCTCGACTTCTCCATCTCCATCTCTGGGGATAGGTTATTGACAAACATTCACTACAAGCCCACTGACTCCCACAGCTACCTGGACTACACTTCCTCCCACCCCGCCTCCTGTAAGGACTCTATTCCATTCTCCCAGTTTCTCCGTCTCCGCCGCATCTGCTCTGACGATGCCACCTTCCATACCAGTGCTTCCGACATGTCTTCCTTTTTCCTCAACCGAGGATTCCCCTCTACAGTGGTTGACATGGCCCTTGACTGTGTCCGTTCTATCTCCCGCACTTCTGCCCTCACCCCTGCCCCTCCCTCCCGGAACCACGACAGAGTTCCCCTTGTCCTCACCTTTCACCCCACCAGCCTCCACATTCAATGGATCATCCTCCGCCATTTCCGCCACCTCCAGCGTGATCCCACCACCAAACGCATCTTCCCCTCACCTCCCCTTTCAGCATTCCGTAGGGACCGCTCCCTCCACGACACCCTAGTCCACTCCTCTATCACCCCCAACACCCCTTCCCCTTCGCCCGGCACCTTCCCGTGCAAGCGCAGGAGATGCAACACATGCCCTTATACCTCCCCACATCCCACTGTCTAGGGCCCCAAACACCCCTTCCAGGTGAAACAGTGATTTACTTGTACTTCTTGCAATTTAGTATACTGTATTCGCTGCTGACGATGCGGTCTCCTCTACATTGGGGAGACCAAATGCAGATTGGGTGACCGCTTTGCGGAACACCTCCGTTCAGTCCGTAAGGGGGACCCTGAGCTTCCGGTCACCTGTCACTTTAATTCACCGCTCCACTCCCACTCAGACCTCACCGTCCTCGGCCTCTTGCATTGTTCCACGGAAGCTCAGTGTAAGCTCGAGGAACAGCACCTCATCTTTCGATTAGGCACTTTACAACCTTCTGGACTCAACATAGGGTTCAACAATTTCAGATCATAACCTCGGCCCCTATCATATGTATATATATTTTTTATCCACACTCTTTGTCTGTCTTTTTTTCTTCTCTCCCACATGGCAGCTGTCTTTCATTCTGCCAGCGCAATTTACACTTCATCCAGAGCCATCCTTTGTTTCTTAACCTGTCCCATTACCATCTCCTTTTGCCTTGAATATCTCTTAATGTCTCTTAATCTCTCCTGCCTTCTATCCTATCACAGACCTTCCCTTTTGTTCTTTCATCCCCGCCCCCCTTTCCCAGCTCCTACACTTGCTTAAAAATCTGTTCCATTTCCTGCTTTTTTCCAGTTCTGACGAAAGGTCATCGACCTGAAACGTTAACTCTGTTTCTCTCTTCACAGATGCTGCCTGACCTGCTGAGTTTCTCCAGCATTTTCTGTTTTTATTACCTTTTTTTAAAGTATTTTTAAATGATAAATGAGTGGAATTTTTTTTTTTTTAACTTTTTTCAACTCTTATCCTGGTAAAAGCAGGCCTTATACCTGCTTTTACCAGGCGCAAGATTTGTAAGGGTTTTCTGCGGGCGGAGGGTCTCCAAAAAGCGGAACTATCCGCCCGCAGAGGCCCTGCTCCCGGGAAGCCGGAGGATCTGTCAAGAGCTTTCTTGACAGATCCGAAATGCCAGTTTGCAGCGCATGCGCAGTGCATGCCTGAAACCGGTATTTCTGATGTCCCTACGGGTGGGTACACAGCGCGTACCCACCCGTCGGGATCGGAATATCCGGCCCAATGAGTTAATTTGAAATTCTGCTCCGCTACTTTAATCAGCTGCTCAAAATTGGCGGATTAAGATCTCAATTATTTCCTCCAAGTTTTCACAAAGGAAGACATGAGCAATATACTTTCCCCAAACAAATATGACTTATCTTATATCAATGACTTTGGTACAAATGATGTGGAATACCTAGACAGGTTAAAAGGGTCAAACCAAACTGATTTTCTGGGACAGATGATATTTATCCCGGAGTACTAATAGAGACTAGAGAGGAGATTTGTGAGACATTGGCAACATTTTGAGGAGGCCACTGGACACTGTATGGTAGCAGTACATTGGAATAGGCTAACAAGGTGCCTACATTTAAAAGGGCAATGAAACAGACACGACAGCTACTGATATATTAGTCTTACTTCAATTCCATTCAAAACAATGGCCCAAAAATTAGTGCCTCTACGCGAGAGTACGCACTGTGTACTCTCGCGTATTCTGTCTCCAATTGCCGGTTTTCTGCATGCACTGCGCATGCGCTGAAAACCGGCACTTGGTGATTTCAAAAGGGGGCGGTTCCTAGGTGAACCGCGTGCGCGCTACAGGCTGCGCGCACGCAGTGCACTTAGTGCTTTGAACGCGCAGGTAAGCATGGAAGATTTTACACATAAAGAAAGGAGGCGTAAGGCCCTCTTTTAACAAGGTAAGTAGTTAATTAAGTATTATTTTGAATTTTTTTCAACAGGTATATCTTTTTTAGAGACTTTAAAGAAAGGTAAGTTTATTTTTATAACTTTTAAAAAGATTTTAAATTTTTTCAAAAATTTAATTTTTTGTTTAAAGTGGTTAATTTATTTAACTATACTTATTTTATTAATGTGATGGTTTTTTTTAAAAATTTAATTGAGGTTTAGCTGTTCTTTTCGGGGGGTATAGATTCATAGCTTTCACAGCACTTGTGTGAAAACTATGAATGAAAGATGGTGTGCTGCCATTGGCTCTAACTGAATCACGTGATCCCACAGCTCGCATGAATTAACTGCGCCTGTGGGATACAGAAGCACTGCACAGCTGCTGTCTGGAACATCAAGTTCGTGCGAGCTGGGAATGAAAAAGCCGGCACGCAGTGAGATATCGCGGGGAAGCCTTACCCCCGCACGAAGGCTCCCTCACTAATTTTTGGGCCAATGAAATCAATTATGAGTAAAGTTGAAAATTATCTGTACAGTAATAACATAATAAACAACAGTCAACATGGATTCAGATGGGGAAGATCGCACCAGACCAGTCTCCTTGACTTTTTTGAGGAAGTGACAGCCCAGTGGCGGAATAGCCTTGAGGGGCTGAATGCATTTTTTCCCCCCTAATGTTCTTAAGCACTGGAGGTAGGGCAGAGAAGACGCACAAGGCTGATCCTTAGGGCTCGATTTTCATTGACCCATGGAGGCGGGTTTGGAGGCGTGTGGGGGGTTAAAATTGCGAAAACTGGCGGGCGAGCAGAAGTCCGCCTCCATCCCGCCTCCACGCAATTTTCATTAAATCGTGTCTGCTGGTCCCGACTCCGTCCCGCCTTTAAGAGGCGGGATAGGCTGTTAAGGCCCTTAACAAGCACTAAATTGGCTCTATAATGCCATTTTGAAAGGCCTTTGTGATTTTAACCCTTGATCTACGTGAAGCACGCCTGTTCTGAACCACGATTGTGAAACCTGGCAGGAGCACATTTGGATAGCTGACTATCAGCTACAGGTGCACTATTACATCTGAAAGTGGCCTCTGATGCTGCTGCATTGAAGGTCTTCGGAGACTGCCTGGCCTTCGCTGTGAGAGGACCTGGATGCAAAATTCTCTCTCTCTCTCTCTCTCCTTAGAGCTGTTTTGCATCCAGGTCCTCTCACAGCAAAGGCCAGGCAGTCTCTGACCTTCAATGCAGCAGCAATGATGACATCATCAGAGGCGACTTTCAGACTGAAACCACTAATTGGGTCATGGGTTCCCACATGCTGGAACTCAATTGCCCAATTAGGTGAAAATTGCATCAATCTCCCACATCCAATTGCAGTCGGGTGGATAACACGAAAAGCGGATGACACGACCCCAACCCGCCCCAGTATCAAAATCCAGCCCTTAGTGTCAAAGGTCTCATTTATGAGGAACGACTAAAGAAAATTCGGTTGCGCTAATGGGGCGCAAAGCAACTAGCGCCGGGGCACGGCGCTGCTAACGCCTCCCATGAAATTCAGCGGGAGGTTAGCGGCGGCGGTAGCCGGTAGCATCCCGCAGTGCTGCACCTCCGGCAATGACGTCATCGCCGTGCACAGCGCCCCGGCCACAAACTTGGCTCGCACCCCCTGACCTATTGCCGGACACCATGTCCAACAGGGTCAGGGTGGCGTTTTTGTGGCCAGGACGGCGATAATTAAAGGCCTCCTCCTGCGGGGTGCCGGCTGCGATCCATCAGCCCAGCACTCCTCTTGAGTGCCGGGCTCTTTTGCCGTCACCCCGCTTCCCGGTGTTCCGGCAGGGCCCTGTTGCACACTGCGCTAGGCCCCTCTCCTTTAATCAGGGGAGGGAGGCCTGCAGTACCGCGGCGCTACGTGCCGACGCGCGTGGCGCTGCTGCACGTAGCACCGCGATATTCAATGGGAGCGCCCCAAGAGGGAGGGGGAGTGCTTCCAGTAGCGCCCCGCCTCCTGCTGTGGGCGCTACCATTGAGTTTCGGGTGCAGGGGCGCTAACTTTTTCGGGGAGCTAAAAGTAGTGCCCCAGCAAAGTTATCGCCCAAAGGGGGCGCGAGCCAATTCCTCCCCCCCACCACCAGGTCTTTTCAGCCTTGAAAGAAGGCACCCGAGAGGTGATCCTACAAAGGTTTGGGAGATTGTAAATGGTATGAAAAAGGTAAATCTGGACAACTATTTTAACTAAATTATGAAAGTAAACCAAGCGAACAAGAGTCCAAACTGCTAAAAGGCAAATTTGGGACTGATATCAGGAAGTTCTTCTTCATACAAAGAGTGATCAATATTTGGATTGGACTTCCAGATAGAGTACTGGAGGCACAAACCCTGGAATCATTTAAGAAACAATCAGATGCAGCATTGGGGGCACTTTGGGATCTTTCTGGATGAATGAACTAAGATTGGCTGAAAGCCCTTCCTCATCCGTAATTATCTTATAATTAGTTTCCTAGAAACAGTGAGATGCAACATAGAAACTCCATTATTGGTAGGGTTTCACATTCCCTGTTTACAGGACTGTAACTAGCCAGACTTCCCACTGGAAGTAAATCTGCACAATCTGGAGTACAAAGGTGCACTTTATTTGATAACCCTTAACTTTTGGTTCTCTGAACATTATCACTTTCTTTAGTTAATAAGAACATAAGAAATAGGAGCAGGAGTAGGCCATTCAACCCTCGAGCCTGCTCCGCCATTCAATAAGATCATGGCTGATCTGATCTTGGCCTCAACTCCACTTTCCTGCCCGTTCCCCATAACCCTTGTCTCCCCTGATTTTCAAAAATCTGTCTATCTCCGCCTTGAATATATTCAATGACTCAGACTCCACAGCTCTCTGGGGTAGAGAATTCCAAAGATTCACGACCCACTGAAAGAAGAAATTCCTCCTCATCTCCGTTTTAAATGGGTGACCCTTTATTCTGAAACTATGCCCCCTCGTTCTAGATTCCCCCACGAGGGGAAACATCCTCTCAGCATCTACCCTGTCAAGCCCCCACGGAATCTTTTATGTTTCAATATGATCACCTCTCATTCTTCTAAACTCCAATGAGTATAGGCCCAACCTGCTCAACCCTTCCTCATAAGACAACCCCTTCAACTCAGGAATCAACCAATGAACCTTCTCTGAACTGCCTCCAATGCAAATATATCCCTCCTTAAATAAGGAGACCAAAACTGTACGCAGTACTCCAGGTGTGGTCTCACCAACGCCCTGTACAGTTGTAACGAGACTTCCCTACTTTTATACTCCATCCCCCTTGCAATAAAGGCCAACATTCCATTTGCCTTCCTAATTACTTGCTGTACCTGCATGCTAACTTTTTGTGTTTCATGTATGAGGACTTCCAGATCCCTCTGTACCGCAGCACTCTGTAATCTCTCTCCATTTAAATGATATTTTGCTTTTTTATTCTTCCTACCAAAGTGGATAACCTCACATTTTCCCACATTATTCTCCATCTGCCAAATTTTTGCCCACTCACTTAACCTATCTATATCCCTTTGGAGACTCTTTGGGCTGGATTTTCTCAGTGGTGTCGGGATGGTGGCGGGAGAGCTGGTTGCCGGGATCCAGTCCCGCTCCCAGCTGTAGCCGCTCTGTCAAAGGGATTTTCCCATGATTGGCCTTGTTAAGCCCCGCCCTGCAGGCTACCCAGCCAATTAACAGGAAGCGGGTCTGATGATGTCATTTGATGACGCATCATCAGCCGGTTTCCTTAAAGAGACCACGGCCACATTGAGTTTGACAGTTGTGCTGTCAGAGGTTGACAGCATTGAGTTGCTGCAAACAATGACAAGCACTGCACAAAGGTGGACGCTTGCACCCAGGCTCTCCAATGACTCCTTCCAAATGCTTATGGAGAGAGTCACAGCATGCAGGGAGGCCCTCTTCCCTTCCAAGGGCAGAAGAGACCGCCCCAGGACACCAACTCAGCCTGGTTGCACATTGCACAAGAGGGCAAAAGCAGAGGTTTCATCAGGGATCCCTGGCTGCAGTGGCGTCAACCTTTCAATGATCTCAGTAGATCACGAAACATTACTGCAAAGCCACACTCAAACTCACCCTGCTGTGCCACTCAACACATCCCCATCACTCTGCCTTCCATACCCTTCTCCTGCAGATCCTTACTCACACCAACTTACCTTGCACCTCCACTCAACCCTCTCTATCTATATTATCACTTCCCCATCTCACTAGCCACCCCTCACACTCACCCTCATCCTACTGCAAGCATACCAACTAACAACACACAAGGGTAGGCACTTGAGAGGTTTAGCCAATGTCCATGTGAAGTTTCTGGTAATGTGTTGTCAGACAGTGAAATCGATATTTTCAACACTTCATCTTATTGGACAGATCTGTGCGCACCTTGAGAAGTGTCTTACTGAGTCCCAGTGAATGTTGAGACTTAACTGCGCACCCCCCCCACCCCCCCCGCTATAGTGATGAGTGTACATGGAATGGCTTGGACATTGAAGGGATGCTTCACGGTGCTGGTGGGGGATGGTGTCAACCTAGTGCATCATGTGGCAGCCAGGGTTTACAGAACCTAGTGAAGTAAATCTGGCCATGATGATGCCATCGCTGGCCTCCCGGGCAGCAATGTGTGCTGTGCAGCATCAGGTGATGGCGGAGAAGTTTGGTGATGTTGTTGGTGATGTTGGTGTGCCTGGTGATGTTGGTGTTGGGGCTGATCGTGGGAGGTTTCAGAGGACCAAGGTCTGATTTTTTCAAGGGCACCGATGTTGCTGCAATAGATAGCAGCTGCAGGTGAGATGACAGAAGCAATCTGTCAATGGTGAGAGAGATTGTTCCAATGAGGTGGCACTGGACATACAGTTGGCTCTAAACACTTGCAAGCTAAAGAAATCGCTATATGTATTACAAATGCAGTAACCAACAGTTTCTGTGCTCTGAAACTAACCATCTGCAACGTGGCATCCTTTACACCACTTCTGCAGCTGTCAGCTTATCAGAAACATCAGAGCAGACTCAACTTACGCCAGGGTGAGCTGGCGTGTTCCCCGAGCAGTGGGTAACCCGTGGGGAGCATGTAAAATTGGAAGGAAGCCTCAAAATACTATTAAATTGGCTCCTAACAAGCCATTTAATGAGCTCAATTGTCTGCCCCGCCGCTTGGTGTCGGGTCAGTTCTCCACCGACAGACCTGACACCTGGGAGACTCGAGTGGAGGTGGGTTGACAGCGGGTTTCCTATCCACTGTCAATCTTTGCTAATTTGACAGCGGACCCACCTCCAAACCCGCCCTCTGAGCGCCGGCAAAATTCCGGCCTTCGTGTCCTTCTCACAACTTGATTTCCCACCTATCTATGTATTGTCAGCAAATTTGGCAACAGTACACTCGGTCCCTTCATCCAAGTCATTAATATAGATTATAAATAGTTGAGTCCCCAGCACTGATCCCTGCCGCACCCCACTAGTTACAGTTTGCCAACCAGAAAATTACCCATTTATCCTGACTCTTCGTTTTCTGTTAGTTAGCCAATCTCTCTCCATGCTAATATATTACCCCAAACACCGTGAGCTCTTATCTTGTGCAGTAACCTTTTATGTGGCACCTTATCAAATGCCTTCTGGAAATCCAAATACACTACATCTACTGGTTCCCCTTTATCCACCCTGCTCGTTACATCCTCAAAGAACTCTAGTAAATTTGTCAAACATGATTTCCCCTTCATAAAACCATGTTGACTCTGCTTGATTGTATTATGATTTTCTAAATGTACTGCTACTACTTCCTTAATAATAGATTCCAGCATTTTCCCAATGACAGAAGTTAGGCTAACTGGCCTATAGATTTTTGCT
Organism: Squalus acanthias; assembly: GCA_030390025.1. Taxonomy (NCBI): domain Eukaryota; kingdom Metazoa; phylum Chordata; class Chondrichthyes; order Squaliformes; family Squalidae; genus Squalus; species Squalus acanthias. The sequence continues at coordinate 11,790,384 of CM059441.1, read as the reverse complement.
TTCTGTCTCCCTCCTTTCTTGAATAGGGGCATTACATTTGTGGTTTTCCAATCCGCTGGGACCTTTCCAGAATCCAGGGAATTTGGGTAGATTACAACCAATGCAGCCACTATCTCTGCAGTCACTTCTTTTAAGACCCTAGGATGCAGGCCATCAGGTCCAGGGGATTTGTCAACCTTTAGTCCCATTAGTTTGCCAAGTACTTTTTCTCTCGTGATAGTGATTGTTTTAAGTTCCTCCCTCCCTTTTGCACTTGATTATCTACTATTATTGGGATGCTTTTAGTGTCTTCTACCGTGAAGACAGATACAAAATATTTGTTCAAAGTCTCTGCCATTTCCGTTTCCCATTATTAATTCCCCAGTCTCATCCTCTAAGGGACCAATGTTTATTTTAGCTAAACTCTTCCTTTTTATATACCTGTAAAAGCTCTTACTGTCTTTTTTTATATTTCTTGCTAGTTTACTCTCATAATCTATCTTCTTCCTCTTCATTATTTTTTTAGTCATCCTTTGCTGCTTTCTAAAACTTTTCCAATACTCTGGCCTACCACTAATCTTCGCAACAGTGTATGCCTTTTCTTTCAATTTGATACCATCCTTAACATCCTTAGTTAGCCACGGATGGTTCATCCTTCTCGTAGAGTCTTTCCTTCTTACTGGAATATAAACTTTGTTGAGAGTTATGAAATATCTCCTTAAATGTCTGCCACAGCTTATCTACCGTCTTACCCTTTAACCTATTTTCCCAGTCCACGTTAGCCAACTCTGTCTTCATACCTTTGTAATTGCCTTTATTTTAGTTTAAGACTCTAGTTTCAGACCCAAGTTTCACACCCTCAAACTGAATGTGAAATTCTATCATGCTATGATCACTCTTCCCTAGAGGATACTTTACTATGAGATCATTAATTAATCCTGCCTCATTACACATTACCAAATCTAAAATAGCCTGCTCCCTGGTTTGTTCCACAACGTATTGTTCTAAGAAACCATCCCGAATACACTCTATGAACTCGTCCTCAAGGCTACCTTTGCCAATTTGATTTGTCCAATCTATATGAAGATTAAAATCACTCATGATTATTACAGTACCTTTCTTAAAAGCCCCCATTAATTCTTGATTTATACTCTGTCCTACTGTGTAGCTACTGTTAGGGGGCCTATAGAGTACTCCCACCAGTGACTTCTTTCCCTTACTATTTCTTATCTCCACCCAAACTGATTCTACATCTTGATATTCCGAGCCAATATCATTTCTCACTACTGTACTGATCTCATCCTTTATTAACAGAGCTACCCCACCTCCTTTTACTTTCTGCCTATGTTTCCGTATTGTTAAATATCCCTGAATATTCAGTTCCCAGCCTTGGTCGCCTTGCAACCATGTCTCTGTAATGGCTATCAGATCATACCCATTTATTTCTATTTGTGCCGTCAATTCATCTATCTTGTTATGAATGCTGCGTGCATTCAGATAAAGAGCCTTTAATGTTGTCTTTTTACCATCTTTCCCTACTCTTACCCTGTTTGCTGGTGCAGTCTTATGTTTGGACGATCTGTCCCTTCCTGTCAGACTCTGGTTATCATTACCCCTATCGCTACCCTGCACTATTGCCTTGTCCTTTCTCTTTAACTTTCTACATTTCCTTTCACCTGAACCCTCCCCCCCACTATTTAGTTTAAAGCCCTATCTACAGCCCTAGTTATTCGATTTGCCAATTCAATTTAATAATTGAACAGATCTCCAAAAATGTGTGCCTTCTTTCATTATTTAGTTAACATTTTTTCAAATTGTTCTTCAAACAAAGAGACATTGCAGCATTAATAAAGGAATCAAAAAAATTGCTGAAAGGGGAAGCAATTCTGCTATACTTTTATTTCACATTGTTTGAAGACTAGGGTGCGAAATTGGGTGCTTTTGCACCTCCCATTAGCGCCCCTGGGAGCGTTAACGGGGCGCAAATGGCTTTGTGGCTGGGCGCGGTGCTGACATCGATTCCCGCCATATTCGGCGGGGGTTTTGCGGCGGCGTTACAGCATTGCACTCCCGATCTCCTTCACCCGGAGATCATGACGTCATCGCCCCGGTAGCGCACCGGACTCGAATTGACTTCTGCCCCCTGTAGCACCGCCGGTCGAAAACACCGACAGCTGCAGGAGGCGTGCATCGGGCGGGTGGCCACTTCGGGGGCGATGATTAAAGGCGAGGTGGCCGAGGTAAGTAAAAAAGAACCTACCTTTCTTGTTCCAGTTTTTTTCGTGGGTTCCTGCCCGCGATCGATCAGCCTGGCACTCTGCTTTAGTGCCGGGCTGATCGCGCGGGAAAGCGGCTGCCTTGGTGGTCCAGGTAGGTACTTTTTAAATTGCAGAGCCTGCAGCGATGGCCCTTCCCTTTAAGGGAGGGACGGAGCCTTTGAACGCGGCAGCGTTGCACGGCCCAGTGTGCAGCGCTGCTGAAGTCTCCGCCCCGCCTGCTGCCGATTGCGCTCCGAGAAGGAAGTGGAGCTTGATTTAGCGTTCCACTTCCTTCTTGGAGCGCAAACGGTGAATTTTTCAAAAGTTTGAAATCGTCAGCGCCAGGCGCTAACTTTTCAAACTTTTAAAAATTCGCGTCCCAAACGGGGCGATAGTGAATTTCTCCCCCAGAATGTTTAAGGCCCCAAGGCCTGGGAGGACATTGCACTGGAGATTGCCAGGTGAGGAGGTTGGAATTTGGGTCAGGAACTAGTTTCGCTGGGTCTCTGCCCCTTTTTTGATCCTGAGATGTTCCGCTGGTAGGAGGGGGCAGGCATTTCATGCATAGATCTCCGCCTTGCTGATGACAGAAGAGGATGCGGGACTGATGTGATGACATCACCCACCAGTTCCACTTCTGCTATCCCCAACACAAAATGCACATAATGCAGGCGTACCTGCATTGACAGGATGTTACCCTGGGAGAAGTCGGACCCACAATGCTGGTTTCAAAATGGCAACAGTGGACCTGTGCTATTTATTAATACTTTCCAATTTGCAATCAACGAGAGAGCGGCAAAGTGCCACTCTGAAATTTTTGACACAGGCATCCACTCACCTTGTGCAAATGCTTGGTCCCCGGGATTTGAGACAGGGTCAACTCCGGGCGGCAGACTGTTGGCAAGAAGTCCTTCCGCACTTCTGGCAGTCGAGTGACTCAAGGGATTTCAGGCCCTTGTGACTGTACCCAAGCTTTTCAGAAGTAAAAATCAGTTCCACATAAAATGCACTGATAAAATGTTCCAGATTCAGGTACAAATTATATTTAGAATTCCATTATCACATCCATGGCTGCATTATACAATACTTCTATCTGAGACCGTTACGTGCAGATTCTGACGTGCTGCCGAGCAGATGGGTGTTAGATTGTCGCTTGCATTTTGCTAGGTTGCACAATGAGCTCAGCCAGGAGAGAGCTCTGCAGATATGTGCAAGCAAACATCTGCAGAACTTCACTCACTGGCTACGTTTTTAATGTTTTGAGAGTGTGGTGGAAGTGTCCCCGCTCTCAGAACAATAAAATAACTCTGCAGTTAGTTTGTAAGGTGATCATTCTGTCAGCCAGACCCCGCTGGACACTGTTATAATGTGGCTTTGCACCAAATCCAAATTACATTGCCCTTGGCATAAAGTGGAGAGCTGTAAAGTCACATACTAAGAATGGATTTAGTTCTTAGGTAAAAATACATGGGGGGCAATTTTGTGAGTGGGGGCGCGTTGGAGGCGGGACTGCTGCTTGTCGGGTCGATGTCCCGCCTCGATTGATTTGTAAATTTGTAAATTAGTAAAAATACTGTGGAGGAGGAATATATTAAATATATTCAAGAATGAGTAAGATATATTTCTTAAAGCTAAAGGTATCAAGGGATATGGGGAGAAGGCAGGTACAGGATACTGAGTTTGGATGATCAGCCACGATCTCATCGAATGGCGGAGCAGGCTCGAGGGGCCGAATGGCCTACTCCTGTTCCTATCTTCTATGTTTCTATGTTTCTATGAGGCCAACCCACGCTATTTTCCCTTGATTGACCTTGTTAAGCCTGCCCAGTGGGTTTAGCAGGCCAATTAAGGGAAAGCTGGTTGCAGAGCACGTCAACGTATGACGTGTCATCTGTCAAAAATTTTTGACAGCTGAATTGTCATTGTTTGACAGCTCTGTGAAGCTGTCAAACAGTGACAATCTCTGCAGTTTGATGAGGTCTTGCATACAAGACCTCATCAACCTTATTTCTTTTACAGAAATGAGATGTTTGTTGCATCTGAGAATGCAACGGCCATCTCTCATCTGCAACACGGAGGTGCGAGACTTTCCGCGTAGAAACCGACTGAAGCCTGCGGGAAGAAACAAAGGTAAGTACACTTTTAAAAACACTTTGCACTTACCTCAGATACTCACCTCTACACTCTTGCACCCATCACTTCCCTTCACACCACACTTTTGCACCCCCCCAGACCCCCGCAGACCCAGTACTCGCCTCGCTGAGCTGGCGGGTTTTGGAGCCTTCGGGAAGCCCGCACTCGTGAGGGCAAAATGGGGATAATCCTATTTTCTTCCTGTTAACAGGCAGTTAATAGGCTTTAATCCCTTCCCACCTCCAAGGAGACAGGACCTGGTGCGGGACGGCTACCCGTCTCCTGGGAAGATGGCATGGGAGCGGGTTGGGCACCCGCCCCCAAATTCTGCCATGTTCCCGGCAGTCCCGCCTCCATACCCGCCTCCCCAGGGCTGGCAAAATCGCCCCCGAAGTTTCCATTCCAAATCCCAAGTTATACTGCTGAATTAGTGAAGTGGAAATCACTGCACTACCACTTTATATTGATGCAAAAGTGGTGGTATACTGACAGCCTAAACAAGGCAATGGCATATGTTACAGTCATCAAAGAACTGCATGATCTCCACACAAGATTTGACAATAGCAGCTGTTTATGGCTCTGAACTGAAACAGCCAGTATGGGTGAACATAAGAACATTAGAATTTGCAGCCGGAGTCGGCCATACGGCCCCTCAAGCCTGCTCCGCCATTTAATAAGATCATGGCTGATCTTCGACCACAACTCCACTTTCCCGCCCGAAATGTCTCCTCATCTCAGTCTTAAATGGCTGACCCCTTATCCTGAGACAAGTTCTAGACTCTCCAGCCAGGGGAAACAACCTCTCAGCATCTACCCTGTCAATCCCCCTCAGAATCTTACATGTTTCAATGAGGTCACATCTCATTCTTCTAAATTCCAGAGAGTATAGGCCCATTCTACATAATCTCTCCTCAAAGGACAACCCTCTCATCCCAGGAATCAATCTAGTGAACCTTCGTTGCACTGCCTCTAAGGCAAGTATATCCTTCCTTAGGTATGGAGACCAAAACTGTACACAGTACGCCAGGCATGGTATCACCAAAGCCCTGTACAATTGCAGCAAGACTTCCTTACACTCTTGTACTCCATCCCCATGCAATAAAGGCCAACATACCATTTGCCTTCCTAATTGTTTGCTGTACCTGCATGTTAACGTTCTGTGTTTCATGTACAAGGACACCCAAATCCCTCTGAACACCAACATTTAATAGTTTCTCACCATTTAAAAAATATTCTGTGTTTCTATTCTTCCTACCAAAGTGAATAACCTCACATTTCCCCACATTATACTCCATCTGCCACCTTCTTGCCTACTCACTTAACCTGTCTATAACCCTTTGCAGCCTCTTTGCGTCCTCCTCACAGCTTACTTTCCCACCTCGCTATGTATCGTCAGCAAACTTGGATACATTACACTCAATCCCTTCATCTAAGTCATTAATATAGATTGTAAATAGCTGAGGCCCCAGCATTGATTCTTGCGGCACCCCACTAGTAACAGCTTGCCGACCTGAAAATGACCCGTTTATCCCGAATCTGTTTTCTGTCTGTTAACCAATCCTCTATCCATAGGATATACTGCACAGAAACAGGCCATTCGGCCCAACCAGTCCATACCGGCGTTTATGCTCCACACGATGCTAATATAGTACCCCCAACCCTTATCTTGCATAACAATCTTGAACGTGGCTAATTTCTGAAAGAAATTTCAGCATGAATCCAAATATTATTGTATTATGATATAATGGAAGCAAATGAAAACAGTTGATAGAATGGTATGTTTAAGGCTGTTTTATGCTTGGATCACAAACAAAATATGAAGAAATAAGGAAAAAGAAAAGGCCATTTAACTCATGTGGCCTATTCTGTAATAATCCAGCCCATCGAATCAATACCCTTGACATTCGCTTTCAGTTTAGTCCTGTGCTTCATTCAAGCCAAACCACTATTCCAATTACTATATAATTCCATTTCAAAGTCAATCTCAAATTTGATTTACTCTATTTTATCCTACGCTTGCATTCCGCTCTTCTATTCTGCAACAAAATGTCCAACTCTTGTTAAATGATTCCATGCTTATCGCATTGACTGCACTCCATAGCAGTTCATTCTTTTTACAATCCTCTTGCCCGAAGAATTTTTTCAGCACAATTTTTTCTTCTATATCTTGAAACACTGCTTCTTATATTACACTTTGCATTCATTATAAAACAACCTATTAACATCCATTTTAGCAATTTCACTCATTATTTTAAATACATGTATCATATTATACCCCCTACTTTGTTCAAAGAAGATTAGCCAAAGGTTACTCAACTTCTTCCTCACATGTATCTAAGTCTGTGAATCATTACTGTCACTCATCTCTGCATTCTTTCCAAAGAGCCAGACAGGCCAACTATGTAACATTATTATGCATTGACACTTCCTGTTTATTGTATCATTGAATTAACTTTAATATTAATTAATTTTGAATAATTTTCCACGACTTATGTTTTTCAAACATTGATACATAATTCCAGTGTCAGCCTTGGCTCAGTGATAGCACCATCGTCTCTGAGTCAGGAGGTTCATTAGATTGATTCCTGAGATGAGAGGCCAGTCCTAAGAGGAGAGATTGAGCCGAAGCTCTCTGGAGTTTAGAAGAATGAGAGGTGATTTCATTGAAACATGTAAGATTCTGAGGGGGTAGATGCTGAGAGGTTGTTTCCCCTGGTGGGAAAGTCTAGAACTAGGGGCCATAGTCTCAGGATAAGGGGTTGGCCATTTAAGGCTGGAGGAATTTCTTCACTCAGAGGGTTGTGAATCTTTGGATTTCTCTACCCTAAAGGGTTGTGAATATTGAATCGTTGAGTTTATTCAAGGCTGAGATCTATAGATTTTTGGACTCTAGTGGAATCAAGAAATATGGGATAAGTTGGGAAAGTGGAGTTGAGGTCGAAGATCAGTGTCAACCGTGGCTCTGTTGGTAGCACCCTCGCCTTTGCGTCAGAAGGTTGTGGATTCAAGTCCCACTCCAGAGCACAAAAATCTATGCTGACATTCCAGTGCAGTACTGAGGGAGTGCTGCACTGTCAGAAGTGCCGTCTTTCACATGAGACATTAAACCGAGGCTCCGTCTGCTCTCTCAGGTGGACGTAAAAAGTCCTATGGTAATATTGCATCCTAGGATTCTGAGGGAAGTAAAAGTGGAAATCGCGGAGGTACTGGCCATAATCTTCCAATCCTCCTTAGATACAGGGATGGTGCCAGAAGACTGGAGAATTGCAAATGTTACACCCTTGTTCAAAAAAGGGTGTAAGGATAAACCCAGGAACTACAGGCCAATCAGTTTAACCTTGGTAGTGGGGAAGCTTTTAGAAACGATAATCCGGGACAAAATTAACTTGGACAAGTGTGGATTAATTAAGGAAAGCCAGCATGGATTTGTTAAAGGCAAATTGTGTTTAACTAACTTGATTGAGTTTATTGATGAGGTAACAGAGAGGGTTGATGAGGGCAATGGCTGAGTGACAGGAAACAGAGAGTAGTGGTGAATGGTCGTTTTTCAGACTGGAGGAAGGTACACAGTGGTGTTCCACAGGGGTCGGCACTAGGACCACTGCTTTTCTTGATATATATCAATGACTTGGACTTGGGTGTACAGGGCACAATTTCAAAATTTGCAGATGACCCAAAACTTGGAAGTATAGTGAACAGTGAGGAGGATAGTGATAGACTTCAAGAGGACATAGACAGGCTGGTGGAATAGGCAGACATCTGGCAGATGAAATTTAACACAGAAAAGTGCAAAGTGATACATTTTGGTTGGAAGAACGAGGAGAGGTAATATAAGCTAAAGGGTACAATTCTAAAGGGGCTGCATGAACAGAGAGACCTGGGGGTATATGTGCACAAATTGTTGAAGGTGGCAGGGCAGGTTGAGAAAGCAGTTAAAAAAGCATACGGGATCCTGGGCTTCATAAATAGAGGAATGGGGGGAATATTGCCAGCACTCAGGGGGCGGGTTTGGAGGCGGGACTGCTGGCAAAATTGCAAAGATTGACAGCGGGTCCTGAACCCACTGTCAACCCCCTCCATACACTCTTCCCAAATGTCGGGTCCCCGATTTGCGCAGGGACCCGACACCTAGCGGCGGGAAGAGAATTATAGGCACTTAACTGCCGATTAACAAGTAGTTAACAGGCAGTTAAGAGGTTTTTTTCAAGTTTGCCAGGTTGACTGCAGGCTTCCCGACATCTGGACACCACGCCAGGGTAAATGTGGTGTGCTGTGGGTCTACTGTAATGTTTCTTCATTGATGACAGCTGCAGAAGTGGTGTGAAGGATCCAATGGTACACTGGTGAATTTCAGAGGTAAGAAAATGTTGGGAAAATCATTTTTAATGTTTTTATACTTTTCTGTAGGTAACAAGGTTTGAAGTGTTTGTGTAGTCCCACCTCATTGGGAGAACCTCTCTCACCAGTGACAGATCGCTCCTGTATCCTCACCTGCAGCTGCCATCTGTTTTATCCTAAGGAGAGAGTCTCTGGAGAGCCTGGGTGCAAGGGCTCACCTTTGTACTGTGATTGTGAGTGTTTGCAGCACCTCAAGGCTGTCAAACACTGAAAAATCATCTGTCAAAAAAAAATGAGCGTGTCCCCTTTAAGAAAACCGGCAGATGACGCGTCATCAACTGACGTCATCTGACACCAGCTTTCTCTTAACTGGCCGGCAAGCCCGCAGGGCGGGCTTAACAAGGTCAAGTGACGTAAAATTACGTCTGTGTGTTAGGAGTCGTTGGGGACGGGATCAGAACCCGCAAGTCAGCTGACCCGCTCCCAACTCGCACCGAAAGGTAAGATCGCGCCCATAGAGTACAAAATCAAGGAAGTTATCATGAAACTTTATAAAACACTGGTCCGACCTCAACTGGAGTATTGTGTCCAATTCTGGGCACCACAGTTTAGGAAGGATGTGAAGGCCTTAGAGAGGGTGCAGAAAAGATTTACAAGAATGGTTCCAGGGATGAGGGACTTCAGTTACGTGGATAGACTGGAGAAGCTGGGGTTGTTCTCCTTAGAGCAGAGAAGGTTTAGAGGAGATTCGGTAGAGGTGTTCAAAATCATGAGGAGTTTAGACAGAGTAGATAGAGAGAAACTGTTCCCATTGGCAGAAGGGTCGAGAACCAGAGGACACAGATTTAAGGTGATTGGCAGAAGAACCAAAGGCGACATGAGGAAAAACGTTTTTACTCAGCGAGTGGTTAGGATCTGGAATGCACTGCATGAGAGGGTGGTGGTGGCAGATTCAACTGTGGTTTTCAAAAGGAAATTGAATAAAGTACCTGAAGGAAAAACTTTGCAGGGCTACGGGGAAAGGGCGGTGTGGTGGGACTAGTTGAAGTGCTCTTGCAGAAAGCCGGCACGGGCTCGACGGCCCAAATGTCCTCCATCTGTGCTGTAACCATTCTATGATTCTATGATCAGCCATGATCTTATTGAATGGCGGAGCAGGCTCGAGGGGCCGTATGGCCTACTTCTGCTCTTAATCCTTATGTTCTTAGGTTTGTGGGTTCAAGTCCCACTCCAGAGACTTGAGCGCATAATCTAGGCTGGCATTTCTTTGCAGTACTGAGAACGTGCTGCACTGTTGGAGGTGCCGTCTTTCAGATGAGACATTAAACCGAGGGTCTGCCCTCTTAGATGGACGTTAAAGATCCCAAGGTACAATTCATAGAAGAGCAGGTGAGTTCCTTCAGTGCTGCCCAACAGTTATTCTTCAACCAATACCTAAAACAGTTGATCTGGTCACTTGGGGAGACCAAACGCAGATTGGGTGACCGCTTTGCGGAACACCTCCGTTCAGTCCGTAAGGGGGACCCCGAGCTTCCGGTCGCTTGTCATTTTAATTCACCGCTCCACGCCCACTCAGACCTCACCGTCCTCGGCCTCTTGCATTGTTCCACGGAAGCTCAGCGTAAGCTCGAGGAACAGCACCTCATCTTTCGTTTAGGCACTTTACAGCCTTCCGGACTCAATATCAAGTTCAGCAATTTCAGATCATAACCCCGGCCCCTACCACATATGTATACATTTTATCCACCCTTTTGGTCCGTGCCTTTTTCCTTTTTTTTTCTCTCTCTCCCCCTACGGCAGCTGTCTCTCATTCTGCCAGCATTTCACACCTCACCTTTTGTTTCTTAACCTGTCCCATTACCATCTCGTCTTGCCTTGAGCATCTCTTAATGTCTCTACTTACCATAGACCCCCCCCATTTTGTTCTTTTATTCCTCCCCCCAGCCGCCCCCTTGCATTTTTATCTGTTTAATTTCCTACTCTTTCAGTTCCGACAAAGGGTTTTGACCTGAAACGTTAACTCTGTTTCTCTCTCCACGGATGTTGCCTGGCCTGCTGAGTTTTTCCAGCGTTTTCTGTTGTTATTTTGGATTTCCAGCATCCGCAGTATTTTGCTATCGTGATCTGGTCACTTATTTCATTTATATCTGTGGGAGCTTGCTGAGAGCAGATTGGCTGCCGTGTTTTCTATATACAACAGTGACTACACTTCAAAAGTACTTCATTGGCTGTAAAGTGCTTTGAGATGTTCTGAGCTCGTGACAGGCGCTATATAAACTTAAATCTTTCTGTTCTTATTTTCATAATTCAACAGATGGTACAAAGGGATTGGATTTGCATGATGGCGATGTATGTCAACATATTTTAAAACAGGTGTTGTTTTTGTTTCATTAATATAAGCAATGAATTCTTCACAAATTTCAGAATTAGCAGGAACACGCCAAGTTCTTTTACATGTCAGAGATATTCACATTTGCAAAAAAAGTCAACATTTATCCACATGCCAAAAAAAAACCTGAACGCACGTAAATGACAGAAAACTTGAATATTTTGAGCTATCGTGTTGCCAGATATATTGACATCTGTAACGGTGTGGCTTAATTATGTTAGAATATAGACTGAAATTATTAATTGAGCAGAGACAACAAAATAACATACAAATGTCAAAGTTTGGTTAAATATTTGTTCTTGGTTAGCACTTTGGCTGCGGTTGGTCGTTATGATGATTTCGCACAATATTAATGTTTTTCATTCTGTACTGTAAATCATCTGTGAAAACTTAATGAGGACACTGATTGCAAAAAATAGGATGGCCTCACCATTCTCCAACACTGACATTCCTTTCCTTGATGAATAAAAAAAAACGAAATAAAATGCTCCAATTGCGATTGATCATGACTAGGTGGATTTGTAATGAGATTTCAGTGATGAGGGGTCAGGGTGTCTGTCTGGCTCGACATGGCATCAGTCAGCATGCGGCATTCGAGGTAGGACTGTCGTGGCGTGTGGAACTGTGGAATTAATGGGAGTAAATGTTCTGAGAAGCAGACCATCCTAGTTGCGGGTATTGCACTCACAGATCTTTTCTGCGTTGCTATGGGAGCATTGGGTGGAAGCGTTCTGAGCTGCATTCTGAGTTCTATGCTTCGGTGCCTCACAGGGATGGTTAGGAAGTTTGACAGCTCATTTAAAATAGTCTTGCAGTAGCACAACCATATATGACATCAAAGTGGTGCTGATGATAATCGTAGCCAGCATGTTATCCAACGGGTCTAAAGATCTCAACCATGGCATTACAGAAAGACATTACTTCCCTGGGTTCACACTAACATTCCTTCCTATAACTTTATTAGTATTATTAGCTGCTAAATTACACTGCCAAGGCAGTTTCAATCAATGATCAAGTATCATTCTTTTAATATTAACCTTTGCAAGAACTCCCTGCCCACTTTTATAGCCATAAGTGATAGTCAGCTCCTGTCTCCCTTAAGGTTTGATCTTTTTATTTGAGACCATTTATTTCCCCTTGCCCTGCCCTGCCCCCCTCCCAACATATTTTCAAAAATTGTTAGATTTGTTTTTCAGGTTATGGCCCATTCTTTTTTTGGGTATATGTTTCATTTTTATGCCTTTTACAGGTCAAAGGTAAAGAATCAATTGAGATGTTTAAAAGGGAGATAGATGTTTACTTTGAAATAAGGGGATAAAAGAATATGGAAAAAGGGTGGGAATTGGGATTTAAAAGATAAAGGAGGAAAAATTCAGTTGGTTGCGCCTCCCATTAGCGCCTTAAGAGGGCGCTAATGGGGCGCAAAGCATCTAGCGCCCAGGCGCGGCGAAGTTTGCGCCGCTCGCAAAATTAACTAGACATTTTGCGGCGGCGCTAAACACTACCGCCACGATCTCCTGCGCCGGCAGATCGTGACGTCAGTCGAGTGCGCAACGCCCCGGTATCGCCCCGGAGCGGATATTGAGTGGCGCCCCCTGCCTTACTGCCTGCTGCTAGCAACGACAGGTTGAGGGGAGCATTCTCCAGTCATGAAGGGAAAGGGGGAGCGCTATTTAAAGGTGACCGCTTCCTGCCTTTTATTGTTGGTGCCATTTTTGAACTACGCATTCTGAGAGAGAGAGAGAGAGACTTCTGGAGAGATTCAACGCTGTGTGAAGGAGTTTTGGGTACTGAGCAGCACTTTGCAGGTTCATTTTGATTTGCCATTCCTTGTATCGATTTAGAAGAGACTGTGGGGGCTGCACTCTGAGCTCTTTGCCTGGTACTCTCCATTGTTCTTTCCAGCAGATTTGATGTGCAGGTCTCTCCTGGCCGAGATTCAAGGCTACAATGAGCAGGATGTGGATGGAAAGCAAGATTAACCATCCCCTTTAAGAACTGGCCCGTGCCATTGTGTGTGTGTTCCATTGCTGACTGACATCACATGAGCTTCGCCAGCGCTCTGAGGTAGCGCCTCGCTCCTCGGCCTTTGCGCCTTAAGACAGGTGTGAAGCACCTGATTTAGCGCTCCAATCACCTCCAGGGGCGATAAAAGGTCAAGTTTGCAGTCGGTGGCGATAATTAGCGCCAGGCGCTAATCTTTGCGCCCGGCCGATAATTGCGCCCCAAATGGGGCGATACTGAATTTCTCCCCCAAAGAGCCATCATGGGTAATGAAATGGTGGAGTAGGTTTGCCAGGCTATGTTATGATTTGTGCACAAAGTCTACTTGTACAATGAAGCAGAGTTTGAGCTTGCATTATATTATGAGGTTGGACCATTAACATAATTTATATGAATTTCTTTCAAACTTGCACCTGGAGCTAGGAGCTCATGGAGGGGGGGTGGGGGGTGGCGGAGGTGGGGCAAGAGGGGTCGTGGTGAGGGTGAGGAGGATATGGAAGATACCAAAAGATGGTTGCCCTTAAAGGGCTTCTGGAAGATGTAAAGGGATGCAGCTATTTAAGGTTAAGTGATTAAATATTAGGGTAAAAAGAAAGACTTGCACTTATATAGCATCTTTCACATTCATGATGTGCCAAAGAGCTTCATAGCCAATGAATTATTTTCAAATGTAGTTACTATTGTTTTATAAACAAATGCAGCAGCCAGTTAACGTTAGCACAGGCTAGATCCCACAAATAGCCATGGAATTAACGACTACTTATTCTGTTTTAGTGGTGTTGCCTGATGAATCAATGTTAGCTCGGTCATCAGGAGAGTTTGCTGTTCTTCTTCGAAAAGTGCCATGCAATCTTTTACAGCCTTTGGAACAGGCAGGCAGCATCTCTGTTTTTTTAAATTGCTCTTTGTATGTGGACAATGCGGGCACGGTCACATTTAGTGTCCATTCCTAGATGCACCTGTGAAGGTGGTGGTGAGTCTTCTTAAACAGCTGCAGTCCTTGTGGTGATGGTAATCCCACAATGGTGTTAGGTAGAGTATTCCAGGATTCTGGCCCAGCAACGATGAAGGAACAGCGATATATGTCCAATTCAGGATGGTGTGCAATTTGGAGGGGAAATTGGTGGTGATTGCATTCCCACAATATTACTGTTTTTGTTCTTCTTGGTGGTAAGGGGTGGGAGGTTCTGTCAGTGAGTTGCTGCAGTGCATCCTAAAGATTGTACATACTCCAGGCACAGTGCACTGGTGGCAGGGGGAGTGAATATTGAGGGCAGTGGCAAGAGCATCAATCAAATGGACTGCTCTGTCCTGGATGGTATCAAGCTTCTCGACTTCAGTTGTGGCCCCAGGTGTGTGGCGAGTATTCCTGACTTGAGCCTTGTAGATGATGGAGAGGCTTTGAGAGATCGGGGATGGGGTCGTCACTTATCGCAGAGTACCTAGCTTCTGTCCTGCTCTCTCATTTACAAGTGGAAACTCAACTAACTAATACAAGATCTGTAGTATTCCTGGGTAAGACAAAAGAGTAAAACAAGCAGAGTGACGGTACATTGAATGATTTTTATGTAAATATTTACTGCAAAAAGCATCCAAAGCATTTCTTTTCTCATGTTTGAAGTGGCGTAGATGCATAGGAGTCCACCGAGAAAATTGGAGGTAGTAATAAAACAATTAAAAGAAAACTGCAATACTTGAATATTCATTAAGCATTAAGAACAAATGGAATGCGTCCGAAGGTACTGAGAAAAATGAGAGTAGAAGCCGGGGGTGTGGCAGGAAGTTTATACAGCCCATTGGACACGGAAGTGACACTAAAAGATTGATTTAACATTGGCTTTTTTATATAAAAAAAGATTTAAAACATCATCTTGGGAACTTTCAGCCTGTTAGCTAGACCCGTGTATTGAGAAAAATAATGTTGAAGTCTACTATAAAAGAACCAAGTCAAGCAAGTTTAATAAGAGTAGAGGCGGCAATTTCAGGCCACATTCAATTTATGAAAACCAGGTCATGCCAAAAAAGATCTATATTTTTTAATCTGAGGATGTAACAGGACTGGTAGATGATAGTAAAGTGGCTGATATTAAAATATCTTGAACTAGAGGGGACACTTGATAAGGGCCCTCACAAGAGAATTATGGCTCATGTAAATTGTTTAATAAATTAGCAAAATGTAGAGAAAAAATAATTTAATTGGCTAGTTCCAGAGACCAGTGCTAGATGTCTACAGTTTACAATATTTATGATTGATCTTGATAATAATATTGAAAGTTATGTGGGAAAGCGAGATGTTCTGAAGAAATGGAAACATTTCAAAAAAATTGAGATAACGGAGTAAAATAATAGCAAATCGTAATCCCCAATTTTCTTTCCCTCACCCCCACCTAGGCACTAGTTGAAATGCAGTCCATCTAATCTGACCTGAACCCGCCCATCTTTGCGGGTTCAGGACATTTAAATCAGCTCGACATTCCCCAGGTGCAAGCCTGCCCCTTTAAGCTGGGGTGAAAAATGGCTGCTGGCTTTGAACTCTTCCGCCTGCTGCCCAGAAATGGCAGCCAGAAGAACTTCAGCTCCAATCCTTGTCCTCCTGGCCTTGTAGAAGAAAACAACTTCTGGCTGATCACAAGCTTGCACCCAAGGACTGAGTGGGGATGAGTGCAGCACTTAAGCCCATTTCTTCTGAGTATTCTGTGAAATGGGCACCAACCCAGCGTTGAGGCAGGAAAGTAAGGCACCATTAGCTCTCTCTCAGCTCATTTGTAAAGCAGCTTCCTGCTCCAGGCTCAAGCACTCTGTGCCCCCTAAGGGGATACCCAGAAATTTCAGAGCAACGCATATGGGGTAGAGACCCAGCATTGTGGGTCTCTTCCCCTTTTTCCTCGGCTTTGTGCCCGGGAACTGAGCATTCCCCAGGCACGAACAGAGGAATATCTGCCTCTAAGTAATGCACATTGGAGGCAAAATGGCAAATACAATTAAAAATAATGAGTATATTATTAATAAGTTGAATTTAAAAATGTGAGTGTAACCATGAGAGTGCGATAGCAGTTACAAGTGGAAAGTTGCAGTGTATGTGTAGATAAACCCCAGAAAATGATACTGTCCCTCTATAATACATTGTTGAGACCTTATTTTGAATGTTGTGTTCAATTTTACAACTTATAATTATATAGTATCTGTAATGTAGAAAAATGAATGACCCAAGGCATCTCACAGACGTGTGAAGAACGGTGGACAGTGAGCAAAAAGGTCAGGAGGGCAACCAAAAGCTTAATCAAAAAGGTGAGTTTTAAGGAAGGTCTTAAAGGAAGAGGAAGAGGTAGAAAAGCAGGTGGACTTAGGGAGGGAATTCCAGAGAGCAGGACCTAGGCAGCTGAAAGCGCAGTCACCAGTGGTGGGCAAAGGAAGGAGGGACGCACAAAGGTTGGAGTCACAGCAGCGAAAAATGGGGAAGTTGAAGGGCTAGAAGAGATTGAGGGATGAGGCCATGGGTGGACTTAAACACACGGACAAGAATTTAAAATTTGAGGTGCTGGGGGACTGGAAGACTATGTAGGTCAGTGTGGACGGGGGGGTGGGGGTGTTGATGGGTGAGTGGGACTATGTGTAGGATAGGATACAGCCAGCGGAGTTTTGGGTGAAGTGAAGTTTATGAAGGGTGGAGATAGGAGGCCAGCCAGGAGGACAGTGGAGTAATCAGGGGTGAATTTTGTCTGTGCGTGGGGTAAACGGGTAGTTTGGGCTTGCACAGGAGTCAACGTGAGGCCCATGTACTTTTTGTGGTCAATCCTCATTATCATGCGGTTGGCGAGCTGCCTGTGTGGCTGCTCGTCTAAGCTACTGCAACAGGCCTTAAGGGGAGGTGTAATTTTCGTTGCGAACAGAAAGAAGCAATGCTGTCGAACTGCAGGCAACACAAGTGCCAAAACCAACAGCAGTAACTGCATAAGCTTTCACAAGTGACTGAGAGAAGAATATCTTCAAAGGCTCCATCCAGCTTTACATGACAGCAACTGAGGATCCCTTGAGGAATCACTGGAAATGACTGCCTCCTGACTTATACCGCCCATGGTTGGTGGGCAGGAGAAGGAACTGGCAACAATCAAGCGGGCAGAGACAACAATGGTATCAGGGTCTAAATGATGTCACTTGCCCTCTATTTGCATGTACGCAAGAGGCCTGTTTCTGATGGGAACTCACTGGCAGGATTCAAGTCAGCCCGGAAATTGGAACGGGCGTCAAAGCAGCGGTAAACCTGTGGGACGAGCAGGTGCTCCATTCTGGTTCTGCTACCGCCCTGTTTTTGAGCACAAATAAAAATCACCCACGTAAGTCTGGTGGTGGCCACGGCATGTATGAAGGTTTCAGCGGCAGATGACATGAGGTAGAGGTGGAGATAGGTGGTCTTTGTGACAGAGAGGATATGGGTTCACTCGCTCAACTCGGCGTTAAACAGGATGCCAAAGTTGCAAAGAGTTTGGTTTCACTTGGCACAGCGGCCAGGGAAGGGGACGGAGTCAGTGGCAAGGGTACAGATTATGCGGCAGGAGCCACAGACGATGGCTTCAGTCTTCCGACTGTTTAACTGGAGGAAGTTACGGCTCAGCCAAGACTAGCTGCCAGTCATGGAGTTTAAATTATTAGAGGGGAGAGTGCAGTGAGGCAGGGAAAAGGGGCTAAGGAGGCAGTGGATAGTACAGAAAATAAGTCCGGGTTGTCTTTGTTTTCCAGAATGATTGTCAGAGGAGCGCAAGGCCCAGTAGAGCTTGATGTGGTCAAGTTAGATCTGTTAATACATAATTAAGCCAGTTCAATGCCAGCTGAGCTGAAGGTTGTGCTTGGAATTGAGAGGGAAACAATGGGGGCCATACCAGGGGAAGGCAGGGATAGGAGACAGTGAGAGTGTAGTTGTAATCAATTTGAGGGAGAGGTTTTTTTTTTCAGGGGACAATGAAGAAGGAAGTGGAGTCGAAAGCGGGTGAGGAGATGTGGGAGGTGAGGGATTCAAGGAAGTGGTTGGAGATGGCCTTGCTGTGATTGAAACCACAGAAGTAGAGTGACCACGGGAGATGGCGAAATTGAGGTGGTGGCAGCTAATATGAGTAGGAGAGTTTATACGGAGGGAGAGGTTCAGATTAGACAGGAGGACAGTGAATAAAATTAAGAATGGGCAAAGTGGACTGAGATGGAGATTGAAATTAGCAAAGATCAACCGTGCTTAAGGCAGAGGCTGAGTGAAGAAGCAAGGGACAATATTTGGGGGAGAAACACTTGGTAGGGCTCAGGAGCCTGGTAGATGATGATTTTAAAGGAGAGGTGAGAGGGGGTGGAACAGGTAAGGTAAGGACGGAGAGGCCAAGGTGTGACTTAGTGATCAGAGACGTGCCACCAGTGTGGCAGTCTGAATGGTGCAAGCGATGGAAAGTATAGCCAGTGGTGGGGAGACTTTAATAAGGGGCAATGAGTCACCACCTATACTTACAGAGATATACAGAGAAAAGCAAAGATTTCGGATCATTGAGCTGTCAAGAGAGGCAAAAAAAATTCTCCTTACTGAGAAAAAGATCATCAATGGTGTTGAATAGATGATACAGACAATAATCATTGAAACGGAGAGATTGTTGTAGAGATGTCATTTGTTTGGAAACAACACAAGGCAATAGAAAATACAAAATTTGCAAATTAATACTGTTTGGAACTACTTTTCCACTTGTGGAATGGATTGCGGTCTAATACAGTAAACACTGAAGCCTGTTGAAAATTTCCATGAGTGATACCTGATTCAACATTTGAGGGCAGAGAGGGGCTCAGGACAGAAGGTGGCTCAAATACAACCTGCGTGGGCCTAAAACAGGACATGAGTAACAAGTAACTTTCTCTTGTTCCTAGTTATTTATCTTCTTATAGTCTTAGTGAGCAAAGGAATTAACTGGAGCAAAGAAATTAACTTGACTACCTAAGTTCTAAGTGGATAGATTAAGGGGGCGATTTTCGCTGAATACTTTAAGCGCTAAAGAGGTAAAGAGATGGCCAGGATGGGGTCTTAGGCTGAAATGCCAGTTTAGTCCGCGTTTCGCACAAGGCGTCATCTTGGTAAAGGAGTTGAAGCCAGTGCTAGGAATGGCCACCCGAAGCTTGTAAAACAGCTGATTGTCACTTAAAATGCCTGCTAGCACTCATTAAGGAGGCTGCACGGCATTTTGGTGGCTAGCACTTCAACTAATACCTTTTCCTAATAGCGACCAGCTGTTTGGGAGTAAACATGGCGTTGACATCGATTTCAAGCATTACTTAAAGGGATACTCACCACTTAAAGGGATACTCACCATTTCATGGTCATTGCTGCTGGAGCTGTGAAGAGGACCTCTGAAACACATCGGGAGACGTTCTGGGACACTTTGCCAAGACTTCACCAACACTCGAGCAACATTTATTCCAGAAATTCTCTGAGGACTTCACCTAAAAAGTGCTGTGCTACTCCACCTTATTGGACACCTTATAGGAGTCACCAGGAGAAAGGGAGTGCTTGGCCATGGCCACCTTGCTAGGGGTCCCCCTTGGTCTGGAATGGGAGGAAGACATGACGCCAGGCGGAGCAGCACCAGCTGCTGCAGGAGAGAGGGACAGGAGGGCGAGGTGGCATCCTTCCCCCTGCGGGTACAGGACATCCCTCCTCCTCTGGACCTCCTCCACCAGGACCTCCAATGCCGCGTCCGAGACCCTGGGCGCCTTCTCCCTCGGTTCCCTGAGCCATCCTGCACCGTGTCGCTGTGCGCCAGCCAGAACACTCCGCACCTTCAGTGGAAGTGGGTGTGAGCAGCCCACATATACTGCGCCACGAAAATTGTGTCTATTCAGCACTGAGTGCTAAACCTGCAGATGTCTGGTTTAGTGCCTCCAGTTCAAATTATGATCATCAGCAATTAGGACCAAAATTGTGAGCTAAAACCAGACTTTCAAACAGGTTTTTAGCACTGCACCCATTTAGCACCTGTTTTCACCCTTTGGCCAAAATAAGCCCATAGTTCACGAATCACTGCATGGATTTGGGCGGGGTCATTCAAGCCAATAGAGTGAACTAACATGATGATCCAAAAGCAATCATTCTAACAGAAGATTTATCGTAAAATTGGGAGATTGAAAACTGGGATTTGCATCAACTTCTTATGATGTGCTGCTCCAATGACCCAGTGGATAAAGGCACTAAGCCATACAGATGAGAAGACTCCAGGCTCAATTCTTGGTCTGTCCTGATCTCCACCAGGACAGCGGTTGGACATTTCAATTGGCTTTAACATCCTTGCTGGGGAGGGCTGTGGTCATCCAGGACTCCTGCTCTGTTTGCTATTGAAAGACTCACTGGAAAGCGCATGTCTGTGATGCCCTCCATGGTCAAATAATCAGCCAACTTCCACTCTCCGGGCTCACGCAGGAGAAACGTCGAGTGCTTTAGATACTGAAGGCCTGCCAGTGACTGTGGAACTGTACTCCAGCAAGAGGCAGAAGATAGAAAATTGGAAAATTAAACTGTTCCTAATGGAGATCTGGAGGAGAAGGGATCTAAATGAGCAACAACAGCTACAGAAATAGCAGACTTTTAAAGGAGAATGATGAGACTAGTGCGTTAGTGGAGCTGCTGAAATCGATTGAGAGCTCCAGTGCTGGGACAACTAAAACTCGTCATTAAATAGTTGAGTAGAAGCTGCAATGATTTGAACAGTGGCAGAGAGCTTAATGGCATTTCCAATTTAGACTTCAACTGAGATTAAATTGAGTGTTATAAAGAGTGGCAGATACTGACAGTAACAAGTACTGTTATTAATTGTAATACCAAACTGGGATGCACTATTGTGTTTTGCCCCAAGGTGAATTTGGTAAACCATTGTCCAAAATGCATCAAAGCAGTTCAATAATTTTATGTAAAGCAGGGTGTTCCCTTTCAATGTCACATCAATGATGAGCTGTCGACAGTTCCATTTAAAAAGGACATGGGTTGAATAGTTTTATTAATCTACTTCTTCAATTTCTGACACTGCAGACTGATTTTTCTCATTGTGGTTTTCTATAAAATTATAACGTGGAATATGCTACGACAGAAAAAAAACCTAGAAATTTCATATAACTTTTCTGTATTGAAATTATTTTCTAAAAAAACTCCGAACTTTTTACCGTTAGAATCCTGTTGCTACTTCAATAACTGAATCCAAGACCGGATCAAAAATCTTTTCTTCATCTGCCATAAAGTACGTAAATACCAATAGCACCATCTTGTGGCAGGATTTAATTAATCTACGCATCTGGTGACCCAAAGAGTTTGATCAGGCTATTTTAAGAACGTAATGGTTCTCCATGGCATTGTTCCCAGTAAGTTGAGTGCTTTTATAACTGGAGCATTTTATCATTGAATGCATAAAGTATTACATAATAACTAGGGGAGTGTTGATGCCATGATGCTCCTTTCCTAATAGCCATAAAGTGACAATACTGAAGAAACCTGTCAGCTGTTAAATTGGAGATGTGTTTAATTTAACCTGGCCCTTCAAAGCCACAAAGTCCAACTAGACTAGACCAAACATCGGATCTTCTAACTGCTCAGCTATCCCTGTGAGGAAGTGCTATAAATAGGGAAATCCTGTGATCAACCAGTGCTGTTGTTCAGGGAAGTTTGCTATTAAAAAGAAAAAACTGATTTTGTTTTAAAGAAGCTGCTTGTTTGCTGGTAGGTTCCTTACTTGCTTCACTGTGATTTGTTGCTATTTTATGAATAAGATATTTCAGCCAATCAGGTACAACTGTGACTTACATTTTGAATGTGATGGGTGCACTAGATGCAAGATAATTTGGGATTAAGCCTGAAGTATCAGCAGTCCCGTGTGTATGTTTTTTGAGAAAGGGTAGCACTGCCTTTTCCTTTTTCTGGGTGATGGTCATTTCTTACTCCCCTAAGCTGTACCTCATCTGAGACAATATACTCAGGCTTCTTCTAATCTTGTCCTGAAGCCACTTGCTGGCAAACGTGTGAAAGCGAACTGGGGCCCTGAATCTCCTTCTAATCTTCCCTCGCTCCTTCCCTGTGAGATACTGCTTGGCCGTTGCTTGCCCCTTCTCGGTGCGATTCAGTTGAGGTTGGGAATTGGAAACGCAACAAGTACCTCGGGCACAAACCCGCTTCTTACTATTTTGTTGCCATGCACTGGTGCTGCGGATCAGCGCAATGTTGTGCTACCAATCTCCTGTGTGATTTAAAAAAAGTTAAAGGTGATTTTATGAAATTGGCTCCCAGTGAAAAGTGTGCATATTGGGAATTTGGGCGTGTCCTCCCTGCAATTTTCTGTCCATTAAAATCAATTTATGTGCCCACACAAACTCCAAAAATGAATGTCCAGGAAACAAGGTTCTACTCCAGGAGTGTGATTGTGTAAAATTACCCCTTTAATACCTTCATTTAGTCCCCGATCCCAGCATCTCCCCTATTGCTCAATGCTATCAGCTGAGACCCCAAGCTAGGCAAAACCATGTCTTGTTCACTTCTCAGCACTCTTAAGGTAAGTTTGTTTTTAATGGCTGAATTCTAAATTACACACAACACAGTCTTTTTAAATGAATAATCCAAGATAATACCATTGTAAGGGGCTTTCATGTATTGAATATTATCAATCAGCATTAATTTCTGATTCAGCTTTGGAAATCCTGAATGTGTTGATTTTTTTTTAGAACCTGATGACCCAAAACATTGTGTGAACTTTCCTAAACCACCAGCGAACATAGATGCATTTCTCTCCACAAATCCCCCACCCGCAAACTCCCATTGTTCAGCCACAGACTGAATCTCCTCTCCCCTCCATGTACCTAGGCTGCAAAGGAGCAGAAACATGCCCCCTTCCTCGCTTCATAGCCAGAAATGAGACATAATTCTCTTCTGCTTTCCCCTCTAGACAACGAAGGATGAAATGAGTCTCACACACAAAAGGAGACCTGTTTTTTGTACTGTTCCTCCAGACGTAGACACCATATGCCCCCTCGGCTGCCAGCTGCCAGAATGACAGGAAATTTGTGGTGGGATATGGAAAACAGTACTGCGCATACACAGAGGGACAGTTTATCAAATTCAAGCTAAACTCAATTTCTGAAAATGGTAAATTCTTAATGTTTTGAGTTCAGCATTCAACCCTATTGTGCGTTCTTTCATAGGCATATTTAACACTTTGAGTGCTGGATTTCATGAGCAGCCTTCAACATATGCAAGTTATTTTCAAATAATGAAGACTTCATACTGTTAGGATTAAAACTACAGTGATTTGTGTTATCCCATTACAATTATTGTGGCCCATGTTAATTGAACTCCACTTCCACCAATTTATGGTTCTGTACAACTTAAGTTCCATAATAATGACTTCAGAGAACATGTTAATTTGGCTTCCGTAGGCAGGGAAACGTGAGAAACAGTTTTTAAACGCTTTCATAACCTTACACTTGATTGCCTTATCAACAAACTCGCTCTAAGTTCATCTGTTCATTCGCACTAAACTAGCTCTGTAACCTGAATCTTAATTGCCTTTTCCCACAGTGTATAGTGATTATGCTACCGTAAATCAACCATAACCTCTTCGGTTGTCAAACTCTGAAAATCATTTTACATTAGTATCAAGCCATTCTCATCCATATCAGTATTTAAAAGCTTTTAATATGGTCACTTATTGTATCTTTGGCTAGTTTATTGTCACTTGTCATTTTTAAGTATTCTGCTTTATAACATATAGATTGAAAATTGAATCTCAATGATGTGTCTATGGTGGGAATATTTATGAAATCAGGACATTATTAGTTTCCAAAATGGATGCCAAATTACCTGAGGCACATGCTTAATGGTGTGACCTTTGAGCCTATCCCTCCCTCCAGTTGACATTTTCCACTCATTCAAATTATTTAACCTTTGATACAGCAGTCATTTCTTATAATATGTTTAATTCATGATAAAAAAAGGATGAAATCTTTGCTATTTTCTACTGCTCTGCTGTGTGGATACTGGTCAGCCCGCCTTCATCTGAACTGATCTATTCATTATGAGGACATCATAATTCAGTAATTTTGTGTCACAGGGTATGCAGCAACCTTCCACCATGTCAGATCTCCAAAGAATATACTCATTATGTTGTCTCAGTCTTTAAATAGAAACCAAAGCTCCTAAAATCAATCAACATGTGGTGCTCAAAAAGAGAGATGTCAGACACTCAGTGCTTTAAGCAAAGATAAACTATGACTCTGTCATGCTTGCATAATTTACTCACCCTTTGGGTTTCCTTGTGCTCAGCATTACTCAATGAATTATTTTTCAGCAAACTACTGTATCCAGCTTTCCATTTTCAACTAAAAAGTGTGCTGGATCTGGCTGGTGCATAATTTTCAAAATTTTAAGCAGTTGTTCAATGGATTATCTTGCTGATGACTGTAATTTAATGTAACTTCTCCCAAGAACGCAAGAGAGCAACACGTAACAATCCCTACATTTAGCCAAGTGGATCCAAGAACACAGTGCACATGGAACACCGGATAGCTCTCATCCCAGGAGGTAGTGGCCATGCCCAATGGTCTGCACAGTACAAGGGTGCCATAGCAACACAGCGATATAGACAGCAGTAGGCCATTCAGCCCCTCGAGCCTGTTCCACCATTCATTTAGACCGTGCCTTTGCTCCATATCTCATGCTACCCTCATCTAACAAATATCTGTCACCTATAATGCTCTGTCATCTTGGGAACCCTGGCACCTGAGAAATGTTCTGCATATCATTAAGCTGATCCCTCTTTTCCCACGGGGAAATGAAAAAATGTGTTACTCAAAAGCTTTGTGACTTGCTGATGCTTCTGTTGACAGTTGACAAATTGACTTGCTGTATATCATCAGTGGTAGTTTGAAAGAATAAAGTCATGAAAAGGGAAGAACCACTCTTGCAGTATGGGTTTTCTGCAAGTTGGCCTCCGAGAGATGGTACAGTTATGTGGTAGACATTTAGGAGCAGAGCTGCCAAAATACAGATCTCCTCTGATATGCCCAAGAAAGAATCTCTCGGTCAAGAAATGCAACAAAAAATGGTGCCTACCTAACGTGAGATACGCCTACTTTTCTTGTGCACTCAAGAACTGCTCTCCTCCAAAGCTAAGAGCACCATTATATGCTCCAAAGGAGTTCTCATTCTGCCTACCTTGGTCACTTTAGCAAACTAGATGGCTTCAGAAACATAGTTGGAAATAAAAGCCTTGAAATGTAAAAAAAATCAGACCTCACCACAACAAAAATGCACGCACCAATAAAAATGCAGATAAAGCAATATAATAAGCAAAGAAAAACAAACTTTCCGAGCAAAAATTAAAAAATAATGCTCACCTTTAAGAAGCCCACTCTCTCATGCCAGGGTCATTTCCAATGGATTATCAGAGGTGCTGGCCAGAATCCCGAAAATCCAACAAGTCTATTTAATTGTTTTTTGGAGCCTTAAGGAAACATGTGTTGACCATCAGCAGGGCCTCAAAAATGCCAGTCTTTTCCTGGACCAGAAAATGCATTCCACTGCGAATCCGACACGTTCTTGATCATCAGGCTGACAAGAGGTACAAAATATTGCACAACTTATATGCAGTCTAATCAATATATCCATTTAGTGACTTGTTTGTAGGAGTAAACAAAAGCGAAATACTCAGCATTTTGAAATGGTTAAAAGGATTATTTCTAAGTTAACTCATGGAATCAGACACAAAAGAGTCTATGGGGTAGAGATTAGTCTGGGCTCAAACAGAGAGGCCTGCGGCAGTCCCGAAATTGGGCCTCATGCCTCATCTACATATTCGGGGTACGCTGCAGGCACTGGACCCTCCTCCACAGGCAGCTCAGACCATTAGCAAAATCAATTTTACGCAGCTAGCAACGGCCCTCAGGTGATTACTATACATACAGGAAACTCTTTATTAACCGGCACCGACGGGACCGACGTGGTGCCGGTTAATCAAAAAGTCCGGATAACGGAGAGTTATATCTCCCAACGTACAAGAGCCCCGTACACATTGACATGCGCCTGCATTCGGAGCTCCGTCTCCCCGGGGACCGCCAGCTGACCATCTGTCGTGTCCGCTGCCTACCCGGGCTGCACATTCCCCTCCCAATCTACACGCTCCGATACAAGGCAAACGCCTCGGGGTTTTTTTAAGTTAATTTTAAACGAGAGATGAAGGAAAACCCCGGTTACCTACTCAAGAATTTTGCCGGTTAAGAGAGATTTCCGGATATTTGGGTGCCGGTTAATAAAGAGTTTCCTGTATTTAACTATTAGTTAGAAAAAGGTGTAGTGCCAAAGGACTGGCGGATAGCTAACGTAATACCTATATTTAAGAAGGGGGATAGAACATGTCCAGGGAATTATAGACTAGTCAGCTTAACATCGGTGGTAGGAAAAATAATGGAATCCCTACTAAAAGGAGAAAATAGAAGAACATCTAGAAGGCAAAAAACATAGCAATGAATAGTCAGCATGGATTTCAAAAGGGAAAGTTTTGCTTGACAAACCTCATTGAATTTTTTGAAGAGGTATCAGAGAGAGTAGACAACGGTAATGCAGTAGCTGAAATTTATCTGGATTTTCAAAAGGCCTCCGATAAGGTACCCCATAATAGATGGATGAACAAGGTCAGAGAATGCAGAGTCAGGGGACAAGCAGCAGAATGGATAGTTAGCTGGCTTCAAGACAGAAAGCAGAGAGTAGGAGTAAAAGAAAGAAGAAAGAAAGATTTGCATTTATACAGCGCCTTTCACGATCACTGGACGTCTCAAAGCGCTTTACAGTCAATTAAGTACTTTTTGAAGTGTAGTCACTGTTGTAATGTGGGACATGTGGCAGCCAATTTGCACACAGCAAGGTCCCACAAACATCAATGTAATAATGACCAGATAATGGCCCAGAAATTGATCTCGCTCTGTTCCCGCGGGGGTAAGGAGCAGGCCGCGATCTCTCACTCCGCGTTGGCTTTTTCAGATCCAGCTCGCACGAACTTGATGTTCTAGACATCAGCTGGGCAGTGCTTGCGTATCCCACCGGCGTAATGAATTCGTGCGAGCTGTGGGATCACGTGACTCAGTTAGAGCCAATGGCAGCACACCATCTTCCATTCATAAGTTTCACATACGTGCTGTGAAAGCTATGAATCTTACACCCCCCCAAAATAACAGCTAAACCTCAATTAAATTTTTTAAAAAAACCATCACATTAATAAAATAAGTATAGTTAAATAAATTAACCATTTTAAATAAAAAATTAAATTTTTGAAAAAATTTAAAATCTTTTAAAAAGTTATAAAAATAAACTTACCTGTCTTTAAAGTCTCTAAAAAAGATATACCTGTTAAAAAAAATTCAAAAAAATACTTAATTCACTACTTACCTTGTTAAAAGTGGGTCTTACTCCTCCTTTTTCCATTTCTAAAATCTTCCGTCCTTACCTGCGCGTCCAAAGCACTAAGTGCACAGCGTGCGCGCAGCCTGTAGCGCGCACGCGATGCACCGAGGAACTGCCCCCTTTTCCAAAGACCAAGTGCCGGTTTTCAGCGCATGCGCAGGGCATGCAGAAAACCGGCAATTGGAGAGAGAATACGCGAGAGTACGCAGTGCGTACTCTCGCGCAGCGGGATCAATTTTTGGCCCATTCTGTTATTGTTATGTTGGTTGAGGGATAAATATTGGCCAGGACACCGGGCATAACTCCCCTAAAAAGGTAGCTATTCACAGTGGCAGAAGCAACTTTTAGTGATTTGTGTATTTGTACTCCGAGATCCCTTTGTACCTCTACCCCACCTAGGCTCGCACCCTCCAAGTAATAAGGGTAGTGGTGTTCCACAAGGATCAGTGCTGGGACCACTGTTGTTCACAATTTATATTAACGATTTAGACTTAGGAATCAGAAACACAATTTCTAAATTTGCGGATGACACCAAATTGGGGGGGATAGTCAATACTGAGGAGGATTGCAACAAATTACAGGAGGACATTAATAAACTTGCAGAATGGGCATATAATTGGCAAATGAAGTTTGACACAGATAAATGTGAGGTATTACATTTTGGTAGGAAGAATAGGAAGGTCACTTATTACTTGGAGGGTGCGAGTCTAGGTGGGGTAGAGGAACAAAGAGATCTCGGAGTACAAATACACAAATCACTAAAAGTTGCGACACATGTTAGCAAGGCCATAAAAAAAGCAAACCAAGCACTAGGGTTTATTTCTAGAGGCATAGAATTGAAAAGTAGGGAAGTTATGCTAAACCTGTATCGAATCTTGGTTCGACCACACCTAGAGTACTGCGTACAGTTCTGGTCGCCATATTGTTAAAAGGATATAGAGACACTGGAGAGGGTGCGGAGAAGATTTACAAGGACGATACCAGAAATGTGAGGGTATACATATCAGGAAAGGATGAACAGGCTGGGTCTCTTTTCTCTTGAAAAAAGAAGGCTGCGGGGTGACCTAATAGAGGTCTTTAAAATTATGAAAGGTTTTGATAGAGTGGATACAGAAAGAATGTTTCCACTTGTGGGGAAGAGCATCAATATAAGATAGTCACCAAGAAATCCAATAGGGAATTCAGAAGAAACTTCTTTACCCAAAGAGTGGTGAGAGTGTGGAACTCGCTACCACGGGGAGTGGATGAAGCGAATAGTATAGATGCATTTAAGGGGAGGCTAGACAAGCATATGAGGGAGAAGGGAATAGAGGGTTATGCTGATAGACTTAGATGAGGAAAGATAGGAGGAGGCTCGAGAGGAGCCTAAACGCCGGCATGGACTGGTTGGGCCGAATGGCCTGTTTCTGTGCCGTATATCCTGTGTAAAGTTCCAGAGGGGAAGTTGCATCGGGCAACGTGGAGGGGCGATCAACAGGACTTTGGAGTCGGGGCGACAATCCCTGCTCCTCCTGGCTCTAAAGAAAGGTTTTTAAAAAAAGAAATGTAAATCTAATCTTTAGCTGGTAGACGCAGAGTCTGCTGAAGAATCCTGATGTCTCTCCCGCTCATCAGGTCCTTCAACAGACATTAGACCCCTCATTAACATCTTTATGGGGCTTAACATCCATTGGACCCCTAAAAAATGATCACCGTGAATTTAGCAGTGGGACCAATGCCTGCACAGATTGGGCACAGGCTGTCCCACTGCTGAATTTGTATGATTTGCATCCATTTTGCACCCGAATAACGGGCGCAACCTATACCAATTTCTACACCTGTAACTTTATCATGATATATAGATATTAACAGTTGCCACAATGATCTCATTATGATGCAAAAGCTGGGAGATGTGGTTAGTATTGTAAAGTTAAACAAATGAAAAGCCCTGCTGGGTTTACAGTTCTGATGCACTTCAGAAGCACTGAACAAGTGCTTCAGGAGGCCTATTAAGGCTCTAACATTAGGTATGTCGCTCAAGTGTTTAAAGCCCGTCATCCTGATCTGCATAAATGTTTACAGCAAAACAGCAGCTTTGAAAATCTGTTAAAAAAGCCTTTCATTTTGCAGACGATGGATAAGTAATTGCTTCAGCAGTGATATACTGCCTAATTCCATCTTCTCAGGTGCCTAACCACAACATCTTTGCTACATGTAGTTTCATGAAACCAGTCTCTTATCCCCTCCTTTTCTGACAGGAAGTATTAGACTAGATCAATCCGTCATGTCCACATTGATGGCTTGAAGACAGGCAAAACCAGTGTTACTGTTTATGCCAGTCATGACCGATCAATCAATGAAAATATAGTTAAACCAAGCATGTCATTTACAATAGTTATTAAGATTCAGTATTCTCTGACACAGATATAAAATTGCTTCACAACACAATCATTAGTCGGCAGAAACAATTAATCAGAAAATAAATTCTAAAAAAGTAGTGCAAAGTACATTGATCTATCATGTATAAAAATGTAGACTACTTAGTCAAATAAATATAAATAAGTGTTATAAATATCTGTAACATTTTTCTTTGAACAACCTCAAATATTATTTTAATTATTGATCTTTATCACCTATTACTGATTGCACTGCATATTTTCTTCCCCTAAACATATATATTTTAAAGGATAGTTTACATAAAATAGATTTTATGGCAGGTGTCATATTGTAACCATGAAATAAAGCAGATTAACAATTCTGTTCTATTGAATAGACTAGGCCTATATTCTCTAGAGTTTAGAAGAATGAGAGGTGATCTCATTAAAACATACAAAATTCTTACGGGGCTTGACAGGATGGATGCTGGGAGGATGTTTCCCCTGGCTGGGGAGTCTAGAACCAGGGGTCACAATCTCAGGATAAGGGGTCGGCCATTTAGGACTGAGATGAGGAGAAATTTCTTCACTCAGAGGGTGGTGAATCTTTGGAATTCTCTACCCCAGAGGGCTGTGGAGACTCAGTCGTTGAGTATATTCAAGACAGAGATCGATAGATTTTTGGATATTAAGCGAATCAAGGGATATGGGGATAGTGCAGGAAAGTGGAGTTGAGGTCGAAGATCAGCCATGATCTTATTGAATGGCAGAGCAGGCTCGAGGGGCCAAATGGCCGACTCCTGCTCCTAATTCTTATGTGCTTACGTTCTTAATTCGTATCAAGTCTCACCAAGAGTTTGCAGGGGCCACCTTCAGAGAGGTTGGAGAAGTGAACAAGTGAAAGACACAAATACCCAGTCCAATTCATGTCCTTGGGTCACGCTATCATACAAGTGGATATATGCGAGTTAACTCCCGTAGAAGTAGGAAGCTTATCGGTGAGACTAACACAACTGAACTTGAGAAGGTATCCACGGTAGAGCCAAATTTGTAATGCTTGGTGGCGGCTCCTGAGATAAGCTGGTGATGAAGGTGATTCAAAATTTAAAAATGGATTGTACAGAAACAGTCGCCCCTAAAAATGTACGGCAGATGAAAAGAGGCAGAAATTGCTTTAGTGCGATTGGCGGCCAAGGAGAAACAGTACCAGCCTGAGGCTGAAGGGAAAGCAAAGGAGAGAGATGTTTGACTAAAATAGCGTGAATTCAAATTAGAGCTTGGGCACCGTAAAAAGGAAGAAGGAATAATGTGAATTCAAGGCCAATGAGAAAGAGTGCCAGTATGAGACTGTCGAGAAGGCGAGATTGTGCTGGCATCCGGGAGAAAGCGTGACATCACTCTTGGCTGAGAAATGCACATCAGCAGCAAGTCATGGCAAATGGGGCTGCAGAACTTAGGGCTCACCATTTTATTGAATCAAAACTTATTCGAAGTTTTAAGGAGGGATACGATATTGATAGTTTTATCCAGGCATTGGAATTGTTACCACAAGTGGGACAAAAACGAATGGGCCAGCTGACACGCGACATCACTACGCAGGAAAGTGCTTGTGATGCTTTCTCGTGTCAATCCTGCCAATACTGTGGACTATGATAGTGCAAAGTGTGCTGTTCTCAGAGCTTATGATTTAATGCCTGAAGCATAGAGGCAGAAATTTAAGAAACTGCAGGAGAATCCAGAGAAAGCTGAAGCCATTTATTGCCAAAGGGACAGATTTTTTGGAGCTGTCTCCAGATGATTTAGGGATCTGGTTACGAGATCAGGAGTGTCAACCTCTTGAGCAGTTTAGGCACACAAGCTGATCATTTTCAGGCTTCACGCGCACAGGTAAGCTGTTGCGCAGGTGGAAGACCAGATGCATCAGCCCATCCCATGGACGACTGATCCAGTGAGCCAGCTGCTCAGCCTGTCCTAGTTGAGGCCAGAGGACATAGCCAAGTAGAAGCCAGAGATCTGAAAGGAATGAGGTCAGGTGTTTTAAATTTGGTGAGGCAGGCCGCAAGCTGAACCACTGTTGATCTCTTAAAAATCTTGCAAGGCAAACCAGGAGGCCATGTGAGCTCATAAAGTATGAGACTGCCAGACAATTGGTGAATGGCAGTGGAGATAGTTTGACACCTTGGGCGCGCTCTTGCCAACCCTGGGAGGCGGGTTTGGAGGCGGGACTGCCGGGAAAATGGCAGAATCTGGGGGCGGGTACCAACCCCGCCCCCAACCCGCCTCCGTGCCATACTCCCAGGAGGTGGGTAGCCGACCCGTGCCGGGCCCCGTCTCCTGGAGGCGGGAAGGGGATTACAGCCACTTAACTGCCTGTTAAGAGGTAGTTAACAGGCAGTTAAGAGGATTATCCCCATTTTTCCAGCAGAGGCGCGGGCTTCCCAACGTCGGGAAACCCCGCCCGGGTCACCGAGGCGAGCAGTGAGTCTGCGGGGGTCGGTGGGGTGCAAAAGTGCGCTGTGGAGGCGAGTGATGGGTGCAAGTGTGGAGAGGTAAGTATGTGAGGTGAGTGGAAAGTGATAGGAAATGTTTACTTACCTTTGTTTCTTCCTGCAGACTTCAATCATTGGGGATGCAGAGACTCTCGCATCTCACCGGCAGAGATGACAGATGGCTGCTGCATTCTGCCATCTAATTTCTGCTAAAGAAAGAGGTTTGATGAGTCTTGAATACAAGAACTCATCAAACTACAGAGAATGTCAGTGTTTGACAGCTTCACAGAGCTGTCAAACGATGACAAATCATCTGTCAAAAATTTTTGACAGATGAAACGTCATACGCTGACGTTCTCTGTAACTGGCTTTCCCTTAATTGGCCTGCTAAGCCTGCTGGGTCAATCAAGGGAAAATAGCGTGGGTTGTGTAGAATTCGCAAAATTATCGCGATTTTATAATAATGAGAAGGAGACATAAAGTTTTGTATAAACAGCTTTATTTCAGCAAAATGCTGTCATGTTTCAAAAGGGACACAAGCAGCCTGTAAAATGGCCACCACGCCTCGTGGCAGAAGGTTCTAGACTTTCAGTAGGCAGACAAGATGGCGTTTCAATAAACATTTCAGCAAGATCGGACAGAACTCAGCACATTGGAGATAATGACAAGACGCGATGGGTTTGCATTTTAAACATAAATACTGGAATCGGTTTTCCAGGTCTATTGTACTGGGCGATCAAGGACCCATCCAAAGACATTGATATGCAAATTCCCCACGGCTCTACGATGAGAGAGCCGTTCGCGGGTACTCACAGCAAGCATTTGGAAGCCCCCAAAACCCCTCCAGGAGACTACTAGCCGGTTCCACAATGGGAGAAATATTAACGGGTACTCAGACAGTTACAAGTATCACCGAGACCCATTAACGACAAGTACCACCCCATACAAGAAGTTTGAGCGCCAAAAACATGACAAAAGATGAACATTTAGATTGGGCGGGAGATAAGGAATTACAGTACTATAAACTGTAGTGTCCAAACGTCCATCTTTCTCTTATCCTCTGGCTGTTCATCGTGCTCTTATTCTTTACCACCGACTGGAGCTCTGGACTCTCATTCTCTGATCCACTGATTTTCCGGGAGTCAACCTCGTGGCTTGCCGCGAAGATCTGTGGAGAACTGGTCTGCGAAGGCCAGTAATCGGGCGCACCATCCCGAGAAGTCGGTAAACGGTGTTGGAACCGAAGGCCCGAGAGGAGATGAGATGAGATGAGATGAGAAGAGAAGAAGACGACTACACATGCCACCGCGGTCAGTAAACCCCGACCGCGCCCGAAAATCGATTAACCACTTCTTCAAATTCTATCGGCTACTCCACAACTGGTGTCGGTCCAGAAAGACTCTTCTTTGAATTTTACCGGCTAACTGGTGTCGAGCACAGGAAGACTCTTCTTTGAGTTTTATCAAGAGTTCCGAGGTCAACACAGATCTTCATGACAGCAGACGGTCCAGCCTGCTAGCCGGAGCAAAGCGAGTAAACAAGAGGGGTACAGGGACCCCTGATCAACACGTGAATAGTCAGGTGTTGCCGAGCAGCGTTTCGGAATTCTCCGAGTTATCACGAGTGGTGAGCATGAGTCTCGATCCTACAAATCTAGATTAGGACAGGTATTGATAGGGGAGGGTTTTTGTTTTAAGGATAATTATAATAGGCCGAAAATTGATCCCGGGACGCGAGAGTACGCACTGCGTACTCTCGCGTATTCCCACTCCAATTGCCGGTTTTCTGCATGCCCTGCGCATGCGCTGAAAACCGGCAATTGCTCTTCCGAAAAGGGGGCGGGGCCGGAGTGCATCGCGTGCGCGCTACAGGCTGCGCGCACGCTGTGCACTTCATGCTTTGGACGCGCAGGTAAGTACTGAAGATTTTGGAAATGTAAAAAGGAGGAGTAAGACCCGCTTTTAAGAAGGTAAGTAGTGAATTAAGTATTTTTTTGAATTTTTTTTTACAGGTATATCTTTTTTATAGACTTTAAAGACAGGTAAGTTTATTTTTATAACTTTTTAAAAGATTTTAAATTTTTTCAAAAATTTAATTTTTTATTTAAAATGGTTAATTTAATTAACTATACTTATTTTATTAATGTGATGGGTTTTTTTTTAAATTTAATTGAGGTTTAGCTGTTATTTTGGGGGGGTGTAAGATTCATAAGTCTCTCAGCCATGCTGTGAGACTTATGAATGGAAGATGGTGTGCTGCCATTGGCTCTAACTGAGTCACGTGATCCCACAGCTCGCACGAATTAACTACGCCGCTGGGATACGCAAGCCCAGCACAGCTGATGTCTGGAACATCAATTTCGTGTGAGCTGGATCAGAAAAAGCATAAGCGAGGTGAGACATCGCGGGAAAGGCTTACCCCCGCGGGAACAGAGCGAGATCAATTTCTGGGCCATTGTGTGTCCCCTTTTACGATGTGTCGTGCGCTCCTCGTTTCCCTAAACCTAGTTGCATAAATGTGTGTAAGTTTGTACTGTCATTAATCTGTGCTTATGACATGTATTTCGTAATCTTGAATAATATGCAATAAAGATTTTCCATTTCGCACTATTCAACCGAGTCTACCCGAGTTTTCTCTGCATTATTGCTCTCGCACCTAAGTCCAGTGTCAGAACCGTAAGGGCGAGATGGTCGAACCGCTCACAGGTGTCTAGTGTCACCAGGCTGGCTGGAGACCAGAATAGGCAACAAGGCCTAACCCCGCACTAGCACCCAGGCTAAGCACAGAGCCACGGCGAAACCCCTTACAGTTGGCCAGAAGTTGATGGAGGCGGGACTAAAACCCGACAAGCAGCAGTCCCGCCTCCAACGCGCCCCCATTGACAAAATCGCCCCCCTTATTTTCAGCTGGTCGTTGTGACTGCGACAAAAGTAAGTGGGTTGGTTGGGAGGCATTGGCTGTTCTTTCATGATAATACATAGTGGTCTGGTGAAGGATTATCGTTATATAAAGCGCAAAGTTGAGGATTGTGGCTGACCTTAGAAATACCCATAGACCTATTTTTGTTCGAGTATTTGTTTGCACAGGGATCCAGGAGGAACAGCAGTCTTGGTGGCACACCTAGTGAGGAGCACACGTTCATTGCAAGCAAGCTATAGGGCTCACATGTGACAGACCTGCCAGGAGAGATGTCACATTTCAGAATCTTTTGACTACCTGTCCACAGAAAGAATTTGGAAAAGTAGTTACTAAAATATGTTTAAAAGTATAGTATTGCATGCAAGTTATAAAAGAGGTGATAGGCTTATGCGTTATTTTTGATGTTGTTTCCTCGTAAACTGTAAATAATAAAGCAATTTGTTAGCTTGTGTGGGTAATTGATAACCACCTCACATGCACTGTATTGGAAAGTCTTTGATCTCTTTCTGTGGCTGCGCACAGCATGAGATATAAGCCGGAGACAGGAACACAAGCAAACAGGCAGGCTTTTGAAACAGAATACTGCACAGACAGTCAGGATTAATGAAACACAAAGCAAAAAAAACAGTGATGCCCGGAAAAAAGCTAAAAGAAGGATACATTGCAGAGGAAGTTAGAAATAAATAAGTTTAAGGCAAGTCAGATGACCCACTGCTGCGTGGAAACTTCGCATCTTCATTATTTTTGTATTATTATGTGAAGACCAGTTGCAGCAATTGAAATCAGTGCATCTGATCATAACTGTTGCTATGTGTGTTCACTCACTGAAATAAAGCTGGTTAAGAATTAGTGTCAAGCCTCATCTCACTAAGGGTTTGCTGCGTCCACCTTCAGAAAGATTGAAGAAGCAAAGATGTGAAAGACACACAAATATCCAGTTTAGATCGCAAGAGGATGATATTGTTACCTCCCTGGGTTACACTATCATATAGGGCACTGTGAGTGAACTCTGGTAGAGTAAGACACGCTTATGGGAGCGACTAATACCACTGAACCCAAGGAGGTATCAATTGCAGACCCAAATTTGTAACAAGCCCACGAAGTTGAATATGGTCTTCACTATAATTAAAACAGAAAATGATGGAAATACTCAGCAGGTCAGGCAGCATCTGTGCAGAGAAAAACCAGAGTTAACGTTTCAGATCAATGACCTTTCCTAACAAAGGTAATCGACCTGAAACATTGGGCCAAAAATTCATCCCGCTGTGCGAGAGTACGCACTACGTACTCTCGCGTATTCTCTCTCCAATTGCTGGTTTTCTGCATGCCCTGCGCATGCGCTGAAAACCGGCACTTGGTCTTTTGAAAAGGGGGCGGTTCCTCGGTGCATCGCGTGCGCGCTACAGGCTGCGCGCACGCTGTGCACTTCGTGCTTTGGACGCGCAGGTAAGGACGGAAGATTTTAGAAATGGAAAAAGGAGGAGTGAGACCCACTTTTAACAAGGTAAGTAGTGAATTAAGTATTTTTTTGAATTTTTTTTAACAGGTATATCTTTTTTAGAGACTTTAAAGACAGGTAAGTTTATTTTTATAACTTTTTAAAAGATTTTAAATTTTTTCAAAAATTAATTTTTTATTTAAAATGGTTAATTTATTTAACTATACTTATTTTATTAATGTGATGGTTTTTTTTAAATTTAATTGAGGTTTAGCTGTTATTTTGGGGGGGTGTAAGATTCATAGCTTTCACAGCACGTATGTGAAACTTATGAATGGAAGATGGTGTGCTGCCATTGGCTCTAACTGAGTCACGTGATCTCACAGCTCGCACGAATTCACTACGCCGGTGGGATACGCAAGCACTGCCCAGCTGATGTCTGGAACATCAAGTTCGTGCGAGCTGGATCTGAAAAAGCCAACGCGGAGTGAGAGATCGCGGGGAAGCCTTACCCCCGCGGGAACAGAGCGAGATCAATTTCTGGGCCAATAACTCTGTTTCTCTCTCCGCATATGCTGCCTGCCTTTCCGAGTACTTCCAGCATTTTCTGTTTTTATTTCAGATTTCTGGCATTCGCAGTATTTTGCTATTGTCTTCACTATTGTCTCGTCTTGTGTTCCAACCGAATGTTAGATTCACATATTAATTCAACTGAATCTGATGCCCAATTTAGAAACTGGTCTTTGTGAATTCTCAAGAGGATACCACTTAACCGTTTAAGTGCTTGGAGAACAACAGCTCAGAACCACCATTAAGCCTGCTCTAAGAGCCAGATGAAAATTGGTAGCAAACATTCATCAGGCTCCATATCCAAACCCCATACTCCTAAGAAAATGGCTGCCACTAGAACATAAGAACATAAGAAATAGGAGCAGGAGTAGGCCATTTGGCCCCTTGAACCTGCTCCGCCATTTGATGAGATCATGGCTGATCTGATCTTGGGCTCAGCTCCATTTCCCTGCCCGCTCCCCATAACTCCCTTATTGTTCAAAAATCTGTCTATCTCCACCTTGAATATATTCAATGACCCAGCCTCCACAGCTCTCTGGGGCAGAGAATTCCACAGATTTACAGCCCTCTGAGAGAAGAAATTCCTCCTCATCTCAGTTTTAAATGGGCGACCCCTTATTCTGAAACTATGCCCCCTAGTTCTAGATTCCCTCAAGGGAAACATCTTCTCTGCATCTACCTTGTCGAGCCCCCTCAGTATCTTATATGTTTCAATAAGATCACCTCTCATTATACTAAACTCCAATGAGTATAGGCCCAGCCTGCTCAACCTTTCTTCATAAGTCAACCCCTTCATCTCAGGAATCAACCTCGTGAACCT
The DNA here is from genome assembly GCA_030390025.1 of Squalus acanthias. NCBI lineage: Eukaryota > Metazoa > Chordata > Chondrichthyes > Squaliformes > Squalidae > Squalus > Squalus acanthias. The sequence continues at coordinate 11,752,244 of CM059441.1, read as the reverse complement.
TCTCTGAACTGCCTCCAATGCAAGTATATCCCTCCTTAAATAAGGAGACCAAAACTGTACGCAGTACTCCAGGTGTGGTCTCACCAATACCCTGTACAGTTGTAGCAGGATCCCTGCTTTTATACTCCAGTCCCCTTGCAATAAAGGCCAACATTCCATTTGCCTTCCTGATTACTTGATTAGACTTGACGATTCTGCCACCCTGTTGTCAGTTTGCTCTTCCATACAGTATTCCCTATCTACGATGGCTGGTCTTTACCTCCCTTTCCTCCTTTAAGACGCTCCTTAAAACCTACTTCTTTGACCAAGCTTTTGGTCACCTGCCCTAATTTCTCCGTATGTGGCTCGGTGTCAAATTTTTTGTCTTATAATACTCCTGTGGAGCGCCTTGGGACGTTTTACTACGCTAAAGGCGCTATATAAATACAAGTCGTAGTTGTTGTTGTTGTTGTATATGGACCATAGGGTGGAATTCCATTGTGGCTGTGCAAGCACAATAGTGATGCTTTTTACTTCTTATTTGAAAGACTTCTGCTAGCCCCTGTGCAGTAGCCAAGATATATCGGGGAAAACCATGGTAAACTAGTTATGAAAAGACAGTACGTGCTTGGAGAACAACAATAGTCATTTTCTCCACAAAAGGCCCCATCACAGTGTGATTTCACAAGCTTGTAGCAATGGGCAGTGGGACTGTTTAAATAGTCTGATGTCCAAATAATAGGAAATGGAAATGAAGGCTATTCTAAGCCATTACAATTGCTCACCTCCCACTGTCTCTAGTGGGGTGACAATGTCTACATGATAAACTTACTTGAAGGTAAATTAAACATTGTATAGAGTAGAGTATTTCCCAAACCCAAATAATGAGTGAGTGTGATCTGACAAAAGCTGTGTTTCACCCCAATTCATTTCCTCAAGGAAATGTTTCAAGAACTATCTGGAAAGAGATCAGTATCAGAGAAGTCATTGCTGCAAAATATTATGGGCCTTAAAATGATATTGTCCATTTAAATGGGAGCTGCAGACAGTTCCATCTGACTGGCATGAAAGGAAAATGAGAATAAGGGGTTCCTGCATGTGACATTTTTATATTAATAAAAATCACAACCATTGTGACACTTGCATACAAATTGAAAGAAGATTTATTGGAATGAATTCGGACTTCAGAGAAAGTTTACAGTAAGTGGTAAGGAGGTGACAATAAAAACAAAATGATGTCACTGTACTACAAACTGGAGAATGGCCTCCTTCTGTGCCGTGAATTTCTATGATTTTAAGAAGCAATCCTTGAGCACTAGGAAATATATTAGCAAGGATCCACTCAAGTTTGAACCTTTTGCTCATTCAAGATGAATACTTTCAGATTCCTCTCAGCCATTGTGCGTTGTAACACCTGTCCAGCAGGTGGAGCTAACCCTTCATCTCCATTACTATTTTCGAATTGCAACATCCTTCAACAATTGCCAACTATTATTTATCGTCTTGATTTTATTTCAGGGACTAATCTTTCAAAGAGCTGGCACAGGCACGATGGGCCGAATGGTTTCCTTCTGTGCTGTGTCATTCTATGATTTCTACAGAGGAAAGAAATACATAAAATGAATTTTGAACCCTCTTTGGTGATCTGTAGCCCATGAAATATTTTAAGATTTTTTTCTTTAACTATTCCAAAGCGGTAATTCAGATCTGAAGAGGTGTTTAAACTGTGGTGCGCAATCACTAGCTTAACCTTCATGGAGTTCTCAACTTTTATTTTCGCCAATTCTGTCTTTCTTCGGTGACAGTGAGCATGTGAGATGCGTGTGTGTGTATGTACCAGAGCGCAGCAGGTGTACACAGAGGCAGGAGAACAAAAAGGGAAAAGAATCTACCAAGTTCCAACACATCCAAGACATTCCGATGTTAGATCGTACAGTGGGAGGATACCACTTAACCGTTTAAGTACTTGGCCTTTGGAGCTTCTCCCAGTAAATGTAAACAGCCCAGTAAATGATGTTCTGTAAAGTTTTAATCTTGAGTCTTTAATTTTACTGAGCCACAGAACACAGCTTAATTCCTAGTACCCTCTGAAAATGTGTGTAAATGTTCTTTGCTATTAGTCCAAGTACAGAACCTGGTATCAGGTAGTGGGACATAAGCTTGTCTTTAATGCCTGCCAGACTACACAAGAACCAAAACAGAAAAAAAGATTCCCCTGCATTGTTAACCATTCTATTAGAAAAATTGTAAGAAAATTAGTAATATATTAAGAAAAGGCAATGTACCTAGAATTAGACAAATAACAAGAAGCTAATTTGTGTTACACAGAGAATCTTGAAAAAGCTATCCAAAGAGTTACATTTTTAAAGTGTATAGGTTCAGTATATCGTTGTAGTTGTGTGGAAACAGGTCCATTTATTACTAGTTAAACCTGAAAGAAAAGTAGGTTATTTGTGAGACAAAATTCTGCAGCAAGTTACACGGCAAAGGCACAACCTATAGCCTGGATACTACAGTTGGCTGTACCAGGTGCCCAAGGGTGCTTAATAGTGGTGAAATTGTTCTTGCGAAATGGGCTCATTGTGAATCAACAGCCTGTTTTACACCACGCCCGGTTTTCTACTCCACTGAAAAAGAAAAATTGGGTACGGACTGTGGCTATGAGCCCATTTCACACGACTGACGTAGACCAGTTTCACCCCCAGTGAGTTTGTGCGGCATTCTTCTGCCAACTTTAAAACGGAAATGAGGAGGAATTTCTTCTCCCAGAGGATCGTGAATCTTTGGAATTCTCTTCCCCCGAGAGCTGTGGAGGCTGGGTCATTGAATATATTTAAGGTGGAGAGAGACAGATTTTTGAATGATAAGGGAGTCAAGGGTTATGGGGAGCAGGCAGGGAAGTGGTGTTGAGGCCAAGATCAGATCAGCCAGGATCGTATTGAATGGCGGAGCAGGCTCGAGGGGCCAAATGACCGACTCCTGCTTCTACGTCTTATGTTCTTATGTAACTATTTTAATGCAGACACCTACACATGTATTTTAAATTGGTTAATGCTTCCACTAAAATAATACAGGGAGCAATGCACTTGCCAAGATACAAGGCTAGAAACGGAAGTCTCCACACCACAAGGTTTGGAAGAAAAGTTCTAAGTTTGTAGTTTTGAAATTTACCATTATAAATACCATTGATTTCTCTTTTAAGAACAGAAACCCTTTGACTTGATCTTCCCTTTTCCTTTTAAAGCCTTGTGTGATAGTTCATCAGCTTCTTTAATGTGATGGCCAATCAGTTTCTTTTCCACAAATGGCTCAATGAAAAGGCCATGAATGAAAACTGTTTTTTGTGAAAGTTACACAACTATTTGGTTAAAAGAAATGGAGGAACAGATGAAAGGACTTCAAAGAAATTAGCAATTGAAAAGACAAGCGAAATTCAATCTGTTCACTCATGCCTAGCAGCAAATGTTTGTGTTAGAAAATATTGTGTGTGCTAAAAGCACATTAATATTGGGAATGGTTGACAAACCTTCTCAACAGGGGTTGAAATGTAATAGTGCTCAACCCTATTGAGATATTATTACACACCAAAATACTGTCTATATTTACACAACATTAATTGGCATCCCTGTTTGCATACCACAGTAACCCTGAAAGATCTCAACCACATAGGACTGTCTGGTTACTGAGGTGGCCTATTGAGAATAATAAGATCATGGGAGTCCTGATAAGAGAGGTGTAAGAGGCTGACAATTACTGGAAGTATTATTCTATGTGACCACATGCCGTTCCTATGGTGACACCTGGCCCTAGAGTTTCTTTGGAAGTGAATTCCAGGGCTAATTCTCCCACCAGTTCTTTAGTCTTTCAGAGAGGATCAGAATTGAGAAAACCATTGGGGGAAAGGGCACGTTAATCAGATTTGAGGTCCCACTTTTTCAGCAGTAAGATCAGGATTCTTGATCTATTGGGTTATGGTTCTGAATAAAAGTTAGTAGATAGTGTGGCTCGTGTTTTCTTGAAAACGCTGCTTGACCTGCTGAATATCTCCAGCATTTTTGGTTTTTCGTTTTAGCGAACAGAAGAACATAAGAATTAGGAGCAGGAGAAGGCCATACGGCCTCTCGAGCCTGCTCCACCATTCAATAAGATCATGGCTGATCTTCGACCTCAACTCCACTTTACCGCCCGATCCCCTTGATTCCCCTAGAGTCCAAAAATCTATCTATCTCAGCCTTGAATATACTCAATGACTGAGCATCCACAACCCTTTGGGGTAGAGAATTCCAAAGATTCACAACCCTCTGAGTGAAGAAATTCCTCCTCGTCTCAGTCTTAAAAGACGGCCCCTAATCCTGAGACTATGCCCCCTAGTTCTAGGCTCTCCAGCCAGATTTTTGAAAAGATGGAACTGTTAACAAATAATGTAATTGAAGACAGCAAAGTAAAAAAAAATAATTAAAAGTAAACTACAGATTCACCGGGTGTAGAATTTTTTGGTTTGCATAGTAGTGGCTCTTCTTTTTTCCATACAAACACCAGTTTAAACTTGAGTCAAATGATCATTCACCCAAAGGTTTGATTAAATCATTTCACCTAACCTCCAATAAACTGAAGAGTGCGGAGCAAAGGGAAAGGATGCTGTTCGATAAGTGTAAAAACAGGCGCCGATAAATCACAGCAAATACATAAAACAATACATTGAGGGTAAAGGACTACATGACACATTACCAATGATATGTTCACTGGTTGTGATTATATGTGTTCTTTCACCCTTGGATAATTGCTGTCCATTGTACTGTAACAGTGACAAATAATAAAAATGAACTTCATCAAGTGTGGCTCATACACCGAGAAGTGACAGAGCAGATGTGTTGCATAATCTACTTTGACAAATTTTTATTTGAACTGCCATTTTTTTAAACAAATTGGGATCAATATGGTGAACTATAGCGGTACCACAAAAGACAACGTTAATTTTAAAGTCATTAAATAAGTAGAACAGAATGCCTTTCATTAAATCATTAATCATATAGATTACAAATCTATAGAAGACAACAGAATTAGTAAAGAACAGTCCATCGAAACTGAGGAATTGGGTTCTGCAGCAATTCACATGTACTCAAGGCTTTTAAACAAATCTACAGCAGGGTTTCCTGCAAAATAATTCAAAGCTCACTAGCAGCAAACTCTGTAATGAATGGTCTTATCTGGAGATCTGTGTCAGTAAAACTTGATGCGGAGATGCCGGTGTTGGACTGGGGTGGACAAAAATGAGAAGTCGCACAACACCAGGTTATAGTCCAACAGTTTTATTTAAAATTACGAGCTTTCGGAGCGCTGCTCCTTCTTCAGGTACAGGTGCTCGTAATTTTAAATAAAACTGTTGGACTATAACCTGGTGTTGTGCGACTTCTCATTTCAGTAAAGCTTGTCAGAGAATCTATGTGAAACTTTAGAGTGGATGAATACAGTATTTTTAATTGGGTTACAATTGATGGGGGATGGACAACTAATGCTCTGCAAGTAGGGCTTTAATAATAGGCAAGAGCTGAATGGTGGTAAAGTACAGAATGACCTGGTTGGTGAAGAAATTGTCCTGTCCCTGAGGCCTATGTAATTGTAGCTCCTAAAAAGAGTTTTCTGTTATTGTGTGTGTACGACCCAGGTTTTTTGAAGTGAAAAGCAGAGAATTTAATAAAGGGCAGTCAGTTATGTGAATGGAAAAGTATGCAGTGGAAAAAGTGGAAGCATATTTTAAGTGCAAACTCTGGTCAATATCTTGCAAATTTGTAGCAAAGCAAGGGTATGGTAGTGTAGTGGTTGTATTACTCGACACGTAATCCGGAGACGCGAGTTCAAATACCCCCATGGAAGATTGATACTTTGAATTCAGTTTAAAAGTAAATAGCAGGTGTTAGTAAAAATGGCCATGCAGCTATTGGATTTTCTCAACTGGTTCACTGATTTCCTTTAGGAAAGGAAACCTGCTGACTTTAACTGGTGTGGCCTATATGTGAGTCAATCCCACACCAATGCGGTTGACTCTGATGTGATCTAGCAAACCACTCAATTTTATCAAAGTGCTATAAAGGATAGTAGTTCAAGAAGGCAGCCCACCACCACCTTCTTAGGGCAACTAGGGATGGGCAATAATTGCAGGCCCTGGCAGCGACACCCACATCTCGAGAATTAATTCTAAAAAAAAAATAATCTGCACTGGAAAAATTCCCCTTTTCAGAGAACCCGAGCAGGGTTATCTTCTACCTGTTTATAAATAGTACCAGTTTGGTTATCTACCTATCTCTAAATGTTGATCTCTTAAAGTATATTGACCCAGAAGGCCTTACCTCAAGGCAGCATGAAGACTGAACAAAAGCATCTCAAGTCCACCTGATTGTAATAACATGTAATTAATTCCCTTGAAGCAGTAAACTAGCATATGAGTACATATCCACGGCAGCTAATTGGCAATCCCAAGGGTAATATTGGCATAATAAGCTGATAGACAGACAGGTATCTGAGATCATTAAGTATGTTGTAGCTGCTGGAGTTAAAGTAGCATATAATTAAGTAGTCAAACTGGATTGAAGCAGTCCAGAGTCAGTGTTTTGTGTTGTGCATTGTGTGTAACTTTGTGAAAAAATAAACAGATAGCAAGCAGCAAATAAATTGTTGAGCACTCTGTGCAGATCATTACACCAAGCATTCTTATAAACTCACTTGCTGTGTACTTCTTTGATTGTGCTTCTCATTTTTGTCCACCCCAGTCCAACGCCGGCATCTCCACATCAGTACTTCTTTGATGACAGTTCTATCCAGCTGTCATAAATACTGGGCTTAAGACAAAAACCTCTTGGACCCAGGCCCACTCAAAAAAATTGCTGCCCTACCAGCTGTGTTGAATTATGCAACAGTGGATAAGTACTGTGCCATTCTCCCAGCATGTCCACAACCCTGTCCCAGCACCTTGCCTATTACCTTTTGCAGCCATTCCTTATTGATTAGTATCAGCAATACTTTTTGTTTGCCGTAGGAAAAGTCCAGCAAAGGAAACATAGTCACTTTCAGGCTGCGACATGTTGAATTATGTCCGCAGTCACACCCTTACCACAGTAGTATACGGTAGATTACATACATAGGATTACACAGGATATACGGCACAGAAACAGGCCATTCATCCCAACCAGTCCATGCCGCCGTTTATGCTCCACTCGCGCCTCCTCCCGTCTTTCCTCATCTAACTCTATCAGCATAACCCTCTATTCTCTTCTCCCTCGTATGTTTGTCTAGCCTCCCCTTAAATGCATCTATACTATTCGCTTCAACCACTCCCTGTGGTAGCGAGTTCCACATTCTCACGCACTCTTTAGGTAAAGAAGTTTCTTCTGAATTCCCTATTGGATTTCTTGGTGACTATCTTATATTGATGGCCTCTAGATATGCTCTTCTCCACAAGTGGAAACGCTCTCTCTGTATCCACTCTATCAAAATTTTTCCTAATTTTATAGACCTCTATTAGGTCACCCCTCAGCCTCCTTTTTTCAAGAGGAAAGAGACCCAGCCTGTTCATCCTTTCCTGATATGTTTACCCTCGCATTTCTGGTATCATCCTTGTAAATCTTCTATGCACCTTCTCCAGTGCCTCTATATCCTTTTTATAATATGGCGACCAGAACTGTACGCAGTACTCTAAGTGTGGTCTAACCAAGGTTCGATACAGGTTTAGCATAACTTCCCTACTTTTCAATTCTATCCCTCTAGAAATAAACCCTAGTGCTTGGTTTGCTTTTTTTATGGCCTTACTAACCTGTGTCGCAACTTTTAGTGATTTGTGTATTTGTACTCCGAGATCCCTTTGTTCCTCTACCCCACCTAGACTCGCACCCTCCAAGTGATAAGTGACCTCCCTATTCTTCCTACCAAAATGTAATACCTCACATTTATCTGAGTTGAACTTCATTTGCCAATTATGTACCCATTCTGCAAGTTTATTAATGTCCTCCTGTAACTTGTTGCAATCCTCCTCAGTATTGACTATACCCCCAATGTGGCATCGTCCGCAAATTTTGAAATTGTATTTTTGATTCCTAAGTCTAAATCATTAATGTAAATTGTGAACAGCCGTGGTCCCAACACTGATCCTTGTGGAACACCACTATGAATAGCTACCCTTTACTCCTACTCTCTGCTTTCTGTCCTGAATCCAGCCAGCAATCCATTCTGCTACTGTCCCCTGACTCTGCATTCTCTGACGAAAGGTCATCGACCTGAAACGTTAACTCTCTTTCTCTCTCCACGGATGCTGCCTCGCCTGCTGAGTTTTTCCAGCGTTTTCTGTTGTTATTTCTGCATTCTCTGACTTTGTTCATCAGTCTATTATGGGGTGCCTTATCAAAGGCCTTTTGAAAATCCAGATAAATTACATCTACTACATTATCATTGTCTACTCTCTCCGTTACCTCTTCAAAAAATTCAGTGAGGTTGGTCAAGCAAGACTTTCCCTTTTGAAATCCATGCTGACTATTCATTATTATATTTTTGCTTTCTAGATGTTCTTCTATTTTCTCCTTTAGTAGGGATTCCATTATTTTTCCTACCACCGATGTTAAGCTGACATTAGCCATGTTTAACAAAGTGAAAGGGTCAATTTGAGACAATAAGAGTAAGGATTGTTCAGGAGTGGGTGATGGCTCTACTGCTACACATTTGCCTCACCAGAATCAAGAAATGTTCCAGGGAATTTTGTATAACCAATGTGCTTATTATGTAGCAATAATGTTTTCATTTGCAAGTACTAAGTTTCTCCTCATTGCTTCTTGACCAGCTTTGTTCCCTGAAGACCTATCATAGCTATACCCTACATCGCTGATTTGATCTTGAGCAGTACCAAAAGTATGTTTATTCATTTTTAAGATTAAATTCCTCTGGTTAAAGTGAAGTTAATTGATTCATAGAAACATAGAATCTAGGAGCAGGAGTAGGCCATTCGGCCCTTCGAGCCTGCTCCACCATTCAATACGATCATGGCTGATCATCCAAATCCAGTACCCTGTCGCTGCTTTAATCCCCACAGTACACATATCCCACCCTACCCCCGTAACCCCACGTATTTAATTCCCCCTAACATATCCCATCCTATCCCCATAACCCCACATATTTAATTCCCCCTAACACTAAGGGTCAATTTTATCATAGCCAAATCAACCTAACCCACACATTTTTGGACTGTGGGAGGAAACCGGAGCACCCGGAGGAAACCCACGCAGACACGGGGAGAATGTGCAAACTCCACACAGACAGTCACCCGAGGTCAGATTCGAACCCGGGTCTCTGGCGCTGTGAGGCACCAGTGCTAACCACTATGCCACCGTGTTGCCCTCAGATTTAAAAATTCTACTTATCAACATAAAGGGTAACTTTTGAATTTCTTTTTAATTTGCATACATTTGGGTTACGTGACAGAAGGTTGTGAACAGTAAGCTGATTTGTTTTTGCTAAGATGACAAAAAAAAGCTGTGTCCTTTATTGTGTAATCCTCAGAAGGATTGTTTTGCATTAACGTAATTTGTTCGGTAAACTAATTGACGATTCTTAGTAACAGTTGTTGAGGGGAGCTTTAAGAAACTTATATTGTAAATAATCTTCCAAAACAGAGAGATTTTCTCTGCAGCCTAGGTTTGTCCTGCAGCGAGTATTATGTGCATTTTTCCAGCTAGTAAAAAGCACTGCATGTTCCATCCTGCCGGAATTCCAGTGGTTTAGGCAGGTCACAGCAGCTGCAGGATAAATTCCAGCTATTACAGAACTTTAAACGGACTAAAACCAAATGTCTGCACATTGCCCATTTTATTGAGAACACTAGAATTATAATCCCTCTTTTGTGATCAACGCGGGCTGCGATTTACAACTAAGGGAACAATTTTCTTTGCAAGCTCAAATCAACATTTCTCTTTCCTCGCCCGTTGTGTACAAACTCGTTTTGACAGTTTACAAACGCCCAGAATGGAATGAACTTAAAAGTTTCAAAAGTAAAACTTCATGTTATCCTCTTAAGTTTCGGAGAGAAAGGAGCAATCCCCTTTCAGCAGCTCCACATAAGATTCATCTTAAAATCACCATTCATGTCATCATTCTTTACAGACGGCACCATCTATAACGTCCATTCGCTGTCAAGATGCTTTATTGGTAGATCTAACTTGGGAGCAGATGTTTCTCCTGCCTTTAGCACCAACCTTCTTTTCCCTATGTGCTTCCTCATTGCCATCATTTAAAAAATCTAGCTTTCCAGATTTGAATGATTTAATTACTCGTATGCTTTGATTAGTTAACCTGTATATTTATGCTTGAAGCCTCTCCACCTCCGTGTAATGTTCATATTTTCAAGGATTTCTTCTTCCCCGTGTGCACAGTGAAATTTTGCAACCGTGTGGCAGTCTGTTTAAGAAGCATGTGTTGGGGAGATTCGATTGGAAATGTTAATAAAAGTTAGTATAATGACAAACAGAAGATACATTCCAAAGCAACTGCCTGGCATTAAGATGTAAATGGTGAGATAAAGGTCTACATAGAATCTGTAAATGTCACAGTTGAATGGAGGGTGTCTAAAGTGGTGGTGCAGTCAGGCCTTTACATTAATGCAAGGATGCCAGGAACTTATTATCACTGAGATATTCTATATTGTATGGCCATGCATCTTGTAGTGAAATCTAAAAACAGGTCTTTAAATACATTTAAAAAACCGCTGAGTCAAGTTAACCATTACACATTTGAATTCTCATTTTTAAGCTTCACATGAGACCTGTGGACCATGAAATTGCCAATTACACCATGGAACATCCCATTAAAGGCATAACTAGTTTGTCTAGAAGTTTTACATTGGGCCGACAATCACATAGATTGTACATAAAAAATTACTAGCTTGCAGTACTTGGACACCCAGCCTATTTAATCATTTCTATTGAAACTCAATCTAAATTGAAACAACACCCAAACAGCTTTTTATTACTGCACATAAAACGATTAACAAAGGAAGATCATTTACAAGGCATGAAAGATTAGACGCTTAATATAAGCTGCTGTTTACTTGTGAAAGTGAAACACTAGCTTGGAAATAGTTGGTCTGCAGTGCTGAACATTGAAAACATGAACTCAGGCAACAATATTTGAATCGGGATTATGAATTTAAGATTGATATCTCGATAATACATTTTCTGTGATGTGACTAAATGGGAAGTATCTGTGCACATTGAAATTCTATGCCTGGATCAAGGCATATCATAATTCACCATAGTCTGCTGATATCTCTATTCTTCTGATGCATTTCTTCTTTATATTCTTCCTTTCATCTTTTTTCTGCAGCTTTTTATTTTATTTTTTGCAACATCCAATGGCCTGATTTCCGATCGTACCATTTACAGTTTACCTCTTATCCCACTCTACTTCACAGTCATCGTCACTTCATAATCTTTCCACTGTTGTGGTGATGAAGGTCTGCTTTCTGGTGGATCTTTCTCTATTACATGATATTTATATGGCAAAGTGCTTCTAAATCCATCACCGTGCTTCACCTTGATGACCCAATAATGCGCTTCTCCTACTTCCTAACCTTGTCTTATGTCTAAGTGCTTTCTGAGTGGCAGGGGCAAGCCTGCTGCTGTTGCTTAGTGCAGGTCTCAAGGGATGGAGTTAGCATTGTACCTGTAAGTGATGGCCCTATAACAGCTGCAGCCAGTATAGCGACAGGAATGCTCAGTACCTGGGGCATAGCAGGACAAGGGACAGATGAGGCGGCTTCCTTTCAGGGTGACAGCACATCCAACCATGACGGATTGATCAAGGACCAGCTGGTGGGCAGGTGCCTTCATGGACATAGCTCCAGCAGTAGAGGGTCATCTCATGACCTTGCACTCAGAGGTACAACACTACATCCATCCATTGAGTCCTACACTAAACAAGAACAGCTTGTCCTACAGCTCAAGGATGCCTCAGGTTGGAAGCCTGGGCAGTTGCTTGCTGTGCCTTAACTGCCACCTCCATTTTTAGCTTGTTACGGTTGCCTCTCCTGGTACCCACTCCACAAACTCACTACCTAAATGCCCTGAAACGCGTACACCAGGGAGATGTGTGATGTAATCTGCTCCTAATGTGCTCAATTCCTGGCTGCCACCTTGGGAAGGCCTTACAAGCAAATAAAAGGAAGATGCGTTCCATCTAAAAATAAATCCTAATTTTCTGAATGTGTGCCAGGTGTGAGGAATCTTGCCCATCGCCAGTGCATTCGGATGGAAAATTGCGGGTAACGAGCCCGTGATTTTCTGCTATGCGCTGGCAGTAGGCCAGTGTCCTCATCACTGGTGCATCCTCGGATAATTTAAGCCATAGTTTCCATTTTTCATTCAGTATAGGGTAATAAAAGAGAAAATGCCAGAGGATAAATACTTTCAACAGCAGAGTCCTACCTGATTTTACGTGAAGCATCACTATTTACAAATGAACACACATTCTTTTTCCCCCTAAAAAGGTGAAGGGATTTAAAGCTTTCATGAATACAAACATAGTTAGATTTAAACAAAATACATGAGTAACTGCAATTCAGCAGGATATCAATGATTTAAATGCATCCAAATACAAATCATTTCCACAGCATTAATTTTTTTCTTGCTCTGTAAAAACTTCTGAAAAATTGCAAACCGTTTTTTCCACAGTCTGAGAATAAATTTTAACATTAATAATTTCCCAGGGCATTTTTAGGACCTATTTCAAAATGAACTTAGTATTGGGCGGATTCTAATGCAATTTCTACCAATGAAAATGCTGTGTGAGATGTGAATGCCCAGGATGTTTGCTTTCATGGCCATGTGTAAAATTTAACTCCAACACCTATTAATTTACACATATTTTAAATTGCTGATACTAATAGATACTGGTCTTCCTGTTGAGCATTTATTCTCCAATGAGGCAAAAGCCTTTCCTAACTTCAGGCCCGCAAAAGTCAAACAGGAAAAACCAACAAATAAGAAATAAATGCAAATAGGACTGAGCTGCTTGGGCTTTGAAAAGGGAGAATTGTTAAAGCTCAGGGCTACATGACGCATTGGCCTTATTTTGGCCATTCCTGATGCAATGCTGTCCTTCTGTTGTGAGGAGGTTCTTCTATTAAGGACTCTCAAGGTTTTCACCTGGCCATTTTCTGTGGCAGAGCAAGTTTCTTCTCGGTCTGTAACATGACTTCCTCCATCTGCCTACAGTTGATTTCACCTTCTGGTTTTTGAGCATTGTGCTCCAATTGTACCAAGTGAAACCTTTCACTGATAATCTGCTTGGTGTACTTCCTGCAGACTACATCCTGGGGGAATGGATTCCAGGGCTGTAAAGATTCTAGAGTATTGAATTCGCAGCTCCTCAGGATTCCGGGCAACGTCACGTTTTTTTTTTGCAGGATTCCAACCAGTATTTCACCTGGCCTGAAAATGATTGATGTTGATATTGAGTATACTAAATGTAAAAGTGTTCCATTTCCATGAGTAGAGAACAAACATTTACCAAAATGTATTCATTTGTTTTTCTCTCGCTTGCAGAGTTTCTCCCCTTCATTTTTTTTTATTATGCCTCCGTGAAGTGCCTTGGGATGTTCCTTTAGGCTAATAGTATTATATCAATGCAAGTCTTTGTTGTTCCCCTCCAGTAACTCGCCCAAGTGCCCATTATGTGCAAGTCCTAACAATAAGAACATAAGGAATAGGAGCAGGAGTAGACCATACGGCCACTCAAGCCTGCTCTGCCATTCAATAAGATCATGGCTGAACTTCTACATCATCTCCACTTTCCCACCTTATGCCCATATCCCTTGATTCCCTTAGTGCCCAAGAATCTATTGATCTCATTCTTGAATATACTCAACGACTGAGCATCCACAGCCGGTGGGGTAGAAAATTCCAAAAGTTCACAACCCTCTGAGTGAAGAAAGTTCTCCTCATCTCAGTCCTAAATGGCTGATCCCTTATCCTGAAACTATGACCCCTAGTTCTAGACTCTCAGCATCTACCCTGTCAAGCCCTCTAAGAATTCTATACGTTTCAATGAGATCACCTCTCACTCTTCTAAACTCCAGAGCATATAGAATCATCAGGCTAGTTGACTGAGGGAGGCATGATAGAGAGCCCAATTCTGTCCTCAGCTGATATCCACACATACTCACTTCCATCAGGAATCAATACCCTCATCAGTTTTCCCTTTCCTAATCTAAAGGAGCAGCACTCCTACCACTGCTCAAGATAAGATTAGCCATGTCAACAAAGACTGGAGATAGGAAAATTTCACTGAGCAATCAGGGGAGCCTCGGGTAATTTTTGTTTAAATGGCAAGTGATTTATTGCTCTGCTCTGTAAAGGGAGAGGTTGGGGGGGGGGGGGGGATGTGGCAATATGCTGACAGGAAATAAACATCTTAATTAGTGTGAAACCTGAGCCTTACATTAATATTTACTGTTAACCTGATGTGTTTGGTCTACCTCTAATGTTTCTACATTAGACACAAAATATATAAGCGCTTCAAGCTCATTATGACATCAGGGAATAGAAATTATTTAATAGTACATTTAATTCACTTTTTTCCTCACGGTAAATATTTGGGCTACTGGTAGTGTAGCAATAAAAAGATTTGCCTCACTACTTCTAGCCAATTTGCTTTCTGAGGATTAGCCAGTTGATTAAGATTCTTAAGCTACAAAGTAAATAAGCATCTATCTCATTTGTTCGATCACAAAGTGTTTTGGCAGTGACTGGAGGCTACCCTAGACCTGGCTGAATGAAGCTACCATGTTGGGGAGAAAATGAACGAAAAAATGTACACAAAACAGAAAGGTCTGTCATGAGTTGGATCATTTCATCTTGCTGGCTCAGGTCATTACAGATATAACATCAACAACAACAACTTGTATTTATATAGCACCTTTAACGTAGTAAAACGTCCCACGGCGCGACACAAAAGTAAGAAGAAAATATCACAACAACAATTAATGTTTGCACTGGAATTACTTGCTGCATGACAGTTAAAATGTCTGACAAGAAACACTCCCAAATTGGAGATTCCCTGATGGCTCAGTGGGTAAATGCCTGTGCTCCATGTGATACTGCGTCATTGAGATTAGGAGGGTCCCAGGTTCAAACACTGGCCTGTGTGTGGAATTAGCTGATTTATCTGGGATAATAGTAAAGGAAATACAGCTGGCCTGAGTGTTGCTGGACTACAGAAGGAAAAATCAGCTATTCCATGACTCCTCTTAAACAATGTGTGGTCATCAGGTGAGAACAGAAATGATCTCAGCTGTCACATCTCAGCCAGTTGAACAGCCTACCAACATTTACTGTCTAGGCTCACACACAAAGAAGGCACTTGGGCAAGATACCAAAGGGTGCTGGGACCATTGAATCATATGAATCACCACCTTCAGGAAGGTAAGGAGGAAAAATAAAAACACTTAAACCAAAATTCAAAATGTTGTGTCGCAAAACACAGCCTGAAGGAAGACATCAATCTTTAGGTTGTAGGCTGAAGTACCATATCAAGTTTGGAGGTTGTGACATTCTACAAATCGCAAATAAAAAAATTAGGGAACTTGATAAAAATGTCTGAACATATTGGGGGCGATTTTGTGAATGGAGGCACATTGGAGGCGGGACTGCTGCTTGTCGGGTTTCAGTCCCACCTCCATCGATTTGTGGCCAACCCACGCTATTTTCCCTTGATTGACCTTGTTAAGCCCGCCCAGCGGGCTTTGCAGGCCAATTAAGGGAAAGCTGGTTGCAGAGCACGTCAACGTATGACGTGTCATCTGTCACAAATTTTTGGCAGATGAATTGTCATCGTTTGACAGCTCTGTGAAGCTGTCAAACAGTGACAATCTCTGCAGTTTGATGAGGTCTTGCATACATGACCTCATCAACCTTCTTTCTTTTACAGAAATGAGATGTTTGTTGCATCTCAGAATGCAACGGCCATCTCTCATCTGCAATACGGAGGTGCGAGACTTTCCGCGTAGAAACCAACTGAAGCCTGCAGGAAGAAACAAAGGTAAGTACACTTTCAAAAACACTTTGCACTTACCTCAGATACTCACCTCTACACTCCTGAACCCATCACTTACCTTCACACCACACTTCTGCACCCCCCCGACCCCCGCAGACCCAGTACTCGCCTCGCTGAGCTGGCAGGTTTTGCAGCCTTCGGGAAGCCCGCACTTGTGAGGGCAAAAATGGGGATAATCCTATTTTCTGCCTGTTAACTACCTGTTAACAGGCAGTTAATAGGCTTTAATCCCTTCCCTGCCTCCAAGGAGATGGGACCCGGCGCGGGACGGCTACCCGCCTCCTGGAAAGATGGCACGGAGGAGGGTTGGGGGCGGGTTGGGCACCCGCCCCCAAATTCTGCCATTTTCCTGGCAGTCCCGCCTCCATACCCGCCTCCCCAGGGCTGGCAAAATCGCCCCCATTATTATGTGGTAGGGAAAATAGAAAATGTATCTCCTTATTGGAGGCAAAATAATTAAATATATGTTTTGGCTCAAGGAGAGCTCTGTGAAAAGATGGATGAATGTAGATCTTTGAATTTGTTACTGCCATTAAATTTTAGATATTGCTTCAAATCCAATTTATTTGTCAAAACTGAGGGTTATGATAAAGTGTATACGCCGCTGGAAAGACACTTAATAGAACTTGTTTCTGGATATGATACGAAATCTAACTGAAATCAGCGAACTGCAAATTCCAAATCATGTGTGGGCCTTTCCAAGAAAGATTACCTGAGGGTATCGCTTGCAGATAGACAAGCCAAAATGGAAATAGTTAGTTAAATAATCCTTATTTAAAAACGGAGAGTCCTAATAATAAATAAATTATAAAATTCCATTTCTTGCTTTTATTTTTTAATCAACTCAAAATAAATCACAAAAATGGAAGTATCGGCAGGGGTTCATCCCTAGATGGTTGAAAGAATGAATAATTTAGCCGTACATATCAGAAACATCCCTCATCTGCTCTCCAGTCTGTGCTGAGTTAGCTGTTCTCAACCAGCATAGCAGTAGAACCACTACAATTGACTTCAGTGTGCCTTGGGAGAGGACGGGGAAATTCACCAGGGTTCTTATTCTTGATCACTATCTCACAACCGTTGCTCACAGTGTGTGCGTGGAAACAGAGTGGGCACAATATTGGACACATTCCGAAGGGATCGCTCCCTCCGTGACACCCTGGTCCACTCCTCTATCACCCCCAACACCCCTTCCCCTTCGCCTGGCACCTTCCCGTGCAAGCGCAGGAGATGCAACACATGCCCTTTTACCTCCTCCCTTCCCACTGTCTGGGGCCCCAAACACTCCTTCCAGGTGAAACAGCAATTTACTTGTACTTCTTGCAATTTAGTATACTGTATTCGCTGCTCACGATGCAGTCTCCTCTACATTGGGGAGACCAAACGCAGATTGGGTGACCGTTTTGCGGAACACCTCCATTCAGTCCGTAAGGGTGACCCCGCGCTTCCGGTCGCCTGTCACTTTAATTCTCCGCTCCACTCCCACTCTGACCTCTCCATCCTTGGCCCCTTACACTGTTCCAATGAAGCTCAACGTAAGCTCGAGGAACAGAACTTCATCTTTCGATTAGGCACTTTACAGCCTTCTGACTCAACATCGAGTTCAACAATTTCAGACCATAACCTCTGCCCCATCTTTTTTTTCATTTCTTTTTCTCTCTCACATGGCAGCTGTTGATGATTCTGACATTGCCATTTACACTTCATCTAGAGTCATCTTTTGTTTCTTAACTTATCCCATTACCATCACCTTTGGCCTTGCAGCATCATCCCTTTTGTCTCTTAGTCTCTCCTCGCCTTCCATCCTATCACAGACCTTCCCTTTTGTTCTTTCCTCCCCTCCCCCCTTTCCCTGCCCCTACACTTGCTTAAAAACCTGTTCCATCTCCAACTTTTTCCAGTTCTGACGAAGGGTCATCGACCTGAAACATTAACTCTGTTTCTCTCTCCACAGATGCTGCCTGACCTGCTGAGTGTTTCAGCATTTTCTGTTTTTATTTCAGATATCCAGCATCCGCAGTATTTTGCTTTTGTACTAGTAAATGAGCACTTGATTTAACAGCACATTCTCACGAGAGAACTTGAACATTTTGATATGAGCCATGAGATCCAACAGATGTTTTTTCTAAGTTGTTTGTAACAGATAAATTGCAACTGTTAAAAAAGTGCCATGTGAGTTAGGTCCCCTTTTGGAGCCATTTATCAGCATATTATTTAAATTTCTGACTATGGGAATATGAATAACTATATGGTAGAAATTACTGTTGGAGATGTTACTGTATGAAGGCTTAATGTGCTTTTACCAAATTCCATTCTTCACTATTTTAATGGAGGCATTACCCTTTTTAACATGTGTTTATGTCTCTGTTAAAATAGCAGAGGAATTTGAATAAATGCACGAAGCACTTCGACAATAACATTTGCAACAGTAATTTCTATCCTTGTATTTTCACATGTATCAATAATGCAATTAAATTTAATGCAAATCACAATAACAGAAATTAATGCATCTGCCTTTGTTTAAGTTAAGGACAAGCTTCTTAACAGCAACGTCCTTGTCAGACGTGAATATTTTTCTTATCTAAGCATTTCTATTGAGGAGTCATTGTATAGTGTACATGGTCTGGATCAATGCCTGGGGAGATGTGCTCTTTAAATAAACATTCTGATGAGAAATGGTCATTACCTTATGCAAATCATATTCTATGACACCCACCATAGCAGTTATTTGTTTCAGAATGTTAGAAATTAAGAAAACACAAAAATGTTAACAATATAACTGACTTAAAAATGCAGAGGGAAGCTATATACTTTTTGCAAGTCAGCACAGGCTGTCTGCCAGAGCTAATAAGAATGTAATGTGCACAACACCCTCAGGACATTCTGTACTTTTTCTACAAGTTTCCACACAGTCTTCTGTAAATGTAATGCTCTGAGTAATAAAGGCAGCTTTTAAGCTATTTTCTTTCACATCATTTGTACCGGTCAAGCTTTCTGTACATTTCTAAGTGTCAGCTGTGGCTTGCGGTTCCTCTCTCACCTCTGCGTCAGAAAGTTGTGGGTTCAAGTCCTACTCCAGTGGTATGAGCATCTAATCTGGGTTGACACTTGAGTGCAGTACAGAGGGAGTGCTGTCTTTTGGATGAGACGTTAAACCAAGGCCCTGTTTAACCTTCGTAGAAGAGCACGGGTGGTATCCTGGCTAACATTTATCCCTCAACCAACAGCTAAAAAACAGAAATAAAAACAGAAAATGCTGGAAATACTCAGCAGGTCAGGCAGCATCTGTGGAGAGAGAAACAGAGTTAACGTTTTAGGTCAATGACCCTTCGTTTTATAAAGAAAGGGATGATAATTATTTCACAATGCCTTTTGTGTAAAAATCTAAACTTAAAAATTTTAATATTTTAAGTTCAGATTTTTACACAAAAGGCATTGTGAAATAATTATCATCCCTTTCTTTATAAAACATGTTTAGATGCATCACCGCAAAATGTCACTGGGGGCTGTAATTAATCTTAAGTGGGTTAGACAGTATTTAGTTAACAAAAGTCCAGTGCCACTCTCTGATCTGAGCTCTTTATGTGCCTGAATTTGGCCCAAAAATTCGGCCGAGAACGGGTGAGTACTCAGTGCGTACTCACCCGTATTCGTTCCCGAAGTGCCAGTTTCCTGCATGCACTGCACATGTGCGGGAAACCGACACTTCCGGTATGGTGAAGGGGGCGGTTCCTAAGTGAACCGCGTGCGCACTAGAGGCTGCGTGCACGCAGCACACTTAGGTTTTTTTTCAGGTTTCAACGCGAGGGTAAGTATGGAAGATTCTACGCAAGTAAGAGGCGTAAGACCCCCTTTTGAACAAGGTAAGTAGTTAATTAAGTATAATTTTTATTTTTTTCAACAGGTTTATCTTTTTTAGAGACTTTAAAGAAAGGTAAGTTTATTTTTATAACTTTTAAAAAAAAAATATTTCTTTCAAAAATTTAAATTTTTGTTTAAAGTGGTTAATTTATTTAACTATAGTTATTTTATTAATGTGATGGGTTTTTTTTATTTGAGGTTTAGCTGTTCTTTTGGGGCCGATTTCAATTCATAGATTTGACAGGTCTCCTGTCAAATCTATGAATGAAAGATGGTCTGCTGCCATTGGCTCTCCATGGCCCACGTGATCCCAGAGGTCGCATCGCACTAACTGCGCCTCTGGGACACGCACACACTGCGCGCCGGCACTAGGGAGAGGCCCAGGACCCGAAGTTCCTGTGGGCCCGAAACACAACGGCAGGCGCGGTGTGTGATATCGCGCGCGATCCTTACCCCGCAGCAAGCCTCCGAGTCAAATTTCTGGGCCATTAGCACATGGGGCACCCTGGAGCTCCACAACTCTACCCACATCTGTAAGCATACACTATTTCTTGCTTCCCTCCTTCTCGATTAAGAAGTTAGTTGAATTGCCTTTTGGGTAAATTTTACAAGATATGTGGAAGAACTCACACATCTATCACCGAGGGGCTACAAGGAAGCAGGAGGAAAGATCCTACCTCACATAAATGTATTACAGAATCCTGAGAGCTCACTCTTAGAGCTGCATGGCACAAAACTTAGTGATTACACTTCCATATGTGTAGAATGCTTGACAATGTCTGCATGCCTGCGTAACATTTTTCTTTCCTTTTGTGCGATGGGTAGAATAGATGGCAGGCAATGGAGGCTAGATTTGTACGGTAATAGATTCAAGGGGGAGATTGCAACAAGTAGCTCGGGGAATGCGATTGGTGGAATGCAGCAATGTAACAATGAATCTGCGCGTTTCGATTATGCTGTCTCCTAAATGATTCCAGCTTGAAGTCTTCTTGAACTTGAAGCTGAGATTTCTGAATTTGCCACATTTGCACTGGTAGACAAAGGCCAAGTTTCAGCAGATCGTGGATTTGATCCAATGGGCCAAAAATTGATGCCGCTACGCGAGAGTACGCACTGTGTACTCTCGCGTATTCTCTCTCCAATTGCCGGTTTTCTGCATGCACTGCGCATGCGCTGAAAACCGGCACTTGGTTTTTGGAAAAGGGGGCGGTTCCTCGGTGCACCGCGTGCGCGCTACAGGATGCGCGCACGCTGTGCACTTAGTGCTTTGGACGCGCAGGTAAGGACGGAAGATTTTAGAAATGAAAAAAGGAGGAGTAAGACCCACTTTTAACAAGGTAAGTAGTGAATTAAGTATTATTTTGAATTTTTTTTAACAGGTATATCTTTTTTAGAGACTTTAAAGACAGGTAAGTTTATTTTTATAACTTTTTAAAAGATTTTAAATTTTTTCAAAAATTTAATTTTTTATTTAAAATGGTTAATTTATTTAACTATACTTATTTTATTAATGTGATGGTTTTTTTTTAATTTAATTGAGGTTTAGCTGTTATTTTGGGGGGGTGTAAGATTCATAGCTTTCACAGCACGTATGTGAAACTTATGAATGGAAGATGGTGTGCTGCCATTGGCTCTAACTGAGTCACGTGATCCCACAGCTCGCACGAATTCACTACGCCGGTGGGATACGCAAGCACTGCCCGGCTGATGTCTGGAACATCAAGTTCGTGCGAGCTGGATCTGAAAAAGCCAACGCGGAGTGAGAGATCGCGCCTGCTCCTTACCCCCGCGGGAACAGAGCGAGATCAATTTCTGGGCCAATGTCTGGTAGCTAGTACAACCAGGATTATAGACTACAGTGACTAAACATTTCTGAGTAGACTAGAATGGGAAGGGTCATCAAACTAAATTACGATATGTATAACATAAAGACCTTCTCAGGGCTTGCAGAGAGTCTGGTCTGAAATTCCCTCCGCTATCCTGCCCTAGATTGGGTGGGATAGCCGTGGAAATTGCAGGGAAAATCAGGTAGTGAGGCCTACCACCGGCTCCCTGTCCTGACCATGATTTCCATTCCCTGCCTCTGCTGCAACTACCACTGGCTGCCCCTTTACGGCCCACTGCATGCCAGTACCAGCAGGAAGGTGGGGTCCAGGCTCCTAGCCCACTTCTCTCCCATCTACCCTCTTCCCACTGCTTCCCTGGATCACCAGATGAAGCCTGGCGACAGTTCCTGGGATGGTGGTGGGATGGTTCCAAGTGGTGGAAGTAGTGGGATAGTGGCAGTAGTCTTCTTTCCCTCCAATGTGGCCCCAGACACCTGCCTTTGAAGACCTCCATCTACAAAGGACTACAAACCCTTAAGATACCTGCTTCTCCAGTGCCCTGTGGCCCTGTAAAGTGCCCTCTTGCCCGTTCAGGTGCAGCTGCAGCCGTCCCATCTCAATTCTCCTTGGGGCCACTGGCAGGAATGAGCTTGCTAGCGGGGATGCCGCTGGGAGCCTGACATGAATAACTAATGACGCCTGAAGTCCTGCATCCACCTGTCTCCTGGTGAGGCAAAAAATGGAAAATTCGGGCCTCTATGCCTACACTGCTGTGGTGTCCCCTTTAATTTGACAAAAGACCTTTGATCTGGTGGATGGTCTAACTTATTTCAGACCTGTGTCAAATTCCATTTCAGGAAGGCCCTCATCAGATGGATTTATTCTCTATTTCATACGGCAGTATTAATGGGTTAGAGAAAACAAGTAGGTTTTTCACCTCCATAAATGGACTGGACTACAACAACAACAACTTTAACTATATAGCGAATTTAACATAGTGAAACGTCCTAAGGCGCTTAACAAGAGTGATATCATTAAAAACATTTTTGGCACCGAGTCACAGAAGGAGATAGCAGGACAGATGACCAAAAGCTTGGTCAAAGAGGTAGGCTTTAAGAAGGATCTTAAAGGAGGAGAGAGAGGCGGAGAGGCGGCGAGGTTGAGGGAGGGAATTCCAGAGCTTAGGGCCAAGGCAGCTGAAGGCACGGCCGCCAATGGTGGAGCGATTAAAATTGAGGATACGCAAGAGGCCAGAATTGGAGGAGCGTAGAGATGTCAAAGGCTTGGAGGGCTGGAGTAGGTTACAGAGATTGGGAGATGGTGAGGCCATGGAGGCTTTTAAAACAAGGATGAGGATATTAAAATTAAGGCATTGCTGGACTGGAAGCCAGTGTAGGTCAGCAAGATTAAAGATTCCTATTATTCAATTTTATTTTTGCCTGAGAACAGATACAAGACATTTGGAATCACTGTGTCGTTGAGACAGCCCATGTGTTTGATGGACATATAAATGATAAATGGTTTGGATAAACACAAATCTGCAATAGTAAAGAAACACAGTGCAAAAAAAAACCTTGCTAGCCTCGATATTTCAATGAAACTGTTTGAGGACTTCCAGTGAAGGCAGGGTACATGAAAGGAGTGCTGGGAGTCATTAAGTAGGATCACTGTAGAATGAAGAACGATTCTTTTGAAAGTAAACACTTAGGCCGAAATTTTCCCCGAAAAAAAACAGGTGGGTTTGGAGCGTGGGGGCAGTTAAATGGTTAAAAATGGGATTCCCGCCTCCAACCCGTCCACTTCCGGTTTTAACGGTGGCGGGATGGGGTGCAGGCAACCAACCCGCTCCCGGGGGTGGAACGTCAATTTAAATATTATAATGAGGCCGGAAGCCTCTTTTTTCACCTCCATTTTGAATTTGACTGCATGTGGACGGGTTTCACACAATTCGTGAAACCCAGCAGTTAAACCGAGGTGGGAACTGCTGTACCCAGGAGGTAAGTGACTTTACACCTACCTCCTGGATCTAGGGTCCCTACCAAACCCACCCCCGCAATCGGAGACCCTCTCACGAGGCCTCCGATCGTCTTCCCAGGCCTTCGATCCCCACCATAAGGCCTCCCCCACCGCACCACCGACGATGCTGAGCCCAGCCACAATCCTCCGGTGGCCTGGCCCTGATCCTCTCTCCCCCCAACCCCCTCCGATCCCTGATCCTCCGGCCCATCCCCCACTCCGCCGATCCCCGATCCTCCGGCCCATCCCCCCCTCCGCCGATGCTCCGGCCGACTTCTTCTGCCAATCCTCGATCCCCGACCCCGCTCCACGATCCCCGACCCCCCCGCGATCCCCGACCCCCTCCCCGCGATCCCCGACCCCCCCGCGATCCCCCCCGCCCCGCCCTGCGCGATTTCCGACTGAGCCGCCCACAATCCCACTCCCGGGCCGACCCCTGGCTCTCTCTCTGCAGCTGCAGGCCTACCCGCCCGCAGCCTGCTAGCCTCTCAATCTGGCGGGCTGCGGGCGGGAAACCGAGGCCTCACTTGCAAATCAGGCTCTGCCATTAAAGTCGACCTCCCGGGTTTCCCGCCTGCCTCGGAGGCCCCTCCACCCCCAATCCCCCCACCCCCAATCCCCCCTGCCTTAACTTCAGCCAGCTTGTTGAAGAGGTAGTTCCTGTTTGTAGTCCGAAATCCATCTCTCTACATCAACTAATCTCCTTTTATAGGTCAGCTACCATTTTTGCCAGACATGTTCCTGAATATGATATTTAAGGCACACCTATTTTCATTGGGTTACATAAAACTTTTACAAGCACTGACATGTGACAGAGCCATACCCTACAAGTGTTACCCTCAACATAATCAATATTTTAGTGTAATTTCTTAAATAAATATTCCTGATAATTAATGGTTACAAATTGTCTAGAATTGTTCTTGTGGTCTATAATGTTACATTAAACTTCAATTAGACCACTGGCTTGTAATTAGTCCCAGGTGTCCATTATTTTCCACATATTTGTTGCTATACAGGTTTTGGTGGGTGAATAATTTGGGTCATGTAACTGTGGAAATGAGCATTAAGTAATTTACCCTTATTTGTTAATATTAAATTGAATAATTGAATGATGTTGTCATTTACTCATTAGTATTTGAATGGTGCTTGAAAAGAAAAAGGCAATTGAACAAATAATTCTATTGCCGGCATTTGATCTGTACGGCGATGAGGCAGTACGAGGTATGCTGTGAGGGTGCCCAATAATCACACTTGTATCCAATATAAAGAACGGATAATGCATTGTAGCTATTTCAATATCATCCATGTAACCATTCTCCAATGTCCAAAGTCAAGAAAACTGAATAGATTCTTGTTGAGTTGACCCTGCTTATGTAAGTGAATATCTCATACTCGTGGGCAGTGGTGTAGCATAGAGTGGCAAACAGGAGTTTGTACCTGTAATTCCACTGTGGTAAATTCTTAATCTGAATTCTGCTGCTACAAAGCACTGCTGAACAGAGATCAGGCCCTTCCCCACATGGATGGACAGAAATGTTGGGCGACGGCTACTATAGGAATGCTTTTGAGCACCTCCATGTGATCAGCAATAGCGGCAATGGTAGAGGTCCAAGAGAAGGTATCCAGCCCATCCTCTCAGCTGGTTAATGTGTATGATGATGCGGAGATGCCGGTGTTGGACTGGGGTGGACAAAATTGAGAGGTCGCACAACACCAGGTTATAGTCCAACAGTTTTATTTGAAATCACAAGCTTTCGGAACTATCGCTCCTTCCTCAGGTGAAGTAAATTGGATACAGAATCGTCAGAGCATATATAGATGGAAAAAAAAGCATGTGTACTTTACAATTGCAGACCAATAAATTAAATCATCCTGACTATCTGCCGAGGTGTGATAAAGTTAATTAAGTCAGCCAGGAAGGTACCACATCAAAAGACATAGCAAGATACAACTGAGACAATGAGGTGAAGTCGCAGGGGTTCTAACGTGTCAAAAGCTGCCGTCTGTATGTAAAACGAAAAGCTTTAAAAAAAAAATTTACTTTTTTACTGGGAAAATTTTTACTTTTTTACTGGGAATCACATCTGTGAACAAGCTAACGACGACTCGAGTCCGGATCACGTCATGTATCGTGACATAAACCCAAGATCCCGATTGAGACCGTCTTCATGAGTGCAGAACTTGGCTATCAGTTTCTGCTCGATGATTTTGCGTTGTCGTGTGTTTCTAAGGTTGCCTTGGAGAACGCTTACCCGCAGATCCGAGGCTGAATGTCCTTGACTGCTGAAGTGTTCCCCGACTGGGAGGTAACAATCCTGCCTGGCGATTGTTGCGCGGTGCTCGTTCATACGTTGTCTCAGTGTCTGCATGGTCTCGCCGATGTACCATGCCGCGGTGCATTCTTTCCTGCAACGTATGAGGTAGACAACGTTGGCCGAGTCACATGAGTATGTACCATGTACCTGGTGGGTAGTGTCCTCACGTGTGATGGTGGTATCTGTGTTGATGATCTGGCATGTCTTGCAGAGTTTGCCATGGCAGGGTTGTGTGGTGTCGTGGTCGCTGTTATCCTGAAAGCTGGGTAATTTGCTGCGAACGATGGTACTTCTGAGGTTAGGCGGCTGTTTGAAGGCAAGTAGTGGAGGCGTGGGGATGGCCTTAGCGAGGTGTTTGTCGTCATCGATGACATGTTGAAGGCTGCGAAGAACATGTCGTAGTTTCTCCGCTCCGGGGAAGTACTGGACGACGTAGGGTACCCTGTTGGTTGTGTCCCGTGTTTGCCTTCTGAGGAGGTCTATGCGATTTTTCGCTGTGGCCCGTCGGAACTGTCGATCGATGAGTCGAGCGTCATATCCCGTTCTTACGAGGGCGTTTTTCAGCGTCCGTAGGTGTCCATCGCGTTCCTCCTCGTCTGAGCAGATCCTGTGTATTCGCAGGGCTTGTCCATAGGGGATGGCTTCTTTAACATGGTTAGGGTGGAAGCTGGAGAAGTGGAGCATCGTGAGGTTGTCCGTGGGCTTGCGGTAGAGTGAAGTGCTGAGGTGTCCGTCTTTGATGGAGATTCGTGTGTCCAGGAATGAGACCGATTCTGAGGAGTAGTCCATGGTGAGTTTGATGGTGGGATGGAACTTGTTTATGTTATCGTGTAGTCTTTTCAGTGATCCTTCGCCATGGGTCCAAAGGAAGAAAATGTCGTCGATGTATCTGGTGTACAGCGTTGGCTGGAGGTCCTGTGCAGCGAAGAAGTCTTGCTCGAACTTGTGCATGAAGATGTTGGCGTATTGGGGTGCGAATTTGGTCCCCATGGCTGTTCCGTGTGTTTGGGTAAAAAAATGGTTGTCGAAGGTGAAGACATTGTGGTCAAGGATGAAGCGGATGAGTTGTAGGATGGCGTCTGGAGATTGGCTGTTGTTGATGTTGAGTACTGAGGCTGTTGCAGCGATGCCGTCATCGTGGGGGATACTGGTGTAGAGTGCCGATACGTCCATCGTGGCAAGGAGTGTTCCTGGTTCAACTGGTCCGTGGGTGCTGAGTTTCTGTAAGAAGTCTGTAGTGTCGCGACAGAAGCTGGGGGTTCCCTGTACGATGGGTTTCAGAATGCCCTCGACGTATCCAGAGAGGTTCTCACACAGGGTTCCATTGCCTGATACGATAGGACGTCCGGGTGTGTTGGCTTTGTGTATCTTTGGGAGGCAGTAGAAGTCTCCCACGCGGGGAGTACGTGGGATGAGAGCGCGTAGGATGTTTTGAAGGTCTGGATCGAAGGTCTTGATCAGTCTATTGAGTTGGCGGGTGTGTTCTTTGGTCGGATCTGCGGGTAGCTGTCTGTAGTGTTCCTGGTTGTCCAGTTGTCGGTATGCTTCTTTACAATAGTCCGTTCTGTTCTGTATGACGATGGCTCCTCCTTTGTCCGCTGGTTTGATGACAATGTTGCGGTTGGTCTTGAGAGCGTGGATGGCGTTGCGTTGTGCTCGGGTGACATTCTGGACTGTCTTGTGAGTGCGGCTGATGAATCTGGCGTTGATGCATTTCCTGACAGCTTGAGCATACATGTCAAGCTTGGGGCAGCGACCCTCCGGAGGGGTCCAGTTTGACTCTTTTTTCTTCGGTTGCTGCACTGCGAGTCCCTCTGTCTGCTGTTCTGGATCATTGATTGTCTCATTGGGTTTGTTGCTGACATCTTGGGATTTGTGGAAGTATGAGACAGAGAGACTACAGCAAGGGAAAAGACGGAAGATAATAAATCATCAAAAAATGAATATTGAGGTAAGTGTGTAGGGATTGATCATCTATTTCCCATTATACCTACTGTATTCAGCCTACTAACTGAGTAATACTATCTGTAAATCCTGTTAAATTAATACCTTTTGTATTACTTTTGTTATTTCTTCAGTTTACAAAACCATGGCAATTTAACAGCATGAAGCTTTATCATATGTCTAAAAATCTGCTATTAAAAAGTGCACAAGCTTTCGTGCAACCAAATGCTATGACCGACTCAATGTGAATTCTTCATAAGTAAATGAAATCTTATGGAAAATTAATTGCATCCCAGGAATGAACTGTAGAATGGATTTCTTTAGTTCAAAACTAAGATCAAGTCGGCCTATCGCACCACGAAAAGGGATGCAATGGCTTTACCGAATGTGGAGTTTAGGAGCAGCAATGTACGGGAACATTCTAGAGCATCATTTTACGTCTTGTCCTTTTACTTCTGCTGCCTAGACAGGGTGCTACATGTCAGCGTCTGCTTGGCTGCAGTGTTTATGCAATCTTATCTTCATAGCTGATCTTTAACGGCAGGTGGTAAAAGATTAGTATTTTCATTTCCTTGTCTCTACCTGCCTTAGGCAACCAACCTCATTCTCATTAACGTGCAATCCTTTGCTCAAAACACCTGGAGTCTTACAACATCTTTAAAATGGAAAACTACAAGACATTTATTCAAAAAAAAAGGGTGTTGGCCCATGATGCGTTTCTCTCCTTAACTGTTACCGCTTATTCCTGCAGCCTGCAAAGCAGTTTATTCGTCTTAAATAGAGAAGAACACTTTTAAACTCGAGAAGTCGCACAACACCAGGTTATAATCCAACAGTTTTATTTGAAATCACAAGCTTTCGGTGCGCTGCTCCTTCGTCAGGTGACTTCTCATTTGTCCACCCCAGTCCAACACCGGCATCTCCACATCATGACTTTTAAACTCAGCATTTTATTTTCTGCATGTTACGTGGGTTAACTTACACAAAGGCGAACTGTAATGGGGCTCATCAGAAGAAGACTGAAAGCTGAATGGGCCTTCAGGATGAGCACAAAGTCAAACCTGAATTTCTAACACACCCAAAATCTGAGGAGGGGGTAAGGTGACTCAATCAGACTAAACCAACTTGAGCTCTTGCACCTTTTATTGGATTTTTCTTAATTTTTTTCAAGGTGTTCTAAACATTCCAAGGCAGATGCAGAGAATTTTACAAGTGCAGAACTGTAATTTTGATATCGAATCATCCTTTTTTGAACTGCTGCATTCCTGCTTTCTCGTTGGTCATTTTTTGAGATCCCAGACACACATTCCCAAAGATCTGGGCACCCAGACTTGAGATTTGCGAGGACTCAGTTCAAGCTTGGCCAAACATGGGCCAATAAATCATGATGAAGTGAACGCTCAGGCCCCATCCATCTTGCTCTCACAATACAGGCTTAAAAAACTGACAGTTATCATCAGTGACTGAAAAAAATCCAGTGTGACCAATAACCATTTTATCAATCAGTTCTAATTTAATCTGAAAATGACAGTATGTTGGAAGTTAAATCTTTCACATGTGATGAAAAATGAGTAGTCATTAATGCTTTACTGACAAATTGAGATGAAGTGATGTGTTTCAATGATGCCAACCTATATTATTTTACCTTCTGCTAGCGGCATCTGCTAGGTAAAACCATACTGTCAAGGATTTGTTGATGGAGCTGAGTTCATAGAGATTGACAGTTAAGTTGCTATTGAACCTGGAGTGTTCAAACATTCCAAAGGAAACAAGATCAGACAGAACGTTTGCAGTGAAGAAGAAGATGACCTGTTGTCATGCAATATTAGGGCAATACCAGAAATTTTCTTTTATAAAAGCTCAAAAGCAAGATCTTAAGAATTACAGACCTGTTAGTTTAATATCTAGAGCAGGAAAAATATTGAACAAAGTAATTAATTTAAACACATCTCACAAAAGTAAAGAGAATGGGTTACATTTTTCAATTCACAAAATGCAGGTATGAATGGTAGACACCCTTATACAACATTCCTCTGTTCACATCTTAGGCAGGTGTTAACCCGTTTATTTGCAGCTGAACTTCACCAATTGGACAACATACGTCAACAATTCAAAGCCAACAAAGGTGTATGAAAGGCAGCCTATACCTAACATAAATATATTGCAATTCGTGGAGGATGTAGCAGAATAGAAAATGGCGGTGCATGCTACATATCTTGGTACGCGGAGGACCTTTGATAAGTTATCTCACAACAGACTCATGGCTAAAGTGAAAGCTCTTGGGATAAAGGATGAAGTAGTAAAGTGGCCAATAAATTGACTAAATAATATGAAAGGCTGTGTCGTGATCAATAGTCATGGTTTTAATTGGCCAACTGTGACCAATACATATTTCGAGGCTTAGTTCTGGGATCTCGGCTGTGCACTATATTCATAAATGATTGTCTAAGTCTGCAGATGATAAAAAGTTGCATAGAAAGCAGAATATTGAGGGGATAGGGATAAAATTCAGGGCAATTTATTGAGACTTGGCAACTGATATTTAAAAAGCAACACATAATGCTGCAGGAAATCGTAAATTCAATTATAAAATGAAGGTATATTATTGAAAAAAGCAAATCAGGGAGAAGATCTATGTGTAATAGTTGACAGGACACTGCAAGTGCCATCCCAGTGTATGGCAGTGATTTCAACTGCAAAGAAAGTGCTAGCATGTATAAGTAAATTCATAGAAAAATAAACCCATGGAAGTGATTCTTACACTATTAATTATTCATGAAATGACTCGTGGAATACTGTGTCTAATTATGGTCATCATACTTACAAATAGATAAAGACAGTGGGAAGAATTCAAAGAGGATCAACCAGCATGATTCCAGATATTAGATTGTGGAACTGCAGAGTAAAGGTGGCGGAAGCTAAATCTTTCCCTTTGAATAAGAAAACATGATTACAAACTAAATATGCCGCATGCTAAACTTAACCACTAGACATTTGCAGTTGTCAACTAACGGAATAGCCTGTCAACTGAAGCATTTGAAAGGGATTCAATTCCTCATCCAAGAAAGATTAGAGGGATTTGGATTTGGAGTAGCAGAATGCTGAAAATGGAATTGAAACAGTGGGCTGGATTGGCTCACACTAGCTATTTTGTGTTCAGGACAGTGCAATTCTCCCTTCAGCTATTTCTTTTTCATCAAAATACTGCTAATATAAGTATGGCATTATCTGTATGGTTTTATTTAGGTTGATTCCCTTTACATTTCAAGGTAAGTGAAAAGTTGCAAAAGTTTGAAAGTAAACTGATATAAAAGGGTATGATTTTAAAACGGTGAAGTTCACATATGTACATTTACTAGCTCAAACTACGTTCTTCGGCGCGTTATTTTAAGGCAGCCCTCATTAACCTAGTTAAAATAAACAGACTGAGACTTGCCTGAAAACAGCCAATGGGGGAATGTAGCACAAGTAACTTAAGCATTCGTATGTGAACTTTGCTGGTTTGAAAAATCGGCCCCAGACTTTTTTTTAGGTATCTAAATAATCAGTGATACTGTATTTTTGACATGCAGGATTGTAGCAAACATACATTCTGAATAAAATTGGTGAAGTCTTTTGACTCTATTGCCTATCAAATGGTTCAGGGGAAAATGGCACATTTTAAGAAACAAAATGCTTCAAAATAAGAGTCCTAAAAGGTTTGAACTGAGAGTTATTGAATTCAATTAATTTGATGGTTTGTTGGCTTACACCAGAAAAAAAATGACCATGAATGCTGCCAGATCGTCATAAAGACCTAAACTGCTTTGCTAATGTCCTTCAGATGTGAGAAGTCACACAACACCAGGTTATAGTCCAACAGTTTTATTTGAAATCACAAGCTTCCGGAGCGCTGCTCCTTCGTCAGGTGAAGTGAAGAGATGTATGTGATTTCAAATAAAACTATAACCTGGTGTTGTGCGACTTCTCACATTTGTCCACCCCAGTCCAACACCGACATCTCCACACAATGTCCTTCAGGGAAGGGAATTTGCCATCCTTCTGGTCTGACCTACACATGACTCTACTCCACGCTAGATGGTTGACCCATAATGCCTTCTCAAGTGGCCTAGCAAGTCACTCAGTTGTGCAAACAATCACTGCAATAAAACAAAGTCCACCACCATCTTCTCAGGGCCACGAGGGATGCGCAATAAATTCGGCCTCGCCGGCATCACCCATTTCCTGAGAACAGTGAAAAAAAGCAGTTTGGAACAACTTCTTTATTTCTCATAAAATAATTGCCACCAAAATAAAATTTCCCTGGGTTGGTATCGGGCAACTTTATTTGAGGCTAGAACTTTATTTTGTTGAAATTGAGTTTATGATTGAGGGCGGAGCCTTACTGGGAATGATTTACTAAGGGGTTGATATGTCACAAGGCTCATATATATTTGAAGACACTAGCACTACTGTCTGTTTGATTTATATATATATATATATTTGTTCTTGGGATGTGGGTGACACTGTCAGTATTTCTTGCTCGTCCCGAGTTAGCCTGAAGCATTAAGAGTCAAATATATAGGGCTGGATTTTGCTGGCGCTCAGAGGGCGGGTTCGGAGGCAGGTCCGCTGTCAAAACAGCAAAGATTGACAGCGGGTAGGAAACCCGCTGTCAACCCGCCTCCACGCGAGTCTCCCAGGTGTCAGGTCTGTCTGCGCAGACTGACCTGACACCAAGCGGCGGGGGAGACAATTTATATCATTAAATGGCTTGTTAGGAGCCAATTTAATGCTATTTTGAGCCTACCTTCTAATTTTACAGTGCTCCCCCACGGGTTACCCGCTGCTCGGGGAACACGTCAGCTCACCCTGTCGTGAGTTGAGTCTGCTTTGATTTATCTGATTACCTGACAGCTGCAGAAGTGGTATAAAAGATACCATGTTGCAGCTGTTCAGTTTCAGAGCTCAGAAACTGTTGGTTACTGCATTTGCAAGACATATAGAGCTTTGTATAGCTTGCAAGTGTTTACAGCCAACTCTCTATCCAGTGGCACCTCATTGGAACAACCTCTCTCACCATTGATTTACTTCTGTCATTTCTCCGTCGCCTGCCATCTATTACGTCAGAATGGGTACGGTTTACACTCTCTCACCTTGGTCCTCAGAATCTGACCACGATGAGCTCCAACACCAGCAGAACCAGGCACCCCAGCAGCAACAACAGCAACAGCGACAATCTTCTCCTCAACCACCTGATGCTACACAGGGCAGAGGGCATCTGCGCAGGGCTGGACCGCACCAGAGGTGATACCCCCAACACAGGGTTTACGGGCAGAGGATGAGCTTCCTCAACATGACTGAGCAGCAGTGCCAAAGGAGGCTCAGGCTATCGCGCCAGGATGTGGCGGACATTTACAGATTGCTGGAGCAAGAGCTGCAGCCCAGAGGAGCGGGTGAACACTCCTTACCAGTAGCTGTGAAAGTCACCCTTGCCCTCAACTTCTTCGCCTCAGGCTCCTTCCAGGCATCTGCAGCAGACATTTGCGGCATCTCGCAGTTGGCTGCACACAGATGCATCACGCAGGTCACCGTTGCCCTATTTCACAAGTCAGCAAATTATATAAAATTTGTAACTGATGAAGCCAATGTTGCTGAGCGCGAGGTTGGCTTTGCGGCTCTGGCTGGCTTCCCATGGGTGCAGGGCATAATCGACTGCACACATGTGGACATCAGGGCGCCCCATCATAACCCAGCAGTGTGTATCAACCGCAAGGCTTCCACTCCTCAATGTGCAGCTGGTCTGCAACCATAAGAAGATCATTGTCCACGTATGCGCAAGTTCCCTGGGAGCTGCCATGACTCCTACATCCTGCACCAATCCACTGATCCTCAGCTCTTCACACCTCCAAACAGTCTTTCCGGCTGGCTGCTTGGCGACAAGGGCTATCCACTAAATACGTGGCTGATGACACCTTTGAGGAGGACAACAAATGAGGCTGAGGAACATTACAATCAAAGCCTCATCTCCACCAGAAGTGTCATAGAGCAAACAATAGGCATCCTGAAAACGCGTTTCAGATGCCTGGACAGATCGGCAGGAGCCCTGCAGTACGCACCAGCCAGGGTCTGAAGAATCGTTGTGGTCTGCTGTGCCCCTGCACAACATAGCGCAGCAGCAAGGAATAGCGCTGCAGGAGGAAGAAGCGTAGAGCGCACAGCCACTTCGGAGGAGGAGGATGAGGAGAGGAGCATAAGTTTGAGTACGAGGATGATGAAGACCTTGAGTACCAATGCAACCAGTACACGACCACATTGCTGCCCGTGAGGCCAGGAATCACCTCATCATGGCCAGATTTAGTTAAGTTCACGCAAAACAGACATGTGGCTGCCACGTGCGTTGCCACATTGGCATCAGCGCACTTCAACACCAGTCCTATCTTTTCAATGTCACCACCATTGATGGAGATTAAAATAACCCTGACCATCCACTCTGCCACTTCCCAGTGTCAGCACACATTTGCCAAGAACCACAAAGTTCACGCATGTAAAGATTTAATAGACCAAATCACTTTAACAGAAACTTGTCAATAACATTGAAAGAAATACCCAAGTGACTACCCTTGTGACTCTATTTGTGTGGCATCTTTCTTTTCAGAGTGTTTCTATGTGGTGCCACCCCTGTGGCTTCAGCAGAGGTAGAGGCAGCCTGCTCACTTCCCTGCTGCATCTGCTTAGACGCCTTTTGGCGGTCGTCCTCTGGGTTTTGGAGCCTGTGTGGGCCCCAACAAAGTGTACTCCTCCTGCGACTGTGCAGTGGCAGACTCGGCCATCGCTGTCCATGGAGGCATCTGGGGCTCTGACTGAGGGGTAGGCAGGGGGCTTGAAGTGTGAGCACTTGGAGAGGAGCCCCCACTTGCCCTCCCACCATCATCCCTCTCATGGGCCACCCGCACTTCTCTGCTAGCAAGTAGCTGGAGAGCACCTTGCTGCACATCAGTGGGGCCATGAGGACCCATGTCGACATTGACATTCCTCCTAGCAAGGACATCTATGAGTCTATGAGCCTTTGGTTTCTCTCCTCAATAGATGCCCATCTATTTTGAATTGAGACCATGTGCTCAAGCGACTGGCGCATTATGTCCTCCATGCAGGGTTGCCATCCTATCCATGGAGGAAACAACAGTCACAAGTGCTTGAGATGGACTCCTCCAGTCTCTGCACAGTCGCAGTCACCGTGTTTGCAAAACCTGTCAGAGCCTCCTGCATTTGTTGCTCCAGCTCCAGGACCACCCTCTTCGTTGATGGCCCCTCGAGGCTCAACGTCTGCATGCAGCTGAGCAGAGCCAGGAGACTCCTGCGCCCTCTGGCAAGGAGTCTCCACTGCTGTCCCTGTCTCCACCATCTCCTCTTGCTCACTTGTGACTTGTGAGACACCAGGTGACAACACTGCTCTATCTCGCGTAGCACCCACCGAGGTGATTGTATCTGTGCTGGTGCTGGCTTGCCTTGTCAGAGGTGACGCTGCGGTCTTTTTTTTAATTCGTTTATGGGATCTGGGCGTCGCTGGCAAGGCCAGCATTTATTGCCCATCCCTAGTTGCCCTTGAGAGGTGGTGGTGAGCCGCCTTCTTGAACCACTGCAGTCCATGTGGTGAAGGTACTCCCACAGTGCTGTTAGGGAGGGAGTTTCAGGATTTTGACCCAGCAACGATGAAGGATCGGCGATATACTTCTAAGTCAGGATGGTGTGTGACTTGGAGGGGAACTTGGAGGCGGTGGTGTTCCCATGCAATTGCTGCCCTTGTCCTTCTAGGTGCAAGAGGTTGCGGGTTTGGGAGGTGCTGCCGAAGAAGCCTTGGCGAGTTGCTGCAGTGCATCTTGTAGATGATACACACTGCAGCCACGGTGCGCCGGTGGTGGAGGGAGTGAATGTTTAAGTTGGTGGATGGGGTGCCAATCAAGCGGGCTGCTTTGTCCTGGATGGTGTCGAGCTTCTTGAGTGTTGTTGGAGCTGTACTCATCCAGACAAGTGGAGAGTATTCCATCACACTCCTTACTTGTGCCTTGTAGATGGTGGAAAGGCTTTGGGGAGTCAGGAGGTGAGACACTCGCTGCAGAATACCTAGTCTATGACCTGCTCTTGTTGCCACAGTATTTATGTGGCTGGTCCAGTTAAGTTTCTGGTTAATGGTGACCCCCAGGATGTTGATAGTGGGGGATTCGGCGATGGTAATGCCATTGAATGTCAAGGGGAGGTGGTTAGACTCTCGCTTGTTGGAGATAGTCATTGCCTGGCACTTCTGTGGTGCGAATGTTACCTGCCACTTATCAGCCCAAGCTTGAATGTCGTCCAGGTCTTGTTGCATGCGGGCATGGACTGCTTCATTATCTGAGGAGTTGTGAATGGCGCTGAACATTGTGCAGTCATCAGCGAACATCTCCATTTCTGACCTTATGTTGGAGGGAAGGTCATTGATGAAGCAGCTGAAGATGGTTGGGCCTAGGACACTGCCCTGAGGAACTTCTGCAGCGATGTCCTGGGACTGTGATGATTGACCTTCAACCACCACAACCATCTTCCTTTGTGCTAGGTATGACTCCAGCCAGTGGAGAGTTTTCCCCCTGATTCCCATTGACTTCAGTTTTACTAGGGCTCCTTGATGCCACACTCGGTCAAATGCTGGCTTGATGTCAAGGGCAGTCACTCTCACCTCACCTTGCCCACTTGCAGCAATCTAAAACAGCCTTAAAAAGACTCAGAGGACTGCTGAGCTTAAATATGCCGGTCACCCTGCTCCCAACAGACAGCAAACAGGAGCCTCTTAGACAATCTCCGCCCAGCATTGGGCAGTATTCCTTCCCACCAAACCCTTGACACAATGGCCGCAAATGCTGCAGCCTCTAACCTGCCTGCCTGAGTCCCGCCCGAGTCCAATTGCTGTGGTCTCTCCTCACCCCACAGTTGTAGAGGCAAACAAGAGAGTGGTAAAAACAGAAATGTAAGAAAGGGGAAGAGAAAATAAGTAATAGAGAAAAGTAAAGGAACAGGGAGAGAGAGATGAAAAGTTCACTGCCCTCACGGGGATAGATAAGGTAAGCTTTCTAATACATGTCTCTCATTACTCTCTGCTTAACCTTGCACTACTTGTTACCCCAACACTCACAACCTATCCCTTCTCCAATTCACAGCACTCTCCTACAATCACTGAAACACACTTCACTCCACCTCCTTCAGCTCCTACTGTAGCACACTGCACCTGCTACTCTTCTCACTATTACTTCCTTCACCTACTCTCACTTCTGCCATCTTGCACACACCGGCAACTCATTTCTACCCTGATGTGCACATCCACAAAATATCTCACTACTCTAAGACTGACAGCGTCCCATCTTTCTCGCAGGGCAAGCTCGTAGGCAATAACTGGGAGTGGGCAACTACAGGAGGAGGCCCACGCTTCATCCAAGTGCTGTCGCCACTTGAAGAACAAATTATGGACATCGTGGGCAGGGGGGCGTGCGAGGAATGTGGTATCTGGCAAGGTTGGCGGTCACCTCATAGGGTTTTAAACCATCTTAGCCTCGTTTCCTTCTCTCTTAGATCTGGCCCTCACACATGCATGAGAAATTTCTGCTGCTTTCAGAAGCCACTCACCTGTCTTTGTTTACCTGTGTCACTAAATGCTAACCCTTGTCCCTTTCTTCCATTTCAAATCCAGAAGCTACACACAGCCCTCAGACAGCAGAAGAAGCAGAGGGCAGCACTGCAGAACAGGAAGCGTCACTCAACCTTACACTTGCAGACACCAGCTCAGAGATTGGCTCCCCGTGTAGTTCAGAAGTTAGGCTAGAGTGGTCTGCATGTGGACATTCACCCAGCACTAGTGCATAGGAGCATGGGCAGGGGGATAGGATGTCCCAGGAACCAGCTTGCTGGAGGGAGAGCTTGTATCCTAGCAATGGTGCAGTGGGCACATTTGAAGACATCGAGGGCCCACCATACATAAGAACACTGATGATAATGCACACAACCTTTTAAGTACATTGGCCTGCCTGCCGGCGAGCTTGCGCACAATGTCGGCTAGCGTGGAGGAGCCCAGCTCCAACTTGTGTGCTGTCTTTGCACACAGCATTGAGACCATGCAGTAAACCATGGAGCGAGTGGTCAGCTGTATAAAAACCGCAGGAGACCCCACAGCGATGGAGACTCTCGTGACAGCTCTGACAACTTCGATGAAAACTCAGGCTACTGCCATTGTGCCTTGGAGTCCAGCATCTCCTGTGGCTTACCAACCCTGAAGAAGAGCAGAGATAGAGGCTTCGAGAGCCTCCCAGCACACCGGCATTCTGTTCTTGTGCGGAGATGTGGGAGTTCTGAGGCCCTGAGAGTGGCATTGGCTCCATGAAGGAGACACCTGCTGTCCTCTCTCAGGATGACGGCACACCTGCTTCCCCGCCAGTCTCTCAACCAGTGTTCTTGCTGGTGTCAGACTGCCCCGGTCGGAGCCGAGTCCCAGCAGTCTGCAGCCAGGTCCACAATGGACAGAGCTCCTCAAGGTTGCCCACCATGGCCATCTCAAGTGCCTTCACTTGAAGGTCAGTAACCTCCACCGCCCAAGCTGTAACCATAGGACCACACAAGACAAGCACTAGGGGTTTGCACAAGGGTAATCAGTCACGTGACCATTCGTCAAATCAAGACTGGAGTCTTTTGGAACAGTGAAGTAAAATGTTTTGTTTTGGTATAGCTGTTCATCTGTATAATCTTAACGATGTAACAGGAACACCCATAAAGTTGTAATGTTTGAGGGCATTGATATAGTGGCTGTCGTGACTGGGTCAGATGGAAGGAGGGAGTGTTAGTGCTCTGGGGAGGGGAGAGATGGTTCAGGTCAATCTCTGCTCAATAATTTTCTGTGTTACAGCTCTGGCAGCTCACAGCATTGCTGGGCTGTGCTCTTCCTTTGCATCCTCCAGATCCTCGTCCCCTGCTTCATCTTCCTGCTCCACTTCTTCCTACTCAGGAAGCTCAAGGACAATTCCTTTTTGTATTGCAAGATTGTGCAGTAAATGATTATAAATCTTGACACTAGCTCTGGGCTGTACTGAAAGACTCTTCCCAAGCTGTCCACAGGATGCCTATGGTTTGCTCAATTAGAAAGCTTGGCCCTGATATTTACGGGGAGACAGGGAGGGTGCGGAGGAGGCCGAAAACAGCCGAAGAAACCGGCAAGGCTGGGGACGTGGAAATCCTGCTGAATTTAAATGCAGGCCTTCGTTATCATTTTGCTGAGGTCGATCCCGCCCAGCAACCGGCCAAATTGACAGCCTGGCTGGCGGCCGGGATGGATAACCAGCGACAGGAGGCCGCAACCAGTGGCACGTCATCAGGACGCACCCAAACCAGGGACGGTCCCTGATAATCAGGGGGGGGGTGGAGGGGGAGGGTGATTATACACCATTGGGGGGGGGGGTTGATCAGACAATGTGGGGGGGGGTGATCTGATATTGTGGGGGGGTGATCAGATATTGTGGGGGGGTGATCAGATATTGTGGGGGGTGTGATCAGATATTGTGGGGGGGTGATCAGACATTGTGGTGGGGGGTGATTTGATATTGTGGGGGGGTGATCAGATATTGTGGGGAGGGTGATCAGATATTGTGGGGGGTGTGATCAGATATTGTGGGGAGGGTGATCAGATATTGTGGGGGGTGTGATCAGACATTGTGGTGGGGGGTGATTTGATATTCTGTGGGGTTGATCAGATATCGCTGCGGGGATAGAGAGAGGACATCAGGACTGGAGAGGGAGAGGTCGGTGATTGGGAGCGTGGAGAGAAAGAGGCCGTGATCGGCAGAAGGGAGGACGAAGGCTTCCTAAAGGGGCCGAGGGGAGCAGTCCCGCTCCTCCTGGCCCATAAGCAGTGCTGAAAAAGGCATTTACCTTGTGGAGCTGGCTGCTCCCGCCTCTCATTCACTGCCAGGTTTCCCGACCCCTGGGAAATTCGCGTAGCAGCAGTGAACTTTAAATTGGGCTCCCAGTTGCACTGTGGGAGCGTGATTTAATATGTTAATGAAGTGTCCCGCCTCTCCACGGTGGGACACTCGGACGCCATGATATCCGCCGGTGTAAAAAAGGCAGTGGGCGTGGCGCAACATGCTGGGGACGCATTCCCCATATTTAAGTCTTTATCCCCCCCTCCCAACCCTCCCCTGCCTATCGTGAGGGGCTTAATATCGAGATGCTTGTTGCTGCAAGGCTCTCATTGTAGAAGCCTAAAATGACTAGCCAGAGTCTTACCTTAATGGAGGTGAGGATCCCTTTAAATACCGCTTGCGAAAGCTGCTTGCCGACTGATCGCGCCGTGATTTGCTGAACGGGTTAAGGAAGTGACATTTCAGGCACGCAAGGACATCAACTTCACAAAAGCGTCCTGATTCAGGCGCAGGACCGTTAGTAACATAGTTAAATGATGTCTGCATTTATTTCAGGAAGCAGCCAGGGACGCCTATCAAGCACCGGAACCAATACAGTATCGGGTGCATTCCTGGCACTGTTCTGCCGTGGAAAGTCGCGCTGCAAAATTCAACTGCGTGGCACCCGTTTTGAACCTGGAAAACGTGTGAAACACAAACCAATTTCTACCCCTAACAGTCCAATTCCAATAGTTCGCAATAGTTTACAGGTCATTACCTCAAATCAGTGCACTTAATAACTTGTGTGTTTCTCACATTGATGAGATCTATTGACCATTTCAGTAAAATTGATTGTTTTTTTACAGAAACATATTAATTTAAAAATAGCACATTTTGTCTTCATTACAGTCACTTACACGGGTACAACTAGTTGGAATTTCATTAATGATTAGAAACTACTAATCCCAGGCATTTCTCCATGATGATCAGTAACATCTTTTGCATAATCATGGACAGAATTTTTATTTCATTCACTCGCTTTCCAAAAGTATCGACAGCATTAAGCATGTACAGACCTGGGTTTTATCAGCTTATATAGGACAAGGTAAAGGAAGGGATGTGAGATGAGTGTTCCAGCTCTGGTCCAGGTACTTAAATTACACATTTCCTCTCTTTCAATAAAATGCATGCCTGAACAGAAAAAAAGAGGAGCGTGGGCTTTTGAATTCCAGCGCATCTTGTTGGGTGAATTGGGTGAAAGCTAGCACACATTATATTGCCAGCATCCTGCAGGCATACCTGCAGCCCAGGTAGATCAAATCATCAAACCTCAGGACAGCGTGTGTATTCATGTTTGCCTGAATTTGTTACAACATGACAAGGGCTGAGTCCTCCCTCGAAGCATAGCTCAACACAGACATTGTGTCGGCAGCATAATGATAGATAAGGCATTCCTTAAAGAGCAAGTTGGGACAGATTTAATCCCAGGTTGAAAACCGTATCATTGATGCTGATATTGTCCCAGAGAAGTAATGAATGTTCTTCACATTCGCACACATTCAATTCATATAAAGTGAGTCTTCTCGGTGTTTCATCAAATTAAAAAAAGCTTATAAAGATTCCATCTCTGTAAATTTGACTGGAAGCCTTGATCTACACCATCTACGATGGAACGACTGCAATAAATACACACACCTGTCTATTTGTACTGCCATTTGCTGCTTGTTATCACATGCTGAATGAGCATTTTCCCTTTAGAAGTCTATCAGAATTTGTTACTGTTCATCTCCAATGAACGTGTATCCTGTATCAATGTTGAAATATAT
Source organism: Squalus acanthias (assembly GCA_030390025.1). Classification (NCBI taxonomy): domain Eukaryota; kingdom Metazoa; phylum Chordata; class Chondrichthyes; order Squaliformes; family Squalidae; genus Squalus; species Squalus acanthias. The sequence continues at coordinate 11,710,497 of CM059441.1, read as the reverse complement.
TGGTTAAAGAGCTGCTGATTCTAATTCCCAAGGATAGCACACAACTACCCCACTGATATTGTAGAAAACAGATACATATTAAGACTGCAGTTATACTGCAGCTACTGATCTGAGACCAGTATCTGCTGGCTGCTATATGCAATCTGCATACACTTATTGTACTGCGGACTGACCCGTGCTTAAATAATAGTGAGGTGCAGCGACAATGGAGTCTGTACATTTGTTCTTCAATGCATTGCAGAGCTATGTACTCTCAGAAATTCATTTTAGTGTTAGGAGAGCATAGGTGGAAGTGTCAACTTTGTTCTAATCTCATCAGGTCTGCTGTCACAGCCTTTCTTGAGAATAGGAGCCTTTCCCACTCCAGGGACTTGAGCACATCAAGCTAGGCTGACACTCCAGTGCAGTGCTGAAGGAGTGCTGCACTGTCGGAGGTGCCGTCTTTCGGATGAGACGTTAAACCGAGACCCCGTCTGCTCTCTCAGGTGGACGTAAAAGACCCCATGGCACTATTTAGAAGAAGAGCAGGAGAGTTATCCCCGATGTCCTGGCCTATATTTATCCCTCAATCAACATAACAAAAAAACAGGTTATCTGGTCATTATCACAGTGCTGTTTGTGGGACTTTGCTGTGCGCAAATTGGCTGCCGCGTTTCCCACATTACAACAGTGACTCCACTTCAAAAGTACTTCATTGGCTGTAAAGTGCTTTGAGATATCCGGTGGTCGTGAAAGGTGCTATATAAATGCAAGTCTTTCTTTCTTTCTTGGCCACTGATCATCTGATAAAGCAAGTTATGTGCACCTCTATCTGCAGATATGAGTGTGCGGGTACTGACAGCTGAACACAGAACACCACTGGTGCAGCGGACTTTCGTGGCATCTTTCTGTTGGTCCTCTCTTCTTGCAAAGAGCTGAAATGGGGGATTCCCATTAGGAACCCCATTGGTGATAATGGAGTTGGAAGATAAGTGGTCTTAAAACTGTTAGATGAATGTTCTTGCGATGCCCTTAAAACTTATTTCCGTATACAGCTATGCACCCAGTAACCCTGGATGCCCATTATACATGGGCATTATGATGATCTGACGCTGTATTGGTGCAAGGTCCAGAAAATGACATGGGAAGCATTGTGGCATCACTCCCACTTCAAGCTAAATAGTGGCCCAGAAATTTGACTCGGAGGCTTGCCGCGGGGGTAAGGATCGCGCGCGATATCACACTCCGCGCCGGCCGTTGTGTTTTGGGCCCACAGGAACTTTGGGTCCTGGGCCTCTCCCTAGTGCCGGCGCGCAGTGTGTGCGTGTCCCAGGGGCGCAGTTAGTGCGATGCGACCTCTGGGATCACGTGGGCCATGGAGAGCCAATGGCAGCAGACTATCTTTCATTCATAGATTTGACAGGAGACTTGTCAAATCTGTGAATTGAAAGAGACCCCAAAAGAACAGCTAAACCTCAAATAATTTTTTAAAAAACCATCACATTAATAAAATAACTATAGTTAAATAAATTAACCACTTTAAACAAAAATTTAAATTTTTGAAAAAATTTAAAAAAAATTTAAAAGTTATAAAAATAAACTTACCTTTCTTTAAAGTCTCTAAAAAAGATAAACCTGTTGAAAAAAATTAAAAATTATACTTAATTAACTACTTACCTTGTTCAAAAGGGGTCTTACGCCTCCTTTTTACATGTGCATAATCTTCCATACTTACCCTCGCGTTGAAACCTGAAAAAAAACCTAAGTGTGCTGCGTGCGCACAGCCTCTAGTGTGCACGCGGTTCACCTAGGAACCGCCCCCTTCGCCATACCGGAAGTGCCGGTTTCCCGCGCATGCGCAGTGCATGCAGGAAACCGGCACTTTGGGTTTGAATACGGGTGAGTACAGAGCGCATACTCACCCGGGAAGGGCCGAATTTTTGGGCCATTATTGGGAAACGCCCACCTATGTCACGTGGGAGCTTCCACTGCCAACCCTGAGCCCTAACAGAAACTGAGGCAGCACACAAAATGGGCGCAGATCTGTTGGGAAGAAACTTGCCCGAATATTTTTGTTCCATTACACCCCGTCTGTACCCATTTCCGGGGCACAACGGAATTTAAAATCAGACTTATATTATCATCATTGTGTGTCTAATTACACACTACACACTTGCTCTTTGCCCATTATGACAGCAAGATTTAGGGAGAGAGCAAACCCAAAGTTACTTTCATTGTACAAAATTTGGATATTTGTGAAATAATCCAAAATGGATTAATTTGGAGCACGTTAGATTTTTTTAGTCTGGGTTTTACTTTTGTCGGCTACCAAACTTTATAAAAATCAAAATACCTTTATCTAGATCCTTAGTAATGATCACATCTCAAATATACAACTGTTCACCATAGCTGTTTGTGTGCAAAATCATATTGATGTGCAAATACCAGAATTTAAACAATATGAATGCACAGAGCTTTACATTTTTATTCATTTATTTTCCGATTGCTCCCTCTCTAAATATGTGCATCTAAAGGGGATAATGAAGAAAAACAAGTAGAAGTGATTTATTTAATGAGAAGACTGTGGATTGCTGAGAGTGAAATGTTCAAGGAGAGTCTTCCACGTCAGGAATAAAAGACATCCAGGCACAAGAAGGACATTTAGCATGTGAAGAGATAATTATTAATTGAATTAATTGAATTGTTACCATGGAACCTAACATAACTTGGGAAAAGTGCCAGAAAAGGTAGGTGGATTTGGTATATTTGGCATCAAGGCAAAATTGGCAAATGTCAAGAACTCACTCAAGGCTATGGGAGGTGGTTCAACTACTCAACAGTAAGTAACACCAAAGGAAAACATTGCTGTCCATCTCCTCACATTGGAGCTTGTTGTAAGGAAAAGTTGAAATGTTGGACCAAAGGATCCACGCTTTGTGTCGATGACGTTGGGGAAATTGGGGTGGAAACCAATCTCTGTTCAGACTGTTGACTGTTTTATTTAGTAGTTTGTGGTTCAATCTAAAAAATAAACAATTTTATTCATTAAAAAAAATGGTTTAAGCCTTCCTGATGCTGAAATGCATAATTACGAGTAGGTAAAGCGGACTGTAATGTAAAAAAAATAATTGTTTAAAATGGTAACTAAGAAACACAAATGTTGCTATTTTAAGTGCATTCTCATGTCTGTTTATACTAGTAACTTTTAAGAAAGACGAAAGAAGAAAGAACTTGCATTTATATAGCGCCTTTCATGATCACCGGACGTCCAAAGTGTTCTAAAGTCAATGAAGTACTTTAGAAGTGTAGTCACTGCTGCAATGTAGGAATGTGGCAGCCAATTTGTGAACAGCATGGTCCCACAAACAGCAATGTGATAATGACGAGATAACCTGTTTTTTTTTATGATACTGGTTGAGGGAAAAATATCGTCCAGGACACTAGGGAGAACTCCCTTAGTCTTCTTCAAATCAGTACCAGGAGATCTTTTTGTCCAGCTGAGAGGGCAGGCGGGGCCTCAGTTTAACGTCTCATCACTGAGCCACGGCTAACATGTGCTCCATCTTATTTAGTTAGCAAAACTGTAACCATATCAATACAAGGAGGATGTTACACATGGAGAGAATCAATTATTAGTAATTGCATGATTTGACAGAGAAAAGTCCATTTTCAATCTTACATAGTAGCATTTAAATATTTCTGTGACAACCTGTTACAAATATAGGGGGAGAGTTTCCACTAGATTGCGCTGGTTTCGCCCAAAAGCAACCAAACCCATGCAACACGGTGGCATAGTGGTTAGCACTGGTGCCTCACAGCGCCAGGGACCCGGGTTCGAATCTGGCCTCGGGTGACTGTCTGTGTGGAGTTTGCACATTCTCCCCGTGTCTGCGTGGGTTTCCTCCGGGTGCTCCGGTTTCCTCCCACAGTCCAAAAATGTGCGGGTTAGGTTGATTTGGCTATGATAAATTGACCCTTAGTGTTAGGGGGGGATTAAATATGTGGGGTTACGGGGATAGGATGGGATATGTTAGGGGGAATTAAATACGTGGGGTTACGGGGATAGGGTGGGATGTGTGTCGGTGCAGGCTTGATGGGGATTCTGTGTGAGAAAGTAGGGACAGGGTACTGGATTTGGATGATCAGCCATGATCGTATTGAATGGTGGAGCAGGCTCGACGGGCCGAATGGCCTACTCCTGCTCCTAGTTTCTATGTTTCTATGTTTCTAAAAGATCGTGGAATTTCAAGCGCAAGTTATGTCCAGCGCAAATCGAGTTTCCACATTTTGCGCTGGTTTAAAAAACATTGTGCTGGAAGCAGGCCCCTCCCAAACCTCGGGAGATTTCAAAGGTGAGCGAGAGCGGCTGGAGAGCGCCAAACCTCGGGAGATTTCAAAGGTGAGCGAGAGCGGCTGGAGAGCGCCAAACCTCGGGAGATTTCAAAGGTGAGCGAGAGCAGCTGGAGAGCGCCAAACCTCGGGAGATTTCAAAGGTGAGCGAGAGCGGCTGGAGAGCGCCAAACCTCGGGAGATTTCAAAGGTGAGCGAGAGCGGCTGGAGAGCGCCAAACCTCGGGAGATTTCAAAGGTGAGCGAGAACGGCTGGAGAGCGCCAAAACTCGGGAGATTTCAAAGGTGAGCGAGAGCGGCTGGAGAGCGCCAAACCGCGGGAGATTTCAAAGGTGAGCGAGAGCGGCTGGAGAGCGCCAAACCTCGGGAGATTTCAAAGGTGAACGAGAGCGGCTGGAGAGCGCCAAACCTCGGGAGATTTCAAAGGTGAGCGAGAGCGGCTGGAGAGCGCCAAACCTCGGGAGATTTCAAAGGTGAGCGAGAGCGGCTGGAGAGCGCGGCTACAATGGACCGGTGAGTGTAAAGAAGTAAAAAGTAATCGAAATGTGACATCACCAGAAAGCAGGTAAGTGATTGGTTGGTGAGTATTTCTTTCTCGCTTTTATCCAAACTTAATTTTTGTGGTTTATAGTCTCTAAGGTCTCTGTTGTGTAGCAGGGAGTGCTAGTAAACAAGGGCCCTTGAGTATATCATTTAATTGTAGTGTAATTAGTGGTATCGATTTGATTTAATTTAACTTGAATTAATTAAAGGGTAAGTCATGGCAGCACAGCTCGGCCCCATGGCATGCTCCTCCTGCACTATGTGGGAAATCAGGACACTTCCTGTGTCCCTGACGACCATGTGTGCGGGAAGTGTATCCAGCTGCAGCTACTGGCAGACTGCATACTGGAGCATTTGCGATGCTGAGGACATCATGGATAGCATGTTTAGGGAGTTGGTCACACCGCAGGTAAAGGTTGCACAGGCAGGAAGGGAATGGGTGACCGCCAGGCAGAGTAGCAGGCGCAGGCAGGTAGTGCAGGGGTCCCCTGTGGCCATCCCCCTCTCAAACAGATATACCACTTTGGATATTGTTGGGGGAGATGGCTTATCGGGGGAAGGCAGCAACAGCCAACTTCCTGGCACCATAAGTGGTTCTGCTGCACAGGACAGGAGGAAAAAGAGTGGGAGAGCTAGAGTGATAGGGGATTCTATTGTAAGGGGAATAGATAGGCGTTTCTGCGGCCGCAAACGAGACTCCAGGATGGTATGTTGCCTCCCTGGTGCAAGGGTCAAGGATGTATCAGAGCAGCTGCAGGGCATTCTGGAGGGGGAGGGTGAACAGCCAGTTGTCGTGGTGCATATAGGTACCAACGATATAGATAAAAAATGGGATGAGGTCCTAAAAGCTGAGTATAGGGAGTTAGGAGGTAAATTAAAAAATAAGACCTCAAAGGTAGTAATCTCAGGATTGCTACCAGTGCCACATGCTAGTCAGAGTAGAAATGGAAGGATATTTCAGATTAATAAGTGGCTAGAGGAATGGTGCAAGGGGGAGGGATTCAAATTCCTGGGACATTGGAACTGGTTCTGGGGGAGGTAGGACCAGTACAAACTGGACGGTTTGCACCTGGGCAGGACCGGGACCGATGTCCCAGGGGGAGTGTTTGATAGTGCTGTTGGGGAGGGTTTAAACTAAAATGGCAGGGGGTTGGGAACCTGTGCAGGGAGACAGAGGAAAGGGAAGCAAGGATAGAAGCAAAAGACAGGAAGGAGAAAAGCAAAAGTGGAAGGCAGAGAAATCAAGAGTGTAAATCAAACAGGGCCACAGGAAATAATAATTCTAAAAGGACTAAGAGTGTTAAAAAAACAAGCCTGAAGGTTTTGTGTCTTAATGCAAGGAGCATTCGTAATAAGGTGGATAAATTAGCTGCATAAATAGATGTAAACGGATATGATATAATTGGGATTATGGAGACTTGGCTCCAGAGTGACCAAGGCTGGGAATTCAACATCCAGGGGTATTCAATATTCAGGAAGGACAGGCAAAAAGGAAAAGGAGGTGGGGTAGCATTGCTGGTTAAAGAGGAGATTAACACAATAGTAAGGAAGGATATTAGCTCTGATCATGTGGAATCTGTATGGGTAGAGCTGAGAAATACCAAGGGGCAGAGAGGAGTTGTATACAGACCCCCAAACAGTAATGCTGAGGTTGGGATGGCATTAAACGGGAAATTAGAGACGCGTGTAATAAGGGCACAGCAGTTATCATGGGTGACTTTAATCTACATATAGATTGGGCTAACCAAATTAGTAACAATACTGTGGAGGAGGAATTCCTAGAGTGTATACGGGATGGTTTCCTGGATCAATATGTCCAGGAATCAACTAGAGATCAGGCCATCTTAGACTGGGTATTATGTAATGAGAAAGGATTAATTAGCAATCTTATTGTGCGAGGCCCCTTGGGGAGGAGCGATCATAATATGATAGAATTCTTCATTAAGATGGAGAGTGAAGTAGTTGAATCAGAGACTAGGGTCCTGAATTTAAATAAAGGAAACTACGATGGTATGAGGCGCGAGTTGGCTAGGATGGATTGGGGAACGTTACTTAAAGGGTTGACGGTGGATAGGCAATGGCAAACATTTAAAGATCGCATGGATGAACTACAGAATTTGTTCATCCCTGTCTGGCATAAAAATAAAACAAAAAAGGTGGCGCAACCATGGCTAACAAGGGAAATTAGGGATAGCATAAGATCCAAGGAGAGGACATATAAATTGGCCAGAAAAAGCAGCAAACCTGAGGATTGGGAGCAGTTTAGGATTCAGCAAAGGAGGACAAAAGGATTAATTAAGAGGGGGGAAAATAGAGTATGAGAGTAAGCTTGCAGGGAACATAAAAACTGACTGTAAAAGCTTCTATGAATATGTGAAGAGAAAAAGATTGGTGAAGTCAAGCTTAGGTCCCTTGCAGTCAGAATCAGGGGAATTTATAATGGGGAACAAAGAAATGGCTGACCAATTAAATACATACTTTGGTTCTGTCTTCACAAAGGAGGACACAAATAACCTCCCAGAGATGTCGGGGAACATAGGGCCTAATGAGAGGGAGGAACTGAATGAAATCAGTATTTGTAGGGAAATGGTGTTAGGGAAATTGACGGGATTGAAGGCCGATAAATCCCCAGGGCCTGATAATCTACATCCTAAGGTACTTAAGGAAGCGGCCCTAGAAATAGTAGATGCATTGCTGGTCATCTTCCAAAATTCTATAGACTCTGGCACAGTTCCCATGGATTGGAGGGTAGCTAATGTAACCCCACTATTTAAAAAAGGTCATGATGCGGAGATGCCGGTGTTGGACTGGGGTGGACAAAAATGAGAAGTCGCACAACACCAGGTTATAGTCCAACAGATTTATTTAAAATTACGAGCTTTCAGAGCTGTTGCCCCTTTGTCAGGTAAAGGTAAAGTTTAAAAGGTGGTAGAGAGAAAACGGGGAATTATAGACCAGTAAGCCTTACATCGGTAGTGGGGAAAATGTTAGAGTCCATTATAAAAGATGTAATAGCAGAGTACTTGGAAAACAGTGACAGGATCGGACAAAGTCAACATGGATTTACAAAAGGTAAATCATGCTTGACTAATCTACTGGAATTTTTTGAGGATGTAACTGATAGAATAGATAAGGGAGAACCAGTGGATGTGGTGTATTTGGACTTTCAGAAGGCTTTTGATAAGGTCCCGCATAAGAGATTAGCGTGCAAAGTTAAAGCACATGGGATTGGGGCTAAGGTACTGACTTGGATAGAGAACTGGTTAGCAGACAGGAAGCAAAGAGTTGGAATAAACGGGTCTTTTTCCGAGTGGCAGGCAGTGACTAGTGGTGTACCGCACGGATCAGTGCTAGGACCCCAGCTATTCACAATATATATTAATGATCTAGACAAGGGAACTAGATGTAATATCTCCAAGTTTGCAGATGACACAAAGCTGGGTGGGTGTGTGTGCTGTGAGGAGGATGCAGAGAAACTCCAGTATGATTTGGACAGGTTGGGTGATTGGGCAGATGCATGGCAGATGCAGTATAATGTGGATAAATGCGAGGTTATCCACTTTGGTGGCAAAAACAGGAAGGCAGATTATTATCTGAACGGCAATAGATTGGGAGAAGGGGAAGTGCAATGAGACCTGGGTGTCCTTGTGCACCAGTCGCTGAAGGTAAGCATGCAGGTGCAGCAGGCGGTTAAGAAGGCAAATGGTATGTTGGCCTTCATAGCGAGAGGATTCGAGTACAGGAGCAAGGATGTCTTGCTGCAGTTGTACAGGGCCTTGGTGAGACCACACCTTGAGTATTGTGTGCAGTTTTGGTCGCCTTATCTGAGGAAGGATATTCTTGCCATGGAGGGAATGCAGCGAAGATTCACCAGACTGATACCTGGGATGGCAGGAATGACGTATGAAGAGAGATTGGGTCGATTAGGCTTATATTCGCTAGAGTTTAGAAGAATGAGAGGGGATCTCATTGAAACTTATAAAATTCTAACAGGACTAGACAAACTAGATTCAGGAACAATGTTCCCGATGGTGGGGGAGTCCAGAACCAGGGATCACAGTCTAAGGATAAGGGGTAAGCCATTTAAGACTGAGATGAGGAGGAATTTCTTCACCCAGAGAGTGGTGAACCTGTGGAACTCTCTACCACAGAAGGCAGTTGAGGCCAATTCATTAAATATATTCAAGAAGGAGTTAGATATATTTCTTAAGGCTAAAGGGATCAAGGGATATGGGGAGAAAGCAGGGACAGGGTACTGAATTTGGATGATCAGCCATGATCTCATTAAATGGCGGAGCAGGCTCAAGGGGCCGAATGGCCTACTGCTGCTCCTATCTTCTATGTTTCTATGTTTGTATCAAACTATGATGCGGAGATGCCGGTGTTGGACTGGGGTGGACAAAAATGAGAAGTCGCACAACACCAGGTTATAGTCCAACGGTTTTATTTGAAATCACGAGCTTTCGGAGCGCTGCTCCTTCGTCAGGTAAAGTGAGAGAATACAAATCAGATACAAAGCATATATAGACAGAGAACATTGTTCTCTGTCTATATATGCTTTGTATCTGATTTGTATTCCCTCACTTTACCTGACAAAGGAGCAGCGCTCCGAAAGCTCGTGATTTCAAATAAAACTATTGGACTATAACCTGGTGTTGTGCGACTTCTCATTTTTGTATAAAACTAGCTACACCCCCAAATCAAGTAAATCAACATGGCGAGTTTTTTTTTATTCATTCATGGGATGTGGGTGTCACTGGCAAGCCCAGCATTTATTGCCCATCCCTAGTTGCCTTTGAGAAGGTGGTGGTGAGCTGCCTTCTTGAACCGCTGCAGTCCGTGTGGTGAAGGTACTCCCACAGTGCTGTTAGGTAGGGAGTTCCAGGATTTTGACCCAGCGACGATGAAGGAACGGCGATATACTTCCAAGTCAGGATGGTGTGTGACTTGGAGGGGAACTTGGAGGTGGTGGTGCTTCCATGCACCTGCTGCCCTTGTCCTTCTAGGTGGTAGTGATCACGGGTTTGGGAGGTGCTGCTGAAGAAGCCTTGGCGAACTGCTGCAGTGCATCTTGTGGATGGTACACACTACAGCCACAGTGCGCTGGTGATGGAGGGATTGAACGTTTGAGGTGGTGGATGGGGTGCCAATCAAGCGGGCTGCTTTGTCCTAGATGCTGTCGAGCTTCTTGAGTGTTGTTGGAGCTGCACTCATCCAGGCAAGTGGAGGGTATTCAATCACACTCCTGACTTGCGCCTTGTAGATGGTGGAAATGCTTTGGGGAGTCAGAAGGTGAGACACTCGCCGCAGAATACCCAGCCTCTGACCTGCTCTTTTTGCCACAGTATTTATATGGTTGGTCCAGTTAAGTTTCTGGTCATTGGTGACCCCCAGGATATTGATGGTGGGGGATAAGGCGATGGTAATGCCATTGAATGTCAAGGGGCGGGGTTAGACGCTCACTTGTTGGAGCTAGTCATTGCCTGGCACTTGTGTGGCGCGAATGTTACCTGCCACTTATCAGCCCAAGCCTGAATGTTGTCCAGGTCTTGTTGCATGCTGGCATGGACTGCTTCATTATCTGAGGAATTGCAAATGGCACTGAACACTGTGGAGTCATCAGCGAACATCCCCACTTCTGACCTTATGATGGAGGGAAGGTCATTGATGAAGCAGCTGAAGATGGTTGGGCCTAGGACACTGCCCTGAGGAACTCCTGCAGCGATGTCCTGGGGCTGTGATGATTGACCTCCAACCACCACAACCATCTTCCTTTGTGCTAGGTATGACTCCAGCCAGTGGAGAGCTTTCCCCCTGATTCCCATTGACTTCAGTTTTACTAGGGCTCCTTGATGCCACACTCGGTCAAATGCTGCCTTGATGTCAAGGGCAGTCACTCTCATCTCACCTCTGGAATTCAGCTCTTTTGTCCATGTTTGGACCAAGGCTGTAATGAGGTCTGGAGCCGAGTGGTCCTGGCGGAACCCAAACTGGGCATCAGAGAGCAGGTTATTGGTGAGTAAGTGCTGCTTGATAGCACTGTTGATGACACCTTCCATTACTTTGCTGATGATTGAGAGTAGACTGATGGGGCGGTAATTGGCCGGATTGGATTTGTCCTGCTTTACATAGAAAACATAGAAACATAGGAGCAGGAGTAGGCCATTCGGCCCGTCGAGCCTGCTCCACCATTCAATACGATCATGGCTGATCATCCAAATCCAATACCCTGTCCCTGCTTTCCGTGGAAAGGACATACCTGGGCAGTTTTCCACATTGTCGGATAGATGCCAGTGTTATAGCTTTACTGGAACAGCTTGGCTAGAGGGGCGGCTAGTTCTGGAACACAAGTCTTCAGCATGATAGCCGGGTTGTTGTCGGGGCCTTTGCTGTATCCAGTGCGCTCAGCCGTTTCTTGATATCACGTGGAGTGAATCGAATTGGCTGAAGACTGGCTTCTGAGGTGGTGGGGACCTCGGGAGGAGGCCGAGATGGATCATCCACTTGGCTCTTCTGGCTGAAGATGTTTCCGCTAATTGCAGCTGTATGTGGGCCTTCAAGGAGGCTCTTAAAATTAAGCTTTTTTTTTTAGGTGCAAGGACACTAATCGGCACACTTTAAAAGATTTTAAATATTTAAAAATATGTAATTTATTAAGAAACTGACTACTGTACACCAATGAAACTAGTAAATGGTTCTGTATAGTTTTCTAAAGTAATTTTTTGTTATTTGAAGTTGGGTTACTCACAGGTGGTGGACTAGACACTCTTATTAAAAATGGTTATTAATAAAAATGCACCAGATTGCCACTCTTAAATAAAGCAAGGAATATTTTTTAATGCAAGAAAAAAAAATTAGGCTCCAAAACGTTGCCCAATTGCAGTGGTTCATGGACGAGTTTACGTTTTTGATTATGCAAATGAGTTTGAGCAGAAATTTGAACCATAAAATCAATTTGGAAAACTAGCGCAATTTTGAACGCAAGTTTGCGCCTCGACTGCCGATTGCACCCAAAACAGAGAGACTCTACCCCCATAAGCCAGTTGTTTTTTTTTAAACTCTCAACAGCATCAAATGATGGCACATTTCAGCTTTAAGTGCAGTGGAGGCCTCCATAGGGAGTATGCATTGCGACAGTTTCCAAAACTTACTTACTTTATGCAGCCAGTTCTAACTACCTTCTGTATTCAGTGACATGCTGCCTGAGGTATGACTGCTTATGCTGAAGAAGCAAGTCATTAACTGCAATGATGGGAGTGGAAAATTGCTCAAAGACTATTGCTGTTGTTCCCAATGAACCTGTACATATTTTTCAAACAAGACCCGACCCATCCCATTGGAATAAAACCCTCCATTTGAGGAGATACCGGACAAAAAATGTATTACTCACCAGCACTGCATCACATTCTCTGCTTAAAAAAAAATTCAAAACAGTAATATTATTGTAGTTATTCTCCTGACTATGTTAGAAAAATTAATTCCTGCATGTTGCATACCTGCTATTTAAAGTGAGGAACGGCAGGGCTGGTTAATGCAATTTTATTTCCAGCATACACCAAATGACAATCACATGCACTCCCAGTTGAGAAAAGGCACACAGATTAAACAAATCATCACTTAGTTTGCCCAGATAAGGAACCTTTTGGCACTCTGACATTTAGATCCGCTGTGGCACCTTTGCATACAAATTCCCCCAGTACCACAGGGTGTTAATTTACATATTGCTAAAACAGTTTACAGAGGATACATTCTGAGACCAGAACGAATTTACATTTATAAAGTGCTTTTCGTGTCTTTAAGATGTCCCAAACCACTTTACAGACAATGAATTATTTGGGAAATGTGGCCATTGTTGGTCTGTAGGCAAATGCAGCAGACAATTTGTGAACAGCGAGGCCCCACAAACAGCAGTGAGATAAATGACCAATTAATCTATTTCGCTGCTGCTCGTTCAGGGATAAGCATTGAGAGAAGTCCCCTGCTCCTTTTCAGGTAATGCAATGGAATGTTTTGCACCCAGCTAACAAATAAACAGTGTTCAATGGCTTATCCGAAGGACATTACCCCAGACAATGCAGCACTGCCTCAGTACTGCACTGAAGTGTCAGCTTAAATTATGTGCTCAAGTCTTGGTACCTGAGATGAGACTGCAACCACGGAGTTAAACTAACCGTACTATAAAATATCAGACAATTACTATAATATACATCAGTCCTTGCACAATCACACTAATCTAAGGATGTACATCTTTGTGATCACCAACATTTTTGATAATAACAAAAGGATAACTTAATGGCCCAGAAATTGATCTCGCTCTGTTCCCGCGGGGGTAAGGAGCAGGCGCGATCTCTCACTCCGCGTTGGCTTTTTCAGATCCAGCTCGCACGAACTTGATGTTCCAGACATCAGCTGGGCAGTGCTTGCGTATCCCACCGGCGTAGTGAATTCGTGCGAGCTGTGGGATCACGTGACTCAGTTAGAGCCAATGGCAGCACACCATCTTCCATTCATAAGTATCACATACGTGCTGTGAAAGCTATGAATCTTACACACCCCCAAAATAACAGCTAAACCTCAATTAAATTTAAAAAAAACATCACATTAATAAAATAAGTATAGTTAAATAAATTAACCATTTTAAATAAAAAATTAAATTTTTGAAAAAATTTAAAATCTTTTAAAAAGTTATAAAAATAAACTTACCTGTCTTTAAAGTCTCTAATAAAGATATACCTGTTAAAAAAAATTCAAAATAATACTTAATTCACTACTTACCTTGTTAAAAGTGGGTCTTACGCCTCCTTTTTTCATTTCTAAAATCTTCCGTCCTTACCTGCGCGTCCAAAGCACTAAGTGCACAGCGTGCGCGCAGCCTGTAGCGCGCACGCGGTGCACCTAGGAACCGCCCCCTTTTCCAAAGACCAAGTGCCGGTTTTCAGCGCATGCGCAGTGCATGCAGAAAACCGGCAATTGGAGAGAGAATACGCGAGAGTACGCAGTGCGTACTCTCGCGTAGCGGCATCAATTTTTGGCCCAATGTGTTTGCTGCCACATAAATGCATAACTGATCCAAAATAATGAATACTAATGCGCTGGAGGATATCACACAGATTGTGGTGTGAAATATTCAAATGAGTGAATATATGAGTGATAAAGTTACAAATGCATTTAAAAAAAATAATTATTGAGAAACAAATGTATAGTACAGGCACAACCAAGTTTGCAATGAGTAAAAGAGAGGTTTCATTTCCTCTGTGAGATATTTTTAGTGAACTGGTTGATGCATTTGTGAAAATTACTGTCTGCACTTATTAGCTTATTTAACACACAGAGGAATTAGGACCACAGGTAACTTGGGAAAGAGTGATTAGGTGATGCTGAACTCAAAGTTTGAAGGTTGTAGAAGGAAAGTAAAACAGACTTTAGCCCATAATACATTTTTATGTATTTTCACCTCGGTAACATGAAGATAGACTTTTCACTTGCCATGATCATTCCCCCTAGCACAATTTGGGCAGGCTGGTACAGGGAAGTTTGATGGCACACATTCCCAACTAATCCCTGCTGCAATCCTCAAATCAGGGAGTGACAAGCCTTCTGATAAATATTAGAGTCCTATGTCAGTTGGCAGGGTAATTTCAAGTGAATGGGAGGTGCTTTGAAAACACCTAGGGCTAGAAATTCGGCTGCTTTGCGCCTCCCGTTAGCGCCTGCGGGGAGCGGTAACGGGACGCTAAGGGGTTACCGACCAGGCGCGGCGAATTCAGCGAAGCCTGCGAACTTCCCTGGAGGTTTTGCGCTGATGCTAACACTTACCGCCTCTGTCTCTAACGCCCCGTAGATCGTGACATCATCAAGTGCGCAGCGCTCCGTTACCGCCCCGGATGTGAAATCGCTCCCGCCCCCTGCTGCATCGCTGAGCGTCAACAACGGCAGCAACAAGAGGCGTTGTCACCTCGGCTGGCCGCTTGGGGAGCGATAATTAAAGGCAGTGGCGGTCAGATAGGCCAAACATTATTCTTCGCACCAGTCTGGTGCCTGCTGAAAGTTTTTGAAGCCTCATTGCTGCGCGATGCCTAAGCCCTCCACTCTCTGAGAGTGATTGGGGCTGTAATGGAAGTCGTGCAGGACCCCTGGCCCCACAGAACTAAGAAGAAGAATGTTGCAAACCATCATTGGCCCTTCTCTTTAAGCGAGGGAAGGAGCCTCTGATACCGGGAGCACTGCACTGCACATTCTTCAGCGCTCTGCCACTACCGCCCCTCTCACACACTTTAGCGCCCTAAGAGAAGTGGTTAGCGTTTGATTTAACGCTCCACTTCTCTCTTGGAGCGCTACAACTGAATTTTGCGGGAGGCAGGGATGATTAGCGCCTGGCCATAATTTTTCAGCTGTTATAGTTGTAGCGCCCCAAGCGGGGCTATACTGAATTTCTCCCTCTAGTCATTATTTTTCATGGTTGAAATTATACAAGATGAACAAAAGCATTCTGGGGAGATCAATAGCACCAGGACTGAGCAACCCATCCACCATATCTCAAGCCCCTTGCACCATCTATTTGGCAATGATTAAGGACAAATGACACACATTCCTCACCCTCCACCTGCCCCTTGTGCTAGCTCCCAATGCCAGTCCCGATATATGCCAGGAGCTTTCTTTGAACAGGTAATTACATCTGACCCAAGATGATTAGTCAAGTTGCACACATACCATTCACGCATGTACAAAGCCATACCACAACATTTCTCCACCATCCACAATCATCAAGGCAAATTGACCCCATTCTTTTTATATTCATTCTCATGTGGGCATCACTGGCAAGGCGGGCATTTATTGCCCATCCCTAGTTGCCTTGAGAAGGTGGCGATATAACTGAGTGACTTAGTAGGCTGCTTCAGAGGGCAGTCATGTTGGTGTTGGACGGGAGCCACACCAGGCCAGACCAGGCAAGGACGACAGGTTTCCTTCCCTCATGGACATTAATAAACCAGTTGTTTTTTTACGACAATCCACGGTCACTTTTACTGTTGCCAGCTTTTTATTTCCAGTTTTTTAAAAACTGAATTCAAATTCTCAAACTGTTGTGGTGGGATTTGAAGTCCAGGCCTCTGGATTGCGAGTCCAATAAAGTACCCAATATTTTATATAGGTTTGAGACCAAACTGATTTCCTAGTTCTTTAATCCAAGTGCCAAATTTGTCCAAAACTTGTCCTCAGTCACACCTTCAACTGTTGGAGAAATAGGATTTTGTAAAGAAACTGTTAATAAGTGAGCAGAAAATAGCTTTATCAATTAACATATCAGTTACTCCCATTACATTCTAACAGTCCATGCTCAAGTGAGAACGATTAGTACAAAATAAAGAGGAATCTTTGTATCTGTTTTGCAAATGTAGAATCTTTATTTCATTAAAAAAAAACAACCCTGTTAAAGGTGAAGTTTAGCTCAGGGGAATGTTTTTAATGTACTCTCTCCATTGAACTTAGTGTAAAAAAATATACTAAATGTCTTCTACTTTACAGGGGGAAATTTGAAATGTAATCTACGTTCCTTAGCTCCATGGAGACCCACCAGTTCAGACTTCTGAACTTCCAATGCAGCTGGTCCGCTGACCTCTGTATACGCAAAACCAGATGGAACTCCTTTCACATCCCTGGGCCCAAACTAAAAGGCATCGGCATCTGAAAACTGCTAAGTATTGCCTTGCAATTTGTAACTGACCAAGAACATGTACAATTTCAAGAACAAATCTCCATTCACCTTCAGAACAGCTCCTAGTTTTCGAAACAATTATTTCCCAAGAGCTGTTTTCCAGCTAGATCTTCAGCTGGAGGCTTGGGAAGAGGAGAAGTGATACAGAGACTGCAAATAAGCAAACCAAAATACTTCTCCAGTATTTGGCCAGTACTGAAGTTACATGCTCAGATGCAACTCGGTAAACATTCATGAGAGTAAGAACGATGATGATCTGTGTCGCATGTTCGAGCCACTTACTGATAATAAGGCCCAAAGGTTTAATCAGCAGCGGAAGTATAGTTTCTGTGGAGCTGGTGAATTATCATTTCCCACATTACAACAGTGACTACACTCCAAAAATAGTACTTCATTGGCTGTAAAGCACTTTGAGACATCCGGTGGTCGTGAAAGGCGCTATAGAAATGTAAGTCTTTCTTTCTTTATTAGAAATCTCTCCTATAAAGTAGGACACTTCTCAATGAATCATTTTACTAAACTTCTTTTGGAGGAATTCTTTACATTGGGAGTGCTCCTACAACCCTTCCTTTATTGATAATTATGTCTCCTGTGTTTTATAAACATAGCAGAACCTCATTTAACATTCTTGCTGACTTCACGGATTTCAGATAACTACCCTTCTTTTAAATGACCCAGCACTATAGTGGTGATAATTCTGACATACTAGCTAAGTGTGAGTCGGGGTTTCTTTTGACGTATCTGCTGAGCTCCTAATCAGGATATGTAATGTATTCACAGGACCAGATCTGCTCATGAAAAATGTTTGTCCTCTTTTCACCACACCAATGCAAGTGTCTCCTTGACCCCACTTTCACATTTTTCTGTGCAGTGTCACAACCTATGCTAAGTATATTTGTCAAAAATATTCATTTTTGTCAAAAAGACACGTTTAAAAGGGTAAAAAAAACGATAATTTCTTGTACTTCAGTGGTAAAGTAAACTCCCTCAGACCGGTGATTCCTCTTTAGGTATTTCATCCCCAGGGGCATTTGAAGGGAAGGGCAAATGCACATAAACCCTTTGAAATAAACCCATACAGCTTTTTAATTTCCTGTATTATATATCCTTATGGCCTAGTTATTTATGATTGTGGCACTTAACATCAATTTTCAGGGCAATGTCATTAAACCCACTCAAGATCATTTTACCTGAAACCGTAACAACGGCCAAAGAGAAGGGAACTTTGATTTGTGTTGAGGTGCCAGAAGTGAAAAGGCACTGTTCCAACATGCAAGAACTGTACAGTCCTCAGCTAGATTCTAATTTATTTTTAAACAGGCCTATACAAGAGATTGAGGGCTGGTTTCTCACGTACTAGAAAGAAAGAAAGAGAAAGACTTGCATTTATACGGCGCTTTACACGACCACCGGATGTCTCAAAGCGCTTTACAGCCAATGAAGTACTTTTCGAAGTGTAGTCACTGTTGTAATGTGGGAAACACGGCAGCCAATTTGCGCACAGCAAGCTCCCACAAACAGCAATGTGATAATGATCAGATAATCTGTTTTTTAGTGATGTTGATTGAGGGATAAGTGTTGGCTAGGACACTGGGGATAACTCCCCAGCTCTTCTTCGAAATAGTGCCGTGGGATATTTTACGTCCACCTGAGAGGGGAGACGGGGCCTCGGTTTAACGTTTCATCCGAAAGACAGCACCTCCGACAGTGCAGCACTCGCTCAGTACTGCACTAGAGTGTCAGCCTAGATTTTTGTGCTCAAGTCTCTGGAGTGGGACTTGAACCCACAACCTTCTGACTCAGAGGCGAGGGTGCTACTGTTTAAGTCTGCATATAATAGTCTAAATATCTGTACAGCAAAGCTGTAAATTCATAAAAAGAAAAGGAAGTTGTATAAATTTAAAAAGTTTACAAAGGTAAGAAACCAGAAAGGCCAATTTGGCTCATCTAGTTTACTTCTTACTTATCCAGATCTCTGGATCAATCCTTACATTCTTCTTGCACTCTACTATCAATACATTATTATATTCATTTGCTTATTTGTTTAAAATTGACTCTGATTTAGATCAGAAGAATTAATTGTGCAATTTAAAAACAGTTATACTGTTGTAAAGAGTGCAAAATTATACTCTTAGAAATAACAACAGAATTCTATTACATGCATGGCTCAAAATGGGGAAGAGGAGAATAGATTGGTCTATAATAGGATTGATGTAAACCACAGTGTTTGCTGTTACGTGCTGAAGGTTTTGCTGATATACTTTAAGTGATATTTGGGTAAAACTCATCTAGAATGACATCCCTGCTCCACACGGGCAAATTTCACAAAATTCACTTATATTCTCGCCGATTAAAAACTAATTTATTCCTATGTTGTTTGCGATTTTGTGAAAAGGTTCTTAATTACCTTGCTATTCCACTTTGAAGTCATACTCTTGGAATGAGGTGTGAACAGCATTTTAGTTAAAAGCTGCATCATAATCCTGCTACTATTTACTTCAAATGAAATATGAATCTGTCCCAGTACTTTTGTTTCTTGCCTCTTCCAAAGACAGACGGTACATTTGACTTTACTGCACTGCCACTAAGGGTGGCTCCTACTTTGGCAACAGTGCAGTGAAGCAAATGAGGCGGTCTCTCTGCCTCAGAAGGCAATGAGATCCATTTACAGAGGCATTTTCTACAGGCATCTCCAGAAGCCGTAGCCCACAAAAGAAAATCAATGTGTTTTTTTTTCACACTTCATTATGAAAAATGTTCAACAAGTATCACAGGGTTAAATATTCTGTAAGTGCGTGTTTGTTGGTCATGTCGGCCTGGGCGAGGCCAGGTGTCAGCTTCTGAAGGCAAAGACTTCCCCTAAAGCATAAAAACCTTTACATGTCAAAGTGGAGGCGGAGTAGAGCGAGAAGAATTGCTGTTTATTGGACTGTTGTCTGAGACAGTCTGACAGCACATATGTTGAGACAGGTAGATAAGGGCTAGGATCTCAGTATGAAATCTCAAGTGGTCACTCCTCATCTCAAGCTACCTCGATGTGCCTTTCTTTTGTTTCTCTTCTTTGACTTTTTACTTTTTTTGCTTCTCATTTTTTTTAACCTTAAAATGTACATTTCTGTCTCCTTTTTTTGTCTTTCTATAAAGTATCGGTTCATTTATACCATGTCTTCCTTCATTTTTGTTAAATCTCTTTCTTTTTGCTATTTTCCCCCTCTTTTCTTCTTTCTAATAACCCTTTTCGAACATCTCTTCCCTCGTGTCAATCTTTCTCTCCCTCTTGAATTATCACCTGGTATGGTCTTATTAACTTCTCAGTAAAAACAAATATTCTTACCAGAGTTATGGCAAACTGATTGTTCCAGGGCTGGTGACCAACATGTGAGGAGACCTGGTGAGTGACGTACGTTTTATAACAATTTACTGGTAACAGGAACGGTTTGACAGGCTTATAAGCAAGATGTTTAGTTAACAGTTTCCTCTAAGAAATAGAAGCACGGGTTGTTCATTACATTTTTAAGATGAAATAACTCATTGATAGTATTTCTTATCCCACTTTCTCATTATTATTTTTTCCTGCTGCTTTAGGCCCATTTGCATCAAGCTTCGTTCTCTGACTGAGAGGATCAACAACCTATCTGTTCCCAGGAATGTCCACATGACACTCCTGAAATAGCTGCTCGAAGGTATGCAAGTCTGGTGTGGGTTGACTTAACCTTCAGTTTCCTTCTCTCCCCTTAGTTGAACAACCTGATTCCACTTGAAGTCTCCCAGGTGGCTTGGTTAAGATCAGAACGACTTCATCATGTGGAGGATTCACGAGATGGAGTCTGTTTCTTGGCAGTGCCTGAGCACAGGATGTCACGGAGTTATTTACTGTGCCGCTGTGGCCCTCATTTCAAACGCATTCCGAGCTCTTGTAAAGTGAGCTTCTTCTTTATTGGGCGGGGGGGGGGGGAGGGGAAACAAGTAAATCCTCAACTGCTTTTGAAGAAATACTTTCAAAAGTTCTTCTTTTCCATCTCAGGTCATTTTTAAGTGAAAGGTTTAATTATGTTATTTGAGGTAAACGGTAACCATGTCCTTTGCTTTAAAATGAACAGTTTCAAGTTTCAGCAAAAATGACGTTGAAGAAAGCGAAGCTTTTCTTTTAAAAGATTATCTTTGCAGAATTTCACTGAAACATAAGCAAAGATCTTGCAAAAAATGGTGTCCTGTGTAATACTCCAGAAATACCAGAAGTACTCAGAGTGCGCCTAAGATCAAGTAAATGTTTATATTTCAGAAATAGGTCAGAGGAGGAATTACCAGACAAATTCTTTTAAAAAATCTGTTTTGTGCCCAGACTACAAATCAAATTGAAATGTTTAAAATGCTCCAGTCTACATAATTATTTTGGAATCAAGTTAAAGTTTCAAAAGGCCATTGTAAATTTGTGAGGAAACAACACTTTTTATACACTGGAACATTCTTGTCATGGCATTGCTTTTGTGTGTTGACCACATAAAAAACAGACAAGAGATGTCAGAATATAATTCTTTGCGTGACTTTAGATAGATGCGGAGAAGATCTCGAGTCGCTGATCTCTGCCAACAATCTTGAGTTTAGCCAGTCTGAATCCAGTTATGATAGATAAAACCCAAAGCATAAAAAGACAAACTAATTTGCCTCAGATACTTTGGAGGTCAGAAGAAGGCGCAGTTGTATGTGGTTTCTCCCCAAAGAAATTGACATGATTCTAACTTTTAATTTTTATTTGGAGCAGCTGCAGCTATGAAAGGGTTAAAGTATTTAATATTTTCAAAATGTTATAGGGCTGCAAAAGCAATGCAGTCAGTAAAGGGTTATTAGCGATTAGGAATGAACAATGGTTGTTTGTGTTTCAGAACCTGTGGCAGCCTGCAAAAAGGGAGGTATGTATGACAAGTCTGAAATGGTCTGAAAAATTTGCAGTTGTCAGGTGTGCTCATTGAGAGGTGTGGACCTCTTCACTCCAAACCTGCTTTCAGAGCATTTTTATCCCAAAGATCTGGCAGTTGATTTTTCCCAAAGGGAAGAAGCTGTCTGTTCAACTGATTTGTGTCGGCGCTTATGTGCGGGAGGTGCTTAGGCAAGTTCCACATCTTAACCCTGTGAGTACTGAATTCCCTTAGCCACTCACACCAAATATAGGTTTCCAACATTAAAATGCTAGTCAGTTGATAAGAATGTTATAAAATGACAAGAACAGAACAAGACTCAATTGATTGACATATTTTCTTAAAAATGTAATCTTACACTACAATGTAATCTTAAAATGTAATCTTACATAATTCAAATGCTTCACTTTGTAACAACATTGCATGTTTATTGATGCATTACCTGTGTTTTGCAGCTCAGAAAAGACTCAGATTTATCAAATTCCTGTTTCACTAAAACATATATTTCTATATTCTATTATCTAAGCAGGTCTATTGAGTGAAAGTGAGCCATCAGTCCAGATGCCCAAAGGATGATACATCCTATATCCAAAGCTTTTCAAAGGCTCCCTTAAGGGATCTTGCTTAAACTGTAAGCAGTCACATAGTTAAGGCTAACCAATTAATCTTCTATTCAGTTTCAGACAAAACTGCTGGCCTTACTTAACATTTTCTTTTAATTCTTCTGGTTCCTAATTACCTGTTTGAATTTAATTTCCTTTGT
Organism: Squalus acanthias; assembly: GCA_030390025.1. Classification (NCBI taxonomy): domain Eukaryota; kingdom Metazoa; phylum Chordata; class Chondrichthyes; order Squaliformes; family Squalidae; genus Squalus; species Squalus acanthias. Next base: position 11,688,234 of record CM059441.1, on the reverse strand, counting down.
GTCTTGTGCTACATTGTAAACAATTAGAACAATATCAACTTCAAAACAGGCCATTTGATGGGATCTACTGCAATATTTTAATGCTTCTTCAAGATAATTTTTTTCATTCTTTCTCTCTATTTTAGATAGATGTGCCAAACACTGGAATGAGCAATCACTCACTGTGCTATAAGTGCCAGTCTCTGGTTCCCAAGACTGGAATGTGTTGAATCATTTAATTTTAAAAACTGTACTGAATTTAAGTTAAGGTAGTCCGCCTACAGACCTAGATCTTTTTGAGAAAGGGGGTCGGTTAGAGGATGACAAGTGAAGCCATGAAGTGACTTAAAACCTTTAAATAATCATATTATTAGTTTAGGAAATTAATTATTGATAATGTGACGTAACTCCTTCGCTGGCCTATTGTGTTCAATATTAACTTGTCCTCCTTAGTGAGAAGTTAGTATTGAAGTTCACTGTTATTTGACTATTTATCGAACTGAATCACTTAAGATAATAGATTGGCAGGAAGCCCAGCAACTTGGGTTACTACAGCACTGGAAAACTTACTGAAATGTTTTGAACTCCAGTCCCTGGGCTGCCTTCCAATCAGACTCACTCTGGTGAGAGCTTGTCAATTCAAAATGTTCCGACTCGTTTCGATGGGGAGAAGGATCTGTGACTGGGTAATCTGCTTTGCTGTGCTGGAACTGTAGCGTGTATAGTCAGATCAGGAACTCACATAAAATTTGTTTGTGGAGAGGTCCAGCAGTCCTAATGGTCCTATCCTTAATTCTTGGAAAGGGATGCATGGTGAAGACTGGCCTAAAAGGAGTGAAAAATGAGGAGAACGTATATACTTAACAATTGAGTAATACAAAACCGCTAAACAGATTTTGACTCATACCAAGCAAAACAAGTTGGCACAAGACAATGTGCCTACAGAACAGCACCAACAAATGGAACAAGGAAGCAGTGTGCTATAAGAACATAAGAATTAGGAGCAGGAGTCGGCCATTTGGCCCCTCGAGCCTGCTCTGCCATTCAGTAAGATCATGGCTGATCTTCGACCTCAACTCCACTTTCCTGCACTATCCTCATATCCCTTGATTCCCTTAATATCCAAAAATCTATCGATCATGCACTGGGATTTTGTTTAGCATAACCAGTTGAATAAGATAATCCTACTGAACTTTAAAATACCAAATGATGGCGCTTTTGCCAGTGCACAATAAGCATGCAACACTTTGTGTTAAAAATGAACAACATTGTAAATGTTTGCCAGCTTGGACCTTAAGGTTGTTTTGAAACACTAAGATAATGGACTGATAGAATGTGAAAATACCTTTTAAGTATAAATTCAAGTCAGTTTAATTAGAAATAAAGTGGACTAATATATATTGAAAACGGCCAACAGTTTTGGACACCTGGAAGTATGAGTGCAAAGGATAAGATAATATACCCATACTTAAATTACATGAAAAATGCCTTCAACTACACACAGCTAATTATATTAATACTCCATATTTCAATGTATAGAAATGTTATGTATGCATCTGTGGCTTCTGAGAAGGTGACCAAGATATGTTAGTGAAAAAGCTAACTGATGCTGTAAGACTGGATGCCATCCAGCACTTCCTATTGACGTATTGATGTAATCCATGCATTCTGCTGTCCTTCATTCCACCGGAGTCTGTAACATAACCAATCAGATTTCAGTGGAGTGAAGTGCATGAGACATGGAACACAATCTTCCAATCAACACTGACAGAACGATGGCTAAACCGACCAATGAGCTCCAAGAAAAGGACCAAAATCTGTCAACCAGCCTTGTGAAGCACAATAAAAGTAATCTATCACTACAGACCTGCATACAAAGAAATACAGGGAAATCAAATAACTCAGTGCTGATTTATGAACTAGCTGTACCCAGGAACCAGTTACAATATTTTTATTACTCAGGGATTAGACTGGGATGGTGAGAATGTTGTAGGTTTGGTTAATTTAAACTACAGAAAATGAAGTATCCCGAAACCTGAGACAATAAACTGCCATTTTCAATAAGTCTGGGCCATGAATGTGGTGCATATTCAGCAAAAAATACTAACCATACAGAGCTGTCAGGGTATTAGCGGACATACTCTATTATCATGAAAAAATGTATGTACCCTACATTTAATGATAAAAGATAATGCATTATAGTTAGGTATTTTTTTTTGAAATTTTGCAATTTTATTTTTAGAAATAAAGAACTTGCATTTATATAGCACCTTCCACATGCAAAAGTGCCAATGAATTACTTTTTGAAATGAAGTCATTGTTTTTATATAGGCAAATGCAGTAGCCAAATGGCTCACAGCAAGACCCCACAAAGAACAAGAAGATTAATCTGTTTTGGTGATTAATCTGGTGCTGTTGACTGATAATTGTTGCGAGGAGAACTTCACTGCTCTTGTTCAAATATTGAGAACCTTTTACATCCACCACAGCTGGCAGTACCGGGCATCAGTTTTAACATCTCAGCCAAAAGGTGGCACCTCTGTACAACACGGAAGTCTCAACCTAGATTATGCGCTCAAGCCCAGAATTGAGGATTGAATCTATACCTTTCTGAATACTACTGCTGCGTCAAGCTGACCCTTGTTATAACGCAGATCCATGATCAAGTAACATAGTGGTGAGAATTTTCATTTAGAAAGCTAAAAGCCAGCAGGTTCCAGGAATTTTTGGCACTCTAATTGTCCACCCATTATTATGGTGAGCATGACAGTTTTCATCCTGTCGGAGGTGCCGTCTTTCGGATGAGACGTTAACCGAGGCCCTGTCTGCTCTCTCAGGTGGATGTAAAAGATCCCATGGTACTATTTCAAAGAAGAGCAGGGGAGTTATCCCCGGTGGCCTGGCCAATATTTATCCCTCAATCAACATAACAAAAACAGATTATCTGCTCATTATCTCATTGCTGTTTGTGGGAGCTTGCTGTGCGCAGATTGGCTGCCGCGTTTCCCACATTACAACAGTGACTACACTCCAAAGAGTACTTCATTGGCTGTAAAGTGCTTTGGGACATCTGGTGGTCGTGAAAGGGGCTCGTTTGCCCTCCTGCAAAAGCAGGATGAATCTCGGTCTAATCATAGAGCAGAATTTATGTTTTATCACGTAGAAATCGTCAGAGTGGAATTCATGGCTCTTCCAACTGAAGAAATCCAGTTCAACCAGGTTAAGTGGGAGGAACTTGGAAGTGCCAGTATTTGTCATGTAATATTCTGTATTTTTAGATTAGACTTTCTAAATGTAAATTGTTGCACAAATTTATAGGCTACATACAGATAATTTACAACAATATTCTTCAATATGTAGAAATGCATGAGACCAAACATTCAGATTAATTGAATGTGATTAATCCTATAAGTAATGAAGACCTCATCAGTTACAATTAATTGCTGAATATAATATGATCTATGGCACATAAGTTTCTAATAATTATAAGTTTATACATGAATGCACAAAACCGAATCCATATCAAAAATAGTTATAATTTTAAGCTTTTTATATGCTATTGTTATTGCCTTCTGGAAAGAACTAGGCTATTTTTAATAAGTGAGAGAGAGCACATAATTGATTTTTATACAAAACTTGTCAAGTACAACCATCAGTTATGCACTCAGCCCACCAAGTTCAGAAAAGGCCAGTTCTTCCAAGCATGCAGCCATAATAGTTATCACTTTCACTTCTGCACATTGGAGCATGTCAAAGAAACCCATGAAGAACAGAATGACCCGTCACTGTCTGAATTCAATGAACAAACATAGAGGAAAGAGATAATGCAATATATCTGTGCCCAATTAGTCTAACCTTTGTTTCAGCTATCTGTATCCCAGCATCCTCAGGTGGATGATTCCAATGGTCTTCACAGCCAATCCCAATCCTGACCTCAGTCGACATCTGAACACATGCACTTCCATGGTTGCTGAACAGTGATCAGTAGCAGTAAGCCCCGAGCCTATTTCTTCCTCCCAAACGGAGACAAATTGCAGCACCCTTACTGCTGCTTCAGCTAACATCAGCTAACTCTGGGGATCAAACTGGGACCTTCTTGGTCTGTATGGCTTGGAACCTTATTGGAAAAATCCACTAATTATAAAAGGAGGATTCCTCTTGTACTTTAGGAACAGGAGTTCAGCCCCTTGAGCATGTTCCGCCATTCAATTAGATCTTGGCTGATCTGTACCTGAACTGCATTTACCTGGCTTGGTTCCATTTCCCCTAATACCCTTACCTAACAAAAATCTATTAATCTCAGTTTTGAAATTTTCAATTGACCTAGCCTCAACAATTTTTGGGGGAGTGAGTTCCAAATTTCCACTACCCTTTGTGTGAAGAAGTGCTTCCTGACATCACCCCTGAATGGCCTTGCTTTAATTTTAAGGTTATCCCCCCTTGTTCTGGACTCCCCCAGCAAGGGGAATAGTTTCTCTTTACCTATCCTATCAAATCCTTTAATCATATTAAACACCTCAGTTATATCACCCCTTACTCTTCTGTACTCAAGGGATTACAAGCCGAATTTATGCAACCTGTCCTCATAATCTAACCCTTTTAGCTCCGTTTTCATTCTGGTGGTTCTCCGCTGCACCCCCTCCCAGGCCAATATCTTTCCTGAGGTGCGGTGCCCAGAACTGAATTCCAGATGTGGAATAACCAGTGGTTCATACAATTGTAGCAAGCTTTAACTTGCTTAACAAAAAATAAAACAGGGATATCGATAAAACAGAACAGTTTATGATTTTTATGATTATGCATATTCACAAGCACATAAACATCTTTATTGCAAGATCCAGAAAAGCCCTTCCCACTTAAAAAAAGGAAACATTTGATCAAACTTCCTAATGTAATTCTGTGGCACATTTGGCAAATGCTAGGACCATCTCAGTTTCCAATCTGGTGACCAGACTAGCAATGTAGACATATATATTTAATATAAATCCAGGATTCACGCAGTAAATCTGGCAGTTCAGGAGATTGTTGCAGTAACAAGATGCCAGGAGGGGATTGTAAGAGCAATTCTTGCTTCCAGAGTGGCAGCCATGACTGCTTCCATAGATTCCTTGCATGACATCCTCAAGAGCACAATAGCTCAGGGCTTTCATTAAATAATTGGTACGGTTTGAGTTGGTTCTCACGCAGACCATTAGCCCAGCTGTGCCAACGCCCAGCACTAATGCGCTGCAAGGAGTGGTCGCAGATTTCTCATGATAGTAACAACGTGGTCACGTCAATCTGGCCCCCGGCACAGGAGGGAACCTTTGGCATGGGCCTGGCAGGTAATGAACATGTGAACGACATGGCAATAAAAGCAAGCCCTGCAACAACATCAGCATCGCTGAGGCAACTGCTAGCTCAGTTGTCGAGTGTTCAAATTGGAACAGTCCCATCCACTAAAGTCACAACCTCCTTACGCTGAGGTAGCACCATGTAGAAGTAAATTTGTGGTTCACGTGTGAAAAGTGTTTTAGCACAGGGGATAGGCATGGTGATAAGGAATAGTAATAGAACATAACCAAAAGTCAATCAGTAAATGTGGAAATCTTTGGCAGATTGCTGTGTTTGTGGATTGCTTTAATGGAGACCTCCTGTACTCTTTCTTATTCGGTGATTAGCGTTTACAAGTGTCCTTTCTCTAAGGGGATTTAAACGTATTACAGAACAACAATAACAACAACTTGTATTTATCCAGCACCTTTAGCATAGTAAAACATCCCAAGGCGCTTCACAGGATCATTATAAAACAAAATTTGACACCGAGCCACATAAGGAGAAATGAGGGCAGATGGCCAAAAGCGTGGTCAAAGAGGTCGGTTTTAAGGAGCGTCTTAAAGGAGGAAAGAGACGTAGCGAGGCGGAGAGGCTCAGGGAGAGAATTCCAGAGCTTAGGGTCTAGGCTGCTGAAGGCACGGTCACCAACGGTGCAGCGATTAAAATCAGGGATGCTCAAGAGGCCAGAATTAGAGGAGCGCAGATATCTCAAGGGATAACTGAATAATAGTTATCTGAGGGCAAAGCAAAGGATCATCAGCAGCATTTTATTTTCTGCAGATGAAGTGCAACCATTCTGCTAGAAACACGTGGTGATGATTTCCTGACTGGTGTCACATGCTTCTGGCAGCTGGTTGTACTGTGCCACCTTCTCTGTCTCCTGAGCGCACTCGTTATGATCAGGGTATTAGTTGTCTCCTGGGCATCCTTTAGTCTGATCTTCTAAGTAATCTTCCTGACGTGTTCTCATAGCATTGACTATATCTTGATTCCAGAACTTGGGTTCTGCTTTTCATGGCATTGATCCTCTTCAGTAAGTCAAATGTGATATCATTCTGATCATGTGTGACCCATTTCCAATTTGCTAACAAATTCCACTGCAAATATAACATGACATCTGCCTTAGTTTCATTGATTCACCTGACCTGTCAGAAAAGCACTTCCACGGAAATATGTTTCCTCCTCTCAACAGCTGACCTCTGTTCTGCCCCATTTTGTTCTCGGACAATCAAAATAGCTCACAATCACAACATCACCTTTTCCCTTGACCTGTTTTGTCTGCCCAAACATCTATTAGAAAGACGGACACTATTCTTAAGTGTAGATTTAAAAAAATACTTCTGTATTCATTTGTGTGAAAATCTGTTTCTGTTATGTGTACAATGAAGGCAATTTTCTGTTAAGAGTTTGCGTCGCCATTCTCACTATGGAAATGCTAATCTGTTCTGTGAAAGGTGAGACAGTAACGATCATAGTTGAAGCTTTTTGAGCATTCCAAAATGATCTTATTACCAGATACAGAAAAGACTGTGGGATAAAATATCCCCAGGGCTTGGGAATGTGTACGCTTGCATTTACAACTTTTCTCGGACCCTTGTATTCTTCGCCGTGGCATGTACATTATTTCTGTCATGCACCTGGAACATACTTGGATGTTTAAATCAATTAATTAATGGAATCTAATGCAAATGAGGCAAACATTCGATTTCTGTTCCTATTCACATGCTGAGGACTTATCTGTATGTCCCTGACCCCAAATATGTATGAGAAACCACTGAAGTGGAAACCAGCCCTGATGTTTGCCAATAAGATGATTTTTATACTGCAATCTAATTATATGCATAACAGGATTATTTGAGAAGCTATGATGTTCTAATTTAATACATGAAATGGAAAATTCTGCTTTAAATCAATGTCTCCCTCTGCTGGCTGTTAAAATACATGATATGGGACAAATGGCAGCTTTTGGGATTATGCAAAGGCTGCCTCAACTATATCACAGTTTCCTACAATTTAAATTACTATGTATGAGGACATTTTAACCAGCTTTTAGAGTAAAACCCCACTTAATTTACGAGAAGAGTATTATTGCTGCACTACTCTGAATTTCCTTTCAGAAGAAGTTAGCTCATCTTGAGGTCCAGTTTACATTTAAAGGAGTGTTCAGTTTGATGCCAGAGAAATATGTGAAAAATAAACACAGTGCAGCAGTTGACATTTCCCAGGCTCTGCGAAGGGCTCTCGGTGAAAACATGCAAGTCATCAATAATTTAAAAAAACAGTAGATTTAGCGCACCACACCCATAGATCCCATGAATAATTAACCCAATCCATATTTCTGTGAGCTATTCTCGCTTTCAGTCTGAAAGCAGCAGCTGAGGCCAGAGGCTGAAACACGGGCGAGGCAAAGTCTACAAAAACTGGCAGAAAAAAAAGTAAACCCGAGAATATTTCGCAAGAAGCAGAGGCTGGCTAAGGCGAACAGAAGGTTAAGAAAATTGAGAACAAACCAAAAAAAACGATGACAAAAGGGGAATTTCAAATATCAGGAATGGTACAGAGACTGAACAAAGAAAAACATAAAGTAAAACCAAGGAACAGAAACTTCCATAGGAAGGGGTAGAGAACTGGCAAATAGAAACAAAATCAAGCTTTAATAAATATAAATTTGTATATAACAACAACTTGAATTTATATAGTGTAAAACATCCCACGGCGCTTATGTAACATAAGGGAAAGAATCACAAATAACTAAAAAGTACAAAATTATAACTGATTTTAAAACTTCATATAATAGAAGAGATCTATGACTACTGATCTGTCTGCCTTCTGCTTTTTCTCATTGGTTCCCTTCTTGTGCCTTCCTGTCCCTCTGACTCTTGTTTTCTATCTCTCTCTTGTTCTTCTCTCCCATGCTATATCATTTCTAGCTCTCTTTCTCCCTGCTTGTTCCTCAAACTCCTGTCATCATTCACTGTCATCATTGCTCCTTCTGGTCAGCGTAAATGTGGAAACTGACGCTGTGTTTTCGGATGATGTCGCCAAGGGGCAACATGTAGATGAGAAATAGGAGGGGGCCAAGGATAGATCCTTGGGGGACACCAGAGGTAACGATGCGGGAACGGGCAGAGAAGCCGTTGCAGGTGATTCTCTGGCTATGATGAGATAGATAAGAATGGAACCAGGCGAGTGCAGTCCCACCCAGCTGGACGACGGTGGAGAGGCGTTGGAGAAGGATGGAGTGGTCAACCGTGTCAAAGGCTGCAGACAAGTCAAGAAGGACGAGGAGAGATAGTTTACCTTTGTCACAGTCACAGAGGATGTCATTTGTGACTTTGATGAGAGCCGTTTCGGTACTGTGGCAGGGGCGGAAACCTGATTGGAGGGATTCAAACATGGAATTGCGGGAAAGATGGGCACGGATTTGGGAGGCAACAACAGGTTCAAGTACTTTGGAGAGGAAAGAGAGGTTGGAGATGCAGCGGTAGTTTGCAAGGATGGAGGGAGGTCAAGGGGTTTTTTTTGAGGAGAGGGGCGATGACGGCAGATTTGAGGGAGGGGTGTCAGTACCTGAGGAGAGAGAACCGTTAACAATGTCAGCTAACATGGGAGCCAGAAAAGGAAGTTGAGTGGATAGCAGTTTGGTGGGAATAGGGTCGAGGGAGCAGGAAGTGGGTCTCATGGACAAGATGAGCGTGAGAGGTCGTGAGGGGGAGATCGGAGAAAGATGTGAGTTCAGGGCTAGGGCAGGGGGGAACCTTAGAGGAAGTTTGGCCCAGTGGGTTAGGGGAAGGAAGGGAAGTGGCAGAGGCAGCTGAACGGATGGTCTTAATCTTAGAGACAAAGGGGGAAAAATTGGGTGGCGCCCATTTTGGGGCGCTAACATCGCCGGGGCGCTAATTTTAGCGCCGGGAAAAAGTTAGCGCCCCTCCGCCATAAATTCAGTAGTAGCGCCCCAAGCAGGAGGTGATACTATTGAATTTCACGGTGCTACGTGCCGCATCATTGCAGGCCTCCTCCTCTGATTAAAGGGGAGGGGTCTCGCGCTGCGTGCACCGTAGCCCTGCTAGACCACCGGGGAGCGGGGTGCTGTGAAAACAGCCCAGCACTCAAGAGGAGTACCGGGCTGAGCGATCGCGGCCGGCACCCCGCATAACAAAGTGAAAGAGGGCCGGTGCTGGCAGTTGGCCAAAATAAAAATGGCCGCCCGACACCTGCCCTTTAAGTAGCGTTGCTGCCGCTGCAAAAACGCCCCTTGATCCTGTCGGACATATCGTCCGGCGATAGGTCAGGGGGCGCAAGGGAAGTTTGCAGCCGGGACGCAAGTGGGGCGCTGCGCACGGCAATTACATCATTACCGGCGGCGCAGCGGCACGGGGCGCTACCGGCGACCACCGCCGTTAACCTCCCGCTGTATTTCGCGGGAGGCGTTAGCGGCGCTGTGCCCAGGCGCTAGGGGATTTGCGGCCCATTAGCGCCCACCAGGGGTGCTAAAAAGAAGCGCAAACCAACCCAATTTTTCCCCCAAAAAAGTCCATGAGCTCCTCACACTTGTTGTTGGAGGTGATGGTGGAGGAGACAGGGGAGAGGGGTTTAAGAAGACTGTTAGCAGTGAAGACGGTTTATCTTTGCATTCCAGAATGATTCTGGAATAGTGAGCAATTTTGGCAGACGAGAGCAGGATCCAATAATGCTTTATGTGGTCCAGCCAGATCTGGCGGTGAATGGCTAAACCAGTTGTCCGCCATATCCATTCAAGTCTGCGTCCCTTGGACTTAAGGGAGCGAAGATGAGGGCCGTACCATGGGGAACAGCCAGGGTGAGAGAGAGTAATTGTTTTAGTAGGGACTAGGGCATCAAAGGTGGTGGTGAGGGTGTGGTTGAGCAGATCGGTAGTTGCAGAAATGCCATGCTGAATGGAGGGCCAAAGACTGGACAGTTGGGATTTCATAAGTGCAGTTGTAAGAGAGTTGGGGGAGAGTTTTTTCCAGGGGCCGACACAGAAGGAAGTAGGGCTGGTGGGGGGGGAGGGGGGATGTGGGGGGAGAGCGATACGAGAAAGTGGTCAGAGATGGCCTTATCTCTACCTCACCACCACGTCTCTCGACCCCGCCACGGTCTCTAAATTGTCAAACTGCTTGTCCTGGATGAGCAGAAATTTTCTCCAATTAAATATTGGGAAGACCGACGCCATTAGCCGCGATTTTACTAACCTCGGTGGGTCCGTGGGGGGTGATGTTGGTGGCGGGTCTCAGCCTCACTGCCGGCTCCAGCCCGGCCTCTGAAATTACTTTCCGATGATTGGGCTTGTTAAGCCCGCCCAGTGAGTTTCCTGGCCAATTGAAGGAAGCGGGTCTGATGATGTAATTTATGACACATCATCAGCCGGTTTCCTCAAAGGGACCATGGCCAAATTTATTTTGACATTTGTTCTGTCAGTGTTCTACAGCATTGAGGTGCTGCAAACACTGACAAGCACTGCACAGAGGTGCACGGCTGCACACAGGCTTTCCCATAACTCCCTCCATATGCTTATGGAGGGAGTCACAGCACGCAGGGAGGTTCTCTTCCCTTCCCATGGGTGGAAGAGACCTCCCCAGGACACCAACACAGCCTGGTTGCACATTGCACAGGAGGACACAAGCAGGGATGTCGTCAGGAGGACCAGGCTGCAGTGGCGCAAACCTTTCAATGATCTCAGTAAATCACGAAACGTTACTGCAAAGCCACACTCAACCTCATCCTGCTGTGCCTCTCATCACATCCCCATCACTCTGCCTTCCCTACCCTACTCCTGCACATCCTTACTCACACCAACTTACCTTGCACCTCCACCCATCCCTCTTTACCTACTTTATCACTTCCCATCTCACTAGCCACCCCTCACACTCACCCTCATCCTAGTGTAATCATACCAACTAACAACAGACAAGGGTAGGCACTTGGGTGTTTGAGCCAATGTTCATGTGAAGTTTCTGTTAATGTGCTGTCAAACATTGAAATCTTTATTTTCAACACTTTGCATTCTGTGCACCTTTGGAAGTGGCTTAGTGAGTTGTAGTGAATGGTGAGACATAACAGTACTCCCAGCAATGGCGATGAGTATGAAAGGAATGGCTTGGGCATTGTAGGGATGCTTTATGTTGTTGGTGTGGGGTGGTGCCAACCTGGCGCATCATGTGGCAGCCAGGGTGTACAGCGTCAAGTGAAGTAAATGTGGCCATGGTGAGGCCATCCCTGGCCTCCCGGGCAACAATGTGGTCAGGTGCTGATGCCCTCTGTCCTGTGCAGCATCAGGTGATTGCGGAGAAGGTTGGTGTTTTTGGTGCTGCTAGTGTGCCTGGTTCTGCTGGTTTTGCAGCTGATCATCATCAGGTTCTGAGGACCAAGGTGAGACAGTATAAATGGCACCCATGCTGATGGAATAGATGGCAGATGAAGTTGAGATGACAGAAGCGATCTGTCAATGGTGAGAGATGTTGTTCCAATGAGGTGACACTGGATAGAGAGTTTGCTCCAAACACTTGCAACCTGCATAAAGCTCAATCAGTCTTCCAAATGCAGTAAGCAACAGCTTCTGATCCTGGAAAGTGAACAGCTGTGAGATGGGAGCTTTAATAGCACATTTCAAGCTGTCAAGTAATGAGCTGATTCCCTGGCTGAAGGGGTTAAAAGTTAGATTAGCGGCTTAACTGACTAGCTGGCTGATGTAATAAAGGAGAAATCTGGCAGAACAAAGACAGTTGGAAAAAGCATATTACACGATGATTGGGGGAGTAAAAGAATCAAGGAGGCCATACATTGAACAATGGACTGCCAAGATGTGATTTGCGAAGATGAGGTTAAGCGTACGTAAATTGGATAGAACAATGGCAGATGTGGAAACAGGGCAAATGAGATAAACAAGATGTGTTTTGTGGAGATGTGATTAAGTGTACGTGACTTGGACAATTAATTGGCCAAGTCCCGAAGATGTGAAGGAAACAATATAAGCCAACTGCTCGAATGTAAAAATTAGACTCCCATCTCAGCTCAGACTGAGAGGGTCTCTCCCTGCACGTGCTTGAATAAAGATCGCTTGGAACCAGTACACGCTCGTCTCCATCTGCTTTGGGGCAGAGAGAAATCCCTCAACAACTTGGCGTAGTCTGCAGGATTCCCAGGACGCAGTCGAACGACCAACCATAATGGGACCGCAAGTCGGGTGAGTACTTTATATTACCACCCATAGTTAGCTGCGGAACCCCAGAAGGCTGGACGTGAGACTGTAGGGAATCAGAACAGGAGACTAGCCGGTACTGGAGTGATCTCTGCGCAGTAGAACCGCGAGCCGCCATTAACCAGAACCGCGTTGTAGCAGGAAGGTCCGAGTTACCGTTTGCGCAGGCCAGAGGAATAAAAAAAACTGGCCGCAGGAGGGGAAGACTGGGGACCGGAAGGGTCCATAACCAAATTTATAGCAGGAAAAAATAAGAAACTAATTGAGAAAATGAAAAAGAAAGGCTGGAGTCCGAACGACAGTCTGGACAGGCAAAGGGAATGGTGGGTGCCCAGTGTAAGGGTAAGGAAGAGAAGGGAATACTTATAATTATTAGTAGCTACTTAGGACTCAGTAAACATGTACAAAGTTATATAGAAAAGGAAAAGGTTAAGGTCCGTGCGGTGCGGGCACCGGGACCAAGGTTTAGAGCGACAGACAATAATGATGACATTGACTGGGGAGAATTAGAGAAGGAAGCCGCAGATTACGACAGACAGGACAATGACGGGGGTTGGGAGCCCCCACCTAAGTATGATGCAGAGGGACCATCGACCCCATCACTGCCTAAAACCGGGACGAAGGGCGTAATGGCCATGGCCCCTATTACGACGGAGATTAGACAAGTGGGAAATGGGCAGGCTCAGACTACAGTACGATATGTCCCATTCACCCCGGCCGAGAAACAGATGATGACGAGGGACCTCCCGACCCCTAAAACAAACCATGCGAACACTGACTTTTGGAATAAGTTAGAGGAGATGATAGATGTACACTCACTTCACCCGGAAGACATACACGTCCTCGTAAAGTCCAAGGTACCCCGGTAAACCTGGCTAGGGATGCCCAACTTAATCCTTAGTGGAAATTGGAAGGATGCACAGGGATTGGATCAGCTAGGAAGATACAACCGTTTTAAGCGATTGTTAAAGGGAGGACTAGGGGAAGTCCAATCTAACTGGTCAGCGGTGGTGAGACTAACCCCGAATAAAGGCAAAAGGGGCCATGAGTATGCAGAGTGAAGATACACCACGTATTGAGACTTCTCGGGAACAGATAACCCAGGCAGAGACGATCCAGTGTTTCTAAAAATGTTGAAGGAAGGACTTAGTGCAGAACACCAGAAGATCCTTGAATTAGGAATATCGGTGGGAACTGACTTTGAGGAAGTTGTGGAGTGGGCCACCGAGGTAGATACGAGAAGCAGAAAGGGTAAGGAAGCACACGGCGGGAGGGGAGCAGCGGTGACCTGTTCTGGGAATTGTTACAACTGCGGCAAACCCGGACACAGGGCCCGCGAATGTAAAATGGAGAAAGGGAACAAGGACCAGAGGTGTGGTAACTGCCGTAAGACGGGTCACAGCCAAGCAGATTGCTGGGCCAGAGGAGGGGGCAAAGAGGGCCAGGGACCTAGACAAGGGATAGTACAGTCTAGCACCCCCCTGACCCGAGAAGAAGTCAGGGAAATGATAAAATTAGCCGCAGAGAAATAGGTCGTACCGGCCCCCGGAATGACTGGAGTGGGGGGTGCCACTGCAAATAGGCTCAGATCAGGGAACACACTTCACTGGCAAAGTCATCAAGCAGACACGTGCCCTATTAGGAGTAAAACAGAGGTTTCACATACCATTCCACCCACAGAGCTCGGGAATGGTAGAGAGAATGAATAGAACCTTAAAGGCGTCACTCGCAAAGGCCATTGCTGAGACCGGCAGGGGATGGGCGGACCTACTACCGAGCATCCTAATGAGGTTGAGGGCTACGCCCAATCGCACAACCGGACTAACCCCGTTTGAACTAATGACTGGGCGGGCCATGAGACTGCCCGAGGGCATGATCACGGGTAGTGAAGACATGGGACCAGCCCAGGACAGGATTAGACGGTTTATTAAGGAACTATGCAAACAACTGCATGATCTGAGACAGGAAGTCAGGGACCAAGAAATAGTCAGGGATATGGAATTGGAGGAAACGGAGGAAGAACAAAATTTACCAGTAGTAGGAGACAGGGTGATGGTAAGAGTCTTACCCGCCAGACCAGGATGGGCACCTCGCTGGCAGGGACCCTATGAGGTCCTAATGACCAGCGACACTTGCACATGTGTAAATATGAAAGGAAAAGGTCGGTGGAAACACTGGACGCAACTTAAGAAATTCAAAAGCACAGTAAATAATAAGGACTAAACCGGTGACGACTGGCGTTCACTGTTTATCTCCCTCTACAGGACTCAGATACGGATGACCTTACTGATATGCCTGGCCACGGCAACCACAGAAGGAGCCACATCGGTCGACCGAAGGAAGCAACGAGGCCTGTATTACAAGAACTCGAGCGACGTCAGTTGCGATCGGGAACGTGGGGCGTTAACTGTCACAGTTGATAAAACAGTGTATTTAAATTGCAGCTCCGGGTTAACGGGCGTAAGCATATTTGACAACAAGCCAGGCCATACAGGGGATGGGGTAACACGGGGATGGCTGTTAAATGGACAAACATGAGCACGGTATGCTTTGGGAAGAAGATTGATGATACATTAACATGCGTACAGGGAGGAACTATGCAAGTAAGATGTGGGAGGGATTTCACTCAGATGTCCGGGGTACCCCAGCAGGAAGAAGGAGGATGGGAACTATGCCCAACCTCCAAGTGCACCAACTCTGATGATTGGTGTTGGAAGCCGAACCCCCGGGATACTCCCACCACCACAACCACACCGACCAACCCAGTAACAGGAGCCCCGAAGCCCACCACTTTGACTACGGAGGAACCCTTGAGGTGTCCGCAGACTAGCTCGGGACCCAAAGGGGGGCTCCTGATCCGGGATTCTGATAGGCGCTTATTTGATAATGTACACCATGAGATAGTTTCGGTTGTCCTCAATATTAGCCAGATGGGGTTACCCAAATGGTGCGAGTGGCGTACAAGGTCGTTTTACCATCGGCTCCTCGACATGACAGTTACTGATGCCCTCCGGGCCTCTGGGGGACGTATGCGGTCGAGCCTATCTCGCCGCAAGAGGAACCTGGTAAATGATATAGCCACTGCTTGCAGTGCAGGGGCATCCACTGTTAATTCCCTGGATATAGCGGAAATCGATAGCAAGGTGAATCATCTAACATCCAAACTAAGGGACCTCATGTTAAAGGCAAATAAGTTGGAGGGACAACAGGGACAGACTGGAGAAGACTTGGCTAAATCCCTATTAGAGTCCATGCAAGTTTTGGAAAACCATGCCCATACAGTTAACCACGTCTCCTCCACCCTGCATAACATAACCAAACAGGCCTCTAGGGAGCGAATGTGCATGGCCTACGGTGCATGGCTAGTAGGGGAGGTGCGACATTATCTAGCACAGTTCCACAATGGAGAAGTGCCGGATTGGATTACGGATAGTGCACTGCAAGGCTGGGCGCCAGAGAGCGGCAATTGCTCTTCGTGCACCCTACGAGGACTTATAAGGGTCTACCCGACAACTAAACATTGTGTTACCACTCACCTGAGGCTGATAGGAATGGTATTAGCTGTACCCAGTCTGCAGGAAAGGGAATCCAAGCCCCTCTACGAGGTAGAGAATGTCGGGATCATGAGAGATGGCAATTGGCTCAGGTACCACCACGCACCCAGTTATGCAACCCAGAAAGGTTCCTTCTTGATGGGGATCTTGCTAGAGGGATGCAGAGAAAGGGGGAGTAACGTAGTCTGCCCACATCCTGTGGGGACGGGGCCAGGAGCCATGTGCGGCTTCAACACCACCCTAAACTGTACCCTCGAAATTTCCAGCGCCTGCCATGAGCCAACGCGAGCAGCACACCGGGGAAAAGGAGAATACTGTGTGACCACCAGTGAATCTCAATACCAGTATGGTAACATCCAGTGCCCAGTGACCAGCTCAAGTTTCTGCTTCCACCCCCGGGCCCCAACAACGATCGGACATGCAACCATAACCTACCTACGGTCGCCCCGCGAGGAACGGGTGAGTCCAACTGAGGACCTAAAGGACAGCATGCTCGAATATGTACTCCCTGAGGGGAAGGACATCCTGAAACTACCAGAACATCTACTGGAACTGAGGAAAGAGGCCGGGGCGATAATTAAGCAGTATCACCGAATTGAGCAAGAGGTCAAACAACTGGGGAAGGATGGTAGATGGAAGATGCCTCATGGTGGCAGACACTTTGGGACTGGGGTATTAGGGTGGACATACACCCCTGGATCAGAATTGCATCTCATGTATTGGTGGTGGTGCAGTTGCTAATTGTCATCATACTTATGTTTGAGTATTGTACTCGATGTAAACGATGCCGTAACTGAACCATTGCTAAAACTGTTGTTAAAACACAATATAGATTGGGAGAGAAGCAGGGAATGTTAGAGGTAGTTTAATTAGCCACACCCGTGCGAATCCAACCACCTGCCTGGCCAGCAGTGATGGGGCGAGGAGCACGGGCAGGTGAAGTTAGTTGGCCATCTTGGGCTAATACCAAGGGCCAAAAGGGGGGACTGAAGGGGTTAAAAGTTAGATTAGCGGCTTAACTGACTAGCTGGCTGATGTAAAAAAGGAGAAGTCTGGCAGAACAAAGACAGTTGGAAAAAGCATATTACACGATGATTGGGGGTGTAAAAGAATCAAGGAGGCCATACATTGAACAATGGGCCGCCAAGATGTGATTTGCGAAGATGTGGTTAAGCGTACGTGACTTGGACAATTAATTGGCCAAGTCCCGAAGATGTGAAGGAAACAAGATGTAAGATTGTATATAAGCCAACTGCTCGAATGTAAAAATTAGACTCCCGTCTCAGCTCAGACGGAGAGGGCCTCTCCCTGCACGGGCTTGAATAAAGATCGCTTGGAACCAGTACACGCTCGTCTCCATCTGCTTTGGGGCAGAGAGAAATCCCACAACACTGCCTATTCAACTCCTGCCCAGCTTAATGGACATGATCCCCGAACAGCGTAGACCCCGTGGGAGAGCAGGTAACTTCTAAAGGTGAGCTCAAATTTGTTCTTAATCCTCCGTTAACAAGGTCATAATGACCTGAACTGCCTCCCCCGCCGCTGCGTGTTGCGTCTGCTCAGCGCTGACAGACCCGACATTTGGTAAAGACACGTACGTGGTGGCGGGTTGATAGCGGGGTCCCGACCCGCTGGGGGAAAAAACACTTTCCCACCCGACCCGCCACCAATCGCGCCCGCTGACCATCCGCAAAATCCAGCCCAGAGTTTTCGGTCCCTGCCACAAACTCCGTTCCCTTGCCACTGACTCCATCCCTCTGCCTAACATCTGTCTGAGGCTGAATCACACTGTTCACAAACCTGGTGTCATATTTGACCCTGAAATAAGTTTCCGACCACATATCCGCAGCATAACAAAGACCGCTTATTTCCACCTCCGTAACATCGCCCGTCTCCGCCCTTGCCTCAGCTCATCCGCTGCTGAAACCCTCATCCATGCCTTCATTACCTCAAGACTTGACTATTCCAACGCACTCCTGGCTGGCCTCCCATGTTCTACCCTACATAAACTTGAGGTCATTAAAAGCTCAGCTGCCCGTGTCCTAACTCGCACCAAGTCCCATTCACCCATCACCCCTGTGCTCGCTGACCGACATTGGCTCCGGTTAAGCAACGCCTCGATTTCAAAATTCTCATCCTTGTTTTCAAATCCCTCCATGGCCTCGCCCCTCCCCATCTCTGTAATCTCCTCCAGCCCTAAAACCCTCTGAGATATCTGCGCTTCTCTAATTCTGCCCTCTTGAGCATCCCTGATTATAATCGCTCAACCATTGGCGGCCGTGCCTTCTGTCGCCTAAACCTCTCCGCCTCTCTAACTCTCTCTCCTCCTTTAAGATGCTCCTTAAAACCTACCTCTTTGACCAAGCTTTTGGTCACCTGCCCTAATTTCCCCTTATGTGGCTCGGTGTCAAATTTTTTGTCTTATAATACTCCTGTGAAGTGCGTTGGGATGTTTTACTGCGTTAAAGGTGCTATATAAACACAAGTTGTTGTTGTTGTTGTTGTTGGGCACTTTAGCTTTCTCACAATCTATTTCTCTTATCAGGAGCCAATCCATGATCCCATTAACTGGATCAACACCTCTTCCTCACGGTCTCTTACCACAATCATCAACACAGTATTGAAGTTTGTTTAATGCAGGAACATTTCACCAATACCTGACAATTTTCTACATCACGTTCCATCATCCACATTCCCCACTATGAAACATGTATAATATCATCATTACGTTGGTCTACTTACTTATCCCAAGCCAAAGTGTTGCTAAGATTATCGCACATCTGAAAGGTTTGGCACACCCCTGCTTTCTAATGTTATAAATTTACCCTCTAAGAATGATACTGCTGAACTATGGTAGAGGTTTACTTGCGAATCGCTTAATAGTGATTTACATCTCTGGGAGCCCACTTATAAAGAAATGATGCTTTAATATTTAGTTACATAGTTTCAATGTTGTACAATTACAGGTATGCTCAGGACATATAACAGCACACAGATGAGTGCAATCACTAAAAGAATGGAAAATGAACATTAGCCCGGATTTTCCGGGGCCAACGATGGTGTACGCACAGCGTACGCGGTCGGAAGTGTCCCGCAAGTTCCGGGTTTCCACATGCGATATGTTTCAGCTTGACAGATCGTACGAATCCGCAGGAAATGGACATTCGCTGGCGCAGGGTTGGGCTATTTGCCCAGCTACTGCCCAGCGAATGCCCACAAAACGCTAATGTCTGGTAAAAGCAGGCGTAGGGCCTTCTTTTACCAGCATAAGGGTTAAATAAATGTTAAAATAAAATTTTTTAAATGATTTAACCATACACAAACCTTTAAAATTAGTTTAGGTTATTTTTGGCTCCTTGAAAAAAATTTAATTTATTTTTCAAAACATAACATTTTTGTTAAAATGTTTAATTAAATTGTATTTTAATTAATTTTGACCATGTGATGATTTATTTTTATTTCAGTGCTGTGAAAGTGTGTTTTTTAGGTGATTCCTATTAAGCTTATGGGGATTCCGTACGTAAATGGAATCCCTATAAGCATAATGGGAATCCCCTTTGTGATTGGTTGGGCCAGCCCACATTTATCCAGGGACGCTTACGAACCACCTGCGCCCTGGGATATGTGGGCCTTTACGCAGGCATATGCCTGGAGACCCAGGAACACAAGTCTTTGAAGGTACGGAGACACCAGGTTGAGCCTGTACTCATTGGAGTTTAGAAGAATGAGAGGTGATCTTATTGAAACATATAAGATTCTGAGGGGGCTTGACAGGGTAGATGCAGGGAGGATGTTTCCCCTCATGGGGGAATCTAGAACTAGAGGGCATAGTTTCAGAATAAGGGGTCGCCCATTTAAAACGGAGATGAGGAGGAATTTCTTCTCTCAGAGGGTCGTGAATCTTTGGAACTCTCTACACCAGAGAGCTGTGGAGGCTGAGTCATTGAATATATTCAAGGCGGAGATAGACAGATTTTTGAAAAACAGGGGAATCAAGGGTTATGGGGAGCGGGCAGGAAAGTGGAGTTGAGGCCAAGATCAGATCAGCCATGATCTCATTAAATGGCGGAGCAGGCTCAAGGGGCCGAATGGTCTACTCCTGCTCCTATTTCTTATGTTCTCATGTGCGGAGTTTACTTGCGGTTCGGAGGCAGTCGCCCGTGGGAAGCCTCTGACCGCAATTTCCAGCCCATTGTTTTTAAAGTAAAGGTGTCCAATTTCAAGTTATAGTAAGACAGAAAGAAGGAAAGAAAGGAATATTTAAAAGTATAGAAAGAAAGAAAGCTCCCTGATAACTCAGTTTGTTTATTAAAGATTAGCTTGAAACATAAATATCAGGATGGTCCCAGCCAGGTTTCATTGCCTGACTGCGCTGAGTTAACTTACCTCAGCAATGGCGGTACTTTGATTGGCATCATGCCCCTGGGTTAGGGAGGATAAAACGAGGCAGGATTTTGGTTCCTGATGGTTTTCCAAGAACCCCTGTTGCAAATGGACATCAGGTGAGGACATGATCAGTGTCAGATGTAATGGCCCCTTATGGTTAAATAATTTATCAATGTTCACTGTTAAGGCTCATGCACGAATAATGGTCACTTTATTAAGGTACGAGAGGACGCCTATCACCTATGGAACTGTACCTCAAGAATGTACCAACATCAGGACTGATGGTGAGGTGAGAAAATTGGTGAGAAAAGAAATATAAAGAATACTACTTTTGCAGGTGTGTACAGTACCTATCACACATTGTCAGTGACCTTAATTCCTCAGCCATTTTGCATTTTCACCTACATTATTTCAGCAAAGTCACATAGAGCAGGCTTGCAATATAATGATCTTTTAAAAAATAAATAAATATAAAATGGGCAACATAACTGCTCCAGGAATTGTGTTGAACTAGCTACGGATGGATTTGAATGAGATCTAGGGGGCTTTACTAGGCTTAACGCTCAACATTTCCAATCACTGCAACGCAGCACACAACAAAGCAAATAGACTGCTGAACATTGTAAACAAAATAGTAAAATACAAGTGGGCGGAAGTCATGTTTAAACTGTATATTGCTCTGGTCAGTCATACGTTGAATACTGTGTCCGGTTCTGGTCACTGAGACACAATAGAGGCATGCAAGCCCTGGTTCAGAGAAAATACGCAAAATTGATCCCTAGTGTCAAAGGACTAAGTTATGAGCAAAGACTGGAGATATTTGGGCTTTTCGACCATGAAAGGTGTGTGAGAGGTGATCTGAAAGAGTGATATAAGATAGTAAAAGATATGGGCAAGGTAACTCTTGCACAATACATCAAATTAAACAATGGAAGGGGACACGGGTTCAAACTAATAAAACAAATCGAACTGATATCAGAACATTCTTCTTCAAGCTAATAAATGTTCAACACATGGGATAGATTTCTGGGTAAAGCATTGGAGGCAAAAACCTTTGGGACTTTCTAGATGGATGAGCTAAGGTGGGCCTTTTGGCCTTCCTCATCTGTGCGTATCTTTGATTCCATTCCCATTGTGCACAATAAGGGGATAATTTGAACCTCCAAAATGGGTGAGTTTGGGTCAGGTGGGAAGTTAAAATTTTTAAAAATGTAAAACCCGACCCCAACCAGCCTCGACCCTGCCCACTTCTGCTTTTAGCGGAGGTGGGACGGAGGGCGGGCAACCAACCCGCTCTCAGAAGGTGGGTCTCTCATTTGAATATTTTAATGAGGCTGCGTGCCGAAGATTTTTTTCTCTGTTCTTGCTTTAATGCTGGCCGGCCGGGTTGGGAAGCCCAGCAGCCGAAGAGAGGTGAGGACTGCTGGATGAAACAGTTAAGTGCCTTTCCAGCACTGCTTGTGGGCCCGGATGAGCAGGAGTGCACTCCCTCGGCTCACCAAGCTACCTTGTTAACCTCCCCAGTGATCAGATACCGCACCCCCACCCAGCGATGTGATGCCCTCATCGTTGTTCTCCCCAGCCTGCGATCTGCTTCCCGCTCCCCCCTCCCTGCCCCCCATGTCCTCTACAGCCTCCCTGCGATCTCCTCCACTACCCCCCTGCGAACTCCTCCATGGGCCCCCTGCGATTTTCTCCTCTCCGCCCCCGAGCTCTCCAGAGCCCCAATTGACGCCAAACTCCAAACCCCGAATCTCTCCGGCCCCCCCCCCCCCATCGATGTTCTCCCCATCCCCGATCTCTCGGAGCCCCCACCCATCGATGTCCCCTGACCCCCGATCTCTCCCTCCCTCTCTCTACGCTCCCCAGCTGCGTCCTGGTGCTGCAGGCCTACCTGCCCGACAGCCAGCCAGCCTTTCAATCAAGCTGGCTGCAGCCAGGAAACAGAGACAAAAATGGCACTGAGATCCTGCTGTTAAATTCGGCAGGACTTGAGGGAAACTCGTTCTTCCAGGTTTCCTGACCACTAAACTTCCCCTCACCCCCACTCCCCGTAAATATCAGGGCTGAAGAGCCTGAAGGGTGAGTTTAGATTGTAATTCCAGCTTACTATTCTGCAGAAATTGACAAACTTTTCTAATGGCATTCTCATGGTTTATTGCTGCCCCCAAATCATCTTCATTGAGTTACAACGACCTGTCCTTTTTTTCTTTATTTTTAAGCAATCTTTATTTGTCTAGGTTACTGTGTACTACATGCCTTCCTCTGTACACTATGTCAGCCGTGGCTCAGTTGGTAGCACACTCGCCTCTGAGTCAGAAGGTCATGGGTTCATAGTCCCACTCCAGGGACTTGAGCACATAAAGCTCGGCTGACACTCCAGTGCAGTGCTGAGGGAGCGCCACACTGTTGGAGGTGCCGTCTTTCAGATGAGATGTTAAACCGAGGCCCCATCTTCCCTCTCAGGTGGACATAAAAGATCCCTTGGCACTATTTCAATGAAGAGCAGGGGAGTTATCCCCAGTGTCCTGGCCAATATTCATCCCTCAACCAACATCACTATAACAGATGATCTGGTCGTTATCACATTGCTGTTTGTGGGACCTTGCTTTGCGCAAATTGGCTGCCGCGTTTCCTACATTACAACAGTGACTACAACTCAAAATTACTTCATTGTTGTGAAAAGCGCTTTGAGACGTCCGGTTGTCGTGAAAGGCGCTATATAAATGCAAGTCGTCTTCTTCTTCTACTAAGGTGAACAGGCCTCGGCTCATATTGCTTTGTAACCAGTCACATGAAGATGCACAATGACAGTGTGTGCTGACCTTATTTCCAATTTGCCACCTTCCATTTGGAAAAGCATCTTGTTTCTGCCTTCGCTCAGCAGCCCAGCCAACGTGAGGAACTTGCTCGAAGAGAAACTTGAATGCAAACCAGTGTGCTACCAATTTGTTGCATAGTACAAGATGGTGCGCTCTGCCATCTGATATCCTTACTATCCAATATTTCTTTATTATAACATCAAAAGTTGATTTATTTTCCCCTTTGTTCAGTGGAGTTTTAACAAGCAGGCATTAGGACCCAGGAGTGTTATTAACTGGACTCCTGTTGTAAAGTTGATTGATTCTAAATTCCAAAGTATGTATTTAAATCCAAACCCTGGCAGAAATTCTGTGCTCACACACAAGATGAGGCTTGTAAGAGGACTAGCGGTATTATTTTTCTGCAACAGAATATGTTCAGGAGAGGACACAGGTTAGATAAGAATTTACTTTTAAGACCCCCCCCTGACATGATATCACTGTAAAAAATCGCCAATGAGTGGACAAGGACTTCTAGAAGGCCATGAACTAAATGATAAGGATTGGCGAGTCTGGCTGATTTAATATTGTTCACATCGGGTTGCCTTTTGTAATGTGGATCTTTTTCTCTGCGCCAACGCTTAAGATAATCTAACTGCAAAACGGTGGTCCCGATGGTGTGCATGGCCATTAGCTGTGCTGATGTTAGGATTAATGTGAGAAGTCGCACAACACCAGGTTATAGTCCAACAGTTTTATTTGAAATCACAAGCTTTCGGAGCGCTGCTCCTTCGTCAGGTGAAGTGAAGAGATGTATATAGGCACAGCATGTATAGTCAGAGAACACTGCCAGATGATTACAGTTAATCTTTCTAACTGCCCTTTATCACACCTCGACAGAGAGATAATCACGGCATGCTGTGCCTATATACATCTCTTCACTTCACCTGACGAAGGAGCAGCCGCTCCGAAAGCTTGTGATTTCAAATAAAACTGTTGGACTATAACCTGGTGTTGTGCAACTTCTCACATTTGTCCACCCCAGTCCAACACCGGCATCTCCACATCGATGTTAGGATTGGTAAGTTAAAAAGTGTTAGAAAGAAAATTAGAAATACCAATAAATGCAACATATTTTGGGTCATTGTGAATTCTGTTCCAAACTGCAGGTTGTTGCTGTGGTGTTTTGAAACCATTGGTCTGCTCCCTCAGGATGTTGTTTTTAGATTTTTTAATCTTGTCCACCTCATTCCATTGTATAAACATTCTGACCGGGTTGCTGTGACCAACTGTCAATTGTGGTTTGGGAGAGGGAGAGGGAGTAAGACACACACACAAACACACACATACAGGGTGAAAGCATATTCACACTTTTGTATTAAATTTCTCCATCCCCAATTTTAACAAATCATTTAAGATAATATCGCGCAGCACAATTTCACTCTCAGGGTCGGTCCCCTACTTCAACTCATTCTTTCCAAGAACTTCAAAACTGTGACACTCCTGACCTTCTCAATCTTCCCTTGCTCTTATAAGTTTTCAAAATCAAACTTGGAGTCACTTAACTACATCGTTGATTGGTTCTGTCTTCAGTGTTGAGGGTGTCCTACACTTTTGGGTCTTGGCCTGTCACCTAGGGTTATCTTAAGCAAAAAAATGTAGTAGAAATCATTTGTTTGCTACTGATTCAGCCCATGGCAACTTAATCACTGGGATTGTGACCCCCATCCCAATTTATATGTACGTCCCTCTTCATTACTGTCTAATGTTTCCACCTTGAAGGTGTTAACACTCTGCTGTAATAAAGAGGCCTTACTTAGTGAATCATAGGAACATTAGTTTGTGCAGCCAGTAAGAACCCTCATCTGTTGGCGAAAGTATCAGGAAATTGTGGACTGGTGAACTCAGAAAACTACCCTCAATTTGCTCGAGTTTATTAGCAACTTTAATAAACAATTAAACAATATTATTGGTAAGATTCAACAAACAAAAGCTCATAGAACTGGTTATGTGTTCCAGAACAGTAGCAAATAATGCCAAATTCTGTGAATTAATAAACAACAACCCTTAAATTAAACTGTAGAATATTAACAGACAAGCATTTGATATTTAATTCATACTTCTCTCCCCCCCCCCCCAACTATTTAACAGAGCCATTTTAAATACATAGATGAATGCTGATGCTAATATCTGTGTACAATTATCACACAATATAATTTTAGGGCCAGGTAGACATATAAAACAGACCCTGTATATTTTAGAAGGGGGAGATTATTCCACTGAACGAGCTCATAATCCCTCAATGTTTGAAGTGTAGTACATGGGAAATTACTGGTTGGTGCCTAACAGTCACTGTTGTAACTGTCTCCACTGACTCCATCCCTCTCCCTAACATCTGTCTGCGGCTGAACCACACTGTTCGCAACCTTGGTGTCATATTTGACCCTGAAATTAGCTTCCGACCACATATCCGCAGCATTACTAAGCCTGCCTACTTCCATTTCCGTAACATCGCCTGTCTCCGCCCTTGCCTCAGCTCATCTGCTGCTGAAACCCTCATCCATGCCTTTGTTACCTCTAGACTTGACTATTCCAAAGCACTCCTGGCTGGCCTCCCACATTCCACCCTATGTAAACTTGAGGTCATCCGAAACTCGGCTGCCCGTGTCCTAACTCGCACCAAGTCCCGTTCGCCCATCTCCCCTGTGCTCGCTGACCTACATTGGCTCCCGGTTAAGCAATGCCTCAATTTCAAAATTCTCATCCTTGTTTTCAAATCCCACCATGGCCTCGCCCCTCCCTATCTCTGTAATCTCCTTCAGCTCCACAACCTCCCGAGATATCTGCGCTCCTCTAATTCTGCCCTCTTGAGCATCCCTGATTATAATCGCTCAACCATTGGTGGCCGTGCCTTCTGTTGCCTAGGCCCGAAGCTCTGGAATTCCCTGCCTAAACCTCTCCGCCTCTCTACCTCTCTTTCCTCCTTTAAGACGCTCCTTAAAACCTACCTCTTTGACCAAGCTTTTGGTCACTGCCCTAATTTCTCCTTATGTGGCTCGGTGTCAAATTTTTTGTCTTATAATACTCCTGTGAAGCGCCTTGGGATGTTTTACTACGTTAAAGGCGCTATATAAATACAAGTTGTTGTTGTGCTGAACTCCAGCTTAGTGGCAGCTTGGGAACAGATATTTTGGGTAGAGCTGGAAAACCTTGTAATATTTAAAATGGCAAATCAGCACTTGAATGTAAGCACAGTTTGACATTTAAATAATGGGGGTTCCCTAATTAGAGTGGGGAACCCCTTTAGAGAATCCAACCTCCACATAAAAAGAAGTTTCATTACCTTTTATAAGCACTTAACAACTTAAAGCCGGTTCCCGATCA
Source organism: Squalus acanthias (assembly GCA_030390025.1). Classification (NCBI taxonomy): domain Eukaryota; kingdom Metazoa; phylum Chordata; class Chondrichthyes; order Squaliformes; family Squalidae; genus Squalus; species Squalus acanthias. The sequence goes on along the minus strand of CM059441.1, from coordinate 11,661,595 downwards.
CTGCCAGGGATGCAGCTTTTCTTTACAAGGAGGGATTGCTTAAAGGAGTTCCCCACACCAGATGAGGAATCCCCTATTTGTTTTTTGAATTGGGAGCAGGGACCTGGACAAGGAACAGAACCCAGGGGTCAGGTTGGGTCAGGCACAGTCCAGTAGTTGCTCATGGTGGTGGCTGGAGCTGGTGCTAGAGGGAGGCAGGTGAGATGCTGAGTAGGCCTCAAGCTCGGAAGCACAGAGTGCCTACCTTGGAGACAGGAGCTGGGAGAACTTAATCAAAAGTAAGTATAGACAGGTAAAGTTTATGTAGGACAGGCATGTGTAATGGAGTATGCTTCACAGACAAAAATATGGCAGAAGTATGCATGACAAGAAACTGTGACACTTGCAGGATGTACTGCATATGCAAGCCTTTTAATATATTCATAGATGCATGTGGTCTGGCAACCTTGAAAATATATTAATACCCATACAGAGCTGTGAAATCATATAAACAATTTTTTCTCACTTCTCATTTATAATTTGTAAACAAAGTTATTCAGTCAACTCAATTTGGAGTGAAATTTATCATTGACGCTGCTGGCCATGGTATACTCTGTATGCAGCAAAAATACTCTTGAAACTGGACCATAGATCCCTTTTTCACTCATTGATGGACATGTATTCATTCTTTCCTTTAGCTGCTGACGATATCGGAATTCACCAAATGACTCGAATAGCAGAACTGCTCACCTCTGTTGAATGTGATGCTTTTCACACAAAGCTCACTCACCCCGAGAAAGACATTATGAAGGACATTGACCAAATGTTAGAGGAAAATGACAATTTGTTCAAGACCAGGAAACGCAGAGAAATCAGTAGGTAAACTCACATAACTATCCCGATATTACCACATGTAAGTACACAACTTGGTCAAGCCTAGCCTCTAATATATCCATCTTAGTGTATCAAAGCTGGAAGTGTGAAACATTCTAAGTTTTGACAGGCCTAAGGTTGAACATATTGGGGTAGGTTTTCTGCCAGTGTGGACTTTGGGCAGCCAGCGGGCGGAGGGCACTGACTTTGGGCAGCCAGCGGGCAGAGGGCACCGCCAGCTACCTCATAGTCCCAGAAGGAGGCCGAGTTTCCAGCTCAGTAGTGCGAAATGGAGCCGCTCCATTTGAACTGCTGCCCAGCTTATTTCCCTCCAATTGAGGGAGAGTTAAAATTGCTCCTTGAGAATCAAATTTGAACCCCAGATATTGGAAGAAAAATGTAGTTTCATAAGTTACAATACGTCTGCCTAACATTGTGCTCTGAAAAAAACTAATGATGCTACTTTCGTTTTTTTTTTAAATGGACAAGAGGTTTGTTCGGAGATGTATTGATAGACTATCCTCTTTGATCTGCCAAGGTTGCTTACTTTAATTTGAGGCCGCGGTTCCACTGCACTATTAGCCTGAAGCAAATAGCTGTAAAGGGTGAAGAGCAGCGAGTCAAACCAGAGTTATATTCCAGATTGCATCTGGCTGCGAATCGCACTCTACCTACCAGGACGGAACTCTGTGCCTGCGTGTAAGCACAAGCACAGAGCTCCACTTCCCCAATGGGAATTTTATAATGTTGGGAGAGAACGGAAGGGAGTGCCTGTTTTCCCATAACATTAAACAGACTGCATTAAGTTTGTACAGTGCCTAAGAGGTCCACGGGGAAAAATTGAGTTGCGCCCCCTTTGGGGCGCTAACTTCGCCGGGGCGCTGCTTTTAGCGCCCCCGCGGCTGAAATTCATCGGTAGCGCCCCAAGAAGGAAGCGGGGTGCTACTAGAAGCGCCCCGCCTCCCTCTTGGAGCGCTGCGAGGGAACATCGTGGCGCTACGTGCCACAGCGCCACGCACGTCGCGCCACGGTACTGCAGGCCTTCCTCCCCTTCTTAAAGGGGAAGGGCCTTGCACAGCACGACCCAGGGCCCAGCTGGGCCACCAAGGATCGGAGTGCTGGCAAAAGAGCCCGGCACTCAAGAGAAGTGCCGGGCTCACGGAGCGCAGCCGGCACTCCACGGGGGGGCTGGTCAGGAGGCCGGGGACGACAACGGGAGCAGGTGCTGGCAGGCGGCCAGCAACAAAAAATGGCTGCCCGGCACCTCGCCTTTAATTAGTGCCGCCCCAGCCGCAGGTAGGCCCCTCTGACCCCGTTGAACATAGCGTCCGGCGGTAAGTCAGGGAGCGTTACCGAAGATCGCGGCCGGGGCGCTGCGCACGGCGATGACGTCATCTCCTCTTAGGGCGCTAACGGGAAGCCCAAAGCAACCAAATTCACCTCCCCCCCCCCCCCCAGTGTCTAGCCTGTGGCTTCACACTGCAGTGAAATTATTCTCAGCATTGTGCTGAGTCCGAGTGTTGTATGATGACCTGCTGGAGGCAGTCTCACACCGTTTGGCTTTAGGGTGCTCAGGAATCAGATAGGGACAGGGCTGTGCTGTCACTTGCACATCAATGTGCACCCAAACCCGCTCCGCACAGACACAAAAGTGGCAATATGACCGCCGCCTAAAAAAAAAATCATCCCTGAAAGGAAATACTTTTAAGATATAAAGTGCAGATTTTATCATTGTAAGACACATATTTTCTGTTTCTTCCATCATTTATCTATGTCTGTTTCCCAGCCAATTCAAAGACTGTAAAGAAATTCTAATTGACTGGTTGAGGAAAGAAGGTGACAGCATGTATTGGGATCGACTGTCTCGAGCACTGAGGCAGATTGGCCGGGCAGATGTTGATGCAGGTACCATCTTCTCTATTGATAATTATTACACATCTGACTTTGTATTTATAGAAAATTAGTTTTGTTAGATTATCAAAACTGAAACAGACACAAATTTTGTCCTGAATTAGCAAGGTTTCTGAAATAACAGAATCTGGATTAATAAATCAGATGGATACTTTCACTCCATATTAACCCAAGATTTTTGAGTGGGGCATGTTGTCTTCATCAAGATGTGGGAAATCAGCATCGGGTAAAGGAGCAAGAGGGTTGAAAATCATCTTTTCACACAAACAAGGGTTAAATGAGCATATAATCCAGGCTGAGACTTGAGTGCATTATTTTCAACGGTGATATCTGCAAGATTGGATTCACTGCAACACATGCATTGTGGTTGAACCAATCAGAATACACCTACAATAATGCACTTGCAATAACCAGCATTGGTCATCTATGTCCTTAATCATGGCAGTAAGACTTCTGCAGCACATTTAAAAACAATTCTTCATTTTCCCAAGAGTATTATATAAATTGTAATATCACTGAGAAATGGGAATAGCGGGTTTGTTTTTTATTGAGCGCAAGAGGATTACTACATACTATATTTCAAGGTTTACTAAGCATTGGAAGTAATCACATGACCATCATACAAATTAAAAAAACATGCACAGTTTATCCTACCAGCTAATTATAATGGGGTAGTTCTTTTGGCATGGTGTAGTCACAGATAACCAGTTTGCAAGCTTAATTGTGACTGGCCTTTAGTTGAACCAATGATAATCACACACAAACCATAATACCAACAACTGCGTTTTTGTTTGGGAGAACATTTGACTTAACTCCAGGTGGATTCCCCGCTCAGGCCTGAGCTAAAATTACAGTCGAGTCTTGATGATGTCATCGGGCCGCAACATGCATATATAAAGAGGGACCCTGTTGGCTCCGGGCGCCTGTCCTTGCTGCCTGCTCAAGAGAGTAGGTTAAACTTGCAGATGTTGTGATCATGGCGGCTTTCGGACAGGTAAGAGCCAGGGCGATTTTAACTGCCCACCCGCCAGGTTTCTGCTGAGTGAGTAGGGTTAAAATCACCCCATTTGTTTAAAAAGGAAAATAAATTCTGGGGTAAGTATGGTAAATCCTAAGCATTGTCTCGAGACAGGTCCCAGATATTTTTGTTTATTTTAGAGAGGAGGGGGGAATGGTTATCTTCCAATTAATCCCACTTTCAGAATTCTTCCATGTGGCCTTGTCTAATCACCGAATATAGGACATCTTGAAACCTTTCCAGCTCTGCTAAGTACTTGCTTCAAGAAGACTAATTACATTGACACCAATGAATAATAGGTGTTCCCCAAGGGAGATCCTTGGTTTACATTACCCAGCACAGACATCATCTCCACTGTTATAATGGAGAGTATATGTAGCACCTCATGGAAGTCCTCTATGTGGGGTTACTTAGAAAACAGATAGTTCTAAGTATCTAGAGATAAGCATTTATCATTCATAGCACTTACCCTACACTAATGTTCCTGCTTAATTCAAATTACCTGTAAATAAGCCAATACCTTACTAAAAGCAATGCACCAAAATCATATTTATCCTCCGAGATAATCTTGGCTAAATTCTATTATCTCTATATATATGTGCATAAGTATAATGTAGGGATTTACTGCTTTAAAAGCACGGAATTAGATCTCTTTATGCCATAAGACAAATTCAGTGATCCCATGCTCCCAGGGAGAGCAGGTCAGAGAATTGCTGCCACACCATTGTAGCCCTGTTTCCAACCTGCACTCTTTGAGTGTGACTCTCCATTGCTAGCACAGGATCAATCAATTTATCCTCATATGAATGCATCTCTTTAGATGTAAAGTGCAAACACATAGGGCTCGATTTTAACTCTCGGGCAGGAAGGCTGCTAAGGGAGTGGCTGGCCCGTCCGGGAGTGGTAGCAGGGAGGCAGTGCCGATTTTAACGGTTAAGCTTGCCAACTTCCCAACCAAAACGCCCGGGGTCAGTGGGAAGCAGCTGGCCATTAAAATCACTTGCCTTACTAGGCCTCAGCTGCCCCTGGCCCTGGTTCCTGTTCCCAGCAGGTTTGGCCTGACGAGGAAGCCACCACTGCTCCCCCGTTCAGTCATCAGTTTAAAATAACAGATCAACCCTGAGGATAACATCTTCGTAGCCCAATCTGCATACTTAAGGAGGACCTCAACAGCTTCAGGCGGGTGTCCTTGCTGCCTACTAATTTGAAAGTGCAGTTGGCCAGATCGGGGCATGAAGGAGTGGGTAAGTCCCCCACTTCATTTTAACTGCAACCCCCACCTGGTTACCGCCAGGCAGAGAGAGTTAAAATCAACCCCATAAATGACTCAATTTTGATCTGACATCTGTACAGTGTAAATATAGTAAGCGTTTAAAACTAGGCCATTACCTATGGCTGTTACTGTAGGAAGTTTGCTGGTAATGGCAACTGGGGAGACTCTCTTTACATTTTGTTGGCAATGTGTTTCACATAATTCAGCGTTATATTTTCATAAAGTATCATTTCTGGAAAAAAAAATCTGTGATGGAAACCATTTGCCCAAAACTGAAAATCAATGGGATAGTCACAATCTTCTCCTTTTTGCCAGAAATGCGGAAAAACATGAACCAGGACAAGACTTTGGAGGTGAACAAGAACATTGAAGAATATGGTAAAACATTAGTGCATCCCCACTCCTCGCTGGTCGTGACTGATGATGAGATTAAAATTGGGGACAGAAACCGAGACAAGCGAAGTGAATGTAAGTTCAAATTAAAACTGTCGCACCTACATGAGCAGTCACACTTACAGCTTCATACTGCAGAACTTCAGAGCATGTGGTAAATTTGTCAGTTATTGATTAAAGAAAGGCATGAAAAGGCACATTCAGCTAATTCTTCTGAACCCTCTCCATAATTGCCATTACACGCTGGGTTATGGCCCGCTAAAAACAGCGATTAAGGGACCTGCTGTCTCTCACTGTTGCATTTTCTCCTTCGCTTAGGAGGTTGAGATACAAGAACTAGCGAGCCTGCTGAGGTTCATTAATCTGGTTTGGACACCCGCCATTCAAATACATTCAAATTCAACATGACTTATCTGCTTTTGAATCTTCTACATAATGAGTCATTTGCTTTCTGCTGACAAAAAATAATGACATCCCATAAACCTGCAGTTGTAAATGGAGAGGGCTTCAGAACTGGGTAAAGAAACTGGGAAAAAGAATGGTGATTTTTGAAACTCAAAGAAGCACAGTTGCACAAGAAAGAAAGACTTGCATTTATATAGCGCCTTTCACGACCACCGGACGTCTCGAAGCACTTTACAGCCAATGAAGTACATTTGAAGTGGAGTCACTGTTGTAATGTAGGAAACGCGGCAGCCAATTTGCGCACAGCAAGGTCCCACAAACAGCAATGTGATAATGACCAGATAATCTGTTTTTTGTTATGTTGGTTGAGGGATAAGTATTGGCCAGGACACCGGGGATAACTCCCCTGCTCTTCTTCAAAATAGTGCCATCGGATCTTTCAGTCCACCTGAGAGAGCAAACGGGGCCTCGGTTTAACGTCTCATCTGAAAGACGGCACCTCTGACAGTGCAACACTCCCTCAGCACTGCACTGGAGTGTCAGCCTAGCTTTATGTGCTCAAGTCCCTGGAGTGGGACTATGAACCCATGACCTTCTGACTCAGAGGCGAGTGTGCTACCCACTGAGCCACAGTTGACACAGCATGAATCTCCATTAATATACAAATATAACTTATGTTCATAAGGAACCTTCTTTTTTTAAAAAAGAATCCAGTTAGCTTCCTACACAAAAAATTGGGTTTGGTCAGAACTTAGGTTTGGTTCAATGCTCCTCACTAACAAAACAACTCCCATTGTGTACACCTGTGGAGTGCTGCCAGTCCTGCTGGATTTTCCAGTTTTTTTTTCTTTTGCTTTCTCTCCTTGAGATGAAGTGCTTTGTTATCATTCAATAATCCATCAAGCTGCACAAATGAGATAGCAAAAAAAAAACTTGCCCAATTAAGACAAGTTAAATACCAGGATGGGAGCCAAAGTTAGCACACTCTAGTTAGTAGGCAAATCTATTTCCATGAGAAACTCTGAACTGCATCTTATCAATGCAGTTTGGAGTGATGCTGGTTTGTAAAGGAATCTATATTACAGCATAGTTGCTTCAGTTTCTTTTCTATTTTGCAAATCCTTTCAGCTATTATGCCAGTAACTGACAAGTTGCTACTTAAGCCAATTTGGATATATTGGCCCGGAAATTGGAGTTCGATGGTTGCCGCGGGGGTAAGGATCCCCCGCGATATCGCACTCCGCGCCTACCTTTATGGTTTTGGCCCACACGAACTTCAGTTCCTGGGCCTCCCTGGTGTCGGCACGCAGTGTGTGCGTGTCCCAGAGGCGCAGTTAGTGCGATGCGACCTCTGGGATCACGTGGGCCAGTTAGAGCCAACGGCAGCACACCATCTTTCATTCATAGTTTTGACAGCAAGAGCTGTCAAAACTATGAATACAACAAGCCCCCAAAAGAACAGCTAAACCTCAATTAAATTTAAAAAAAAGCCATCACATTAATAAAATAACTATAGTTAAATAAATTAACCACTTTAAACAAAAATTTAAATTTTTGAAAAAATTTAAATTCTTTTTAAAAGTTATAAAAATAAACTTACCTTTCTTTAAAGTCTCTAAAAAAGATAAACCTGTTGAAAAAAATGTAAAATAATACTTAATTAACGACTTACCTTGTTAAAAGGGGGTCTTACGCCTGCTTTCTTTATGTGTAAAATCTTCAACATTTACCTGCGCGTTCAAACCTGAAAAAAAACTAAGGGGTAAAAATTCACTTGGTTGCGCCTCCCGTTAGCGCCTTAAGAGGGCGCTAATGGGGCGTTAAGCCGCTAACGCCCGGGCGCAGCGATGTTTGCGCCGCTCGAGAACTTAACTTGAGATTGTGCGGCGGCGCTAAAACTTACCGCTGCGACCACCTGCGCGCGCAGATTGTGACGTCATTCCATGGTGCAACGCCCTTGGGGCGCCCCGGAGCGGAAATTGAGTGGCGCCCCCTGCCTTACCGCCTGGCGCTTCCAACGACCGGAAGACTGGAACGCTATCAATCGGTGTGGGGCTGGGGGTGGCGCTATTTAAAGGGGGCCTCTTCCTGTCTTTTTCTGTGGTCGACATTTATGCACCACTCGTTCTGAGAGAGAGAGAGAGATTCGGAGAGAGAGAGAGAGAGACTTCTACATTGACTCAACGCTTTGTGAGGTAGTTTTGCCTATTCATCCTAACTTTGTTGCTACTTTAGTTGCTGTACCTCATTACTTTTCTGGCAAAGAGAATATGGGGGCTGCAATGATTGGGGGCGTCGTCCTGCTCCAGCTGAATCGGAGGATACCGAGACGCAGACAGAGAGTGGCAATGATGGCCAGACGGAGGAGGGCCATCAGGCGCATGTACAGGAGAGCTTACCCTCCCAGGGTATATCGTGAACAGCTCTCCTACATCCATATGTCCGAGGAGCTGTGTTTGCGAAGGCTGCGATTCAGCAAGGAGGTGGTCACTGAGCTCTGCCACCTGCTGCAGCCAGATCTGCAGCCTCAGCTGAGGTCCAGGACGTCTCTGTCGGTGGCAGTGAAGGTCACAGTGGCTTTGAACTTCTACGCCACTGGCTCATTCCAAGCTGCTGTTGGGGACCTCGCCAATATCTCCCAGTTTGCGGTGCATCGCTGCATCCGGCAGGTCACCAATGCCCTCTTCAGAAGGAGACGAGACTTCATCTCTTTCCCTATGACCCCAGACAAGCAGCGTGACCGTGCTCTGGGCTTTGCGAGGGTAGCGGGCTTCCCTATGGTGCAGGGCGCCATTGACTGCACGCATGTGGCTTTGCGTGCTCCGCGAGAGAATGCAGAGGAATTCAGGAACAGAAAGGGGTTCCATTCCTTGAATGTGCAGTTGGTCTGTGACCACAGACAGGTGATACTCGCTGTCAATGCCCACTATCCGGGCAGCTGCCACGATGCTTTCATCCTGCGCCAGACTACTGTGGCAGAAGTTTTCGAGGCACCGCATCAGCCAGTTGGTTGGCTTCTCGGGGACAAGGGGTATGCATTGAGCACCTGGCTGATGACACCGCTCCGTACGCCAAACACCCCTGCTGAGCTGCGGTACAATGAAAGCCATCAAGCAACCAGGAACATTATTGAGCGCACAATCGGCATGCTGAAACAACGGTTCCGCTGTCTGGACCATTCCGGAGGAGCCCTGCAGTACTCGCCTGAGCAAGTTTCGAACTTCGTAGTCGTGTGCTGCATGTTGCACAACATGGCAATCCTCAGGACCCAGCCAATGCCACCAGGCCTTGTAGCAGAGGAGGAGGAGGAAGAGGAGGAAGAGGACGAGGACGATGATCATCAGCAGCACCAAGGCAGGAGGGCGGCCCACAATGGTCAAACTGCAAGGGCCGTCCGTCAACGACTAATAGCAAGCCGCTTCTAGGGCCCCTGCCATTGCTACAAACACTAATCAACCCAGCACGCAACCCCTAAGCCGGCCAAGGCACCAATAATTCCAACCACCAGCCATGTATATTTTGAATACAGAAACTTATTTATTTTACAAACTCTGTGTGTGTCAATTCCTCATGACAAACTCATAGAAATAAACACAAAAAAACAGTCAATAACATAACTGGTTCTCACAACCTGGAGATAATGTCCAAAACACTAAACAAAAGTTGGACCATGAACCTCGGCCTTTAATAAAAAAATGACCAGCATTTTGTCACACCTCCTACTTTTTGCCCTTCGAGGGTGATCTCCTTCCCTTGTGCACTTCCCCCCTTCTAACCCTACTGCTCCTCCGTAATGGGACCTCAGTGGCTGCAGCAAGGCTGGTGGAAGGCTGCTGCTCGTCAGACCCTGACACTGCAGATGCCCCTGAAGGACGGCCTCGACCACTTCTGGGCCTGGAGGGCCCGGCTGCAGACTGCACCAACTCTGCATGGGCGGCAGCAGTCTGTCCTACAGGCGGTGGCAAGTGCAGTGGAGAAGTGACAGTGTTGGCAGCAGGAATGCTGTCATCGTGAGAGAGGCCAGCAACTCCCTGCTCGCCCGACACACTGGCACTCCCACGGGGCAGCACTTCAGCATCCGGAGCAATCTGCCGGAGAACAGATTGCTGGCCTGCTGCGGCGCGGTGACAGCCCCGGGGACATGTGCACGAACCATCGAGGTTGGCAGCAGTCTGTGCTCGCCTGGCCTCCATCTGAGTCTGTATGAGAGCAGTCAGAGGTGGGATCACGGCAGCCAGTGACTGAATTGCAGCACTAAGCGTTAGTGTGGCATCCGCCTGTGCTACAGCGAAGTGCTCCACACTCCTTGCCAGTGACTCAATGCATTCGGGCACCCTTCCCACTGCACCCATGAGCTCAGTGTGCATGCCCACCGCCTGGGTGTTCATTTCTGCAATCAGCCGCTCCTCCTCTGTGTCCATTGCAGTAGGAGTGTCTGGCATACTCTCCCTCTGGGGAGAAGGCCCCCGTTCTTCCCTACCCCCCCCCATGGCGTTGCTGCAGCCCGCTGGGTCCTGGAGCTTCACCATCATCAGCCCCTTCCCCCCTGCTCCCCTCCGGGGAAGGCGTGTTCCCAGTGTGGGCATGGGCTTCCTCGGGAGAGGGTGGCACTGATGCTCCGGCTTCCTCTTCCTCCTCGGCTGCAGTTTCACTCCCAGTGGCAGCTTCAGGGCTCGTCTCCTCAGCTGGTGAATCACCATCTGAAAGCAGGGAGGTACAAGAGTGGCTTTAGCGTGAGGATAGGGTGGCAGTAAGGGAGGAATAAGTGCAGCGAGTTAGCAAGTTGGATTGAAAGTGTCAAAGGCTGGTGTTGTGAGGGACAAGTGGAAGGACAGAGGACAAAAAGGTGATGACCTTACCATTGCTGTCCACAACGGGGTCGGCGTCTCCAGTGGCGACGGGACCGATCACCCGGCTTGCCACAATCCTGTGGACGCGCTCCTCCAGATCGCTGAGGGGTTGCAGCTGAAGCCGCCGTCCACCTGTCCGTTGCTGCTGTCTCCTATTATGAGCCAGCTTAGCCTGCAAGAAAAAGGACAGCATCTGAGTAAATATACAGCCATGGTCTTGCCTGATGTGCCTCCCATAGGTGAATAGCCCTTACTGTATACAGCCATGGTCTTGCCTGATGTGCCTCCCATAGGTGAATAGCCCTTACTGTATGCAGCCATGGTCTTGCCTGATGTGCCTCCCATAGGTGAATAGCCCTTACTGTATGCAAAGTGTGGAATGTGTGTGTGTGTTTGATGAAAGGGCCATAGGTGTTGGATGAGTGTTGTGCATTGGGGTTTTAAGACCCTCTGGCCATAGAGTGAGGTTGAGATGGAGGGATGGAGAGGTATTGAGAAAAAGCCACTCACCCTGACGACCCGAGTGAGGTCGTTGAACTTTTTGCGGCATTGAGTATGGGTCCTGGGCACCATGTTCCTGGAGGAGACGCTCTGAGCCACCTCCCTCCACACTCTTCTGAACTCGCGTGGCAAAGGCCTCCTGCCACTCTCAGGGAACAGCATACATCGTCTGCGCTCCACTGCGTCAACCAGAGCATCCAAGGCCCGCTCGGTGAAGCGATGAGCGCGTTCTCTCACCCTCTCCATGCTTGGCAGCAAAATGGATTCACAGGTCTCTCCAGGCTGAGATTCAAGGCTGCAATGAGCAGGGTGTGGCTGGAGAGCAAGTGGCCCCCCCCCGCTTTAAGAAGTGTCCGGCGCCAGTGTGTCTGTGTTCCCTCGCTAACTGGCAGCAGCTGTGCTGCGCTCGCGCGCTGAGTTAGCGCCTCACTCCTTGGCCTTTGCGCCTTAAGACAGGTGTGCAGCGCCTGCTTTAGCGCTCCACTCACCTCCCGGGGCGGTAAAAGTGAAGTTTCCTGTCAGTGCCGATAATTAGCGCCAGGCGCTAATATTTGCGTCCGGGCGCGACCTAATTTCTACCCCTAAGTGTGCTGCGTGCGCGCAACCTGTAGTGCGCACGCGGTTCACTTAGGAACCGCCCCCTTTGCCATACACGAAGTGCCGGTTTCCCGCGCATGCGCAGTGCATGCAGAAAACCGGCACTTCGGGACCTAATACGCGCGAGTACACAGTGCGTACTCTCCCGCATTAGGTCTAATTTTCGGGCCATTACTCATAATAAGAAGAAGACATTCAGGCAAATTATTGCTTCTGCTGAGCAAAAGTTGTGAATGAGGCTAAGTAATGAATATTAGTTGCAAGCATTAGTGCACTGTGCATACTGTCAAAAAGTGTGCTCACAAACACTTGTTTACTTTGTGCTCCCTCTCACGCACATTTTACTCTGTGCTCATTCAGTTGTCTCAACTGCACAATTACTGATCAGTAATCTGTTGGAATTTTTTATTTTTCAGTTCTGAAAATTAACTGGGATGAACTGGAACTAATTGTTGAAATGGAAAAACTCCCACCTTATCCTAGAAAACTCACTGAAGGATTCAGGACAGTTCTTTGGGGGGTGTTTTTCGGATTTGTCGGCTCCACCTTCTTGGGTGCCATCAGTCTATATTTCATCATTAGAATAACAGAGAAAGACTGTATGGAGATAATGCGCCGATCCAACGTGCTTCACCGTATCAAACGTCGAAGAAAACCGGTGCGGCATGTAGTCTACTCTTCAGATGATGAAAATGCGCATATGGACAAGTCATCTAAACACTTCAAACACTACTTCCCTCCCTTTCGTGCAATAAATCATATACGAGAAAAGTCAAAATCAAATATGGCCACAAACTAAAATAGCACTGTACAACATGTAGTGCTTGATGTTGAAGGAAATCTAGAAATTATAGGCTTTTAAATAGCAGTGGCTCAATTATCTGATTACTACACACAGTGGGATCTCCATTACTCACCATCCTGCAGCGAAGAATGGAAACTGGTATATAATTGAGAATTCCAAAATTTTGGTCTTATGCATATGTTACCCTAGACATGGGAATAAAGACCAGTAAAGTGAAATGACATAAATTGAATTGGATCTCTCTTAAGCTGTGTGGTTGGTTTGTGCAGACAGGTGTTTGCTGTTAGCTGAATCTGCCTAAGGTGACATCTATTGCAAATCTTAGTCCCATGAAAATTGTGGCAGATAATCAGGAGGGTGAATAATTGTAGACTACAGCCCTGATTTTAACCTAACCTAGCCAGCGATGGAGCGTAAAATCGTGTGGTGTGTAAATTAACCCAAACCTGCCTCGTTCTCACTAGGGAAGTTAGGTTAAAATTGAGACTTCTGACCTCATATATTGCACCTTAGGTTGGAAAATATCGGCATCGATGGCTTGAATGAAGAGTTATAGTCCCATTGAAGCTAAACCAGGAAAGTTAGAAAGAGGTGTCCAAATAATTTAGTTTTCCAATGTAACTGAAAGAAACTATTAGAAGGGATTAATCCGAGCCAATTACTAAAGCTGGCACTTTGGATCCATGCCAGATGTTGGGATTCACTCTGCTGCAGTTTGATTACCAATGATTTAGCCTTCTGTGCTGTGTGATCACACTTCTACCATAATGTGAGATTTATTCTTTTCTGACATTTTTACTTCCCACCCGACCCACACCCACACATTTTTGGGGGTTAAAATTCACCCCTTAATGTCACACATCAAAATTCAACTACTATGTACGTACACAGGAAGGATCCACCCTTTGCAAGATCTTTATGTTATGCAGAAGATTATTATCATATAATGGTAGTTTATCCACAGAAGTCCATTGACACTCCTTTCAACTGACTGCTCACAACCTATAAAGCACCACCAGGGAAGTATTCATATTTTTCATCCCAACAACATACATGTGCTAGTATTCTAAAAAAAAATTCTGCTGAAGAGAAATACAGAAACTGAGTTTACATCACCTATTTTTGTTAGGCAAGCATATTAAGGGTTACGGAACCAAGGCAGTTGATGAAATTAAGATACAGGTCAGCCATGATCTAATTGAATGGCGGAATAGGCTCGAGGGTTTGAATGGCCTACTCCTGTTCCTATGTTCACCCAGTTAATTAGAGAATTTCCACACAGGATCTGGGAATTGTGGTTATCTCTCACTTTACACACACAAATCCCTTAACTTACATAAACACACATGGTTTAAATAAAGTGTATATAATTAACCTTTAATTACACTTTATTTATTCAAGGAAGGCTTTCACTGAATTAGTTTCAAGTTGCAAATATAACTATGCTAATGCAATCATATGTAATTTATTCATGCACTTTATGGTCAGTTGCGGGACATTATAGTATGTATGCAGTACAGTAACACCCAAAAACGGATGCAGGCTAAAAAATTATCTGAATAACTGATTTTTTGCCTTATCTGAAAAGATCTCCGGTACTTGACCCCAAAACTCCTGGCTCCCCGTTGCATTGGCAGAAGTACAGAGGGCTTGACTTCTACCCGCTCACATCCAAGGATGCTGATCCCATCGCAAAACCTGGGGTCAGCTACTTTGCATGAGGCTGGGCAGGGCAAGGCCATGAGTCCATATATCAATCAGCCAGATAAGCCCAGAGGGAGGCCCAAAACACTTAGATGGGGGGTGCCGAGCAAGGGCTCAACTTTATTATTTAAAGGGCTCAGAGGTCACACAATGACACGTGTAAGAGGAGAAAAATGGTAAGCATCAAATTTTTCTCAGGCTAATGGTGAAATTTTGCTGTCAGAAATAAGACAAAGGAGGATTGCCATCACTGGACTAGCTGGTAAGAAGTCATCAAATGAAGCGGCACAGGTCATGTAGAAGGAGGTCACTGTGGCAGTGAGTGGCAACTTAATAACCCCAAAGACTGCCATCCAGTGTTGTAAGAAGACTAATGACCTTACAAGGTCAGCAAAGGTAAATTGGAGCTGTCAGCTAATAATGGGAAATCTTACCGAAACATAGAGAGGCAAATGAGTACTCACGTATCAATATGCAAGCAGTAGCCTTTGGGATATCACATGACACCTTGTTCCTTGCCCTGGAAGCACTGTAACCTGGCATCGCTCATAAAGAAAGAAAGAACTTGCATTTGAATAGCATCTTTCACAACCTTAGGACACCCTAAAGCGTTTACAGCCAATGAAGTACAGCTGAAGTGTAGTCACTTTTATAATGTAGGAAATGCCTGTCTCACGTCCTGTAATACATGATAACACATTGAAGTCCCAAATCCTAGATCCTTGTTTTCTTCCACCAACTATTATTAGCATC
This sequence comes from Squalus acanthias, assembly GCA_030390025.1. NCBI lineage: Eukaryota > Metazoa > Chordata > Chondrichthyes > Squaliformes > Squalidae > Squalus > Squalus acanthias. The sequence continues at coordinate 11,646,533 of CM059441.1, read as the reverse complement.
CATTCTATGGCTCCTAATAGAATGTGACTGCGGGGTTAGAGACTACTACAGCCAATTAGCACTATGAATTCCACCTGCAGGAGAAGACAGCACATAATTCCAGGAAACAGCAGGCCCCTGGGAAAGAAAGCACATTCATCATGAAGAGGAGGCACTGTCAATCACCGAAACCAACTCTAGTCTGGCAGTGGGTTGTGGAGATGTGAGAGGCAAGATGCCTTCAGTGGGTTTATGATCACATACATTTTTCCCTTTTATAGTGTTTCTATTCTTCAACCCCTTTCCCAACTACCAGTTTCCTTATAAAATATTCACAAAATAGCTGATTAAGATAGTGTGCTGGTCACGCAGACCCAAGTTAACTGTAGTGTTTTTCCCTCCAGAGTCTTCAAGCCAGGAAACAGAAGAGATGGATAATAATGGCTAAAAGATTGCAATCTCTTTTACCTCTGGCAACACTGGCACTGACTCACCCACCCCTCTCCCAATGTGCTTTAATCTTAAGAGAACACCCCGACAAGGGTTAGTGTGATCTTTTCATTTGGCAAATTATGGATAATTTTACACCCATTGGGAACTGAGTTGAAACTTCTCAAATTCATTTTACATAGGACCCTACAGCTGGTAAGAATAAAGGGAACTTTGATCCCTGTAGACTGAGCAAGATCTCAATTCAGATCCCAAAGGTGATAGGGCAGAGTTCCAATCAACTACACTATCCCATTCCCCTACAATATGTGATTCACACGTAACATGAACATCATTGTAGTATTGCTTTTAGTTTGCCGATGATGGCATTTTGTTCTGCAACAAAAACTATAATGAACACTACCGAAGGAAGCGAAGGGCCCTTGGCAGAATGATTGATCCCGTCAAATGCACCAGGGAGTGAGCAACCAGTCTCCCTGTTAATATAATGGAGAATTCTTTATGTGCTGAAAATGTACCTTTTGCTCAAGGAAACAGACATAAAAAGTGTAGCCGTGATCTGAATAACTAAAGCTACTTTTGTGGAAATATCACGGGCCAGGAATTTCTTCAGAGCTGCTCCTGCTCCACTGCTGTAACTTTGCTGGCAATGCAGTGGTAATCCTATTTCTGCCATACTCCAGTAAATTCCTGGCGGCAATGCAGGAGAAGCTCTTAGGAAATTCCCAGCCTCAAGTTGGTCGTCCGTCATTGAGTGTGCTGTTACACTGCAATACGTCAGTGCAGACCTCTCCACCCTGCTCATGCAAAATTATTTATAAGACATCAAGATGTACAATATTGGTACATACGTTAATTCTAATTTTCAACTTTATTATGTTGCATGAATTCACCAACTATATTTAAAGCACAATTTTAAAAGTTACCTAATATAATTAAATTCTAATAACAACAGCAGATTAGAGCTCAAACTATGGATTTAAACATTCAATATAAGAATTTTTTTCCAATATAAAGGTCAGCACTGTTATTAATCCACAGCACTATATGAATGCTAACACCTGGAGCCCTGTTATACTGCACGCAGTATAAACATACTTTAATTAATTGTGACAATAACTAATTATGAACACTTTGCTGCCCTGTGCTCATTTAATTACTTGGATATTATCATGTTTACCTTGTTTAAGAAAACAGATTCATCTGATGTGCTACACATGGAATAGCAATTATAAAGAATTAGTGTAAGTATCATCTTCAAATTTAATCTTATATGATAACAACACATGACTGAAATTGTAATGTTTGCAAGAAAGCAGGTAGACGCGTTTGGTATAGTGTGGCTTCTTGCAAAATTTGTGTTCTAAATTTATTATTTAAAAACTAGTTGATGTCTGGTGGTATTGCTCCAGAGGAAAAGAAGATAGTGTTCTGATTTTCATCTCACTACTACCTCCTTTCACGCTCTAATAAATAGCATCTGCCCAAGGACCAACATTGATATTAATTTTACCTGACATTGCAGGGTTACCAGTGACTACAGGAACAACCTGCACACAAAGATTAGCATTTTACTAGCTTACTCAAATGCCTACACACTGATTATCACTCAGGTGTGAACCCAAAGTACCTCATAGAGTCAAAGGGCTGGATTTTAATTGACCCGTGGAGGCGGGTTTGGAGGCGTGGGGGGTGGGGGGGGGGTTAAAATTGTGAAAACTGGCAGCGGGCACAAGTCCGGCTCCATCCCGCCTCCACGCAACTTTCATTAAATTGTGTCTGCTGGTCCCGACTCTGTCCCGCCTCTAAGAGGTGGGATAGGCTGTTGAGGCCCTTAACAAGCACTAAATTGCCTCTATAATGCCATTTTGAAAGGCCTTTGTGATTTTAAGCCTTTTTCTACGTGAAGCACGCCTGTTCTGAACCACGATTGTGAAACCTGGTGGGAGCACATTTGGATAGTGCTGGCTGGCTATGGGGATGCATATGTGGATGGATGTATATATATGGATGGAGAGGAGACATATCTGGGAGTGGTGGTGTAAAAATATCTGGGAGCAGACTTAGGACTGCTGCTGCTCATTTTGCAGGTCCTCTCACAGCAAAGGCCAGGCAGTCTTTGAAGACCTTCAATGCAGCAGCAATGATGACATCATCAGAGGCGACTTTCAGACTGAAAACACTAATTGGTTCATGGGTTCCCACATGCTAGAACTCAATTGCCCAATTAGGTGAAAATTGCATCAATCTCCCACATCCAATTGCAGTCGGGTGGATAACACGAAAAGTGGATGACACGACCCCAACCCACCCCAGTATCAAAATCCAGCCCATAGTGTTATAGAGTTATACAGCACAGAAAGAGGCCCTTCGGCCCATCGTGTCCGCGCCGGCCATCAAGCCCCGTCTATTCTAATCCCATTTTCCAGCACTTGGTCCGTAGCCTTGTATGCTATGGCATTTCAAGTGCTCATCTAAATACTTCTTGAATGTTGTGAGGGTTCCTGCCTCTACCACCCTTTCAGGCAGTGAGTTCCAGATTCCAACCACCTGTTTTAAGTGATCTCTTACCTACTCTTGTGCTCCATTCGAGGTGCTCCCCAGTGGCTTCAGAAAGGAGGTGGGAGACTGGTGTGGCTCAGACAAGGGCTCTTGAGATGCTTCTTGGTTGGTGACCTCAAGGAGCTTCAGACTGCAGCAACTCAATGGCTACCGGGGCTGTCTGGTTCAGTTGGTTCTCTGGCATCAGGGCCAGGCATTAGTTGAATGGCTGACAAGGGTGCAGATGTGCTATCATCCTAAGACAGTGCCATACATTCCACTCCCATTACATGGCTGTCCCGGCTGTCAGACTGCAGCTCAGCACTCCCACTGATCTGCAGGAGAGCAGACTATCGGACAACCATGATCCGAAATAAGTCTCTATTCATTCAGTCTCCCAGCCTGTCCAATATAAGCTTCCCTGAGAGATACTGTTATTGGTGCCATAGACTTCTGCATGGATGGGCCAGCTACAGCATCCATTGAGGTGACCACATGCTCTATGATTGGCTGCAGAGTGTTGATGCCATGCATCAGAACCCCACACAAGTTGGTACGGAACTCCGCCACAATCTCTGGCGTGATGCAATAGCTCCCTGGCAAACAGTCCAATACATTCAGCAATTGTTGTTGCACGGAAAGCATTTTTAATTTAAAATTTGGCCCCCTAAATACTGCACCTCTGTCCTCTCCAGCAGAGCTAGGACCCAAGCTTGCCCTCCAGCGAGCCATTTCCTGGGCTGTTCTTCCCACTTGCACCTATGCGCTGCGCATCACCCAGTGCAGACCCCACTACCTCACTGTTTATACCACCCGGAGTGCCCATTTCTCTGCTGGTATGTGGATGGGTAAGATCATCTTAGGGAGGATTATAACCTTCCATCTGTGTGGCTGTAGGCTCGAGCCATCTGAAGGACCTAGAAAAAGAGTAGAGGGACAATGGTTAGCACTTAATGGCAAGGGTAAGCAGTAGCAGATGAGTGGCAAATGCAGCCCCAGGTTGCCATGTTGTGTGTGTGCGTGTGTGTGTGTGTGTGTGTGTGAGCTAGAGAGTTAAGTAGAAAGAGAAAAGGAAGGGAAAATGCCCAAACCCTACTGTGTGTTATCTCCAACTTCGCCATCTTCAATGCTGCATGTCTTTCCAGTGATGTCAATGATTGTTTCCTCCATTGGAGTCAAAGTTTGTAACATAGCAGGACCTCCTCTTGTTCTTGAGGTCTCCCTCCGATTGTGAGCCAGCCTGTCCTAAAGAAGAGTGGGAATGAGTTAGTTTATGTCCTGTTGAAGGATTCTGTAGATGTATGAGACAGCTTAACATAGTATGCCTGCTCAGAAGAAGCAGCAGCAAATATGGGCCAGAGGGGGAAGTTGTGAGGGCAGTAATAGGTATTGAGTGTGTGAGTGCAAGCAGAAGAAGGTGTAGTGATGTGTCCCATTGTTACTGGGGGACAGGCTTGTGAAGCAGAGGAAGAGAAGGATTGCTAGTGTTGGGGCTAAAGTCTGGTGTTTCAGGGCTATGTAGAAAGTAAGAGAGATGTGAAGAGAAGTCTTACCTTGGCAATTCTGATAAGGTCAGGAAATATCTTCCTACACTGTAGCCAGGTCCTGGGAACAATACTGCTGGCATTGACCTGCCCAGCCACCTCTCTCCACTACTGCTGACTAATTTGTCAGGGCTCCCATTACCCAACTGAAGGAAAGAGGACTTCCTTCCTATTCCTCACTTGCTCCACACAGGCCTCCATGGCTGCATAAGAGAATTTGGCTGCTCTGGCCGATATCATACCACCTGCTGCCTCAGTAACTCACTGTCCACTGACCACATTTGAAAGGTGCACTTACCCTTTAAGAGCCGCAGGCTGACTTTAAATTGCGGCCGGCCCGCTGGACTTCCTGCCCTCCCAAATGACGACAAGCTACTAATAAGCTTAGTCAATGCAAATGGTGCCTGACCACCAAAATTGATCAGGCATCCTGCTGACATCATGGGATGGGTGGAGCAGACGCCCTGACTCACTGCCCGCCAAATCTGCACCACACTCCAAAATCGCCCGTGTCTTTTCCTATAACTCTGCTTTTTTTCCCCATTACGTTTCTGTCCCCTCGCTGTGATTGTGCTTACATCTATCTCTGTTTGTGGCCAATTCTTTCTCTCACTGTCATTCTTCTGCAAGTATCTCCTTTCCTCTGTCTCTTCTCTCTTTTGTATGTCTCTCAATCTCTCTGTGTGGTTAGCACATATGTTCCTTTAGTGACGCAGTCAAAAGTTTCTTCATCTTACCTTCATTAAAGCCCAGTGTACACAGAAAATTGGCAACCAGCATGGGTAAGACCAGCTACTGAGACTGGATGGAGACAAACTGTCCAGGAACTGATGTAACACGCCCTGGTGAGGGAGAAATTAGGGGGTTTGCATTACCTATAGTCTTCTTAATAATCCTTCAAAAAATATATATGTAAAGAAAGACTTGCATTTATATAGCGCCTTTCATGACCACCGGACGTCCCAAAATGCTTAACAGCCAATGAAGTACTTTTTGAAGTGTAGTCACTGTTGTAATGTAGGCACATACTTCTGTATTGCCAAGAATAGCAACATAATCGTAGAAAAACATGTATTTATATAAATGGTGACAGCATTTTTGCACAATTTCATGAAAAAATCTAATAAATAAGTTCCAATAAGACAGCACAATATTGATTCTGGATACCTTTGCCTATTCTGTACAGCTTACATGAATTTCTTGCAGTTCAGATGAATCTGCAACCCAGAAGGGATTGTTAGTCTGTAGATGAGATTCGTATAATTGCTAACAGTGAGAAACTTTCAAATAATGAACATCTGAAAATGACAAACAAAGAAGAGCCACTGGTTCATCTAGCCTGTCCCATATAGTTGTAAGGTCCTATGCATCACAATACAGATACTCCCTACCCACCCGGAGTCATGCAATCTCTTGGGAGAGGCGAGAAACCAGCTAAAAACCCAGGCCAATTAGGGGAAAACAATCTGGAAGATTCCTTTCAGACCCCTTTAGGTGATCAAAACTAGTCCAGGAGAACACTGTAGTCACATTCATCCAAGGAACAAAATGTTAAATAAGAACATAAGAAATAAGAGCAGGAGTAGGCCATTCGGCCCCTTGAGCCTGCTCCGCCATTCAGTAAGATCATGGCTGATCTTCTACCTCATCTCCACTTTCCTGCACTATCCCCATATCCCTTGATTCCCTTAATATCCAACAATCTATCGATCTCTGTCTTGAATATACTCAACGACTGAGCCTCCACAGCCCTCTGGGGTAGAGAATTCCAAAGATTCACCACCCTCTGAGTGAAGAAATATCTCCTCATCTCAGTCCTAAATGGCCGACCCCTTATTCTGAGACTGTGACCCCTGGTTCTAGACTCCCCAGCCAGGGGAAACATCTTCCCTGCATCTACCCTGTCAAGCCCTGTAAGAATTTTGTATGTTTCAATGAGATCACCTCTCATTCTTCTAAACTCCAGAGAATATAGGCCTAGTCTACTCAATCTCTCCTCATAGGATAATCCCCCCATCCCTGGAATCAGTCTGGTGAACCTTTGTTGCACTCCCTCTATGGCAAGTATATCCTTCCTTAGGTAAGGAGACCAAAACTGTGCACAATACTCCAAGTGTGGTCTCACCAGGGCCCCATATAGTTACAGTAAGACATCTTTACTCTTATACTCAAATCCTTTTGTAATAAAAGCCAACATACCATTTGCTTTCCTAATTGCTTGCTGTACTTGCATGTTAACTTTCAGTGATTCGTGTACAAGGACACCCAGGACCCTCTGAACACCAACATTTCCCAATCTCTCACCATTTAAAAACTACTCTGCTTTTCTATTTTTCCTACCAAAGTGGATAACTTCACATTTCTCCACATTATATTCCATTTGCCATGTTCTTGCCCACTCACTTAGCATGTCTATATCCCCTTGAAGCCTCTTTGCATCCTTCTCACAATTTACATTCCCACCTAGCTTTGTATCATCAGCAAACTTGGATATATTACATTTGGTCCCCTCATCCAAATCATTGATATAGATTGTGAATAGCTGAGGCCCAAGCACTGATCCTTGCGGTACTCCAGTAGTTACAGCCTGCCAACCCGAAAATGACCTGTTTATTCCTACTTTCTGTTTCCTGTCCATTAACAAATCCTCAATCCATTCTAGTATATTACCCCCAATCCCATGAGTCCTAATTTTGTTTAATAACCTCTTGTGTGGCACCTTATCGAATGCCTTCTGAAATCCAAATACACCACATCCACTGGTTCCCCCTTATCTATTCTGTTAGTTGCAACCTCAAAAAATTCTAACAGATTCATCAAACATGATTTCCCTTTCATAAATCCGTGTTGACTCTGCCCAATCCTATTGTTATTTTCTAAGTGCCCTGTTACCACATCCTTAATAATAGATTCCAGCATTTTCCCTGCTACTGATGTCAGGCTAACTGGTCTGTAGTTCCCCGTTTTCTCTCTCCTCCTTTCCTAAATAGTGGGGCTACATTTGCTACCTTCCAATCCGCGGGAACCGTTCTAGAATTTTGGAAGATGACAACCAATGCATCCACCATCTCTATAGCCACCTCTTTCAAAACCCTAGGATGAAGGCCATCAGGTCCAGGGGATTTATCAGCTTTCAGTCCCATTAATTTCTCCAGTACTAATTTTTTACTAATACTAATTTCTTTAAGTTCTCATTCTTGCTAGACCCTTGGTTCTCCACTATTTCTGGGAGTTTTTTTGCATCTTCTTCCGTGAAGACAGAAACAAAGGCTACGATTTTATCGAGCACTGAGAGGGTGGGTTTGGAGGCAGGTCAAGGATCAAATCATTTTGATTGACGGCGGGTTTCGATCCCGCCGTCAACCCGCCTCTAAACAATTTTCCCAAGTGTCGGGTCCCTGATTTGCGCATGGACCCGACACCTAGCCGTGCAAAGAGGATTATAGCCACTTACCTGGCTGCTAACAGGTACCTGATTGTAGTGGTGAGTCTGCTGTAGTGTTTCTGCATTGATGACAGTTGCAGAAGTGGGGTGAAGGATCCAATGGTGCACTGGTGAGTTACGGAGGTAAGGAAATGTTGGGAAAATTATTTTTAATGCTTTTACACTTTTTTGTAGGTAAAAAGTTTTGAATTGGCTGTCTAGTCCCACCTCATTGGGAGAACCTGTCTCACCAGTGACAGTTCGCTTCTGTAACCTCGCCTGCAGCTGCCATCTGTTCCAGCCTATGGAGGGAGTCACTGGAGAGCTTGGGTGCAAGAGCTTACCTTTGTACAGTGATTGTCAGTGTTTGCAGCACCTCAATGCTGTCAAACACTGAGAAATGAGCTGTCAAAGAAAAATTGTGCATGGTCCCTTTAAGTAAACCGGCAGATGACATGTCATCAAATGACGTCATCTGACCAGCTTCCTCTTAATTGGCCGGCAAGCCTGCAGGGCAGGCTTAACAAGGTCAATCAGTGTAAAATCATGTCCGTGGGCCAGATGTAGTTGGGGGCGGGACTGGAAGCTGGAAACCACCGGACCCGCTCTCAACCCGTAACTATTTACAAAATCGCGGCCAAAGTATTTGTTTAATTTCCCTTCCATTTCCTTATTCCCGATTATAACTTCTCCTGCCTCAGCCTGTAAGAGATCCACATTTACTTTCACTAATCTTTTCCTTTTTATATACTTATAGAAGCTTTTACAATCTGTTTTTATGTCTCTCGCTAGTTTACTCTCATTCTATTTTCCCTTTCTTTATCAATTTCTTGGTACTCCTTTGCTGAATTCTAAAATCCTCCCAATCCTCAGGCTTACTACTCTTTTTGTCAACATTATAAGCCTCTTCCTTTGATCTAATACTATCTTTAAATTCTCTGGTTAGGCATGCTTTGACCACTTTTACTGTGGGGTTTTTGTGCCTTAAAGAAATGTATATTTGTTGTAAATTATGTATTAATTCTTTAAATGCTAGTCATTGCTTGTCTACCATCATACCTTTTAATTTAGTTTCCCAATCTATCTTAGCCAACTCTCCCCTCATACCTACGTAGTTTGCTTTGTTTAGATTTAAGACCCTAGTTTCGGATTAACTAAATCACTTTCAAACTTAATATAAAATTCTATCATATTATGGTCACTCTTCCCTAAAGGCCCCTTTACTACAAGGTTATTAATTCACCCTTTCTCATTGCACAGTACTAGATCTAAACATACTGATCTGAAAACTATCTTGAATACATTCCATGAATTCGTCCTCCACACTATTACTGCAAATTTGGTTTGCCCAGTCTATATGTAGATTAACGTCCCCCATGATTACTGTATTACCCTTGTTACATGCACCTCTAATTTCCTGATTTATACTCTGCCCTACATTACAACTACTGTTTGGGGGCCTATAAGCAAGTCCCACCAATGTTTTCTGCCCCTTGCTGTTTCTTAGCTCCACCCAAACTAATTCTACTTCTTGATTTTCGGAGCTAAGATCCTTTCTCTCTACTGTCTTTATCCCATCCTTTTTTTCAGGGCTACCTCTCCTCCTTTTCCATTTTGCCTATCTCTTCTAAAAGTTAAGTATCCTGGAATATTTAGTTCCCAAACTTGGTCACTTTGCAACCACGTCTCCGTTATGGCTATTAGATCAAACCTGTTAATTTCTACCTGTGTTATTAATTCATCTATTTTGTTGCGACTGCTTCATGCATTCAGATATAGTACCTTTAGCTTTGACTTTTTTCTTTTTTCCCTGATGTCACCTTAGTCACTGATGCCCTATTACCTTTGTTACTCTCTCTGTCCCTTCCTGACCCACTCTGCTTATTTTTACCCAAAACTCTGCTCTGCTCAAGAGCCTTGACATTTCCCTTGCTGCTTTTAAATTTACTCTTTCCTGAATCCACCCCCCCTCCCCCCCCCCGCCTCATTAGTTTAAAGCCCTGTCTACTGCCCTAGTTATTCGATGCGCCAGGACACTGGTTCTAGCCCGGTTTAAGTGGAGCCTGTCCCAACGGAACAGCTCCCTCTTTCCCCAGTACTGGTGCCAGTGCCCCATAAAGCAAAACCCTTGCCTCCCACACCACTCTTTGAGCCACGCATTTAACCTTCTAATCTGCTTATCCCAATGCCAATTGGCGCGTGGCTCAGGTAACAATCCAGAGATTATTCCCTTTGAGGTTCTGCGTTTTAATTTGGACCCCAACTCCTCAAATTCTCTCAGCAGAACCTCATTCCTAGATTTACCTATGTCCTCCACTTAACCTTATCTTTCATGTTTTTGAATGACTGAAACAATCATAATGTGCACAGTTTCAAGCACTGGCTGGAAGCAAGGGCATGTATGCAGGAGGTGACCGTTACTTAGATTCTAGAAATTCAGTATCGCCCCATTTGGGGCGCAATTATCGGCCGGGCGCAAAAATTAGCGCCTGGCGCTAATTATCGCCACCGACTGCAAACTTGACTTTTATCGCCCCTGGAGGTGATTGCAGCGCTAAATCAGGTGCTTCACACCTGTCTTAAAGCGCAAAGGCCGAGGAGCGAGGCGCTACCTCAGAGCGCTGGGGAAGCTCATGTAATGTCAGTCAGCAATGGAACACACACACAATGGCACGGGCCAGTTCTTAAAGGGGATGGTTAATCTTGCTTTCCATCCACATCCTGCTCATTGCGGCCTTGAATCTCGGCCTGGAGAGACCTGCACATCAAATCTGCTGGAAAGAACAATGGAGAGTACCAGGCAAAGAGCTCAGAGTGCAGCCCCCACAGTCTCTTCTAAATCGATACAAGGAATGGCAAATCAAAATGAACCTGCAAAGTGCTGCTCAGTACCCAAAACTCCTTCACACAACGTTGAATCTCTCCAGAAGTCTCTCCCTCTCTCTCTCAGAATGCGTAGTTCAAAAATGGCACCAACAATAAAAGGCAGGAAGCGGTCACCTTTAAATAGCGCTCCCCCTTTCCCTTCATGACTGCAGAACGCTCCCCTCAACCTGTCGTTGCTAGCATCAGGCGGTAAGGCAGGGGGCGCCACTCAATATCCGCTCCGGGGCGATACCGGGGCGTTGCGCACTCGACTGACGTCACGATCTGCCAGTGCAGGAGATCGTGGCAGTAGTGTTTAGCGCCACCGCAAAATGTCTAGTTAATTTCGCGAGCGGTGCAAACTTCGCCGCGCCTGGGCGCCAGATGCTTTGCGCCCCATTAGCGCCCTCTTAAGGCGCTAACGGGAGACGCAACCAACTGAATTTTCCCCCCTTACTTTCTGTTATGCTCATCTTTAAATGTAAATGCTGTTGGTTCTACATAGTGCGACCAAACCTCCTGTGAAGGGGGATGGTGCATGCAGGATGGATAATCCATAGCTGGGAAGGGTACAAATTTGGTGCAGTTGGAGAATAGTAAGCAGAAGCCTCTGAAACCCAACGATCTAGTGATTCACTATTTTTAAAAAACTGCGATTTATCTTTACATTCCTCTTCAGCTTGCTGTCAGGTCCTCTCAGACCTTCCAGTCTGGTGGAGGGGGTGGGGGGTTTGGGGGAGGGGGTGAGTCCTAGTGCAAAATAAAGTGCCAGCTTCTTGGGCTGTCACTGGAAGCGAACAGTCCTTGGAGGTAGAGTAAGGAAAATGAGGCAGGTGGCATGGGAACACCTCTTCCCCCTCAATCATAATACAGCTGAGCCTGCACCTACTGTACGTCTGCCCAGTTAGGAAGATCGTAGAAAACCCGGGGCAGTGAAAAGGGGCCAGAGACCTGAGATAACAGGTCCCCATCACTTTTTCTCTCCATAGTGCCTGGAAAATGAGCCGGGCACTGCAAAGAGGAAAATCATTACCATTATCATCACAGGGTTGCATATAAATGTTTTGCTCAACACTGTCTGCATAGAGCAGTTGCAGTGATATGGTTTGCTCTTTATATTCACTTCTGTTTGTAATACAACTCTAACTTATCATATTCCAGACTTTTATAGCCCACTTTTATCGCTCTTGATCTCGACCACAAGCAACTTTCATAAAAGCTGTAAATATTGATGACAAATAGAGCTGCTGTAAATTCCCATAAACGGTAATGGAAAGTCATGAAAAGTCTCAGGGTTGTTAAGCTTCAGGAAGGAATCCTTGCGACTTTTTCAGCACACTGTGATGAAGGAGTTGTGTCAAAGTGATCCTGAGCTACTGCTCTCTGGGTCTTTAATAACAACCCACACTCCTGGGTGGGGTTAGTTGGTGGCACAGGATTCACTACAAATCACTGTTAGACAGGACTGAAAATGAGAGGTAGGTTGGTAAGATAGATAAGGCGAAGGAAATTAAAACCTTCAGTGCATAACTATAAAATTGCAACCTTATAGATCATTTATGAAGAATGGTCTCTGGAGGTGCAGAGAGATCTGTGCAAGCCCCCCTCAGCAACAACTTGTATTTATATAGCGCCTTTAACGTAGTAAAACGTCCCAAGGCGCTTCACAGGGGTATTAAAAGACAAAAAATTTGACACCAAGCCACATAAGGAGAAATTAGGACAGGTGACCAAAAGCTTGGTCAAAGAGGTAGGTTTTAAGGAGCGTCTTAAAGGAGGAAAGAGAGGTAGAGAGGCGGAGAGGTTTAGGCAGGGAATTCCAGAGCTTAGGGCCTAGGCAGCTGAAGGCATGGCCACCAATGGTTGAGCGATTATAATCAGGGATGCTCAAGAGGGCAGAATTAGAGGAGCGCAGATATCTCGGGAGGTTGTGGGGCTGAAGGGGATTACAGAGATAGGGAGGGGCGAGGTCATGGAGAGATTTGAAAACAAGGATGAGAATTTTGAAATCGAGGTGTTGCTTAACCGGGAGCCAATGTAGGTCAGCGAGCACAGGGGTGATGGGTGAACGGGACTTGGTGCGAGTTAGGACACGGGCATCCCCAAAATGTAATGTTTTAAGGGGATTTTTTTTTTTTAAATTTAGGGAGCTCAGGAACTGTCTGATTCTTTGGCAAGAGCTGCTGCAACAAAACTCTGCGCCCAAACTAGCACAACTCCCAATGTAGGCTGGGGATCTTGCATGTAAGTGATCCCTGGGTCAACATTATGGCAGAGGTTGGGGTGCGGGGGGGACATATCTGGGTTCAGTCAGAAATCTCACCGCACTGGTGAATCAGACAATGTTTAGCTGTATAGTTAGGTTGAATCCTTCCCTATCACGATGATTTGTTTATTAATTGAGGTTTAACAGTGTGGAGTGGAATGTTTGCATGCTTGATGTCAGCAAAAAGGCCTCCTAAATTACAGGCTCAGGTCAATCTACCATAGCGCAATGTATCCAGATCCCACAATCAGTCTGCAAAAGTCCCAAGCGTACAACCTGCCAGCCAATATTTTCAAATGGCGGTTGATGCAATGAGAAGGTAATTTTGCACGATTTTATTTCAAAGGGCAAAAATTGAACTTTAAAAGCAGAATTGTAATTCTACCACAGTCTGACCAAACCCATCTGTCTCTGACCCAGATCCACATTTCTCTCTATTGATTTATCAACCGTTAAAGAGCTCATCACAACATTTGTATTGCCAGTTATATAGAGTTCCAGTTTACTCAGCAGTTTGCTATATTCTCAAGCACTTCATCTTAGGATGACTTTTTACCAACACGGTTAGAAAGTGCTCATTCTAATTAAATGTCAGTCTCTATTGGGCTCAACAGCAGCTAAGCGAGGGGGTTACTCGATGGTGCTGAGTAGAGGCTAAAGGAACATGGATAAAATAGCAGTATGGATTCATCACGGAGAGAGATGTATTATTGTTTAGCTACCTGACTATTTCTGTGTGCAGTGCCTTTTAACAAAACTTAATGGGCTGGATATTAGCTCAGAGGCGGGGAGGGAGCGGGGCGGGTGGTGCTGTTTTGAGGGGAAACCCGAAAGTACGGATTTCACACGTCTTGAAACGTTTTTCTGTAGGTTTCCCGCCCACAGCCAGCCTGATTGACAGGCTGGAGGCCTATCGGGCGGGAAAAGCCTATAGCACAAGGCCGCAGCCGAGCTGGGCTGAGAGCAGGTAGGTCTACAGGGGGGTGGTAGAGATCGTGGGGGGATGGGGGTGGTGGTCGGGGGGTCCGCTTACGGAGGGTCTAATTGTGGGGGGGAGGTTTGATCGGGGGCGGGGGGGCAGATAGTGGTTGAAGGAGGTATGATCGCTGGGGGGAGGGTCCGATCCCCGACCCTGGAGGTCTTTGTATGTATGGGAGGTCTGATGGGGGGGGGGGGGCGAAGCTTTGGGGACCGGGGGGAAACACTCCTGCTCCTCCTGACCCACAAGCAGTGCTGTAAAGACACTTACCTTCTCCCCGAAGCTGTCCTCACCTCCCTTCAGCTGCCGGGTTTCCCAAGGCCTAGAAAACCTGCCGGCCAGTGTTAAACCTGCAAAATAGGTTAAATCAGAGGCTGCCAGCCTCATTAAAATATTTAAATTTCCAACTCGCCTCCTGGAAGCGATTTGGCTGCTCGCCCCTTGTCCCGCCTTCGTTAAACCCAGAAGTGGGCAGGTTGGGGTCAGGTTTGAAATTTTAAAAATTTTACCATCTGACTCAATCCTAACCCACCCATTTTTGGGTGTTAAAATTCACTCACAATATTTCAAGAAATCTATTTTTCGACTTGTGTGAGAATGTCATAAATAAATAAAACATTTGGGCTAGAAATTCATGATAGCCCAGGAATGGGTGGAAAATTAGAAAAGTTGGAGAATTAGTGCCAGGCACTAATGCTTTAGATTGCACACAAAATTAATTCTCACTGCTCAAAGAAATGATTGGGGCGCTAAATCAAGTCTTAAAGGCCTAGCTCAGTGGCGTTACACTCAAAGGGTGGACAAATATCAGGTTCAGTCTAATCTCAACTCATCATTGCCACAGGCTTTACCCAGTACTTAAAGGGAAGGTTCATTGATGCTGCAGCACCTCATTCTCAGCAATGCTGGCTGTGTAGCTGCCTCAGCAAGGAGAAACACAACATGGAGAAGGAGCCGAGGACTGAAGCAGGTGTGCTCATGGAAGATCCACCTCAGTCGGGTGGTCAGGGTGATTGAATGCTTCAACAAATGCTACATAGCACCATCTGTACCACAAGCTTCACACACTGCCCAAAGCACCAGACCCCCAGCGCTCACCCACCAACAATCTCTACCGACCAACACTCACTCCCACATCTCACACCTTGCACACAGTGACAGCTGTTCAACTATGGCAGGCACAAGGATCATTAGTTATTAGAATGAAGGTGATATGTGTGATATGTTTATGCATAAATTTATTAATGGTGTTTGCAATATTTTGTGGTCTCTCTCATTTCACCTTTGCACCCAGGAGGACGCAGTGATATGGCATGACACAGGGATGGTATGATGGGCATGTGGTGAGCAAAAGGGATCTGGGGTTTAAGTCATCCTGGTGTGAGGCTGGATGTCTGTTTGGAGGAGGTGGCAGAGTTCTGTGACCACCACCTTAGTGATGCGGAGCCATCTAATACACTGCTCCTCACTTCATTGAAGGTAGGAGAAGTGCTGTCGGAATACCCTTGGAGGGTAAGGCCTCCTGGTGAGAGCCCTGATGTCCTTCCTCATCCCTCTGCACACATACTCCCGTATTTCTGGCTGCCTACGCTCCCTCCGCTGTAGATCCTGAAGGGTGAGGTGGCGCCAGTACAGCCCCCATTAATGTTGACAAGTGTAGCAGTTTGAATCGTTGAACAATAAATATAGCCAGAAGACCGCTGATAAAAAAGAACCTTGAAATTACTCATACAAACTTATCCACTAGCTGAAACTGACAAGAAACCACTGAAACTAACCTGCCCTGACAGCTGCGAGTGATTAATGTGGATGCCTTTAAATAATGTCCCTGGAGCCGGCTTCCGCCTGCTTGACGCCTGCTCTCCCTGTCACTGTCTGGTCGCGGCGCTAAGGTAGGTGGCAAAAATCAATTTTGCAGACCGGGCGGCCAGTAAGCATTGCACGCTCACTGATGTGACGATGGGCCTGGCATTTAAGTCCCCGCCGATACCTCGTACCGATGGCGCAACTGGGGGACCGGATTCGCCTCGCCCCGGCGCTACTGCATCAGCGCCCCGTTAGCTGGCACTAACAGGAGGCGCTAACCAACTGAATTTTTCCCCCTTTGAGTTTTGTTTAGCTGTGCAGAACTTGGAGAAGCATTAACGAAATGCAATCCGTACATGATCCTTAAAGAAATAACCAAATGCTCACTCTTAATATTGCAATGTCCGCATAAATTAATTTGTTTTAGAAAATTGTGACCACTAATCAGATCGTTTTTTTGCCAATCACTGGTTTGATAAGATAGATGGTTGATTGTCAGGATGCTGGCCCCTTCCCTCTGATCTGTATAAAAATCCTATTCAGGAAAACTACAACTTGCTGCTCCAGATGATATCACGTCTCCCCTAATGACTATATTATAGGAATCTTATGATAAACTGAAGAAACATGGGATCAAAATAGAATGAACTTGTTCCACTTTGAGAGACATATTGCCTTATATGTTTTATGGGAACACCACCACCTCAACACCAAGCTCAACACCATCCAAGACAAAGCAGCCCACTTGATTGGGACCCCATCCACCACCTTAAACATTCACTCCTTCCACCACCGGAGCAACATGGCTGCAGTGTGTACCGTCTACAAGATGCACGGCTGCAACTTGCCAAGGCTTCTTCGGCAGCACCTCCCAAACCCGCGAGCTCTACCACCTAGAAGGATAAGAGCAGTAGGCGCATGGGAACACCATCACCTCAAGTTCCCCTCCAAGTCACACACCATCCTGACTTAGAAGTATATCGCCGATCCTTCATCGTCGCTGGGTCAAAATCCTGGAACTCCCTACCTAACAGCACTGTGGGAGTACCTTCACCACACGGACTGCAGCGGTTCAAGAAGGCGGCTCACCACCACCTTCTCAAGGGCAACTAGGGATGGGCAATAAATGCTGGCCTTGCCAGCGACGCCCACATCCCATAAACGAATTAAAAAAAAATCTTATTTGCAACAGAAAATTCTATAAGGGATGGAATACAAATAATTACCAATTTTCACCCAGTTTTTATACTGGTTTGAAGATACACATATTTGTGACCAACTTGTGCTGAATGATTTCAGTACACAATATAGAGTGGCACAAAAGGCAAACATGAATTAAAATATTGATGCCATTACTGTAGGCTACACGAGCTGCCAAGCTGAAAGGAGTGTTGCTAAAGAATGATTACGTTGTGTGCCACAGTGTACCTCGTGGATACAAGAACCATTCCCCATTTTTAAATAAGTTTGTGGCTTGTGTGACTTATGCACCTTCAGCATCATGAAGCCGTTTACCAAATATGAGTTCTCTTGTACAGAAGCTAGTCCAGGCCTCCACAGGCAGTATCTTGTTTGGTTAGAATGATAGTCTTATACCCACCCCCCCCCAAAAAAGATCTGCTTGCGATGGCAGTAAATCATCCTGGCAGGAGGCTTCTCATATAACGTATAAACATTTCTCGAGAAAGTGGGAATAAACATCATTTATTTGGCACTGGAACAAAGTCTCACTTCGAGACAGACGTATAATGGGATTTATGTTGGTAAAAGCATAACCAATATGTTGAGGCTCATTTTTATTAACAGTATTCTGTGAACCACGTTGAAAATGTACAAAACAGACACGTGAAAATATCCCCATGCTTCAAATTTTGATCGTGGTTACTATTTTTCTCACTGCATTTCTACAATTATTTTTGCAATGAGCCGACTGATCGCCATAACAGCAGGACATAAAAACTGAGTAAAGTTTACCAACTGGGACGTGCTGTCAGGTCCAGAACATTATTAAGGTTGGGATTCTGAAGGTTTTTAATCAGAAATATTTATCTTTTTTCGTTTTCTACAGCTGGTGAAAAAAATCCATCCAGGTTCATTGTCACTGATAAAATGAGCCTTTCAACTCCATGATCAAAAGAGTTAAAATTACTTTGGAAAGCTGTCTCTATTCCAATTAGTGGCTTTACTACTATTCCTGGGGGTGGGCTCCAATCATTGCTTTTAGGTAGCACCAAGTTACAGCAAGCCCCTTAGTGTTAATAAATTATTCTATGAATCTACTTAAAATGTCTTTTTTTATAATATTTTGACCTAGGGTAATCACATATGAACATTTATATGAACATTGAACACAAAGCGTGAAATATGATTTGACAAATGCAAAAAAAACAGTCCCTGATTCACTCCCGGCACTAATTTTAAACTCTCTGAAAGGAATGTAGCGAGTACCTGATATCTTTAGCATGTTAAAAGATTGGCTCGGTTATGTTTACCAATCATTCGAGTGAAAAGTGGAGCTATTCCAGAAAGAAAGAAACTTTAGGCACGGTGTTTTTTTTTTTAAGTGTCTTTTTATTGTATTATTGCATAATTGAAAGGGACTTTTCTTCAGAAATATTCATTTACAAATAGTCAAAGAACATGAATAGTTTTACTATCCACTGTCAACGCTGTAGATTGTATTTACACCGTGCGGCATCTAGCAGCATAAAATCATGACATTTTAATATTTCTAAACATCAGTTTCTGCCATGCAGGTCAGAAGCTTGAAATGAAGTCGCCCCTTCAAGGTTTTACAATATGAATCTACTACTCTGATATTGTCCAAAATCATCACGTACAAACCCACTTCCACTCATTATAAAGTGAAAGTAAGATTGAATCCTGTTTTAAGACTAAAAAGTCACCCACACCTCTTTGTTTTTTATACATTCAGTTTCAGTGCTACAACTATTTTTATACACAAACCTAATAAAGAATACGATTGACATTTTCAAGCATTTGTGCAATATTACTTGACTAGTTTAAATTAACACGTATGAGCCGAAAGGTCCATAATATACAAATCAATATATAACAGAATAATGCCTTATACTTTGCAAAACACTGTGCAATAGTAAAACTAGAATTGTTCAAACCTATTTCATCACTCAATAAAATAATATCTGCTCCATTTAATCAGAACATTTGCTCAAACTTTTGTTTATCAATTTTTAACATTTATTATTTCCCCCAAAACATAGTACGTATTATAATAGACTCCAAAGCAATTGTTAAAAGCTATTGGGTATAATGTATTATAGAAGGTACAACGTGGCAGGGAGAACATGGCATCCATTATGTAAGGGTATGGAGATAGGAAAGAATTATTCAATCTGAAAATTGGAAGAGTGGATTTACAGTGTTTCATACACATCTAGTTTGTGTGTTTGTGATGGGAAGAAGCAGTCAGCCTCTTCAAGAGACTAGAGAATGGAGCGAGGGAAAGAGAGGAGCATCTTATCAGTGATAGATTACGGGGGAAAAATTGGGTTGCCTTGCGCCTCCCTTTAGCACCCCGGCGCGGTGCCGCTAACGCCTCCCGCAAAATTCAGCGGGAGGTTAGTGGTGGCGGTAGCCGGTAGTGCCCCGCGGCACTGCGCCTCCGGCGATGATGTCATCGCCGTGCGCAGTGCCCCGGCCACAAACTTCGCTCGTGCCCCTTGACCTACCGCCGGACACTGTCCGAGAGGGTCAGGGTGCCATGTTTGCGGCCGCGGTAGCGCAAATTAAAGTGCAGTTGCCGGGCGGCCATTTTTTTGGGGCCGCCTGCCAGCACCTGCCCCCTTTGGCCTCTTCCTGCAGGGTGTCTGCCGCGATCAGTCAGCCCGGCACTACTCTTGAGTGCCGGGCTCTTTTGCCAACACTCTGCTCCCGGTGGTCCAGCTGGGCCCCGGTGCGCGCTGCGCTAGGCCCCTCCCCTTTAATCAGGGGAGGGAGGCCTGCAATACCACGGCACTACGTGCCGACAGCGTGGTGCTGTTGTACGTAGCACCGCGATATTGAATGGTAATGCCCCAAGAGGGAGGGGGGGCACTTCCAGTAGCGCCCCACCTCCTGCTTGGTGCGCTACCATTCAATTTCTGGTGCGGGGGCACTAAATTTTTCGGGGTGCTAAAAGTAGCGCCCCGGCGAAGTTAGCGTCCCAAAGGGGGCACGACCCAATTTTTCACCCTACATATATTCAAACTGGGGATAACCTAAGTACTGAAAATAAAACAAGTAAAGCAAATAAAACTTTATTTAAACAAACAGAAAATTGCTAATGCAATGTTTGAGTAGGTTGTATAAGGTCATGTTATGGTAGATTCACAATTCAAATATTTATTACGTGGAGATGCCGGCGTTGGACTGGGGTGGACAAAAATGAGAAGTCGCACAACACCAGGTTATAGTCCAACAGATTTATTTAATTTTACAAGCTTTCGGAGCGTCTGTGTCTGTGTTTAAATTGTGAATTCTGGGAGATTCTCTCACTGCTAACTTACCTGAGGAAGGAGCGAACCGCTCCGAAAGCTTGTAAAATTAAATAAATCTGTTGGACTATAACCTGGTGTTGTGCGACTTCTCAAATATTTATTGTCAGTGCAAAGTCTAAACCACTTCAAAACAACAATAAACTTTCAGTGTAAATTGAGGGTGAAGAGCCAAACTGATTCTGAAGCCAAGTGGACTGAGGCTTCTTCCTCCAAAGAGTCTCACCTTGCTTCGTACCGATGTTGGCATCAATATAGAACCATTAAGAGACCTCTTTCGCAACTTGCTAAGGCTTCTTCGACAGCACCTCCCAAGCCCATGATCACTACCACCTACAAGGACAAGGGCAGCAGGCACATGGGAACACCGCCACCTCCAAGTCACACACCATCCTGACTTAGAAGTATATCGCCGATCCTTCATCGTTGCTGGGTCAAAATCCTGGAACTCCCTCCCTAACAGCACTGTGGGAGTACCTTCACCACACGGACTGCTGCACGGTTCAAGAAGGCGGCTCAGCACTACCTTCTCAAGGGCAATTAGGGATGGGCAATAAATGCTGGCCTTGCCATCAGCGCCCACATCCCGTGAATGAATAAATTAAAAAATGAAATTACCAACTGGACTATTTTTCATGAAATTATTTGATTCAGTTGAATTCCTGCAATCCTGAATGCAACATGACAATTTTCAAAGCTATGCCTTTATAAATAATATTGGGAATACTTAAATATGGGTGTGAATTATACAATGAATAAGAACCTTAACATTAATTTCAATCCAGAAATATGTTCAATGTTGTGTTGTTTACAACTATCTTTTTAATTACTCTAGTCTTGTACTTTCAAATATGTGAAGGAACAGGTTCTGCCAACTTTGCTTCTGGTTTTGCCTTTGTACATTTTAATTTGCTGTGGACTTTTCTGTTGGAAATAATAATTACAATGGGACTGACTGATGCATAGAGTGAGGAAAAGAAAACTCGGAGGTCTGAGATGAGAGAGGTCTGCATGGTTTTAGCGACAGTCAGGGTGTAAATCCACAGAATGCTATCAACGCCAAAGAAAAGAACATAAAGAGTAACCAAAGTGACCACTGCTTTGGCTGCTCGGGTCTCAACTGTGGATCCCGGTTTTTTGTTTGAGCTCCGAATCCCTTTTACTTGCTGCCGGTGTCTATACAGAACTAGCAAAATGTAAGCACTAGCGAGTACCATAAGGACAATGGGAATGACATCTCTGGAGGTCTGCAGCGCACCATTAGCAAGCTTTACTGTCTGCGAGGGGAATTTCACAAAGCAGTACTCAAGATTCACCGCAAATTTTTTGTTAGTTGAGTTATTTGCTGAGGAAATAGAAAATAATATAGCTGGAGTACTTAAGGACATATTCATCAGCCATAGAATGACAAGAACAGCATCAAGGTATTTTGCTGCTTGACGTTTGACAGTGGACCATTTTGAAGTGACTGGCGCCAAAGTAATACATTGAAAGCCACTAAGTAGAAAAGTCAGCCAGATTGACAAAGATCTGGTGGTTCTGTAAATGAAAATTACAATTTTGCAACCGTAGTCGTCAAAGAGTTGCTTTAGTCCAAACGCTGCTGTGGTTTCTGGGATGCACCTTACCAAGACCACTAGTAAATTCACAATGGCTAAGTTGGACACTATTGTATCTGCTGGAAGGAGCTTGTGATCACAGTAGGCAATGTGGATGAACGATGCAATGATAGTCAGATTACCTGGGATTCCAATCACTGTTAACAGGAGGTAGAGTGCACCTTTCACAATACTCCTTCCTTCCATAATATTCTTTTCTTTAAAATTATTTGTGCTTATTAAAAAAATGTTGTTCTGGTGCCTGTGTTAAACAAAAAGAAATCCACATTATCTTGACAGAAACAATCAAACAAATACAATAACTTCACAAGCGATCACTTTAACAACAATTGAATTAGTTATATAATGCATTTCGCTATTGAATACAAGTGATAACATTTACAGGTATGCCCTAAACGTAATTAAAGTACTATTTGAAGAAGAAGTCTTTGTTTTATTAGCTGTGGCCAGATGGTTTCATAATCAGTGTGCAATCCATTTTTAACAAAATTAAAATCCTTTTTAATGCCAAGAAAAAATAATTAATTTTTAAATTAAGAGCTATTTCAATCAAGATGAACATATTAATACATTTCATTATATTTAAAGGTCAAAATTCTCAGGTAGCATATGTATGCTCATAGGTCACGCCTACACAACACTCTAGTTTTTTCTCCTTTTACTGTATTTCAATTTGTGTTTAACTCTAGATTAGATTGGAACATGTTTTATGAGCCATTTTATATATTGAATCAACCCAATTTTCAATTCTGAGTTGTTCAGAAGACCAGGAAATATTTTGTGATGATGTGAAAGTGATGATGTTCATAGACAAGGGTGAAAATATCTAAGCCGCAACAACAGTGCTGTCACGAGCACCAACACCCTTGTTGTGAGGGGATTTCACTGGGTGTCTCTGATGAAATTGAGTGGTCGCACAACACCAGGTTATAGTCCAACAGTTTTATTTGAAATCACAAGCTTTCGGAGCTATCACTCCTTCCTCAGGTGAAGTAAATTGGATACAGAATCGCCAGAGCATATATAGATGGAAAAAAAAGCATGTGTACTTTACAATTGCAGACCAATAAATTAAATCATCCTGACTATCTGCCGAGGTGTGATAAAGTTAATTAAGTCAGCCAAGAAGGTACCACATCAAAAGACATAGCAAGATACAACTGAGACAATGAGGTGTAGTCGCAGGGGTTCCAACGTGTCAAAAGCTGCCGTCTGTATGTAAAACGAAAAGCTTTAAAAAAAAATTACTTTTTTACTGGGAAAATTTTTACTTTTTTACTGGGAATCACATCTGTGAACAAGCTAACGACGACTCGAGTCCGGATCACGTCATGTATCGTGACATAAACCCAAGATCCCGATTGAGACCATCTTCATGAGTGCGGAACTTGGCTATCAGTTTCTGCTCGATGATTTTGCGTTGTCGTGTGTTTCTAAGGTTGCCTTGGAGAACGCTTACCCGCAGATCCGAGGCTGAATGTCCTTGACTGCTGAAGTGTTCCCCGACTGGGAGGTAACAATCCTGCCTGGCGATTGTTGCGCGGTGCTCGTTCATACGTTGTCTCAGTGTCTGCATGGTCTCGCCGATGTACCATGCCGCGGTGCATTCTTTCCTGCAACGTATGAGGTAGACAACGTTGGCCGAGTCACATGAGTATGTACCATGTACCTGGTGGGTAGTGTCCTCACGTGTGATGGTGGTATCTGTGTTGATGATCTGGCATGTCTTGCAGAGTTTGCCATGGCAGGGTTGTGTGGTGTCGTGGTCGCTGTTATCCTGAAAGCTGGGTAATTTGCTGCGAACGATGGTACTTCTGAGGTTAGGCGGCTGTTTGAAGGCAAGTAGTGGAGGCGTGGGGATGGCCTTAGCGAGGTGTTTGTCGTCATCGATGACATGTTGAAGGCTGCGAAGAACATGGCGTAGTTTCTCCGCTCCGGGGAAGTACTGGACGACGTAGGGTACCCTGTTGGTTGTGTCCCGTGTTTGCCTTCTGAGGAGGTCTATGCGATTTTTCGCTGTGGCCCGTCGGAACTGTCGATCGATGAGTCGAGCGTCATATCCCGTTCTTACGAGGGCGTTTTTCAGCGTCCGTAGGTGTCCATCGCGTTCCTCCTCATCTGAGCAGATCCTGTGTATTCGCAGGGCTTGTCCATAGGGGATGGCTTCTTTAACATGGTTAGGGTGGAAGCTGGAGAAGTGGAGCATCGTGAGGTTGTCCGTGGGCTTGCGGTAGAGTGAAGTGCTGAGGTGTCCGTCTTTGATGGAGATTCGTGTGTCCAGGAATGAGACCGATTCTGAGGAGTAGTCCATGGTGAGTTTGATGGTGGGATGGAACTTGTTTATGTTATCGTGTAGTCTTTTCAGTGATCCTTCGCCATGGGTCCAAAGGAAGAAAATGTCGTCGATGTATCTGGTGTACAGCGTTGGCTGGAGGTCCTGTGCAGCTGAAAAACGCCCTCGTAAGAACGGGATATGACGCTCGACTCATCGATCGACAGTTCCGACGGGCCACAGCGAAAAATCGCATAGACCTCCTCAGAAGGCAAACACGGGACACAACCAACAGGGTACCCTACGTCGTCCAGTACTTCCCCGGAGCGGAGAAACTACGCCATGTTCTTCGCAGCCTTCAACATGTCATCGATGACGACAAACACCTCGCTAAGGCCATCCCCACGCCTCCACTACTTGCCTTCAAACAGCCGCCTAACCTCAGAAGTACCATCGTTCGCAGCAAATTACCCAGCTTTCAGGATAACAGCGACCACGACACCACACAACCCTGCCATGGCAAACTCTGCAAGACATGCCAGATCATCAACACAGATACCACCATCACACGTGAGGACACTACCCACCAGGTACATGGTACATACTCATGTGACTCGGCCAACGTTGTCTACCTCATACGTTGCAGGAAAGAATGCACCGCGGCATGGTACATCGGCGAGACCATGCAGACACTGAGACAACGTATGAACGAGCACCGCGCAACAATCGCCAGGCAGGATTGTTACCTCCCAGTCGGGGAACACTTCAGCAGTCAAGGACATTCAGCCTCGGATCTGCGGGTAAGCGTTCTCCAAGGCAACCTTAGAAACACACGACAACGCAAAATCATCGAGCAGAAACTGATAGCCAAGTTCCGCACTCATGAAGACGGTCTCAATCGGGATCTTGGGTTTATGTCACGATACATGACGTGATCCGGACTCGAGTCGTCGTTAGCTTGTTCACAGATGTGATTCCCAGTAAAAAAGTAAAAATTTTCCCAGTAAAAAAGTAAATTTTTTTTAAAGCTTTTCGTTTTACATACAGACGGCAGCTTTTGACACGTTGGAACCCCTGCGACTACACTTCATTGTCTCAGTTGTATCTTGCTATGTCTTTTGATGTGGTACCTTCCTGGCTGACTTAATTAACTTTATCACACCTCGGCAGATAGTCAGGATGATTTAATTTATTGGTCTGCAATTGTAAAGTACACATGCTTTTTTTTCCATCTATATATGCTCTGGCGATTCTGTATCCAATTTACTTCACCTGAGGAAGGAGTGATAGCTCCGAAAGCTTGTGATTTCAAATAAAACTGTTGGACTATAACCTGGTGTTGTGCGACCACTCAATTTTGTCCACCCCAGTCCAACACCGGCATCTCCGCATCATGTCTCTGATGACACTGGGGTTGGGTCATTTGTCATTAGAGGCAATACCGTAAAGAAAATGACGTATTTGAAGAGTTTGTGCTGCAGTAGATTGTAGTCACCTTGATAGTTTTTCCAATGATGCTGTTTCTCGGTGATCCAGGAATTGAATCTGCCTGAAAAATCTATCAACAAGGTGAAAGTAATTCCTAATGGAAAAATGGAAAAGATAAGTGAACTATTTGTGGCGGGGACCTCATAGATATATGTGTGTGGTTATACCAATGCTCGGATGGTGTTTCAAGATTGGTTAATTGTATCAGAGCTATGGCTTGAAGGGTTACCCATAGCTTTCTAAAAGCCAACCCTCTGGTGGGCACCCTGACCAAATAACCAGGGAACACATGATCAGTTCAGGAGAAATGTTCATATTTTGACCTTAGGAATTTGACATTGATCAAGAGGATAGTTTATTCAAAACCAAACCAAATTCACATTGAAGAAATGAAAGCCTAAGGGTTGATATGTCGTTTAACTGATGTTATCTGTATCATTACATGGTTACAGTCTACCACAACATGGGAAAGCCAACACCAGGATTGAACTTTTACTGCATTGTCAATTGGCTGTCAGAATTTCTTCAAAGATGCATGAGCCTACCAGTCTTCTGGAACTTTGCATCAGGTCCCTCCTAATTTGGGAAAACACAATTCTCTGAAATGCTAGAAAAAAATCCCCTACTCCCACTGGGTGCTTGCAGCCCGCTCCCCGCCCCCCCCCCCCCCCCAGTAACAACAAAATTTATGGTTTTTAATCGATTTAAGCGCCATAGGCAGAGCAACTAGAGTCACTAAGGATCTCTCCAAAACACATACTATCATTTGGCAATGTCAGTCATGAGTTCCTACTGAGAATCTCCTTAGGCACTGCACCCTCAATACATGTGGGCAATTTATTCTGGGTTTATAAACCCGTACCTCGGGGTAAAGTCAGATGCTGACTTACCTTCTCCTCTGTTACCATATTACCTATTTTACCTTTTCCTGTCCTGATACATCCATTCCTGCTACAATCGGGGCAAAGTTATCCACTTTGCTGCATAGTAAGGTACAGATTACTGCAGTGTTAGTTATTTGAAAGAATCTGTCCCCTTCTTCGTGGCTCAATCAATTTTAACTGAGCAATAGGGAAATATGACGGTGTTAACATACTGAGGCACTTTAAGGAAAAGTTTTCAGAAAAATGTTTTGTATGGCAATATGGCAGGAAGTCAGAGTAAGAATTAACAACACTTTGAAAATAAGTCCAAAAATATGTACAATTAGTAATTCAGCAAGAGAAGGCATATATATGGCAGGTTCTAGCCAAACTACACCAAAGATCATTATACCAGCACTGCCAACTCTTCCATTTTCATCTAATCATCTCCAAGGACAGATACCTTTCATTCAAGACTCAGGTTTTATGTCTTCAAGCTATTAGTTTTTTGTCATTATAAAATCATTTCTTCTGCATAGTCAATTTAGGAGGCTCTGAAACATAAACAGAATAAAGTAATAACCTTTCTGAGGACTAATTTATATCAGTTTAAGTTAGTAATGATGCACTTCAGATAATTTACAGTACAGTAATGATATTCATCATGACACTACTTACAGGATTCAACTAATTAACTGTTAAGTGCCCAATAGCGAGTTTGGAGCATTTTGTTCATCAAGACAAAGCATACATAAGTTTAGCAAGAAATATATTCTAGACAGGCATATGGAGTGTTCAACTTTTAAAAATCCAGTCATTACAACTTAAGACTGTCCTGATCATAACTTCCAGCTCTATTCCATCCGTGCCTTCAACTACTGTCTGCCTACTTCCCCAGACTGCAGCTCCTTTGTGACACTTGGTGCTTTAACTCTTGTCAATGTCCCATAGAATCATATCACACAGAAGGCGGCCATTTGGCCCATCGTGCCTATGCTGGCTCTTTGAAACAGCTATCCAATTAGCCACACTCTCGTACTCTTTCCCTGTAGCCCTGCAAATTTTTCCTTTTCAAGTATATATTCAATTCACTTTTGAAAGTTACTATTGAATCTGCTTCCACCACCCTTTCAGTCAGTGCATTCCAGATCATGACAAGTCGTTGCATAGAAAAAATTCTCCTCATCGCCCCTCTGGTTCTTTTGCCAATTATCTCAAATCAGTGTCCTCTGGTTATTAACCCTCTTGCCAGTGGAAACAGTTTCTCCTTATTCACTTTATTAAAACCCTTCATAATTTTGAACACCTCTCTTAAATCTCCTCTTAACCTTCTCTGTTCCAAGGAGAACAATCCCAGCTTCTCTAGTCTCTCCAAATAATTGAAGTCCCTCATTCCTGTTATCCATGCCACCCTGGTCCCATTCCAGATCTCCTCCAGAGTCTCATTTGACAGGAGCCACAAATTTCAGCTTCCCTTTGTGGTTAGTGTCAAGCTCTGTTTTGTCTGCAGGCAGTTTTATGCCTAACCGTAGTCGTCTCTGAGGTAAAAATGGCAGTTCTTAGCTGTTTTAAACCACCTCTGTCTCTTACCATCTCATTCTCTTGTTTCATTCTCTATATTTCTTATTTTATATTCACTATTTTGTTTATAATTTATACTACCTCATAATAAAATATAACTTCTCCTTTTACATCAAATTATTAATTTTCAATTGGTTAAATATATTTTAAATATAATTGCAGCCTCACTGAAATGAAATTCTCTTCAATTCCTCTGTTTTAAGATTAGTACACTAGCTTCACTCCTTTCTTTATTAATGCCAGAATTTGGTTTTGAGACATAGTTTGAAATATGCATATTTTATAATAACTATAAAATTAACAGACCTTCATTAACACACATCTATACATGTACCTATAACTGAAATCCAAAGTGAAATATTGATTGCTCTGAAAGAGAATAAAGATAATGCTTACCATTGTTTGTTAGAGTGTGATTGAAGGGCTCTTGAATTGTATATATACTCCATAGCAATACATTTGGGAATAAGGGCTCAAGGAAAATAGTTGTATTTTAAATCAGATATATACTACAGGGACTAGGACCCTAGCACCTGACAGTTAGCAGGACTACTATTAACTGAGGTGAACATCTTAATTAATCAATCAACCAGACAGAAATGAAGGGCATATACCCCTCACAGTAACTTGATCAATGGTGATCTTTTGCAGATGTTTTCTCCAATCCTATTTTTCAATTAATCTTCCAAAAGTTTCACAATGATCCATCGCTGGCCCACCAACAGTTTTTCCTTTCAGCTGTCATTAAGGTTTCTACCTTTCTGATGGATATCTTCCACCAGTGAAGATGGTGAGCTGGAAAAATGCTCTTCCTTACAGACCAGGAAAACATCAACAGTGGACAACAGAAATGTACAACTGGCTGTTTGTAGGAGACAGTTATTGATAATAGTGCTGGGAACCCTCAGAAATTATCGCACAGATCTGTTACATGTTGATGTGGATGTATCATTCTGTAGGGGGAAGAAAGTAACAAGCATCAGTATGCTGACTATTATCTTTGTCAGCGCTCTAATGAAAGAAGTTTTAGTTACCTTTTTGTGAAATTGCTAACACGCCAATAAAATGAAAACACTTTATATAATGTGTTCTTTTGCTTCCTATAATAGAACAGCAACGAGACAATGCTATCCCAAAAGAATATTCTACCTTCAAAGTGTTATTAAGGTGGCTTCTTCGAACATGGAAACCATTATGCCTGAAATGTCTAAGTACGATAATATAAACAGCTGCGCACTAATTATCGCAGTTTTTAATTGCAGATATTCATCCAACAGTCAAAACAAATTAAAAAAACAAAGGAAATTGGAATAATGATCCTGTGGAAGATGATCAGGGAGTCCAAATTTAGAAAACTAGGGTTTGTTTGTTAAAACTTAATTTGGCGCACAGTAAAATCTGAATGAAATGTTCATTGCACCAAGGTTGTCTGCCAAAGGCAGCTTTCAAACCAAGTTACCATTTCATTAACCTCTTTAATACAAACATTTGAAATTGTGAAAGTTGCACATTTCCATGGTGAACTTGACATGAGTGATATCAATGGAAGTTCCTTTAAAGAGCTCATATAAATATTACAAAAAAAAATTAAGGTGTTTCCCCATACTCTTTAAACATAGGTTTTACATTTTATTTTTACATATATCTTGGAAGGTAATATCTCTCCTATATTCCGATAATATTGAATACAACTCTTCAGAGAATGATGTTCTAGTTTGACACAATGGTGATATTACTAGATAGATTGAATGTTCCTATCACTACTGTGCAGAATTATATAAAAATGAGAAGTCGCACAACACCAGGTTATAGTCCAACAGATTTATTTAATTTTACAAGCTTTCGGAGCTGTCGCTCCTTCCTCAGGTAAGTTAGCAGTGAGAGAATCTCCCAGAATTCACAATTTAAACACAGACAAAATCTATTCAAATATTTCCCTACATCAAAGACACACTAAGAGCACAGCCAAGACAATGAGATGTGTCCCAGGGGGTCCAACGTGTCAAACCACCTGCTGGCTGTATATCCTGTCAATTTGTGTTGGTTTCTTGTGTTCGTTTTTTTTTTTAAAAAACACCTGGGAAGACCGGCCATGATGTCAAGTCACGTTCTGTATCGTGACATGAACCCGATATCGCGATTGAGGCCATCCTCATGAGTGCGTAACTTGGCTATCAGTTTCTGCTCTATGATTTTTTATCTCCACATCATGACCAGAATTATATAGGCAGTGGTATAATGGGTTAGAAAATTAACCTACCACCTTGAACATCTGGATTAGAGTCCAGTCAACAGTGATGGAATGAAGAGTCTATTTTTTATAATAGTTGAAACTGTCCAAGATTCACAGTATCTCGTGGAAAGATCATAAGGATGGCTGGTGTGATAAGATGGAAAATGTTACACTGGTTTAGTTGCTTGTTCTCTGAGGACAAGTTAAACGTACATTGTTGGAGCTTAACCCTGCATCTAACCCTTGTTATATTTGGCTTAAGATTGCTTGATGCTCACTGCTATAAAAATGTTTAATTCCCCAGCATTGATGTCCCTCACATTGGCGACTACAAACATGCATCTTCGCTGCCTCCCCCTCTCCCCAAAAAAGGGAATTAACTATACAGTTAAGACATTCAGCACTTTTGGTCTTAATTAAAAAACAATCAAAGCTGAGGAAGATACCAGTCAGTGAGTCAACCAGCCTGGAAAAATTCCCACACAACATCAAGAAAAAAAAGCAGAATCCAATTCATCATGAACAAACCTCAATGCATCAAAGATCAACAACAACAACAACTTGTATTTATATAGCGCCTTTAATGTAGTAAAACATCCCAGGGAGCTTCACAGGAGCGTTATCAAACAAAATTTGACATCAAGTCACATAAGGAGATATTACGGCAAATAACCAAAAGCTTGGTCAAAGAGGTAGGTTTTAAGGAGCGTCTTAAAGGAGAAAAGAGAGGTAGAGAGGCACTGAGGTTTATGGAGGGAATTCCAAAGATTACCGCCTTGGCAGCTGAAAGCACGGCTGCCAATGGTGGAGTGATTAAAATCGGAGATGCTCATGAGGCCAGAATTGGAGGAGTGCAGATATCTCGGAGGGTTGTGGGGCTGGAGGAGATTACAGAGATAGGGAAGGGCAAGACCATGGAGGGATTTGAAAACAAGGATGAGAATTTTTAAATCGAGGCATTGCTTAACCGGGAGCCAATGTAGGTCAGCGAGCACAGGGGTGATGGATGAACGGGACTTGGTGCGAATTAGGACACGGGCAGCAGAGTTTTAGATGACCTCAAGTTTGCGGAGGGTAGAATGTGGGAGGCCGGCCAGGAGTGCATTGGAATAGTCAAGTCTAGAGGTAACAAAGGTGTGGTTGAGAATTTCAGCAGCAGATGAGCTGAGGCAGGGGCGGAGTCGGGCGATGTGACGGAGGTGGAAATAGGCGATGGCGCAGATATGTGGTCGGAAGCTCATCTCGAGGTCAAATATGACACCAAGGTTGCTAACAGTCTGGTTTAGCCTCAGACAGTTCTCAGGGAGAGGGGTGGAGTCGATGGCTAGGAAATGGAGTTTGTGGCGGGGACTGAAAACAATGGCTTTGGTCTGACCGATTTTTAGTTGGAGGAAATTTCTGCTCATCCAGTACTGGATATCGGACAAGCAGTGTGACAATTTAGAGACAGCAGATCATTCAATCAATCAATAAAGACGCCTTTTATTGAAAATTGCTCAAGTTAAATTTGTGATTAAAAAATATAAAGTAAATGAAGACAAGCAATATCAGATCTATACGAACATCTCAGGGATTAAATGAAAGGAGAATTAATTAACATTGACATCAATGATTGAAACGCTGGAAACGTGATAAAGGAGTTACAATCAAGAGTGCACCAACTGTGAAGCTGGATATTAGGGCAGTCAATCAGAGATAAGTAGCTCTGTTCATAGAATCATATAATATTACAGCACAGAAGGAGGCTATTCAGCCCATTGAGCCTGTGCCCGCTGTTTCAAAGAGCAATACCGTTAGTCCCACTCCTCCGCTCTTTCCCCATATCCCTGCAACAGTCTCTCTTTATTTACTCTGTCTAAACCCTTCATGATTTTAAACACCTCGATCAAATCTCCTTTTATCCTTCTCTGCTCTAAGGAGAACAACCCCAGAAATATCAGTTTCATAATATACCATGATGGGATTTGAACTAATTTCCTCTGGGCTGCTAATCCAATATCATAACCATTGTGCTACAGTACCCAGCTTTATGCTACTGTACCCAGCTAGTCATAAATTAAACATTCATGCTTGCATCCACAATACAAGGGTCTCAGGCACAGTACTGGGTAAATCAGGCAGATTAAATTTAAGTCAAATACTTAAAGAACATGAAGCAATCATTTGGTCCATATTGAAATAATTTTCTTGCAATGCTGCAAAATAATAACTTAAAGCATATCTGTTTGTCATCTGCTGAGACTGATAAAATGCCACTTGCATTGAGATTAAAATTTAGTGGACAAGTTATTAATGTTTGTGACATGAAAAAGATCCATAAAAAATCTTTATCTATAAAATTGTATTTTTTCAGGCTTTGCTGTAGATAAGATGTGAGCACATCATTCACTTTCTTTTCAATTATATCAGATGTCTGTTAATCTAGAATAGATGTGACCCTTCCCTTTGTAACTGTTGTTTTGGTAATTTATGTATAGTTTTTTATATATTGTCTTTGCCTGTGCTACTTTTCTTTTACTTACAATTCCCTATCACACCTATTTACCCAACAATTCATCCAACGTGCATTCGTGCAGTTCTACTGCAGTGATAAATTTAAATGTGCCTTCTCATCTGTCCAACACGTTCCCATTTGTCATACTTCCAACCCTTTTTGATGTTTCTGGTGACTGTACATTGCAATCCTCAAAATCCCACCATATCTGAGGAATCTCACATCTACTATTCTGTTTATGGCTTTTGAGATGTGTAAGATCTAGTCATTGCGTATCCATCTCTTCAGCATTACCCCTACTGGCATCCTGTGTGTAGAGCTGCTCTAACTTAATATTCATAATTCTATTCATCTGTCCATTTATTGAGGTGTCCATCTATGTTCTCTGCCCCCTGCCTACATGGCTACAGATCTCTATGTTCGATCATAATCCTGTTTCTGCTATTATTCACTTATTGATTCCAATGTGAGCATCTCTCCATATCACATATCTGATATGTTGGTGGTGCTTTGCTCGATTCACTTGCTATTGCCCTTGTGCACTTACCTTTTTCTCTGATCCGTGTAGATAAATATCTCCTTCTCCTCTCTCCCACATTTAGCAGCACATGAGACAACCCATTTCTTCGACTGCTTTACACAGCCAGCAGATCGTGCTCTGGGTTTTTAGGTAACGAACACCCTTTATATATATATAGACAGGCCGTTAGTCGGACTCACAACCCCCGAGCCGGAGGACCACCGACTAGAATCGATGGGGGTCACTACTACTACGCGAATATCCTGCTGGATGTCAACCCCCATATTCAGAGACCGAAACTGCCATCTCCACTTGTCGGGGCATAAAGATGTAGTAGAATGATTGACTAATGCTATAGTTTCTATTGTCTTGCTACAGGGGTCATTTTGTGCTTCCTTTGAGTGAAGCTCTGCACCAGGAATGTGAATTCATAAAATTACCCTTTGTGAGAACTCACATTTATATAAGTCAAGTTGTGACTTATATTATGTGTAGCATAGAGAGTTCTTTCAGTAGAATTACAATTTTAAATAAAAGGTAGCTTATTGCTATTACATTAATGTAAAAAAATATAATTTGCATAAAAGAATGTAATTACATGTTTGATTTGTGTCATTCGTAGAATATTAAGGGTGTGACTGCCCTTATATAAAAACAGAAAATGCTGGAAACACTCAGCAGGTCAGGCTGCATCTGTGGAGAGAGAAACAGAGTTAACGGCCGCGATTTTATCAGCACTGAGAGGGCGGGTTTGGAGGCGTGTCAAAGGGTAAAATCGTTTTGATTGACGGCGGGGTCCGATACCGCCGTCAACCCGCCTCCAAACAGTTTTCCCAAGTGTCGGGTCCCCGATTTGCGCATGGACCCGACACCTAGCGATGGGAAGAGGATTAAAGCCAATTAACTGCCTGTTAACAGGTAGTTGAGAGTAGTTGAGAGGCTATTTTTTAATTTTGCTGCTTCTGCCTCGGGTTTCCCGACGTCCGGACACCACGCCAGGTAAGTGTGGCGTGTTGTGAGTCTGCTGTAATGTTTCTGCATTGATGACAGCTGCAGAAGTGGTGTGAAGGATGCAATGGTGCACTGGTGAGTTTCAGAGGTAAGAAAATGTTGGGAAATTCATTTTTAATGCATTTACACTTTTCTTTAGGTAACAAGTTTTGAAATCAATGTCCAGTGCCACCTCATTGAGAGAACCTCTCTCACCAGTGACAGATCGCTTCTGTAACCCCATCTGCAGCTGCCATCTGTTCCAGCCTATGGAGGGAGTCATTGGAGAGTCTGGGTGCAAGTGCTCACCTTTGTACACTGATTGTCAGTGTTTGCAGCACCTCACTGCTGTCAAACACTGAAAAAATCAGCTGTCAAAAAAAAATTGTGCGTGTTCTCTTTAAGAAAACCGGCAGATGACGCGTCATCAAATGATGTCATCTGACCGGCTTCCTCTTAATTGGCCAGCAAGCCCGCAGGGCAGGCTTAACAAGGTCAATCAATGTAAAATCACGTTTGTGGGCCAGATGCAGTTGGGGGCGGGACTGGAACCCGGAAACCACCTGACCCGCTCCCAAGCCGCATCCATCGACAAAATCGCGGCCAATGTTTCAGGTCAATGACCTTTCGTCCCTGCCCTTGTTTGGTACCGCTCTTACCTATACAGTCGCAGTTAGACCATCTACAGAAGAGGCTTCTCTTCCTGTCTCAGCACTGTTACCTCTGGAGTCAGTATTACCAGCCTCCCCCAACTGCCGGACAGCCGAGATATCCACCCCTAGTGGCATAGTCACTCATTATTGGTATGAATTTTCAGGGTCATGGTAAAGATACATCATAAATATGTCGACACCTCCCTTTATAATGTTTTGGATCATATGGCATTTCAGATGAATGCAGTTACCCTCTAATTACTACTATGGCACAGTGCCTAGTCTGGAGTTAAATGCTACAAATATCACTTGGCGAAGAGCTAACATCAGTTGTGCAAGAGAATGGTCTCATTGTTATTTCTCAATTTTACCCCCTCCCTATTCTACTAGAATACTGGCTGAGTGTGAGATCGACCACCAATTAGTATAGTTGCAAAATGATAAAAATTCCCTGCAACTGCAAGCAGTTGGTTGCCGGCCAGCCAGCTCTGGAACTTGAACTCCTTAAACATCTGTGGTCTGATTCGAATAATGGCATGGAGGGAATGTGTTTTGCTTCATCGTTTTATAGTTGGCACAGTATAAATATGTATCCTCCTCCTCTGCGAGTGATTCCATTTCCAGTGCATCAATATGCATCTAATGAAGCTATCCTGATATGCTGCACAGATGCTGTGTCTGGCTTAGAATGGGGCTCTGTACAATTCCAGTATATTTAAAACTCATGAGAGCACAGTTCACAAAGAAATGCTTTAAAGTATTGCATATGCACCTTGCTCTGTAGGTGCACTCAATAGTGAGTAAATGGATAACACAGGATGATCCTCTACAAGGAATAGACCTTTCCAATTGTGTTTTGCTCTTCTTAAAATGGAGCGTACCCTCATCACTGTAATAAATATCATGCAAGGAAAAATGTTTTGTTTACTGATTATGTTTAGATGACTTTCAGAAGTTTGGGTATATGCTATTTTAGAATCCTAGAATAGTACAGCACAGAAGGAGGCCATTCGGCCCATCAATTCTGCGCCAGCTCCTTCAAAGAGCAATCCAGTCAGTCCCACTCCCCCGCTCTTTCCCCATATCCCTGCAATGTTTTCTCCTTCAAGTATTTATCCAATTCCCTTTTGAAGGCTACTATTGAATCTGTATCCACCACCCTATCAGGCAGTGCGTTCCAAATCCCAACCACTCGTTGCGTAAAAAAGTTTTTCCTCATGTCGCCTCTGGTTCTTTTGGCAATCACCTTGAATCTGTGCCTTCCGATTATCGACCCTTCAGCCACTGGAAACAGTTTCTCTTTACGCTATCTAAGCCGTTCATGATTTTAAACACCTCTATCAAATCTCGTCTTAGCCTTCTCTGCTCTAAGTAGAACAACCCCAGCTTCTCCAGCCTATCCACATAATTGTAATCCCCCATCCCTGGAAATATTCTTTTATATGACTTTGATGCTATTTTGCTCTTTTTAATAATGGCTATAGCCTTGTAATGACCTCACCTCATATTAATAAGTAACAAGTACTTGGAAGTATGTGAGGACAGGCACATTGTTTAAAGAGATTCAAACACTTTTATATTTCAGATGCACCTCCATAGATTCATTCAGCATTAGATTATGTGCTCAAGTCTCTGAAGTGGGGCTTGAATCTACAACCTTCTGATTTAGAGGCGAGAGTGCTGTCACTAAGCCAAGACTGAAGTATTCAAGATCTTTGACACTGGATGAGGACACAATTGCTTGGCTGTGATGGTCCAATAGATCTGGCAACATCCTGTTTAAGTTTATACAGGAGGGATGGTCTCTCGGACAAGTTCTGGCCAGCAGCCGACACCAGTGAAACTGTACCCATGTACAAGCCAGTGCTTTCAGGAAAAACAGGCACGGACAAGGAAAAAAAGCGTGTTGATTTAATCAATTAACTGCCTAAGAACAATTGCCTTCTAGTTTCAACTTTGTTTGGTTACAAGAAACAACACTTGAAATCCAAAATAATCAAACTTACAATTAACTCTGAGACTTGAACTTATTTCAGTTTTGAAGAATCAGATAAGTTTTCTTAAAATAGACCATATTTTTCATATTCTTCGGCTAGTAACTGGCCTACTAAGGCCCCAATATGGCGGGAAAGTGCGCCGCCCACCATATTGGTGAAGGAAAACAAAGAGGTGTCCAGGCCCACACCTGAAACAGGCATCAGCTCCTTTGCATATGTAAATAAGGGACATAACACGCCTGTTTGAGGTCCCCGTTGCAAGATTGGTTTGCGCTGAGGCAGCCGGCACTGGTAAAAGCAGACCTTGTGATCATCTGCCACAAAAAGGTAAATTTTTGAAATTTATTTACCTGAATTTTGGGTCGAGAGGAACAGGAGTGCACGGGCTGCACTCCCTCACCCCTGATCACTGCCGCTCCACCCGACCCCACCTCCAGTCCGTTTCCTCCCCCAGTCCCCTCGCAGCCTCCCGTTTCCTCCCACCCGGCCTCCAGTCACCTACCCCACCCCCCCCCCCCCTCCGGCCTCCTATTACGACCCCCAGCCCTCACTTACCTCAGTGCTCGCAACGGCCTGATATTGGACTGCGCTTCGCCGGCTATCTGTTCGTGCGTGCCACGTTGGCTCCATCGAAATGCGGTCCGAGGCCCAAGATCAGGGGTGCCTTGGGCCTCACTAGTCAGCACAGGGAGTGTACCCTTCACCACCCTCCCCTCCCCTCCCCTCCCCACCCCACGCAGCCATAGAAGAGCAAGCCTGCATTCCTACCTCTCATTAGTTTTCAATCGTACACAATCACACTAAGACAAACAGTATCGGCATGTAACACATGCTTTATGGTAAATGAAAGCTCTGGACACGGTGCAACATTTCTACTGCCACCCACAGAACTGCTCAACCCTTTTCTAACGTGAGCTTTTAACTTTTTATTTGCACAAAGCTGGCTCGAAGAAAATCAAATTTACAGATCACAAAGTTCCCAAATGGCATCATTTGTATCTCACAATCTTTCAGAAAAACAGGGATAATGTCCAGGAAGACTTCACATGTCAATAAAAGCAGCCTCAAAACAGCATTTCTTTAATATTGATGCTTCCTCTAAAATATTTATAATGGTCGTCTCAGCTGTTTATATTGAACTGATGTTTCTTAAGAGACTCAAGTTGGCCAGTTCCTGTTCCCATGATATTCCGTTGCTAATTTTCCCTTAGACCTAATTAACAACTGAGGGGAAACGTGGAGATTAGGCCACTAATTAACACACAGGGAATTGCATTAATGAACAACTGGGGAAATCTCGTTTACTGCAACTCATTAATGATTGAATTTGGAAATGTTATGAGATTACTTTTAATTGTTGCCCACTTCTCTGTTGAAGAGCACCTGCTGTATTCTCCTATGTTCAAGATTCATGCTTAAATTGCAATGAAGGCTTATTTTACATATTGGCTGGTTCCCCAGCACCTTTAGCCTAATGTTCACAGAAAAGAGGCAGCTTTCATAAACAAACCGAGTCCCCTATGAACCGAAACTTATCTGCTTGTTTGCCGTAAACAGATAGCATTCCACTGGACTAACAATTACCCTCATATTATTAGGGTATGACACACCAGAGACCACCTGGGTTGCCGACCACACTCTCCTGACCACAGCAGAAAGCAGTAAGTACCACACTGCCAGACCATTACATTTAGGCTGTAACTAAATTAAGCATAAAAACACAGCAAGAATCTAGCAGCACACTACTTTGGCTTGATCAACATAGAACTGGGCAGAAATTAGCCATCGTTTCCATCCAGAAAACAGGCGCAAAATTGTCCAATGTCGCAGGGCTACGCTCTGCACCCTAAGGACGCCTGCATGAGGGGTCTGGACAGAGTAGATAGAGAGAAGCTGTTCCCATTGGCGGAAGGGTCGAGAACCAGAGGACACAGATTTAAGGTAATTGGCAGAAGAACCAAAGGCGACATGAGGGGAAACTTTTTCACGCAGCGAGTGGTTATGATCTGGAATTCACTGTCTGAAAGGGTGGGTGGAGGCAGATTCAATTGTGGCTTTCAAAAGGGAATTGGATAAGTACCTGAAGGAAAACATTTTGCAGGGCTACGAGGAAAGGGCGGGGGGAGTGGGACTAGCTGAAGTGCTCTTGCAGAGAGCCGGCACGGGCTCGACGGGCCGAATGGCCTCTTTCTGTGCTGTAACCATTCTATGATTCTATTCTATGATTCTAAAACCTCCACTTCCATATTGGCCATGGACGGTTTTCAGGTGGCTGTGCCCTTGCATATGCTAATGAGGGGCCTAGAGCCTGCTTTCAGCCCCCTCAGGGAATTTGGGCTGCCTTGAGCAGAACAGAGCAGACATCAGGCTTGCTCTGTTCAGGTTTTCCAGACATGGATGCGGGCCTAGCAGGAGGCCAACAGCAAACAGGTAAGTTCCATTTTTTTTTAAATCGTGGGGAGCCAAGAAGAGGAGGGGGTGCTCCTCCCCGGCTACACAGCACTCCTGCTGGCCCTGCTGCTGACTGCGATTGGCCCCCTTCCCACAGTCCTCCCCCAACCACCCCCCATTCCCCCTGGCACGTACCTACGGGCCACTGCTGGCATGGCAAATGTTCTGATCACAGACAGTTAAGTACATACAGTAGCGCTGTATTCCTTTGTTTATCTATGTGGTCCATTCCAATAAGTAAATTTAAACTATATTCCTCCTTTTGAACTGAAAAAAAAAACTAATTGATGTTAATCTGATTGGCATACACTACTTAATATATTTTTCTAATATATTAAGCTGTTCATCTTTGATACTTGTGGTATGTTTTGCTCTGACTGTGATGACAGCAGTAGTTGGACCTCCATTTGTTTGCATCTTTACAGAATCACAGAATCACAGAATCCCCACAGTGCAGATAGAGGCCATTTCGGCCCATCGAGCCTGCACCGACACATATCCCACCCTATCCCCGTAACCCCACGTATTTAATCCCCCTAACACGAAGGGTCAATTTATCATAGCCAAATCAACCTAACCCGCACATCTTTGGACTGTGGGAGGAAACCGGAGCACCCGGAGGAAACCCACGCAGACACGGGGAGAATGTGCAAACTCCACACAGACAGTCACCCGAGGCCGGATTCGAACCCGGGTCCCTGGCGCTGTGAGGCAACAAAACGGGCCCTTTGAGACGACGTCATCATTTCCGTAGTCCCAAAAGATAAGTAATGTTATTTCAGATAATGGCATTTATATCAGTATTCTAACGTTTGTCGTAAGTAAATATGCCAGAAAGAAAATGAATGTTAAATTTGCTTGCAGACGTAGTAAAGTGCAGCAACCAAAGTGACTCTCACCCATTAGATACTGTCTGTCTACACAAATATGATGCCAGGTTAATTATACCTGGATTGTCACTGTCACTTAGATAGTGAGGAAAGTGGGATGGTACTCAAATTGACTTGACATCCAGCCTGGTGCACAGAGCCAGTTAAATTATCAGTAAAGCTTTGACCATCACTGAATTAAACTGGTGAAGACCAATTTCAGGAAATAATTACATGATTTGTAGACAGACAACATTAATTTGATTGCTGTGCACCAACCATTGCATTTCTTAACGTCGCTGATGTAACAATAACAATATCGTACTGACCAAATGTAATTACAATTAAAAGTTTGAAAAACAACCACTTGTTATAGTTTCACATGTGGTACTTATGCAGACACTGGTAATTACTCCCACAGTGCACTGCAGATTGCAAAAGGTTTAATTAGTGTCCATAAAAATGACTATATTTTTGGCACGATGATAAACCTAGGAATTGTGTTAGGCTGTGTTAATGACGCAAAGCTGTCGATTACTGTGAATAGCATTCCATCATCATATGTTGTAAAAGTCCAGCTTAAAACATTAAATTAAAATTTGGTTGCACGGAAAATTAATTCTAAATGATCAAATTCTGCCAGCTGAGGCACTCAGTATCACTGTGACCTAAAATGCATATTGCAGCAATATGTAAATCTGTAAAAACTGGGATATATGCCCTCAGGACACAATTATTGAGAATCTTCCAACTAACATTTAAACAAAGTAATAAGATCATTAGTGCTGTTCAGCCTTAATTACATATTAGTTAATTTCAATATAAAGTACAATTTGATTGAAAATGAATCAATCTGGACTGAATGAAATTCATCAAACACTTGAATTTTGTCATAATTGGACACTTTACGTTGTGATATGTGTCCTCTTAAAAACAGATGGTATAGAGGAACGATTGGTGGTGTGTTAGGAGAATGCATTTGTGCTTCTTTATGGTTTAATGGAAGCTTGTGCAGCAGACTCTGGATTTTGGGATAGGCCTGAAGCTAACAGGTACTGAAATCAAAAACCAGGAATAAATGCCCATCTCTAATTTGCACGCTATTCTACCAGGGCTTGTAAACTCTTATGAACATTTCGGTTTGATATGTTAGCAATAATCTCCACACGGATTAAATTGTTCAATATAGTTCAGCAATATAGTTCTTGACATGGAAATATTGGAGAGCTCTCAAACAAGTTTCCGTTATCAATTGGCTATACACAGCTTCAGCCAGAGAAACAGAAGGGGGTAGAGTTTCCGCGAGGTGTGCAATGCACCCAAAATCATATCGAGGAATTTCAGGCGCAGGTTATGTCCAGCACAAATCGAGTCCCCGTAATCTTTTTTTAAATTTGTTTTTATGGGATATGGATGTCGCTGGCAAGGCTGGCATTTATTGTCCATCCCTAATTGCTCGTGAGAAGGTGGTGGTGAGCCGCCTTCTTGAACCGCCGCAGTCTGCGTAGTGAAGGTACTCCTGCAGTGCTGTTAGGGGGGGAGTTATTGTTTTTCGTAGCAGTCTGTTACAACTGAGTGGCTTGCTATGTGGGTCTGGAGTCACAGCCAGACCAGGTAAGGACGGCAGATTTCCTTCCCTAAAGGACATTAGCGAACCAGATGGGTTTTTACGACAAAATGATAATTTCATGGCTACCATTACTAGCAACTATTCCAGGTTTATTTAATTAACTGAATTTAAATTCCCCAGCTACTGTGGTGGGATTTGAACTCACAACACCG
Source organism: Squalus acanthias (assembly GCA_030390025.1). Classification (NCBI taxonomy): domain Eukaryota; kingdom Metazoa; phylum Chordata; class Chondrichthyes; order Squaliformes; family Squalidae; genus Squalus; species Squalus acanthias. Next base: position 11,604,353 of record CM059441.1, on the reverse strand, counting down.
GAATCATTAGTTCAGGTCTGTCTTGGATTACTAGCCCAGTGACATTACCACTACACTACCATTCCCTATACACTTTTGTGCTAGTTTAAAACATATCACGCTGGAAGCCCACAAAATTGGCCATGCCCCCAAATCGCATTAATCACAGATCTTGGATATAGCCAAGTAGCCATTCCACATGTGTGAATTTGGACAGGGAGTACTTAAAATTTCTGCTAATTGCACCTGTTTGCAAGCCTTCAAAGAGGCTCTTAATATTAAGCTGCTTTTTTGAGGCACAAGGACACCTGTTAAAAGCTTTTAAATATTAAAAATATTTAATTTACTGAGAAACTGACTACTGTACACCAATGACATGAGTAAATGGCTGTATATAATTTTTAAAGTTATTTAAAATGAGTTTACTCACAGGGGGTGGAGCAGACATTCTTATTAAAAATGCTTATTTTTTTCTGATAAACCCATTTTCAACTGCATTAATAAAACTGCACCAGGTTACCACTCTTAAATACATCAAGAAATATTTTTCAATGCAAGAAAAAAAACCAATTACGTTCTACAACGCTGCCCGATTGCGCTGGTTCATGGAAGATTTTACGTTCAGCGATACGCGAATGAGTTTGAGCGGAAACTTGAGAAAAGAAATTAAATTCAGAAAACTAGCGCAATTTTCAGCGCAATTTGCGCCCGGATTGCCGATTGCGCCCAAAGCGAAAACTCTACCCCAAGGTTTCATCTCTCTGCAATCCAGGAGCGCCTTATGTTTGTATATGACTTCACTGGTGCCTGCAGATCTTGGATAGAGCCAAGTAGCCATTCCACATGTCTGAATTTAGACAGGGAGTACTTAAAATTTCTGCCAGAAAGAGGGTTAAAGTTCACAGGGTTTATATGACAATACACGTTAACATTGCTCAACACAAAATGACTAACTTACCTTCCATTATTCTAATCAAGTCTTTTCTCATCTATATGTGGACTATTTCTCCTCCCTTACCTGTGGTACCTGGCTGTTTTAAGAAAATCCAGTTTTCTTCACCATGGGTCATTTGGGATGTCCAGGATTGGCTATGGGTAGGATTTCAGCTTTTTCTTTTTCACATAATACCCTGAAGATGGTGGCTAGCCACACAGTAGAAAAAGGAACAGGGCGGATTCAGATAAGCCCAGCTTTCAGTGAGATGTGTTGCGGGAGGCACCTCATTTCTCCACTCGACATCGCAGGAGGCCATCGAATGGATGGCCAAACTAGCCATCCCATTGTAACCTTTTCCCGTTGTACGAAAGAAGAAGTGAGATGTTATTTTCGAGAAGCCCTTAAAAGGTTTACATATTTATAGTCTGAAAACAATGGCCCCAATATTGACAGGGGCAGGTTTGGTAAGCGAGGGGTGGGGGGGCAGAGTTTCGGACTGTAAGGGCACTTACCATCTCCCCGAAGCTGTCCTCGCCTCCCTTGAGCTGCCGGGTTTCCTGAGGCCTGGGAAACTCGGACGGCCAGGGTTAAACCTGTAAAAAATGTAAATCTGAGGCTGCCAGCCTCGTTAAACTATTTAAATAGCGAACCCGTCTCCTGCGAGCGGGTTGGCTGCCCGCCCCTTGACCCACCTCCATTAAACCCAGAAGTGGGCGGGTTGGAAGCGGGTTGGAAGCGGGTTGGGGGTCGGGTTTGATATTTTAAAATTTTAACATCTCGTACGACCCCAACCCACTCCCGTCCGTTTTTGGGTGTTAAAATTCACCCCAATGATTCTTCAAGCCAGCTGCAACTTCACATACTGAGAGCCATCTTATACATGTCGCACCAGCTTACGTGAATATTACGCTGGCTGTCAGATTTGTTGAGCAACCTTATGAGTAACCTAAATCAGCTCCTTCATCGCTGGCTTCATGGCCTCCTGCAATTTCCTGAACAGCAGGAGGCCATTGGATCTGAGACTCAACCACTGTCCTTTAAGTCCACACATCTCCTGCCTTCTTGACAAATGACTGAAACTTCAACTGCGAATCATAGTTCTGAGGTAGCATCCTGCAGCTCCAGGGGCTGAAAAAGAACATCTCAAAGTTCAAACCCGATAGTAATTTCTAAAGCCAACAAAATAGTTTGAGGGTCCGACTTCTAGAATGTTGATATAATTTGCCCATTGTGAACACTATACTTCCTTCGAATTTAAAATTTTACAAGGAAATTGTGGGCTATTCAGAAAATACAGTAAGTGATTATTAGAGTGTTGCTACAGGCTAAGGTGAGCCCTCACCAAATTTTATCTCAGATATTTTTTGGAAGATCTTAACTGGGGCAGCTCGCAGCGTAAACAGATAGCGTTACTGCTAATAGTACCAATGCAAACATCATAAAGCCCCCTCCTCCACCCTAAAGAAGAACATTAATAAACTCACCATATACTGTTATACTCTTTCTAAAGCTTCTGGGATCCAATGCTATCCGTTGCGGAGAGAGGGGAATTATCCATTTCAGCATTTCTTTTTCCATTCTGAAGGAATGGGGCAGAGTAGATAAAAACAGCAAATGTCCACTGGTTGAAGGATTTCCGTTTGCAAGTGGGCCAGCTAGTCCAGTGGATTTCAACTGGTAAAAATCATTGAGCTCCTTTATAAGGAAGGATAAAAGGAGAATTATTTCAGTAATTATAGTAAGTAAGTACAATGACAGTTACCCTTCCCTGTGCGCTGTTTACTAGAGTTTTCAGAGTACAACTTTTACGCTGTGGGAATTTGCAATTTTGCTGCAGTCTCTAATATCAAATGTATACTTATAGCTTAATTAATGGTTAGAATTCTGTTCAACGCCTGTTGCTTTTTCTCGTGGCAGCAAAACAGGCCACTTGATCACTTTCAGCCGACAGAATACCATTTGCAGGAAATGAACTATCCATAAAGTTCCACACAGTTAATTTCTGTATACAGTAAATAGTTGCAAGTCACAGTGAACAAATATTATCAACAAAATGCAGGATTCAAATTACGGTAAATCACAGAAATGGCAAATGCATGAGAGGTTAGAGAAAATTTATTCTGTCAAATCTTAAAAGAAAGGAGCTACTAGACCACTAGAGATTGTATTTTGTGTCATGTCAGGGCCAGATTTCGAAGTTTCCTAGCAGGATTTGTAATATACAGTTTTAATCGGCCTCACAGAGCTTCATTTGGCAAATTCTCATGTTTGATACTGTGCACTGTGGGACTTCAATGTCCCAGAGAAACTTCAGAAACTCAGTAAAGTGAAAAAAAAAATTATAAAACCTGAGATTTCACATTTTGCAAATTTTTTTTTTTGGACGTTCAACATGTTTCTTTTGGCAATTTACTTCCGCCATAAGGCATGTTGCAGGGGCAGCACTGACACTGAACTTGCCCCGATTGCTTGGCAAAACATCTTTCAACTTCCTCAGTCCATTCTGGTTGTGTTTCCCTGGTTTTAGATTCAGCCTGTGCTGGGATTGACCACACTGCATCGGCTTTCTGAATGAAATGATTTACATCAAAAGTATAAACAGTTCAACTCTTTTCAGCCCAAACATCTTTACAGTCTTTGAGCATAAATATAAAAAAAGGCTCATATGGTGACTGATGTCAGCAGCCATTGAATGGTCATCATGTGCATGATGGTATGTGCACCCAATCTTCATATGGCATATCTAACTCATCTCTTCACTCTCCCACAGGCCCATCAAGAGCACCGACCCCCCCCCCGCCCCACCCCCCAGCCCCCCACTGAGCCTCGGGGGGGGGGGGGCATCCAGAAAGAGGATGATCCTGGAGGTGCAGGAAGAAGTGCAAGGGGCTCTGACAGGTTTTGCAACCACGATGTCTGCAAAGTTCAGAGAATGGAGGAGTCCATCTCCAACATGAGCACCACCGAGTCGCAGGTGATGCGACTGTAGGCTCTTCCATGGATAGGATGGCCACCTGCATGGAGCAGCTAATGCGCCACTCACAGGAGCACTGGGTCTCTATGGAGAATAGATGGGTATCTATGGAGAATAGAGGTTCATAGACCTCCTGTCTAGGAGGTTTATAGACCTCCTGTCTAGGAGGGACATCGGCGTAGACGTCGGTCCTCATGGCCCCACTGATGTGCAGCAAGGTGCTCTCCAGCTCCTTGCTAGCAGGGAAGTGTGGGTGGACCATAAGAGGGTGACAGTGAGAGGGGACATGGAAGAGTGGGCTCCTCTCAAAGCATTTACACTTCTCCCCCGTTGCCACACCCTAGGTCAGAGCCCCAAATGCCTCCTCGAGCAGCGATGGCTGAGTCTGCCCCTGCACAGTCGCAGGAGGAGCAGACTTTGGCAGGGCCATCACAGGCTCCAAAACCCAGAGGACGTCCACCAAGAGTGTCTAAGCAGTCGCAGCAGGGAAGTGAGCAGTCTGCCTCTACCTCTGCTGAAGCCACATGGGTAGCACCTTGTAGAAGCACGTGTAAGAGGAAGATGACACACAAGTAGATTCACGGGGTAGCCACTTGGATGTTTTATTCAATGTTAATGTCAACTTTCTGTTAATGTGATGTCAACCATAAAAATCTTTATTTTCACCACTTTCTGGTCTTGGACAAACTTGTGTGCACTCTTGGAAGTGGCTTAGTGAGTTACAGTGAATGGTGAGACATAACGGTACCTCCAACAATGGTGCTCAGTGTGGAAGGAATGGCTTGGTCATTGTAAGGATTCTTTATGGTGTTGCTGTGGGGTGGTGCCAACCTGGCACAACATGTGACAGCCATATGGGTGTACTGCGTAAAGTTAAGTAAATCTGGCCATGATGAGGCCATCCCTGGCCTCCCGGGCAGCAATGTGCTCGGGTGCTGGTGGGATCTGGGTCACAGGTTCCTCCAGCTCTGCTCATCCTCATCTTCCAACTGATGCTCCTCCTGGTCCTCCTCTGAACAGGTTGTGCGCTCAGTGCCTTGCTCCTCATGCAGCGCTAATCCTCGCTGGTGTACTATGTTGTGCAGGTTGCAGCAGACCACAATGATTCTGGAGACCCTGGCTGGTACGTACTGAAGGGCTCCTCCAGATATGTCAAGGTATCTGAAGGTCATTTTGAGCATGCTTATTGTCTGCTCTGTGGCACATCTGGTGGAAATGTGGCTTCCATTATATCTCTCCTGGGCCTCAGTACTTGGCCTCCTCAAGGGTGTCATGAGCCAAGTCTTCAGTGGCTAGCCCTTGTCTCCAAGCAGCCAACCGGAAAGTCTGTTTGAAGGAGCGAAGAGCTGAGGGAGGCTGGAATGGCGAAGGTCAAACGAGTCATGGCAGCTGCCAGGGAATTTGGCACACACATGCCTGATGATCTTCCTATGGTTGTAGACCTGCTGCACATTGAGGGAGTGGAAGCCCTTGTGGTTGACAAAGGCTCCTGGGTGATGATGGGGTGCCCTGATGGCCACGTGTGCAGTCGATGATGCCCTGCACCCGTGGGAAGCCAACCAGAGCAGCAAAGCTGAGCGCCCACTCAGTAACTTCATCAGTGGCAAAGTTGATATAATTGGCTGACTAGTCAAACAGGGCATCGGTGACCTGTGTGATGCATCTGTGGGCGGCCGACTGCGAGATGCCGCAGATGTCTACTTCAGATCCCTGGAAGGAGCCTGAGGTGATGGTGCTGGTGACTTTGACAGCTACTGGTAAGGCATGTCCACCCGTTCCTCTGGGCTGCAGGTCTTGCTCCAGCAATGTGCAAAAATGTCTGCGACGACCTGGTGCGATAGCCTGAGCCTCCTTTGTCATTGCTGCTCAGTTATGTTGAGGAAGCTCATCCTCTGCCTGTATACCCTATGTTGGGGGTACCACCTCCGGCGCGGTGCAGCCCTGCGCTGATGCCCTCTGTCCTGTGCAGCATCAGGTAGTTGAGGGGAAGGTTGGTGGTGTTGTTGTTGGTGCTGCTGGTGTGCCTGGTGCTGCTTGTGTTGGGGCTCATCGTGGTCTGATTCTGAGGACCAAGGTGAGACAGTATAAACGGCACCCATGCTGATGGAATAAATGACAAGTAGAGATGACAGAAGCAATCTGTCAATGATGTTATAGGTTGTACCAATGAGGTGAGACTGGATGGCGACTTTGCTGCGAACACTTGCATCCTGTAGAAAGCTAAATCTGTTCTGGGAATGCAGTCAGCAACAGCTTTTGCCTGAGGAAAGTGATCAGCTGTGCGGTGGGAGGTTTTATACTACATTTCATGCTGTCATCTAATCAGCTGGAGCAATGGCCAATCAACACCCACCTCAGGCTGACAGACATGGTTCCCGAGCTGCGTGAATCCTGTGGGCAGTCAGGGAAATTTGAAAGGTAGGCTGAAAAAGGCACTTAAGGGTCTGACAACAAGGTGATAATGATTTGAATTAGGTCGCCCGCCTCTGCTGTTTGGGTCGCTGCCGCACTGGCAAACGCGCCCGAGGGAAAGGCGTGTGGGGGCGGGATGACGGCGGGCTCCTGACCCACTCCAACTTATTTCAAATTTCCCACTCGACCCACCTCCGATCGCACCTGCACGGACCCCAGAAAATTCAGGCCAGAATCTTTGGCTGCAGAAATTGCATTCAAATTTTGATTTGGCACTTATCTTTACTCAACAACAGTATCTACAGATCAAGGCACAGCTACCTAGACATGTCTGACAAGATCTGCCTTCACCACTTATTTCTCACCAGGGAGGCAGTCTCGGAATCATGCCACCTCCTCGAGCTTAATCTTCAGACAAGTTTCACGATAGGCAACAGTTTTGCCAGTGGCTGTCAAAGTTACCACAGTCTTGAAGTTTCTGTTATTAGATCCTTCCAGCAACCGCAGAGATATATGTGCCAAATATTTCAATCAGCAGTGCACCAATGTATAAAACAGGTAACAGATGCCTTGTTGTATTTTTGGCCTCCTAAACAACAACAACCACTGATATAGCATCTCCAACACAGTAAAATATCCCATGGGTTTTACAGAGGGAATAGAAGCAGGTTCTGAACCTTTATTAGAGAGATAGAGGAAGCTTTTAAAAGATAGAAAGGGAGATTTGTGTGGTTTGGGGAAAGAGTTCCAGAGAGTTGGTCCAAACACCTGAAGGATCTGCCACTGAAGAGACAGCGGGGGGGCAGGGGGGTGGTGCACAAGAGACCAGTATCAGAGGTCAAAGATCATTTGTCCCCATTTTTTTGTGAGCCTTGTCAATATTTGGATGGATCAGAGGTTAAATGTTATTCCATTATTATAATCCATATTAAGAGATCATCCTCAATTTATAAAACAGGCATGCAATTTTCTCAAAAGGTGTTGTCCTTTAAAAAATAAACTTAGAGGGTATGACATGGTGGATATTACTGAGACATGGCTGCAAGCTGGTCATGATAGGGAATTGCATATTCCAGGTTATAAGGTCTTTAGAAAGGATAGGGAAACTGAAAGAGGAGGAGGGGTAGCCTTATTGATTAAAGATACAATTACAACGTTAGTAAGAGAGGATATAGGTAAGGGAAAGCAATGACTCTATGGTTAGAATTGAGGAATAAGAGAGGACTTAAGAACTAATGTCGTGCCTACTCTTCTCTTGCCTACAGTCCTCCCGATAGCAGCAATAAACTGGCAGAATGTATTAATTCGGAGATTAGAGAGGCTTGTAGCAAAAGCAGAGTTGGGCTGCTCCTGCTCATATTTCTTATGTTCTTATGCACGTTCTTCTGTTAATGGGAGACTTTAATTTTCACGTAGATTGGGAAGAGCAGAGTAGCTCAAGTCAGAAAGGTTGTGAATTTCTTGAATGCATTTAAGATAGTTTTCTGGAGCAATATGTTCCAGAACCATCAAGAGGGCAGGCCATACTAGATTCAGTAATGAATAATGAGCCAGACTTAGTTAATAATCTAGCAGTAAGGGAACATTTATCGAACAGTGATCATAATATGATCGAATTCAATGTTAGGTTTGAAAAGCAGAAACTTAACACAGTTACTAAGGGGGCGATTTTCCTAGCCCCGAGGAGGCGGGTTTGGAGGCGGGACAGTTGGCAAAATCGCAAAAAGTGAGGGCAGGTTTGGACCCAGCCACCAACCCGCCTCCGCGCAATTTTGCCGGAGGCGGGTTTGATGGGTGCGATTCGGTCCCGCCTCCATCAGTCGGGAGAGGTAGTTAAGACCCTTAAATAGTCGTTAAGGGCCTGTATAATCCTATTTTGACAGGCCTTTGTTATTTTGCCACATTTTGTGCATAATGCACGACCCTACTAAACCATGCCAGCTAATCCTGGTGGGTTGACAAGTGGGTGTCCTTCTCACAGCTGCAGCTCCACCATTAAAACGGAGCTTTCATCAGGGAGCAGTTACAGGTGGCAGAATGTTTGTTCCAAAGGTCTTTCAGCATTTTTAGCAGTCCTACCGAAGTCAGAGGTGCTGCAGCTTCTATGGGTTGGATTTTGCAAATGGGGAACTTTTGGAGGCGGGACTCCCACTTGTCGGGTTTCAGTCCCGCCTCCATCAACTTCTGGCCAACCCACGCTATTTTCCCTTGATTGACAGCTCTGTGAGGGCTGGATTTTCAATGACCTGTGGAGTCGGGTTTGGAGGCGTGTGGGGGGTTAAAGTTGCGGGGTCGGGGGTCCCGACCCCATCCCGACTCCACGCAATTTGGACAAAATCGGTCACGGAGTTCACGACTCCGTCCCGCCTCCAAGAGGCGGGAGAGGCCATTAAAGCCCTTAACAAGGCCTAAATTGGCTCTGTAATGCCATTTTGAAACGTTTTAGCTAGTTTAACCCTTTTCCGACGTGAAGTACGCCTGATGTGAAACACTCCAGTGAAACCTGGCGGGAGCACAAGTGGATAGCTGACTATCAGCTGCAGGTCCACTATTACAACGGAGATGTGATGAAGGTAGTAGTATTAGGTCTGAAAGTCGCCTCAGATGCTGCTGCATTGTCTTCAGAGACTGCCTGGCCTTGCTGTGAGAGGCCCTGGATTGAAAAAAAATTCTCTCTCTCTCTCTTCCTCTGCCTCTTCCTCTTCTCTGCTCTCCTCATTTTGCATCCAGGTCCACTCACAGCAAAAGCCAGGCAATCTCTGAGACCAGGCAGCCTGCAATGATGACATCATCAGAGGCGACTTTCCCACTGAAACCACTAATTGGTTCATGGGTTCCCACATGCTGGAACTCAATTGCCCAATTAAGTGAAAATTTCATCATTCATCCACATTAATCTGGAGTCGGGGGGACAACACGAAATGCGGATTACACGACCCCAACCCGACCCCAAGACAAAATCCAGCCCTGACATTCTCTGTAGTTTGATGAGTTCTTGAATTCAAGACCTCACCAAACCTCTTTCTTTTGTAGAAATTAGATGGTTGCTGCATTGGAGAATGCAATGGCCATCTGTCATCTCTACCACGGAGGTGCGAGACTCTCCGCATACCCAACGATTGAAGCCTGCAGGAAGAAACAAAGGTAAGTACACTTTTTCTAACACTTTCCACTTACCTCAGATACTCACCTCTCCACACTTGCACCCATCACTTACCTTCACAGCAGACTTTTGGACCTCCGACCCCCGCAGACCCAGTACTCGCCTCGGTGACCCTGCCGGGTTTCAGAGCCTTCGGGAAGCCCGCACTTGTGTGGGTAAAATGGGGATAATCCTCTTATCTGCCTGTTAACTACCTGTTAACAGGCAGTTAAGTGGCTGTAATCCCTTCCCGCCTCCAAGGAGACAGGACCTGGCGCGGGACGGCTACCTGCCTCCTGGGAAGATGGCACGGAGGCGGGTTGGGGGCGGGTTTGGCACCCGCCCCCAAATTCTGCCATTTTCCCAGCAGTCCCGCCTCCAAACCCGCCTCCCCAGGACTGGCAAAATCCAGCCCTATCTTTCAACTGTGGGACCTCCTTGGAAGACTCTCTCCCCACATGGACTGAGCGCTTCCCCAACGGAGGTATCTGCCAGCAGCATGGGAACCATTTATTTCCTTTCACCATGGACCTCAGATTCAGATGAGGAGCAGCCACGACAGCAGCAGAACCAGGCAGCTCAGCAGCAACAGCAGCAGGAGCACCAACCCCCTGCTCACCCACCTGATGCTGCACAAGGCAGAAGGCACCAGCGCATGGAAGCACGTCGTCGCAGGAGATACCCCCAGCATAGGGTTTACAGACAGAGGATGAGCTACATCAACATGACTGAGCAGCAGTGCCAAAGGAGGCTGAGACTTTTGCGACAGGTTGTCAGAAACATCTGCTCACTGCTGCACCAAGACCTAGAGCCCTGAGGAGCGGGTGGACCACCCTTACCAGTCGCTGTCAAAGTCACCACCGCACTCAACTTTTTTGCCTCAGGCTCCTTCCAGGGATCATCAGCAGACATCAGCAGCATCTCCCAGTTGGCCACCCACAGTTGCATCACGCAGGTTACCGATGCCCTTTTCGCAAAGGCGCACAATTACGTCCACCTCTCAAGGGATCAAGCAAGTGTAACCGCGCGTTCAGTTGGCTTTGCAAATATGGCAGGCTTGCCAATGGTGCAGGGCGTCATAGACTGCACATATGTGGCCCTTAGGGCACCCCATCAAAACCCAGCTATCTTTGTCAACCGCAAGGGCTTCCACTCCCTCAACGTACAGCTGGTGTGTAACCACAAGAAGGAGATTTTGCATGTTTGCGCCAAGTTCTGTGGTAGTTGCCATGATTCTTTCATCCTGCGGAACTCTAGTGTTCCTCCGCTCTTCAATCCGCCAAACCAACTTAACGGATGGCTCCTTGGTGACAAGGGCTACCCCCTGAAGAAGTGGCTAATGACGCTGATCAGGAGACCAGTTAACGAGGCTGAGGAGTGCTACAACGCCAGCCACATTTCGACCAGGTCCATCACCGAGCAAATCATTGGCTTGCTGAAGATGCGATTCCGATGCCTTCACAGATCAGGTGGAGCCCTGCAGTATTCAGCAGCCAGGGTCTCCAGAATGGTCGTGGTCTGCTGTGCACTGCACAACATGGCACAGCGTCATGGCTTGCAGCTTCCTGATGAGCAAATGGCTCAGTTCATAGCCTCCTCAGATGAGGAGGAGGAGGAGGAGGAGGACCGAGCGGCGGCGTATCAACTAGCAGCAGTGGTAGCACGCGAGCACATGGCTGCCTGTGATGCAAGGGATGCACTCATCCTGGCCAGATTTACATAGGTTGCCCATTGTGGCGCATGTGCTTGGCTCCTTCTTAACACATTATAGACAATGGACATGACTCTCTGGCCTCCTTTCACTCTGACCACCAACCTGACCACGCAAGTGTCGCGGAGCCTGCAATGTGGAGCTGCCTAAGCCGAAATAACAGATGCCATCACGCCAACAGTTTGCCATCACCTAATTTTGATACATTCACACAGGGATGGCATTTCATCAATAAACAGAAACAATCACCCAATCTGCACAGATCTGGAGGTTACATCCCTTGCCAGCTAGACCCACACAGCCTTGATTTCTTTGGGAGGCCTCTTCCTCCCAGATGAGGGGAAGAGCACCTCCCTGCTGGCTCTCGCCCCCTCAACCAGCAAACCCAGCGCCTCATCCGAGAACCTCGGGGAGGCCCTTGCCTTGGAGCTGGCCATTCTTCAAGGAGATAAAAGTTTGGAGGTGGTGCCGCATCGACCAAAAACCAGTGGAATGAGTCAAGACAGCAAGCAGCCCTTAAATGAAGCTGGATAAGTGATGTCAGCAGAGGCGAGTTTCAGTCCCAAAAGACTAATTGGCCCAGAGGAACCCACACCTCTGAAATTAACTGGGAAATTAGGGGGAAATCGCAAATTTTTCCCACTTGACAGTGGAGACGGGTTTGGAACCCACCCAAACCGAAACCCGCCTCTAACGGGAAAATCGCGCCCATGGATTCTAGATTTTGGTAAGGTTAACTTCAATGGGATGAGACAGAAACTGGCGACAGCAAACTGGTCAAAAGTATTATCTGATGAAACTGCAGATGAACAGTGGGAGGTGTTCAAAAAAAAATTAGCTAAATACAGAACCAGTATATACCTCTAAGAGGCAAAAGCTCTACTTCTCAAATAAAACAGCTGTGGTCAACAAAAGAGAACCTCTCTGGGTACGTCGAGGGTATCCTGAAACCCATCGTACAGGGATCCCCTAGCTTCTGTCGCGACACTACAGACTTCTTGCAGAAACTCAGCACCCATGGACCAGTTGAACCAGGAACACTCCTCGCCACGATGGACGTATCGGCACTCTACACCAATATTCCCCACGATGACGGCATCGCTGCAACAGCCTTAGTACTCAACACCAACAACAGCCAATCTCCAGACGGCATCCTACAACTCATCCGCTTCATCCTTGACCACAATGTCTTCACCTTCGACAACCAGTTTTTTACCCAAACACACGGAACAGCCATGGGGACCAAATTCGCACCCCAATACGCCAACATCTTCATGCACAAGCTCGAGCAAGACTTCTTCGCTGCACAGGACCTCCAACCAACGCTGTACACCAGATACATCGACGACATCTTCTTCCTTTGGACCCACGACGAAGAATCACTGAAAGGCCTACACGATAACATCAACAGGTTCCATCCCACCATCAAACTCACCATGGACTACTCCTCAGAATCGGTTTCATTCTTGGACACACGAATCTCCATCAAAGATGGATGCCTCAGCACTTCACTCTACCGCAAGCCCACGGACAACCTCACGATGCTCCACTTCTCCAGCTTCCACCCTAACCACGTTAAAGAAGCCATCCCCTATGGACAAGCCCTGCGAATACACAGGATCTGCTCAGACGAGGAGGAACGTGATGGACACCTACGGACACTGAAAGACGCCCTCGTAAGAACGGGATATGATGCTCGACTCGTTGATCGACAGTTCCGACGGGCCACAGCGAAAAACCGCATAGACCTCCTCAGAAGGCGAACACGGGACACAACCAACAGAGCACCCTACGTCGTCCAGTACTTCCCCGGAGCGGAGAAACTACGCCATGTTCTTCGCAGCCTTCAACATGTCATTGATGACAATGAACACCTTGCTAAGGCCATCCCCACGCCTCCACTACTCGCCTTCAAGCAGCCGCCTAACCTCAAAAGTACCATCGTCCGCAGCAAATTACCCAGCTGTCAGGAGAACAGCAACCACGACACCACACAACCCTGCCACGGCAACCTCTGCAAGACATGCCAGATCATGAACACAGATACCGTCATCACACGTGAGGACACTACCCACCAGGTACATGGTACATACTCATGTGACTCGGCCAACGTTGTCTACCTGATACGTTGCAGGAAAGGATGCCCCAGAACATGCAGACACTGAGACAACGTATGAACAGACACCACGCAACAATCGGCAGGCAGGATAGTTGCCTCCCAGTCGGGGAACACTTCAGCAGTCAAGGGCATTCAGCCTCGGATCTGCGGGTTAGCGTTCTCCAAGGCAGCCTTCGAGACACATGACAACGCAAAATCATCGAGCAGAAACTGATAGCCAAGTTCCGCACTCATGAGGACGGCCTCAAGAGGGATATTGGGTTCATGTCACGCTACAGAACGTGACTTGACATCGTTGTCTGTCTTTCCAGTTTTTAAAAAACAAACACAAAAAACCCCCCCAAAAAACAAACCCCAAAAAGGACGGGGAGAGAGGAAGGGATATGGAGAGGATATGCAGACAGCAGGATTTGACACATTGGACCCCCTGGGACACATCTCATTGTCTTGGCTGTGCTCTTGGTGTGTCTTTGATGTAAGGAAAGATTGTATCTCTGCAGTATCTGTGTTTATATTCTGTGAACTTTTGTAGATTCACTCATTGTAACTTTACCTGAAGAAGGGGCAGGTTAGCTCTGAAAGCTTGTAATTTTAAATAAATCTGTTGGACTATAACCTGGTGTTGTGTGACTTCTCATTTTTGTCCAACAAAAGAGATAAGAGATAACATAAAACTAAAGAAAAGAGCATACAAAAGTGCAAAGAATAATGTAGATCCAGAGGACTGGGAGAGATATAAAGAACAGCAAAGTAAGACAAAAAGATAGTAAGAGCTGCAGAAAAGATTACAAATAGAAACTTGTGAGGGATATCAAGATTAACACAAACTGATTTTACAATTATATTAGAAAGAAAAGGGCAGTCAATGGTTATGTGAGCCCTTTAAAAACAGATGCGGGTAATATTGTAACTGAAAATAAGGAAATGGCAGACTTGTTGAATAATTACTTTGGCCGGAATTTTCTGGGGTCCGTGCGGGCACGATCGGAGGCGGGTCGGGTGAGAGATATAAATATCTTGCAGCGGGTCGGGAACCCGCCATCATCTCACCGCGTTTGCCGGCGGGGCAGCGACCCAAATGGCAGAGGCGGGTGGGTTAATTTAAATCATTATTAGGTACTTGTCAGACCCTTAAGAGTCTTTCTAACCCTACCTTTCAAATTTCACTGGATGATCACGGGAATCACGCAGCTCGGGAACCGCGTCTTTCAACCTGAGGCGGAGGTTGAGTGGCCATTGATCCAGCGGATTAATGCACCGCATGGAAAGCACAATAAAAAGTCCCACCTCACAGCTGATCACTTTCCTCAGGCAAAAGCTGTTGCTGACTGTATTCCCAGCACAGATTTAGCTTTCTACAGGCTGCAAGTGTTTCCAGCAAAGTCGCCATCCAGTCTCACCTCATTGGTACAACCTATCACTTCATCGACAGATTGCTTCTGTCATCTCTACTTGATCTGCTATCTATTCCATCAGCATGGGTGGCGTTTATACTGTCTCACCTTGGTCCTCAGAATTGGACCACAAGGAGCCCCAACACAAGCAGCACCAACAACAACATCACCGACTTTCTCCTCAACCACCTGATGCTGCACAGGGCAGAGGGCATCAGCGCAGGGCTGCACCGCGCCGGAGGCGGTACCCCCAACACAGGGTATACAGGCAGAGGATGAGCTTCCTCAACATGACCGAGCAGCAGTGACAAAGGAGGCTCAGGCTATCGCACCAGGTCAACGCAGACATTTGCACATTGCTGGAGCAAGACCTGCAGCCCAGAGGAATGGGTGGACACACCTTACCAGTGGCTGTCAAAGTCACCAGCGCCCTCAAATTCTTCGCATCAGGCTCTTTCCAGGGATCTGCAGCAGACATTTGTGGCATCTCGCAGTCGGCCGCCCACTGATGCATCACACAGGTCACCGATGCCCTGTTTGATAAGTTAACCAATTATAACAACTTTGCCACTGCTGAAGCCAGTGTTACTGAGCGGGCGCTTGGCTTTGCTGCTCTAGTTGGCTCCCCACAGGTGCAGGGCATCATCGACTGTACACATGTGGCCATCAGGGCACCCCATCATCACCCAGGAGTCTTTGTCTACTGCAAGGGTTTCCACTCCCTCAATGTGCAGCTGGTCTGCAACCATAGGAAGATCATCATCCATGTGTGCACCAAGTTCCCTGGCAGCTGCCATGACTCTTTCGTCCTGCACCAGTCCACCCTCCCTTAGTTCTTTGCTCCTCCAAACATACTTTCTGGCTGGCTGCTTTGAGACAAGGAGACATTGAAGACGTAGTTCATGACACCCTTGAGGAGGCCAAGTACTGAGGCTGAGGAGAGATATAATGAAAGCCACATTTCCACCAGATGTGTCATAGAGCAGACAATAGGCATGCTCAAAATGCGCTTCAGGTGCCTTGACAGATCTGGAGTAGCCCTTCAGTACGCACCAGCCAGCGTCTCCAGAATCATCGTGGTCTGCTGCGCCCTGCACAACATTGTGCAGCAATGAGGATTAGTGCTGCATGAGGAGCAAGGCACTGAGATCGCAGCCTCTTGAGAGGAGGAGGAGCATGAGGAGGACCAGGAGGAGCATTAGCTGGAAGACGAGGAAGACAAGGAGCAGGAGGAAGCTGCGGTCCAGATCCCACCAGCACCTGAGCACATTGCTGCCCAGGAGGCCAGGGATGGGCTCATCATGGGCAGAATTACTTAACTTCACGCATTACACCCATATGGCTGCCACATGCTGCGCCAGGTTGGCACCACACCACAGCAACACCATAAAGCATCCCTACAATGACCAAGCCATTCCTTTCACACTGACCACCTATGCTGGAGGTAACGTTATGTCTCACCATTCACTCCAACTCACTAAGCCACGTCCAAAAGTGCACACAAATCTCTCCATGACCGGAAAGTGGTGAAAATAAAGATTTTTATGTGTGACATCACAGTAACGGAAACTTTACAGAATCATATAGCAGAACACCCAAGTGGCTACCCTTGTGAATCTACTTGTGTTTCATCTTTCTCTTACGCGCGCTTCTACGAGGTGCTACCCCTGTGGCTTCAGCAGAGGCAGAGGCAGCCTGCTCACTTCCCTGCTGTGACTGCTTAGACACTCTTGGCGGATATCCTCTGGGTTTTGGAGCCTGTGATGGCCCCGCCAAAGTCTGCTCCTCTTGCGACTGTTCAGTGGCAGACTCAGCCAACGCTATCCAAGGAGACATATGGGGCTCTGACTGAGGGGGGGGGGGGGTAGGAGGCAATGAGGGAGAAGTGTAAGCGCTTTGAGAGGAGCCCCCACTTGCATGTCCCCTCTCACCATCATCCTTCTCATGGGCCACCCGCACCTCCCTGCTAGTAAGGAGCTGGAGAGCACCTTGCTGCACGGCAGTGGGGCCATGAGGACTCACGTCTACATTGACTTCCCTCCTAGACAGGAGGTCTATGAGCCTCTGCCATCTGTTCTTCATAGAGACCATGTGCTCCTGTGAGTGGCACATTAGCTGCTCCATGTAGGTGGCCATCCTATGATGGAAGAGCCTAAAGTCACCATCGTCTACGACATGCTGGTGCTCATGTTGGAGATGGACTTTTTCATTCTCTGAACAATTGCAGACATTGCGCTCGCAAAACCTGTCAAAGCCTCCTGCACTTCTTCCTGCACCTCCAGGATCGCCCTCTTTCTGGATGGCCCCCGAGGCTCAGTATCTGCATGCAGCTGAGCAGAGCTGGGAGTGTCCTGCGCCCTCCGGCGAGGAGTCTCCACTGCTGCCCCTGCCTCCACCATCTGCTCTTGCTCACTTGTGACTTGTGAGACACCAGGTGACAACACTACTCTATCTCGCATGGCACCCACTGAGGTGTGCGTATCTGCACTGGTGCTGGCTGCTCTTATGTCTGGTTACGGTGTGCCCTCAGAGGTTGGGGGCTCCTCTGAGGAGTCGTCTTCCTCTTTCTGCTAGACAGTAGGGGTGGGGGGCAGGGGGCTCTTGATGGACCTGTGAGCGAATAAAGAGATGAATTAGATATGTCATATGAAGAATGGGTACAGACAACATTATGCACATGATGACCATTCAGTGGCTGCTGGCATCAGTCCCCATACGCGTGACTGATGTATGCCATGTAGCTGTATGATATGCAATGCTGTCACCAGGTTGCTGAGATGTCCCCCTCTCTCCGTCTCCCACCTCCAGTTGCTTGGACAGTCCAGAAACCTCCAAGGAAACCTCCTCTGCTGATGTTAGGGTCACCAATGATGGCGTTCCACCTCCGGTTCTCTCCCTCTCCCTCTTATTTTGGGCTCTCTTTTCCTGCAAGGAGTGAAAGAAGAGAAGGTTGAGTGAGAGTGATGGAATGGGTGTAAGGAATGGATGGGTTACATCTTTAGAGGGAGACTATGATGGAGTGGGGTGCCAAAGCCAAATAGCCTCCTTGTGTGTTGTTAGTTGGTGTGATTGCATTAGGATGAGGGTGAGTGTGAGGGGTGGTTAGTCAGATGGGGATGTGATAATGTAGATAGAGAGAGAGGGATAGGTGGATGTGCAAGGTATGTTGGTGTGAGTAAGGATGTGCAGCAGCAGAGTTGGGAAGGCAGAGCGATGGGGATGTGATGAGAGGCGCAGCAGGATGAAGTTGAGTGTGGCTTTGTACTCACCTTTCCTGATCTAATGAGATCATTGAAACGATTTCGGCACTGCACCCAGGTCCTCCTCACCACATCCCTGCTGTTTACCGCCTCTGCTATTTGGAGCCAGGCACTTTTGGTCTCCTGGGGAGGTCTCTTCCGCCCATTAGAAGGGAAGAGGACCACAAACATATGGAGGGAGTCATCGGAGAATCTGGGTGCAGCCCTCTGTCTCAGTGCAGTCATATTTGGCACTCTTTCCAGCAGTCCAATTATGCAGTTTGCTGCCTGTACACTCCTAGATGAACCTTCAATGTGGCCATGGCTCCTTTAAATATCCTGGCTGAAAATGCGTCATCAATGACGTCATCAGACCCGCACCATTTAATAGGGCCAGGAAACGAGCAGGGCGGCCTTAATAGGCCCCATTAATGCAAAGTCGATCTGAGGAGCGCCATGGCAACAACCCGCACCCGATCCGCCCAGGTATGGAAAATTCCAGCCTTTGTGTCAGTCTTCACAGTAGAGGAAGAGGATAATATACATGACATTCCAGGGAAACTAATAATGAATCAAGGACTGGAACTCACTAAAGTTAAAGTAAGCAAGAAAACAGTATTAGAAAAAATAATAGCAATAAAGACTGACAAATCCCCAGGACCTGATGGTTTCCACCCCAAGGTTTTAAAGGAAGTAGGTGAGGAAATTGCAAATGCTTTAGCCATAATCTTCCAAAACTCCCTTGATTCAGGAATTGTCTTGTTAGATTGGGAAATTGCAAATATAACTCTATTATTTAAGAAAGGTGAGAGAGAGAAGCCAGAAAATTATAGACCTGTTAGTCTAACATCTGTTTTGGGGAAGTTATTGGAATCTATAATTAAGGACAGAATGACTGAGCATTTCAAGAAATTTGAGCTGATTAGAGAAAGCCAACATGGATTTGTAAAGGGTAGGTCATGTCTAACGAACCTAATTGAATTTTTGAGGAAGCAACTAAAGTAGTAGACAGGGGAATGTCTATGGATGTAGTTTATATGGACTTCCAGAAGGCATTCGATAAGAGATTGGTCGCTAAAATTAATCTGCCACATTGTCTTCGATGTAATGTTTCCTGACTGACCTGTTTGGACACCATCCACACCTTTGATTGCCGTGATTATCTCTCTGCCGAGGTGTGATAAAGGGCAGTTGGAAAGATTAACTGTAATCATCTGGCAGTGTTCTCTGACTATATATGCTGTGACTATATGCATCTCTTCACTTCACCTGACGAAGGAGCAGCGCTCCGAAAGCTTGTGATTTCAAATAAAGCTGTTGGACTATAACCTGGTGTTGTGCGACTTCTCGCTAAAATGAAAGCTCATGGAATTGAAGGCAAATTATTGACCTAGTTGGGATGTTGGTGAGGCGGTAGAAGACAGAGGGGGAGAAATTTGTGTGGTTTGTGCCACACGTTAGCTAAGACACGGTTGAGAGCTTTGACGCCACCTGATGTCGGTTCCAGCGCTGCATGCCATATCGGTGTTGCCGGTAGTGCTGGCGTTGAACGCGATCGCCGGAGATCGTGACGTCAATGAGTGTGCAATGCTCACTTGACGCCCGATCTCCCAGCTTCGATACAGCCAATGAACTTACTGTCTGGAGAAAGCTATGACAGCTTCAGGTGGCGTGCACCAGCAGGAAGCCGACTCCAGTGACACTATTTAAAGGGATCATCACCAATCACTCGCACCTGTCAGGTTTTTGAAGTTTGAGTGGCTTTGTGCTACTTCCTGCCACTGCAAGAGTTTTCTTATTCATTTCAAGGTTCTTTGGTATCAGGGAGCGTTGTGGCAAGTGTAAAATCCATAATTATTTCTGAAAAGCTTCAACCTACAACACTGGTTAAAACTCATGGGGGCTGTACTGGCAATGGACCTCGCCCTCTAGGATCTACGGCGGAGAGAGCGGAGGCAGCGAGACAATCGGCCTTCTGGACGGGCTGTCTGTGACCGGCTCTTCAGACTCTGATTCACATGAATGAAACCCCAGATCCCCGTAGCTCACCATATCCCCATCATACAATCCCTGTCTCATACCATATTACAGCGTCCTCCTGGGCACAAAGGTGAAATGAGAGAGACCACAAAATATTCAAAACAATTAATAAATGTATCTATAAACATATCACCAAAATCACATGAATTCTAATAACTAATGACCCTTGTGCCTGCCATAGTTTAATAGCTGTCATTGTGTGCAAGGTGTGAGATGTGGGTGTGAGTTTTGATAGGTAGAGATTGTTGGTGGGTGAGTGCTGGAGGGTGTGGTGCATTGAGCAGTGTGTGAAGCTTGTGGTCCAGATGATGGTATGTAGCATTTTTTGAAGCCTTCACTCACCCTGACCATCTGTGTGAGCACGTTAAACTTGTGTGCGCGTCCTGGGACCACAGTGCTGCCTCCCTCCACATAGTTCGGCAGACTTGTGGCAAGGGCCTCCTGCCTGTTGGCGGGTACAGGACCGCCCCCCCTTCTCTCCACCGCTAAAACCAATGCCTCCAAAGCTTCATTGGAAAACCTCCAGGCTCTCTCCCTGGGGCGGCGATCTGCCATCAGGATTTGTAAATAAGTGCTCCTTCTCCTTGTCCTTCTTCTTATGGTTGTTGAGGCAGCTGCACACCCAACAATGCTGAGAATGAGGTGCTGCAGCATCAATGAACCTCCCCTTTAAGAGTGAAAAAAGACGGTGGCAATCATTACTTGCGTTTAGACTGCCCCCCGATATTGGTCCATGTTTTCAGTGTAACGCCAATGAGCTTGGGTTTTTAGACAAGAATCATAACTGCAATCATTTTAATGAGGAGTGAGGATGAATTTTGCGTGCAGCCTAGACGATTTTCAACTGGCGCTACTTAACTATTTTTAGTCTAAACACTGCCCATTTCTTGGCTGTAACAAATTTCTAACCCAGATAATTGGAAGGAAGTGATTCGTAGTGGATTTGTGCTGAGGCATCAACTATTCACTATATTTATTAATGACTTAGATAACACAATACAGAGCCATATATCCAAGTTTGCCTATGACACAAAGTTTGGTGGCATAGTAAGTAGTGTAGTGTAGATGGGAGCATAAAATTACAAAGAGGCATTGATAGATTAAGTGAGTAGGCAAAACTGTGGCAGATGGATTTCAACACAGATAAGTGTGATGTCATTCGTTTTGGGCCAAAAAAGGATAGATCCGAGCATTTTTTAAATGCCAAAAAGTTAGGAACAGTGGAGATCCAAAGAGATTTAGGGTTCCATATACACAGATCACCAAAATGTAGCAGTCAGGTGCAAAAAAATAATCAAAAAGGCTAATGGAATGTTAGCCTTTATAACTATAGGGCTAGATATGAAGGGGAGGAAATTTTTCTACAGATATACAAAGCCCTGGTTAGATCACAGCTGGAATACCATGCACTGTTATGGGCAATACACCTTTGAAAGGATATATTGACCTTGGAAGGAGCGCAGCACAGATTCACCGGAATGTTACCAGGGCTCCAAGGATTGGATTATGAGAAGAGATTACATAAACTAGGTTTGCATTCCCTGGAATATAGAATGTTATAAGGGTTGTGATTTGATTGATTGAGATTTCTAGGATTTTGAAAGGAATTGACAGGGTAGGTCGAGAGAAACTTTTTCCACTGGTGGCGGAGTCTAGGACAAGGGGACATAACCTTAAAATCAGATCCAGGTCTCATTCAGGAGAGAAGTTAGGAAACATCTCTTCACACAAAGGGTGGTAGAAGTGTGGAACTCTCTCCCACAAAAAGCAGTCGATGCTAACTCAATTAATAAATGTAAGCCTGAGATTGATAGATTTTTGCTAGCCAAGGGTATTAAGGGATATGCAGCCAAGGCGGGAGGATGGAGTTAGGATACAGATCAGCCATGATCTCATTGAATGGCAAAAGAGGCTTGAAGGGCTGAATGGATTACTCCAGTTCCTATGTTCCTAAAAGTTTGTCAGTCCGATGATACAATAAATCATTTAAAAATGTTTGGCAGCATTGTGATGAAAATGGCGATCCTTTTTCTAGCTCTTCTCCCTCACTAAGCAAAGAAATGTAAAGCAATTATGCAGTGGACCTTTATTATGTAAAGAAATATTCCAGTCGGCTCTTTTTCTTCTTTCTGATAGCTAACTGCAGGATATAGACTTGCTATCCAATTATACTTTACAATTAGACAGTAAAATTCTAAACCTACAGATGATTTCATATTTATTACTGAACACACATAATTGCTTTCTCTATAATTACTTGCTCTCTCCAATTAAAAGATTCTGGAACATTCAGCACATCTGCAATTGCACACATTAATCATATTTTTTTGCAGAATTAATGAACTTTTATTGGGAGAAATGTTAATTGGTGGTTCTTGATGATTTAATGGATGAAGTGTAGAATTACTTCACACAATTAAAAAATATAAGACATAAACAGTGAGATGAGTCACAGTGATGTGTTTTACTGTCTACATTGATAGTACGTTTGATTGGGAACAGCAGATTTGCTACATGTGCTAAGGATATTTACTACACTGACAGTAATGACTCATTACAAGACAGCGAGTCTGTCAGAATCCAAGGTGAATGATAAAGCCCTTTCGAAATAATGAAGCCTCAAAGATGCACATGAGATATTCAATTAATGTGATAAAATGGGTGAAAATAGTCCCCTGGGGTATTCTACGTTAGGGAAATGGCCAATGAAGCTCTAGGATTAAGAGTAGCACTTTCCAAACCTCCAACTCATAAAATTCAAACTGGATAAAATGGTGCAGATGAAATAATCGTAAATTGGACTCAGTTATACCTGAGCTTCAGTTTGTATGCCTATTCCATATGTTACTATATCTCTCATACATAGCATGATGCAGGACCAGAACAGTTCAATTGAGGGTTAAAATCAGAAAAATCACTGTGAAGGGAATTGTGTGCATGATCCTTTGTAGCATAGACATAGAATGAAGCATACGATTCTCTTCATATATTGCAGTTTGAGTATTGTGATTCCTCATTTTCTTACACTGCATTTATTGTACAAGGATGATTAATGGGGATGTTTCTATGCTTCCATTAGATAATAATTACTGTGAAAATAGAAGAATATAAAACAAAACAAAAAATGACCACTCAAAAGATCAAGCTGGCTCCTTCCAGAAATCATGTGTAGTTTACTCTATCATGACTTTATCAAACTCACTGGGGGGATTTAACTGGGAGCGGGTTTTAGGTGAACCGTGGGGGCACGACAAGTATCAAAGCTGCCTGACGCTATTATTTTGAGGCCCAGGCTACTTTAACTCCTGGGCCTTATTTACATCCTGCCGGCCCTGCTCCCCGCCCGAAACGGGTGGAAAGAGGATGTATGGATTGGGACCATTTTGTGGGTGGGAAGTTGGGGGAGCCCGGGGCAGCAGAGGCCCAGACTTTCCTTATGGGACCCAGAGCAGCACTTCTGCTCCTCCAGACCTTACTGAGAAATGCTGGACTTACCTTGGAGACTTCCTCTTCTTCACCACCAGTGGCTTTGAATTTCCTCCAGGTCTGTGGCACTTTCCCAATGCAAGTCAGCCAGGAGTGCAGGGCAGGGGGTAGAAAAGATTAGCTGGACTGAGAACTGTTGAGATCTCGACCCAGAGGAGGATCAGCACCTAGTTTCTACTGGGGCCTCTATACAAGGCATCATAAGGAGGCACGGCCAATGGGAGGGCTTCCCCTGCCCAATTTCCCACGGCTCCTGTTTCCATCTACTGATCTGGATGCTGGGAAGAAACTGGTACCCAGCTCATTGTGAGGGATGGAACTGGATCGCACTGATGTCTCCAGACTGGGGTCATGACCTGGATGGCCCCAAAATACCACAGTTTGGAAATTTTAAGTTGACCCTCTTCGAAAGTCAGCTGATTCAAAGATCTCTGTGGTTTTTGAAGCAAGTGATACTGGCTTTCCCCTTCCCCCACACCCCAACCCATGCCTTGCCAGTGCCACATCTTATTACCTCCCAGCAAGTGCCCGGCATTTGCTCATACTGGTATGGTGTAAATTTTTTTAAATATTTAATTCAGATCATTCTCTGGTGAAGTCAGAAGTGGAGGTCAATGGCACAATGGCCTGAGATTTACACTTTTCTTCCTACCACTATTATTTTGCACAGTCACTAACCCATTTAAAATACATTCATAAATGTCATTTATAGATTCATTAAAACTAATGTGCAAAGCAAATTATCAGGACAAATCTTCCCTCACATTGTAAACTCAGTTTTTACAGCAAGTTGTGCATGCTTAAATAAGCTGCTTTGATTTATAGTCAAATGCCTTCAAAATATATCTCAGTGACACAGTCCCCACCACTTATAGTTGGTGTTAACATGATTAACAGCATCACGTTCAACAGGCATTTAGTAATTTGTTATGAATTACACCAATTTCTTTTCCCTTTTTACCTTTAATAAAAGATGCATATTCCTTGTATGTGCATGTTTCATATATGCCTGCATATTTCATGTATCATTACGTATTACTTTAGATTGTTCACACTAAAATCCTTCTGCCATTGCTGAGCCCATCAATTTAATTAGCCTAGGTCCCTTTGAAATCCATTAACCTCCTGTCCAATAATTGAGAATAGTTCTATGTTGTTTCATGTCAGAAGTAGTCTACACCAGGGTCATTCATGAATAGTGTAAATAGCAGAGGGTGCAGAATATGGCTATGTAGAATTCTACAAGTCATTGCCCCGACATAAAATTTTTTCAATTTATCATTGCCTTGTTTATTTTAAGCAGGCCAATTTTCAGTCCAGCTAGCTGAGTTGTCATTAATTCCATAACACTTAATTGTCTTTAAGAGCCTCAAGTGCCAAGCTATCAACCGTCTTCTGAAAAGAAAGAAGAAACAAAGACTTGCATTTTATAGCATCTTTTATGTCCAAAAGGCTTCACAACCAATTAATTCATTTTTTGAACTGTAGTCACAGTTTCTGTAGGCAAATGAGGCAGCCAATTCGCAAACAGTAAGGTCCCACAAACAGCGGTGAGAGGAATAACCAATAAATCAGTTGTTGTGGTGTTGGTTGAGGAATTAATTTTGCTTGGAACACCAGGAAAATTTCATGTCCTTCTTTGAAAAACTGCCATGGAATATTTTCTGGCCAGCTGAACAGGCAGATGGGGCCTCAGTTTAACATCTCATCTGAGAGATGGCCCCTCTGATAAGGTAGCATCCTCTCAGTACTGGGCTGAAGTGTCAACCTACATTATGTGCTGAAGTTATGGAGTTGGATTTGAAATCATAACCTTCTGACTCAGAGGGGAGAGTGTTATCACCAAGCCCAGATGTAAATCCAAATTGATAACCTTGTCTGCTAACTTGGTCAGTTTTCAAAGAATTCCCATAGGTTTGTGGAGTATGACATGTTTTTTATTAAAATTGGTATGAAGATATGCACTAAGCAATTTAATCATGATACTGTTCATATATTCACTTACAGATACATAAAATTATAATGGGCCATAATTCACTGTCAAAATAATGGTGAGGCTAATGGTGCTTGCCGTAATTTATGCGCAAATGGTACAACAACTTCAGGCAAGGGACAGATGAGCGGTTAAACGTGGATATCCAAAGGTTGCTGTCTGAGATATGCTGTTCCGTTGTTAGCTTCACAAAAACAGCATCTCATCAGTGAAACTAGCCACAGAAAGTTAAGTCTTGTCCATTTAGAAACATAGAAACATAGAAGATAGGAGCAGGAGTAGGCCATTCGGCCCCTCTAGCCTGCTCCGCCATTCAATGCGATCATGGCTGATCATCCAAATTCAGAACCCTGTCCCTGCTTTGTCCCCATATCCCTTGATCCCTTTAGCCTTAAGAAATATATCTAACTCCTTCTTGAATATATTTAATGAATTGGCCTCTACTGCCTTCTGTGGTAGAGAATTCCACAGGTTCACCATCCTCTGGGTGAAGAAATTCCTCCTCATTTCTGTCCTAAATGGCTTACCCCTTATCCTTAGACTGTGACCCCTGGTTCTGGACTCCCCGACCATCGGGAACATCCTTCCTGCATCTAGTCTGTCCAGTCCTGTCAGAATTTTATAAGTTTCAATGAGATCCCCTCTCATTCTTCTAAACTCCAGCGAGTATAAGCCCAATCGACCCAATCTCTCCTCATACGTCATTCCTGCCATCCCAGGTATCAGCCTGGTGAATCTTCGCTGAACTCCTTCCATGGCAAGAACCTCCTTCCTCAGATAAGGTGACCAAAACTGCACACAATACTCAAGATGTGGTCTCACCAAGGCCCTGTACAACTGCAGCAAGACATTCTTGTTCCTGTACTCAAACCCTCTCGCTACGAAGGCCAACATACCATTTGCCTTCTTAACCGCCTGCTGCACCTGCATGCTTACCTTCAGCGACTGGTGCACAAGGACACCCAGGTCTCATTGCATTTCCCCTTCTCCCAATCTATTGCCATTCAGATAATAATCTGCCTTCCTGTTTTTGACACCAAAGTGGATAACCTCGCATTTATCCACGTTATATTGCATCTGCCATGCTTCTGCCCAATCACCCAACCTGTCCAAATCATCCTGGAGTTTCTCGGCATCCTCCTCACAGCACACACGCCCACCCAGCTTTGTGTCGTCTGCAAACTTAGAGATATTACATCTAGTACCCTTGTCTAGATCATTCATATATATTGTGAATAGCTGGGGTCCAAGGACCGATCCCTGCGGTACCCCACTAGTCACTGCCTGCCACTCGGAAAAGACCCGTTTATTCCAACTCTTTGCATTCTGTCTGCCAACCAGTTCTCTTTTCAAGTCAATACCTTGCCCCCAATCCCATGTGCCTTAACTTTACATGCTAATCTCTTATGCGGGACCTTATCGAAAGCCTTTTGAAAGTCCAAATACACCACATCCACTGGTTCTCCCTTATCTATTTTACCAGTTACATCCTCAAAAAATTCCAGTAGATTAGTCAAGCACGATTTACCTTTTGTAAATCCATGTTGACTTTGTCCGATCCTGTCACTGTTTTCCAAGTGCTCTGCTATTACATCTTTTATAATGGACTCGAGCATTTTCCCCACTACCGATGTCAGGCTTACCGATCTGTAATTCCCCGTTTTCTCTCTACGACCTTTTTTGAATAGTGGGGTAACATTAGCTACCCTCCAATCCATGGGTATTGTTCCAGATTCCATCGAATGTTGGAAGATGATCAGCAATGCATCTACTATTTCTAGGGCCACTTCCTTAAGTACCCTAGGATGTAGATTATCAGGCCCTGGGGATTTATCGGCCTTCAATCCCGTCAATTTCCCTAACACCATTTCCTACAAATACTGATTTCTTTCAGTTCCTCCCTTTCATCAGACCCTATGTTCAGTCTAAGTACCCTTTTAATGATGTGATGAATGTTAATGACTGCAAATCAACCTCTCTGGCACTGAAAAATAACTATTACAAGTGCGGAGTCTCATTCTTTCAGGTTTTAATTGTTGTTGGAGATTTTTTAAATGTAAAATTTAAAATGTTTTTTTTACTTTTCCTTTCTGTCTTTTTTCTCTCTCATAATTCACTTTCTTTCCCTCTTTTTATTTCTCTTTCTGCACCTGATTTGACATTGAATTCATCCACTCTAATTTACACTTCCTTCTCAGTCCTTGCACTGTTAATCTCACAATATTTGATTAGTTAAGCAGATACACAGTTCCTTGCCCTATTCACTCAGGTCCCAGATGCCTGGTTTCCCTCGCTGCACCATTATCAGCTCGCACTTTCAGCAAATTTTAAAACCTAGATGTATAAGGGCAAGTCTAGTAGACACTGCGAGATGCCCTGCTACAACAAATTGTGGCCCAATATTTTTAAATGGTGCAATGAAGAGGTCTCAGAAGGTTCATGAATATAAAATTAAAAGACATCCATTGCTATTCTGATGAATAGCAAACCAAACCCCCCTCCTTCACAAGTATCCTTCTGTCTCCATATTGCCCCTTGATGGCTCAGTAATTCAATGCCATCCAGATGTGAGCTGCACTCAGCTCCACTCAGCATCGGCTTTAACCACAGCAACTGGTGCGGACCACACGAGCTCTGCAAGAGGACCATGGGGCCACACAAGAGAGACCACTCAGATCCTTGAGGCCCAGCAGGAGACCACCTGACTACTAGTGAACCAGGTTGCCCAGAGTCGGTTAGAGAGTGCTCAGTTGAGACAGCGGCAGGGCCGGATGGAGGGGGAGGAATCCCCCATCCAACCTATCCAAACCAGTCTAATTTTGCAGAAAATGTCTCCAGAGGTATACCTCTTGGCCTTTGAAAGATGTGCCAAGCAGGAGAGGTGGCCACAAGGCCAATGGGCTGGCATTGTGTCACCCTTCTTATTGGGCAATGCTCAGAAGGCCTACTTTGAACTGGAGCCTCAGGCAGCAGGCAACTAGCCACAGTTGAAGGCGGAGATCCTCACCAGGACAGGCGTCACCTTAATAGTGCGGGCTCAGAGGTTCAATGCCTGGACCTACCAGGAGGGCAAGGCACTCCACTCTCAAATGTTTGACTTGATACATATGGCCAAGCGGTGGCTTCAACCCGAGAGTTAATACCTTGATCCAAAGGAAGGGAGGGGATCCAGACTGCCTACAAGAAAGAGGGCAGGTTGAGAGCCTCTCCTAAGTGTTTCCCTTTGTAGAATCAGAGTCGTATTAGGAGTTCCGGGAAACCCAGAAAATCAAAAAGGGATCGGAGGAGTGACAAGTCAAGAGGAAGTAGGGTGGAGCTGCCCAGCGGTTTAGTAGGGGACCAAGACCCTGTTCCCTCTGCTTCTCCAGTCCCAGAAGGGGAATCAGTGCCTGGTAGAAGTGGGGAGAGAGGAGATCCTCTGGCCGGCTGCCCAGGGAAGGACAGGATGAATTTCGAGGGACTGGATAGATGTACTTCTGGCTTTCAGTGATCTAGCCCTACAAAATGTGAAGCAAGATGTAGTGGTGATAAACAGGCACTCCGTTGAGGGTAAAACAAAAGGTCCTGGGCCGTATTACATAGTAAAGAATTATCTTTTATACAGGGTGACTCAGGGACATCAGGAGGAGGTGGAGCAACTGTTGGTGCCACGTGCACATAGGCGGACCGACTAGACTTGGGCCACAAGCACCTATTTGGAGCTCTCCTAAGAACGGAGAAGACTCTGGAACAGCTGGAGGTGATTCTTCTGTCCAAGGGTGTATGAAGAAGTACGACCATTCTGTACCTCCTGTCCAGAGTGTCAGCTGTGTGGACTCAGGCCTCACTATCGCGCTACATTAGTCCCTCTCCCAATAATTGAGGTGCCCTTCGAAAGGATCGCTATGGACCTAGTGGGACCACTGGAGAGGTCAGCACGAGGACACCAATGCATTTCAGTAAGACATTGACTATGCCACGCGATATCCCAAGGTGACTCCACTAAGGAATACAACCTCTAAAATCTTACCGGGTGAATTAGTGAAGATGTTCTCCAGGATGGGGATCCCAAAGGAGATCTTAATGGACCAGGGGACGTCCTTTGTGTCCAAAATGATGAAATACCTTTGTACCCTGCTCCACATTAAGGGGGAGAAATTCGGTATTGCCCCGTTTGGGGCGCAATTATCGGCCGGGCGCAGAGTTTAGCGCCTGACGCTAATTATCGCCTCCGACTGCAAACTTGGCTTCTATCGCCCCTGGAAGTGATTGGAGCACTAAATCAGGCACTACACACCTCTCTTAAGGCGCTAACGCTGAGGAGCGAGGCGATACCTCAGAGTGCTGGTGAGGTTCAGCAATGGAACACAGACACAATGGTGCCGGCCAGTTCTTAAAGGGGGGGGTTGATCTTGCTCTCCATCCACACCCTGCTCATTGCAGCCTTGAATCTTGGCCTGGAGAGACCTGTACATCAAATCTGCTGGAAAGAACAATGGAGAGGCCCAGGGAAAGAGCTCAGACTGCAGCCCCCATAGTCGCTTCTAAATCAATGCAAGGAAGGTCAAATCAAACTGAACCTGCAAAGTGCTGCTCAGTACCCCAAATTCCTTCAAACAACGTTGAATCTCTCCAGAAGTCTCTCTCTCTCTCTCTCTTAGAATGCGTGGTGCAAAAATGTCGCCGACAAATAAAGGCAGGAAGCGGTCGCCTTTAAATAGCGCTCCCCCAGTCCTTCCCAACTGCAAAACGCTCCCCTCAACCTGTCGTTGCTAGCGGCAGGCGGTAAGGCAGGGGGCGCCACTCAATATCCGGTCAGGGGTGCTACCGGGGCGTTGCACGCTCGACTAACATCACAATCTGCGGGCGCAGGAGATCATGGCGGTAGTGTTTAGCGCTGCCACAAAATGTCTGGTCAATTTCGTGAACGGTGCAAACATCGCCGCGCCCGGGCGCTAGTTTCTTTGCGCCCCAATAGCACCCTCTTAGGGCATTAACGGGAGGTGCAAAGCAACCAAATTTTTCCCCCTAAGAGTCTAAGGGGGAGAAATTTGGTATCGCCCCATTTGGGGCGCAATTATCGGCCGGATGCAAAGATTAGCGCCTGCCGCTAATTATCGCCTCCGACTGCAAACTTGGCTTCTATCACCCCTGGAGGTGATTGGAGCATTAAATTAGGTGCTACACACCTCTCTTAAGGCGCTAACGCCGAGGAACAAGGCGCTACCTCAGAGCGCTGGCGAAGCTCATGTGATGTCAGTCAGCAATGGAACACAGACACAATGGCGCCGGCCAGTTCTTAAAGGGGAGGGTCGATATTGCTCTCCATCCACACCCTGCTCATTGCAGCCTTGAATCTTGGCCTGGAGAGACCTGTACATCAAATCTGCTGGAAAGAACAGTGGAGAGGCCCAGGGAAAGAGCTCAGAGTGCAGCCCCCATTGTCTCTTCTAAATCGATGCAAGGAAGGTCAAAACAAAATGAACCCGCTAAGTGTTGCCAAGTACCCAAAACTCCTTCACACAGCGTTGAATTCTCCAGAAGTCTCTCTCTCTCAGAATACGAGGTGCAAAAATGTCACTGAAAAAAAAGGCAGGAAGCATTCGCCTTTAAATAGCGCTCCCCCAGTCCCTTCCCGACTGCAAAACGCTCCCCTCAACCTGTCGTTGCTAATGGCAGGCGGTAAGGCAGGGGGCGAAACTCAATATCCAGTCTGGGGCACTACCGAGGCGTTGCACGCTCGACTGACGTCACGATCTGCGGGCGCAGGAGATCGTGGCAGTAGTGTTTAGCATCGCCGCAAAATGTCTGGTCAATTTCGCGAGCGGCGCAAACATCGCTGCACCCGGGCACTAGTTGCTTTGCGCCCCAATAGCGTCCTCTTAGGGCGCTAACAGGAGGCGCAAAGCAACCGAATTTTTCCCCCTAAGGACCTCCGTGTACCATCCTTAAACCGATGGCCTTGTGGAGAACTTCAATAGAACCCTCAAGGGTATGCTAAAAAAGGTTGCGGATAAGGATGGGAAAAACTGAGATAGCCTACTGCTATATCTGATGTTTTCAGTCAGGGAGGTGCCCTAGTCCTCCACAGAGTAGTCCCCGTTTGAGCTGCTGTAAGGGTGACAGCCTCACGGAATCCTTGACATTGCTGAAGAGGAATGGGAGGAACAAAACAGTCCCTCCAAAAATATTGTTGATCATGTAATGTGAAGGAATAAGCCATATAACCTATTCAGAAAAATACATTATCTTATGAAAGAATTCTGGCCTTATTAAAACATGACAAACTGGGTTTGGAAATTTAGAAACCTAACTATGAAATAGCTATGAAAGAATTCTGGCTATTGAGATAAGACAGTTGTTGAACCTGAATAAATAACCTTATTGAAACAGAAGGTGCATGGCTCCGACAAGCTGAACTTTTGGGAACAAAACAATGGTTCACCTTGGATAAGGTGTTTTAATTTAAACTTCGTAAAGATGGCACATAAGATAAGGAACATCTGCCCTCATAAAGATGACATAAAATAAGGAACACCTGCCCTTCACACCGTTTTTATATGGTCAACCCATAACACCTGGAGATGAAACAAGATTCTGGAATATTACAAGCTGATGTGGCAGTAAGAATTGCAGAGGTCGGCAGAAAGATGAATAGGGATAATTGACTTGCATCAGCAGAAAACTTTAAAGGATATACAACTGGAAAAGGGTATAAATATTGAAGTTTCAAATGAGATATCAGACTCGCTTTAATCGGGCAAAGCGATTCTCGACCATAGAGGCGGCTCTGTGGTCTCCAACTCTTTGTACCTCAGGGATCAAAGGTATTTGATATTGATGGATATCCTGTATAGAAAACTTTAAGAACTGTAATACTGTAGCGAAGTTAAGATTTAAAAGTAAGATTCTCTGTTAATAATAAGATAGTATTTTTTCTCTTTTTAGAACTGTTAACATTGCGATTGACTGATTCACCAACTGCAAATTGCATGTCGGTTCTTTTAATAAATCTCTATATATTTTTAGAATTGTCTCACATAAGTCTTCTGTATCAATAACTCGCAAACTCAATCTCTGTACACTCTTTGGTTAAGAGTTGCAGAATTCTGAGGGAGTTTTCCGGACCCTCATAATATCCGGGACGTTACAGTCTAGCTAAACTTATAAAAGCGCTATCTGGAGGACGGTAACATTCTCGGGTTGTTCCTTTCCTTCAGGGAGAGATAGCCCGGACCTTTAGACCCAATTAAGCGTCTTTAGGATTCGGCTACATCAAACTTTAGTTGAAATTGAACGTCTTAGAAATACGCCTGATCCGGGATAGCCCCAAAGGGGCTGGGACTAGTAAATATCCCTTCAGTATAGTGACAATGAGGGAGTGGATCGAGCGGTTATGCCCATAGGGCTTATTTAGAGAAGGCGCAGGAAAACCAGGAGAGCCCAGTATAATAAAGTGGCTGCAGTCAGCAAGTTCCGACCAGGCGACAGCATTATGGTCGTTGTTTTCACAACTGAAAGCATGCTCTTTGCACAGTGGCAGGTTATAGAGGCGGTGGTCCCAGTGAACTATAAGATCAGACAACCAAGCCTGAGCAGACCTACCACGTGAACCTCCTGAAGCCATTGAGAGAGAGAGGGAGGTGATGGTGGAAGCGTTGGGAGCCCTGACCCCAAGGTACAAAGAACAGTTCACCTCTCAAGTGAACTGACTGAGGATCAGTATAGGCAGGCTCAGACATGGTACTGTTGAGGCTACCGCGAAACACGAATTAAGACTGAATCCATGTGTGGAAAACAAAAGCTTTTTAATACAACGGCATGGCCCAAAAAGGCTGAAACCAACTGTTCCCAGAATTCTCTGGAAAAATCCTGAGGCCCCGCCCACTCCTTTTCTCCTGCCTTAAAGGCAAGGTGCCTTAAAGGCAAGGTGCCCGATATTTTGTCCACGGACGGAAAAGTGGATAATGCCCGTTTAGGTGGCGATCCGCCACACAGCTCCCCCCAGAATCCGCTTAGGAGGTGTGGACGAGACGGTGCGGCGGTCTGATGGGCCGGCCGGAGTGGCTCTTGTAGGATGCTGGTGGACGTGGAACGGCCGGGCGTGGAGCAGCCGGGTGAACCGGCTTGAGGGCAGGTCGGCCGCATAGTTGTGGACGAGCTACAGGGACCTGCTCACCGGGCTCCGAGTGTGCTGGCTTGAGTCGGTCAACCGACACTTTTTCGGTCCTGTTGCCCACTTGCAGGGTGAAAAATTTGTCCCCAGCCTGTAGCACCTTGTAGGGCCCGTCGTACGGGGGTTGAAGGGGTCCGCGGTGGGCGTCGTGCCGGACGAAAACGAACCGTGCCTGGTGCAGGCTTAGTGGGACGTGTGAGGTGGATTCGCCGTGTCGGGCAATGGGCGAACTGCAGCTCCGGTGAGGCGAAGTCGTGGCATTGCTGGTCGGCTGACCAGGGTGTCGTGGCGGTGGGCAGGAACTCGCCGGGTACGCGCAGCGGCTGACCGTACACGAGCTCTGCTGCCGATGCGTGGAGGTCTTCTTTAACCGCGTTGCGCAGGCCGAGGAGGACCCACGGAAGTCGGTCGGTCCAGGCGCCGTCCTGAAGGCTGGCTCGAAGAGATGCCTTCAAGGATCTGTGGAACCGCTCACACAGTCCGTTGGCTTGGGGGTGGTACGCTGTGGTGCGGTGAATGGTCACCCCGAGATTGCGTGCGACGGCGGTCCAGAGTTCAGAGGTAAATTGCGGACATCTGTCCGACGTCATGTCGGAGGGGACGCCGAACCGTGCGACCCAGGTGCTGACGAAGGCTCTGGCGATGTCGGCGGTGGTGGTAGAGGTCAGTGGAATTGCCTCGGGCCAGCGCATGGTGCGGTCAACGATCGTCAGCAAGTGCGTGTGGCCTTGCGACGGCGGCAGGGGCCCGACGATGTCCACGTGGATGTGGTCGAATCTACGCGAGGGGACGGTAAACTCCTCGAGGGGTGCTTTCGTGTGTTGCTGTACCTTGGCCCGTTGGCAGGCTAGGCAGGAGTTGGCCCAAGTACGCACATCCTTGCGAAGGCCGCGCCAGACAAAGCGGTTGGCTACCAATTTGATGGATGCGCGGGCGCCGGGGTGGGAGAGGTTGTGGAGAATGTCGAATACCCGGCGGCGCCAGGACGCTGGGTCGACGGGCCGAGGTTGACATAGGGATATGTCGCACTTGACCGTGACTGCGGTCGGGCCACAGGCGACGTTGGCCAGGCGTAGCCCTGGTAGGTTGGTAGGTGCGGAGAGCAGATCAGGGTCTGTGATCTGGTCTGCTGCGAGTTGAGCGTAGTCGACTGCCAGGTGTGTGGCGTGGATGGCGGGGCGGGAGAGGCAGTCGGCTACCACATTGTCTCGGCCGGAGACATGTTGGATGTCCGTGGTGAACTCGGACACTGCCGCGAGCTGGCGCTGCTGCCTGGCGGACCAGGGGTCGGTTGTCTTTGCCATTGCGAATGTCAGGGGCTTGTGGTCGACAAACGCAGTGAAGGGGTGGCCCACAAGCAAAAACCGAAAATGGCGGACCGCCAGGAACAGCGCGAGGAGCTCGCGGTCGAAGGTGCTGTACTTGACCTCCGGGGGGCATAGTTGGCGGCTGAAGAAGGCAAGTGGTTGCCAGGTGCCGTCGACCCACTGCTCATACACGGCGCCGACCGCGTGGTTGGAGGCATCCGTGGTGAGCGCTACCCTGGCATTGGGCCGTGGGTGCGCGAGCAGGGTGGCGTTGGCGAGCGCGATCTTGGTGGAGTCGAAGGCGGCGGACGCGTCTGCCGTCCATTCGACCGCCATCTTGCCGCTCCTGCCCCGGAGGGCTTCATACAGGGGCCTCATGAGGGACGCCTGCTTTGGGGATGAAGCGGTTAAAGAAATTCACCATCCCGAGGAACTCCTGGAGGCCTTTGATGGTGGTGGGGCGGAGAAATTGTTGGACGGCCTGCACCTTGGTGGGCAGGGGAATGGCCCCAGCATGGGTGATGTGGTGGCCGAGGAAGTCAATCTTGTCCAGGCCGAACTGGCATTTGGCTGGGCTGAGGATGAGCCCGTGGTCGCTGAGGCGCCCGAACAGGATGCGAAGGTGTTGGAGGTGTTCCTGCTTGGAGGAACTGGCTACCAGGATGTCGTCCAGGTAGACGAACAGGAACTTCAGGTCCCGAAGGACCGAGTCTATGAGCCGTTGGAATGCCTGGGCTGCGTTTTTGAGGCCGAAGGGCATCCGCAGAAACTCGAACAGGCCGAAGGGGGTGATTACGGCCGTCTTGGGGACGTCCGCGGGGTGGACGGGGACTTGGTGGTAGCCGCGCACCAGGTCGACCTTGGAAAAGACTGAGCGGCCGGCCAGTCTAGCCGAGA
Organism: Squalus acanthias; assembly: GCA_030390025.1. Lineage (NCBI taxonomy): Eukaryota > Metazoa > Chordata > Chondrichthyes > Squaliformes > Squalidae > Squalus > Squalus acanthias. The sequence goes on along the minus strand of CM059441.1, from coordinate 11,568,568 downwards.
AGTCCTGAATGTGCGGCACGGGGTACCGATCAAGGGTGGTGGCGTCGTTGAGGCGGCGGTAATCCCCGCAGGGGCGCCAACCCCCGCCTGGTTTGGGGGCGATGTGGAGTGGGGAGGCCCAGGGACTGTTGGAGCGGCGGATGATGCCGAGCTGTTCCATGGTGGCAAACTCGGTCCGCGCGATCTCCAGTTTGGCCGGGTCCAGCCTGCGGGCATGGGTGTACACTGGGGGGCCTGTGGTGGGGATGAAGTGTACCACCCCGTGTTTGGCGGCCTCCGCGGAGAAGGTCGGATTGGTGAGGGCCAGGAATTCGGCCAGGAGTGCCGAGTAGTCATCCGTGGCCCGGGCGTGGCACTGTGACGCCATGTCGGCGGGTTGACGGGGGGCCATGGCGCCCAGGATGGGGGACATGGTGTTCATGTCCACGAGGCGGTGACGAGGGATGTCTACCAGTAGGCCGTGGGTGCACAGGAAATCTGCGCCGATGAGAGGGGAGAGCACCTTGGCAGTGATGAACTCCCATCGGTAGCGGCGACCAGCGAGGTCAAGGGTGACTGTCCGGGTGCCGTATGTCCGGATTTCTGAGCCGTTAGCAGCAGCCAGCGCCGGTCCTCGTTCGCCCTTTTGGATGTCGAGGGAGGAGGCCGGGATGATGCTGTGCTGAGCTCCAGTGTCGCACAGGAACCGGCGGCCGGTTTTGTCATCCGTGACGTACAGCAGGGAGCCCACGTGGCCCACGGCCATCGCGGGGGCTGGTACAGGGGCCGACTTGAAAGAGCAGGGAGGTGTGCACCGTTGTGCCCTGGCGCCGAACCGTGCGTGGTAGTAACAGTGGCCCGGGTTAGTGGGGCGCGAAGGGCCCGTGGGCCTGGTGGCTGGTCCTTGTGGCCACGTGGTGACCGGTGAGGGGCGCGCCCAGGCATTGGCTGCCAGGTCCAGAGTGACGTCGCGGCTGGAGTGAGCGGACAGCAGCTTGTCAGCCTCATCGGCCAGGGCTTCCAGGTTCGTGAGGCCGGACGCCACGATCGCTGGGCGGATGCTGAAAGGGAGCTGGCGGATGAACAGCGTGCGGAAGAGGGATCCGGGTGGGCTCTCGTCAGTGAGGGAGAGCATGTGGGAGAGGAGGTCTGACGGTGAGGCATCACCGAGGCCTGGAAGGTCGAGGAGGTGGCAGTTTCGCTGATATGCCTTCTCATACCTTTAACTTTCTGCCGTCCTTTTCCTAACCTTATGTTCTCCACTTTACTATTTACTGTAAAAATAAAAATATATGGTTTGAATGTGTGATAGACTCGAGACTACTAATATAAGATGTATGTAATAACGATGAATTTGGTGTGTATGGATCTCCCTGCTCAAGGCAATGACGCGAAACTTAACAAAGGAAACCTGCATAACAGGATAACCCCCACAGAGACAGCATCGAAAACCCATCGAAACTCACCATCGAAACTCAAGAGCCATTAAAAAGTGTTAACAAACAATTAACTTAATCGAGAAATGGCACCAGCCCCTGCAGACAGACACATGTTCAAAGGAAAACCAATCAAGAACTGCCATGAAACTAAGACCCAATCCTGGGGTCTTAGCAATTTAGACTAGAGACAATGGACTTATAAAGATATAAAATAAGGAACCCAAAGGCTCTCGCTCTCTCTCTGGATGACCATGCGGAAAAGCAGGAAGCCCTCCCTCTACAGACCAGACCAAGAAGCAAGGAAAAAGGCCGCGTGCATTGCTTGACTCAGGGAAGTACAAGTCTGTTTAAATCTAACCCATTACCTTACCTGTTGTAATCGAGTAGAGTCCATAGATACCAGTAGGCTATTGTTTTGATGTGCATGAGTGTGTGTTTAATAAACTTATTCCAAATTGTTTCAAAAGAATTGGTCTTGCTGTCAATTTAATGCCAGTCAAAATAAAAAGCTTACATTACGTCATAACTCTTCATAACAACTTTCCTGTTTTCTAAATTCCTTTTTTTCATCCCTTTCATTTCCTATGCACCATTTCCTCTCCGGAGCTCCTTTCTGTGTTCTATCTTTTCTCACTGCAAATTCTCTGAGCTCTTTCATTTTTCTTTATCCTTTCTATTCCTCCTCTTTGTTCATCACACTTACCTTTAAATTTCCCCATCTCTCATTTTCTATTATTTTCCTCCACTTCTCATCCCTCTCATTTTCCATTCATGTTTCCTCTGTTGGACTCCTTTTTCTTTCAATTTTTCTCATTACCTTCTTTTTCTCTTCTATCGTTTCTTCTTTCCCTTTCCCTCCCCTTGTCTTAATTCACCTCCTTGTCACCTCTCATTTTTATTTCCCTCTCTTTCTCTTTTGCATCTTTTGTTTCCATATATCTTTTTTCCATACATCTGAGAATCAGTTTGAATATATAAAGTTCAGAGGAGAAGTGAAATAGAGAATAAGAGGGGCAAAGAGAGGGTATGAGAATAGAATGGCAGCCAACATAAAAGGTAATCCAAAAGTCTTCTATAGGCATATAAATAGTAAACAGGTAGTAAGAGGAGTGGTGAGGGCAATTAGGGACAAAAAAGGAGACCTACACATGGAGGCAGAGGGTATGGCTGACGTGCTAAATGAATACTTTGCATCTGTCTTCACCAATGAAGAAGATGCTGCCATAGACATAGTGAAAGAGGAGGTAGAGGAGATACTGGAAGGGATAAAAATTGATAAAGAGGAGGTACTAGAAAGGCTGGCTGTACTTAAAGTAGATAAATCACCAAGACCAGATGGGATGCATCCTAGGACACTGAGGGAAGTGAAGGAAGAAATCGCGGAGGTACTGGCCATAATCTTCAAATCCTCCTTAGAAATGGGGGTGGTGCCAGAGGACTGGAGAATTGCAAATGTTACACCCTTGTTCAAAAAAGTGTGTAAAGAGAAACCCAGCAACTACAGGCCAGTCAGTTTAACCTCGGTAGTGGGGAAGCTTTTAGAAACAATAATCAGGGACAAAATTAGCAGTCACTTGGACAAGTGTGGATTAATTAAGGAAAGCCAGCACGGATTTGTTAAAGGCAAATCGTGTTAAACCAAATTGATCGAGTTTTCTGATGAGGTAACAGAGAGGGTTGATGAGGGTAATGTGGTTGACGTGGTGTACATGGATTTCCAAAAGGCGTTCGACAAAGTGCCACATAATAGGCTTGCCAGCAAAGTTGAAGCCCATGGAATAAAAGAGACAGTGGCAGCATGGATACGAAATTGGCTAAGTGACAGGAAACAGAGAGTAGTGGTGAACAGTTGTTTTTCGGACTGGAGGAAGGTAGACAGTGGTGTTCCCCAGGGGTCGGTTCTAGGACCACTGCTTTTCTTGATATATATTAATGACTTAAATGTGGGTGTACAGGGCACAATTTCAAAATTTGCAGATGACACAAAACTTGGAAGTATAGTGAACAGTGAGGAGGATAGCGATAGACTTCAAGAGGACATAGATAGGCTGGTGGAATGGGCGGACACATGGCAGATGAAATTTAATGCCGAAAAGTGTGAAGTGATACATTTTGGTAGAAAGAATGAAGAGAGGAAATATAAACTAAAGGGTACAGTCCTAAAGGGGGGGCATGAACAGAGAGACCTAGGGGTATATGTGCACAAATCGTTGAAGGTGGCAGGGCAGGTTGAGAAAGCAGTTAAAAAAGCTTATGGGATCCTGAGCTTCATGAATAGAGTATAAAAGTATGGAAATTATGATGAACCTGTATAAAACACTGGTTCATCCTCAATTGGAGTATTGTGTCCAATTCTGGGCACCGCACTTTAGGAAGGATGTGAAGGCGTTAGAGAGGGTGCAGAAAAGGTTTACGAGAATGATTCCAGGGATGAGGGACTTCAGTTATGTAGATAGACAGGAGAAGCTGGGGTTGTTCTCCTTAGAGCAGTGAAGATTGAGATGAGATTTGATAGAGGTGTTCAAAATCATGATGGGCCTGGACAGAGTAGATGGAGAGAATCTGTTCCCATTGGCAGAAGGGGCGAGAACCAGAGGACACAGATTTAAGGTGATTGGCAGAAGAACCAAAGGCGACATAAGGAAAAACCTTTTTACTCAGCGAGTGGTTAAGATCTGGAATGCACTGCCTGAAAGGGTGGCGGAGGCAGACTCAATCACGGCTTTCAAAAGGGAGTTGGATAAGTACCTGAAGGAAAATAATTTGCAAAACTAGGGGGAAAGGGTGGGGGAGTGGGACTAGCTGAAGTGCTCTTGCAGAGAGCTGGCACGGGCTCGACGAGCTGAATGGCCTCCTTCCGTGCTGTAACCATTCTCTGATTCTCTAGTTGTTCTCTTTCTTCGATTTAACACTTGTCCCTTCTCATCTCTCTTAATTCTACTTGACTTTCCTCATCATTTCTTGTTTTACGCTTTCTCTTTTCTATCTATTTCTCCATGATCAACCTCCCAAAATTCTTTCAGTCAGTGTATTCCTAGGTCCCAGAGATTTGGCCCAACAAATTTCCTTCACCTTCAATCGCACTCTGCTTCTACTGGGTCTGGGCCCTACACCTGGGTTGACAATTACCAAAAATAGACTGGAGAAAAGTCTGTAAACTAAGAAAAGGAATCAAAGGAAGACCATTAAGGTCAACCGGATTTCTTGATGCAGGAGATGGTAAAGGGATGTTCTGCTGCTGCTGGGAGAAAAGGACCCAAGGACAGCGTTGGTGCCTTTAGAGGGGACCCTCCTCCCACTCATGCAGTGCCAGTGACTGGATTCTGCATCAGTCAGATTGAGCTTTCTATGGCTATGGAGATGTCATAAAAGTACTTCAGAGGGACAGGGCCTTGTGTCCCCAGTCTGGCCCAGTATTGACAGGAATGGTGACTAAGGAAGCCATAAGTTGCCACTTGTGTCTCCAAGGTGTTATGGGTGAGGTAAAAGAGGAGAAAATGATCTCTACAAATTTCCCCTCTGATTCAGCGTTGGACCGTATCTGTACATTGGTCAGCTCTGTGCCATCAGCCTCTGGAGCGCGAACGTAACAATATAACTGAATTTAAACAAATTGGTTCTTAGAAACAAATGGTGAGATTCACTGTCAGGCCATCTAATGGGGCTAACCCACTCCATAAGCGCAGTGAGAAAGTATATGAGAGTGGGAAGAATTGATCCTCCTATTCAGTCCATGGCACAGCAGATTAATGCTTCAATGTCCCAGTTATTACAGATCAGTATCTTCCTTCTTTTTTTCCTTCCTTCCCACATGGTCAAATTTCATCTCATGTCTACAATTCAGATCATCTACCCATTGATCAATACTTCAGTGCTGTTTATCTTTGTCCTGTTTTGTTTCCAATCCCTTTGTAACAGGCCTCACATGTGTTAATGTGGAATTGACTGTTACTGCTCTTAGCCTGCAGGCATTCTGGATTAATCCTAAGCAACAAATATTTCTGACACATGTATCTGGTATGAACATGCCATGATCTGAGGAATCTCATTTTGTTCAGAACAAAGTTGCTCAAAGCTTTACATGTTCTGATTCTTTCCTTCACCATCTCTCATGTCGAGTGACTATCTGTTGCAACAGAGCTGTTGTTATCTCCCTCCACAGGGGAACTCCAGCATTTCTCTATCTGCTACAGCACAGCAACAGGCTTGGGCAAGATGGATGTTGATGAGTGTGACTGCATATGCCCTACCTCTCTTTGGTGTCACTCTCTTGTCTCTTTTACAGTCCTGGAAATATGCTGACAGGAAATGCGTGACATCTGAAGGAAAGTTCAGGGGGTTAAAATTCAATTGTTGCGCCTCCCGTTAGCGCCTTAAGAGGGCGCTAATGGGGCGCAAAGCAACTAGCGTCCGGGCACGGCAATGTTTGCGCCGCTCGCGAAATTAACTAGACATTTTGCGGTGGCGCTAAATACTACCGCCACGATCTCCTGCACCGGCAGATCGTGACGTCAGTCGAGTGCACAACGCCCCGGTAGCGCCCCGGAGCAGATATTGAGTGGCGCCCCCTGCCTTACCGCCTGCCGCTAGCAATGACAGGTTGAGGGGAGTGTTTTGCAGTCAGGAAGGGACTGGGGGAGCGCTCTTTAAAGGCGACCGCTTCCTGCCTTTTTTTGTTGGTGACATTTTTGAACCACGCATTCTGAGAGAGAGAGAGAGAGACTTCTGGGGAGATTCAACGCTGTGTGAAGGAGTTTTGGGTACTGAGCAGCACTTTGCAGGTTCATTTTGATTTGCCCTTCCTTGTATCGATTTAGAAGAGACTTTGGGGGCTGCACTCTGAGCTCTTTCCCTGGTCCTCTCCATTGTTCTTTCCAGCAGATTTGATGTACATGTCTCTCCAGGCCGAGATTCAAGGCTGCAATGAGCAGGATGTGGATGGAAAGCAAGATCAACCCTCCCCTTTAAGAACTGGCCAGCGCCATTGTGTCTGTGTTCCATTGCTGACTGACATCGCATGAGCTTCGCCAGCGCTCTGAGTTAGTGCCTCACTCCTCGGCCTTTGCGCCTTAAGACAGGTGTGAAGCGACTGATTTAGCGCTCCAATCACCTCCAGGGGCGATAAAAGTCAAGTTTGCAGTCGGAGGCGATAATTAGCGCCAGGTGCTAATCTTTGCGCCTGGCCGATAATTGCGCCCCAAATGGGGCAATACTGAATTTCTCCCCCCTGGTCTTCAAAGATGAGCCAAAATAAATTAATTGAAGAGGTCAAAGATGGAAAATTCCTTAGGTTTGATGTCACACACCTGCAATATTCCAACTGTAACCACAAGACAATCATAAAGTAGGATGGGAGCGGACAGGGGGCTGATTGCTAGAGGTTACTAATGTACCTGCAGAGTTAGTGCTGCAGTAACTCGTGCTCTTGTGCTGATCTCTGAGTGTGCAGAATGTACCTGATTTCAGGTCAGTGCTGGTCACATGAATGAAATGTACAATGAAGGAAGGTATCTGTAAGTCTCATCGTCCAAGTCAAACCAAGAAGGAAGCTACTTACCCCGAAGAGAAATCTCCATCACTTGTTATTCATCTTTGGGAGAGGTGGCAGGACCTTTAAAACATTATGCTGAAAGTTTTCTCGTATCATTTTTACCATTGAATGTTTTATCCTATGTCAGGCCAGTTCCAGCAGAAGAGAAAAGGGTTGAACAGTGATGGGTTCACCAAGCTCAAAAGATGTACTATCCCATCCTGATTATGGGCAGAATCCAACATAAAACCCCACAGATTTTTGCGACATAAATCTAAAACTAAAAAATCTAAATCTAAAACAAAGATCTAAAATTCTTCCCCAGGGACAGCAGAAGAATAATGGAAACAAAAGATTGTACCTCAAAAGGAATGGAACCTGCGCCACTCTAGAATTTCATACAGCAGTTCAACACTAGAAACCTGTGGGTAGAAAGGGACATTGCTTCTGGGGAGGAACTTATAATGTGAAGCCATTCCATATAGAAATGCATAACTTAATTATATGTTAATTAGTTGTCCTCCGTATCCATTTCCTTCATTCCCAGCAGGCTGCGGGAGGCCCTGCCATGTAAATCTCTCAGAGCTGCAAGAGCACAGCAGTAGGTCCATGAGGGAGGTGCTTCTATTGAGGGCTGGGGTCAGGTTTGTGTCAGCCAGTGGCTCAGTGGGTACCACTCTCTAGGTGGGAGGGGCTAGGAGTGAGCAGGTGCTGCTGGGCGCTTGATTACTGCAGGGAGTTGGAGTGAGTTTGTAAAAAGTTGGTGGTGGTTTTTTTTTCAGGGTTTAGGGCCTTTTTGGTCCTTAAACAGCAGCCAGATGGTTGCTGAGGGGCCCGGAATGGGACCCTTCAGAGGGCAATGTGCCCAGGATGAATGTAATCAGGGGAGAAAATGTTGGGGAAGGGAGAAAAAAAGACCCAAAGATTTTTGCTGGGACCCCAGGAGGTTTGGAAAAGAAAATGCGGTGGTGGTTCAGTGCGAGGATAAGGAGATACGAGCTTGGTGCAGATGCGCCATTGTCCCAGAGAGAGAAGAAATGTGGAGCAAGGGTCAGCGGTGGAGATGAGGCCGAAGGGAATGGCAGTGTTGGAGAAACCGTGATAGCAGGAAGACTGTCTAAGGGACGTCTGACCAACCTACGCTATTTTCCCTTGATTGGCCTTGTTAAGCCCGCCCTGCGGATTTACCGGCCAATTAAGGGAAAACCGGTGACAGATGACATCAGTGTATGACGGAGGGTGAGGAGACTCAGAACAAACTGCCACAGGACAGAGTGAGGAGACTCAGAACAAACTGCCACAGGACAGAAGCTGTCAAACACTGACAATCTCTGTTGTAAGGTGAGCCCTTGCACAAAGGCACACCAAGAACTCTCTCCTCAGCAGAAAGCAGATGGCTGCTGCATCTGAGAATGCAGCAGCCATTCTGTCATCTCTGCCATTGAGATGAGGCACCTCTGGATCCTCAACGGTTGAAGCCTGCAGAAAGAAGCAAAGGTAAGGAAACTTTTTCCAACACTTTACACTCCCCTCTCATACTTACCTGTCCACACTTGCACCCATCACTCACCTCTACAGCTGACATTTCAACCCCTCTCACCCCCGCAGACCCACTGCTCACCTCGCTGACCCTGGCGAGGTTCGCAGCTGTCGGGAAGCCCGCAATTGCAGGCGTAAAATGGGGAAAAGCCTCAAAACTGCCCGTTAACTACCTGTTCACAGGCAGTTAATTGGTTCTATTCCCCTTCCCGCCTCGAGGAGAAGGGTCCCTGCGTGACTTGGGGACCCGCCTCCCGGGAAAATGGCACGGAGGCGGGTTGGGAGCGGGGTCGGTACCCGCTCCCAGTTTCTGCCATTTTCCCGGCAGTCCCGCCTCCATACCCGCCTCCCCAGGGCTGGGAAAATTCCCCCCTATGTATCTGATGGGGAGCAGGGACGGGAGGTTACAGAAGGTTCTGGGTTCAAGTCCCACTCCAGAGACTTGAGCACAAAATCTAGGCTGACACTCCAGTGCAGTACTGAGGGAGTGCTGCACTGTCGGAGGTGCCGTCTTTTGGATGAGACGTTGAACCAAGGCCCCATCTGCTCTCTAAAATGGACGTAAAAGATTCCATGGCACTATTTCGAAGAAGAGCAGGGGAGTTATCCCCGGTGTCCTGGCCAATATTTATCTCTCAATCAACATCACAAAAACAGATTATCTGGTCATTATCACATTGCTGTTTGTGGGAGCTTGCTGAGCGCAAATTGGCTGCCGCATTTCTTACATTACAAATGTAACTACACTTCAAAAAGTACTTCATTTGGCTGTAAAGCGCTTTGGGATGTCCGGTGGTCATGAAAGGCACTATATAAATGCAAGTCTTTCTTTCTTTCCTTAAAGGCTACAACCCAAGCCCTAGGTTGCTGCTGAGATGGGCCATGAGGCTGAGCCCTTGCGACAGAGGACTGTGTTGTGAGGGAACTTTAGAGAGACTCAGGATCTTCAACCATTAAAGGAAGGATATATGGTAGGAAATGGAATAGAATAAGTAAATCCGGAGGACTGTTCTAAATTCAGTCACAATTGCAGGAAGTGTTTACAAATCGGTAGAAGGCAAGTTCAGGACTAACGTCAGGAAGGAATTCTGATGGGATTCGCAATAGAGTTCCGTACCTTTTCAATCAATGGTGAAGCTTCTTATTGTATCCTGTCTTCAACACTGGGGGTCTTGGTGCCACCAGATCTGCTCTGTGGACCCAGTGACATTTCTCCAGTCCCAGTTTAGTGTGGTTATGATTCGACTTCTCTCTGCCCACCTTCCTGAGATACTGCTCACTCCAAGAAATCCTCGAATCTGTAACTGGAATACAATGGGACTATTTTTGTGACTATGATTATGGACTGGAATTTGCTCCAAAAAAAATAGCGGCGTGTGAATGATGCACACTGCTATTAATGTGCAAAGTGGCCAGCAACTTGTGGTGAGGAAGAGATAGCCCATGAATTGCGAATCGCTGCAGGTTGCTGGACGATTTCTGCCGCTCCGCCATTAGCTTCACGAAAACGGCATCTCACCCTTAACCTCCCCATAATTTTCATGTAGTGGCCGCGTTAGCACATTAATTGCCCATTAAATTCGCTGCAGAAAGTTAATCAAGTAATTAACAGTGTAAGCACCCTATTAATGACATGATAATTGTTATTGACTGCCAATCAACCCCTCTGGCTCAGGAAGTGAACAATCAAAAGTGTGGAGTCACATTCCTTCAGGTAGTGAATTGTTGTTGGAGATTTAAAAATGTCAAATTTTATATTTTAATTTGTTTTCCTAACTTTTCCTTTCTGTCTCTTTTTTCTCTCTCTTAATCCAATCTTCCTTTTCCTCTCTTTCCCTCTCTTTCTGAACCTGATCTGACATTGAACTCATCCACTCTAATGCACCCTCCTTCTCAGTCCTTCCTCTGTTTATTTCTCAATCCTTCAATCTCATTGGTTAAGGAGTTACACTGTTGGGGTCCTATCGTTCACCAAGGTCCCAGACGCTCTGTTGGCCTCACTGCACCATTACCAGCTCGTACTTCCAGCAACTTACAGGGCAAATTTTTGAGATGAAGGACGCAGGAAAATGTCTAACTAACTGGGCACATCGCAAATTTCCCTGCTCCGGCAAATTCTGGACCTATATTTAATTTAAATATATTAGCAATTAATGACATTTAGGTGAATTACTTACTTTAATATTAAAATGTTCTTTTCTTTCCTTTCCCCTATTTATATGGACTAATCTCACTCAGTGTCAGCTGTCACTCCAGCTCCTCCCACAGTAACTCCCACTGATGGTGTGTAACCAGGGACGTAAATCTGTCTCCAGGTGACACCGTAAAGGAGACAGGAGCCAATCACACACCAACCAGGAACTATGTCACAAAGCAGCCCAAGCCCCTCCCACTCGAGGTGTTACAAGGTCACATGGCCATGCTCTGCTCCCGATGTGCAGTCTCACTGGGCATGAGCGCAGGATGAACAATCAGTCCCGTCTCCGACCCAACTCCCATGTACTGAGAATCCAGCCGGGGAGCACAGCCTCCCGAAATTACACTTTACAAATCCTCCTTACCATCCTTCAAAAGTGGGGTCCCACTATTCAATGGAGCCCACATCCATCTCTTGCTTTATACACCTCTTTATATCAGGCAGTGCATCATCCAGTGTACAGCTCCCGTGACAGTTATCCAATGAACCACACCAGCTCAGGTACAGCATTGAATGAATACAGAATAAAAATCTCTCCACATGCAAGCACTCCCAAGTGATATATTGGTAGGGATTACATATGAGTTAAGCTCCATTCAACTTGCCGCATCAAAGGTTGCAAAATCCTGGACTGAAGACATTCTCAGTAGAGTTCCTCACCTTTACAATCATTGTTGAACCTTCTCGTTTAATCCTGTCTTTGACACTGGAGATCTCGGTCCCACTAGATCTGCTCTGTGAACCCAGCAACCTTTCTCCAGTCCCAGTTAGTGTGGTGATGATTCGACTTCACTCTCTCCACCTTCCTGAGATGCTGCTCACTTCAAGAAACTATCAATATAAAAATGATTAATATTAATTCTCGAATCTTTAATTGGAATACAGTGGGACTATTTTTGAAACTATGATTATATTTAATTTGAACATATTTGTAATTAATGATATTTGGTTGAATTACTTACTTTAAAAAGAGATTGTTCTTTTCTTTCCTTTCCTCTATTTATCTGGACTAAACTCACTCCAAGCTGACACTCCAGCTCCTCCCACAGTACCTCCCACTGATGGTGTGTAACCAAGGGCGTCATTTGTGACAACAGGTGACATCACAAAGGAGCCAGTGTCCAATCACACAGCAGCCAGGAACGATGTCACAAAGCAGCCCAGCCCAGCCCCTTCAGGGGTATCAAGTGGAGGGACCATCGGGGGTATAATTGGAGGGGGCATCGTGGGCAATAATGGGGTAAAACTCTCTCTACACTGTCCCATCAAACAGACCCAGGTCAGGAACAGCATGGGTAAGATACAAAGTAAAGCTCCCTCTACACTGTCCTATCATACACTCACAGGTCAGGTACAGCAGTGATTCTCAAACCGGGGTCAGCGGACCCCTGGGAGTCCGGAGAGACCGTCCAGTGGGTCCGCAAAATAATGTAAAAAGGCTTTAGTCAGTGAATAAGCAGCGGCCAGAAGCGGGCTTGGTGCGATCCGGGAGGCGGGAGCAGAGTGCGGCCACCACATGTTCAACACAGAGTGGGCTGGCTGTCTCATCTAGGAGGGGAGCGCGCATGGAGGAGCGCTGAGAGTAGTATGAAGATCGCCAGCTAGACCCGCTGTGACCAAGGCTGGTGGTGGGCGCCTGGTGAGTTCAGCCTTGTTCAAGAGAGGGGAGCTTTTTAAATATTTAAATACCCCATACTTAAAGAAAGGGTGCCAAAATACGAGTTTGTCCACCCATCTCACTGATATCTGTAAGTAAATACCTGTTTTTTTAAAAGCATTATTACAACACTCTTTACATGCAGCACTTTCATATTATGAGTATTATGTAGTATTATAATTTAGATGGAGGGTCCGTAATTACTAATCCATTTGAAAAGGGATCCTGCAACCAAAAATGTTTGCGGACCACTCAGGTACAGAGCACAGTGTAAAGCTCCCTCTAAATTAGTTCACCAAGCACAGCCAACTCAGGTGCAGAATGCATTCATGCAGCGTCCAGCTCCCTTAATACAATCCAATGAAGCACAACAGCTCAGGTACAGCATGGGATGAATACAGAATAAAAATCCCTCCACATGCAAGTGTCAAGCACTCCCAGGTGAGGTATTGGCAAGGGTTTACATACGAGTTAAGCTCCATTCAACTTGCCGCATCAAAGGTTGCAAAATCCTGGACTGAAGACATTCTCAGTAGAGTTCCTCACCTTTACAATCATTGTCAAATCTTCCCGTTTAATCCGGTCTTCGACACTGGGGACCTCGGTCTCACTAGATCTGCTCTGTGAAGCCAGCAACCTTTCTCCAGTCCCAGTTAGTGTGGTGATGATTCAACTTCACTCTCTCCACCTTGCTGAGATACTGCGCACTTCAAGAAACTATCAATATAAAAATGATTAATATTAATTCTCGAATCTTTAATTGGAATACAGTGGGACTATTTTTGTGACTATGATTATATTTCATTTGAATATATTTGTAATTAATGATATTTGGAATTACTTACTTTAAAAAGAGATTGTTCTTTTCTTTCCTTTCCTCTATTTATCTGGACTAAACTCACTCCAAGCTGACACTCCAGCTCCTCCCACAGTACCTCCCACTGATGGTGTGTAACCAAGGGCGTCATTTGTGACAACAGGTGACATCACAAAGGAGCCAGTGTCCAATCACACAGCAGCCAGGAACGATGTCACAAAGCAGCCCAGCCCAGGCCCTTCAAGGGTATCAAGTGGAGGGACCATCGGGGTATAATTGGAGGGGGCATCATGGGCAATAATGGGGTAAAGCTCCCTCTACACTGTCCCATCAAACAGACCCAGTTCAGGAACAACACGGGTAAGATACACTGTAAAGCTCCCGCTACACTGTCCTATCAAACACTCACAGGACAGGCACAGCAGTGGTCCGTAGAGACTTTCCAGGCAGTCCGCCAGTTAATGTGAAACTGCTTAAGTAAGCGAATGAGCGGCGAGTGGAGGCGGGCTTGATGCGAGCCGGGAGGCGGGAGCGGAATGTGGCCGCCACATGTGAAGCGCAGAGTGGGCTGGCTGTCTCACCGAGGAGCTTTTAAAATATTTGAGTACGACATACTTCAACTCAAAGAAAGGGTGCCAAAATACAGCTCGTCCAGTCCACAACCATCTCACTAATATCTGTAAGTAAATAACTATTTTCTTAAAGCCATTATTAAAACACTCTTTACATTCAGCACTTTCATATTATGAGTATTATATAGTATTATAATTTAGATGGAGTGTCCGTGATTTCTAATCCAAAAAAGTTTGAGAACCACTGAGGTACAGCACAGTGTAAAGCTCCCTCTAAATTAGTTCACCAAGCACAGCCAACTCAGATACAGAATGCGTTCAATGCAGCGTACAGCTCTCTTGACACTTATACAATGAAGCACAACAGCTCAGGTACATCATGGGATGAATATAGAATAAAAATCCCACCCCATGCAAGTGTCAAGCACTCCCAGGTGAGGTGTTGCCAAGGGTTTACATACGAGTTAAGCTCCATTCAACTTGCCGCATCAAAGGTTGCAAAATCCTGGACTGAAGACATTCTCAGTAGAGTTCCTCACCTTTACAATCATTGTTGAACCTTCCCGTTTAACCCTGTCTTTGACACTGGGGATTTTGGTCCCACTAGGTCTGCTTGATGAACCCAGCGACCTTTCTCCAGTCCCAGTTAGTGTGGTGATGATTCGACTGCACTCTCTCCACCTTCCTGAGATACTGCGCACTCCAAAAAACTATCAATATAAAAATGACTAATATTAATATTTAAATCTGTAATTGGAATACAGTGGGACTATTTTTGTGACTATGATAATATTGCAGTTGAGTATATTTGCAATTAATGACATTTAGCTGAATTACTTACTTCAATAAGAAACTGTTCTTGTCTTTCCTTTCCCCTATTTATCTGAACTAAACTCACTCAGTGTCAGCTCCTCCCACAGTAACACCCACTGATGGTGTGTAACCAGGGGCTTAATTTGTGACAACAGGTGACATCACAAAGGAGCCAGTAGCCAATCAGACAGCAGCCAGCAACGATGTCACAAAGCAGCCCAGGCCCTTCAGGGGTATTAAGTGGTGGGGCCATCGGGGGAATAATTGGAGGGGGCATCATGGGCAATAATGGGGTAAAGCTCCTGCTACTGTCCCATCAAACAGACCCAGGTCAGGAACAGCATGCCTTCGATACAGAGTAAATTAATACAGACAGAGGTAGGCCAGGTGGGGAAGACACGAATAAATCTAATAATTTTATTTAACGTTTCTTAATATAGAAATAGGATCAGGAGTAGGCCATTTGGCTCCTCGAGCCTGCTCCGCCATTCAATAAGATCATGACTGATCTTTTACCTCAACTCCACTTTCATGCACTAGCCCCATATCCCTTGATTCCCTTAAAATACAAAAATCTATCGATCTCTGTCTTGAACATACTCAACGACTGAGCCCTCTGGGGTAGAGAATTCCAAAGATTCACCACCCTCTGAGTGAAGAAATTTCTCCTCATCTCAGTCCTAAATGGCCGAGCCCTTATTCTGAGACTGTGACCCCTGGTTCTAGACTCCTCAGCCAGGGGAAACATCCTCCCTGCATCTACCCTGTCAAGCCTGGTAAGAATTTTGTATGTTTCAATGAGATCACCTCTCATTCTTCTAAACTCTAGAGAATATAGGCCTAGTCTACTCAATCTCTCCTCATAGGACAATCCCCCCATCCCAGGTATCAGTCTGGTGAACCTTCGTTGCACTTCCTCTATGGCAAGTATATCCTTCCTTAGGTAAGGAGACCAAAACTGTACACAATACTCCAGGTGTGGTCTCACCAGGGCCCTATATAATTGCAGTAAGACGCCTTTACTTTTATACTCAAATCCTTTTGTAATAAAGGCCAACATACCATTTGCTTTCCTAATTGCTTGCTGCACCTGCATGTTAACTTTCGGTGATTCATGTGCAAGGACACCTAGGTCCCTCTGATCACCAACATTTCCCAATCTCTCATCATTTAAAAAATACTCTGCTTTTCTATTTTTCCTACCAAAGTGGATAATTTCACATTTCTCCACAATATATTCCATTTGCCATGTTCTTGCCCACTCACTTAGCTTGTCTATATCCCCTTGAAGCCTCCTTGCATCCTCCTCACAACTTACATTCCCACCCAGCTTTGTATCATCAGCAAACTTGGGTATATTATATTTGGTCCCCTCATCCAAATCATTGATGTAGATTGTGAATAGCTGAGGCCCAAGCACTGATCCTTGCGGTACCCCACTAGTTACAGCCTGCCAACCCGAAAATGACCTGTTTATTCCTACTGTCTGTTTTTTGTCCATTAACCAATCCTCAATCCATGCTAGTATATTACCCCCAATCCCATGAGCTCTAATTTTGTTTAATAACCTCTTGTGTGGCACCTTATTGAATGCCTTCTGAAAATCCAAAATACACCACATCCACTGGTTCCCCCTTATCTATTCTGCTAGTTACAACCTCAAAAAACTCTAACAGATTCGTCAAACACGATTTCCCTTTCATAAATCTGTGTTGACTCTGCCCAATCCTATTATTATTTTCTAAGTGTCCTGTTACCACGTCCTAAATAATAGATTCTAGCATTTTCCCTACTACTGATGTGATG
The DNA here is from genome assembly GCA_030390025.1 of Squalus acanthias. Lineage (NCBI taxonomy): Eukaryota > Metazoa > Chordata > Chondrichthyes > Squaliformes > Squalidae > Squalus > Squalus acanthias. The sequence continues at coordinate 11,552,219 of CM059441.1, read as the reverse complement.
CTAACTGGTCTGTAGTTCCCCGTTTTCTCTCTCCCTCCTTTCTTAAATAGTGGGGTTAAATTTGCTACCTTCCAATCCGTGGGAACCGTTCTAGAATCTATGGAATTTTGGAAAATGACAAATAATGCAACCATTATCTCTATAACCACCTCTTTCAAAACCCTAGGATGTAGGCCATGAGGTTCAGGGGATTTATCGGCTTTCAGTCCCATTAATTTCTCCAGTACTATTTTTTTACTAATACTAATTTCTTGCAATTCTTCATTCTTGCTATACCCTTGGTTCGCTACTATTTCCGGGGAGTTTTTTGCGTCTTCTTCCGTGAAGACAGGCACAAAGGCCATGATTTTTCCAGCGCTCAGAGGCCAGGTTCGGAGGCAGGTCAGCTGTTAAATTTAAAATGATTGACGGCGGGTTATCAACCCGCCGCGATCCCGCCTCCGTGTGAGTTTCAAGAGTGTCGGGTCTGCCATCTCAGAACAGACCTGACACCAAGCAGTGGGTAAGGGATTTAAGACACTTAACTCCTTGTTAATTGCTATTTGGACAGCCTTTTCCTATTTTCCCGCCTTTTAAATGGGTTTCACGACGTTCGGAGATCACGTCAGGTAAGTATGTTGGGAGTAGCAGCGAGCTGCATAGTTCACAGCTGCAACTGCAGTATAAAAACGGAACACTAACATCTGTTCACTTCCAAATGTCAGAAGTGTCTGATTTCAGGATTGGATGACACATTTGATCTGCCTGGAGGCTGTAAGTGTGTGGTGTGAACTCTATATGCACTGTCACCTCCTTGGATTAAGCTCTCTCACCACTGACAGATCGCTTCTGCCATCTCAACTTCAGCTGCCATCAATTCCAGCAACATCAGTGCCCTTGAAGAAATCTCACCTTGGTCCTCTGAATCCCTCCATGATCAGCCCCAACACCAACATCACCAGGCATACCAACATCACCAACAACAACACCTACCTTCTGCGCAATCAGCTGATGCTGCACAGGATACAGGGCATCAGCACCCAACCACATTGCTGCCTGGGAGGCCAACAATGGCATCGCCATGACTAGATTTACTTCACTTGGTGCTGTACACCCTGGCTGCCACACGATGTGCCAGGTTAACATCTCCCCACACCATCACCATAACACATTCCTACAATGTCCAAGCCGTTCCTTTCACATTGCGGGGGATAACGTTATGTCTCACCATTCACTGCAACTCACAAAGATACTTCCAAAGTTGAACACAGATCTGTACAATAAGGCAAAGTGTTGAAAATAAAGATTTCAATGTTTGACAACACATTAACAGAAAATTTACATGAACATTGTATTACCCAATTGCCAACCCTTGTGTGTTTTAATGTTGGTATGATTGAACTAGGATGAGGGTGAGTGTGAGTGGTGGCTAGTGAGATGGGGAAGTGATAATGTAGATATAGAGGGGTGGGTGGAGGTGCAAGGTAAGTTGGTGTGAGTAAGGATGTGCAGGAGTAGGGTAGGGAAGGCAGAGTTATGGGGATGTGATGAGTGACACAGCAGGATGAGGTTGAGTGTGGCTTTGCAGTAACGTTTTGTAATCTACTGAGATCACTGAAAGGTTTGTGCCCCTGCAGCCTGGTCCTCCTGACAACATCCCTGCTTTTGCCCTCCTCTGCAATGTGCAACCAGGCTGCGTTGGTGCCTGGGGAGGTCTCTTCCGCCCATGGGAAGGGAAGAGAACCTCCCTGCGTGCTGTGACTCCCTCCATAAGCATATGGAGGGAGTCATGCGTGAGCCTGGGTGTAGCCGTGCACCTTTGTGCAGTGCTTGTCAGTGTTTGCAGCACCTCTATGCTGCAGAACACTGACAGCACAACTGTCATAATCAATGTGGCCATGGTCTCTTTAAGGAAACCGGCTGATGACACGTCATCAAATGACATCATCAGATTCGCTTCCTAGTAATTGGTCGGGAACCTCGCAGGGCGGGCTTAACAAGGCCAATCTACGGAAAATCATTTTCAGAGAGCGGCTGCAGACGGGAGCGGGACCAGAACCCACCAACCAGCTCTCTCGCCGCCATCCCACCTCCACAGGGAAAATCCTGCCCAAAGTATTTATTTAATTTCTCTGCAATTTCCTTATTCCCCATTATAATTTCTCCTGTCTGTAAGGAACCCACATTTACTTTTGCTAATCTTTTCCTTTTTACATACCTATAGAAGCTTTTCAAGTCTGTTTTTATGTCTCTCGCTAGTTTACTCTCATGTTCTATTTTCCCTTTCTCTATCAATTTCTTGGTCCTCCTTTGCTGAATTCTAAAATCCTCCCAATCCTCAGGCTTACTACTCTTTTTGGCAACATTATAAGCTTCTTCTTTTGATCTAATACCATCTTTAACTTCTCTTGTTAGCCACGGTTGGTCCATTTTTCCTGTGGGGTTTTTGTGCCTTAAAGGAATGTATATTTGTTGTAAATTATGTATTAATTCTTTAAATGCTAGCCATTGCTTCTTTACCATCATACCTTTTAATGTAGTTTCCCAATCTACCTTAGCCAACTTGCCCCTCAAACCTACGTAGTTTGCTTTGTTTAGATTTAAGACCCTAGTTTCGGATTTAACTAAATCACTTTCAAACTCAATATAAAATTCTATCATATTATGGTCACTCTTCCCTAAAAGCCCCTTTACTACAAGGTTATTAATTCACCCTTTCATGTTGCACAATACTAGATCTAAAATAGCCATTTCCCGAGTTGGTTCCTCAACATACTGATCTAGAAAACTATCTTGCATATATTCCATGAATTCGTCCTCCACACTTTTACTGCAAATTTGGTTTGCCCAGTCTATATGTAGATTAAAGTCCCCCATGATTACTGTATTACCCTTGTTACATGCGCCTCTAATTTCCTGATTTATATTCTGCCCTACATTACAACTATTGTTTGGGGGCCTATTAACAACTCCCACCAATGTTTTCTGCCCCTTGCTGTTTCTTAGCTCCACCCAAACTGATTCTACTTCTTGATTTTCGGAGCTAAGATCCTTTCTCTCTACTGTCTTTATCCCATCCTTTATTATCAGGGCTACCCCTCCTCCTTTTCCATTTTGCCTATCTCTTCTAAAGGTTAAGTATCCTGGAATATTTAGTTCCCAACCTTGGCCACATTGGAACCACGTCTCCGCAATGGCTATTAGATCAAACCTATTAATTTCTATCTGCGCTATGAATTCATCTATTTTGTTGCGAATGCTTCACGCATTCAGATATAATGCCTTTAGCTTTGACTTATTTCTATTTTTCCCTGATGTCACCTTAGTCACTGATGCCTTATCTTTGTTACTCTCTCTGTCCCTTCCTGACCCACACTGCTTATTTTTACCCAAAACTCTACTCTGCTCTAGAGCCTTGACATTTCTCTCGCTGCTTTTAAATTTACTCTTTCCTGAATCCTCCCACCTCCCGCCCCTTCATTAGTTTAAAGCCCTGTCTACTGCCCTAGTGATTCGGTTCACCAGGACACTGGTCCCAGCCCAGTTTAAATGGAGCCCCTCCCAACGGAACAGCTCCCTTTTTACCCAGTACCGATGCCAGTGCCCCATGAACTGAATCCCCTAACTCCCACACCACTCTTTGAGCCATGCATTTAAACCTCTAATCTGTTTGTCCCTATGCCAATTTGTGCAATCTTAAAGACTCTTACACATATTAAAACTACAAATTGCAATATAAGCAGCTTCTAAGAGATCATATTCAAGAGATTAGAACCTGTGAATAAACTATACTAATAATCTGCAAGGACATGGTATGTTCTAGACACCGAGCCAGATAGTCAGAAGGCTGACTAAATACAAGAGAATAATAGTTAAGGTATCAGAACAGATGAGACAGTAAGGTATAAACCGTGAAAATAACAATGGACAAACACTAGATAACGTCATGCAGACTCCCTGAAGAGAATGATATAATTTACAAGAGGATTTAATAAGTTAACATGTTACATATTAATTAAAAATAACCTGAATATGTTGACACGTTATCACCACGTTAGCAAGACGTTACTAAGACTATAAAAGTTCCAAAAAAACTTGAAAGATTCGAGTTTGAGACAGTCAAGGAATAACAAAAGTTCAATGCTGCTCCCAATAGGAACAGATAATATTGCTTTGATTGCATCTATTTCCTTAGCTGGTAAGGTTGTTAGCAATCTGACTTGTTAACTGTGCTTTGTCTTGTACTAAATAAAACTCTTTAATTTGCCACACGCAAACATGATTGCGGCTGGTTAGCCGAGACAGAGCAGATTAATGGGTCACAACACCTCACCCCCCCCACAAACAATATCTCTTCCCAGAAGAAAGCAGACTATATGTCGGCACCACTATCGAAGCAATGCTACAGCAGGAAGTGATCCGGAAAGGAACATTTGCCACAAATTCACCAATTTGGCTTGTGGTCAAACCAGACGGATCATGGGGTCTGACCATCGACTATTGGAAGCTGAATTCGGTAACTCCAGTGTGCACAGCTATTGTGCGTGAAGCACTGACCCTGTTGTCACATATTCCGCCGCAATCTAAGTGGTTCTCCATCCTGAACATATCCTCTGGCTGGGGAGTCTAGAACTAGGGGTCATAGTCTCAGGATAAGGGGTCGGCCTTTTAAGACTGAGATGAGGAGGAATTTCTTCACTCAGAGGGTTGTGAATCTTTGGAATTCTCCAGCCCAAAAGGCTGCGGATGCTCAGTCATTGAGTACATTCAAGACTGAAATAGATAGATTTTTGGACTCTGAGGGAATCAAGGGATATGGGGATCAGGCGGGAAAGTAGAGTTGAGGTCGAAGATCAGCCATGATCTTATTGAATGGTGGAGCAGGCTCGAAGGGCCGTATGGCCGACTCCTGCTCCTCATTCTTATATTCTTATGTTCTTAGCAAACGGGTATTGGAGTATCTCAGTGGCCTGGGAGAGCCAGCATAAGTTTGCTATCACGTTCAATGATCAACAGTATACATGGACTTGCCGACCCCAAGGGTTCCACAACTCCCCCACCATATTCCTTAAGCGAATGGCGCAGGCGGTGAAGAATTTCTCTGGATGATTTATTTCCAGCCACAGAAACGGCCGATGGGCACAAGGAACTGTTACTGGAAATACTGCAGCTGCTGCAGCACGCTGGGCCGGAAGTTAATCCAAAAAAAGCCCAGCCCAGCGTTACTTTGCTCAGTCACCAGAGGGACCGTACCCTGATCAGCATAAAGTGGAAATCATTCAGAGGTTTCCTCTGCCAACATCACAGACTGCTTTGAGGTCCCTCTGGGGCTTGTCAGCTACCAAAGAACATTTATCCCACAGTTTGCAGATGTTCCCAAACCACTGTATGATCTCTCAAAGGCACAGGTCCCCGACCATCGGATGAAGGAAAAATGGACGGAAGAACACGCCAAGGCAGTGCAACATCTCAAGTGTGGGTTTATGCAAGCGCCCTGCTCGGTTTCCGCTGAACCCTCACAAGATTTCCACCTCGTGATTGCAGCCACGGAGCAGAGCTTGGCAGCTGTCCTGTGCCAGGAACGACAAGAGCAGCTCGGACCAATGGCTTTTTCTTCACCTATACTTACAGGCGTGGAGAAAACATACAATGTATGCGAGTACCACATGTTAGCCACAATCTGGGCAATAAAGCACGTCACCTTGATCACTGGGCTTCAGGAGGTGGTCCTCCACTCACCACATACCCCCCGGAGCTTGTTAATGCGACCGGGGGATACACTGGTTTCGTCGGCAAGACTCAGTCACTGGACTTCGTTGTTGCAAGGTAGACATTGGACATCACCCCAGAAAGGACAACCTTGTTGCCAGCCCAGCTATTGTATTCAGGGGATTCCCACACATGTCCTCTGCTTATACTCCAATTCGACGCCCCATTAGTTCAGTCCAAAGAAATACCCAGGACTATGAATGTGTACATTGATGGGTCCTCATATCATATTAATGGCTAACCTCATACAGGGTTGGGGTAGTTAGTGCAACAATTTAAACATCAATAATAAAAACAGAAAATGCTGGAAACACTAAGCAGGTCAGGCAGCATCTGTGGAGAGAGAAACAAAGTTAACGTTTCAGGTCAGAACTGAAAAAAAGTTACAGATGTAACTGGGGGAAAAATTCGGTTGGATTGTGCCTCCCGTTAGCGCCTTAAGAGGGCGCTAATGGGGCGCAAAGCAACTAGCGCCCAGGTGCGGCGATGTTTGCGCCACTCGCGAAATTGACCAGACATTTTGCGGCAGCGCTAAACACTACCGCCATGATCTCCTGCGCCCGCAGATCGTGACGTTAGTCGAGCGTGCAACGCCCCGGTAGCGCCCCGGACTGAATATTGAGTGGCGCCCCCTGCCTTACCGCCTGCCGCTAGCAACGATAGGTTGAGGGGAGCGTTTTGCAGCTGGGAAGGGACTGGGGGAGCGCTATTTAAAGGCGACCACTTCCTGCCTTTTTTTGTCGGCGACATTTTTGCACCACACATTCTGAGTGAGAGAGAGAGACTTCTGGAGATATTCAACGCTGTGTTGAGGAGGTTTGGGCACTGAGCAGCACTTTGCAGGTTCATTTTGATTTGATCTTCCTTGCATCGATTTAGAAGAGACTGTGGGGGCTGCACCCTGAGCTCTTTCCCTGGGCCTCTCCATTGTTCTTTCCAGCAGATTTGATGTACAGGCTCTCCAGGCCGAGATTCAAGGCTGCAATGAGCAGGGTGTGGATGGAGAGCAAGATCGACCCTCCCCTTTACGAAGTGGCCGGCGCCAGTGTGTCTGTGTTCCATTGCTGACTGACATCACATGAGCTTCGCCAGCGCTCTGAGGTAGCGCCTCGCTCCTCGGCATTAGCGCCTTAAGAGAGGTGTGTAGCGTCTGATTTAGCGCTCCAATCACCTCCAGGGGCGATAGAAGCCAAGTTTGCAGTTGGAGGCGATAATTAGCACCAGGCGCTAAACTTTGCGCCCGGCCGATAATTGCGCCCTGAACAGGTTTTAAGCAAGTGTAGGGGCAGGGAAAGGAGGGAGGGGAGGAAAGAACAAAAGGGAACGTCTGTGATAGGATGGAAGGCAGGAGAGATTAAAATCCAAAAGGGATGATAAACATAAGAACATAAGAAATAGGAGCAGGAGTAGGCCAATCGGCCCCTCGAGCCTGCTCCGCCATTCAATAAGATCATGGCTGATCTGATCCTAACCCCAAATCTAAAGAACACAAGAAGTAGGAGCAGGACCCGGCCACTCAGCCCCTGGGCCCGCTCCGCCACCCACAGGGCCCTGACCGATCCGAACTCAGCCTCATGTCCAATTTCCTGCCCGCTCACCGTAACCCCTAATTCCCTTTACTTCTAGGGAACTGTCTATTTCTGTTTTAAACTTATTTAATGATGTAGCTTCCACAGCTTCCTGGGGCAGCGAATTCCACAGACCTACTACCTACTACCTGGTGGAGAAAAGGAGATGGTAATAGGACAAGTAAAGGAACAAAAGATGGGTCTAGAGGAGGTGTAAATGGGAATTGCAGAATCATCACAGCTGCCGTCCGAAAAAATGGGGGCAGAGATTATGGTCTGAAATTGTTGAACTCAATGTTGAGTCTGCAATTAAACAACAATTGAGGTAGTTAGTGCAACAGTTTAAAGGAAAATTGAGGTAGTTCATCATTTTCTCCTTTGACAACAGTTGTAATGTAAATATGTTGAAATTATTAACATTTTTCAATCTTCAAACATTTGCAAATGACTTCTGACTGAATCAGTTAAGAGCAGCAGCAAAAACAATTACAATAGTAACAATTAAAAGAAAGATATAAATATCAATAAATAACACAATGCCAACAATAGAACAACAACAACAGACTTGTGTTCTCACAGGCTGTGCCTGAGGGTCACGCTGAGTGGGACTGAGCGGGAGGAGGTGAACTCTGCACGAGAGGGGCATCCTATTCCCTCCTATGCCTCACCCCTCTCCGTCCATGAACCCCTCTTGTGCCAAGGGCACGACCTTTGTGTCTGGCCTGTTGGTCGGGATCAGAGAGTAGGGAGCTGAGTGGGTGATGCTGTTCCGAGTGGAGAATGGGGAGAAGTTGCACTACGAGTCCTGGCAGCTACGTCCTGTGATGGGGCAACTGCTGGCTCATCCTTAGCAGCCATGACTTTGGACCCCCCTCAGTGCCCTCTGCAGACCCCCCTCAGTGCCCTCTGTAGACCCCCCTCAGTGCCCTCTGCAGACCCCCCTCAGTGCCCTCTGCAGACCCCCCTCAGTGCTCTCTGCAGACCCCCCTCAGTGCCCTCTGCAGACCCCCTGAGTGCCCTCTGCAGACCCACCTCAGTGCCCTCTGCAGACCCCCCTCAGTGCCCTCTGCAGACCCCCCTCAGTGCCCTCTGCAGACCCCCCTCAGTGCCCTCTGCAGACCCCCCTCAGTGCCCTCTGCAGACCCCCTGAGTGCCCTCTGCAGACCCCCCTCAGTGCCCTCTGCAGACCCCCCTCAGTGCTCTCTGCAGCCCCCGCCTGTACAGGTTGTCGTGGAGCTGTGGGAATGGGGAACACAATGTTACAATAGTGCAGCATGTTCATCTGCCACATCACATAAGTTTGATCTTCACATTCAATGCGGAAAAAGACAATTCATCCCAAGCGGGGTATTCCAGTGCTCACACGCTGCACGAGCATTCTCCCATTCTAATCTCCTTCTCCAACGCCCCGAAAGAGGTTTGAAACATGCAGCCTATTTACAAACCTTCTCTGTCTCCTGGCCAAAGCAAGAAATGTGACGTTCACCTTGGCTGAATCCAATGTGTGATTGGGCATCAGATGGTCAACTCGTGTGGCTCTGCAGCTGTCGGGCCCTTTCCTCATGGTGGGTAATGTCCCTCAGGAAGGCAACACCCCTACTCATCACACATTGCTCACTGGTATTATGAAGCTTCTTACCCTGCACAGACAGAAAGTTAAAAAGTAGTTAGTGGCTATTACTGGGAGAGATAGGTAGGGCCAGGGACATGCATTTGAAAGAACTACTTAAATAATTGCTTTTTAACACCTCAAATCTCTGTAATAGAGATAAGAGATGCTTAAAACCACTTAGTGAGGGCTGACTCTCATGGCAATTGGGTTTGATGACCAATTGACATTCGATTGAACCCTAACTACTCATAAACAAACTCTGGCTGGTACATTGAGTGAATCAGAAATGAATGGCGTTTTAAAAGCTCTAAATTTGAAAATGTCTAATAATCTGAACAAACCTTCGTAGCTCTGGTTAGGTCATTACATTTTTATCGACACTGCTCCGGTGTTCGTGGGACTGTCGAATTTGCAGTTAGGGCCTGTGCCACCTCCATCCACACCAACATGCTGACTTTACGTGGCGCCCTGCACTTCTCGTTCCCCAAAAGCTGCTGACGCCTTAACTCCTCCTCATCCAGGAGTGCCCGCGGGTCTTCGTCTGCAAAGTTGTGTGCCCTCTTCTTTTCGTCTAACTTTTCTTGAGATATCTTTGTTTTTTCTGTGAAGAAGTGTACGCTGTTAATTACTTTCCACTGTTTTTGAAAAAGGTTTGGAAAAGTTTTTTTTTTTACATTTTAGCAACATTTAAAAGTTAGTTTTAGGTCATTTCAAAAAATACAGGTCACTCATCTCTCAGTGCCATTCCTGAACAAAGTTGATTGGGTCTATCGTCTGCTATTTATAGTGCCCTGTGGTTAGACTTTTTCAGAGATGATTGGTCTCGTTGTTCAGATGCCCTGTTGCCCTCGCTGCGCCGTTTTCAACTCGCACTTTCAGCAAGTTGCGACAGAATTTTTTTTCGAGATTAAATGTACAGGAAAAAGTCTAACTAACGGCGCATGCCGCGAGATGCTTCGGTCCAGCAAATTCTGGGCCAACATTCGACCTTCTGGGGCCGATTTCCCCCTTCCTACATTCAGGTCACCGAGCACGAAGCAGAAGGAAAAGGAGTAGAAGAAGGGCAATGCTTGGTCTCTGTCTCCTTTGTGTTGCCCTGGGATTTCCAGGATTTCCCTGGAGTGGGGAGGGGGGGGGGGGGGGGCGCGGTGAAATGCTTACACCTGGATCAGGCACAACAGCAACGACTTTCATTTATATAGCATTTTTAATATAGCCAAACATCCCCAGGCACTTCACATAGGCTTAATCCGACTAAAAAGGATGCTATTAGGAAGGATGACCAAAAGCTTGGTCAAAGAGGTGGGTTTTAAGGAGAGTCATAAAGGAGGAGAGGGAGAGGGATTTAGGGAGAGAATTGCAGAGTGCAGGGCCAAGACGTACTAATTTATGTACTGGTTTTCACCTCTTCCCTGTGGCAAAGCATGTGACCTCCTCTCGGGCTCTCCTCGATGACCCAATGGCATTTGCGTCCTTTGTCACGTAAAGAACTGCAGTCCCACATATGGTGCACTGGACTGATACACCAAACGGCTATGTGCTACTTTCCTATGCTGTAGCAATGCATCAAAACAAAGGGGAAAAAAGAAAGGTTGTCCTACACTCCTGCACACCAGCAACCTCTGTATATTGCCCTTTTACTGCTATTAACTACTATATAAATCCAAACCTGGGCTATTTGGTGAATATGAATTTTTAATGACCACATTAGCAACCTCTTCAGTTGAACTTTCTGAAGGAGCTCCTGTTGATTTTTAAGTCACATCTTTCAGGCCTTGATTTACATAAATATGAGCTGTGCACAAGTGTTATTATTCAATTTTAGGAGAGGAAAACTGCAGACCCCTACACTACACAGTTCATAAAATATGAACTGTTCCAGAAATTAGGAGGCACTTGGGAAAGAGAAAGAATGGTATCTAGTTTAAAACCTTCGGTGCATGAAACCTGCATTTATATTCAACTCAGAGCAAGACCTATGATTGAGCACACAGTCGGAGCTTCCAATTCCTTCAAGCAATCCCTCTGTGAAAATGTACTTGTTGAGTTGCTACTAATCCATCACTTGGACATTTTAAAGTTAAATGTCAAACATTTTGCCAGCTCATGATTCGAACTTCACGCTGTAAAAGTTTTTCTTTCTTTGATGATATTGATTGGGTCATCTGTTTATAGAAAACTTAAGGGCCTTCATTAAGCAAGTTGCTCGAAGGTCACAAAACGACTTCCTACGCACCTCCACTTTAAGGGCTGGTGATTTTCATTTTGTTCAAGTCATCAAACACTCTTGGTGATCATTTATTAGAACATCTGTATATTACCAGTGTTTATAACCAGAAAATGTTTTTTTTAAATGGCAGTACCAGCATCATCTTCAGTTTAGGTTTTCAAAGTAGCTCATATTGAACTTCAGGGGGGCGATTTTCCCAGCCCTGGGGAGGCGGGTTTGGAGGCGGGACTGCCGGGAAAATGGCAGAATCTGGGGGCGGGTACCCATCCCGCCCCCAACCCGCCTCCGTGCCATCTTCCCAGGAGGCGGGTAGCAGACCCGCGCTGGGAGCCGCTTCCCCGAGGCGGGAAGGGGATTACAGCCACTTAACTGCCTGTTAACAGGTAGTTAACAGGCAGTTAAGAGGATTATCCCCATTTACCCCCCGCAAGTGCGGGCTTCCCGACGTCGGGAAACCCCGCCAGGGTCAGCGAGGCGAGCAGAGGGTCTGCGGGGGTGAGAGGGGTCCAAAAGTGCGCTGTGGAGGTAAGTGATGGGTGCAAGTGTGGAGAGGTAAGTATGTGAGGTGAGTGTAAAGTGATAGAAAATGTTTACTTACCTTTGTTTCTTCCTGCAGGCTTCAACCATTGGGGATGCGGAGAGTCTCGCATCTCACCGATGACAGATGGCCGCTGCATTCTCCGATGCAACAACCATCTGATTTCTGCTCACAAAAGAGGTTTGATGAATACAAGGACTCATCAAACAACAGAGAATGTCAGTGTTTGACAGCTTCACAGAGCTGTCAAATGATGACAATTCATCTGTCAAAAATTTTTAACAGATGAAACGTTCTCTGCAACCGACTTTCCCTTAATTGGCCTGCTAAACCCGCTGGGCGGGCTTAACAAGGTCAATCAAGGGAAAATAGCGTGGGTTGGCCAGAAGTTGATGGAGGCGGGACTAAAACCCGACAAGTGGGAGTCCCGCCTCCAAAAGCTCCCCATTGGCAAAATCCAGCCCTCAATATCTGTTCTATGCAAAATGTGCTCCTAGACATTTTCACATTATGCTTAACTGCACCAAACACGGACAGTGTATACTTCAAAGTGACCTTGTACATTAAACTTGGGGAGCAATTCTGTTGGGGGTGGTAGCAAGATGATTTAAAAAAAAACATACTTCTTGTGGGGCCAGGAGGAGCATTCATGGCAAAAATCATTAGACAAGCAGACTTAAAAACATTTCTGGAGCAGCCCGCGGTGGTCCCTTTAAGGAGCGCTGGTTCGGCTGGTCTTCTTGCCCGAGGCCCACCCTGTACATTTTTGAGAGGGCCTCAAAACAGGTGGCTAGTGCTCCCGCCCAAAGCAGGCAGCAGCCCTGTTAAAATATTTAAGTTTGGGTCCTATGTCATATTTAGGACCCCAGTACAATTTTGGCCTTCCACAAAGTGAAACTGCGCACTGAGCGGCCGAAACAGTGGTCCTTATTGTCCTCCTGGTAACAGGTCTGAGTCAGTCCAACGCACAATTTTCCAATATTTACAGACATTGGCCGCAATTTTCCCTATCTCGGTGGGTCCATGGCGGGCGATGTCGGTGGCGTGTCGCGGCCCCGCTCTTGTCTCCGTCCCGGCCTCTGACATGACTTTCCCCAGATTGGGCTTGTTAAGTCCGCCCAGCGCATTTCCCAGCCAATTGAAGGAAGCGGGTCTGATGACGTCATTTGATGACACGTCATCAGCCGGTTTCCTTAAAGGGACCATGCGCAAATTTACTTTGACATTTGTGCTGTCAGTGTTCTACAACATTGAGATGCTGCAAACAATGACAAGCACTGCACTGCCCCCAGGCTCTTCTATGACTCCCTTCATATGCTTATGGAGGGAGTCACAGCACGCAGGAAGTTCTCTGCACTTCCAATGGGTGGAAGAGACCTCCCCAGGAGACCAACGCAGCCTGGTTGCACATTGCACAGGAGGGCACAAGCAGGGATGTCGTCAGGAGGACCAGGCTGCAGTGGCACAAACCTTTCAATGATCTCAGTAGATCACGAAACGTTACTGCAAAGCCACACTCAACTTCATCCTGCTGTGCCACTCATCACATCCCATCACTCTGCCATCCCTACCCTACTCCTGTACATCCTTACTCACACCAACTTACCTTGCACCACCACCCATCCCTCTCTATCTACATTATCACTTCCCCATCTCACTAGCCACCCCTCACACTCACCTTCATCCTAGTCCAATCATACCAACTAACAACACACAAGGGTAGTTTTGTCTGTTTTAGCCAATGTTCATGTGAAGTTTCTGTTAATGTGCTGTCAAACATTGAAATCTTTATTTTCAACACTTTGCGTTCTTGGACAGATTTGTGTGCACCTTTGGATGTGGCTTAATGAGTTGCAGTGAATGATGAGACATAACGGTAGCCGCCCCCCGCCCCCGCCTCCCCCCCCCCCCCCCCCCGCAATGCAGATGAGTATGAAAGGAATTACTTGGGCATTGTAGGAATGCTTTATGGTGTTGGTGTGGGGTGATGCCAACTTGGCCCATCATGTGGCAGCCAGGGTATACAGCGTCAAGTGAAGTAAATCTAGCTATGGTGATGCCATCCCTGGCATCCTGGGCAGCAATGTGGTTGGGTGCTGATGCCCTCTGTCCTATGCAGCATCAGTTGATTGCGGAGAAGTTGGTGTTGTTGTTGGTGCTGCTGGTGTGCCTGGTGCTGCTGGTGTTTGGACTGATCATGGTGGGTTTCTGAGGACCAAGGTGAGAGAGTATAAAGTGCCCTGATGCTGATGGAATAGATGGCAGGTGAAGCAGAGATGACAGAAGTGATCTGCCAATGGTGGGAGAGGTAATGAGGTCAGACTGGATGGAGACTTATGTAAAGACTTGCAGCATTCTGAATCTGTAGTGGAAATGCAGTTTGGAGAAGCTAGTGACTAAGGGAACATTTCTCAATCAGCTGGGAGCTTTGACTTGACATTTGAAGCTGTCAACTTATCAGCTGAAACAATGGCAAATGACCTCCCGCCTCAGCTTCACAGACGAGGTTTTGGCACAGCGGGAAACCAGTGGGTGACCTGTAAAATTCAAAAAGCTCGGGAAAAAAGCATTGATAAGTGGCTGTAAACAAGCCACTAATGATTTTAATTGGCTCCCCCGCCGCTGGCTGCCGGGTCTGCTCAGCGATGGCAGACCCGACATCGGGAAAGTCCAGTGTGCGCATTTTGACAGCGGGTTCCCGACCCACTGTCAATCATTTTAAATTTGACAGCTGACCCCCCCACCCATCTCGTCCACTGAACACTGGCAAAATTCCAGCCTTAATGATTGAGTCAGTGATTGAGTCTTAGCAACAGGTCAGGAGCGATACAAAGGAACAATTCGACAAGTTCTCTGAGTGTCAGTCAATCAAACAGACAGATCTTCAAAAAGATTCAACTAGATTTTAGCTAGTTCCTAAAGTTTGTAAGATAAGAAAAGAGTTGTGTATGCAACAATTGTTTATAGAGATAAAGTTTAGCATTTAAATTTACACCATTTTGTTATCTTCCCCTTTGAAAAGATAGAATATAGAATTGTTATGGTGAAAATATACAATATTGTTGCATATTCACTTGTTCATTGTTTAATAAATTTGTTTAATAGTTTTAAAACTAGAATGAGGTCTGCTGTGATGTTTTATCATTTATCAGGGACAGATTGTGTTGGAAGCATAAGATTTATTTCAATAGCTTAAAAATAATTGACAGATCAGGGTTTTCTGTTTATTGTCCCAACGCGTCCCGAATGTTTCACATAAGTAGTAAGGCGAGTGAAGACGCTCGTAAAGGACATAATGGGCCGGGACTCACTTTTGAGAGGAATTTAACCTAGGAGAACTGAAAAATCTACGATAAAGAAGGGTTCAAAAGACCCCCAAAATTTAACAGTTATATTTTGCTAATTTTGAACATAGACATAATCAGCTCAGCCAAAAACAGAAGATCATTAGCTGATAACATGGCAGATGGAACAATTGTCTCTTTGATTAAATTACGCTATTTTTCAGAGCTTTTAACATAATTTGGATTTGCATCATCACCCCGGAATTATGAGACTTGTGTGCTTTCTATTGAAAAAAAAGAAAGACTTTCACCTTTCACGACCACCGGACGTCTCAAAGCACTTTACAGCCAATGAAGTACTTTTGGAGTGTAGTCACTGTTGTAGTGTAGGAATTGCTCCATAAGTTACTGAATGTGATTGTAATTGTCTTGAGAAGGAAACAAAGATGAATTGCAGTGTGTTAAACCTAAGTGCAGCTTTCAATATACAAGATTGCAATTTCCAGTATTTAATTATTTCAAATTGTTAATTTTTTTTTAATTTATTCATTCACAGGATGTGGGCGTCGCTGGCAATACCAGCATTTATTGCCCATCCCTAATTGCCCTTGAGAAGGTGGTGGTGAGCCGCCTTCTTGAACCATTGCAGTCCGTGTGGTGAAGGTACTCCCACAGTGCTGTTAGGGAGGGAGTTCCAGGATATTGACCCAGCAACGATGAAGGAACGGCGATATATTTCCAAGTCAGGATGGTGTGTGACTTGGAGGGGAACTTGCAGGTGATGGTGTTCCCATGCGCCTACTGCTCTTATCCTTCTAGGCAGTAGAGGTCACGGGTTTGGGAGGTGCTGTCGAAAAAGCCTTGGCGAGTTGCTGCAGTGCATCTTGCAGATGGTACACACTGCAGCCACGGTGCGCCGGTGGTGGAGGGAGTGAATGTTTAAGAGGTGGATGGGGTCCCAATCAAGTGGGCTGCTTTGTCCTGGATGGTGTTGAGCTTCTTGAGTGTTGTTGGAGTTGCACTCATCCAGGCAAGTAGAGAGTATTCCATCACTTGTGCCTTGTAGATGGTGGAAAGGCTTTGGGGAGTCAGGAGGTGAGTCACTTGCCACAGAATATCCAGCCTCTGATCTGCTCTTGTAGCCACAGTATTTATGTGGCTGGTCCATTAAGTTTCTGATCAATGGTGACCCCCCCAGGATGTTGATGGTGGGGGATGTTGATGGTAATGCCATTGAATGTCATGGGGAGGTGGTAAGACTCTCTTCTGTTGGAGATTATCATTGCCTAGCACTTGTGTGGCGTGAATGTCACTTGCCACTTATCAGCCCGACCTGGATGTTGTCCGGGTCTTTCTGCATGCGGGCACGGACTGCTTCATTATCTGAGGAATTGAGCATTGGAACTTAATACTGTGCAATCATCAGTGAACAGCCCCACTTCTGTTCTTATGATGGAGGGAAGGTCATTGATGAAGCAGCTTAAGATGGTTGGGCCTCGGACACTGCCCTGAAGAACTTCTGCAGCGATGTCCTGGGGCTGAGATGATTGGCCTCCAACAACCACAACCATCTTTCTTTGTGCTAGGTATGACTCCAGCCAGTGGAGAGTTTTCCCCCTGATCCCGATTTACTTCAATTTAACTAGGGCTCCTTGATACCACATTTGGTCAAATGCTGCCTTGATGTCAAGGGTAGTCACTCTCAGCTCACCTCTGGTATTTAGCTGTTTTGTCCATGTTTGGACCAAGACTGTAATGATGTCTGGAGCCGACTGGTCCTGGCAGAATCGAAACTGAGCACCAGTGAGCAGGTTATTGGTGAGTAAATGCCGCTTGATAGCACTGCCGACGACACCTTCCATCACTTTGCTGATGATTGAGAGTAGGCTATTGGGGCAGTAATTGGCTGGATAGATTTGTCCTGTTTTTTGTGGACAGGACATACCTGGGCAATTTTCAACTTTGTCAGGTAGATGCCAGTGTTGTAGCTGTACTGGAACAGCTTGGCTAGAGGTGCAGCTAGTTCTGGAGCACAAGTTTCCAGCACGATAGCCGGGATGTTGTCGGGGTCCATAGCCTTTGCTGTATCCAGTGCACTCAGCCATTTCTTGAATTCACAGGGATTGAATCGAGTTGGCTGAAGACTGGAATTTGTGGTGGTGGGGACCTCAGGAGGAGGCCGAGATGAATCATCCACGTGGCACTTCTGGCTGAAGATGGTTTGAACACTTCAGTCTTGTCTTTGGCACTGACATGCTGGGATCTGCCATCATTGAGGATGGGGATGTTCATGGAGCCTCCTCCACCCGTTAGTTGTTTAATTGTCCACCACCATTTATGATTGGATGTGGCAGGACTGCAGAGCTTTGATCTGATCTGTTGGTTGTGGGATTGAGTAGCTCTGTCTATAGCATGCTGCTTCTGCTGTTTAGCATGCATGTAGTCCTGTGTTGTAGCTTTAGCAGGTTGGCACCTCATTTTTAGGTATGCCTGGTGCTGCTCCTGGCATGCTCTTCTACACTCCTTATTGAACCAGAGTTGATCACCTGGCTTGATGATAACGGTAGAGTGAGGGATATCCCGGGTCATGAGGTTACATATTGTGGTGGAATAGAATTCTGCTGCTGATGATGACCCACAACGCCTCGTGGATGCCCACTTTTGAGCTGCTAGATCTGTTCAGAATCTATCCCATTTAGCACAGAGGTAGTGCCACACAACACGATGGAGGCTGTCCTTCGTCTCCACAAGGACTGTGCGGTAGTCATTCCTACCTATACTGTGACGGAGAGATGCATCTGTTACAGGTAGATTGGTGAGGACGAGGTCACGTGGGTTTTTCTTCGCATTGGTTCTCTCACCACCTGCCGCAGGCCCATTCTGGCAGCCAAGTCCTTGAGGACTCAGCCAGCTCGGCCATTAGTGGTGCTGCAGAACCATTCTTCGTGATGGACATTGAAGTCCCCTACCCAGAGTAAATTCTGTGCCCTTGCTACCAATGTTTCCTCTAATTTTCTTTTGGGCCGCTTGGCCCCTTTAACGGGACATGCCGCCCATTCAAAATTCCGAGCAAGTGCGGCCGTGCAGCTTAAAGGGAACATTGCTTGCTCCCTCAGTGCTTCTTCCAAGTGGTGTTCAACATGGAGGAGCGCTGATTCATCAGCTGAGGCAGGGCAGTCGGTAATAATCAGCAAGAGGTCTCCTTGCCCATGTTTGTCATGATGTCATGAGACGTGATGGGGTCCGGAGTCAATGTTGAGGACTCCCAGGGCCGCTCCCTCTTGACTGTATACCACTGTGCCACCACCTCTACTGGGACTGTCTTGCTGGTGGGACAGGGCATAACCAGGGATGGTGATGGAGGAGTCTGGGATGTTGACTCTGTGAGTACGACCATTGAGCCATTGAGCCATTGAGCCAGCCTGCCAGCCATTCAGCCAGCCAGCCATTCAGCCAGCTAGCCAGCAGCCATGTCAGTCTGTTGTCTGACTAGTCTGTGGGACAGCTCTCCTAATTTTGGCACAAGTCCCCCCCCAGATGTTAGTGAGGAGGACTTTGCAGGGTCGACTGGGCTGGGTGTGCTTTTGTTGTGTCTGAATCCGATGCCAAGGATCCTTGATCAATATGATACATTTATTGAAAAGTTCTTTCAGCGGGGTTAAACGTGAGTGAGTTGCAGTTCCAATGGAGATTTTACTTTCGCTGTTTGATGAAGTCTGGGCTGAAGGTGAAGGATACTGAGCTGGGGAATGAGACATTGTTCCATTACTGGATGATCAATGGCACCATTACATAGTGCAATTTACATAAAATAGAACAATGTGCATGCATTTCTGCTCACATTACTGCCAGTTTGAATTGGGAAAGGGATCGTGGTGGTTACAGTCGTATAATGACCCATCTTCCACTTTGCTTCCTCATTTATCCCGGCCAAGTTTACTCACCTAATTAACACCACCAAAAAATTTTTAAAGCTGTTTTTTAATTACTGTTTTATTGCTGATCATTACTGTTTATGGGATCTTGCCATGTGCAGAATATATGCAAACCAGTTTGAGACATGAGTGAGGGACATGATAAGTAGTTATACCAAAAAGATTTTCTTCTTTCTCCACATTTGGCTCAATTGGATCGATTTTGACCTTTGGATGGCCAACCGATGGAGTGCGCCAGCTGGTAACCTGTACCCACGGCATTTAAATCAGGCCGGCGAGCCGCAGGGCACCAAACGGGCATCCCCCAGTGCAGCTTGCATGATTAAGGTTGGCCAATATTGGCTGGCCCCAGCTGCCATCAAGGTAACTGAGGGAGGGGGCCGCAATCGCGAAGGGAGGGGGAACGGTCCCAGGGCGGCGGCAGCCCTGATTATTTTTGTGGGGCCTGGAGGAGCACTCCTCCTCCTCCAGGTCCCACAAAAAATAATTCTACACTTAACTTTCAGTTCGATCACCCGCGGAAACGATCAGAGCCCGAACGGTGCATGCGCCGACAATTTCCAACCTAAAATGGCAATCAGGGGTCCTAGGATCCCGACTGGCCTATTAAAATAGGCCGACTGCCTGAAACAGGCAGGCACTTTGGCGCCAAGCCGTAAGCCCCATTTAAAATGGCACCAGCAATTTCATCAGTGTTCGTGGGGCGGTAAGGCTGCCGGCCCCACTTTGAGGCTGTCACCGCCCCGTTAACAGCAAACGCAGCAAGTCAATATCAGCCCCAATGAATGACAATGGAGACGAGAGGTGTTGTTTCAGGTTGGTCTGCAGTAGAGTGAAGCTGCAGATGTGCTGAGCCCGTAAATTCCTATTGGTCAGTCACACAAGCACCAATCGAGCCTATCTCAATAAAGACTAAACATTGCTCAGTTCCATTTTATTTCAGCCAGAAAATAGCATTAATTCTCGCTTTCAAGCCGGTCGTGGTTTTATTTAAATTTAAAATAAATAGAGCTGCTCAATCAGAATTTGATGAAAGAATCACAGTGGCTACGTGCAAATTTTTCCATTATTAACATTGGCTTTATGTAGCAGAATGTATCGTTTGGTTGGTAAATTTGAATAATAAAATTAAGTTGCAATGTCAGCGCATTTAATGGATTGACTGATGAACTTCAGATCGAATATGTTTTGTTAATGTCTAATTTTACAATCAGTAATGAAAACAATTAATCTCTGTCTCTCTAACAGCTTTAAACATGATGGGCCGAAAATTGATCCCGGGACGCGAGAGTACGCACTGTGTACTCTCGCGTATTCCCACTCCAATTGCCGGTTTTCTGCATGCCCTGCGCATGCGCTGAAAACCGGCAATTGCTCTTCCGAAAAGGGGGCGGGGCCGGAGTGCATCGCGTGCGCGCTACAGGCTGCGCGCACGCTGTGCACTTCATGCTTTGGACGCGCAGGTAAGTACTGAAGATTTTGGAAATGTAAAAAGGAGGAGTAAGACCCGCTTTTAAGAAGGTAAGTAGTGAATTAAGTATTTTTTTGAATTTTTTTTTACAGGTATATCTTTTTTATAGACTTTAAAGACAGGTAAGTTTATTTTTATAACTTTTTAAAAGATTTTAAATTTTTTCAAAAATTTAATTTTTTATTTAAAATGGTTAATTTAATTAACTATACTTATTTTATTAATGTGATGGGTTTTTTTTTAAATTTAATTGAGGTTTAGCTGTTATTTTGGGGGGGTGTAAGATTCATAAGTCTCTCAGCCATGCTGTGAGACTTATGAATGGAAGATGGTGTGCTGCCATTGGCTCTAACTGAGTCACGTGATCCCACAGCTCGCACGAATTAACTACGCCGCTGGGATACGCAAGCCCAGCACAGCTGATGTCTGGAACATCAATTTCGTGCGAGCTGGATCAGAAAAAGCATAAGCGAGGTGAGACATCGCGGGAAAGGCTTACCCCCGCGGGAACAGAGCGAGATCAATTTCTGGGCCATTAAATTAATGCTATTAAAGGTAATTTTGTTCCCATCTTTTCTTTGTGCTTCTTCTTCTTCTGGACAATGAAGTTTCAAATGGCTTTAAACACAATGGCCCAGAAAGTGGTTCGTGTCGTCACGAACTGCGTGCAGAGAACGATCCCTGCACAGAACAGGTAGGCCTGAGACACACTCGATATTGGGCCTAGGGCCTCATTTAAATGAGACGGGCGAGCTGCGGATGCATGCTGGGCGTCCCCAGTCAGCTCGCTGGACAATCGAGATTGGATTTCGGGGCCGTGCGATCCCGGCAGAGGCCCTCAGGTAGGTCCTGGGAGGGGGCAGGAGGAAACAATCAGCAGTGGGGAGGAAGCGATCAGGAGGTGGGGGGGGTGGTGGGGGTGATCTGAAGGGAAGGGCTAATTAGGAGAGGGTGGAGGAGGTCAGAAAAGGGAATGAGCGGATGCCATCAACGGTCTTCAGCACGGCAGTGGAGCCAGGAGGAACACTCCTCTGGGCTCCAAATTCAGGTAGGCATCTTTCAACAAACGTACCTTTTTGGTGGCAGCCTCCAGCGGTCCTTTAAGGATCACTAATTAGGCCGCATGCAGACTCCATTTTCCTGAATGCCACTGGCACGGCGCCGACTGTGTTCAGGGCAACCAAATTTTGGGAAGGGGGCCTCAAATATACTTCAGGCCCCCTATTTGCATATGTAAAGGGATAATACCTGTTTCAGATGCAGGCCTTGGATGCCTCTTTTCCTGCCTGTACCAATATAGCAGGCGGTGCACATCCAGCGTAGAATCTGCCCACACATGCCACCCACCTAATTAGATGTTTTGGTGTCCATTTTGCACCTGTAGGCCTGTCAGCTCAATTTCCAATTGTAATCTACCAAAATTCCCTGGATTCTGGAGAGATCCTAGCAGACTGGAAAACCGCAAATGCAACGCCCCTATTTAAGAAAGGAGGGAGACAGAAAGCAGGCAACTATAGACCAGTTAGCCTAACATCTGTCATTGGGAAAATGCTGGAGTCCATCATTAAGGAAATGGTAGCAAGCCAGTTAGAAAATCTTAATATAGTCAAGCAGAGTCAGCATGGTTTTATGAAAGGGAAATCATGTTTGACAATGTGCTGGAGTTCTTTGAGGATGTAATGAGCAGGGTGAATAAAGGGCAACCAGTAGATGTCGTGTATTTGGATTTCCAGAAGGCATTCGATAAGGTGCCACATAAAAGGTTACTGCACAAGATAAGAGCTCACGGGGTTGGGGGTAATATGGATAGAGGATTGGCTAACTAACAGAAAACAGAGAGTCGGGATAAATGGGTCATTTTCAGGTTGGCAAACTGTAACTAGTGGGGTGCCACAGGGATCAGTGCTGGGGCCTCAACTATTTACAATCTATATTAATGACTTGGATGAAGGGACCGAGTGTACTGTAGCCAAATTTGCTGATGATACAAAGATAGGTGGGAAAGCAAATTGTTTGGAGGACGCAAAGAATCTCCAAAGGGATATAGATAGGCTAAGTGAGTGGGCAAAAATCTGGCAGATCTAGTATAATGTGGGAAAATGCGAGGTTATCCACTTTGGTAGGAAAAAATAAAAAAGCAAATTATTATTTAAATGGGGAGAGATTACAAAATGCTGAGGTACAGAGGGATCTGGGGGTCCTTGTAAATGAATCACAAAAAGTTACCATGCAGGTACAGCAAGTAATTAGGAAGGCAAATGGAATGTTGGCCTTTATTGCAAAGGGAATGGAGTATAAAAGTAGAGAAGTCCTGTTACAACTGTACAGGGCGTTGGTGAGACCACACCTGGAGTACTGCGTACAGTTTTGGTCTCCTTATTTAAGGAAGGATATATTTGCATTGGAGGCAGTTCAGAGAAGGTTCACGAGGTTGATTCCGGAGATGAAGGGGTTGTCTTATGAAGAAAGGTTGAGCAGGCTGGGCCTATACTCATTGGAGTTTAGAAGAATGAGAGGGGATCTTATTGAAACATATAACATTCTGAAGGGGCTTGACAGGGTAGATGCTGAGAGGATGTTTCCCCTCGTGGGGGAATCTAGAACAATGGGGGCATAATTTCAGAATAAGGGGGTACCCATTTAAAACGGAAATGAGGAGAAATTTCTTCTCTCAGAGGGTCCTGAATCTTTGGAATTCTCTACCCCAGAGAGCTGTGGAGGCTGGGTCATTGAATATATTTAAGGTGGAGATAGATAGATTTTTGAATGATAAGGGAGTCAAGGGGTATGGGGAGCGGGCAGGGAAGTGGAGTTGAGGCCAAGATCAGGTCAGCCATGATCTTATTGAATGGCGGAGCAGGCTCGGGGGGCCAAATGACCTACTCCTGCTCCTACGTCTTATGTTCTTATGTAGGCCATTGAGCTGACATTTAAAAATACTGGTGAGTGCTCTGCTTCCCTCAAGTATCGCTAAATATTATAAATATTAAAGAACTGTTATTTACTCACACAATAAAGCAGAAACCAGCTAACAACTCCTGCTGACAAGGGGTCTGTTTTTCCTGTTCCCCCCCCCCGCAGCCAGAACACACCTGAAATGTGCTCCACCTACAATGACCTGAACCCATCTGTATTTTCCAGTTCAGGCCATTATCCTACCCCGAAGGCAGGCCGAATTGCTGGCAGGGCCTTGCACCTGGAAATGTGGATAGAAATACAGTTACTCTGTCAAACCTAAGAGGCCTGCAGCAGCGGGAAGGGCTGCTAGCTTCAAGGTTTGCTGGCTGCTGTTTTAGAGGCCTTTTCTCCCTCGCTGCCTGCCCCTCTGAGATCTGAGGATCTGGAGGATGTTAGGTGCAAGGCTGACCACCAATTTCTTCTGGCACCTCTTAAAAAGGGCACCTTTCCTGTGAACCCGGAGGAAACGGAGGCAGGAGAGCGAGGTACACCACCTGCTGCCTCATTTCTTTGGTTTCCTGAGAAAGCAGCCAGTTCTCAATTGAGTCATTTATAAACGAGACTGGCAGTTGAACTCAGCATGCCTTAGTCAACAATATTATACCCCTGTCTACTCATTAAGAATGAGTAAGTTCTTCATGGAGGAGCAATCAAGATATTATGCACAGTGTAGTTAAAGCCGGATAAAGCCTGCCTATATATGTCTCCTGTTTACCATTTTTACAAGAGCTAATGGCTTGATCCTTGACCCTATCTTGTACTGACAGTTCAATCAAATTCACTGTATAAGAAGAAAATGCTAATAAGAACATAAGAATAGGAGCAGGAGTAGGCCATACGGCCCCTTGAGCCTACTCCGCCATTCAATAAGACCATGGCTGACCTTTGACCTCAACTCCACTTTCCCGCCCTATCTCCATATCCCTTGATTCCCCTAGAGTCCAAAAATCTGTCTATCTCAGCCTTGAATAAACTCAACGATTCAGCATCCACAGCCCTTTAGGGTAGAGAATTCCAAAGATTCACAACCCTCTGAGTGAAGAAATTCCTCCTCATCTCAGGCTTAAATGGCCGACCCCTTATCCTGAGACTAGTCCTAGATTCTCCAGCCAGAGGAAACAACCTCTCAGATCATAATTATGATCTTCAGAAGTTGATTTCCCAATAGAAGCTCATCATTTGTTTAAGCCTTGTTTATTTAATTTTTAAATAGCTGCAGTTGAGCAAAGCTCCTCTCAAACATTCCCACTGAAAGTATTAAGGCTGTGGAACCAAGTCAAACTTCAGTCTTAAACATGCTTGTCAAAATAAAATGCTCATTGATCCATGAAATTTTGATGAAAACACTTAGGAATGGCTCCATTAATCATTGTATAATTGTTTGGTGTCTTTGTCAAATTTATTAAAGTTTAATTTACCAGACGTACTCTGCCATTCCTCAATTTCATCAATCCTAATACCTAATCAATTCATTCACATATTATGAGTAATGAGACCATTACATTATGTTTTAAACATTGAGAACATCTTTGTGGGCAATATTTAAAGTCAATTCAGCTCTATAAAATTCTAAATACATTTTTCTTCTCTCTATAATTAACAAAATAATTTTAACTAACTTGCATTTATAAAGCATGTTCTCGAGACATCTCAAAGCACTTTACAACCAATGGATTACTTCAGAAGTGCATTCAGTCTTGTTCTGCGGGGGTGGCAGATCATTGTGCTCTTAGAGGCTAGTCTACTGAAAACAGGAATTAGTTAAAATACTCAATTTCATTTAAATATTTGATGCTGTGCCTCACCCTGGTAATTGTTATGGAGAAATTGTATGGAAATGCTAGGAGGCAAGAAAGAGACTTCCCACAGCCCAATACATAATCCAGTTACCTAATTCAGAAACTCCTGACTAATTCCGGATATGAAAAAAATGAACAAACTAGAATAAAGAAAAAAGTAAGACTTAGAAAAAACATAGAAAAAAAAAACATAGAAAAATAGGAGCAGGAGTAGGCCATTCGGCCCTTCGAGCCTGCTCCGCCATTCAATATGATCATGGCTGATCCTCTATCTCAATACCATATTCCCACTCTCTCCCCATACCCCTTGATGCCTTTTGTGTCTAGAATTTATATAATGCCTTTCATGACATCAGGATGTTCCAAAGCGCTTTACAGCCAATGAAGTACTTTTGAAGTGTAGTCACTTTGTAACGTAGGAAACACGGCAGTCAATTTGTGCACAGCAAGCTCCCACAAACAGCCATGAAACAAATGACCAGATCATCTGTTTTAGGTATTGGTTAATTTTGGCCAGGCCACTGGGAGAAGCTCTTCTTCGAATAGTGCTGTGCGATCTTTTACGTCCACCTGGCTTAACATCTCATCCGAAAGACAGCAGCTCCGACAGTGCTGTACTCACTCAGTACTGCACAGACGTGCCAGCCTAGGTTATGTGCTCAAGCCTCTGGAGTTTGATTTGAACACGCAACCTGTGTTCTGACTCAGAGGCGAAAGTGCTACCACTGAGTCAAGGCTGACACCTTGGCTTGCATAAAAGGTTAATGTCCATAATATAGGAAAAAATAGGAGATCAAATAGCAAATTGATAGGTTGACACCAAGCTTGGATCTCAACAGTCTGTAGATTGCAGAGAGCAGAGAAGACTGAAGGGATGAGGAGTTCTACAGACTGGTAGGCCTAGGAAAAACTGAATTAGAATAGCAGACAGTGAGATGTATTTTGATTTCAACACAATAAGGAGGGAAGGAGGGAAGGGGATGTAGAATGCCATATTTGGAGACTAGGAATAACAAGACAGGCAATGACAAAAATGTTATTGATAAAATAGAGAAATACAAGAAAAGTTTGCAGTAGAGAGACAGAAGTTGAAATTATATTTAAGATTCTCAGATTGTCCAATATTTTATTGAGTTAAAATTGTGCATTGTATTTAAATATTTGTAACTATGGCTCAATATATTATCTTATTAGGCTTTATAAACGAAGAAAGAAATCGTGGCTCAGAAGTATCACAAAATGCTTTGCATAATGAATTATATCCAGGTGTAGTGATTTATGTAAATATGGCTGTGAGGGAGCAATATTTTTGGTTTGAGGAACTTTTATTCCAGAATGGCTCAGAAACAAAATGGGATTTGAAGCAAAGTCTGAAAATATGAGGCTCAATTTCATAAAAAGCCTAATTTTAATAAGGAATGTCACACACTGTATAAAAGGATCAGACAAATGGCCATCAGAATTCACACAGAGTATAGTTGAGAATATACTAATGTTTGCTTTGGAATCCTTTATGTCAATAAATCTGTCAGTATAAGAGGGTGAGAGCACTTCTTGCTCCAGTGGTCCCTTTTCTCTACCTGATGAAACTCATAATCCAAGGCTGTGATTATACAACACAAACCAATTGGTTTGTTTTTCAGTACAACGCAGTTATGGAGACCGCAGTGATACTGAGTGACAGCTATTCCAAGTACCTACTGACGGAAGAAAACTACTAGGCACTTGGTCTAAGCGTTAAACAAAGCTTTAATCATCTGTTTTTCAACATGGAGATCTAGTTGTGTCCTTCTCTAGTTCCTGTTAAAGAATGTCCTGAGCAAGCTGGGCCCATGCCCGATTATTTATACTCTCCCTGGACAGCGCCACCAGCAGGCCGCCCAGTATTATTTCATAAGTCATTTCCACATGAATGACAAGATTCCTGTCACCTACTGTGGATGTACCTATGATGGAGTACACACACATCAAAACCAAGCATTGACAGTGAAAGTGAAAATTTAAGGAACAAACATTTGCTGAGCATGTAAGACCATAGGTGGAAATAAATGTATATTGCTGGGCATTGTTTCTTGTAGTCCTGATGTCATCTTACCTAATGTATATACTGAGGGGATTCAGCTCCAAGGAGATCCTTTACCTACCACAACATGGAAACAGGTACGCAAACGGGGAAATGAAGATAACCCCATGATTATTAAACTATTCTGGAAATTCAACGTGGATTTTAATAAACAAGGTGAAATAAGTTCTTTCCTACATTACAACAGTGACTACACTTCAAAAAGTACTTCATTGGCTATAAAGCACTTTGGGACATCCGGTGGTCGTGAAAGGCGTTATATAAATGCAAGTCTTTCTTTAATAGGCAGGATATTGTGTTACCAATTCTACCGTTCACATAGATGGGGCATAAACAGCAGACTTTTGGCCATTTGATGGCTTTTGCTTGCTTTTGATACCTGACTTACATTTTAAACAGCTTGGTTTCAAGAACAATCCATGAGTGTCCATTAGACATCTGCATGTTTACATGAATTTAACATCTGAAAGGCAGGCGGTCATTTCTGGTGCATTTAACTGATGAATGCATGTAATGAAACTAAACGTACCATTCAGCCCCCACAGAAATGTATATAATCCATGAAAAACAAAAGAACCATTTAAAAAATATAGCTAACTGAAGTCCATTTGTAGCGTGACAGACCGGAATTGCATGCTTAAACATACTTTTTTATAGAGATAGAGAAAGAGAGATAGAACTGTTTGCCAGATTTTATGTTGGGGTAGACTAAAACAGTTGGTTCTCACCTTTAATCCTCAGTTCCCTGTTCCATCGTAAAAGCTGCTGAATCGTTAAATATTGATTTAGAATTCCTTTCATCAGTGCTGAATGAGCCAAATCTGTAATGCTGTCGAGCTCTAAAGTGTGACTGTAACAGAGATTTATATTGTGGATTTTAAATAAAATGTGTGCCAAATTACTAATGTTGCAGTTGTGTTTAGCTTACAAACTATATTGCTTTTATATTTGGCTACCATTAACATTTAAGCATCTCATTGGTACTACTAATGTTTAAGCATTCTAAAGTAAAATAAAGAGAGCTGGTTCACAGATGTGGAAAGTAGTTGGTTAAATGATAGACATGCAAGCTGTGATCCTGACCAACGGTTCCACCACAGACCCAATTCATGTACGGACCGGGGTCAAGCAAGGCTGTGTCATCGCACCAACGCTCTTCTCGATCTTCCTTGCTACAATGCTGTATCTCACCCTCAGTAAGCTCCCCGCTGGAGTGGAGCTAATTTACAGAACAAACGGGAAACTGTTCAACCTCCGTCGCCTCCAGTCCAGATCCAAGGTCGTCCCTTCCTCTGTCGTCGAATTACAGTATGCAGACGATGCTTACGTCTGCGCACACTCGGAGGTCGAACTTCAAACCATCGTTAACACCTTCACCGAAGCATACGAGAGCATGGGCCTTACACTAAACATCCGTAAGACAAAGGTCCTCTACCAACCTGCCCCCGCCACACAGTACTGCCCCCCGATTATCAAAATCCATGACAAGGCCTTGGACAACGTGGACCACTTTCCATACCTCGGGAGCCTACTGTCAACAAGGGCAGACGTCAATGACAAAGTCCAACACCGCCTTCAGTGTGCCAGTGCAGCCTTCGGTCGCCTGAGGAAGAGAGTGTTTGAAGACCAGGACCACAAACCCAGCACCAAGCTCATGGTCTACAGAGCAGTAGTAATACCTGCCCTCCTGTATGCCTCAGAGACATGGACCATGTACAGCAGGCACCTCAAAGCACTGGAGAGGTACCACCAACGCTGCCTCCGCAAGATCCTGCAAATCCATTGGCAGGATAGGCGCACCAACGTCAGTGTTCTCGCTCAGGCCAACATCCCCAGCATCGAAGCTTTGACCACGCTCGATCAGCTCCGATGGACGGGTCACATCGTCCGCATGCCCGATACGAGACTCCCAAAACAAGCACTCTACTCGGAGCTCCGTCACGGCAACAGAGCCCCAGGTGGGCAGAGGAAACGCTTCAAGGACACCCTCAAAGCCTCCTTGAAAAAGTGCAACATCCCCACCGACACCTGGGAATCCCTGGCCCAAGACCGTACAAAGTGGAGGAGAAGCATCCGGGAAGGCGCCGACTACCTCGAGTCTCTTTGCCGGGAACAAGCGGAAGCCAAGCGCAAACAGCGGAAGGAGTGCACGTCAACCCAAGCACCCCACCCACCCGCCCCTTCAACCACCGTCTGCCCCACCTGTGACAGAGATTGTAGGTCCCGCATTGGACTCATCAGTCACCTGAGAACTCATTTTTAATCTGGAAGCAAGTCATCCTTGGTTCCTGCCTAAGAAGAAGAAGAAGAAGAAGAAATGATAGAACACAAGACTGTACTGAGGAAGGGCCATGATTGATTTTTATGCTCAGTATTTACAAAAATGTCATTATGCTCCGTCCAAAGGCTGATATTTTCTGAATTACAGATTTAAAACACACTGGCTTATACATTAAACAGAACTACCTGCACCAATTGATCCCTGATACTTTATTTACAACACTTGATGTTGTGCATCGTGGAGAGAATGACCTGGAAATTTGATGGCTACGCGCCCGTTTTTGCAGGCACTAAGCCTCCAGTACGGCGCTCACTCCGAGACAGAAGTGTGCCGCCCGCCATATAGGTATAGGCAAAAATAAAGGCACGCTGCACATGCAAATAAGGGGCTTAACACCCATTTGATGACATCTGTGCAAATTTGGGTTGCCCTGAATGCAGCCAGCTACATTCAGGAAAATCAGGTCCTCGTGCGGCCTAACCAGCGCTCCTTAAAGGGACCGCTGTAGGCTGCCACCAAAAAGGTAGGTTTATTCAATATATTTACCTGGATCTGGAGCCGTGAAGTACAGGAGTGCTTCTCCCTGGCTGCACTGCAGTCCCACAGATTGTTGCTGGCCCCCGGTTGCCTTCCTTTGCGGTAGGCTTCCCTTCCCCTTTAAGCACTTACCTGAGGTCACAGCCAGCGACGTAGCAGCTCAAATTTACAAGCCTTGTCGCCAGCGAGTTGCCTGGGGTACACCCAACGGTTGTCCGCAGCTCGCTGGTCTCACTTAAATGAGGCCCGAGGTCCAATATCAGGTGTGCTTCAATCCCACCCAGTCACCACAGGGTTTGCCCTGCACCCAATTCGTGACGGCAGTGAATGACTTTCTAGGACAATACATTTAAAATGTTTGGTTTAAAATTAAATCAAGCTTTTCTGTTAAAATAATTCTAACTGGCCAATTGCAGGTTCTTTTCAGTTTCTGAAACATGCACGTTTTTAAGCTAGTATATCGTCTAACCTTTTGCAAAGGTGGAGCGAATGACCTGGAAATTCGATGGCTCCGCGCCCAGTTTTGCAGGCGGTAAGTCTACAGTACGGAGGGCAGGAAGCATGCGCTTCGGGAATGGTAGCATAGTGGTTATGTTACTGGACTCGTAATCCAGAGGCCTGGACTAATGATCCGGAGACGTGAGTTTAAATCCCAGCCCGGCAGCTGCGGAATTTGAATTCAGTTAATTAAATAAATCTGCAATAAAAAAAGCTTGTGTCAGTAATGGTGACCATAAAACTACCAGATTGTTGTAAAAACCCATCTGGTTCACGAATGTCCTTTAGGGAAGGAAATCTGCCGTCTTTACCCGGTCTGGCCTATATGCGACTCCAGACCCACAGCAATGTGGTTGACACTTAACTGCCCTCTGAAACGGCCCAGCAAGCTACTCAGTTGTATTAAACCGCTAGGAAAAACTGCAATGGTTCAAAAAGGCGGCTCACCAAGGGCAATTAGGGATGGGCAGTAAATGCCGGCCTTGCCAGCGACGCCCACATCCCATGAATGAATTTTTTTAAATGTCAATAATATTAAAGTGAAGTTTTGTTGTTGTTAGCACTGAGTTTGACAATTTTTTTTAATGCCCTTCTATCCACCATTAGCTCCACACCTTGCAAGCTGCCTAATGTCGTCCCTTTGTTTTGTTCTTTGGCTGAAACCTTTCACTTTTTTTTCCCCAAAGGGTTGAATTTTCTCAGGGTTTCCTGCACTTCCCAAACTCGGCAGTAACTCCATGTGCATATGTAGACAGGGTTTCCCTCAAACTTCCAAAGTTAAAGCGGAGCAGAGCGGGAGAAACCTCAAGGAACGTCCTGCACAAGTCTTTATCTCATTTCCTCTTGATTAATTCAGCTTCAATAGCTATTTGTGGTAATGAATTCCATATCCCAATAGCCCATTTCATGCAAAAAAAATCTTTTAATCTCCCCATTTATGCTTCCTGTACTTCCTAAATTGATGTTCTTTTGTTACCAATTCACCAACCAGTGGAAATGATCTTTCACTATTTACCCTCTCAAATGCTTTCATAACTTTGAACACTTCTATTACATTCCGCTTAACTGTCTCTTCAGCAAACACAGCTCTAATTTTTGCAATTAGATTCATAAAAGAAGAATGATACAGCACAGAAGGAGGCCATTCGGCCCATCGTGCCTGTGTTAGTTCTTTGAAAGAGCTAGCCAATTAGATCCACTTCTCTGCTCTTTCCCCATAGCCCTGCAAATTTTTCCTTTTCAAGTATATATCCAATTCCTGTTTGAAAGTTACTACTGATGCTACTGTCAGGCAGTGCATTCCAGAACATAACAAATCTTTTGCAACAAGCTTATCTTCTGAACCCTGGTATCATCATAGGGAATCTAAGTAGCACGTTTTCCATAGGTCTGATATCCTTTTTATGATGGGATGCACAATACTGAACATAGTACTCCAACAGTGGTCCAACCAACATTTTGTACAGATTCCTCATTACCAGCACTTCTGGGAATGGGGGAGGTTGTCGGTTGGTGCTTGGGATGGGGCTGGCCAGCAGGGTGGTCTACACCCTGTTGTCTACCTGCATTTTTCTTCTACCACACTGCTGGACCACTGGACCCTTCTGTGCTTCCCCAGATTTTCATTGCTTCCCTCCACCTCTGCTCTTCTGCATTAAGCATTCAGACATCCTCAGGGTCTCAGGTATATCTTTCATTTCTCTCATCATTGCCTCCTACCCTCTTGCACCATCATCACCTCAGCCCTTTAATCATCTCTTGTCCTCTACCTAATCACAGACCATTCTTGGTTTTCTCCCCGCCCCCTTTTCCCTGGCTCTGTCCCTCCTGTTCATCTGTAACATCATCTGGTTCTGACGAAAGGTCATCGACCTGCAACATTAACCTTACCTTCCTTCCTCGACAGACGTTGCCCGACCTGCTGAGTGTTTCCAGCATTTTCTGTGTTTATTTCAGTTTTCCAGTGTCTGCAGTATTTTGCTTTTTGTTTCATCATTACCTCCTTGCTGTTGTATTCAATAGCTTGACACTTAAAACACCCAGATCCCACTTGCCTTTTAAAGCTGTGCCCACTTTTAATGATCTGTGTGCATTTGTATCTATAGATCTCTCTTTTCCTACACTTCTTTCAGAATTTTCCATTTGTTACTTATTTCCCAAAATGGACGATTTCACATTCATCTGCATTGGATGGCATTTGCCACATATTTGCCTACTCCCGAACCTGCCTATATCCTCAGGATTCTTTCAGTTTTCCATGCCCCCTAATTTGGTATTATTAACAAATTTTGATTATATTCCCTCCATGGTTGTGTCCAAATCACATATATAAATGGATAAAGTCAGCATCAGGAAAAAAAATAACGTCACTGTGATTTATTGAGAGTTGCTTAGCAACCAATGATTTTTTTCAGCTGAAGTGAAAAGGAAATGTCAGAGTTTTGGAAGGCTTCTGGGTGCGAGTTCATCTAAAAATATTTATCTAAAAACTACCTGTGCAAAGATAGGCAAAAGGTGGCAAAGACCATGAGACGGGCGGCGTACAGAGTAGAGGTCATCTCCACAGCTCTGCAAAACATTAAATCAGCAATATGTCTTATTAACTCAGATTTGGACTTAGACTGCGGCTGCCCCTCCTCATTCTCAAGCCTGCATTCTGATGTCTGATGAGGACAGGTCTTTTTTCCCTCCCTTTATCCTTTCCACTGGTGACAGCCATTCGTTCTTACGCACCCTTTCATTTTTTCACCTAATTCTGGCCTCTTGCGCATCCCCAATTTCCTTCGCTCCACCATTGGCGGCTGTACCTTCAGCTGCCTAGGCTCTAAGCTCTGGAATTCCCTCCCTAAACCTCTGCGCCTCTCCAACTCTCTCTCCTCCTTTAAGTTGCTCCTTAAAACCTACCTTTTTGACCACCCGTCCTAATATCTCTTTATGTGGCTCGGTGTCAAATTTTGTCTGGTAATGCTCCTGTGATGCGCCTTGGGATGTTTTACAACGTTAAAGGCGCTGTATAAATACTAGTTGATGTAGACAATACCACAGCATTCGAACAGATAGAAATGGGCAGAGTATAAATCCTATTTTGGGGGAGGGGTGGAAAGAGGGGACACAAAATCAATTAAAGATATAAGTACTGTAGTGACTAAAGCAAATTATCTGTGGAACTATAAGGCAGAAGTAAAATCAAAAACATAATTAGAATTGCAACTGGCTGGAAACAAAATGACAGCCAGAACTGGAATTAAAACTAATAATGACATGGTAATAATCCAATTCGTTGGTGGATTTGAATTACAATTTAGAAACATTGAGAAAATACAGAAACAAGAAAAGCGAATATGCATTACATAAATGGTAAATCCAGAACTTTAACAATGTTATCTAGAACTGGAATGATACAATGACAAGGATTCTAAAACTGGAATGTTAACAATGAAATGGAACCTGAGGAGTTCTGGTAACTTACTGTAAGAGTTGTAAGAGTTGCAGTTTTTACAAACCCTACAACCATCACCACTGATGCTCCCAGATACAATCCCACATTCTCCAAGTGCTTCCAGACCTCACTCTGCTCCCAATCCGCCCACCACTGCTTCTAAATCTCGAGCCACAGCGTCTTTTCCCTGTGCTTCCAAGGTCTAGCCTCTCTGAGTGTTCCCAAAGCTCAGATCCAAGATCTCCAGGCCCCCTCCTCCCGTGAGTACTCCCATGCATGAGCCACAGGCCATTACTTTCTCTCTCACCAATGTGTTTTAGCAGTTTCTGGATCGCCTCTCCCCACATGACCCTGGGACTCGTAAGCATAGGCGAAGTACTTACTTCAGAACTAATACAATCTTAGAGCTGTCATATTCAAATATTGTTTGAAGGAGAGGGAGAAGAACAAGCATTTTGAAACTAAGGTGGCCTAATGCTAGTGTTTGCACTGTATATTTTCAGCTGTTGTTCCCAGAGCTTTCAAACTTGAGTTAAGAAAATAAGCTTTTGAGAAGTGTAACTAGAAAATAGAGAAAAGTCATACAATACTGATCAGGTTAATTTCTCCAAATGTGATCTGCCTCCGTTTTCATACTCAGCTTGACAGCAGCACCATCTGGCTCAGCTAGGCTCCCAACATTCACCAGGGGAGTAGGAACACAATCATCATGTTGCAAATGAATGTTTAAAAACTAATTACCACTAAAATGATCATTACTGTCTTCCCTTCTCCTCTTGGCTCTGGTTTAGTGTTCTTCCACTCATGTTAATAGTCGCCCACACTCTCTCAGAGGCTTGTAATATTTTTCCCACTCTCTCAACACTAACTGCAGTTTTAATTATAATGACCCCAGTCTAATGATTCAGATGGACAGAATTACTCACAAAGCCTTGCATCTAGTAATTACAGTGGATAGTGTGTGCAATGTTGTACATGCCATGTGACTTTTCTGTTGCAAATCAATTCTGGATAAATCCACCCGATATCCAAGATGTACCTCCCATTTGTAGAGCTAAAAATATCAGCACATGTTCCCCTTTACTGGGATCAGGACTAGATTGTCTGCCCATTCGGTCAATAAATGGCAAATCTTTCAATTAATGCAAGAAGAAAATGCCAAACACACACAAGAACTGAAAGAAAGGTCATGGCTATTTATCCCAATTAATTTTCTAGTACTCCAACTGATGTAGACTAGCATACAACTTAATTTTGAAGACATCAAACACTTATTACTTTTTTTCTAAACTTATGTTTTAAACTTACTTTCCACTAATTCAATTTTCTATCCTCTGATCCTGCACCTGATTTATCTTGTAGTGTTTTTCTGGGTTTATCTCATCTATATTTTTAATATTTTACATACACTTAAACGAGGTTCCCTCCCACTTTTACCTTCTCTCTAAACTATAAAGATTAAACCTCATTAATCTTTCCTCATAGCTCTTCTTTACACTTGAGATAATTTTCGTTCCTGTTCTCTGCAACTCTCCAATCTTTCTACGGTACACATTAAAACTATTTTGAACAAGTTGCACTCAGAATTATCTTTCAAATTGGAAACTCATTGGGGGTCATTTTGGCTTTGTGCGATATTAACTTCAATGGAAATTAAAATCGGGAGAGATGTAAAATGGGCTGCCGATTCTCTACCACCAGTTTTATACTCCTGCCCAAAATCAAAATCATCCCCATTGTCCTTTTCTAAAGGGCAAATATAGGAAGGGGAGTCCAGGTCACAACAGACCAGTACATGGCAAGAATCAGTAGAGCTACTGTTGTTTTGCAATTAGGAAAATACTTCATCGTAAAAAGGTTACATAATAACACACTTGAGAAATTAAAAACATTCAACATCGGAGAAAGCACGGAAAATGAGCAATCAGATTGATGCAGAATAATTTACATAAAAATGTGTATAACACAACTCCAGCAAAACTAAAATTCATCCCCATGTGAAACAGAAAAACACAACAGAAAGAAAATCACATTTAAGCTTAGCCCTCAAATGTAAAAGTCCCACAGATCCCTGGAAGAAAATTCAATAACAAAGAAATAAATGAAAATACCAATAAAATTAGCCACAAAAATTATATTAAAATCAAAGAAAATGCAAGCGCCTCAGCAAAACACCCACAGCTTCTCCAGGGACCACGGTGAGGGCCCAATTGCTAGCGTTAATTCCAATGAATCCTACACAATACCTCTGCCACCACCTCATTAAAAGTTAATAAGCTGAAACGCAGCAGTGAAACCTAACATCAGGGCCATCAATCCAGGAGAATCGGAGATCTTAGATTGTACAGTAACATCAAACTCACAAAGATTGCATCCTGATCTAAACTGACAATGCTTCTAGTGATGGCTGACCCTAGTCTATTGCTACAGGAGACAATAAACTAAATATATCTTCTGCAATCCTCACTGCCAAATATGGTTTCCATTTTTATATTTACAATATTGCACATTGTGGATGGACGAGCTTAGAAATAAAGGTCGGAATTTTACCAGCGTTGAGAGGGCGGGATTGGAGGCGGGTCAGCTGTCAAAATAGAAAATATCGACAGCGGGTCAGGAACCCACCATCAAGACACCTCCACGCGAGTCTCTCAGGTGTCAGATCTGTCAGCGCTGAACAGATCCGACACCAAACGGCGGGGGAGACAATTTAGATCATTAAATGCATTGTTAAGAGGCAATTAAGTCTTATTTTAAGCTTACCTTTAGATTTTTAGAGTTTGCCAACGGCTTCCCGGCTGCTCGGGGATCACGTCAGGGAAGGAGGTCGGGAGTTGTGTCAGCATGGGATGATTTACTAACTTGACAGCTGCAAATGGTCTATAAAAGCTTCCGTTTCATAGGTCTTCACTTTCCAAGGTTAGAAGCTCTTGCTTACTGCATCTGGAAGACAGATTGAGCTTTATGCAGCTAGCAAGTGTTTGGAGCAAACTCTCTATCCAGTGTCACCTCATTGGAAAAACCTCTCTCACCATTGACAGATCGCTTCTGTCATCTCAACCTCACCTGCCATCTATTCCATCAGCATCGGTGCGCTTGAAAAAATTTCACCTTGGTCCTCAGAATCCCACCATGATCAGCCTCAATACCAGCAGCACCAGGCACATCAGCAGCACTAACATCAACACCAACCTTCTCTGCAATCAACTGATGCTGCACAGGACACTGGGCATCAGCACCTGACCACATTGCTGCCCGGGATGGCCTCACCATGGCCAGATTTACTTCACTTGGCGCTGCACATCCTGGCTGCCACATGATGTGCCAGGTTGGCACCACCCCACACTAACACCATAAAGCATCCCTACAATGCCCAAGCCATTCCTTTCACACTCGTCACCATTGCGGGGGGAAGGGGGGGGGGGTACCCTATGTCTCACCATTCACTGCAACTCACTAAGCCACTTCCAAAGGTGCACACAAATCTGTCCAAGAATGCAAAGTGTTGAAAATAAAGATTTCAATGTTTGATAGCACATTAACAGAAATGTCACATGAACATTGGCTAAAACACCCAAGTGCCTACACTTGTGTGTTGTTAGTTGGTATGATTGGGCTAGGATGAGGGTGAGTGTGAGGAGTGGCTAGTGAGATGGGGAAGTGATAATGTAGAGAGAGAGGGATGGGTGGAGGTGCAAGGTAAGTTGGTGTGAGGTAGGATGTGCAGGAGTAGGGTAGGGAAGGAAGAGTAATGGGGATGTGATAAGAGGCACAGGAGGATGAGGTTGAGTGTGGCTTTGCAGTAACGTTTTGTGATCTACTGAGATCATTGAAAGGTTTGTGCCACTGCAGCCTGGTCCTCCTGACGACATCCCTGCTTGTGTCCTCCTCTGCAATGTGCAACCAGGCTGCGTTGATCTCCTGGGGAGGTCTCTTCCACCCATGGGAAGGGAAGAGAACCTCCCTGTGTGCTGTGACTCCCTCCATAAGCCTATGAAGGGAGTCCTGGGATAGCCTAGGTGCAGCCGTGCACCTTTGTGCAGTGTTTGTCAGTGTTTGCAGCACCTCAATGCTGTAGAACACTGACAGCAGAACTGTCAAAATCAATTTGGACATGGGCCCTTTAAGGAAACCGGCTGATGACGCGTCATCAAATGATGTCATCAGACCCGCCTCCTTTTAATTGGCCGGGAACCTCGCTGGCCGGGCTTAACAATCCCAATCAACGTAAAATCGCTTGGAGAGAGCGGGCTGGAGCAGGCAGCGGGCTGGGACCGCGCTACCGACCCCGGCCGCCCCGGACCCGCCTCAGTCGTCGAAATCGCGGCCAAAGTTATTAAGTCTCACACTTCCTGTACACCACCAGAAACGATGTAAACTTTGCAAAATTGTGACAGTTTTATGGGGTCACTGTAAATGTTCTTTGTTTGTTCGTTTTTTATAATAAAAAGTCTCCCACATTTCCTATTTTGTGCAGTGTCCTGGTGGGCTGACTTCCCACTTGTCTGTAGGCCATGTACTTACTGTAGGTAATCAGAAGGCAGAGCTACTGCCAGGTCTGTGCAGTGCCACTCTGAGTCAGCTTCTAAGAGATGCACAACAGGGGCTCATTAACTAAGACCTACTTGTCTCCCATGGTGTTGTAGATATGGTCAGCTTGTCTGCAGACATGGGTGTGCACGTAATGGCGGATGAGCACAGGGCCCCTCTCATTCTGTCTGACTTGTCTGCCATCCCTTTGTTGGTGCTCCCCTTCTTTAGAAAGAGCGATTCCCATTTGCAGACCTTTGCTCCCAGTAATGGAGCTGAAGCCAAAATAAAATTGAAAAAAATTAGCACAAATGTCCTGACAGCCTCAATGGCAGCAGAAAGGGAAAAAAAGAGGGAAGTGGGCCAGAAATGGCTAAAAATGCTTACTTTAACATTGCTGAGCACTTTAAAAGAACTTGGCCCCAAAATTCCACACAGTGAGTTGCACTGGATTTGCACCAATACATCTCTGTTGTGTTTCCAATGCTCTACACTGCTGAATCTTCCAGAATCTTAAGTGTCAGCTCATTTGTGTATCCATTGGAGCATCTCCAGTGTAAATCCTCTGTAAAATGGAAGTACTGTGCTGGGAGTGCTTGTAGGTTAGAGTGCAGCCTTTAAAAAGACAAGTCTGGCTGAAGATTGCAGCAGCACAGGTAAGTGTTTGACTCATTGGCCGGAATTTTCCGTGCGGTCAGCGGATGGAATCGGTGGTGGGTCAGGTGGAAAATTTGATTTTTTTTGACAGCGGGTCGCGCCTTTCCCATGGTGCGTCTGTGATCTCGAATCGGACCCGACCCGCAGAGGCGGGCGACCCAATTAAAGCAATTATTGGGCCAAAAATTCGGCCCCTCTCCGGGTGAGTACACAGTGCGTACTCACCCGTAAGACGTCCCGAAGTGCCGGTTTCCTGCATGCACTGCGCATGCGCGGGAAACCGGAACTTCCGGTCTGGTGAAGGGGGCGGTTCCTAGGTGAACCGCGGTAGAGGCTGCGCGCACGCAGCACACTTAGATTTTTTTTCAGGTTTCTCCGCGAGGGTAAGTATTGAAGAATCTACGCTATTAAAAAGGAGGCGCAAGACCCGTTTTCAACAAGGTAAGTGGTTAATTAAGTATAATTTAAAAAAAATTTCAACAGGTTTATCTTTTTTAGATACTTTAAAGAAAGGTAAGTTTATTTTTATCACTTTTAAAAAGTATTTTAATTTTTTCAAAAATTTAAATTTTTCTTTAAAGTGGTTAATTTATTTAACTATAGTTATTTTATAAATGTGATGGTTTTTTAAAAATTTATTTTAAGTTTAGCTGTTCTTTTGGGGCCGATTTCAATTCACAGATTTGACAGGTCTCCTGTCAAATCTATGAATGAAAGATGGTCTGCTGCCATTGGCTCTCCATGGCCCACGTGATCCCAGGGGACGCATCGCACTAACTGCGCCCCTGGAACACGCAAGCACTGCGCGCCGGCAGTTGGGAGAGGCCCAGGACCCGAAGTTCCCGTGGGCCCAAAACACAACGGCAAGCACGGTAGGTAAGAGCGCACGCGAT
Source organism: Squalus acanthias (assembly GCA_030390025.1). NCBI lineage: Eukaryota > Metazoa > Chordata > Chondrichthyes > Squaliformes > Squalidae > Squalus > Squalus acanthias. The sequence continues at coordinate 11,512,158 of CM059441.1, read as the reverse complement.
CCTTACCCCCGCGGCAAGCCGGAGAGGCGAATTTCTGGGCCATTGTCTTGTTGACAGACACTTAATAATGCTTTTAACCTTACCTTTTAACTTTAACTGCTCGCCCACAGGGTCCACGCTGCTCGGGGACCAAATCTGTTCACCTGAGATGGGAGTTGAATGGCCATTGAATCAGCTAATCAGTTGACAGCTTGAAATGTACTATAAAAGCTCCCACCTCACAGCTGTTCACTTACCAAGCACAGAAACTGTTGCTTACTCCATTTGGACCACAGATTGAGCTTTATGCAGGTTGCAAGTGTTTGGAGCAAACTCTCCATCCAGTGTCACCTCATTGGAACAACTTCACTTGACACTGTACACCCTGGCTGCCACATGATGCGGCAGATTGGCACCACCCCACACCAACACCATAAAGCATCCTTACAATGCCCAAGCCATTCCTTTCACACTCATCACCATTGCAGGAAGGGGGGGGGGGGGGGTACCGTTTTGTCTCACCATTCACTGCAACTCACGAAGCCACTTCCAAAGGTGCACACAAATCTGTCCAAGAATGCAAAGTGTTGAAAATAAAGGTTTCAATGGTTGACAGCACATTAACAGAAACTTCACATGAACATTGGATAAAACACCCAAGTGCCTACCCTTGTCTGTTGTTAGTTGGTATGATTGGACTAGGATGAGTGTGAGTGTGAGGTGTGGCTAGTGAGATGGGGATGTGATAACGTAGATAGAGAGGGATGGGCGGAAGGTAAGTTGGTGTGAGTAAGGATGTGCAGGAGTAGGGTAGGGAAGGCAGAGTGATGGGGATGTGATGAGTGGCACAGCAGGAGAAGGTGAGTGTGGTTTTGTACTTGCATTTCCTGATCTAATGAGATCATTGAAAGGTTGGTGCCACTGCAGCCAGGTCCTCCTGATGACATCCCTGCTTGTGTCCTCCTCTGCAATGTGCAACCAGGCTGTCTTGGTCTCCTGAGGAGGTCTCTTCCACCCATCGGAAGGGAAGAGGACCTCCCTGTGTGCTGTGACTCCTGTCATGGGAGAACCTGGGTGCAGCCCTGCACCTCTGTGCAGTGATTGTCAGTGTTTGCAGCACCTCAATGCTGTAGAACACTGACAGCACAAACGTCAAAAGTAAGGTGGCCGTGGACCCTTTAAGGAAACCGGCTCAAGACGCGTCATGAATGACATCACCAGACCCGCTCCATCTAATTGGGCCGGGAAACGTGCTGGGCGGGCTTAACAAGCCCCATTGAGGGAAGTTCATTTTACGCAGCGGGATGGAGCCAGCGGCGGGAACACGACCCGCCACCGCCACCGGCCGCACCAGACCCGCCGAGGTGAGAAAAATCACAGCCGTTGAGTTCACTGCAAGGCAGCTGCATGGCTCATGTGTCATTTTGTCTTACTGTTCAAAAATGTCTTCCACTGAAGGATCTGGCATAGACAGCCAAAAATGGGACAAGCGCAATGTAAGGAGGAATAAAAGAGTTCAAATTTCAGTAGGGCTGACCTCCAAACTCTCACTGAGAACATTAAAAACAGAAGGAACAGACTACTTAGCCTGCGTGGGAGCAAACCTCAAAAATTGTCCCGCGTACCACATGGAGACAGGTAACAGGCACTGAATGCCAACTCTCTCACTCCCAGAGCTGCAGACCAATGCTGCAAGAAGTTCAAAGGCCTGACCAGGGCAGGCAAGGTAACACATAAATTCTCTTTTCTTCTCTGGGCACCAATACCCCCTTCACTCTCTAAAATTAAGACCTGTACAACTAACCCTTCACATTTCACTCTGGATAAAGGGGGCACGAACTAGGGACCTTTTTTTAATTTGTGTTTTATGGGATGTGGGCATCGCTGGCATGGCCAGCATTTACTGCCCATCCCTAGTTGCCCTTGAGAAGATGGTGGTGAGCCGCCTTCTTGAACCGCTGCAGTCCATGTGGTGAAGGTACTCCCACAGTGCTGTTAGGGAGGGAGTTCCAGGATTTTGACCCAGCGACGATGAAGGATCGGCGATATACTTCTAAGTCAGGATGGTGTGTGACTTGGAGGGGAACTTGGAGGTGGTGGTGTTCCCATGTGCCTGCTGCCTTGTCCTTCTAGGTGGAAGAGGTCGCGGGTTTGGGAGGTGCTGCCGAAGAAGCCTTGGCGAGTTGCTGCAGTGCATCTTGTAGATGGTACACACTGCAGCCACGGTATGCTAGTGGTGGAGAGAGTGAATGTTTAAGGTAGTGGATGGGGTGCCAATCAAGCGGGCTGCTTTGTCCTGTATGGTGTCGAGCTTCTTAAGTGTTGTTGCAGCTGCACCTATCCAGGCAAGTGGAGAGTATTCCATCACACTCCTTACTCGTGCCTTGTAGATGGTGGAAAGGCTTTGGGGAGTCAGGAGGTGAGACACTCGCTGCAGAATACCTAGCCTCTGACCTGCTCTTGTTGCCACAGTATTTATGTAGCTGTTCCAGTTAAGTTTCTGGTCAATGGTGACCCCCAGGATGTTGATGGTGGGGGATTCGGCGATGGTAATGCCGTTGAGTGTCAAGGGGCGGTGGTTAGACTCTCGCTTGTTGGAGATAGTCATTGCCTGGCACTTGTGTGGCGCGAATGTTACCTTATGGTATGAGTAGCCATCTCTCCGAACAGCACTTACTTAAACCCCTTCTTATAGTTTAGCAGGGTGGTACCACCATATCTCTTCCTTCAGGTGTCCGATGCCACCTGGAGGTAATCCTGAATTTCCACCCTTCACCTAATTCACTCTATCCTGTTGCAGGAAACACTTGTACACAATGCCCCCAAGAGGCAGGGCACCAGAGGGGGCATCCCCATCCTGAAACACCTCATAGCCTATGAGGAACACACCATGGAGCTGATAGAGTAGCACTCTGCTTATGTGGTGGGGGACAGCAAGGATGAGGACACAGTATCGGGCCAGTGGCTGCATACATAGACAATCACCATGGCTTCACAGTGAAGCAATCCACAGCCACAACCTTCCACACCGTCCTCTGTCTCCTTAATCCCAACAGGGTTATGCCCATCCATTCTTAGCTTGCACCATCATTTCCTGCAGATCCACCACAGCAACGGGAGGATGAGGGTGATGAAAAGGAGGAAGGAAATTCTTCCTCATTTACTATAAGGATGACGAGGATATGGAGGATGATTAAGGGGAAGAGGAATTCATGCACACCCATGAGACCTCAGACCAACATCCTGCAACGTGTTCCACTGTTACACCTCCCTCAATCTCAGCCCCTCCGCTTTCTCACTCTGATGTCTTCATCTTCTTGGTCTATCTCTATTCTTCTATCTCTCTTTCCCTTCTCTTCTGCTTCCCTCTCTCCGTAACCTTGTTAAATGTGGTCATAGGAAATCATAATGGGAAAAAGCTGACAAAAAGTGTGACAAAACGTGACAAGAGCTGAAGTGATGCAGACAGGAAGTGCACATATAATAAATGCCACTTGTGCATCCTCCCCTCCCTCTAACCCAGCATTGGCATCCGTACCTTCAGCCGTGTAGGCCCCGTGCTCTGGAATTCTCTCTCTAAACCCTTCTGGCTCTCAACCTCTCTCTCCTCCTTTAAAACCCTCCTTAAAACCCATCTCTTTGACCAAGCTTTTAGTCACCCCCCTCCTAATATCTCCTTCTTTATCTTGGCATCTATTTTTCTCTGGTTACGCCTCTGTGAAGCACCTTGAGACATTTTTCTATGATGAAGGCACCAAGTAAATGCAAGTTGTTGTTGCTGTTTGTCATTAATTTCAAGACTGTGCCCATACTACTGCATTGTGAAGCATCTTGGGGCATTCCTTACGTTAAAGGCACTTTACAATTCAAGTTGTTGTTATTAATATAAAATATTGTACAGGCTAATACTGTGGTTTTCAGTTTAATGAAAAACTTGAATGAACAGATGACTGTGCTTTTCCAGTTTCATCATTTTACTGCATTACTTTACTTTAAACACTAACAGAAATTCATTACAGAGCTGCATGACTGATACATATTCATGATCCAGATAAAGAAATGTACAACGCTGACTTAACCACTTGAGGGCCTCATTCTCTAACTGGCTCTTCTATTAATGTAGATGCTCACTCACTTCCAGTGAATTGGTTGCCTCTTCATATAAGTTTTACTTCCTGACCTCTGCTCAGATATGCTTCTGGTGTTAGATTCATTTACAATGAATTCTGATCAAATATAATGAGAAAATTCCCACGGTTCAGAACTATTTTGATGAGAAGCCTGTAGCCCAGACACACCAATACTTCACCAATATTTTTAAAAATATTTGTGTATGTATGTATAATGGTAATGATAATAAAATGTCCAGACTATATCATTGTAGGCAGGTTTTACATAGATAAGGCCCCCACGCATCTATCTTCAGCATAGAGAGCAAGTAACTGAGTCGTAGGGGGTGATTTTGTCAATGGGGAGCTTTTGGAGGCGGGACTCCCACTTGTCGGGTTTCAGTCCCGCCTCCATCAACTTCTGGCCAACCCACGCTATTTTCCCTTGATTGACCTTGTTAAGCCCGCCCAGCGGGTTTAGCAGGCTAATTAAGGGGAAGCCGGTTACAGAGAACGTCAACGTATTACGTTTCATCTGTCAAAAATTTTTGACAGATGAATTGTCATCGTTTGACAGCTCTGTGAAGCTGCCAAACACTGACACTCTCTGTAGTTTGATGAGTTCTTGAATACAAGACTCATCAAACCTCTTTCTTTTGCAGAAATTAGATGGTTGCTGCATTGGAGAACGCAACGGCCATCTGTCATCTCTGCCGCGGAGGTGCGAGACTCTCCGCATACCCACCGACTGAAGCCTGCAGGAAGAAACAAAGGTAAGTAATCTTTTTTTAACACTTTGCACTTACCTCAGATACTCACCTCTCCACACTTGCACCCATCACTTACCTCCACAGCGCACTTTTGGACCCTCCGACCCCCGCAGACCCACTTCTCGCCTCGGTGACCCTGGCGGGTTTCGGAGCCTTCGGGAAGCCCCTGAAGGGGATAATCCTATTTTCTGCCTGTTAACTACCTGTTAACAGGCAGTTAAGTGGCTGTAATCCCTTCCCGCCTCCAAGGAGACAGGACCCGGCGCCCGGTGCGGGATGGCTACCCACCTCCTGGCAAGATGGCATGGAGGAGGATTGGGGGGCGGGTTGGGCACCCGCCCTCAAATTCTGCCATTTTCCCGGCAGTCCCACCTCCAAAACCGCCTCCCCAGGGCTGGCAAGATCGCACCCAGAGTTCCTCATGCTCCTGAATTAACACTAAATTCATTTGCAGCCACGATCTGGTGACATTCATTGTAATTGTAAGCAGCAGTTTCAAATCTGTGGTAACAATTTAATGAATAATTTTAGTATCAGACAGACTCATACAGGTTAACAGCAGATTTCTAATCATTACCACAGCATTTGCTATAATCGCAGCAGGCAAAACCATTTCGTGCAGTATACCATTATTTAGATGGAGGGTAGAAATATGAGGCCTAAGCAGGATTGCTACATCATATCAAATATTTATACGTACCTCGTTTAATTTTACTTGTGGGCAGCTATATGGATTAAAATAAAATCATCAATTGTTACAAAGAGCTGTGGCCTAATTCTACACAAATATCAATAAACGTACGAAAAATAATTATTTGTTTCAAGAGATAATAAAGACAATCACTGCCGATATTATTTTCTATTTTATAATCTGCAGAACTACTGATAAAATATAGGCCAAAGTGTATTGGTAATTCAAAATTGCAACACACACATAGCAGATCCGAATAAAGGTGTTGGTTTATTGGAAATGTGTGCATTCATTTTTATGTTCTGTTCTTTTATCTGTCTACATACTACTAATTAGAATTAGAATTTAGAAAATAACCATGTGTCTGTTATATGGTTTAATTTTTTTTATACAGATATTGGAGTTACTTTAATTAGAGTTAATGGCCTGGAAATTGCGGTCGGAAGCTTGCCGCCCCCGTACGCTTCCGAACTGCAAGAAAATGACATACTTACCTGCTGTCTCCGGAGCTTAGGACCCTTGCGGTCCTGGGCCTACAGGTGTACGCCTGCGTAAAGGCCCTCGCATCCCAGGGGCGCACGTGGTTCGCAAGGTCCCTGGAATCGTGTGGGCCGGGCCAACCAATGACAAAGGGGGATTCCTATTATGCTTATGGGGATTCCATTTACGTACGGAATCTCCATAAGCATAATAGAAATCACCTAATAAACACAATGTCACACCACTGAAATAAAAATAAATGATCGCAGGTTCAAAATTAATTAAAATACCATTTAATTAAACATTTAAAATAAAAATTAAATTTTTTGAAAAATAAATGTAAACATTTTTAATCGGAACAAAATTGACCTAAATTAATTTTAAATGTTAGTGATTGTTTAAAACATTTTTTAAATGTTATTTTAATATATATTTAAACCCTTACGCTGGTAAAAGAAGGCCTGATGCCTGCTTTTACCAGGCGTAAGGGTTTTTTGGGCATTCGTTGGGCAGTAGTTGGGCAAAAAGCCCATCCCTGCGCCAGTGAAAGTGAATTCGTAGAGGGGGCGTACGATCTGTCAAGGAGAAACCAGCATTTATTGCCTACCCCTAATTGCCCTTGAGAAGGTGGTGGTGAGCCACCTTCTTGAACCACTGCAGTCCGTGTGGTGAAGGTACTTTCACAGTGTTGTCAGGGAGGGAGTTCCAGGATTTTGACCCAGCGACGATGAAGGATCGGCGATATACTTCTACATCAGGATGGTGTGTGATTTGGATGGGGAACTTGCAGGTGATGGTGTTCCCATGCACCTGCTGCCCTTATTTAATTAGCTTTCATAATTATAGTTTTTTTAAATCGTGAAAACACATTTGAAATGTACAATTAGTACTTCATAATCACAAAGTTCATTTTTGAAGATCTATTGAAAATTCCACTGTGATATATAATATTAAAAATTATGGCTAAACATAGAGGAAGATGTATAGAAAGAAAGACTTGCATTTACATAGCGCCTCTCACGACCACCGGACGTCTCAAAGCGCTTTACTTTTGGAGTGTAGTCACTGTTGTAATGTTGTATAGTATAATACAATACAATGCTGTATATGTCAAAACAAATAACTATATAAATCACTGCATACTCAGTAGAAGAGATTACACCATGTAATGTTATGAAGTCACAAAGGCATAAGAAATGTTAAATGTTGTTAAAAATTCAAACATATTTAAATGAACAGAATCAAATCATAGGGGGCGATTTTGTCAATAGGGACGCGTTGGAGGTGGGACTTTTGCTTGTCGGGTTTTAGTCCCGCCTCCATTGACTTGTGGCCAACCCACGCTATTTTCCCTTGATTGACCTTGTTGAGCCCGCCCAGCGGGTTTAGCAGGCCAATTAAGGGGAAGCCAGTTACAGAGAACGTCAGCGTATGACGTTTCATCTGTCAAAAATTTTTGACAGATCAATTGTGACCTTTTGACAGCTCTGTGAAGCTGTCAAACACTGACATTCTCTGTTGTTTGATGAGTTCTTGCATTCAAGACTCATCAAACCTCTTTCTTTAGCAGAAATTAGATGGTTGTTGCATCGGAGAATGCAGTAGCCATCTGTCATCTCTGCCGGTGAGATGCGAGACTCTCCGCATCCCCAACTGTTGAAGCCTGCAGGAAGAAACAAAGGTAAGTAAACATTTTCTATCACTTTTCACAAACCTCACACACTTACCTCTCCACACTTGCACCCATCACTCACCTCCACAGCGCACTTTTGGACCCCTCAGACCCCCGCAGACCCACTGCTCGCCTCGGTGACCCTGGCGGGGTTTCCCGACGTCGGGAAGCCCGCGCCTCTAATGGAAAAATGGGGATAATCCTCTTAACTGCCTGTTAACTACCTGTTAACAAGCAGTTAAGTGGCTGTAATCCCCTTCCCGCCTCCAGGAGATGGGACCCGGCGCGGGTCGGCTACTCGCCTCCTGGGAAGATGGCACGGAGGCGGGTTGGGAGCGGGATGGGTACCCGCCCCCAGATTCTGCCATTTTCCCGGCAGTCCTGCCTCCAAACCCGCCTCCCCAGGGCTGGCAAGATCGCGCCCATAGATTCATAGTATGATACAGCACAGAAAGAGGCTATTCGGCCCATCGAGCCTGTGACGGCTCTTTGGTAGAGCTCTCCAATTAATCCCACTCCCCCTGCTCTTTCCCTATAGCCCTGTAATTTTTTTCCCTTCAAATATTTAACCAATTCTCCTTTGAATGTTCGTATTAAATCTGGTTCCACCACCCTTTCAGGCAGTGCATTCCAGATCACAGCAACTCGCTGTGTAAATGTTTCCTCATGTCGCCTCTGGTTCTTTTGCCAATCACCTTAAATCTGTGTCCTCTGGTAACCGACCCTTCTGCCACTTGAGGCAATTATTAAATGCTGAACTTCACAGACACCCTTCATGTGTCAGATAGCTCTATCTTGTTCCATGACTGTCGCATGGGCACAAATTTAACAATTAATTTGATTTCATTGATCCTAAAATTTGACAGGTAAATGAGACTAGATAGCAACTATATATAGAAATGTCTCAATAAATGGATCATCTTCAGTCGACATATGCTGTTAGCTCCTCCAAAGATGACTTGCCTCTCTAGGTCCTTTTAGTGACAGCTTTCACTGAAATATCCTCATCTGATAACTTTCTGTACAGCTGCTCAAGAGTTCCCTGGATAAAACAGAGATTTGTCATATTGTTGATGCTCCAGACTTGCACTTAATGCCTCAGGCTCAGTGGATGCCTTAAACTGAATTTAAGGGCTGACAAGTCAAACAAAACAACGAGAGCACAGTGAGGAGATAAATCAATGACATCCAGATAAAACTGAATAAAATTGTGAAGCGAAAAAGTAATTTCTTATGTTGGAAGTTTGGACCAGGAAAGAATCCTCTATACATCACATACATAGTTGTATCTTACTCTATAATTGTAACAGGACCACACATTTAACAGCAGGAGGTTATTCATTATATTAAAATTGCACAACACAATGGGCCGGATTTTGCTGTAGCCGGGCATCCAACGGCGTCTGCTGTTAGTTCGACTTGCCCCTGCACTATTCAGCTCAAAATAATTTTGCCCACTAATGTGTTGAAAGTGCAAGCTGGTAACGGTGCAGCGAGGTGTAAGATATAGCCGAGAATGCTTATTTAGATATTTTACGTATTGGCTAATTATCCCAGCACACTTTTCCAACAGGCCCTTGATGAGATGCAACAGCTATCAATCTCCCTCAATAGCCACATGAACAGGCTGTAAATAACAAGATGAGGGGCAAGTCCGTGATTAGATCAAGCAAGCTATCAATCTCCCACAATAGCTAGACTAAAAAGAATACAAACAACAAGATAAGGCAAGGTATAAAACAACACAAGAAGTACCAAATGTTGAGGCAGAGTAGGAAGAGAGTCCTGAAGTCAATGCTGCTCCCAGCAGAACCGGGTAATATTGTGTTTGTTGTATTAATCGCTGTAACTTGTTGAAGTGTTTGGCCGTTCTTGAGCGTAAGAATTGTATTTTGTGCCTGAGCCAACTTGTTAACTCTATGACTACTGTGTATTCTTTTAAATCTATTAATAAAATATACTCGCTACACACCAGCATTCCCAAGCGGCAGGAGCCTGAGACAGGAAGGAATGGACCTGGAGGGAGCACAGCGAGAGCGGAGCAGATAAAAGGGGCGGCAGCAACTCAACAGAGGCAATTTTTGAAAAAGTGACGTCAGAGTAAAAAAAGTGACATCGGCACAAGGGAAGGAGCTGATTGGTGAGTAGCTGGTGAGTGTATTTTTTTAAGTTTATAAGTTTATTTCTGATAAGTTAGTTAATAGCCTATTAAATAAAGGGAAAGAGCTGATTGGTGAGTAGCTGGGGAGTGTTTTTTGTTAAGTTTTAAGTTTATTTCCGCTGGGTTAGTTCTTAGTCTATTAAATAGAGGCATGGCAGGGCAGCTCAGTCCCATGGAGTGCACATCCTGTACCATGTGGGAAGTCCTGGACACTTCACATAGCGTGGACGACCACATGTGCGGGAAGTGTTGCCAGCTACAGCAACTCGAGCTCCAGGTTTCGGAGCTTGAGCGGCGGCTGGAGTCACTGCGGTGCATCCGCGAGGCTGAGAGTTACATGGATAGCACGTTTCAGGAGGTGGTCACCCCGCAGCTTAAGAGTGTGCAGGCAGAGAGGGAATGGGTGACCACCAGACAGAAGAAGAGGACCAGGCAGGTAGGGCAGGAGTCCTCGGAGTGCATCGTGCTCTCCAACCAGTATTCTGTTCTGAGTACTGGTGAGGGCAATGGCTCTGCTGGGGAGTGCAGCCAGAGTCAAGTCCACGGCACCACGGATGGCTCAGCTGCACCGGGGGGGAGGAAAAAGAGTGGACGAGCAATAGCGGTAGGGATTCGATAGTTAGGGGAGCAGACAGTCATTTCTGCGGCCGTAGACGTGACTCCAGGATGGTATGTTGCCTCCCTGGTGCCAGGGTCAAGGATGTCACTGAACGGCTGCAGGACACTCTGAGGGGGGAGGGTGAACAGCCAGGGGTCATTGTCCATATCAGTACCAACGACATAGACAGAAAGAGGGATGAGGTCCTGCAGGCAGAATTTAGGGAGCTAGGAGAGAAATTAAAAAGCAGGACCTCAAAGTTAGTCATCTCCGGATTACTCCCAGTGCCACGTGCTAGTGAGTACAGGAATAGGAGGATAGAACAGATGAATGTGTGGCTGCAGAGATGGTTCAGGAGGGAGGACTTTAGATTCCTGAGGCATTGGGACCATTTCTGGGGAAGTTGGGACCTGTACAAGCCGGACGGGTTACACCTCAACAGAGCCGGGACCAATATTCTTGCGGGGAGGTCTGCAAGTGCTGTTGGGCAAAAAACACTCCCCAGCTACTCACCAATCAGCTCTTTCCCTCTATTTAATTAGCTATTAACTAACTTATCAGAAATAAACTTGTAAACTTTAAAAAACATACACTCACCAACTACTCACCAATCAGCTCCTTCCCTTGTGCCGATGTCATTTTTTTTACTCTGTTGAGTTGCTGGCGCTCGGGATTGCTCCTTTTAACTGCTCGCTCTCGCTGTGCTCCCACCAGGTCCGCTCCTTCCGGTGCTGCTTCCACTCTCGGCACTCTTTATTCCGCTGCTCCCACTCTCGGCGCTCTTTATACCACTGCTCCCACTCTCGGCGCTCTTTATACCACTGCTCCCACTCTCGGCACTCTTTGTGCTGCTGCTCCCGCTCTCGGCGCTCTTTATACCGCTGCTCCCGCTCTCGGTGCTCTTTGTGCCACGGCTCCCACTCTCGGTGCTCTTCTTACTCCTAATATGTTTCTTTCCCTCATTCTGTCTCACTGTCTCATTTCTTCAATCTTGTAATCTGCAAATCATGGCAAGTTTATGGAACCATAGATATGAAACAGGCTCCAAGAAATTCTGTGTTATAACTTCAGGGGTCAAGAACAAACAGCTGCAGCTGCTCAAACTGCTTTAGAAATTTTATATTGTGAAATAAACACTTGTACAGGCTCCATAGGTTTAGTCTGGCAATATGGTTGTGAGACATAGATCAGACCTTTGGAGTGTTAAAAATGGTTATAGTGGCATTTAGATTTTTATTTAGCTCTTAAGATTTAATAATATCTTTCATGATAACATGAAGATGAAATTCACTAAAAGCAAAACTGATGAACTCAGTAAAGAGTGAAGGTCAGTCTGCAAAATGCAATGCACTAAAATATTTGGATCTGGCAGGCATGGCATTAAGTTCTGGTGAGCATTGTGGTACCTTGGGACATAGCATATATATACACAACAGCACAACATGGCTTCTGGTAAGAACTGTACTGCATATGGCTTTATTATTACATATATCAGTAGTCCACCAGGTAGCTATATTACACTTCTCCCTCCTTATTGAAGAAGTTAATCATAGCAAATAATCATTGTACATGACTTGCATGGTATACATTTCTCAAATGGAACCCATTTTATGTTTCCAAATTCTACTATAGAGTTCTGTAACACAAACAAAAGATATGAACTTATTTTCCATATTTACAGATTAAACTTAACCACTGGTTTTCTGTTTCAAAGAGGATACCTTCTTTCTTGAACAGAACTTTCAGATCTTGTTGTAGGACTTTGACTCATTCTAGGCTGAGCCTGCGGAGAATTTTTCTCCAAGGGCTGACCTTGATCTACATTTGGACTCTTTACACTTTCAGACTGTTTGTCTGCCTGACTCGGGCTCAGACTTAAATTCTGACTTTGTCTTGGACTTGTTTCTGGTACGTCTGATGTAGGATTTGCTGCTGGTACTCTACTTATAACAAGACTATCTGACTCATCAGAATAAATTGAAACATCCCAGCTTTCAACTCCTTCCACATCTGTAGGTAAAATATGATCAATGTAAACAAACCTAACCTTTCCATGATCAAACATCTTGACCAAATATGTGCGAGGGCCACATATCTTCACTACTCTTCCTGGTAACCACTTTAACCATTTATGGTGATGTTTCTTCACTCTAACCTCCTGGTTCAAATTCACACTTCTCTCTCTAACTCTACCTTTATCATGACTCTCTTTCTGCCTTGATTGTTTCTCTTCTGTGGACAGTGCCAAGTTTGGCTTTAACAATGAGAACCTGGTTCATGGCTGTCATTTGAGGAACAACTCTGCTGTTTTTCGACCAGTAGTGGTATGAGGAGTAACCCGATAGGTAATCAGAAAATTTGCCAGGTTGTGGTCCAACGACAACTGACGTTTCTTTGGATTTGGATCCATCATTTGCTTGATGAGGGCACGTTTGACAATTTGTACGGTGCGCTCTGCTGGACCATTTGAAGCAGGGTGGTATGGTAGAGCTTTGGTATGTTTCACACTGTTTCTGCTCATGAACTGTGTGAACTCTTCTGAACAAAATTGCGGCCCATTATCAGACACAATTTCTTCTGGGAGGCCGTATTTAGAAAACAATCTTCGCAAATTGTCTAGTGTTTTGCTTGTTGTTATTATCCGCATCGGAAACACCTCTACCCACTTCGAGTGACGATCACTATGAACAATTGCTGTCCTTCTAGCTCAGCAAAATCTACATGTAACCTTTGCCACACTCTGGGAGGCCATTTCCATGGCTGTAATGGTACTGATGGTGGTTTCTTGCTCAATGATTGACATGTTGAACACTGACTGACTATGTAATCTATCTCTTTATCTAAACCTGGCCACCATAAGTAACTGCGTGCAAAGCTCTTGGTCAAGCACATTCCCAGGTGCTGGTCATGAAGATCTCCTAACAATTTAGACCTGAACCTATTTGGGATAACTACTCTTGCTCCCCACATGATACAATCTTTATCCACTGACAATTCATTCCTACGAATGAAGTATGGATGGATATCTTCCTCTGATACCTGGTTTGGCCATCTATTTGCTATGTAATCATACACCTTTGACATAATTGGGTCACGTTTGGTTGCTCTACATCATAGTGAACTAACATGGTATTCTCTACTAACTGGCTTTTATACTCTTTGAATGCTGTGTCGCATTCTTTTGACTACTTCCAAGGGACCTGTTTTCTCAACTGCTCATTCAGTGGATATAACAATGTAGCCAAGTTTGGGAGGAAATTTCCATAATAATTCAAAAGACCCAAAAATGATCGAAGTTCAGAGACATTCTTGGGAGTGGGTGCATTTCTGATTGCATCCAGCTTTCCCTTTGTTGGATGTAAACCATCTTTGTCTACTCTGTGCCCGAAGTACTCCACTGAGTTTGGAAGCAAATCATACTTTTGAGCTGTCACTCGTACTCCGTGCTTTTCTAACCGTTTGAGCACTTCATTCAACACCTCATCATGGATTTGCCTGTTTGGTGCTGAAATGAGTCTGTCATCCAAATAAGACACTACCCCTTCAATCCCTTGCAAAATTTGGTTCATCACCACCGAGAATATGTCGGGTGCAGAAGACACTCCAAATGGTAGCCTATTGAACTAATATAGGCATCGGTGAGTATTTATAGTCAAGCATTTATGGACTCTTCATCTAACTCAAGTTGTAGGTAGGCATTTGTTAGATCTAACCTTGAAAAGATCTGGCCACCTGTCAGCATTGTGAACAAATCTTCCACATTTGGCAACGTATTGGGTAGATTACACTCTAGAAGCTGGTTTACGGTTACCTTATAATCACCACACAAACTTACCTTACCATCTGACTTAGGTACAACAGCAATGGGTGTAGCCCAATTACTCAGATCTACCTTAGAGATAATGTTCTCAGTTTCTAGTCTTTTGAGTTCTTGCTCAACTTTCTCCTCGAGTGCATATGGTACGGGGCGTGGCTTGCAGTAAACTGGTCTTGCGTCCTTCTGCACTCTGACACTCGCCTTGAAGTCTTGGATTGGACTGCCCGTTTCACTGAACACCTTCGGATACTGCTTGATGACATCATCTTTCGATGCAAATTTCACTTCCACATGAAAAATCCCATTCCAATCCAGCTTCAGTGATCCCAACCAATTTCTGCCTATCAAGGCAGGCTTGTCTCCTGCCACTACTATGAGAGGCAAGCTCTGACACTAATCCTTGTATTTCACTGGTATGGTGACAATTCCTACTACAAGGATTTGCTCTCCTGAGTAGCCTCGCAGCTCTACCTTCTATTTCTCATGATGCGGAGATGCCGGTGTTGGACTGGGGTGGACAAAAGTGAGAAGTCGCACAACACCAGGTTATAGTCCAACAGCTTTATTTGAAATCACAAGCTTTCCGAGCGCTGCTCCTTCGTCAGGTGACCTTCACCTGATGAAGGAGCAGCGCTCCGAAAGCTTGTGATTTCAAATAAAGCTGTTGGACTATAACCTGGTGTTGTGCGACTTCTCACTTCTATTTCTCTAGTCGATAATCACGCAACTTGTCACGATATAGTGATTCCTGTACTATGCTCACAGATGCACCAGTGTCAATTTCCATGGGTATCCAATTCCTGCGACATCTACTTGGATGACGATACCTCGCGAATTGTTGTTAGATATCTTTGTGCGCCTGATGACGTGAATCCCCAGAAACTCCTCGTCCTGCTGCTTCTCTTCAACGGTATGTAGTGTCTGGCCGATTTCTACTTCTAGCATTGCCAGTCGGTTTACTCTTCTGTCGGCACGCCTTCGCAAGATGCCCAGTTTTCTTGCAGTAGAAACACTCTGCCTTCACATATGGACAGCTTTGAGCAATGTGTTGTCCCAGGCACCGATAGCACGACTTCAATGCACTGTTACCTTGGCCAGTTGCTGAGGCCTTGGGGCCCAACTGCCTTTTACTTTTAGCCTGCAGCTGATTCACCTCAGTTGTCTGACGACTGGAAATGGCACGGAATTCTCGGGAATATCAGTCGGCCATATCCATCGACATAGCTGTCTGACAAGCTAAGTCAAAAATCAAGTTAGGGGTTGTCAATAATTTACTTCTGATATGTTCATTTTTCAACCCACAAACAAAGCGGTCACGCAAAACTCGGTCCTGAAAGTTTCCGAAATGACAGTGAATGGGTAGCTTTTTTAAAGCTACAATGTACTCACTGATACCCTCGTCATTTAATTGATCACGTGTTCCAAAACGATAACTTTCAGCAATTTCCAGGGGCTCAGGACTGTAGTGCTGTTCTAACTTGGTTAGGATCTCCTTCAGTGGCGTGTCCTTCAGCTTGGCAGGAACAAGCAAATCTTTCAGGATTTCATACACCTCGGGGCCTGCTTCAGTCAAAAAAAATAGCCCGTTTCATTTCTAAAACTGTCTGGTTACGGTTTACATCTTCGGGGACTTCAATAATACTATTCGCGGTGAAAAACATTTCTAGCCGCTCCACATATGCTCCGAAAGTCTCTCGGTCATGATGGAACTCACCCAAGCGCCTTATGATTCCCATAGGCACATCCATCTGGACTCTGGCAACATCGACAGTTCAGCCACGTGTGTTCGAAATTTACTTCGGATTTTTAAGTTTTTCTGCAAAACGAAGAACCTCTAACAGTCCTTCCGTCGGTTGCAGGATTATCCTCCAACAAAAATTTCAGCTAGGGAATCCGCAATCGCATCCTCATCGCCAATTCTGTGATATCTTGCGACACAACATATATACACAACAGCACAACATGGCTTCCGGTAAGAACTGTACTGCACATGGCTTTATTATTACATATATCAGTAGTCCACCAGGTAGCTGTATTACAAGCATCCTGTTAGAAAAAAAAAATAAACAAGCATTGTGACAAGTGTCGTTATCAGTGCACCTTCTAAAGATCAGTCGTAAAAGTTGATGAATAGTGGCCCGAAAATTAGACCTAATACGTGAGAGTACGCACTGTGTACTCTCGCGTTTTAGGTCTCCAATTGCCGGTTTCCAGCATGCACTGCGCATGCGCGGGAAACCGGCACTTCGTGAATTCAAAAGGGGGCGGTTCCTATGTGAACCGCGTGCGCGCTACAGGCTGCTCGCACGCAGTGCACTTAGTGCTTTGAACGCGCAGGTAAGCATGGAAGATTTTACACATAAAGAAAGGAGGCGTAAGATCCTCTTTTAACAAGGTAAGTAGTTAATTAAGTATTATTTTAAATTTTTTTCAACAAGTTTATCTTTTTTAGAGACTGTAAAGAAAGGTAAGTTTATTTTTATAACTTTTAAAAAGATTTTAAAAAATTTCAAAAATTTAATTTTTTGTTTAAAGTGGTTAATTTATTTAACTATACTTATTTTATTAATGTGATGGCCTTTTCTTTTTAATTTAATTGAGGGTTAGCTGTTCTTTTGGGGGGTTATAGGGGTAAAAATTCAGTTGGTTGCGCCTCCCGTTAGCGCCTTAAGAGGGCACTAATGGGGCGCAAAGCCGCTAACGCCCGGGCGCAGCGATGTTTGCGCCGCTCGGGAACTTAACTAGAGATTATGCGGCGGCGCTAAACTTTACCGCTGCGACCACCTGCGCGCGCAGATTGTGACGTCATTCCATGGTGCAACGCCCTTGTGGCGCCCCGGAGTGGAAATTGAGTGGCGCCCCCTGCCTTACCGCCTGGCGCATCCAACGACCAGAAGACTGGAACGCTATCAATCGCTGTGGGGCTGAGGGGGGGCGCTATTTAAAGGGGGCCTCTTCCTGTCTTTTATTGTTGGTGGCATTTTTGAACTACGCATTCTGAGAGAGAGAGGGAGAGACTTCTGGAGAGATTCAACGTTGTGTGAAGGAGTTTTGGGTACTGAGCAGCACTTTGCAGGTTCATTTTGATTTGCCATTCCTTGTATCGATTTAGCAGAGACTGTGGGAGCTGCACTCTGAGCTCTTTGCCTGGTACTCTCCATTGTTCTTTCCAGCACATTTGATGTGCAAGTCTCTCCAGGCCGAGATTCAAGGCTGCAATGAACAGGATGTGGATGGAAAGCAAGATTAACCATCCCCTTTAAGAACTGGCCCGTGCCATTGTGTGTGTGTTCCATTGCTGACTGACATTACATGAGCTTCGCCAGCGCTCTGAGGTAGCGCCTCACTCCTTGGCCTTTGCGCCTTAAGAGAGGTGTGCAGCGCCTGATTTAGCGCTCCACTCACCTCCCGGGGCGGTAAAAGTGAAGTTTCCAGTCAGTGCCGATAATTAGCGCCAGGCGCTAATATTTGCGTCCAGACGATATTTGCGCCCCAAATGGGGCGCGACCTAATTTTTCCCCCATAGTATTCATAGCTTTGACAGCCCTTGCTGTCAAAACTATGAATGAAAGATGGTGTGCTGCCATTGGCTCTAACTGAATCACGTGATCCCAGAGCTCACACGAACTAATTGCGTCTCTGGGTCACGCAAGCACTGCACAGCTGCAGCCTTGAAACTAAAGTTCGTGTGGGCCCGGAGGAAAAAGGTAGGCGCGGAGTGAGATATCGCGGGGAAGCCTTACCCCCGCGTGAACACTCGGTGTTTAATTTCTGGGCCATTGTTTTTACTTAGCTGATTTTTTTTTAAATTAGGGATGCCAAAGGACTTGGAAATCTATACTTAATCCTAATTAAATTATCTGTTATAATGTAATATTCTCATTGCCAAAGATAACTCTAATGATCTGATCATAATACACTGATTAGTGCAGTACTGGCAACACTTGCTTAGAGGTGCTAGTCAGGACCCTGCAGTTATACTGTAAGCTCTCACCACTCTGGGCGATGGTGAATTTTCTACTGATGAAACAAACTCGTAGCTCCAGAGCAAAGTGACTCGTCTGTGCTGAGTTGGCCAATCTCAACCAAGATAACTGTGATGTGGAGATGCCGGTGTTGGACTGGGGTGGACAAATGTGAGAAGTCGCATAACACCAGGTTATAATACAACAGCTTTATTTGAAATCACAAGCTTTCGGAGCGCTGCTCCTTCGTCAGGTGAATAACTGTGGTGTGCTTTAATTGTTGGTAACCCTGAGCTCGGAAGAGCGATAAATTGTATATCATTCACTCTTGGCCACTCTCCAGTGACGTCCTGTTGGATGTATGTGTGTGCATGAATGTTCGGTGAGGCCAAGATCAAGCTCGACAGTGAAAGCGTCCTCCTCCCCGCCAACCTCCCATGGTTTAATAGTCCACCATCCATGGAACTGAATCCCAGCATGAATTACTGTGATCAGCTGAAAGAATTAGAGGATCTGGGATAGTAAATTGGAGTTAAAAAAAAGAAAACATTCAACAGTAACTGGCAGGGTAGAAGAGTCATCTCTTTGTAATCAGTGGAAATAGGATGGTATCGGAGACTACCAAAGCTTTCTTTTAAGAAAAATGTAGGACTTGTGCTGGCAGCATTTATATCATAGCTACCACAATGCAAAACTGAGCAAATCTAGCATATGAGAACAAAGATGACAAGGCAAGCCAATCGGAGTCTCTGTTACCCACCTCCCATCAGCTGGTTACTGAACAGTATTGGCAAAGAAATGGGATAAGGTTGCTTGCCTGCACTCTCGGTTGGATCCTGTGCTGACAAGGGACCTAATGGGAAGTGAGGGAAAAAAACTTCATTAAAAAAGGAGAATTAGTAAAGTATATAACGAACAGATTCAGTTTGAATTTCAATAAGACTACAGAATAAATTCATTAATAAAGCAAACTAAACCTGGGCGAGGAAATTCCACGGAGCTGCGCCCGGTCCGCCAGGATTACTCTGCCTGACGTGTGGTGGAAACCACGTTTAGGTGCGTAAATGGGGTTTCTGACACACTTCCGGCAAAGTAATGCCGGTAGAGCGGGACCAACTGCAAGGACTTTCCCAAACCTAATTTCACACCAATAGATAGAGCTGAATAAGAAATGCAACGGCCCAAAGGAGAATTTAAAATATTTTGGGAAACTACAGCTGGCAAACACAATTGCCTAGAAATACTCTCCATACTTCACATTATTATCCAACAGGCAACGTCATTGTGGGTCTTTCAGTTTTGGCCTTGGGACAAATTTCTAGTCATAAATCTGCTTTGAAAGATGAACTGAAGAATTTCCAATATTCCACCAAGTAATCTCCATTCAATTTCACACAAAGTCAAACCTATGCATATGTAATGCCGGCAGAAGCAAAATATAAATTGTTACCAAATCATGGTATGTTTCTCCTGTAGTAAATGCTAGAATAATCAATCCTTATTACAACTCTTGCTTAATGCTACATTTTTGTCTGCCTTAACAAGATGTCATTTTATTTGAATTCAATCCTCTCGTGGTCAGTGTGTTAGCTTGATTTAGAAGCAATTTAAATAGGGATTTCAAACAAAAGATTCGAACAGTCCAATCTCCTCCATTTTGAAACCTTGTAATGACCTTTTCATATCATCTTCAGGAATTCAAATGGAAAAGATTGTGACTGGTATAATAATTCGTTGTTAATGTTACCTATAAACCCTGAAAGAAAAGGACACAGTAATTTCAACCACATGAGGGCCCAGGGCTGTCTTGAATATTTCACATTACGAAATGATCTGTATATCCATCATTGGAAAGGACTAGGTGTACATTTAAACTGGGGTATGTATTTCCTTCTGAGTGTAAAATGAAAGGAAAATACCACGACCACTTCGTATGGCTGATGTAGATGTAGAGCAACAACTATGATTTTGTATTTAGATGGCGAAGCCAGATAATTGCTTCAGGAGAAACAGAGTGTATCGCTGCGATGCCTCCTTCGTATTTCTGAATCGGACATTGAGTCCGTTCTGTTCTGGTGATCACAGTCGCACACTGGAGAGTTTTAATTCCCCATTTGCGCATTAAGTATCCGAAAACCGACGCAAACTTGGGCCTTTCCATGGTAATATCGCTGTTAAATACCCGATTAAAGTTAGATCTTGTTGGATTTTAACAGCGTATTGACTGCTAAACAAACGTTATGGCCCTGAAAAACTCATTTTAATTTTGTGGAGTGTCAAATTTCTCCATAATGATCAAAATTATATATTTTTTTTAAGTTTGCTCATATTTATTTCAGGTTGACCTTTATTCCATGTGAGAGCCCCAATCTTTGTTTTGCTCTCTGTAACATTTTTAAAAAGTCAGAATAAAAGGAGCTTCTTCACTTCCAGGTTCCCGGTCTGTGAGAATTCGGCATTGTGATTGGCTGCTTAGACAGCTTGTTGACGTCACAAGCCGCGATGGGATTCCCCACTGAACTATACTGATCTCAACGGAACGTCGAAAAAGCCAAACACCTCGCCACAGAGATGGCGAGATCTTTGTGGGAAGCTTACCTCGGGGGCCAGCGACGTACGCCTTCGCTTCGCCGCTGACCGCAAATTATGAGCCAATATGTTGTTAATTGAAGAAATATTCTATAATTACTAGTTGATAGAAACATAGAAACTAGGAGCAGGAGTAGGCCATTCGGCCCGTCGAGCCTGCTCCACCATTCAATACGATCATGGCTGATCATCCAAATCCAGCACCCTGTCCCCTCACACAGAATCCCCATCGAGCCTGCACCGACACATATCCCACCCTATCCCCGTAACCCCACGTATTTAATTCCCCCTACCATATCCCATCCTATCCCCGTAACCCCACATATTTAATCCCCCCTAACACTAAGGGTCAATTTATCATAGCCAAATCAACCTAACCCGCACATTTTTGGACTGTGGGAGGAAACCGGAGCACCCGGAGGAAACCCACGCAGACACGGGGAGAATGTGCAAACTCCACACAGACAGTCACCCGAGGCCAGATTCGAACCCGGGTCCCTGGCGCTGTGAGGCACCAGTGCTAACCACTATGCCACCATGATCTTCTGTGGTGTTGCACATGGTATAATATGGTCACTCTCTTACCTGTATCTGTTGTTTTCATGTTACTGTTCTTCTGTGGCTCTCCTTTTCTGCTTCCGTGTCTCTTTTCCTCTTCTTTTCTGTTTCTCTTCTCTCAACTATTTCAGTTTTTCGATCTGCCCTCTTCTGCTTCTTTGTATTTCTCTTCTTTATTTTGGGTGGGTGGTAGTGGGCTGTATGGCTTGGTGTCGTAGACAGTATCTGAGGTGGGGAATGCAGGGGAAGTGTGAACCGCAGTGGTTCTCTTTCCACCCCTTCCCTCGATCAGCATGCTTCCCCCTACTCCCTTGATCTCATTGCATTCCCTACCCCTTCAGCTTCCCACCGTTCATTCACCTTTCTAACAGCCCCTCACTCTCATCACTACCCTTGCCTCCTCCTCTTTGATGTGGAGATGCCGGCGTTGGACTGGGGTGGACAAAAATGAGAAGTCGCACAACACCAGGTTATAGTCCAACAGATTTATTTAATTTTACAAGCTTTCGGAGCAGTTCGCTCCTTCGTCAGGTAAGTTTAGCAGTGAGAGATTCTCTCACTGCTAAACTTACCTGACGAAGGAGCGAACTGCTCCGAAAGCTTGTAAAATTAAATAAATCTGTTGGACTATAACCTGGTGTTGTGCGACTTCTCATTTTTGTCCTCCTCTTTGAACCACCCACTCAAATCCCCTGCCCCTTGCTCCACCAACTCTCACCTCACTCAACCCTCCATTCACCTCCCCGTCCACACCTACTTACGGTCCCCTTTCTCTCCATTTGTGCCTTTCTCTCTGTGTGTCTGTGTGGCTGGTCGCCCACATTCCACCCTATGTAAACTTGAGGTCATCCAAAACTCGGCTGTCCGTGTCCTAAGTCGCACCAAGTTCCGCTCGGCCATCTCCCCTGTGCTCGCTGACCTACATTGGCTCCCGGTTAAGCAGCGCCTCGATTTCAAAATTCTCATCCTTGTTTTCAAATCCCTCCATGGCCTCGCCCCTTCCTATCTCTGTAATCTCCTCAGCCCCACAACCCCCCAAAATATCTGCGCTCCTCTAATTCTGCCCTCTTGAGCATCCCTGATTATAATCGCTCAACCATCGGTGGCCGTGTCTCCTGTTGCCCAGGCCCTAAGCTCTGGAATTCCCAGCCTAAACCTGTCCGCCTTGCTACCTCTCTTTCCTCTTTTAAGACGCTCCTTAAAACCTACCTCTTTGACCAAGCTTTTGGTCACCTGCCCTAATTTATCCTTATGTGGATCGGTGTCAAATTTTTTGTCTTAAAATACTCCTGTGCAGCGCCTTGGGACGTTTTACTACGTTAAAGGCGCTATATAAATACAAGTTGTTGTTGTTGATGTCTGTCCCACTCTCTCTTTCTCCCTTTGTCTAATAGGTGTTACAAATTAGAATCTCTGTCTCATAAGAACATAAGAAATAGGAGCAGGAGTAGGCCACTCGGCCCTTCGAGCCTGCTCCGCCTTTCAATGAGATCATGGCTGATCTTCTGCCTCAACTCCATTCACCGGCCCTATCGCCATATCCCTTGATGCCCTTACTAGTCAGAAATCTATCGACTTCTGTTTTGAATATACCCAATGACTGAACCTCCACAGCCCTCTGGGGTAGAGAATTCCAAAGATTCACCACCCTCTGTGTGAAGAAATTTCTTTCACCATTTAGGAAATACTCTGCCTTTCTGTTTTTTCTGCCAAAGTTGATAACTTCACATTTATCCACATTATATTCCATCTGCCATGTTCTCGCCCACTCACTGAGCTGTCGAGATCCCCTTGAAGCCTCTTCACATCCTCTTCACAACTGCCACCTAGCTTTGTATCATCAGCAAATTTGGAAATTTTACATTTAGTCCCCTCATCCAAATCATTGATATAAATTGTGAATAGCTGGGGCCCAAGCACCGATCCTTGCGGTACCCCACTAGTCACAGCCTGCCATCCTGAAAAACACCCGTTTATCCCTACTCTTTGTTTTCTGTCTGTTAACCAATTCTCAATCCATGCTAGTATATCACCCCCAATTCCATGTGCCCTAATTTTGTTCACCAACCTCTTGTGTGGGACCTTATCGAAGGCATTCTGAAAATCCAAATACACCACATCTACCGGCTCCCCTTTGTCTACTCCACTAGTTACATCCGCAAAGAACTCCAATAGGTTTATTAAACAGGATTTCCCTTTCATAAATCCATGTTGACTCTGCCCAATCTTACTATTAGTTTCTAAGTGCCCAGTTATTGCATCCTTTATAATAGATTCCAGCATTTTCCCAACTACTGATGTGAGGCTAACAGGTGTAATCCATTACCATTGACCTTTTCGAATTGTCAACGTAAAACAGGTAGATCATTAAAAAGCAAAAAAACTATGAATGCTGAAAATAGAAAATGCTGAAAACATGCAGCAAATCAGTCTGCAACTGAGAACAGACAAGTTAACGTTTTAGATGTACTCCCGTCATCAGAATATAATTAGTTGGTTTCAAAATTCAATAGTTATTCAACAGAATAAATATTTTCTGTCGTGTAACAAGAGATTTCTTTGAATGTGCGAAAGGCCACAATCCACCAATGCAATGTCAAAACAGCTATAATAATGATAATTACAATTTATCAGATGTTGTTCAATCAAACATTGGCCCCAAAAATCTGCTGACCATTCCAGTGTACTCCTACCATACTCCTACCAGCAGGAGTTCACTAAATGGGCCAGAATCTAGACTGGGGACTAGTCCTTTTCAGACCCAGGCCTTTTCAGAATTCCCACTGGGCCTTGTAAGGGGTGAGTGGAGGTGGGGACTTCGAACATCAGAATTCCTGTGTTCAGTCCTCCAAATCAGCGGGAGGTAAGATCAATGGTCTCGTTAGACCAGGCATACCAGGCCACCAAACAATGGAAGTGGGGCTCACTTGGGGGTCCTGGTCAGAATTCTGGCTTGGACCCCTGAAAAGGACCTTCATTTCTTTTTTAATAAATTTTTCACGGAGCCCATTACAAAGGGATCTGGCCCCCTCCCCCTACCAGCGGGCCATACCATGGCCGGATGTTTTGGCCTCACTAACATGATGGGCACCTGCCATTGCCGTGCAAGCAGGGTCCTCCCTCAACCCCACAAGCATTGGCAAGGTCCTCAGCAAAGATCCTGTGCAGGCACACCCCAATACGGTGCAAACCCCGTTTATGAGGGTAAACAGGGTTTCTGCTGAACCTCTACCAAACTTACATGGATGGAGCGGGAGAAGTCCCGAGGAAATTCACCCCATTGATCTTTAGAGGGAATGGATTACACAAGATTGTAAAAGGGTTTTGTGTCAGGCACTAAGGATCGCTCCATTTTTTAATATTCATGCTGGTTTTTGTGACTGTTGATTTAAGAAGTCTCAAAGGACTTTGCTTTATGGTATAATAACACAAGAACATAAGAAATAGGAGCAGGAGTAGGCCAATCGGCCCCTCGAGCCTGCTCCGCCATTCAATAAGATCATGGCTGATCTGATCCTAACCTCAAATCTAAAGAACACAAGAAGTAGGAGCAGGACCCGGCCACTCAGCCCCTGGGCCCGCTCCGCCACCCACAGGGCCCTGACCGATCCGAACTCAGTCTCATGTCCAATTTCCTGCCCGCTCACCGTAACCCTTAATTCCCTTTACCTCTAGGAAACTATCTATTTCTGTTTTAAATTTATTTAATGATGTAGCTTCCACAGCTTCCTGGGGCAGCAAATTCCACAGACCTACTACCCTCTGGGTGAAGAAGTTTCTCCTCATCTCAGTTCTGAAAGAGCAGCCCCTTATTCTAAAATTATGCCCCCTAGTTCTAGTTTCACCCATCCTTGCGAACATCCTTACCGCATCCACCCGATCAAGCCCCTTCACAATCTTATATGTTTCAATAAGATCGCCTCTCATTCTTCTGAACTCCAATGAGTAGAGTCCCAATCTACTCAACCTCTCCTCATATGTCCACCCCCTCATCCCCGGGATTAACCGAGTGAACCTTCTTTGTACTGCCTCGAGAGCAAGTATGTCTTTTCTTAAGTATGGACACCAAAACTGTATGCAGTATTCCAGGTGCGGTCTCACCAATACCCTATATAACTGCAGCAATACCTCCCTGTTTTTATAATCTATCCCCCTGTTCTGTCGTGTGCAAGCACTCTAATTCCCCAGCATGTTGGTCCCTAGAGTACAATCCCAGAACACAGGACTCTCTTCAGATATAAATTCATTCTTAAAAAGAGAGGATGCATTTAATCACAAAGGACTGCACAAAAGTAAGTTTTTCTTCTTTACAATGCAATTGTGATTTTTCTATACACATTTGTGATTTATATCATTAAGCAACAAATATTTTAGTTTTGTACTGGGCAGATAAGAGTTTTCTTTTTAAATTCAGTCTCGGGATGCGGACGTCACTGGCAAAGCCAACATTTATTGCCCATCGCTAGTTACCCCAAGGTGGGCCTTCTACTTGAACTGCTGATAGCGATTTTCTTGCTAACTGATGGACTTGTTAGGCCATTTCAGAGAGCAGTTAAGTAGTCAATCACATTGGTGTGGGACTAGAGTCACATATAGGCCAGACCAGGTAATATAGAAGGTTAAGGGGTGATTTGATTGAGGTTTTCAGGATTTTGAAAGGAATTGATAGTGTAGATAGAGACAAACATTTTCCACTGGTGGGGGAGTCGCGCACAAGGGGACATAACCTTAAAATCAGAACCAGGAAACACTTCTTCTCAGAAAGGGTGGAAGTAGTGTGGTACTCTTTCCCACAAAAAGCAGTAGATGCTCGCTCAATTAATAATTTTAAATCTGAGATCGATATATTTTTGCTTGCCAAGGGTAGGGATATGAGGCCAAGGCAGGTAAATGGAGTTAGGATACAGATTAGCCATGATCTCTTTGAATGTCAGAACAAGCTTGAAGGGCTGGACTGTCTACTCCTGTTCCTATGCTCCTCTGTAAAGACAGCAGGTTTCCTTCCTTAAAGGACATTAGTGAACCAGTTGACAGCGTCACGGCCACTTTTACTGATATTTCCAGATTTTTTAAACTGAATTTCCAGGTTCCAGGGATGAGGGACTTCAGTTCCGTGGATAGACTGGAGAAGCTGAGGTGGTTCTCCTTAGAGCAGAGAAGGTTGAGAGGAGATTTGGTAGAGGTGTTCAAAATCATGAGGGGTATAGACAGAGTAGATCGAGAGAAACTGTTCCCATTGGCAGAAGGGTCGAGAACCAGAGGACAAAGATTTAAGGTGATTGGCAGAAGAACCAAAGGCGACATGAGGAAAAACGTTTTTACGCAGCGAGTGGTTATGATCTGGAATACACTGCCTGAAAGAGTAGTGGAGGCAGATTCAATCATGGCTTTCAAAAGGGAATTGGATAAGTACCTGAAGGAAAATAATTTGCAGGGCTACGGGGAAAGGGCGGGGGAGTGGGACTAGCTGAGGTGCTCTTGCAGAGAGCCGGCACGGGCTCGACGGGCCGAATGGCCTTCTTCCGTGCTGTAACCATTCTAGGAATTCAAATTCTCAAACTGCCAAGCTGAGATTTGAACTCATGTTCGCTAGATTTTTAATCCAGGCCTCTGGATTGCTAGTCCAGTAACATAACTATTATGCTACCGTACCAATTTGATTAATTTTCATAGAAACAATTTATCACTTGTTTCCTCTGATCTTGCTGAGGTTCCAAAATCAACACTAAAGCTGAGTTCTGTTATTAAAGTGCTTTTTTCCTGGTCGAGAAAACAAGTGATAGGAATGGCAGGCCTTCATTCTAGCCATATATATTAAACACTGCACCAGCACAAAACAATCTGAGCAGAATGTTTGTTCGATTGCAGTTCCCCATATTTCAATTTCAACAGTCCTCTTTATTTACTCTCGCCAAATAATAGCCATTTAGCCAATGGAATGGATGCACTTTGATACTTTTAGCAATGTACAGTAAACTCTTTCGTATCTGGCACCTACGGGACCGGGATGGTGCCAGTTGATGAAAAATTCCAGATAGCAGAGAGGTCGGCAATTTTTAACACAAAAAAAATAAAAACCACGGACTAACTCGGCCACCGCGGGAAACTCGGACTTGGAAAAATGAAAAATGGATGGATTCGGCAAGATTACCGGTTATCTATTTTGCCGGTTATTAAAGAATTCCGGATGACGAAGTGCCGTTTAAACAAGAGTTTACTGTATTTAAAATATCACTAGTTATTCGATAAAAACAATATTCAGAGAGAATTCTACTGCAAAGAGAACTCAGTGCTGTTCTGGGAGCGCTTACACAACCAGAACATGCCAGTGAAAGACTTGAGCAAAAATGTTTATTGGTATCAAAGCACATTGTCTGCATTTCAAAAAAATCAACATGGAATCACAGAATCAAAGAATAGCACAGCACAGAATGAGGCTGACGTAAGAAAACTACTAGGCACTTGGTCTAAGCGTTAAACAAAGCTTTAATCAACTGTTTTTCAACATGGAAATCTAGTTGTGTCCTTCACTAGTTCCTGTTGAGGAATGTCCGAAGCAAGCTGGGCCCATGCCCGAGTATTTATACTCTCCCTGGACAGCGCCACCAGCAGGCCACCCAGTATTACTTCATACATGAATGACAAGATTCATGTCAGAGGCTATTTGGCCCATCGAGTCTGCGCCGGCTCTTTTGAAGAGCAATCCAGTTAGTCCCACTCCTCCGCTCTTTCCCCATATCCCTGCAATTTTTACTCTTTCAACTATTTATCCAATTCCCTTTTGAAGGCTACTGTTGAATCTGTATCCACCACCCTATCAGGCAGTGCATTCCAAATCCGAACCTCTCGTGTAAAAAGGTTTTTCCTCATGTCGCCTCTGATTCTGTTGCCGATTATCTGAAATCTGTGCCCTCTGATTATCAGCCCATCAGCCATTGGAAACTGTTTCTCTTTATTTACTCTATCTAAACCCTTGATGGTTTTAAACACTTGTATTATACAGTCTTATCTTGATAGTGTCTTCATTCCGGTTTTGTACAGTGTAAACAATAAGGCTGAAAATCAGTGTACATTATCCATGATTTGCTGTGTGGTGATGTTGCAGTTTTTAACATCATGCACCTTAGCCGGTTCAGTACTTTGTGCACAAGGTTTGAATGGAAATTGAGTTCTGTGATCAATTAAAGTTTAATGGAAAGTGGCTTTGAGGAATTCTTATCTTATTCAAATTGCAGAACATAATTTAGGAGTTATAAACGCAGGTTTCATTTGGCAGATGTCTGCATATATTAAAAAAAAATTAAAAAGCTGTAAAAATGATCTATAAATGTATCTATGATACTGTCAGGCCAATGACTGGCTGCAGTAAAAAGGCAAATAAGGTACTGGGTAGAATTAGGTGCAAGATTGAGTAGAAATCAAAAGAAGTTATTTGATTGTCATATAATTTTGCCCACATAACTGTCATCAAAAAATGTAGTGCTTTGAGTTATTTCAATGTGATAAAATACGACATAGATACAAGAGTTATTTTTTACATCAGGCCTCATCTGGAATAATGGCCCTGAAATCGCGGTCTCTGTGATGCCATTGTAAGCGTGAAAACCCGAACTTGTGATCTGTCAAGGTTTTCCTTGACAGATCGTCCGCCTGCGATCCAAAATCACTTTCGCTGGCGTAGAGTTGGGCTATTTGCTGTTTGCCCAACTGCTGTCCAGCAAATGCCCACAAAACCCATATGCCTGGTAAAAGCAGCCATAGCGCCTGCTTTTACCACCGTAAGGGTTAATATAAATGTTAAATTAAAACGTAAAAAATTAAAAAACATACACAAACACTTCAAATTAGATCATGTAAATTTTGGCCCAGATTTAAAAGGTTTAAATTATTTTTCAAAAAATTAAATTTTTAGTTTAAATGCTTCATTGAAGGGACTTTGAATTAATTTTGAAAATGGAAACATTTATTTTTCTTTCAATTGTGCGAATCATTTATTTGTTTGGGGATTCCTCAAATGCTTATGGGGATTCTGTTCGCAAATGGAATCTCCATAAGCGTAATAGGAACCCTCCTTTCTGATTGGAGGACCTGGCCCACGTGACGCTTCCGAACCGCCTGTGTGCCTGGGATCCATGGGCCTTTACACAGACTCAGAAGCCCGGGAGCCAGCAGGTAGTTTCGGATGTTTTTTCGGGTCGGAGGCGTACTCCGGAGATACGCTTCCGACTGCAAATTTTGGCCTCTGGTCAATTAATTATAGGAAGGGTATCACTGCCTTTAAGAAGCAACAGAGGTGAGTTAAAAAGTTGACTGCAAACATGAGAAATGTAAGTTATATTGAAAAGTTAAGGAAGATGGGTTTATTATCTTTGAAAAAGAGATTGTGGAGTGATCTAAATGAAGTATTCAAGAATATGATAGGGATGAACAACAACAAACAAACAAACAACCACTTGCTTCTAATGCTATGAAACATCTCAATGCGCTTCACAAAGGGGATTGGACACTAAGCAGGAGTTTGGAGACAAGTTGGGGAGGTGACTAAAGGTGTGGTCAAAGCGGTTAGTTTTGAAGGAGAGAGCTGGGACATGAGATGGGAGAAAGTTGCACAGGGTAGAGCAAGGGCCAGGGTAGAGCAAGGGCTAGGGTGGAGCAAGGGCCAGGGTAGAGCAAGGGCTAGGGTGGAGCAAGGGCCAGGGTAGAGCAAGGGCCAGGGTAGAGCAAGGGCTAGGGTGGAGCAAGGGCCAGGGTAGAGCAAGGGCCAGGGTAGAGCAAGGGCTAGGGTGGAGCAAGGGCTAGGGTGGAGCAACAGGGTAGTAGCAAGGGCCAGGGTAGAGCAAGGGCCAGGGTAGAGCAAAGGCTAGGGTGGAGCAAGGGCTAGGGTAGAGCAAGGGCTAGGGTGGAGCAAGGGCCAGGGTAGAGCAAGGGCCAGGGTAGAGCAAGGGCCAGGGTAGAGCAACGGCCAGGGTAGAGCAAGGGCCAGGGTAGAGCAAGGGCTAGGGTGGAGCAAGGGCAAGGGTAGAGCAAGGGCTAGGGTAGAGCAAGAGCTAGGGTAGAGCAAGGACCAGGGTAGAGCAAGGGCCAGGGTAGAGCAAGGGCTAGGGTAGAGCAAGGGCTAGGGTAGAGCAAGGGCCAGGGTAGAGCAAGGGCCAGGGTAGAGCAAGGGCTAGGGTAGAGCAAGGGCCAGGGTAGAGCAAGGCCATGGAAGGTTTTATAAATGAGGATAATGATTTGAAGTCAATGCAGTGGAGAAGCGGAGCCAGTGGAAGTTGGCAAGGACAAGTAGGCAGATGAGCAGGACTTATTACAGGATAGAATGCAGGGCCTGTAGGATCGATTGGAGTTTATGTAGAATGGAGCTGGGGAGGTCAACAAGGAATGCAGTGGAAAAGTCAAGCCTGGAGTGACAAAGTCAAAGGACAATATTATTCTGAACAAAGCCTTTAATACTTCTCTCCCCAGAAACACAACTAATTGCCCCTTGATCCCATTTATGCTAACTGCTTTAAGCACATCTTCTTTGGCAACTTATTCCACAAGTCTGTAACACTGTGTTGGCCTTGATAGCCTTCTCCTGGTCCTGAAAATTCTTATGTTCTTAAGTATCACATGTGCACAAAAGCTTTTGCTGGGATTTTATGAAACTCAGCTATGATTTTGTACTGTAAGTAAAGTTGACACATTTTGTATAATGACATAGAGAAGTATGAAGTCAGTATCTGCGTGTACTAGACTATAATACATCTATTCAACCACATACTGGAACATATAGGTTAGCCATTTCGATTACTAAATGAGGTATGTATGACAACTTTTCTTTGTCATCAACCGCAACTGACATTTATTAAGGGCAAGAAATTGATGTCCTTACCGCCACCTAGTAGCGCCAGTGATGCGTGAAAAAATGGCGGCCGCCACTCTTGCAGTAGCTGGAGGCGGTCCCAGTGGCGTCCGCCATATTGGTCGCCTCCTTTGTGCTGCCGGTAACCGGCAGCGCCCTGGAAAAAATTGGCGGTGTGGTGACATCAGTCGGCGTGCAATGCCGACTTAACGTCACCTACCCGAACTTCGACCCTAGCGCTCAAGTCCGCACTGGGTCCTAAGCACATCAGGTTGCAAGCAGGCTGACAGATGCTGACAGGGGCGATATCTGCAGCTGGTAAAGGGACACACATTAATCAGGTAAGTTTCAATGGAAGGGTTTGGACTGGGTTTTTTTTAATTTTATTGAAGTGGTGGCTTGCTGCAATAGATGTGAAAAGTTTTTTAAGTGTGTAGGGAGTGCTGCTGGATGCTTGCAAGGGCTCGGATGGTAAGTGAACACCTTTGAGAAGACAGAACATGCTGCGAATACTGAGCAGGTAACGCAACATCCATGGAGTTCACATCTCAAGTCGACATGCTGCCTGTCCAACTGAGTATTTGCAGGATTCTATGCTGTCATTTCACATTTACAGCATCCGCTGGTAGAGGGAAGAGGAGAAGACGCAGAAGGAGAGGAAGACGAAGAGGAGGAATCAGACCGAAGGATGCATCACAGACAGCCCCTTTGCGGCCGGCATATCCGGGATGGTCCCACTGGCTGGGCAGGATGCATTTCTTGGGTGTGTGAAATAAGAAAGGCACAAGGGTGGAGTTGTGCTGACGGGAGGGCGGGAAGCCTAGAGGTGCATGCCAGAAGGAGGATAAGGTACGAGAATACCCCATCTTGTATCCTTTCAGCCCCGCTACTGGCCAAGGGCTCAGCCATGCCCCTGCCAAGAATGGCCTGCACCGTCTCCTCCAAGGGGGTGAGGTGATGCTAGGAATGGGAGATGTGCCTCACCATTGGTGCAGATTGTTGGTAGGTGAGTGATTGGGGGTCCTGCATTGAGCAGCATGTGAGGCTTGTGGTTCAGTTGGTAGGTGACGTCTTTTGAAGATGCATTGACTGACCTTGACCAGTGGTCAGAGGTCATGAAGCTTCTTTGGGCACTGGAGCCAGGTGGTGGGGGCTACACTGCTGGCAGTGACAGCCTTGGTAATCTGATCCCACATTGTTCTTTCTGGAGGGCCTCCTGGCCCCTGTGGGTAGAGGGCCTGTCTTGCAGTGTTGACCCCCTGCACAAAGCTGGAGTGCTGCGTGAGAGACCCTGGGTGCCCCTTCCCTGGCTTGCTGAGCCATTTGGTAGTGCTGAGGCAGTTTTCCCATTTGTTGAGTTTAGGAAGGTAATTCAGCTTTAAGTGCTGAATATTGACATTTGGAACTTCTTTCAAATATTGATTATTTGTTAAAAGACAGAAAGGGCTGAAAAATATATTGAATCAGTACATTTTATTTTCCCTTGCTTCAATGTGCATGGCCCCTTTAAATTTCAGAGCTCCACGCTGCCCACAATGCATTGCGAGCTGCACAGCCTCGCACACAGACGCTCGGGGAAGCAGCAACGCTGCACCAGGACTACAAAATGGTCCCGGATCCCTCATGCAATGCCACCAGGACGGCGTTGCGCCTAAGGTTAGCGCTGCACCACCTACCACCATACCCCCACCCCCCCCCCCCCCACACCAATTTAGCGTGGCGACCATTTTGGGCAGCCGTTAACGGCAGTTGGCGAGGACATCAACTGCTTTCTGGGCGAAAATGAATTTTTCCCCCCTAGTGTCTTTAATGTAAAAAAAAATCTCAAGGCGTTTCATAAATAGAAATAGAGAACAGACACCGCGGTAGCCATGGGCAGATTAGGAAGGGTGGCTGAAAGCTTGGTCGAAAGGATGGATTTTGAGAAAGCTTTTAAAGGTGAAGAAAGAAGTGGAGAGGTGGACAGGTTTAACAAAGAGTTCCAGAGAATGGGGCTGATGCACCTAATGCTCAGCCAGGAATGGTGGATTGAAGGAGGGGGGATGCACACAAGTTGGAGGACCGAAGAAGCGAGAGGGGATATAAGGCTGGGATGGTTGCAGAGATAAGATGGGGTGAAACAAGAAGGATCAATAGTATTGACGTAAGAAAACTACTAGGCACTTGGTCTAAGCGTTAAACAAAGCTTTAATCAACTGTTTTTCAACATGGAAGTCTAGTTGTGTCCTTCACTAGTTCCTGTTGAGGAATGTCCTAAGCAAGCTGGGCCCATGCCCGAGTATTTATACTCTCCCTGGACAGCGCCACCAGCAGGCCGCCCAGTATTACTTCATACATGAATGACAAGATTCATGTCAAGTATCATGTTTCTTTGGTAACCATTACCATTTACTTTAACTGTACTACTGCATCTACAACTTTTTTCAAAATGTCAGATGGTAGAATATACGAACATACGAATTAGGAGCAGGAGTAGGCCACTCGGCCCCTCGAGCCTGCTCCGCCATTCAATAAGATCATGGCTAATCTGATTACTCCACATTCCCGCCTTCCCACTTTCTGTCTTTTAACAAATGATCAATATTTAATATACTGGTGAATCGAAGCTGACTGGTGTTTTTTTTTATACTCAGTCTTGGGATGTGGGTGTCGCTGGCAAGGCCGGCATTTATTTTCCAAAGACCTTTGTACAATACTTTACCTGATCTAAACAACAGAAACTCTAAAGAGACCATGCTTGTTATAAAGGATTAACACAGAATTTTCTCATTCCATTCAACATATTCCAGATCCACTGCAGGTGGGAGAGTTTAAGAAGCATGGAATTATGAATTGTCATGTAAGGAACTTCCTTCCTTCTACAAACAGGCCTTGGAATACTTGGTAATCTGACCAGCCGGTTTGCTTCTGCCCATATTGGCTACTCTGATCGTAAGGTGCTACTGACAGTAGATGTGATCTTGTCTCATAGAAAGAAAGAAAGACTTACATTTATATAGCGCCTTTCATGACCTCAGGATGGCCCAAAGTGCTTTACAGCCAATGAAGTACTTTTTGAAGTGTTGTCACTGTTGTAATGTAGGAAAAGTGGCAGCCAATTTTTGCACAGCAAGGTCCCACAAACAGCAATGTGATAATGACCAAATAATCTGTTTTTGTGATGTTGATTGTGGCCTTTGTGAGTCTGATGGTTGTAATGACTCGTGGGGTCCCACAATCCCTCACTTCCTTTGAATTGAAAAACATTTTGGATGACACAGGCTTCAAGACTGTAATCTACACTTACTGAATAGTCAGAGCTCTGTCAGTTTGCATAGTGTGCATGTTAAATGTATTTTATGGTCCTTATCGCTTCCAAATGGGCAAAGCACAAACAAAAAAAATAACAAAATATCATTGACCTCTCATTGATGCTCTCTGGACACTGAATATGACAATTTGGATTGCTGCAGCCAGTGTTTTTCTCTGTTGCTGTTATAAATTCCACTATTATCAGTTTTACTTTGGATTTGGGATTCTGCTTTGTGGGATTCCATGACCAGATTCCATAGATTCCTCTGGTGAGGGAGTCCAGAACAAGGAGGGGCATAAACTTAACATTAGAGCTAGGCCATTCAGGGGTGATGTCACAAAGCACTTCTTCATACAAAGGGTAATGCAAATCTGTTGAGGCTGGGGGGGTCAATTGAAAATTTCAAAACTGAGATGGATCGATTTTTGTGAGGCAGTGGTATTAAGGATTACGGACCAAGACAGGTAGATGGAGATCTAATTGAATGGCAGAACAGGATCGAGGGGCTGAATGGCCTCCTCCTGTTCCTACGTTCCTATGTTGAAATATAGGACAATATATTGGGCCGAATTTTGCGGTCGAAATAATGGTTAGGCTAGCAGTGTCACCGTTTCTAATGGGTAAATCGGACAGCAACTTCCAGCAACCGCACATGTGCAGTTAAATGCGGAAATCAGGACGTTGCTGTCCGAGATGCTCTGCTCCGACAAAAGCTGCGCATTTGCAAGTGGCTACATTTTATTGGTCCTGTGCAGACAGTCAGGGTTTAAAAGGAATCTGGAGTTTGGAGAGAAACCAGAAAACTACAGCTGAAAACAGAGCTGCTAAGGGCGTTGTCTCCTTAGTCACGAGGACATTTTCTTTGTAATCAATAACATAATCTGGATTTACATGCTGACTGTCCCTCTTGTGGTTGCAGATAGGTAGGTTTTCTTCTCCTCTTGCTATGCTTCATTCAGCCATAGAATCATAGAAAGTTACAGCACGGAAGGAGGCCATTTCGGCCCATCGTGTCCGCGCCGGCCAACAAAGAGCTATCCAGCCTAATCCCACTTCCCAGCTCTTGGTCCGTAGCCCTGCAGGTTAGAGCATCCTAAGTGCACATCCAAGCACTTTTAAAATGTGGTTAGGGTTCCTGCCTCTACCACCCTTTCAGACTGTGAGTTCCAGACCCCCACAACCCTCTGGGTGAAGAAATCTCCCCTCAAATCCCCTCTAAACCTTCCCCCAATTACTTTAAATCTGAGCCCCCTGGTTTTTGACCCCTCTGCTAAGGGAAATAGGTCATTTCTATCCACTTTATCTATGCCCTCATAATTTACCTCATAAGGTCTCCCCTCAGCCTCCTCTGTTCCAGGGAAAACAGACCCAGCCTATCCAGTCTTTCCTCATAGCTAAGATTCTCTACTCCCGGCAACATCCTTGTAAATTTCCTCTGTACCCTCTCTAGTGCAATCACATCTTTCCTGTAATGTGGTGACCAGAACTGCACGCAGTACTCTAGCTGAGGCCTAACTAGTGTTTTATACAGTTGAAGCATAACCCCCCTGCTCTTGTATTCTATGCCACGGCTAATAAAGACAAGCATTCCGTATGCCTTCTTAACCACCTTATCTACCTGCTACCTTCAGGGAACTGTGGACATGCACTCCAAGGTCTCTTTGTTCCTCTACACTACTCAGTGTCCTACCATTTAATGTGTATTCCCTTTCCTTGTTAGCCCTCCCCAAATGCATTACCTCACACTTCTCCGGATTGAATTCCATTTGCCACTGTTCTGCCCACCTGACCAATTTATTGATATCTCCCTGCAGTCTACAGCTTCCTTCTTCAGTATCAACCACACAGCCGATTTTAGTATCATCTGCAAACTTCTTAATCATACTCCCTATATTCAAGTCAAGATCGTTGATATATACCACAAAAAGCAAGGGACCTAGTACTGAGCCCTGCGGAACCCCACTGGAAACAGCCTTCCAGTCACAAAAACACCCACCTCTGCTTCCTGTCTCCGATTGTTCATCATTTCATCCACTAAAATAAATGTAAAAAAATAAACTTTGCTGCGCTGCACAAGAACAAGAGGCTCACTATCCAGCCACTGACATTTCACACATTAAGATATGACTCGTATCGGGCATGCGGACAATGTGACCCGTCCATCGGAGCTGATCGAGCGTGGTCAAAGCTTCGATGCTGGGGATGTTGGCCTGAGCAAGAACACTGACGTTGGTGCGCCTATCTTGCCAATGGATTTGCAGGATCTTGTGCAGGCAGCGTTGGTGGTACCTCTCCAGTGCTTTGAGGTGCCTGCTGTACATGGTCCATGTCTCTGAGGCATACAGCATGAAGCGCTCTACTCGGAGCTCCGGCACGGCAAGAGAGCCCCAGGTGGGCAGAGGAAACGCTTCAAGGACACCCTCAAAGCCTGCTTGAAAAAGTGCAACATCCCCACCGACACCTGGGAATCCCTGGCCCAAGACCGCACAAAGTGGAAGAGAAGCATCCGGGAAGGCGCTGAACACCTCGAGTCTCTTCGCCGGGAGCAAGCGGAAGCCAAGCGCAGGAAGCGCAAGGATCGCACGTCAACCCAAGCACCCCACCCACCCGCCCCTTCAACCACCGTCTGCCCCACCTGTGACAGAGACTGTAGGTCCCGCATTGGACTCATCAGTCACCTGAGAACTCATTTTTAATGTGGAAGCAAGTCATCCTCGGTTCCGAGGGACTGCCTAAGAGAAGAGAGATAGATATGAATGCATAATGCTCAGTGAAGCCTCACGTTGCTGAGCGGCCACCTCCCCAGATGCCCCGATCTAATTGAGATCTTCTGACTGCTGAACTGCATTGGCACCCAGAAGTTCACAATCTCTGATGCCTGGCACACAGCTACAGTTTCCTGCCCCTTCTGCTAGCACGAGACCCAGACAGGGGTAGGCTTGCACTGGCAGCGTCCCTGGGCTATGTGAATGACCCAAGACAGGACAGGAAAACCTTCTGGTGTGGTGCCCCTGTCCAACATTGAGACAAGCAGAAAGATCTACTCTAAATAATGATGTGCATGCACATTGCCAAACTGAATTACAGAAGTGTGTGATGTAATCTAAATAAATCACGGGCTTCGTGACAAACTAAAAAGCAAATTATGCCACATTCGATCGTCCTCTATATTAACATAGGAACATAAGAATAGCCCCTCGAGCCTGTTCCTCCCTTCAATTAGATCATGGCTGATCTGTATCTTAACTCAGTCTACCCTCCTGAGTTCCATAACCTTTAATACCCTTGCCTAACAAAAATTTATCAATCTCAATCTTGACATTTTCACTTGACCTCCAGCCTCAACAGTTTTTTGCAGGAGAGAGTTTCAGATTTCCACCACCCTTTATGTGAAGAAATGCTTTCTGACATCACCCCGAATGGCCTAGTTGTAATTTTAAAGTTATTCCCCCTTGTTCTGGACTTTCCCACCAGAGGAAATAGTTTCTCTCTATCTTTCCTATCAAATCCTTTAATCATCTTAAACACTTCAATTAGATCACCCCTTAATCTTCTACATATAAGTGAATGCAAGCCTTGTCTATGCAACCTGTCCTCATAATTTAACCCTTTTAGCCCTGGTATCATTCTGGTGAATCTGCACTGCATCCCCTCCAAGGCCAATATATCCTTCCTGAGGTGTGGAGCCCAGAACTGAATGCAGTTACTCCAGATGGGGTCTGACTGGAGCTCTGTACAGCTGTAACATAACTTCCACCCCTTTGTATTCCAATTCGGTTAACTTAGAAAATAAAATGTAATTATTAGAATTATTGAAAACATTGATATTGTTGCGGAATTTCTCAAGTCAAAATCTCTCGTTCGAAAACAAAGTTTTTTGTATCAAAGAGCTACTGATCTGTGTCATCCTGGAAAACAGACATTCGGGGATTTCTTGACCGTATAATAATAATTGTTAAATGTGAGAAGTCGCACAACACCAGGTTATAGTCCAACAGGTTTATTTGAAATCACAAGCTTTCGGAGCGCTGCTCCTTCGTCAGGTGACCTGACGAAGGAGCAGCGCTCCGAAAGCTTGTGATTTCAAATAAACCTGTTGGACTATAACCTGGTGTTGTGCGACTTCTCACATTTGTCCACCCCAGTCCAACACCGGCATCTCCACATAATAATTGTTAAATGTAACATTACATGCCAATGATGTGCATTACTGCAGGATAGCACTAATCTTCTGTTTTGCTTGAATGGTAATCTCTATTTAGATAAATAGGATTTAATATAGGCTGCAGCACCAAAGTTAATTCATCTGTCATAGCTATCGCGTTTTTTAGGAATTAGGATTGTCACATCAGGGAGGATCAAGCAGTCTGTGTATTGCACATTTTTGCTTGTCGAGATTATCCTGTTTCCTTGTGTTATTGTGACATTCTTAGTAAAGGATTTGAAAATGCAGGACTACTAAGCTCTTGGAGGGGAAATTTCCTCAAAGCGAGTTATGTCTGAGACATTAGGTATCTACAATTGCTTTTTGTCGTGCATAAATGGCAGATCTGCACTGCCAGTACTGGCACTATCACTCAGATCCAGTTTAAAATCAATGCATCAGCTCTATGTCAATCCTAATATAATTCAGTTTGGAAATTGTACTCAGCGGGGCTCATATTATGATTCTGTGCTTCCGATTGGGAGTCTCGCAGCATGAAGCAAAAATTCAGCCGCACGTGCCCAACCTTACGATATGTGCTGCAGGCAAAGCTTCTCACTGTCGAAATTTATGCACAGAAGGAGGCCATTCGGACCATCGTGACTGTGCCAGCTCTTTGCCGGAGCAATCTGAAACCAATCTCTAAAAAGCAAAATACTGCAGCTGCTGGAAATCCGGAATTAAATCAGAAAATGCTGGAAACACTCGGCAGGTCAGGCGACATCTGTGGAGAGAGGAAGGTAGGGTTAACGCTTTAGGTCGACGACCTTTCGTCAGAACGGGGTCATCGAAATGTTAACCCTACCTTCTCTCTCCACATGCTGCCTGACCTGCTGAGTGTTTCCAGCATTTTCTGATTTAATCCAAAACTAATCCCACTGCCCCACTCTCTTCCCATATCTCTGTAATTTCATCAGCTTCAAATCTTGATCCAATTTTCCCTTAAAAATTGCAATGGTGCCTTCTTCAATGCAAAGCATTCCATACTCCAACAGACCACTGTATAAAGACATTTCTCCGAACCTTTCTCCTCAATGACGAAACTAGATGGGATTGTGAGTTGTGAGGAGGATGCAAAGAGGCTTCAAGGCGATTTAGACAAGTTGAGTGAGTGGGCAAATACATGGCAGATGCAGTATAACGTGGATAAATGTGAAGTTATCCACTTCGGTAGGAAAAACAGAAAGGCAGAGTATTATTTAAATGGTGATAGATTGGGAAATGTTGATGTACAGAGGGACCTGGGTGTCCTTGTACACCAGTCACTGAAAGCAAACATGCAGGTGCAGCAAGCAGTTAGGAAGACAAATGGTATGTTGGCCTTCATTGCAAGAGGATTTGAGTACAG
This sequence comes from Squalus acanthias, assembly GCA_030390025.1. Classification (NCBI taxonomy): domain Eukaryota; kingdom Metazoa; phylum Chordata; class Chondrichthyes; order Squaliformes; family Squalidae; genus Squalus; species Squalus acanthias. The sequence goes on along the minus strand of CM059441.1, from coordinate 11,472,084 downwards.
GAGTAAGGATGTCTTACTACAGTTATACAGGGCCTTGGTGAGACCACGCCTGGAGTACTGTGTGCAGTTTTGGTCTCCTTACCTGAGAAAGGATATACTTGCCATAGAGGGAGTGCAGCGAAGGTTCATCAGACTGATTCCTGGGATGGCAGGACTGTCATATGAGGAGAGATTGGGTCGACTAGGCCTGTATTCACTAGAGTTTAGAAGAATGAGAGGGGATCTCATTGAAACGTATAAAATTCTGACAGGGCTAGACAGACTGGATGCAGGGAGGATGTTTCCCCTGGCTGGGGGGTCTAGAACGAGGGGTCACAGTCTCAGGATACGGGGTAGGACATTTAGGACTGAGATGAGGAGAAATTTCTTCACTCAGAGGGTGGTGAACCTGTGGAATTCTCTACCACAGAAGGCTGTGGAGGCCAAGTCACTGAATATATTTAAGAAGGAGATAGATAGATTTCTAGACGTAAAAGGCGTCAAGGGGTATGGGGAGAGAGCGGGAATATGGTATTGAGATAGAGGATCAGCCATGATCATATTGAATGGCAGAGCAGGCTCGAAGGGCTGAATGGCCTACTCCTGCTCCTATTTTTCTATGTTTCTATCTCTAAATGACAATTTTATATAGATGACCTCTCTTCACTCCCCATCAAGGCGATGGGTCTTTCCCCATTTATTCCATCAAATCCTTCGTAACTTTGAAAACTTGTATTAAATCTCCTCTCAATCTTTCTACAGTGGAAATAGTCTCAGTATCTCAAGTCTTTCCTCATAATTATGCCACCCTTGGCATCATCCTGGTGTACACTGTCCTTTCTATAATGGGGCTCCCAAAACTGTGGTTTAGCCAATGCTTTATGCATTACTTCTTTACCCTTGTACTTCATGCTGCTATAAAACCCCAAAAGTTATTGGGCTTTTTTATGGCTTTTTCAAGCTGCACTCACTTTCAGGTTAATTTATGTATTTGAAGCCCTCAGTCTCTTTGACCATCCATACCCTTCCATTCCTTTCTTTCCTCCCAAAATGTATTACTCCAGACTGAGCCATATTAAATTGCAGCTTCACCTGCCTCTCCCTTCCTGAAGACTTTTACATTCCTTCTCGCTGTTTGCCAAGCATTCGTCATCAGCGGCATGGATTCTTAATACTAGCCCTAAAGTATTTTTGAACGAACAAGTATATATTTACCTCAGTTTAATACCAATGAACTAACATCTATTGGTCATAGAATCATGGAAACTTACAGCACAGAAGGAGGCCATTCGGCCCGTCGTGCCTGTGCTGGCTCTTGGAAAGAGCAGTCATGCTTAGTCCCACATCCTCGCTTTTTGTCCGCAACCCTAGAAGTTGCTCATCCTCAAGCACCTGTCCAACTCCCTTTTAAAATTATTTATGGAATCAGCTTCCACCACCTTTTCAGGTCGAGTGTTCCAGATCCTGACAACTCTGAGTGAAAAAATGTCTCCTCCTCTCCTCTCTAGATCTTCTGCCAATGATTCTAAGAGTCATGAGACTCTTAGAGACCGTCATACTTAAGATATGTTTATTTACCAAAAATATCTATTCATTTTAAAATACTGCTCATGATGAATTCACTGTGTAAAGAATTGCAGACAGAAGGGGTGATTTTAACTTCCAACTGCTGGCCGGCGGAATGCGTGGGCAGGCCGCCCGAGAGCTGCGCTAGGAGGCCTGGTCCATTTCGAAGGTCGGGCCTCATTAGCTGCAGGTCCTGAAGGGGCTTCGCGACCAGCTCCAGGCTGGCGCAATATCAGGTGGCGCAGAAGCCAACCCGCCTGAGAAAGAGGTAGGTCGGGGGCGGGGGGGGGGGGGAGTGAAGTCTGAGGTGCTGGTGATCCACTTTATTCCGCGGAGCCCAAAAGAGCACCTGCTGCTCCTCCTGGCCCTACAAGAATCATTTTAACACGAAACCACTTTGGGCCTCTTATTTTAGCCCGCCAGCATCTTCAGCGGGTACTCTGACCAGTCGGCTGTTAAATTTGTCTCAGGGTCCCAGGTACATCATCGGACGCCAATTTGCATGAATCTGTGGAGCTCCCACCTGACTCAGACAGGCGCCTTGGTCACCCATGAAAGCACCGGAGAGAATCTGCCGGCGACAGAGAGTTCAAATCGCCCCTAAGAAGTCATGATCTATCACTCGATCGATTGCTCGATTGTTACCTCCTTTCTCACTTCTGCAATGATTCTGAAAATGATCCACTGTGATGCTGCAAAACAAATGCGATCAAAAATAAAATGGTGCCATAAAATTCCCACTAAGCTGATCCTGAGGTTTTTAAGTTTGCCAGCGCTGAGCGCAGCTCCTTAAGTAACTATGAAATGTAATCACTAAGAAAACATGAATGGGTTATTTAACAACCGTTTTAGTCTCACTTTGTGAAATGCATATTGCCAGTCATTCCCTGAAAGGCACTTTCTTTGCTTGAAGGCAACAGCTTCACAACTGGGGTTCAGCATTCCTATTTACCGCGTCATTCTGAACAGATGTTCCGACCCCATCAGTCCCATAAGTTAGTGCTGTTTCTCACACACGTGCCCAACTTGAACTCTGCTGAACATGACTGTATTCTGGGTTCAGCCAATTCGAATGTGGAAGTTTATTAATATTAATTTGTGGCTGCATGCTACTGAATGAAATGGAACTTATAGATCGTCGGTCGAAGAGCATACGTGGTCCATCATTGTCGGTATCCAAGCACTAAAAATAAATAAGATTCAGCCCTTCATTGTTACTGTGTTCAGGGAATGAAAATTGTATTGAATTGCAGCAATTGAGATTCAAACTCAATCCGTTTTCTATTCCCTTCGCGGAATTCAAATAAAGCAATCGAGGTTTCCCAAAACTGTGACATGTTTCATAACCTTTTGGAGCTGTTTCATGCTTCAAGAATAGTCTCTATGTCTCGCTCATCAAGGTGAGGGATGTTAGTCATGGAGTCAGTGTGCAATGGGTTCTTGCATTTTACCACAGTGCTGAGTACAGGAATGCCAAATAGGCAAGGTTATATCCCTCAAGCAAAAAAATAAAGATAAAATGTTCACAGTGACTCTGAGTTTGCTCAGAGAAATAATTAAAAATTATGTTTTAAAACCTGTGTGACAAGTACAGCTGTTTTACAGTAGTAAGCAACCTTGTTGCAGCCCCTACAGAAGCAAGGAGGTTAAATACGGATGCCTTTAAAAACTCACAACCCACAAGAAACTGTCGTAAAAAATAAGTGCCCAACCTGCTCTCAGCTTTCCCTGACTGTCGCTCAGGATCCCTCAAAATGGTCGCCTCCCAACTTCGACTGCCTGTGTTTGGTGGGTGCGATAAGGAACGTGGTCAGAGACAAAAATAGCATTGGGGGTGGTGACTACGACATCGACCCCGATTTGGATTTATTCGTTAGCCACTATCCTCACTGGATGATCCATTCTAGATATGAATCACTCTGTGTGTGTGAAGTGCAGTCACGGTTTAACTTGACATAGTGCTCAGGATTGACCTCTTCCACTCCAGTTAGTATCTTACATAAGGTTCCTTCTCATTCACCTCCTTCGAAGGTTCAAAATTCTGAATTTTTCCAATTTATCCACATAATTCCGTCCTCTGACACGGAGAATCAGCCTCACGGCCCTTCTCTACACCACTTCCAGAGTTTCCATGTTTCCCTGTGCCTCGGTGACCAGACTGAATCCAGTACTGAAGGTACAGCTTGACCGATACATTTTCACTCCAACTTATACCCTACCGATTTGACAATAGAGTCCAGAATTCCGCTTGCTTTGTTGATCACTGCATCGCAATGGGGTGTGGTTAATATTGGTCAGAATCTAATATAATTCCCAGAATTTTTCGGCCTCTCCACCAGCCAGTTTGACACCAATCATTGTGCAAGTTCCCTATTTTTTTAATACCAGTCCATAACACCTTTTACTTATCTGGACTGAATTTCACCTGCCATAGTTACATCAACTTGTTAATTTTGTCTCTGTCCTTCTGTAATGCATTGGCTGCTTTGTCGGACTGAGCCCCCCTCCCCCCCCCACAACCCCCAGTTTGGTATTATCTGAGAATGTGACCATTTGTAATGATTTTCTGAAACAAAGACCTCGATTTTGAATTGGGGCCCAGTTTTCTGGAGGCGAGTTTTGAATTCATGACAGAACTCGCCCGCTGCAGTAAAAATGAGGCCCAGGAAACTTTAACTCCCGGGCCTTGCTTAACTAACATCGAACGACTTCCCACCCATTCAGTTTTTGCGCAGCCTGGAGACTACCCACCAGGAGCAGGTATGCCCACGGGGCAGGGAGGGCGGGGTGTTGATCACGGCGGGGAGGCCTAAGATTTCCTTCTGGGGTCCCGAAGAGCACTTCTCCTCCTAGCCCCACAAGAATTTTTCGCTGAATTAAAATTTACCTTTTGGGGCTTTTTCTGGCCCTGAGCTGCTTGCTCACTGGGTAGGTGGGCTTGGGCCCTTTCTCGCTCAGGCCTACTGGTAAAAATTGTAGTCGGGTCCCCATGATGTCGTCGGGACCGGACATGCTTGTGCTAAAAAGCACCCCGCTGGCTTTGGGTGGGTGTCCTTGCTGCCTGTGGTGAAAATCCCGGCAGCTCACCTCCCGGCGGCTCGAGGGTGGTTAACTGACCTGGGGGTTTGTAACTGTACGCCCAGGTAGTGCAGTTACAAGTCGGGCAGGTAGGGTTAAAATCACCCCCCATGTTGTTTACATAGACTAACAACAGTAGAGGGCCCAGCATTGATTTCTGGGGAACTTCGACGAGTGCATCTTCCCCATTTTAACGTCTCCATTAGCTACTTCCTACTGCTCCCGCTCTTTCAGTCAATTCCTTATCCACCTTCAAATCTTACCTAAGATACCCAGTCTTAAGTTTCTGTAGTATCCTTTCATGAGGTATTTTATTAAAGGTTTTCTGGTAGCCTAGATACACTACGTCATAGGACTTTCCAACGTCCACTTGGATTGTTACTTCCTCAAAATAGTCAAGGATAGTGGCCAAGAAGGATCAACCTTTTCCAAAGTCACACTAACTGCTACTGACTAGGTTATTTTCATATGAGTAAACCTCAGGTTTGTTGTTAATATTGTCAGTGACTGATGTAACTCGGTGAGTTTTGGCACCTTTATTGAAAATAGGCACCTTCTTCATTTGCTTCGAATCCCTGTATTTATTGACTCCTTCCTGATGACCATCCTCATTTAGCAATTTCCCAGGGACTTTTTAAGCTTTCAGCTTGTCATGGAGCTATTTATAAGTAATGAGTTATTAGTTTAACTGTAGAACCTCCTATGATGGTCAGCTTTCTCTAGGTGAATATTTCCAGGAAGTAATCTGTGGCTAGAAGGGAGAGTAGAATCATCGTACAGGTTGTTCATGCTGAGCTAACTACATTTATAACTTGAGCTTACAGTGCCTGTACTTTGTGTGGTGGCAGGTCTGGGGAATAGTCTTTTTGATTGTGAGTCAGGCCTTCGGTATAATAGCAATCACTAGGGATGCAGTGTCACGGGTTGACTGGCTTGGATCTAGTTGTGGTGGGTCCCTTGAGTCTGGGGTGTGGTCAGGTGCCTCGATGTTGCACTTGGTTTACCTTGTGGGGGGGTTGCTAGCACCAGGTTAGGGTGAGGTGGTGGCCTCTGGTCACTGCAGCGTTCATGCTCCTGTACTGTAGGAATATCCTGGCAACTTTGGGGGCATCAAAAAGGGTGGGGCAGGGGGATGTCCTTAGTCGAGTTGTTCAGACAGCTGGCGGCGTCTCATTTTATCTGGAACACCTTTCCCTCCCGGGGTTCTTTTTACCTCATCAAAGGCTTCATGCTTCCACATCGGCTTAGGGGGGAGAGGTTTTAGAAGAAATGGAGAGTTAGTCTGACACCACTCGAAGACAAGTTGACCCATTCTGTTTAATGAGTGAAACCATTAGAGTAAAACGCATATTTCTGATAACTGTCTTCTGGTTCGGGCCCTGACAATCTGCGAGCAGCGCTCCATGGTGTAAGTGTGCCCGGCCACTAGGGGCACATCAGGGGTGCATAAGGCCGGAAAATCCAGCAGAGGAGCTTCAGTGGGCTGGAAGTTGCTGAGTCCTCCCTCCAGAAGAAACAGGTTGGTGCCCCCATGGCCCCGAATCCGTGGTCTAAAATTGAATCCGGCCTCGGATCCCAAAGCAGTCCACACATCCGCCGATGGGTCAGGAGGTAGGCTTGATCTGACCAGATATACCTATGCTGACTTCACGACAGATCCTTCTAAAGGCTCAGGGCTTGGCAAGCTCCCAATACATGGAGCCCCTACGCCCTTGCCCACCTTCCACTCACATCAATGTTCTTGATGCGGAGATGCCGGTGTTGGACTGGGGTGGACAAAAGTGAGAAGTCGCACAACACCAGGTTATAGTCCAACAGCTTTATTTGAAATCACAAGCTTTCGGAGCGCTGCTCCTTCGTCAGGTGAAGTGAAGAGATGTATATCGGCACAGCATGTATAGTCAGAGAACACTGCCAGATGACTACAGTTAATCTTTCTAACTGCCCTTTATCACATATCAATGTTTGTGTAAGGGACGGGCGGAAGATAAGACAACTTTTTAATACCGTCCTTATTTTGACAGTTTTGTGGCATGTATTACATTTTCTCATTTTACTCTGATCAACCAGCACAAAACCAGTAAACAGCGACACTACTGTTTGGAATGTCATTTAGTTATGTTAAATTTTAAACTGACAAAAATCAAAAATCGCTAACAATCCCATAAAAATATGTCTTCATCAAATAATCTCAGAATTTATTTTTCAAGTTAGTGGCATTTGATAAAAATCTAGGACACCAGACAGTTTCCTTAATCTACTTATTAAAATATGAAACTGTGATATCTTCTGTAAACTTGCTGTTGTTCGTGTCTATTGCCTAAGCTGCAATGTACTCAACTAATAAAATCTGTCACAGATCTTCCATATTAATTGAAACATCCCTTTCCATCTGTACCTTGTAACATTAGTAAAGAAAGACTACAGACGGTGTATCAAGATCTATTGGAAATCAATTGATCACAGAGCTAGCCAATTGTTACTTGAGCACATAATTGAGGCTGAGAGTCCAGTGCAGTACGGAGGGAGTGCTGCACTGTCGGAGGTGCCACCCTTCAGATGAGACGTTAAACCAAGGCTCCATCTGCCCTCTCAGGTGCACATACATGACCCAATGGCACCATTAGAATAAAAGCAGGGGAGTTCTCCCCAGTGTCCTGGCCAATATTTATACCTCAACCAATTTCATTAAAACAGATTATCTGGTCATTATCTCATTTGCAGTGTGCAAATTGGCTGCTGCGTTTCCCTACATTACAACAGTGACTACATTTCAAAAGTACTTCATTGCTTGTAAAGTGTTTTGGGACGTCCTGAGGTCATGAAAGATGACCTGGCTGCAGTTATACCTCAGCTTATGTGCTGATTGTAAATACAAATCCTTTGCTTTCCTTCACTTATTACCTAATGAGATATGTTTTTGAATATTCATGCCTTGCTTACTGTGAGGTATAGCTATTTAGGTATTATCAGTTAAGTAGGCAATTATAATAATCTTACATTAAGCATCTGCAACTGATGATATGAAATATAACTTCGAAGTACCTGATATTTGCAGCAATTCCAGTGGTAGCCTGGTATACCTGCAGTGACAACATAATTCCAGCAGAGGGTGATCTTTACCAATAAATATTAAGGGGGCTAAACTCAGTTGATTTGCAACTCCCGTTAGCACCCTAAGAGGGCGCTAACTGGGCGCAAATCAACTAGCGCCTGGGCGCGGCGCCGCTAGCGCCTCCTGCAAAATTCAGCTTCATCGCCGTGCGCAGCACCCCGCTCACGCTCCGGCTGTAACATTGGGTGACGCACCCCGACTTACCGCCAGACGCTATGGGGAGAAATTCAGTATCGCCCCATTTGGGGCGCAATTATCGGCCGGGTGCAAAGATTAGCGCCCGGCGCTAATTATCGCCACCGACTGCAAACTTGACTTTTATCGCCCCTGGAGGTGATTGGAGCGCTAAATCAGGCGCTTCACACCTGTCTTAAGGCGCAAAGGCCGAGGAGCGAGGCGCTACCTCAGAGCGCTGGCGAAGCTCATGTGATGTCAGTCAGCAATAGAACACACACACAATGGCACGGGCCAGTTCTTAAAGGGGATGGTTAATCTTGCTTTCCATCCACATCCTGCTCATTGCAGCCTTGAATCTCGGCCTGGAGAGACCTGCACATCAAATCTGCTGCAAAGAACAATGGAGAGTACCAGGGAAAGAGCTTAGAGTGCAGCCCCCACAGTCTCTTCTAAATCGATACAAGGAATGGCAAATCAAAATGAACCTGCAAAGTGCTGCTCAGTACCCAAAACTCCTTCACACAGCGTTGAATCTCTCCAGAAGTCTCTCTCTCTCTCTCTCAGAATGCGTGGTTCAAAAATGGCACCAACGATAAAAGGCAGGAAGTGGTCGCCTTTAAATAGCGCTCCCCCAGTCCCTTCATGACTGCAATTCGCTCCCCTCAACCTGTCGTTGCTAGCGTCAGGCAGTAAGGCAGGGGGCGCCACTCAATATCTGCTCCGGGGCGATACCGGGGCGTTGCGCACTCGACTGACGCCATGATCTGCCGGCGCAGGAGATCGTGGCGGTAGTGTTTAGCGCCGCCTGCAAAATGTCTAGTTAATTTCGCGAGCGGCGCAAACATCGCCGCGCCTGGGCGCTAGAAGCTTTGCGCCCCATTAGCGCTCTCTTAAGGCGCTAATGGGAGGCGCAACCAACTGAATTTTTCCCCCGTCTGCCAGGGTCAGGGGGGCCTACCTGCAGCCGGGGCGGCGCTAGTTAAAGGGGAGGTGGCGGGCAGCCATTTTTGTTGCTGGCCGCCTGCCAGCACCTGCCCCCGTTGCTGTCCCCGGCCTCTTGAGTGCCGGGCTCGTTTGCCAGCACTCCCGATCCCTGGTGGCCCAGCTGGGCCCCGGGACGTGCTGCGCCAGACCTCTCCCCTTTAATAAGGGGCGGAAGTCCTGCAGTACCGCGGCACGTAGCACCGCGATATTGCCTCGCAGCGCCTCAAGAGGGACGCAGGGCGCTTCCAGTAGAGCCCCTCCTCCCTCTCGGGGCGCTACCTGGGAAAATCGGCCGCGGCAATTTTACCCCTAAATACCAAACACAAATCAAAATAGCAGAGAAGCCAAAAACATTTATTTTGAATTTGCAATTTGGATCAATAAAACATTTCATTATTACTTCCAATACCACCTGACACCATAAGAGTGAAAGTGCACAAGTGTTCAGGACCATTCATCAAATGAAAAGTGACAGGAAGGAAGAGCATTACTGAACACTTTTCAGCCATTAAAGTGTTAGATCTTTGTGATTCACTAAAAGGTATTTTGGCTATCTTGGGTCATTTAGAGTCATGCACATAGAAATAATTATTCATGCAATTAATCTAATAAGTATCAGATGCAAAGAAGGAAGACAAAGAATCCATTAAGATGCTTTGACCGTTATTAGATTTGACCTCTATGGCCTAGAAACTGCGGTCGGAGCTGTACCTCCGGAGCACGCCTCCGACCCGCGAAACAATTCCGAAAGTACCTCCTGGCACCCAGGCAGCGGAGAGTTCCGGTCTCAGGCCTCGAGGCAGACGGCAGCGCAAAGGCCCACAGATCCCAGGGACGCAGGCGGTCAGGAAGCATCCCTGGGATCACATGGGCCCGGTCCTCCAATGAGAAAGGAGGATTCCATTGCAATCATTTCCCAAGGGAATCCCCTAATGATATGCAATGGAATTCCCAAATAATTATACAATGTACAGAAGTCTAATGATTATAAATGTACTGAATTGCAATTTTATTCATAAGTCCTTTCATTGCACCAACCTTAATAAAAATTAAATGTTTTGATAAATAATTTTAAACATCTTAATCAGGGCTAATATTTGCTTAAACTCATTTAAAGTGTGTGTGCATCATTTTTGATTTTTAGATGTTTAATTTAAGGCTTACATACACCCTTACGCTAATGAAGGCAGGCCCTCCTCCTGCTTTTACCAGCCATAATAGTTTTGTGGGCAGTTGCTGGGCAGTTCTTGGGCAAATAGCCCAATTCTGCACCAGCAATACTGATTTCCCATGCGGTTCGGTTGCTCTGTCACGGCGCACTTCACCTGACGAAGGAGCAGTGCTCCAAAAGCTTGTGATTTCAAATAAAACTATTGGACTATAACCTGGTGTTGTGCGACTTCTCACATTTGGCGCACCTGGACAGATTGCAAGTTCTGGATTTTGTACATGTGCAAGCGCATGCGGAGACCCGGGAGTAGCGGGTACGCCGTCAGTGAGACCACAATTTCAGGGCCTGCATGTTTTGTTTCTTGCAGGCATGAAAAAGACAGGAAGGAACTATTTCATGCGTAAGACCCGATAAGATAGATTGCACAAAACATTCCAAATCACAATTACCTTTTTGAATCACAAAAGTGGCCAGTAAATCTTCAGTCTTTGCGAATAATACAAAAAGTCCACAGTAGATGTTAGCCCATCAAAGCACAGTGATTTGTTCAGCATCAATGTTGGGTCAATCCAACACACTCACTCCACCAGTGAGATGATCTCGCACTACTAATTTTTTTTTAATTTGTTTATGGGATGTGGGCATCGCTGGCAAGACCAGCATTTATTGCCCATTCCTAGTTGCCCTTGAGAAGGTGGTGGTGAGCCATCTTCTTACATAGATACATAGAAGATAGGAGCAGGAGTAGGCCATCCGGCCCTTCGAGCCTGCTCCGCCATTTAATGAGATCATGGCTGATCCTTCAATTCAGTATCCCGTCCCCGCCTTCTCTCCGTAACCCTTAACCCCTTTTGCCTGTAGAAATATATCTAATTCCCTCTTAAATATATTTAATGAGCTGGCGTACACTGCCCTCTGTGGCAATGAGTTCCACAGGTTCACCACTCTCTGAGTGAAGAAATTCCCCCTCATTTCTGTCCTAAATGGTTTAGCCCTTATCCTTAAATTATGTCCTCTAGTTCTGTTCTCACCCGCCAAGGGAAACATTCCTTCTGCATCTAATCTGTCTAGACCTGTCAGAATTTTATACACTTCTATGAGGTCCCCTCTCAATCTTCTAAACTCCAGTGTGTACATCCCTAAACTACATAGTCTCTCCTCATAGGTCAATCCCGCCATTCCTGGTATCAGCCTGGTGAATCGCCGCTGCACCCCCTCCATGGCAAGAACATCTTTCCTCAGATGAGGCGACCAAAACTGTACACAGTACTCGAGGTGTGGTCTCACCAGTGCCCTGTACAGCTGCAGCAAGGTATCCCTGTTCCTGTATTCCAACCCTTTTGCTATGAAGGCCAGCATACCGTTTGCCTTCTTGACCGCCTGTTGCACCTGCATGCTCGCCTTCAGTGACTGGTGTACAAGAACACCCAGGTCTCTCTGTACTTCCCCCTCTCCCAATTTATTGCCATTTAAATAATAATTTGCCCTCCCGTTCCTGCACCCAAGGTGGATAACTTCGCACTTGTCCACATTATAGTGCATCTGCCATTTATCCGCCCAATCACCCAGTCTGTCCAAATCGCTCTGGAGCTTCCTGGTCTCCTCCTCTGAGCCCACCCCCCCTCCTAGTTTAGTGTCGTCTGCAAATTTGGAAATGCTGCATTCGACTCCCTGATCCAGGTCATTAATATAAATTGTGAACAGCTGGGGACCCAGGACAGATCCCTGTGGTACCCCACTTGTTACTGCCTGCCATTCAGAAAATGAGCCGTTTATTCCAACTCTCTGTTTTCTATCTGACAGCCAGTTCTCTATCCACGTCAATACTTTCCCCTTTATCCCATGAGCTTCAATTTTCCATGCTAATCTTTTATGTGGGACCTTATCGAAGGCCTTTTGGAAGTCCAGGTACACCACATCTACTGGCTCTCCCCCATCTATTTTACCAGTTACTCCCTCAAAAAATTCCAATAGATTAGTCAAGCACGATTTACCCTTTGTAAATCCATGTTGACTCTGTCCTATCCTGTCCCCATTTGCTAAGTGCTCGGCTATTTCATCCTTAATGATGGACTCCAGCATTTTGCCCACAACTGATGTAAGGCTTACAGGTCTGTAATTACCTGCTTTTTCCCTACCCCCCTTTTTGAATAGTGGGGTAACGTTAGCTACCCTCCAATCCATGGGCACTGTTCCCGAGTCTAATGAATTCTGAAAAATCATGCTTAGTGCATCCGCTATCTCTAGGGCCACCTCCTTCAGTACCCTAGGATGCATGTTATCAGGCCCTGGGGATTTGTCCGCCTTCAATCCCTTTAGCTTCCTTAACACCATATCCTTAGAGATATTGATTTGCGTCAGTTCCTCCTTTGCCAATGTCCCTATTTTTCCCGATATCCCAGGGAGGTTTTTTGTGTCTTCCTTCGTAAAGACTGACCCAAAGTATGCATTTAGTTGGTCTGCCATTTCCTTATTTCCCATTATATATTCCCCCGTATCTGACTGCAATGGACCAACTTTGGTTTTCACCAGTCTTTTCCTCTTGATATACTTATAAAAGCTTTTGGAGTTAGTTTTTATATTTTCCGCCAGCTTGCTTTCGTAAGCTATTTTGCCCTTCTTGATTAAGCCCTTTGCCCTCCTTTGCTCTATCTTAAACTGTTCCCAATCTTCCGCTCTGGCGCGTTTTTTGGCTATTTTATACGCCCTATCTTTGGATTTTATGCTGTCTCTAATTTCCCCTGTTATCCACGGTTGAGTCACCTTTTTAGATTTCCTTTTATGCCAGATTGGTATAAACAATTTTTGCAATTTTGTCATTCTATCTTTAAATGCTTGCCATTGTTTATCTACCTCCAGTCCTCCCAGGAACGTTGTCCAATCAGACCTACTCAGTTCCCGTCTAATGGCATCATAATTCCCCTTGTTTAAATTCAGGACCTGAGTCTCTGAGTCAATTTCTTCGCTCTCCATTTCGAGTGAGAAATCGATCATGTTATGATCGCTCTGACCCAAGGGTCCCCGTACAACAAGATTACTAATTCTTGAACCGCTGCAGTCCGTGTGGTGAAGGTACTCCCACAGTGCTGTTAGGGAGGGAGTTCCAGGATTTTGACTCAGTGACGATGAAGGATCGGCAATATACTTCTAAGTCAGGATGGTGTGTGACTTGGAGGGGAACTTGGAGGTGGTGGTGTTCCCCTGCGCCTGCTGCCCTCGTCCTTCTAGGTGGAAGAGGTCGCGGGTTTGGGAGGTGCTGTCGAAGAAGTCTTGGCGAGTTGCTGCAGTGCATCTTGTAGATGGTACACACTGCAGCCACGGTACGCCCGTGGTGGAGGGAGTGAATGTTTAAGGTGGTGGATGGGGTGCCAATCAAGCAGGCTGCTTTGTCCTGGATGGTGTCGAGCTTCTTGAGTGTTGTTGGAGCTGCACTCATCCAGGCAAGTGAAGAGTATTCCATCATACTCCTTACTTGTGCCTTGTAGATGGCGGAAAGGCTTTGGGGAGTCAGGAGGTGAGACACTCACCGCAGAATACCCAGCCTCTGACCTGCTCTTGTTGCCACAGTATTTATGTGGCTGGTCCCGCTCCCGGCTCAAGCCCGCTCTCTCCAAGTGATTTTACGTTGATTGGGCTTGTTAAGCCTGCCCTGCGCGTTTCCTGGCCAATTAATAGGAAGCGGATCTGATGACGTCATTTGATGACGCGTCATCAGCCGGTTTCCTTAAAGGGGCCATGACTACATTCATTTTGACAGTTCTGTTGTCAGTGTTCTGCAGCACTGAGGTGCTGCAAACACTGACAAGCACTGCACAAAGGTGCACGTCTGCACCCAGGCTCACGCATGACTCCCTCCATATGCTTATGGAAGGAGTCACAGCACGCAGGGAGGTTCTCTTCCATTCCCATGGGCAGAAGAGATCGCCCCAGGACACCAGCACAGCCTGGTGACACATTGCACAGGAGGGCACAAGCAGGGATGTCGTTAGGAGAACCAGGCTGCAGTGGCGCAAGCCTTTCAATAATCTCAGTAGATCACGAAATGTTACTGCAAAGCCACACTCAACCTCATCCTGCTGTGCCACTCATCACATCCCCATCACTCTGCCTTCCCTACCCTACTCCTGCACATCCTTACTCACACCAACTTACCTTGCACCTCCACCCATCCCTCTCTATCAACATTGTCACTTCCCCATCTCACTAGCCACACCTCACACTCACCCTCATCCTACTGCAAGCATACCAACTAACAGCACTTGAGTGGTTTAGCCAATGTCATGTGAAGTTTCTGTTAATGTCTTGCCAAACATTGAAATCTATATTTTCAACTTATTGGACAGATCTGTGCTCACCTTTAGAAGTGTCTTAGTGAGTTCCAGTGAATGTTGAGACATAACTCCACCGCACCCCACCCCCCCTCCCCAATTGTGATGAGTGTGAAAGGAATGGCTTGGACATTGTAGGGATGCTTTATGGTGCTGGTGTGGGATGGTGTTAACCTGGCGCATCATGTGGCAGTCAGGGTGTACAGCATCAAGTGAAGTAAATCTGGCCATGGTGAGGCCATCCCTGGCCTCCCGGGCAGCAATGTGGTCGGGTGCTGATGCCCTGTGTCCTTTGCAGCATCAGGTGATTGCGGAGAAGGTTGGTGATGTTGTTGGTGATGTTGGTGTGCCTGGTGATGTTGGTGTTGGGGCTGATCGTGGAGGAATTCAGAGGACCAAGGTGAGATTTTTTCAAGGGCACTGATGTTGCTGGAATAGATGGCAGCTGAAGTTGAGATGACAGAAGCGATCTGTCAATGGTGAGAGAGCTTGCTCCAAGGAGGTGACAGTGGATAGAGAGTTTACTCCAAACACTTCCAAACTGCATACAACTCAAATGTGTCTTCAAAGTCCTGAAAGCTCAAGCTTCTGACATTGAAAAGTGACCAGCTGTGAAATGGTAGCTTTCAAACCACTTTTGCAGTTGTCACCTATTCACAGCAATGGGGAGACATAGAGAACCCGACCTAATTACCTGACGTGATCTCCGAACGACGGGAACCTCGTAAAAAAAGTGGTAAAATAGAAATAGGCTGGCAAAATAGTAGTTAACAAGCATTTAGCAAGCAGCTAACTATCTTAAATGCCTCCCCCGCCGCTTGGTGTCGGGTCTGTTCTGAAATCGCAGACCCGACACTTTGGAAACTTACATGGAGGCGGGTTCGGAGCGGGATCCCAACCTGCTGTCAATCATTTTGATTTTGACAGCAGGCCCACCTCCAAACCTGCACTCTGAGCGCCGGCAAAATTCAGCCCGTTGACTCTGTTTCTCTCTCCACAAATGCTGCCTGACCTGCTGAACGTTTCCAGCATTGTCCTGTTTTTATTTCAGATTTCCAGCATCCGCAGTATTTTGCTTTTGTTGTCCTGCAGCGAGTTGTTTTCACAAACCTGGGACTCAATCCTTCTGAACCTGCCTGATGCCGGGTCACACCGGCTCGATTGTTTGCCTTAATGTTGCATAAAACGCAAAGAGAAAACGTTTCAATCCAGCATTGTAGAAGTAGGGAGGCCATTCGGCCCATCGTGCCTGTGCTGGCTCTTTGAAAGAGTTAACAATTCGTCCCACTCCCCCCGCTCTTTCCCTGTAGCCCTGCACATCTTTCCTTTTCCAAGTATTTATCCAATTTCCTTTTGAAAGTTAATATTGAATCAGCTTCCACCGCCCTTTCAGGCAGTGCATTCCAGATCACAACAAGTTGCTGCGCAAAAAAAAATTCTTCTCATCTCTCCCCTCTGGTTCTTTTGCCAATTATCTTAAATCTGTGGGTACCCTCCTGCCAGATGAGGTGCCAAAGGGAAGGTACCACCTCTGGAACTGTAGCCCAGCTTGAGTCATCACTTTCGGGAGAACAGCAGGAAGAGATAACTAGAGAAATAAAAACGTACACTCTGCAACTTATATTAAACAGTTGTCACTGGTCAGTTCACTGTAAGTATTAGGTATGCTACTCATAAGGTAATGATTATCAAGCTTCAATCCTTTTGAAGTAATGTTAACCATCACGCAATTATTGTCAGTTTAGCAGCCTAATGTAATTCTTCGGGTAAGCGTTCTCCAAGGCGGCCTCTGAGACACACGACAACGCAAAATCGTCGAGCAGAAACTGATAGCCAAGTTCCGCACCCATGAGGACGGCCTCAACCGGGATCTTGGGTTCATGTCACGCTACATGTAGCCCCACCTGACGTAGAGTCATCCAGACTCGAGTCGTCGTTGGCTTGTTCTCTCTACACAGATGCGGCCGGACCTGCTGTGATTTCCAGCAAAAAAAGTTTTTTGTTTTCCATCCAGACCCCAGCATCTGCCACATTTGACCCCTTGTGACCCCACCTCATTGTCTTTGATGTAATGTTTTCCTGACTGACCTGTTTGGACACCATCCACACCTTTGATTGCCGTGATTATCTCTCTGCCGAGGTGTGATAAAGGGCAGTTGGAAAGATTAACTGTAATCATCTGGCAGTGTTCTCTGACTATATATGCTGTGACTATATGCATCTCTTCACTTCACCTGACGAAGGAGCAGCGCTCCGAAAGCTTGTGATTTCAAATAAAGCTGTTGGACTATAACCTGGTGTTGTGCGACTTCTCACATTTGTCCACCCCAGTCCAACACCGGCATCTCCACATAATGTAATTCAGTTCTTCCCTCAACATGTCCCAACAAACTAATTGTGCCATGATAGAAGAATGTTGACTGTTACCTAATATTCACGAAGTATACACATGGGATAGATCAGCAGATTCCAGTTTCTGTGTACAGTTTTGGGCTCCGTACCGAAGGAAAGATATACTTGCCTTGGAGGGAGTGCAACAAAGGTTCACTAGATTGATTCCTGGGATGAGAGGACTGTCCTATGTAGAATGGGCCTATATTCTCTGGAGTTTAGAAGTATGAGAGGTGATCTCATTGAAACATATAACATCTTAGAGGGCTTGACAGGGTTGATGCTGAGAGGCTGTTTCCCCTGGCTGGAGAGTCTAGAACTTGGGGGCATAGTCTCAGGATAAGAGGTTGGCCATTTAAGACTGAGATGAGGAGAAATTTCTTCACCCAGAGTGTTGTGAACCTTTAGAATTCTCTACCCCAGAGGGCTGTGGAGGCTCAGTCGTTGCGTATACTCAAGACTGAGATCGATAGATTTTTGGACTCTAGGGAATTCAAGGGATATGGGGATCGGGCGGGAAAGTGGAGTTGGGGTCGAAGATCAGCCATGATGGTGGAGCAGGCTCGAGGGGCAGTATGGCCCACTCCTGCTCCTATTTCTTATGTGCTTAAGTACCTAATTGTTCTCCCTGACTGTTTGGAGAACTGCGCCAATTTGAAAACTTTCTGCAAATGAAAAGAAACGCAAACAAACTAAGATGTGAAACTTAGTCCTTGACAGAAATCAAGTTCAACTGGGTTGAGACTGGGATTAAAACCTGGATTCTAAGTAAAAGTTAAGTTCTATAAATTAAGCTCGCTGAATGAAGGTTCAATTCTGTGTACCATTAAGAGCTGTCAGGACACTATCTGGGTTTTTTTTTTCCAAAGCTAACCTCCCTGACCTCCCATTATCTGAGCTCTTTTCCAGCTACTTTTAATTTCCCTGCTCTTTGTCACCAGCTGGTGTTTGTGTCTTTGTGATACTACAGAATCACGGCAGTCGAATTCTCTCCACAATGAACACCAGCCAAGTGCTGTGAGCTTTCTATTGAATTCCATTCAGTACGTAGCAAAACAACTAAAAATAGGTTCGCATTCACAACAAAACTGAGGTGTATGCTTTGTAAGTTCTCCGCAATGAGATCCTGCTTCAATCACTCAAAGGGGTACAAGTCCAACAATGAGCTCTTGATCGAATCTTCGATGGATGCTTCAAATCTAATTTCAAGCCAGATATTAAAAGATTTAGGGGTGAAAAGTCACGTCCTCTGTGGAGGATAGAACTTTGGTATTGGAAGCAGAAAGATGAAAAACCTCTCAGGTAGAATG
Source organism: Squalus acanthias (assembly GCA_030390025.1). NCBI lineage: Eukaryota > Metazoa > Chordata > Chondrichthyes > Squaliformes > Squalidae > Squalus > Squalus acanthias. Next base: position 11,453,985 of record CM059441.1, on the reverse strand, counting down.
GGGGAACAAAAGAACAGAGAATGGAAAAATAAGGATGGCTGGAATCCCTAAAGGGACAGAAGAAAATGTTACTGTCAGATTTTTTTTTTTCAAAGCTTACACACATTGTAGTTGAGTCATGAAGAATAAATCTTGTCGAACTAGAATTTGAAAGAAGAAACTGGTTGGAGAAGAAACCTGGTTGACTCCACGCGTGTCCTAATTAATAAATTACCGCAGAACTGAGAGAGAAGAAACATTTGCAGGATGAAGAGAGCAACGAGAGAGACTGCTTCAGAAGAGGAGCCATTTTAATTAACCCTCAGATCTCTCAGTGCAAAATCAAAAGAATCCTAAACAATATGATCAAACAAAGAGGCAACATTACAACTTGGATTGATCTCTAAATTCACTCTCCTGTCAGCTTGTGCTGCAGATTTTTAACACACAACAGGAGAGATGTCGGATGTTAAAACCTCGCGATGGTTTTCAAGATGATATAGCCAACATCTTCTATGGATTCAGAAGTTTAAAAAAGAGAAAGACTTGCATTTCTATAGCGCCTTTCACGACCACCGGATGTCCCAAAATGCTTTTACAGCCAATGAAGTACTTTTTAAAGTGTAATCACTGTTGTAATGTAGGAAATGGTCTAATGTTTTATTTCTTTGTGCACAGAGCAACAGCAAGTCAATATATACAGCAGCAGAGGATAGCCGCTGTACTGTTTTAATCACCAAAAATGTTTCTTCATCCGCCAGGCAATAAGGAACAAAATGCTACATTTAATGTCGATTTTAGAACCCTAAAAACTATTTTGGCATGAGCCATAAGGAACAGATTTGATGTTGCTAAAATATTTGACATAAGATGTGCGTAGAAAAGTACTACAGGAAACTCTCGTATAAACGGCACCTAATTATCCGGAATTCTCTAATAACCGGCAAAATTCTGGAGTAGATTTTAAGGCTTCCGTATACTGTATATTTGTGGCTGTGTTACCGGGCTTCTCGTACCTTTTGCCGTGTAACCGGGTCCCCTGTACCAGTGGCTGTGGAAGGGGGCTCCAGCACTTGTACCTGTGGAACGGGGCTCCAGCACTTGTACCTGTGGAACGGGGCTCCTGCACCTCTGTCTGGGGAACGGGGCTCCAGCACTTGTACCTGTGGAACGGGGCTCCTGTACCTGTGTCTGTGGAACGGGGCTCCAGCACTTGTACCTGTGGAACGGGGCTCCAGCACTTGTACCTGTGGAACGGGGCTCCTGTACCTGTGTCTGTGGAACGGGGCTCCAGCACTTGTACCTGTGGAACGGGGCTCCAGCACTTGTACCTGTGGAACGGGGCTCCAGCACTTGTACCTGTGGAACGGGGCTCCTGTACCTGTGTCTGTGGAGCGGGGCTCCTGTACCTGTGTCTGTGGAACGGGGCTCCTGTACCTGTGGCTGTGGAACGGGGCTCCTGTACTTGTACCTGTGGAATGGGGCTCCAGCACTTGTACCTGTGGAACGGGGCTCCTGTACCTGTGTCTGTGGAACAGGGGCTCCAGCCCTTGTACCTGTGGAACGGGGCTCCTGTACTTGTACCTGTGGAACGGGGCTCCAGCACTTGTGTCTGTGGAATGGGGCTCCAGCACTTGTACCTGTGGAACGGGGCTCCTGTACCTGTGTCTGTGGAACAGGGCTCCTGTACCTGTGTCTGTGGAACAGGGCTCCAGCCCTTGTACCTGTGGAACGGGGCTCCTGTACCTGTGTCTGTGGAACGGGGCTCCTGTACCTGTGGCTGTGGAACGGGGCTCCTGTACTTGTACCTGTGGAACGGGGCTCCAGCACTTGTACCTGTGGAACGGGGCTCCAGCACTTGTACCTGTGGAACGGGGCTCCTGTACCTGTGTCTGTGGAACGGGGCTCCAGCACTTGTACCTGTGGAACGGGGCTCCTGTACTTGTACCTGTGGAACGGGGCTCCTGTACCTGTGGCTCTGGAACGGGGCTCCTGTACTTGTACCTGTGGAACGGGGCTCCTGTACCTGTGTCTGTGGAACGGGGCTCCAGCACTTGTGTCTGTGGAACGGGGCTCCAGCACTTGTACCTGTGGAACGGGGCTCCTGTACCTGTGTCTGTGGAACGGGGCTCCTGTACCTGTGTCTGTGGAACGGGGCTCCTGTACCTGTGTCTGTGGAACGGGGCTCCAGCACTTGTACCTGTGGAACGGGGCTCCAGCACTTGTACCTGTGGAACGGGGCTCCTGTACCTGTGTCTGTGGAACGGGGCTCCAGCACTTGTACCTGTGGAACGGGGCTCCAGCACTTGTACCTGTGGAACAGGGCTCTCATACCTTGGGCCATTGTCACTCCATGTCCCTTCTTCGTTATCCGGAATTTTTAATCAACCGGCACCATCCCGGTCCCGTAGGTGCTGGATACGAAAGAGTTTCCTGTACCTTTTAACTCTGGGATGTGAGTTCCAATCCAGCCTCGTCTCTTCTCTCTAAGCAGTAAGGGTCCGACATGAAATAAGTTTGGGCAGTCTTGGTTCAGATCCTTGCACGTGCTGGCCTGTTCATAGAATACCCGTATCTGTGTCCTTTCAATCTGTTCCTGTGCCCCTATAAAAGAAAGAAAGCACTTGCATTTATATAGCACCTTTCATATTGGCCCAGATTTTCCGATCGGAGGCTTCCTGCGTGCGGATGCCTCCGATCTGGAAAAAAATCTATGAACTTACCTGCTGGCTCCGTTGGTCCCGAGACTTCCGCTCCTGGGCCTCTCCTGGTGCGCGGGCGCAGAGGCCCAGGTATCCCAGGGGCGCAGGCGGTTCGCAAGCATCCCTGGGATCACGTGGGCCATGGGGAACCAATCAAAGAAGGGAATCCCCCTTCACACTTTTGACAGGTCTCTCTGCATAGACCCGTCAAAAGTATGAATGGGGTTCACTCAAAAAACACACTAAAACATTAAGGGCTAAAAATTCAGTATCGCCCCATTTGGGGCGCAATTATCGGCCGGGCGCAAAAATTAGCGCCTGGCGCTAATTATCGCCACTGACTGGAAACTTCACTTTTAACGCCCCGGGAGGTGACTGGAGCGCTAAATCAGGCACTGCACACCTGTCTTAAGGCGCAAAGGCCGAGGAGTGAGGCGCTAACTCAGAGCGCGAGCACAGCGCAGGTGCTGCCAGTTAGCGAGGGAACACACACACACTGGCGCCGGCCAGTTCTTAAAGGGGGGGGGTGATCTTGCTCCCCAGCCACACCCTGCTCATTGCAGCCTTGAATCTCGGCCTGGAGAGACCTGACCTTCAATTTTCCAGCCAAGGATGGAGAGGGCGAGAGAGCGAGCTCAGCGCTTCAGCGAGCGGGCCTTGGATGCTCTGGTTGGCGCGGTGGAGCGCCAACAATCAACACTGTACCCTGAGAGTGGCAGGAGGCCTTTGCCGCGCGACTACAGAAGGGTGTGGAGGGAGGTGGCTCAGCACGTCTCCTCCAGGAGCATGGTGCCCAGGACCCATATACAATTCCGGAAAAAGTTCAACGACCTCACTCGGGTCGTCAGGGTGAGTGGCTTTTTTGCAATATCTCTCCATTCCTCCATCTCAGCCTCACTCTATGGCCAGAGGGTCTTAAAACCACAACTAACAGCACTCATCCAACACCTATGGCCCTTTCATGAAGCACACACACACATTCCACACTTTGCATACAGTAAGGGCTATTCACCTATGGGAGGCACATCAGGCAAGACCATGGCTGTAGTACAGTAAGGGCTATTCACCTATGGGAGGCACATCAGGCAAGACCATGGCTGTAGTACAGTAAGGGCTATTCACCTATGGGAGGCACATCAGGCAAGACCATGGCTGTATATTTACTCAGACGCCGTCCTTTTTCTTGCAGGCCAAGCTGGCGCATAATCGGAGACAGCAGCAACGGATGGGTGGAGGGCCGCCTCAGCTGCAACCCCTCAGCGATCTGGAGGAGCGCGTCCACAGGATTGTGGCAAGCCGGGTGATCGGTCCCGTCGCCACTGGAGACGCCGACCCCGTTCTGGACAGCAATGGTAAGGTCATCACCTTTTTGTCCTCTGTCCTTCCACTTGTCCCTCACAACACCAGCCTTTGACACTTTCAATCCAACTTGCTAACTCGCTGCACTTATTCCTCCCTTACTGCCACCCTGTCCTCACGCTAAAGCCACTCTTGTACCTCCCTGCTTTCAGATGGTGATTCACCAGCTGAGGAGACGGGCCCTGAAGCTGCCAGTGGGAGTGAGGCTGCAGCTGAGGAGGAAGAGGAAGCCGGACCATCAGAGCCACCCTCTCCCGAGGAAGCCCATGCCGACACTGAGGACACGCCTTCCCTGGAGGGGAGCAGGGGGGAAGGGTCTGATGAGGGTGAAGCTCCAGGACCCAGCGGGCTGCAGCAATGCCATGGGGGTAGGGAAGCACGGGGGCCTTCTCCCCGGAGGGAGAGTAGGCCAGCGAGTCCTGCTGCACTGGACGCAGAGGAGGAGCGGCTGATCGCGCAAATGAACACCCAGGCGGTGGCCATGCACACTGAGCTCATGGCTGCAGTGGGTAGGGTGCCCGAATGCATTGAAGCACTGGCAAGGAGTGTGGAGCACTTCGCTGCAGCGCAGGCGGATGCGACACTGAAGCTCAGTGCTGCAATTCAATCTCAGACTGCTCTCATGCAGACTCAGATTGAGGCCACGCGAGCACTGTCTGCTGCCATCCTCACTGGTTCGGACACATTTCCCCGGGGCTCTCACCGCGCCGCAGCAGGCCAGCAATCTGTGCTCCAGCAGATTGCTCCGGATGCTGAAGTGCTGCCCCGTGGGAGTGCCAGTGTGTCGGGCGAGCAGGGAGTTGCTGTCCTCTCTCACGATGACAGCATTCCTGCTGCCAACACTGTCACTTCTCCACTGCACTTGCCACCGCCTGTAGGACAGACTGCTGCCGCCCATGCAGAGTTGGTGCAGTCTGCAGCCGGGCCCTCCAGGCCCAGAACTGGTCGAGGCCGTCCCTCAAGGGCATCTGCATTGTCAGGGCCTAACAGTCAGCAGCCTTCCACCAGCCTTGCTGCAGCCACTGAGGTCCCATTGCGGAGGAGCAGTAGGGTAAGAAGGGGGGAAGGGCGCACGGGAAGGAGGTCACCCTCGATGTAGGAGGTGTGACAAAATGCTGGTTATTTTTTTATTAGATGCCGAGGTTCGAGGTCAAACTTTTGTTGAGTGTTTCGCACATGATCTCCAGGTTGTGAGAACCAGTTATGGTAATGACTGTTTTTTTGTGTTTATTTGTATGAGTGTGTCATGAGTAAATGACACACACAGAGTTTGTAAAATAAATAAGTTTTGGTACTCAAAATATACATGTTTGGTGTTTGGAATCATTGGTGCCTTGGCCGGCTTAGGGGTTGCGTGTTGGGTTCATTCATGCTGTTCTCAATGGCAGAAGCCATTTCCACAGCAGGGGCCTAGAAGCGGCTTGCTATCAGCCGTTGACGGACGGCCCTTGCAGTTTCACCATTGTGGGCCGCCCTCACGCCTTGGTGCTGCTGCTGATCATCCTCCTCCTCCTCTTCCTCCTCTTCCTCCTCTTCCTCCTCCTCCTCTTCCTCCTCTTCCTCCTCCTCCTCTTCCTCCTCTTCCTCCTCCTCCTCTGGTGGTGCTCCAAGGCCTGCTGGCATTGGCTGGGTCCTGAGGATTGCCATGTTATGCAGCATGCAGCACACAACTACGATGTGGGAAACTCGCTCAGGCGAGTACTGCAGGGCTCCTCCAGAATGGTCGAGACCGCGGAACCGTTGCTTGAGCACGCCGATTGTGTGCTCCACGATGTTCCTGGTAGCTTGCTGGCTCTCGTTGTACCGCAGCTCAGCAGGGGTGTTGGGCGTACGGAGCGGTGTCATCAGCCAGGTGTTCAGTGGATACCCCTTGTCCCCGAGAAGCCAACCAACTGGCTGATGCGGTGCCTCGAAAAGTTCTGCCACAGTAGTCTGGCGCAGGATGAAAGCATCGTGGCAGCTGCCAGGATAGTGGGCATTGACAGCGAGTATCAGCTGTCTGTGGTCACAGACCAACTGAACATTCAAGGAATGGAACCCCTTTCTGTTGCGGAAATCCTCGGCATTCTCATGCGGAGCACGCAAAGCCACATGCGTGCAGTCAATGGCGCCCTGCACCATGGGGAAGCCCGCTATCCTGGCAAAGCCCAGAGCGCGTTCTTGCTGCTTGTCTGGGGTCATGGGGAAAGAGATGAACTGTCATCTCCTTTTAAAGAGGGCATTTGTGACCTTCCTGATGCAGCAATGCACCGCGAACTGGGAGAGATTGGCGATGTCCCCAACAGCAGATTGAAATGAGCCAGTAGCATAAAAGTTCAGAGCCACTGTGACCTTCACTGCCACCGACAGAGACGTCCTGGAGCTCAGTTGAGGTTGCAGATCTGGCTGCAGCAGGTGGCAGAGCTCAGTGACCACCTCCTTGCTGAAGCGCAGCCTTCGCAGACACTGCTCATCAGACATATGAATGTAGGAGAGCTGTTCACGATATACCCTGGGAGGGTAAGCTCTCCTGTACAGATGCCTGTTGGCCCTCCTCCGTCTGGCCATCATTGCCACTCTCTCTCTGCGTCTCCGTCTCCTCCGATTCAGCTGGCGCAGGACGACGCCCCTCATCAGTGCAGCCCCCATAGTCTCGTAGCAAGCAAAGTTATGAAGGCCAGAAACCAAAGTACCAGCGAAGTTATGCTCAGTAGCCAAAACTACCTCACACAGCGTTGACTCAATGCACAAGTCTCTCTCTCTGTCTCTCCGAATCTCTCTCTCTCTCTCAGAACGAGTGGTGCAAAAATGTCAACCACAGAGAAAGACAGGAAGAGGCCCCCTTTAAATAGCGCCCCCCCGAGCCCCACAGCAATTGTGAGCGTTCCACTCTACCGGTCGTTGGGTGCGCCAGGCGGTAAGGATGGGGGCGCCACTGAAATTCTGCTCCGGGGTGCCACAAGGGCGTTGCACTCTCGTATGACGTCACAATCCGCGGGCGCAGGGGACCGCGGCGATAAAGTTTAGCGCTGCCGCAAAATGTCTAGTGAAGTTCCCGAGCGGCGCAAACATCGCTGCGCCCGGGCGCTAGCTGCTTTGCGCCCCATTAGCGCCCTCTTAAGGCGCTAACGGGAGGCGCAACCAACTGAATTTTTAGCCCTAAATAATTTTTTTTTTAAACATCACGGGGTAAAAATTAGGTCGCGCCCCATTTGGGCACAAATATCGTCTGGACGCAAATATTAGCGCCTGGCGCTAATTATCGGCACTGACTGGAAACTTCACTTTTACCGCCCCGGGAGGTGAGTGGAGCGCTAAAGCAGGCGCTGCACACCTGTCTTAAGGCGCAAAGGCCAAGGAGTGAGGCGCTAACTCAGAGCGCTGGCGAAGCTCATGTAATGTCAGTCAGCAATGGAACACACACACAATGGCACGGGCCAGTTCTTAAAGGGGATGGTTAATCTTGCTTTCCATCCACATCCTGTTCATTGCAGCCTTGAATCTCGGCCTGGAGAGACTTGCACATCAAATGTGCTGGAAAGAACAATGGAGAGTACCAGGCAAAGAGCTCAGAGTGCAGCTCCCACACTCTCTGCTAAATTGATACAAGGAATGGCAAATCAAAATGAACCTGCAAAGTGCTGCTCAGTACCCAAAACTCCTTCACACAACGTTGAATCTCTCCAGAAGTCTCTCCCTCTCTCTCTCAGAATGCGTAGTTCAAAAATGCCACCAACAATAAAAGACAGGAAGAGGCCCCCTTTAAATAGCCCCCCCCCCAGCCCCACAGCGATTGATAGCGTTCCAGTCTTCTGGTCGTTGGAAGCGCCAGGCGGTAAGGCGGGGGGCGCCACTCAATTTCCGCTACGGGGCGCCCCAAGGGCGTTGCACCATGGAATGACGTCACAATCTGCGCGCACAGGTGGTCGCAGCGGTAAGTTTTAGCGCCGCCGCACAATCTCAAGTTAAGTTCTCGAGCGGCGCAAACATCGCTGCGCCCGGGCGTTAGCGGCTTTGCGCCCCATTAGCGCCCTCTTAAGGCGCTAACGGGTGGCGCAACCAAGTGAATTTTTACCCCCACGTATTTAAAATTAGTTAAAATTACATTAAATTAAATATTTTAAACAAAATTTTAATTTTTTGTAAAAAATAATTAAAGGTTTTTACGGGGCTAAAAATAAACTTACCTTATTTTAAAGTATTTTTAAATTATAAATGAGTGAAAAAAAATTATTTTTTTACTTTTTTTAAACTCTTATGCTAGTAAAAGCAGACCTTATGGAGTAAGATTTTTAAAGGTTTTCAGCGGGCGGAGGTTGTACAGAAAGCGGAACTCTCCACCCGCAGAGGCCCTTCTCCCGGGCTGGCGGAGGATCTGTCAAGCTTCGCATACCTGAAACCGGCACTTGCGAGGCCCCTACAGGTGTGTACACAGCTCGTACCCACCCGTGGGCATCGGAAAATACAGGCCATTATCAGGACATACCAAAGTGCTTCACAGAAAATGACGTGCCTTTGGAGTGTAGTCACCATTGTAATGGAGGCAAATGCAGCAGATAATGGCCCGTATTTTCTGATCGCAGGCCTCCCGCGGGCGGTGGCCTGCGATCTGGAAAAATCTGTGCCCTTACCCGAGGGCTCCCGTGACGCACACGCTTCCGCTCCTGGGCCTCACCAAACTTGAAGTGCGCAGGGCCCACGTATCCCAGGGGCGCAGGTAGTTCGCAGCGTCCCTGGGATCACGTGGGCCATGGGGAGCCAATCACAGAAGGGAATCTCCCTTCATACACTTGACAGGAAGACCTGGAGATCAATGAAAAAACATAGTAAAACTTTAAATAAATATTTTTAAAAACATCACATTTTTAAAATGACTTGAAACTACAATAAATTAAGTATTTTAAACAAAAATTTAATTTTTTGAAACAACTAATTAAAGATTTTTACGGGGCTAAATATAAACTTACCTTTTTTAAAGTATTTTAAAATAATAAATCAGTGAAAAAAAATTTTTTGTACTTTTTTCAACTCTTATCCTGGTAAAAGCAGGCCTTACGCGTAAGGGTTTTCTGCGGGCGGAGGGTCTCCAAAAAGCGGAACTATCCGCCCGCAGAGGTCCTTCTCCAGGGCAACCGGAGGATCTGTCAAGACCATACTTGACAGATCGGAAATGGCGGTTTTCGACGCATGCGCAGTGCATGCCTGAAACTGGCATTTCCGATGTCACAGCGCATACACACCGGTAGGGATCGGAATATCTGGGCCAATCTGTTTTTTAGTTGGGTGTTAGTTGAGGGATAACACCATGCTGGAAGTTGTACACAAGTTCTGCTGCCTAGGATCAACTGTATCGGATAACTTATCTCTAGATAACAAGTTCATTCTCGCTTCAGAAAGTCAGCAACTACTTTCAGCAAATTGTCCAAGCTTGTGTGAAATAATAAAGAAAAGAAAGACTTGCATTAATGTAGCGCCTTTCACGAAGCGCTTTACATCCAACAAAGTAGTTTTGAAGTCACTGTTGTAATGTCGGAAACGGGGCAGCCAAATTGTGCACAGCAAGGTTCCCACAAACAGCAATGCGATAATGACCAGACAACCTGTTTTATTTTAGTGATGTTGGTTGAGGGATAAATATTGGCCAGGACACCGGAGAGAATGCCCCTGCTGTTCTTCGAATAGTGCCATGGTATCTTTTATGTCCACCGGACAGGACTTGGTTTAACGTCTCCTCCAAAGGATGGCACCTCCTACTGCACTGAAGTATCAGCCTAGATTTTATGCTGAAGTCACTGGAGTGGCACATGAACCCACGACCTTCTGATTCAGAGGCAAGAGTGCTACCAACTGAACCACAGCTGACATCTAATAGGAAAATAATATTGAACACCACGATGCGGGTCTACCAAATGTGCATTCTGAACACGCTGCTGTATAGTAGCAAGCCACAACAGGCAAGACACCCACCGTCTTCACCATATTCTAAATATCAGGTGGGAAGATAAAGTTCCTGAGACCAAAGTACTTGAGGAAGCTAAGTGCTAAGTCTAACAACTTTTCTCAAACATAGATGTCTCCATTGGCTTGGTCATCAAAATCAGATGGAAGATGGGCATATGCCAAAGGATCTCTTGTATGGAGAACTTGAAGATGCTTTAAAGCCACTGGGCTGACCTAGGCTCAGGTTCAAATATGTTTGCAAGAGGGTCTTTCAATATTGATACTGCAACCTGTGAAGATCTGACTAACAACAGGCTACAATGCAGTATTGCGCTGCATCAAGGTGCCAGAGAAGCTGGAGAGAAGAGAGCAAAGAGGAAAGTGCGTCAGGTCTCGAGCTTATACTGTGCAGGCTTCATCATCTGACCCTGTGACTTATGTCTGCACCACCTGTGACAAGGACAGGCGCTGGAGAATTGGACTCCTCAGTGACTCACGATATTGCAGCGTGGCAAAGTAACTGAACTGCTTTAGCGCTTACACCATCGTCTTTTGAGACAAACGGCTGCCGTGTGCTGAGTTTAGGGATAAATGCTGGCCGGAGCACCAGAATTTCCCTGTTCTTCTTCAAATAGGGCAACACGGTGGCATAGTGGTTAGCACTGTTGCCTCACAGCGCCAGGGACCTGGGTTCGAATCCGGCCTCGGGTGACTGTCTGTGTGGAGTTTGCACATTCTCCCCGTGTCTGCGTGGGTTTCCTCCGGGTGCTCCGGTTTCCTCCCACAGTCCAAAGATGTGCGGGTTAGGTTGATTTGGCTATGATAAATTGACCCTTAGTGTTAGGGGGGATTAAATACGTGGGGTTACGGGGATAGGGTGGGATATGTGTCGGTGCAGGCTCGATGGGCCGAAATGGCCTCTATCTGCACTGTGGGGATTCTGTGATTCTGTGAAATAGTGATATGGGATCTTCGACACCCGCCTGAGAGAGCAGACGGACCCTCGATTTAACATCTCATCCAAAAGACAGCGCCTCCGACAGTGCAGCACTCCCTCAGTACTGCGCTGTAGTGTCAGCCTCGATTAAGTGGGCAAGTCTAGTGGGGGTGGGGAGCTGCTGATCAGGCAAAATCATCTATTTAAAAATAAAATCTTTACATCACAAGGTCTGACACCACGAAATAAGAAATCCTAAGCATTTAATACTGTGATCAGTCATCGTAATAATGGAAAGGTTAATAAACAAAAATTTAGGATTAAGTTATAGTCCAAATATACAATTATTTTGTAAAATAAAAGCAAAAACCAGTGAAGCATCTCTGCCTAACTTGTCTTCATCCTTCTCAGATGCCAATAATCCTGCTGCATATTTCCACCATTTTCTATTTTAATTTCAAATTTTCAGCATTTGATTTGTTTTTATCTTTTCAGCTCAACCGTTCTGTATCTTGTCAGATTTATTTAAAACTTTTAGTTCCGTGACACCATGGAGACTAAATCAATATTTATAGAATTTACCAAAGTAATTTTGCTGTCTGACTACTTCAGGGGCATTTCAACAATTGCGTATTGCTATAAATTCAATTCCCAGCTAGATGGATTTTCTGTATTGACATTTATAATATCCACAATTTCCTGACTGTCAATCAACAGCTGAAAATATGGGGATTGTAAGTGCTGCCTATGGCCGTGAACCTGCATTGTGCGCTGCTGTATTCTCAGCTACAGCTTTAAAAGGTCTCAAATTTTTAATCTCTGAAAGCTCAGGTTGAAGCCTAAATTCAACACAAAAGCCTGAATCCTCTGGCAACCAAAATTCTGACCATGATACCCTGTAGCCGCTGAACGAATACACTTAAATATATTGTGCGGTGTGTTTTGAATTGAAAGAATCATAGAATGGTTACAGCACGGAAGGAAGCCATTCAGCCCGTCGAGCCCGTGCTGGCTCTCTGCAAGAGCACTTCAGCTAGTCCCACTCCCCCGCCCTTTCCCCCTTAGCCCTGCAAATCTCTTTCCTTCAGATACTTAACCAACTCCCTTTTGAAAGCCGTACATTCCAGATCTTAACCACTCGCTGCGTAAAAAAGTTTTTTCTTACGTCGCCTTTGGTTCTTCTGCCAATCACCTTAAATCTGTGTCGTCTGGTTCTCGACCCTTCGCCAATGGCAACAGTTTCCCTCTATCTATTCTGTCCAGAAGCCTCATGATTTTGAACACCTCTATCAAATCTCCTCTCAATCTTCTCTGCTCTAAGGAGAACAACCCCAGCTTCTCCAGTCTATCCACGTAACTGAAGTTCCTCATCCCTGGAATCATTCTCGTAAATCTTTTCTGCACCTGTCTCTAAGGCCTTATCATCCTTCCTAAAGTGCGGTGCCCAGAATTGGACACAATACTCCAGTTGAGGCCGAACCAGTGTTTTATACAGGTTCATCATAATTTCCACGCTTTTGTACTCTATATCTCTATTCATGAAGCCCAGGATCTCATAAGCTTTTTTAACTGCTTTCTCAACCTGCCCTGCCACCTTCAATGATTTGTGCACAGATACCCCTAGCATCTGCAGTATTTTGCTTTTGTATTAGTGTTTAATTCACTGCCACTTCTCTTTTAGGAATGCCCACATTGAAGAAGTTCTGCTCTTCTCTCCGACGGGATTTCCGTTTGTCTCTTTTACCTTGTTCATCTTCATTGCTTTCTGTTTCCCTTCTCGTGTTTGATTAGGTATCTACCAAAACTCGCTTTCACAGCCACATATCTTTCCTCAGCAACTGTCTCCGGCTCCGACTTATTCCACGTGGATTCCAACTGAAATTCCACCCTGCATGTTTTGGATCCACCCAGGATTACAGATATCTCCAAGATATTCAGCGTTCCTCGAACCACTGCTCTCGCCGTATCCTGAGATCCACGCTGAATGCCATGCGCCGCCACATACATACTCTTGACCTCTCTCTTCAGCAGCACCAACTCACTCTATCTCAAAGCCTCATCCGGCACTTTAACAAAAAACGTTTTTTCTTCCTTTCAGGTGTCAAGGATCGCAAGTTGCAACAACTCTTGGACACCAATGCCCCTCCGGAACCTTCTTCCCCTTCACTTTCCTCTGACCCCATCCCTCCTTCCATTCTCACCCCCTGCCGTGTTTTCACTATCCCCTCTGACCTTCCCCTCTCTGACCCGAACGATCAGTCCTCAGCAAAGGCCTGAGCTTCATCCCCTTATGCCCCCACCTCAATGAATTTCGAGCTCGGCACAGCGCTGAGCTCTTTTTCCGTCGACTTCGTCTCCATGCCCACTTCTTTGGCCTGGAGTCTTCCCCCCGCACGGCTGACCCTTTCTCCCGTTTTCAGAATTCTCGTTCTACCTGGACCCTCCCTCTGCCTCTTAACCTCTCTAGATCTTTTCATTGCAAACTGCCGGCGTGACATCGGCCGTCTCAATTTCTCTGTTCTCCTTACCCACTCCAACCTACCTCCCTCTGAACTTGCAGCACTCCATTCTCTCAGATCCAACACCAACATTGTCATTAAACCTGCTGACAAGGGTGGCGCTGTTGTTGTTTGGCGAACCAACCTCTTCCTAGTGGAGGCTGAACGCCAACTCTCCAACACCTCCTCCTACCTCCCCCTGGACCATGACCCCACTATTGAACATCAAGCCACCGTTTCCAAGACTGTCACTGACCCCATCTCCTCTGGAGATCTTCCCTCCACGGCCGCCAACCTCATAGTTCCCCAACCCTGCACAGCCCACTTCTACCTCCTTCCCAAGATCCACAAACACGACTGCCCTGGTCGACCCATCGTTTCAGCCTGTTCTTGCCCCACAGAACTTATCTCTTCCTATCTTGACTCTATTTTTTCTCCCCTTATCCAGTCTCTTCCCACCCACATCCACGACTCTTCCGACGCCCTCCGCCACTTTAACAGTTTCCAGTTTCCTGGCCCCAACCGTCTCCTTTTCACTATCGTCCAATCCCTCTACACCTCCGTCCCCCACCAGGATGGCCTGAGGGCGCTCCGCTTCTTCCTTGAACAGAGATCCAACCAGTCCCCATCCACCACCACCCTCCTCTGGCTGAACTTGTCCTCACATTGAACAACTTCTCCTTTGATTCCACTCACTTCCTCCAAATTAAAGGTGTTGCTATGGGGACCCGCATGGGTGCTAGCTGTGCCTGCCTTTTCGTGGGATATGTGGAACATTCTTTGTTCCAGTCCTACTTAGGTCCCCTCCCTCACCTCTTTTTCTGGTACATTGATGACTGTATGCGTGCTGTTTCCTGCTCTCGCCCTGAACTAGAAAATTTCATTCACTTTGCTTCCAATTTCCACCCTTCCCTCACCTTCACATGGTCCATCTTCGACTCTTCCCTTCCCGTCCTCGACTTCTCTGTCTCCATCTCTGGGGATAGGCTATTGACCAACATTCACTACAAGCCCACTGACTCCCACAGCTACCTGGACTACACTTACTCCCACCCCGCTTCCTGTAAGGACTCTATTCCATTCTCCCAGTTTCTCCGTCTCCACTGCATCTGCTCTGACAATGCCACCTTCCATACCAGTGCTTCCGACACGTCTTCCTTTTTCCTCAACCAAGGATTCCCCTCTACCGTGGTTGAAACAGCCCTTGACCGTGTCCATTCTATTTCCCGCACTTCTACTCTCACCCATTCCCCTCCCTCCCGGAACCATGATAGGGTTCCCCTTGTCCTCACCTTTCACCCCACCAGCCTCCACATTCAACGGATCATCCTCCGCCATTTCCGCCACCTCCAGCATGATCCCACCACCAAACACATCTTCCTCTCACCTCCCCTTTCAGCATTCCGAAGGGACCGCTCCCTCCATGACACCCTGGTCCACTCCTCTATCACCCCCAACACCCGTTCCCCTTCGCCCGGCAACTTCCCGTGCAAGCGCAGGCGATGCAACACCTGCCCTTTCACCTCCTCCCTTCCCACTGTCCAGAGCCCCAAACATTCCTTCCAGGTGAAACAGCGATTTACTTGCACTTCTTGCAATTTAGTATACTGTATTCGCTGCTCACGATGTGGTCTCCTCTACATTGAGGAGACCAAACGCAGATTGGGTGACCGCTTTACGGAACACTTCCATTCAGTCCATAAGGGTGACCCCGAGCTTCCGGTCGCCTGTCACTTTAATTCTCCGGTCCACTCCCACTCTGACCTCTCTGTCCTCGGCCTCTTACACTGTTCCAATGAAGCTCAATGTAAGCTCGAGGAACAGCACCTCATCTTTCGATTAGGCACTTTACAACCTTCTGGACTCAACATCGAGTTCAACAGTTTCAGACCATAACCTCGGCCCCTATCTTGTTTTTTCTCTCTCTCTCACATGGCAGCTGTCGATCATTCTGCGATTTACACTTCATCTAGAGTCATCTTTTGTTTCTTAACTTGTCCCATTACCATCTCCTTTTGCCTTGCGCCATCATCCCTTTTGTCTCTTAATCTCTCCTGCCTTCCATCCTATCACAGACCTTCCCTTTTGTTCTTTCCTCTCCTCCCCGCTCTCCCTGCCCCTACACTTGCTCAATGTTTTCAAGGGGAGACTGGATAGGCACTTGAGGAAAATAAACTTGCAGGGCTACGGGGATAGAGCGGGGGGAATGGGACTGACTGGATTGCTCTACAGAGAGCCGGCACGGACTAGGTGGGCCTAATGGCCTCCTTCTGTGCCGTTATGACTCTATGACTAGAAACACTTATCAGCTACTCACCAATTAGCTCCTTCCTGGTGGTGACATCACTTTAGCTGTTTTACAGTTGTTGCTTTTGTTGTTATTGTTTTCGCTGAAGGTTTGCCGCCTCCTCGCTGCCGCTGCTGCTCCGCGAAGTTGGGGTCAGCCATTCAATGCTCCGACACAGGCTGTGCTGTGGACGCCCAACTCCACCCCCCCCCCCCCCCCCCCCCGCCCCCCACCATAGCCGGCAATCAGTGTAATCAGTGAAATAAGGGGAACTGATGAAAACTTGAGCTTTTTCGCACTAATATCACTGTTAAATGCCCCATTAAATGTTAAGCCTTGATGGAATAGGTGTAACTAGGGTTTTAACAGCATATTTGCTGGTAAACAACCATTCTCGCCTTGAAAAACTAACTTTTATAATTGTGGAATGTCAAATTTCTCCATTATGATAAAATTACAATAAAAAAAATTTTTAACTTTGTTCATGGCATTTCAGCTTCTACCGTATCAACATGTGAAATTCCCAATCTTTATTTCGTTCTCTGCAACATTTTTAAAAAGTGAGGATAAAAGCTGCTTATTATTTCCTGGTTTACTGTGTGTGGGAACTCGTCAATGTTATTGGCTGCTTAGACAGCTTGTTGACGTCACTGCAGCATCGCCATAGGAATCCCCTATTCACAGCGCTACAATCAATTACATGTCGAGAAACCTCAAGTTTTCGCTACAGAGATCGTGAGATCGTGCGATCTCTGTGGGCAGCTTTCGTCGAGGTCAGCAGCGAGCGCCTTTGCTTCGCCGCTGACCACAAATTACGGACCACTATGGGCTGGATTTTGCCAATGGGGAGCTTTTGGAGGCGGGACTGCCACTTGTCGAGTTTCAGTCCCGCCTCCATCAACTTCTGGCCAACCCACGCTATTTTCCCTTGATTGACCTTGTTAAGCCCGCCCAGTGGGTTTAGCAGGCCAATTAAGGGGAAGCCGGTTACAGAGAACGTCAACGTATGACATTTCATCTGTCAAAAATTTTTGACAGATGAATTGTCATCGTTTGACAGCTCTGTGAAGCTATCAAACACTGACATTCTATGTAGTTTGATGAGTTCTTGAATTCAAGACTCATCAAACCTCTTTCTTTTGCAGAAATTAGATGGTTGTTGCATTGGAGAATGCAACGGCCATCTGTCATCTCTGCCGCGGAGGTGCGAGACTCTCCGCATACCCACCGACTGAAGCCTGCAGGAAGAAACAAAGGTAAGTAAACTTTTTCTATCACTTTCCACTTACCTCACATACTCACCTCTCCACACTTGCACATATCACTTACCTTCACAGCGCACTTTTGCACCCCTCCGACCCCCGCAGACCTACTGCTCACCTCGGTGACCCTGGCGGGGTTCGGAGCCTTCGGGAAGCCCGCACTTGTGTGGGTAAAATGGGGATAATCCTCTTATCTGCCTGTTATCTACCTGTTAACAGGCAGATAAGTAGCACTAATCCCCTTCCCGTCTCCTTGGAAACGGGACCCGGCGCAGGTCGGCTACCCACTTCCTGGCAAGATGGCATGGAGGCGGGTTGGGGGCGAGTTGGGCACCCGCCCCCAGATTTTGCCATTTTCCCGGCAGTCCCGCCTCCATACCCGCCTCCCCAGGGCTGGCAAGATCGCGCCCATTGTATCACTGTTCATTCAATACACACAACGGTACTGAAATCATATTAGTACTTGATAGATTATAAAGTTTCTTCTTCCTAAAGTGCAATTGTGCAATGAAAATAGAATTGCAACAAAGCTTACTTAATACTTCTTTGGAATCACTTGCATTATCCTTCTCCTCCTCCTCCTCCTTCTCCTCCTCCTCCAACTCTCAGCCATTGCTTGGGATCTATATGAATCACCTGTAATAAGAACAGTAAAATTATGAATTTATATATTTGTGCTGCATTAGACTTTGAACTATTGACTTTTTAAATTTTATAACGGAGATACAATCGGACAAAAATCATTATCGATCTATTTCATTTATTTGTTTTCAGGATTTGGGCACTGCTGGCAAGGTCACATGTATTTCCTATCGCCAAAGTGTAGTAAAATACTATTTAATTTGATGTTGAAATTCATAACAAAAAAGCTGTTTGATATCTGCACATGGTGAGTGAATACTGTATCTATGCTTTTAAAATCAACTCTCAAAATCTGAAAGATCAGCTGATGTGGTCTTTTGTTCCCTCTGAATATTCAGCAGGGGCGCCATTATTCTTTCTGGCATCATAACATTTTTTTCTTGAGGGATTGGGGTAACCCTTTGCTACCCTTCCATCCTTTTTGGTTTGAATTATGGCTTTTCTGTGATGTTTGGCTTGGGGCCATTTTACAAGAGTTACGGCCGCCAGAAACTAGACTTGTTAAACAAATGTTTCACTTCCAGTTCTCAAGGTGGTGGATTTACATAATTTCATCAATCTTGCCATCAGATGTTTATGTTCTCACCAACATCAAATAACCCTGCAAGAGTGCCAATGATATGGTTCTTATGATCAGTGTACACACTGTTCACACACATCAAACACTAAGTGCATCTTAATGCTCCCACTACAGCACAACCTTTATATTTGTAGCTTTATCAGGCCCAGAAGTATAAAAATGCAATAGTGTTGTAAGTGTTGAAAAGCTCATTATGTATTTTTAGATAATAATGCCTATTAATATTTAATATAATGTTAAATGACATCATTAATTATTAAAAGGGAATTAAAGATATTCTACAATATGCCTCATCTTATTACTATTGTAACCCCAGGTGTCTTACCTAGTATAACCATCAGTCTGTACATTGTGAAGTGAAATCCTCTTCTAGCTGAGTTTTCTATTGTTACATTGCACTTTTCTAACTAATCAATGCTTACTATTAACATAGATAACCTTTCAGATGGAAAGCCTCCTGATTGTGGGGCTCACATCTTGGGCTAGGATACAACAGGGTCGGGGTTCATCCCCAGTGTGGTAGATTGGGGGAAGCCCTTTTTGTGGAAACCTAGAGGGGTTGCACTGAATAATACAGAATAAGGTGCTGTGAGCCAACTGTATCTAAGAGATGGAAAACTCTGCTTTCAAACCTGGGCTGGGTGGGCCCATTAGCTTTGTTAGATAACCATCCTAGGGTATCCATGCCTGATCATCATGGATGGATCATGTCAACCTGGCAAGCCATCTGGGAAATCTCTTGCCTAATTAATGAATGGATCACCCATCTACTGACATTATTCCACATCACCCATCACCAAGGGGCGCCCGTGCAGTGCTCCGCTGGCCGGAGGTGGTAAGTGTACAAGAGGTGCATCTTCCAGAGATGCCCATACGGTTACAGCAACATCATCTAAAACCTTCACTCAAAGGATAAGCAGGAAGAGTGTTAATATCCTCCGAGATGGAGATCTATGAACGAGCACTTACAATGTTCACATCAGGAAGAATCCTGGTGCGGCATTTCTCCTTTTGCCTGGCAGGGTGCAGCTGCAACAACACTCAAGAAGCTCGACACCGTCCAAGACAAAGCAGCCCAATTCATCGGCACCCAATCCACTGGCTTAAACATCCACTCCCTCCACCACAGGTGTATCTTGGCTGCAGTGTGTACTATCTACAGGATTCACCGCAGCAAGTCGCCAAGGCTTCTTCGGCAGCATTTTCCAAGGCTCTGACCTCCACGACCTAATTCAATTGGTCTCTGTCTTATACCTGGACACTAACCGCTCAGTGAGGATTGGAGGGGACAACTCTGGCGTCAGGCAAGGGTATCTCTCCGCAACTGTTTCCTTTGATTATTTCTTTGTAACATTGAGTATGTGTAGATATGCTTAATAGGCATTTGAGGGATATGATTTCCTTTAAAATTTGGACAAATAAGTAATTCATTCTGAAACGTTCAGAATGAACAAATGAAGTGTGCACTGCTTTCACCAGCACGACCTCCTTTACCAATACGGTGGCCATCCAGGGCAAAGCAGCCCGCTTGATTGTCACCCCATCCACCACCTTAAACATTCACTCCCTCCACCACCGGCGTACCATGTCTGCAGTGTGTACCATCTACAAGATGCAGTGCAGCAACTCGCCAAGGCTTCTTCGGCAGCACCTCCCAAACTCGCGACCTCTTCCACCTTGAAGGACAAGGGCAGCAGGCGCATGGGAACACCACCACCTCCAAGTTCCCCTCCAAGTCACACACCATCCTGACTTAGAAGTATATCGCCAATCCTTCATCGTCGCTGGGTCAAAATCCTGGAACTCCCTACCTAACAGCACTGTGGGAGTACCTTCACCACACGGACTGCAGCGGTCCAAGAAGGCGGCTCACCACCACCTTCTCACGGGCAATTAGGGATGGGCAATAAATGCTGGCCTTGCCAGCGACGCTCACATCCCATAAACTAATTTAAAAAAAAATATTGGGGGCTTCGTAGTCCGGTTAGCACCTGAAAGATGGGCGGAATTCATAGGCCAATGTCTTTTATAAAAGTGTCTGTGATTACTCTAGCAATTCCACAATGGTTGATGCATTCCACAGCTGTTGTTCTAACCGGCTATAAAGCACCCTTGCCAAAATCAATCAGATATGTGGGGATTTTCAAATAGTGTCCCTCATTACAAGGGGGCATAACTATAAGGTGCATGGGGGGAGATATAGAAGGGATGTCCGAGGTAGATTCTTTACTCAGAGAGTGGTTGGGGTGTGGAATGGACTGCCTGCTGTGATAGTGGAGTCGGACACTTTAGGAACTTTCAAGCGGTTATTGGATAAGCACATGGAGCACACCAGAGTGATAGGGAGTGTGATAGCTTGATCTTGGTCTCGGACAATGCTCGGCACAACATCGAGGGCCGAAGGGCCTGTACTGTTCTATGTTCTATGTTCTATTATAATTTCAGCTTTCAGAGCCTCTGAAGTTACAGTCTTTGAAGTAAGTATAGTCATTGGTTTAACTAGCACTTCAATGGTTTACAAACCAAATTAGTTCAATGTCTAATGTTTATTATTGATATATTTAAAAGGCCAAGTCATTTTTTAGTGTGATATGCAAAGTCTGTTATTTCTTTAGGCATTACTTTGCTACCTATGTTTCTTTTGTCTGATATTTCCATTACAATATTAAGTGATTTTGCAGTGGCTATGATCTATAACTTATTTTTCTTTAGAACAAGTGCCTTTGGAATTCAATCTTTGTTGAAGCTAGTAATTTAGTCAGCATATCGAACAATGTACTTCCCAATAGTGAAACATAGGAACAGGAATAGGCCGTTCAGCCCTTCGAGCCTGTTCCGCCATTCAATTTGACCTGTACCTCAAGTCCATTTACCCGCCTGTTTTCCATATCATTTAATAGCCTGACCTAACAAAAATCTGTCGATCTCAGTCTTGACCTAGCATCAACTACCTTTTGGGGGGAAAGAGAGTTCCAGATTACCACTACCCTTGGTGTGAAAAAGTGCTTGCTGATTGCACTCCTAAATGGCCAACCTCAAGTTTTAAGAGTTTTCCCTCTTATTCGGAATTCCCCCACCACAGGAAATAGCTTCTTTGTATCTACCCTCTTGAATCCCATAATCATTTGAACACCTCGATTCGATGCAACTTGGTGGTGCTGTACTGTTGGAGGTGCTGTCTTTCGGATGATATGTTGCCCTCTCAGGTGGACATAAACGATCCCATGACACTATTTGGAGAACAGCAGGGGAGTTCTCCTTGTGTCCTGGGCCAATATTTATCCCCCAACCAACATCACTGAAACAGATTCTCTGCTCACCATTTCACTACTGTTTGAGGGACCTTGTGTGCAAATTGGCTGGCGCATTTCCCGACATTATAACAGTGACTACATTTCAAAGAAAAAGTACTTCATTGGTTGCAAAGTGCTTTGGGACACCCTGAGGTTATGAAAGGTGCTATATAAATGAAATAGTGGTCAAGAATACCTCACTGTACCGGAAGAAGGAGCAGAGCTCCGAAAGCTCGTAATTTCAAATAAAACTGTTGGACTATAACCTGGTGTTGTGCGACTTCTCATATAAATGAAAGTTCTTTCTTTATAACCCTTAAGATCACAGCCCACAGATTTTAGGTGCCCTTATGTCCCACTGAAATGAAGGATTTCTGTCATACTGGTCTGCACGTTGGAAATTGGTTCACTTAAAAATTTATAAGAGATGAGCAGTCATGAGATAAATAAGATTTTCTCATCCATACCTTCTTATGTTCAAACATTACACTTAAGCTATTTGTAGCGTGTGATTTGGCATTTTGTAGATGCAGCTCAAATGGCCAGCGTCAGCGGCAATTAGTTCTTCCATTTCCAACACTGAGGCCTGAAAAACATCTTTTTCCTTTTATTTAACTTTTAGAAACTAAGCTGTTTTTCTGAATCATTGTTTTCTACAAGTATATTCTGAAGTAACATAGCGTTGACTGTTAAATTGAAAGTTCTAACGTCAGCAGTCAAAGTTCTCAGCCTTGGCTCAGTGGTAACAACACCCTTGCCCCTGAGGCAGAAAGTTGTGTATTCATGCCCCACTCCACAGACACTTGAGCACATAATCCAGGCTGACTTTTCAGTGTAGTACTGAGTGAAGCACTGTCAGAGGTGCCATCTTCCGAATGAGACGTTAAACCGAGGCCCCCTCTGCCCTCTCATGGCACTCTTCAAAGAACAGCACGAGAGTTCTCCTGGTGTCCGCCTGGTGTCAATATTTATCCCTCAACCAACATCACTAAAAGAGATTATCTGGTCATTATCTCATTGCTGTCTGTGGGACCTTTCTGTGCGCAAAATGGTTGCCCCGTTTCTCTACATTACAACAGTGACTGCACTTCAGAAGTACCTAGTTGGTGGTAAAGCAGTTTGGGACTTCCTGAGATCATGAAAGGCGCTATATAAATAAAAGTCCTTTTCTTTCTTGCGCTCAGTACAGTGAGTGATGCTGGGGAATGGAACATTTTCCATCTATTAATCCAGTGGCAGTATCAACTACGTCTGCATTATAGGTTTGATATGGATTAGGACGACAACTGCATTGCCTCAACAGTGCTATTGTACAATAGCGGCCATTTATCTACTCAAAGACGTACCCTGCTCACGGGTATGAAATATTCCGTTCCATTCAATCTATCTTCTTAAAATAGGATTGTGTAGATAAGTGCCGTGGACTCTATGTCCAATGCAAAGTAACTTCAAAGTGCTTCATGAATTCAGAATTAATTTCACTTAGAATCCTTAATAACATCAGAGATAAGATATTCATCTGATTCATCTGGACGCATTCCAGTCCAATTTCCAGAGATGATGTGGCATTGTTCCAACATACTACATCAGACAGTTTCCTATCCTAAGAGGTTTAATGAGAGGTGAGGTCTTGGATATTACTGTATGCTGTATGATCATAATATCAAACAAAGGCAGACAGTTTTGATCATATCCACATTATTAAGAAATTGACTATCAAACCAAATATTTTTCAGGAAAATCAGTTTATGAAGAAACATTTTAAATGTAAATTACTTGCCTTGCATGTGGATACAGCATCTGACTTGAAACAGTAGGCATTAGCTGAAGGATATCTACATCTGAGTGAAATAGATGTAAAGGCCTAAAAATTTGATTGCGCCCATAAACGGCCCACGTTAAATATGTGCTGGGACCTCGTTAAAATGATTCAGGGGTCCAGCCAGTGCTATTTATTAGTTGCATGCCTGTTTGGGGAGCAGGAACTTGGGTGTCATTAAAAGGCAGCTAGGGCCTCTTAAAGGGGAGGTGCACTTTGGCTACAGACAACAGGGAAACTTCCCCAACTGAAGAAAATGGCTGGAAGAGGTCCAGACAGGGCATCCAGGTTCTCTGATGCCTCGTTGGAGGCCCTGGTCCAGGTGTTGACGGGAGGAGAGAGATCCTGTACCCGCCAGTGGACAGAAAGCCCTTCGGGCAACACCTCAACTGAGGTCGCTGAGGAGGTCAAGGTCAGGCCATGGCTGAAATACTAAACGGAAGTTCAATAACTTCACCAGAGTTGTCAAGGTAAGAATCCTGCTCTCTTACTCTCTGCTCACCCCTCCGCTACCTCCAGTCTCACTACTCGCAATACTCCCTCTGCCACTTCCCTTCATCCTCCTACAATCACTGCACCATCCTTTACTCCAACTCCTATGCCTCATACTCACCACTATTGTAACCCTCACTGCCCCACACCTCGCCTCTTACACACTGCATGCCAAATATTTGGCCATGACAGGGACATTCTCTAAATACCTCACAAGGATGTCACTAACACACTCGATTCTTTCTTGCAGGAAAAGGTCGCGCACATCTTGAGACAGGAGGCTGCCACTGGAGGAGACCAAACCCACCTACTAATCCTCTCCACTGTAGCAGAAAACATGCTGACCGTCACGGGCAGGGGGAGAGTCGTGGCCGTGGCGAGTGGCAAGCTGGCGGAGACGTCGCTCAGGGTTTCTTCTCATCCTTGACCTCTTTTTCTCTTCTAATTCTGTCTCTCAATCTGCATGACCAACTGCCGATGCTTTCAGCAGCCATTTCTTCCGCTGCTCTGCCTTCACGATAAAAGCTAACTCTTATCTTTCTCTTTCATTTCAATGAAATTGTGGCCCTACAACCCTCCGAGATATCTGCACTCCTCTAATTCTGCCCTCTTGAGCATCCTTGATTTTCATCGCTCCACCATTGGCGGCCGTGCCTTCAGCTGCCAAGGCCCTAAGCTCTGGAATTCCCTCCCTAAACCTCTCTCCCTCTCTCTCCTCCTTTAAGACGCTCCTTAAAACCTACCTCTTTGACCAAGCTTTTGGTCGTCTGCCCCTAATATCTCCTTATGTGGTTCGGTGTCAAATTTTGTTTGATAATCACTCCTGTGAAGCGCCTTGGGATGGTTTATTACGTGAAAGGCACTATGTAAATATAAGTTGTTGAGACACTTCTGATACCAAGTGCAAAACTAAGCTTCCAAGGTTTATAGGTAGGTGGGCTATTGGAGCACCTGGAAACTTGTTTAACTGTTCAGTGCTTTTAGTGTTAGGAGAAGAAAAATGCTCTCATCCATGTTCTACCCTGGTACCTGCAGCAGCTCAAAGGGACCAGCCTGCTCCCGGCCAGGGAAAAGCATTTGACCTCTGACTGATTCTGTGCGAAGTGCCATTAAGCAGTGCAAATCATTCGCTCCATGATCAATTGTACTTCCTCTGATGGGCATGTTCATTTTTGCGAAAGGTCTGTGCTGGCCCCGAGCCATTCTTGATGCGCATTGTATACAGATGTTCCTTACGTCCAGTGGTGCTATGGCAGGAAAACATAGAAAACATAGAAGATAGGAGCAGGAGTAGGCCATTCGGCCCCTCGAGCCTGCTCCACCATTCGATGAGATCATGGCTGATCATCCAAACTCAGTACCCTGTACCTGCCTTCTCCCCATATCCCTTGATACCTTTAGCTTTAAGAAATATATCTAACTCATTCTTGAATATATTTAATGACTTGGCCTCAACTACCTTCTGTGGTAAAGAATTCCACAGGTTCACCACTCTCTGGGTGAAGAAATTCTTCCTCATTTCTGTCCGAAATGGCTTACCCCTTATCTTTAGATTATGACCCCTGGTTCTGGACTCTCGACCATCGGGAACTTTCTTCCTGCATCTAGTTTGTCCAGACCTGTCAGAATTTTATATGTTTCGATGAGATCCCCTCTCATTCTTCTAGCGAGTATAAGCCCAATCGACCCAATCTCTCCTCATATGTCATTCCTGCCATCCCAGTAACGGAAAATATGATTCACAATGTTACTCCATCAGTGCAGCTTTATTTTGTTATCCCACCCCTTTCTGGGTGGGCACTTCCAGCAAAATGATGCTGGAAGATTGCTACAAGGACAAGATTTTCCTCCCCCACTGGCCTATATTAAGCTGGAAAACCAGTGTAGCTTGAGAGGAAAAAATCACTCTAATTATTTGGACACTATACCTGACTAGCCCTCATTACTAATGATTAATTAACAATGTATTACTTTGGAGCAGATCTTTTTATTTGCCTATATTTATATCAAACCAGTACATAATCCAAAACAGTTTGTTATCATCATAATTACAGAAATGGAGAAGAGCTTCATCTAAAAGAAGCTATTGAGATGAACAATTCTAATTCTCTCAGAAAAAAATATCCGACGTGGAAATCCAGCAAACAAATCTAATAATTGTGTTAAGTATTGATGAAGGAGTTTAACTTGCTGTGTGTGCATGAAATGGCAGAATAATTGTAGTCCTGCACAATATTGCCGTTGAAAATGTCAAGCACACATGTTGAGACCAGAGCCTGCAGCAGGGCAGGCTCCAGGGGAGAAGATGAGGGGGGAACATGAACCCCTTCAAAAAACCAACCAGTGCCTCAAGTAGCACAGGTGCAAAGGGGCTGATCACCAATTATTCCCCTTGAGGTTTACATAGGACCTTATCTGCAAACAGAAGAGCAGAAGTCATAACTTCTTAAACACGTCGTAGCATTTATTTTTGTGTACAAGTTTAAATGACTTTTTCCTATTGTTATATGCAAGTTATCTGAGGGGTTTTGATAGAGTAGATGGAGACAAACTGTTTCCACTGGCAGGGGGGTCGGTAACCTGAGGATACAGATTTAAGATAATTGGCAAAAGAACCAGGGAGGAGACGAGAAGAATTTTTTTTTACGCCGCGAGTTGTGCTCTGGAATGCACTGCCTGGAATGGTGGTGGGAAGCAGATTCAATAGTAGCTTTCAAAAGGGAATTGAATATATACTTAAAAAGAAAAAAACTTGTAGGGCCATGGGGAGTAGGACTAATTGGATAGCTCTTTCAAAGAGCCAGCACAAGCACGATGGGCCGAAGGGTCTCCTTCTGTGTTGTCTGATTCTATGAAGCCAACTTTTTTAAATGATTAATTTTACATGGAAAAGTACTGACTGAAATATTTACAGTGTTGAACATTTACATTGATTAATGTAAGTGTGCACAAGTGCCTTAAGCTCAACGTGATACATGCTGTGGTGTTCCTCTCTCCTCTGTGAATGAGTAGGCCATTATCTTGCTCTTATTCTTAAGGGATGAGCAATGGAAGAAGTGCGTGTGGAGGATTCTGAAGAAATCTCCTGAAGACCTGTTTGCTCTTCTGCTGACCACCTACCTCTGTGTGTTTCAGACCTAGAGCAGTGCCAGGATTGGGTGGTTCTATTCCATCTGTGGGGGGCCTGCCTGTTTTAATCTGCTTCTCTTGTCACTTGCCTAGAGGCAGGTGTTAGCAAAAAACTGATGTAGAATCATAGAATCATAGAATGGTTACAGCACGGAAGAAGGTCATTCGGCCCGTCGAGCCCGTGCCGGCTCTCTGCAAGAGCACTTCAGCTAGTTCCACTCACCCCCGTAGCCCTGCAATTTTTTTTCTTTCAGGTACTTATCCGATTCCCTTTTGAAAGCTGTGATTGAGTCTGCCTCCACCACCCATTCAGGCAGTGCATTCCAGATCCTAACCACTCGCTGAGTAAAAAGTTTTTCCTCACGTCGCCTTTGGTTCTTCTGCCAATCACCTTAAATCTGTGTCCTCTGGTTCTCAACCCTTCCGCCAATGGGAACAGTTTCTCTCCATCTACTCTGTCTGGAACCCTCATGATTTTGAACACCTCTATCAAATCTCCTCTCAATCTTCTCTGCTCTAAGGAGAACAACCCCAGCTTCTCCAGTCTATCCACGTAACTGAAGTCCCTCATCTCTGGAATCATTCTCGTAAATCTTTTCTGCACCCTCTCAAAGGTCTTCACATCCTTGTAGACCTGAGACTGGACCAGCTGTGCCTATACGCCTCCACACGTTCCTCTAATGAAGGTCGGGTCCTGGCTGTCGCCAATGAGCTCTACAAATCACATTTTTGGGAACTGTCCCAAAAAACCACGATGTTACTGACTCACAAACACTTCGTAATCAGATCAAATTGAATTTGCTTATATTTGATGGGCATTCTGTAAATCATTATCAAGAACAAAACCTTGTACTATTGACCCAGTTCTCAATGAAGAAAACAACAATAAAGAGAGAGAGTTTAAGATGCAACCAATGGTGTAATAGATAGTTCGACAAATCTTTTATTGTAGCTTTTGGAGCATTACATAGAATTCATCAGAACAGGAAATTAAAATGGAACAATTTGCTTTAACAATGTCATAATTTCAATATAGTTGAAAGATACACATTAAAGGAGTATGTTTCCAGTTCCTTTACCTTGTGCAAGATTGTGCTATATTTCAGAAAGAAAGATTCAACTGTGCTTAGATATTAATTTGCCATTTTAAGAGGTACAAGATTTTTTTGAGGAAAGCTGTCATAATAGAATGAATTGAAAACATCAGCATATTTGAACTGAAATAGTAAAAATTATAGTTGTTTCATAAATGGAATAGGATTGCATGCAACAACTCACCTTGTAGATCAGAACAGATGTCTGCAATCTTACTTGCCTTCACATCAGTGTTTTAATTACAGCCACATTTACGATATTTAGATACAGGTATTGCAATTTTGTATTCATTAAAGTAAAGTGTATTGATGGAGAACTGATTGACTTCATTGCATTCTGTTTGGCTTGATGACTTTAGCTACACTGTTTGGATCCTTGCAGATACCAAAGTTAGTATTCATTATTGAACCAATGATGGATTTATCACCTTCACACTTCAGACCACCTTCACAGGGACATTTGTAGTAAACGTTATACAGGAGCTGAAAGGACAGACACAGTTTCAAGATTTCCTCAATTTCATAAATACACGCTGAGTAAATCAGTGTTCCGAAGATTGCAGTCATTTACTTTTTTTAACGTCAACCAGGGATTGCTGCACGTGAAGATTGTTTGCCATTAACCAAATTTTATTCATCATTACAGTAAGTATATTACCATAATAAAAGTTAGATTTGTTTAAAGGGGGCAGTGTACATTTGTAAAGAATTGACTGCAGACTTGAATCATATCCATCTCCCTCCACCCTAAATTGCCAATCAAAGAGTAGTATTGATGGCACTTCGAGATATGTCTTTGGCACAGGCTGTCCAACCCACCTGCCAGGATGAGGATGTAAAGTAAATGGTTTGCTATTGGCAAAAATGTAGGCCAATATATATATATATATATATATTTACATTGATAATCTCCATGTGCTTTACAAAGATGCTTTAAAATAATTTGCAGTAATATACAACATAGAATATTGTTTTCTACGGTGTTAGCCATGGATCAGGGTAGCACTCTCGCCTTTGGGTCAGAAGGTTGTGGATTCAAGTCCCACTCCAGAGATTTGAGTCCAAAATTGAGACTGACACTCCAGTGAAGAGTGCTGCACTGTCAGAGGTGCCATGAGATATTAAACTGAGGCCCTGTCTGCTCTCTCAGGTGGACATACGCTACCATTACACACTATTCAAAGAAGAGCAAAGTTCTCCCTGGTGTCCTGGACAATATTTATCCCTCAATCACTAAAAAAACAGATTTTCTGGTCATTATCACATTGTTGTTTGTGGGATCTTGCTATGTGCAAATTGGCTGCCGCGTTTCCCACATTGCAACACTTCAAAAGTACTTAATTGGCTGTGAAGCACTTTGGGACATCCTGAGGTCATGAAAGGTGCTAGATAAATGCAAATATTTCCTTTTAAATCATGGAAGTCGGAAGAAACTGATGTAGCAAGGTTAATGTAAAATAGTGTGTTTTACACAAGAACAGATCCTTATATTTATATAAAACCTTATCACGTCGCTCAAACATCTCTTTACAGAATGAATTACTTTTAGAATATAGCAATTGTTGTTATGTAGGTGAATAGAGTTCTACAGGAATAATAAACAGCAAAGAGGTCTCAGTAACAGAATGATGCAATGAAAGGAATGACTTTTCCATTTACGTTTAGTTCCCCTTGAAAACTGCTGGCTATGTTATTGCAATATTTTTATTAGTGAAAATAACTTTAAAATTGAGTACTTACATGGTTTGAGCATTCGTTTCTTTCAGCTCCTTTATTGGCACACCT
The DNA here is from genome assembly GCA_030390025.1 of Squalus acanthias. NCBI lineage: Eukaryota > Metazoa > Chordata > Chondrichthyes > Squaliformes > Squalidae > Squalus > Squalus acanthias. The sequence continues at coordinate 11,424,208 of CM059441.1, read as the reverse complement.
TGCAAGACTCAGCCCAGTTTCTCTCTGGCAGCAGCTACTCTTGCACTGGAAGCTTCCAACGCAGAGCTCTCCAGCACTCTGTGTAAAAATAAGATGCATTTTTGCATGTCAAACTCAAACAGCAAAACTAACTTATGAAATCTGATTTCCAAAAAAAGTGTCCACCAGATTGCTTCAGTCATACACCTCTCGTGTTTTGAAACTACATCAAAGAAAATAGACTATAATTAGCTATTTGGATTATATGGAAAATTTGCAAACTACGGTTCCTTTAAGACTATTATATATATTTACAGAGCACATAAATGTTGATCATTTTTGTAGAACGATCAATCATCCAGCTTTCTTTTGTGATTCTTTTACTAAATAAATGTGTTTTACTTGGACCTTTCATTAAACACATTTTTTGCCACAGCTATAGAACAGACCTAATTTCTGTCATGCTGATTTATTTAATAAATAGAAAACTCTGTTGTACGACAGGAAAAGGTTTCATAAAACACTTGGTGAATTTCACCGAGGGTTCTCCCACTCATCTGCCGTAACTTGAGCGGAGGAGCTGTGGAAACCCTGGAAAAATGATGCCATTTTTCTGGGATTTCCATCAAAGTTACGACAGACAAAGCAAAGGAAGTGCCAGGGAAATTCACCCCCCAAAAACATGTTAATAAGTCATTTATAACACGTGTGATCTCTTTCATAGTAACCTCACTGCTGTTCACTGATATTGCATTGCCTTGTATAAATAATGGTGTTCAAAGTGTTTCCACGTGATCTTACCAGGTTCAGAAACAAGCCTCTCTCAGGAGCTGCTATTCCCACTGCAATGCAGCATGCCAGATAGACCAGTGTTACCTTCATTTTGCACAGTGCTGGACAATTGCAGATGGAATGAGGGAATTTCAATTCTTCCTTTTAAAGCAATTCAATCAGTCACATGTGCAAGTTAATCATTAAATTTGACCTTTTTAATCACTGCAATTATTGCAAAATATAATTAATTATTATTACTGGTCTGGGACTTCTGCAGATGTAGTGTATGTAAGCTGTTAATGAGTGTTGACTGCTCTCCTTCCCTATGTGTTTTTCTGCTTTCTCTTATTTCAAACAGATGTCCTGTAAAACTTTGCTCACTTACTATATTTACCTTTCACACTGTATTAGTTTGGTGTTATCAGATACAGACCGCCCTTAAGCACAGATCGTATGCCATTTGTAACCCTAACATTCTTAGACAGACAAAAGCAAACAACTTGACAATCATGTCTGATACATTACTCACAGTAATGTACAATTTAGTTGCAGATTTTTTTTAGTAAATCACAATTTTAGGCCACTGAATGGGTCAGTAGGTAAGTACACTGCGTTGATGCGCTAACTGATCTCAGCACAGGTTGGATAGAATGGGCATATGCCTGATGGGGCGAATGACCTCTTCCTGTGCTTTAATTTCTATAATCTCAGTCACGGGTGGTTACAATTCACCTCAGTGTCCTTTGGGCCAGAAAATGGAAAACAAATCAGCCAGGGGATCCCGTCAATGATTGCTATTCAATGGCCCTTGCTAGAAAATGTGCATGTAGGAATATCAGAAGAGGACAGGATCAGTTCTACTCTGATCCCCTCTATGGCCTGCTGATAATCACTGTCCAGGCTCAAAGATAAACACTACAAGGCAATGAAGAGCCATCAGTGGCCATTGAACTATGTCCAGCATTAGTCAATATCTGCAGATTACCATCAAACTGTGGATTGGCATAGGAATGTATAGAGATACAGAATGACTTGGTCACAGACAACAGTATCCAGCATCGACTCGTTCCTACTTGTACATATTAAAACATGAATCATGATGATTAAACATAGGACTAGTTAAAACTCCAGCACATAGCATAAAGGCAAGGGAGAGCAAAACAAGAAGTTTATTATTGTGCTGTTACAAATCCTATTTATATCAATATTAAAAATAGGGGAATATTTTAGCAAAATTTGGGATTTGAAGTTCAAATTTTTCTAATGCGCCTTTCAGCACCAACATCTCAATGAGACTAGAACATAAACTAATCCTGTTCAAACATAGAAGAGGGATAAAGGTACAAGTATGAACTGTAATTTAACTGTAAAAACAATCTAATTGTTGCAAAGACTATAATTTTAAAGTAATGAAGTTTCAGAGGATGGTTGTTGGTATTTATTTGGAAAGATTTTCCTTTGGTGGGTGGAAGGGGGTGGGAAGGGAGGGATGTTACCCAAATAAGATTTTTTGTTGAACTGCATGTTCCTTTGAAGGATGAATTTGTTTTCCACAACACATTTGTTCAACATTGCGCTGTAATTTTAAATGGCTGTCCAATAAAGATGGCGGTTGGTCACCGTCCTTGATTGAACGTATACAAAATTCATCAAACCTTATAGCAGATCTAATGAATGGCAGTTTTAAAATTAATTCGATGTAGGTCAATTCTTCCTCATCAATAAGCTGCCATTCTTTATATGCAGTATCGGTAAAGTGTTACAATAAAATGTTATCCAATTACTTGTTGACATTTTTACTATAATAAACACAAGGTAAATTATTCCATTCAGTGTAGATTGGTCATGCATTAGATGTTTAAATGCTGCACTAATGCTTACAGCATAGTATTATGAAAAACTGACTGGATAAGCAGTAATATAAATCTGGCTACAAAATAACTTAACTCATACTATTTAAATATACCCAACTGCAGCTATTAGAACTGATAAGGTTTTTTTTTATTCCTTGTATGTCAAGCGAGTTGAACGAGAATGAGTAAGATGGTTGGGAACGGTGCACATTTTATTGTTTATTTTACAGTTTCATGTCTGTTCAGATGCTCTCAGGTTCACCCTTTGATATTTACACCTCTTGTGCTCTATTTACATATGATAGGCAGACTCATTAAGATAACACATTTGCTCAGTTCTTGCAACCGATCATGAGAATGTGCCTCTATGGTAATTATTAAATGGATAACTGCTATTATGTTGTACTGCCTAGAAACAGCTTGAACAACCAGTTATAAAAGCAGTTGAAACGTGTCATGCCCTTCCATTGAAGCAGATTCAAATTGCTGCTTACTTATCAAGCTGCTCTCCCGTAATGGCAATAAAACTCGGGGTGTATACTGTATGTAATCTTGCACATTCTATTGTTGGTTATGTGTTTGCTCAGAATGTTGAATTGTAAGAAGCCAGCAAAGCGTGAAGGAAGCTAAATGAGTACAGGGAGTTTGGCCTGAACTGGAGTGAGTACAAAATTAAAATTTGTGACTAGTTAGCTGTTAACTGCTTTATCGTAAGCAGTGACGGGGCTGATTTGATTGACAAGCGAGCTATTAATTAGGTGTGAAAGTGTTGGTGACCGGCCTATATTATGGCAGAATACTGGAAACCAGCTTAATGTGGATCTTGAATGGTGTAGGATTTCCTGGAAACTATGGGGGCGATTTTTATCTTGCTAACATCCTCTTTACAGCTAAAAGCGGGGCAGCGGAGAGACGAAAATTGCATGTGAAATAGAACTGCTGACTTACCAATGGCTGTCCACCCATTCTGATTTTCAGATGGAACACGATTTAGATGGCCAGAGCTCCCACCAGTAACAGGCGAGGGCCGAATTAATATATTGCAAATTTGGTCAAATGATAAAACAAAAAGCAAAATACTGCAGATGCTGGAAAACTGAAATGGAGAAGCGGGAGGGCTCAATCAATTGCTAGAGCTCTTTGGGGCAGTTCGTAGCAAAGCGCTTCAGCTGAACAATCTATGCTCCCTGATGTAAGAAAACTACTAGGCACTTGGTCTAAGCGTTAAACAAAGCTTTAATCAACTGTTTTTCAACATGGAGATCTAGTTGTGTCCTTCACTAGTTCCTGTTGGAGAATGTCCTAAGCAAGCTGGGCCCATGCCCGAGTATTTATACTCTCCCTGGACAGCGCCACCAGCAGGCCGCCCAGTATTACTTCATACATGAATGACAAGATTCATGTCACTCCCCTAACGGTCATGTCCAAAATCTTTCCCAGCCTTCCACCTTCAAATAAACTGTATCTTCCCGAAAACCAACATTACCAACCAACCAACATCATGTCAACTAACATTACAGGGTCACCACCTACTGCAGGAACATTCTCAGCAGTCAAAGACTTCAAATAGGATTATAATTTTACTGCCTGATACAAATGCCTAACATTAAATATCACCCTGGAGTGAGCCACTAGTGCCTGTCTTAAGTGCTCTCTTGCCTAGTCTAGTGGCCCTATGAGGTGCTCCCCCCAGTGGCTGCAGTATCTATTGAGGTGACCTTATGCTCCATGGTTGACTGCATGCACCAGAACCTCATACAAGTTGAATCCCCTACATCTTTCTTTTAGAGACTAAGCCCTTGGAATCTGCATCTCTCTCCTCTTCAATGGAATTTCTTGGGCCATCCTTTCCACTTGCTCCTGCTCCTTTGTGCTCAGTGAATCACTCATTTAATTTACTCATTCATGGAATGTCGGCGTCACTGGCAAGGCCAGCATTTATTGCCCATCTCTAATTGCCCTTGAGAAGGTGGTGGTGAGCTGCCTTCTTGAACCACTGCAGTCCATCGTAGCAGGTTTTTTTTGATACGACAGAGTGGCTTGCTAGTGGCCATTTCAGAGGGCAGTTAAGAGTCAACCACATTGCTGTGGGTCTGGAGTCACATATAGGCCAGACCGGGTAGGGACGGCAGATTTCCTTCCCTAAAGGACATTAGTGAACCAGTTGGGTTTTTACAACAATCTGGTAGTTTCATGGTGACCATTACTGATACTAGCTTTTTATACCAGATTTATTTAATTAACTGAATTTAAATTCCCCAGCTGCCATGATGGGATTTGAACTCACATCTTCAGATTAGTTAGTCCAGGCCTCTGCATTACTCGTACAGTAACATAACCACTATGCTACCGTTACCGCATCTTTGGGAGGATTCTGCCCCTCATTCTGAAAGGCCCGAAACCTAGAAGATGGGAAGAAGGACAAGGATTAGCACACAGTGGCAAGGCTAAGCAGTACCAGATGAGTGGCAGCATAATGCACCATTAAGCTGCCTTTCTGAGTGTGTGAGTGGGAGAGATAAATAAGGAGAAAAGGAAGAAAAGATGCCCAAAATCTCTGCTGTAAATGATCTCCAGCCTAGCCATCACCAATGCTGCGTGCCCTCTCTCTGACAATGATAAATTCCTGTCAGCTGTGCAAGCAATCCCACTGGTGGGCCACTATGCAGGCAGAACCTCACTCCAAATAGAAAATTGATGTAAATCACAAACTTTGAATGAAACAGCTTTGTCAATTCAATCAGCGAGATCACTCATTTCACCCTATTCCTGCCGAGATTGTGCCCAACAGGAATTTTCACCCTTTTCTGTTTGAATCGTGAAAAACTGATATCCTGGAAAATGGCACAGAGCTCAGCAGTACAGTGTTAAAATGACAAAGCACTGACTGACCACAGATGAATTGTCACTGCCCTGTTTTGGCATAAATGTGTCATACTATAAATAATTCAAATTAAAACAAGCCCAGCGGTTTCTTGATGATCGAGAAGTAGCTTGTGAGATTTGCGTATCGGGAAAGGTGTTGCCTGCTGCAAAGGAGTTTTTTCAGAATGCCTCCCCATTCCTGGCAGGAACATAGCAACAGGGATTGGTCATTTAACCCCTTAAGCCTATTCCTGCCATTCAATTACATCATGGCTGATCTGTACCTCAACTCCGTATACCAGCATGTGCTCCATATCCCTTGATACTCTTACTTCAAAAAAAATCTATCAATCTGTCTTGACCCAGCATCCATAGCCTTTGGGGGAAGAGAGTTCCAGATTTCCACTACCCTTTGTGTGAAAAAGTGCTTCTTGATTTCACTCCTAAATGGTCTAGCTCTAATTTTAAGATTAAAATGAGAAGTCGCACAACACCAGGTTATAGTCCAACAGTTTTATTTAAAATTACGAGCTTTCGGAGCGCTGCTCCTTCTTTGCCTGATGAAGGAGCGGAGCTCTGAAAGCTCGTAATTTTAAATAAAACTGTTGGACTATAACCTGGTGTTGTGCGACTTCTCATTTTTGTCCACCCCAGTCCAACACCGGCATCTCCGCATCATAATTTTAAGATTAAGGAATCTCCTTTGTCGTGGATTCCCCCCTCCCCCCTCCCTCCTCACCCCTTCCCCCCACCTCCCATGGAAGTAGTTTCTCTGTATCTACCCTATAGAATACTTTTACTATTTTAAAGACCTCGATTAGCTCATCCCTCAACCTTCTAAACTCAAGAAGTACAAAGGAAGTTTATACTGTGTGTCTTCATAATTGAACCCTTTAAGCCTCGGTATCATTCTGGTGAAACTGCACTGTATCCCCTCCAAGGCCGATATATCTTTCCTGAGGTTCGGTGCCCAGAACTGAGGTCAGTACTCCAGATGGGGTCTGAAGATGAAAGTTTTGTTACAAAATATTAAATACTGAGCAATTGTGTTGAATATTCCATTACATTGCATGCCTCTGCTCAGATACACCTCTTCAAATATGTTACTCATTTAATTGTTTTGTTGAACTTATTCAATTCAGGTCACCTCCTACACTGCTGGTGAGCAATTTGCTCATTAGGCGCAGTGTGTCGCGAGAATGTACTCCCTCCATGGAAAATACTAAATGAAATAAGTATCAAAAATATTACAAATTTTAGGTGTTTGTTTTCTGCAGAAAAATGTCTCTGAGAGATGGCTTTTCATAACATTGTCAGATAAACAGGGCCATACTGTCACATGACATGGCATAATGTTTGTTCTTAATGTCAATAATACCTGGACATGATTTTTATAATGGGGGCAGAAATTCGTCTGTTGTCGGGTGAGTACGCACTGTGTACTCACCCGTGGACGGAACGAAAGTGCCGGTTTCTTGCATGCACTGCGCATGCGCGGGAAACCGGCACTTCCGTTCCCCTGAGGAAAGGGGTTCAGAGGTCGAACGCGCACGCCGGAGGGCCAACGTGTTCGCCTCGCACTTCGGGTTTTTTTTACAGGTTCCTCCGTGAGGGTAAGCACGGAGAAGATACACATTGAAAAAGGAGGCGCAAGGCCTTCTTTTAACAAGGTAAGTGTTGATTTTATTAAAATTTAAACATTTTTTTCAGATTTATCTTTTTTAATTACTTTAAAGAAAGGTAAGTTTCGTTTTAGCCCCGTTAAAAAATGTAATTAATTTTTTCAAAAATTAAAAATTTTTGTTTAAAATAGTTAATTAATGTAATTTATAGTTATTTTAAAAATGTGATTTTTTAAAAAAAATTATTTGTTGTTTTAGGGATGTTTTGGGGCCGATCTGTATTCATAGATTTGACAGGTCTCCTGTCAAATCTATGAATGAAAGATGGTCTGCTGCCATTGGCTCTCCATGGCCCACGTGATCCCAGGGGACGCATCGCACTAACTACGCCCCTGGGATACACAAGCACTGCGCACCGGCAGCTGGAGGAGGCCCAGGAGCCGAAGTCCCCGTGGGCCCAGTGGTCAACAGCAGGCGCGGTAGGTAGGTGCACGCGCGATCCTTGCACCCGCGGGAAGCCAGGGAGCCGAATTTCTGGCCCAATGTATTACACAGCAATAAAACAGTTTTATATCCCAGTGTAAAGAAAATATATATTTCCTTATTTAAAAGCCAAATTGCACAGCTGGTGGTGTGTTCTGAACAAACTTAGTGCCTACGTTCAACGTAAATTTATATATAGAAAACATGGACAAAGAGATGGACCTCCCTTAACATGTTTCAAAGTCAATACACACTACAAAGTCAAGAATACTGGAGTATAATACCACAGAAAGATATGGGAGTCTATTCAAATGAAAAATAGAAGCAATTTAACTTTTATTAAATAATTGTTTGTATCAAGGTGAGATATGGTTTCCATTTCAGGCCACCAGTGTCAGCATCACAGGTAGATGCAATACGTAGCTCCCTCCACTCTGCTCTGACAACGTGCTTCAGCCCCAGCCTCAGAACAGTACACCGCTTAGATGTGATACTTTTGCTATTTCCCATAGCAACCATTCTTGGGCAGGTTTGAGCGACATTACCAATTAGTGCTAAATTAGGGGTGGTTTTGTGCTCTAGGCCCATATACACTAGAAACTGGATTGATGCTTCTGAAACTCATTTCTTGTAGGACCGTTACAGCCAGCAGACAAAGGAGACTTTCATCCCAATAGACTGGGCTAGATTTGAACCTAGGTTGCCAAGGTCAAAGGGCAACATCTAATCCACTCAGCTGCTGAGTTCCCCAGCAAGTTAGCTTTAAAGCAACCAGAAGCTAAAAGATGTTTAGAAACTTGTTCTAAAATTAACAAAAAAAACCAACTCACTGCCCATCTCTTACCACCAATCGTTGGAATCCTTTCTGAGTTCTCCAAGTTTGTCCATATGTTTGTCAATAAAGATCTAGAGACATGCGGACTATTTCTCCCGTCCTGGTGTAATGTAAAATTCCTCATGGCCTTCAAAGAATTTATCTATCTTTTGTTTAAAATGAGAGTAGGTGTTACAATCACAGGGTTGTCACTAGGATTTCAGTAAAGTGCAGTCAGTGGTGGGTGGGTGCATGAAATGTTTCCACGGCTGCACTGTGAGAGTGTTTTTATACGAGACTTCGGTAAAGTGGAATGGTGCAAAGTGTGAAAGTATAATGTGAAATTTTCATACTACTTCCAATTAAACTGTGAAAAGCACCCAGTTTTATAGATCCGTTCAGACTACACAGGCTGGTCAGTCTTCAAGCAAGTCCACAATATTAATCCCAAGTTTAGAGTCTGAAAATGAGACTCAAGTTGGGAGATGGAATCATTTTTACTCAACAGATGATCCCCGTTGCTTGCCACAACCTCTCAGCTAAAAATATTTAAAGCATGAGAAAGCTTTCTTGTCATGCGGAAAAAGCTGTCCCCTTTGTCCTTTCATTTCTGTTTTCTATACCATTTAATTAACTTTTTGCAAAATAGATCGACAGTTCTGAGGGACACAATTTTTCTCAAGTCATGTGGATGTATGAAAAACAGCATCCGATTGAACATATTGCTAAACTCCGGTTGTTTGAGGTAATTATCGACTGAAGATTATTAAGATTTAATCCAAATTTCTGTCTCAGATGATAACGGCATATATTTCAATCAAACTCGGGTGGGCTTTTACAAGCGGTTACTTTCCTGTTGTCAGTCAGACTGGCTCCATCGGGATCAGCTGAAATGAATGCTGGGAAGTTGGCCATTATTTTTTTGCTGTCAGTGTCAAGTGCGGCTGGAAATATGGCAGAGCAAAAAAGCGGTTTGCAGCAATTAACAGGTTGGAAAAATAACATGGCACCAGCCTCGAAGATTGCTTGAAGTGGCAAACTAAGAAAGGTCTGTTGTAATTTAATCATGGGCCCCGCAGCTCACTTGATTTCATTATCAAAAAAGGTTCAAATTAATGCTCGTAGTTGCATTTTTCTTGATAAGATCTGAAAACATTTACAGTCTCTCCGTTAGGTTACTGCCATATGTTTTCGTGGGAAATTGCTTTAAGCAGCAGGTGGTTAACAGCAGTCATCAGCCAGGCATTTCACAAACCATTTTACTCTGTCAACCAGCCAGACTATTAATAAACAGATCAATCCTTGAACATTCACCCTAAATCTTAAATGTAAATGGACTGTGTGCTCCTCATAAAAGAGCATTGTAAGAAATACCCCAGTTCCAATACATGGCAACATCATCACAACATTGATGTTGCATCTTAGGATTATTCCTTTAAGAAGAATACTCCAAGGGGGAAATAGTCGGTTGGTTTGCGCCTCCCGTTAGCGCCCTAAGAGGGCGCAAAGCAACTAGCGCCCAGGCGCGGCAATGTTTGCGCCGCTCGCGAAATTGACTAGAGTTTTTTGCGGCGGCACAAAAGTTTACCGCACCGATCTCCTGCGCCCGCAGATCGTGACGTCAGTCGAGCATGCAACGCCCTGGCGGCGCCCCAGACCGGATATTGAGTGGCGCCCTCCTCCTTTCCGTCTGCCGCAAGCAACGACAGGGAGACTGGAACGTTTCCCAGTCGGTGAGGGGCTGGGGGAGTGCTATTTAAAGGCGCCCTCTTCCTGCCTTTTTCTGTGGTAGACATTTTTGCACCACTCATTCTGACAGAGAGAGAGAGATTCTGAGAGAGAGAGAGAGAGAGACTTCTGCATAGAGTCAACGCTGTGTGAAGTAGTTTTGGCTACTGAGCATCACTTTGCAGGTTCTTTTGGATTTGACCTTCATTACTTCGATTACCAAGAGACTGTGGAGGCTGCACTGATTCGGGGCATCGTCCTTCGCCTGCAGAATCGGAGGCAACAGAGACGCAGAGAGAGAGTGGCAATCATGACCAGACAGAGGAGGGCCAACAGGCCTCTACACAGGAGACCTTACCCTCCCAGAGTATTCCGGGAACAATTCTCCTTCATTCATTTGTCTGAGGAGCAGTGCTTGCACAGGCTGCACTTCAGCAAGGAGGTGGTCACTGAGCTCTGCCACCTGCTGCAGCCAGATCTGCAGCTTCAACTGAGGACCAGGACGTCTCTGTCGGTGGCAGTGAAGGTCACAGTGGCTCTGAATTTTTATGCCACCGGCTCCTTTCAAGCAGCTACTGGGGACATCGCCAATATCTCCCAGTTTCGTGGTCCATTGCTGTATCCGTCAGGTCACAAATGCCCTCTATAAAAGGAGACGCCAGTACATCTCTTTCCCGATGACCCGGGCCAAACAGCATGAACGCGCATTGGGCTTTGCGAGGATAGCGGGCTTCCCCATGGTGCAGGGCGCCATTGACTGCACGCATGTGGCATTGCGGGCACCGCATGAGAATGCAGAGGTTTTCCGAAACCGCAAGGGGTTCCACTCCTTAAACGTCCAGTTGGTCTGTGACAACAGACAGCTGATACTCGCTGTCAATGCCCACTATCCTGGCCCCAGCCACGATGCTTTCATCCTGCGCCAGACTGGTGTGCCAAACCTTTTCCAGGCACCGCATCACCCAAGTGGTTGGCTCCTCAGGGACAAGGGTTGAAATGGAGGGATGGAGAGGTATTGAAAAAAAGCCACTCACCCTGACGACCCGAGTGAGGTCGTTGAACTTTTTGCGACATTGAGTATGGGTCCTGGGCACCATGATCCTGGAGGAGTATAGATCTTCTGCGCTCCACCGTGCCAATCAGAGCCTCCAAGGCCCGCTCGCTGAAGCGCTGAGCTCGTTCTCTCACCCTCTCCATAGTCCTTGGCTGGAAAATGTAGTCACAGGTCTCTCCAGGCCGAGATTCAAGGCTCCAATGAGCAGGGTGTGGCTGGAGAGCAAGATCGACCCTCCCCTTTAAGAACTGGCTGGTGCCAGTGTGTCTGTGTTCCATCGCTAACTGACATCACCTGCGCTGCGCCCGCGTTCTGAGGTAGCGCCTCACTCCTCGGCCTTTGCGCCTTAAGACAAGTGTGCAGCACCTGATTTAGCGCTCCAATCACCTCCAGGGGCGATAAAAACCAAGTTTGCAGTTGGAGGCGATAATTAGCATCAGGCGCTAAACTTTGCGCCCGGCCGATAATTGCGCCCCAAACAGGGCGATACCGAATTTCTCCCCCCAAAAGTTAAACTTGGTTATAAAACTGATAAGGAAAAGGTCACTGCAGAGAAAAAGCATCTGTGATCTATACCCTGCAATGGATAATGGTGGTTTTGTGAGACAAGTTGCTTGTGAAATTAAGGCTACTTAGCCCCTCACCTCTATGGTAGCACAGCCCATTTAATATGGGGTAATAATGGTCCCACCAGACCTCAGCATGAGCCGGTGCCTTCAGGAGAGGGGGGAAAAAATCACAGTACCACATTTCAGAAAATATTTGGCCTACGAGCATTGAGTATACACAAATAATTTCATTTGGTAAGGGAAGTACGGGGGAGAAATTCGGTTACACCCCATTTGGTGGCGGGAACCCAATTAGTGCCAGCCATTTAGCGACCGGCGCGGGAGTACCCCCCCGGCGGCTAAATTGGGCTGACCGCCCCGGCAAGGACTTCCTCTCGGGGCGATGTCTGGGACGCAAAGTGCGGTAGCACTGGAGCACCACGCGGCTGCTCCGTGTAGATCTGACGCGTTTACCGCCCCTCCCCTTCCGTTAAAGGGGAATGACGCTGCACACCCTACAGGCCGTCTGATGGCCTCACTAGCCCACCAGGGTGGCGTGGTGCCGTGGCCGCAGCCCAGCACCGAGACGCGGTGCTGGGCTGCGCGATGGCGGCCATGGCCCACGCCAAGGGCCACCACAAGGGGCCGACCTGGAGGTTGGCCTAAACAATGAAATGACGGTGCGGGGAGCAGCCGGGCTTCCCCTTTAATTACCGCTCACGAGCGGAGGTCGACCCGGTTCACGACCCGCGAGGCTGTCGCAGACATCACCTGCGGCAGCTACGCGGGGTGCAACTGAATTTCTGCCGCAGGGCGGTAAGGGGCCACGGCGGGGCGCTAAGGGGTTGCGTCGCTTGGCGATGACGTCATCACCGGTGGCGCAGCGCCGCGGGGCAGTACCAGCTACCGCCGCCACTATCCTCCCGCTGAATTTCACGGGAGGCATTAGCGGTGCCCGCCTGGGCGCATGGGGATTTGCGCCCCGTTAGCTCCCCCCGGGGGCACTAACGAGAGGCGCAAACCAACCCAATTTTTCCCCCTGTAATCGCTTTCAGTGAATCATGCATTCATTATACCAGAATGAAGAGAAATATTTTTACAGGTCTCCAGCTATCTAGAGGCCTGTCCTCTCCAACTTGGAGCGTGAATGTAGGTGTCCTCCAGAATAGAAAGACAGATGATGTTACTTTCTCAGTTTCATATCAAAACATGCTCTGTTAGATATAACACTGCAATAATCATCAAATGCAGTTTGCTAACTTATTTCCTATTACTTAGTAACCATTTTGAATTAAAATGTTAACAGCTAATAGAAATAAATTAATATTGTAGAGATGGCAATCACTATTCATGACCACAATTGTTGTGGCATTTCAAATTGATGATACCTCTGGTACCAAAATATCATGCCAATATTTTGTTCCACTTGTCAGCTGTGGCTCAGTGGGTAGCACACTCGCCTCTGAATCAGAAGGTTGATGGGTTCAAGTCTCACTCCAGGGGCTTGAGCACATAAAGCTAGGCTGACACTCCAGTGCAGTGCTGAGGGAGCGCTGCACTGTCGGAGGTGCCGTCTTTCAGATGAGACGTTAAACCGAGGCCACGTCTACTCTCTCAGGTGGATGTAAAAGATCCCATGGCACTATTTCGAAGAAGAGCAGGGGAGTTGTCCACGGTGTCCTGGCCAATATTTATCGCTTAATCAACATAACAAAAACAGATTATCTGGTCATTATCGCATTGCTGTTTGTGGGAGCTTGCTGTGCGCAAATTAGCTGCCGCGTTTCCCACATTACAACAGTGACTACACTCCAAAGAGTACTTCATTGGCTGTAAAGTGCTTTGAGACGTCCGGTGGTCGTGAAAGGCGCTATATAAATCCAAGTCTTTCTTTCTTTCACTTAAAGTAGCTGATCCTTTCAACATATATGGGCCAGAAATGTGAATCTTAACTGTATGTGAAAATGCATGGATTATATTCTGATCAACATCTGCAGATGCCACAGAAGTGACAAATAAAATTGCAACTGTGCAAAAAGGGAGCAATATAGTAAATAATTCTACTGAGAGACAGAACTAATAGCTTAGAGGGAAGCAGAGAGAGTAATATTGAGAAGAGCACTGACCACAATAGTATGTAACATTAAGATTATGATCTGGAATGAAGTTACTCTAAGCTACACAAGCTCATAAAACACTAACTCCTCTGTTTTATGTCCAGGTCTAGTTTCAATATTTGATCCTTTTGTCTCAAAATGGTTTCTTTTGTATCACCAGATATTTAATGATGACGAGAACTACTCCTCCCTCAGATTAATCACACTTTTTGTTCACCTCCTCATTACACAGCCTCGTGAAGGTGAACTCTCTTGCAGTCATTCTGAAGGAATATGCGTTTTCTTTTGATCACTTTGATCTGGCAAATCAGTTGAAACAAAAATGGATGCAGGCCATTTTCATGATTTGAAAGTAAAAAGCACGTGGAGGAGGAGACGTGACCGATTGTGATTTGTAGGTTTTCTTCAGCAAGTCCTTGAGTACATCACAGCCACTAAGGGGTAAAAATTGAGTCGCGCCCCATTTGGAGCGCTAACCTCGCCGGGGCGCGACTTTTAGCGCCCCGAAAAAATTAGCGGCCCCGCGCCGGAACTTCAGTGGTTGCGCCCCAAGAGGGAAGCGGGGCGCCACTGGAAGCACCCCGCATCCCTCTTGGGGCGCTGCGAGGGAATATCCTGGCGCTACGTGCCGCGGTATTGCAGGCCTTCCTCCCCTTCTTAAAGGGGAGGGACCCTGCGCAGCGCGAACCGGGGCCCAGCTGGGCCCCCAGGGATCGGGAGTGCCGGCAAAAGAGCCCGGCACTCAAGAGAAGTGCCGGGCTCTTGGAGCGCAGCCGGCACTTCACGGTGGGGGGGCTTCACGGGGGCCGGGGACAGCAACGGGGGCAGGTGCTGGCAGGCGGCCAGCAACAAAAATGGCCGCCTGCCACCTCCCCTTTAAATATCGCCGCCCCGGCCGCACGTACGCCTCCCTGAACCCGTCGGACATAGCGTCTGGCGGTAAATCAGGGGGCGCGACTGAAGATCACGGCCGGGGCGCGAGCGGGGTGCTGCGCACGGCGATGACGTCATCGCCGGCGGCGCAGCGCCACAGGGCGCTACCAGCTGCCGCCGCCGCTAACCTCCCGCTGAATTTTTCAGGAGGCGTGGGCGGCGCTGCGCCCGGGCGTTAGCTGCTTTACGCCCCATTAGCGCCCTCTTAAGGCGCTAACGGGAGGCGCAAGCAGCTGAATTTTTCCCCCTAAATCTCTACAAGAGACAGCAACAGAAAATCTATCACACACCTCATGTGGAATTGCAAGTCTTTCAAAAATAGAGGCAGTTGTCCTTTTCTATTTTTACACATTTTCTCAGGACAATTTTATAAATTAAAATGCATAATGAACATAATCTTAGAATAGTATTGATTTTGGTATTTAAGAAACTTGCGCGTCGGCACGTAGCGCCGCAGTATTGCAGGCCTCCCTCCCCTGATTAAAGGGGAGGAGCCCAGCGCTGCGCACACCGGGGCCCTGCTGGACCACCGGGGAGCGGGGTGCCGGGAAAGCAGCCCGGCACTCAAGAGGAGCGCCGGGCTGAGCGATCGCAGCCGGTACCCCTGAATTAGAAATGGGAAGGGGGCAGGTGCTTGTAGTCGGCCTAAAAAAAATAGCCGCCTGACGCCTGCCCTTTAACTTGCGCTGCCGCGGCTGCAAAACCGCCACCCTGACCCTGTCGGACATATTGGCCGGCGATAGGTCAGGGGGCGCTACCGAAGTTTGCGGCCGGGGCGCGAGCAGGGCGCTGCGCATGGCGAAGACGTCATCGCCAGAACAGGAGGCACAAAGTAACCCAATTTTCCCCCCAAAATCACTTAGTCTTCATGTAGGCTTCAAAAGTTTCTCTTCATTTTTTTTGCAAACTAATCTTATTTCTGTTCAGCCATGAAAGATTAATATGAATACACCATATAAAACTTCCTTCAACTTAGTTATTGTTTCAGTAACTTCAAACAGAAATATAAACTGCAGTTTTGCTATAACTCTAGAACATATAACCAGTATTTCTTCATTGCGTTACCACGGAAGTGTTGCTTTAGTAGTTTCTTTCCCTCCACTGTAATTTAGTTGAACAGTAAAACATGTGACAGACCTTCCTTCATTTTATGAAGTGCTGCTTCTAACTGCTTGTCTGTACTCATCAGGGTGCACAATGAAGTACATTCGATGCGTCTCTTTTTAGTCACATGCAGTCTGCTCATCACGCTTATAGATTTATGTATCTCTCCATTTCAGCAGCTTTGTCTTAATGCTCCATCGTAAAATAGTAGTTCTTCAATAGAAAAAACGTGTAACCTCTTAGTTATTTATTTGCACTATTTTGCATTTTTGCTCAGCATATAATACATATTCAGAACAATCAAATAAGGCGTGGTGGCACGCGAGCCTTCAGTCAATCATTTGTATGCTTGGCACATAATATATCTGCTTCCTGCTCTTCCTAAATCCGCTAATGATTTTCATGTTTCAGCCTGTTAGGCTGAAATAATTAAGAAATATTCTATTGCAACAGAAACACCGCAATCCTATAATCCATGTGGAGGTTAACTATATACTAAACTGATAAAAACCACAAAAAATGCCTGGCTCTGATGTTGCTCACTGCACTCTATTGCTCGAGAGTCCCATCTCCTAAAGGACAAAAATGCTATCACATTTTGAATAGTTGCGTAAGTTCATAAACAAAGTAAAGCTGAGGGACGGCAGAGCAGTGTGGGATCCCTCAATCTAGCCTGCTAGTCTTTGCTTTTGAGCTATGATCTTTGCAGGTATGTTAGAATGATGGTCTTGAAATCATTCTTCAGGTAACAAAATGGCATCTTGTTTTGACAGAACAAGAACTTGAACAAAACCCCCCCATTGTTCATAGGAATGGCTAGGATCATTAATCTCTGTCCACTGCCAGAAAAAAATGGAAAACAACAAGATGGTCCACCAGCTGAAGAATAAGGGAATACATTGTAAACATCACATCACCTTATTAAACTGTTCTCCATAATAGTGGCAGTGGCTATCTGGGAATCCGAGTTGGGAACAAGTTTCGGTCAAAGCAGACAAGGCAGCAATTGGACAGAGGTTATCAACAGACACTCTGGCCACGATCAGTTAGTAATGGTACGACAATGTAATTGGAAAATGAAGTGAAGCCAAGCTTGTAGCGCTCTCTCTCACGTGATGGCAGTCCTTCCAACAAGTGATACCTGATGACAACCACTTGCCAATACCCCGTTCTACAATACATGGCAACAGCATCAGCTTGACGGACAACCCACTACCACAAACGGATATGAGAACTATGAATTTATATTCATATATGGAGGACTGGCCTGTTTGCCATACTACCTCATTTTGTACATTGGGTAAATTAACTATCAACATTTATCCAACTCCTCAGTGTCATAACAATGATCAATGAAATGTAGCTGATTGACGTAAGAAAACTACTAGGCACTTGGTCTAAGCGTTAAACAAAGCTTTAATCAACTGTTTTTCAACATGGAGATATGGTTGTATCTTTCACTCGTTCCTGTTGAGGAATGTCCTAAGCAAGCTGGGCCCATGCCTGAGTATTTATACTCTCCCTGGACAGCAGACCGCCCAGTATCACTTCATACATGAATGACAAGATTCATGTCACTGATCACATGCAACAATAGTCAAGAGATTCACAGAACATTTTGTGCATTGAGTGGTAAATATAATAAACACATGATGCCCTTACACCAAGGATATTTTGGAACATTTTGTGTCAAGTCTAGCAGGCTCATTTGAGATGCTGCTATTCTAAGTGGCATTCAACAGCACATACTTCCTTTTTCGGCATATCAACATATCACCCTATGATTCAGGATCAGCTTTGGCCAAGCATCATTGCAAGACCAACAAAACCAAAAATCATGCAAAGAAGCTGACCAAAAATTATTTGACTAAACAAATCCAACTACCCAGATATTGTGCAAAACAGCACATGGTATACTCGCCACAGAACTCCTATCACTCTTTCTGATGGCTTCTCTCAAAATTATATCAATCTATCACCATTCTCAAAAGGAAACAGCATCAAAAGGATTACCTCCCAGCATTTTTATATATGTCTTCAAATCAGTTGTAGCCAAATCCATGGATATTTCAAAGACGCTGGTAAAGAAAATGCAAGATGTGAATCTCAGTTCATTAAGTCCTACATATAGGTTACTGAAAAAGAAAGTCATATAAATGTTATATCATTTTTCTGTTAGTTTAGATAGCAACAAAATGATTGGCCCAGAAATTTGACTCGGAGGCTTGCCGCGGGGGTAAGGATCGCGCGCGATATCACACTCCGCGCCGGCCGTTGTGTTTTGGGCCCACAGGAACTTCGGGTCCTGGGCCTCTCCCTAGTGCCGGCGCACAGTGCTTGCGTGTTCCAGGGGCGCAGTTAGTGCGATGCGACCTCTGGGATCACGTGGGCCATGGAGAGCCAATGGCAGCAGACCATCTTTCATTCATAGATTTGACAGGAGACCTGTCAAATCTGTGAATTGAAAGAGACCCAAAAGAACAGCTAAACCTCAAATAATTTTTTTTTAAAACCATCACATTAATAAAATAACTATAGTTAAATAAATTAACCACTTTAAACAAAAATTTAAATTTTTGAAAAAATTTAAAAAAAATGTAAAAGTTATAAAAATAAACTTACCTTTCTTTAAAGTCTCTAAAAAAGATAAACCTGTTTAAATTATACTTAATTAACTACTTACCTTGTTCAAAAGGGGTCTTAAGCCTCCTTTTTTCTTGTGTAAAATCTTCCATACTTACCCTCGCGTTGAAACCTAAGTGTGCTGCGTGCGCACAGCCTGTAGTGCGCACGCGGTTCACCTAGGAACCGCACCCTTTGCCATACCGGAAGTGCCGGTTTCCTGCGCATGCGCAGTGCATGCAGGAAACCGGCACTTCGGGACCGAATACGGGTGAGTACGCAGTGGGTACTCTCCTGTATTCGGACGAATTTTTGGGCCATTATGTATAGTGAGATACACATACACAGCCTATTCATCGCTACAATATATTGATCGTATGGTCTGACCTTGGTCTCAAAGAACACAGCTGATTAGTTCACTGGCACATCAGAATGCAACAGGTCCTGCATATTCTCGCATACCATTGGTAGCTAGTGTAGCTCCAAAATACCTGGTCATCTACTTGGGGGACAATGAAATAGGAAACACACAAGGCATCAGTATAAAATAGCTTTCAAAAAAATGCAGAAATAGAAATCAGACTACCAAAAATGAAATGGGATTGTCAGAGTTGCCTTTTCATTTTGTATCTACAGTAGATGCATAAGAGCAGATCATTTGGGATAAATGAGCGAGAGGCTTGTTTGCTTTGTTGGCGGTCTCTCGTGACAAACACCTTTATTGGCAATTGCTGCCGGCTGATTGGGTACTGCTCTTGATGACCACCCTCAGGAAATGGATAATTTTAGGTTCCACTGGCATTGAGAGAACTATCCTGCAGCTTGAAGAGTATTCTGAAACATGTCCCGCTACAACTCTACAAGCCCAACAAACATTCTGTTA
Source organism: Squalus acanthias (assembly GCA_030390025.1). Taxonomy (NCBI): domain Eukaryota; kingdom Metazoa; phylum Chordata; class Chondrichthyes; order Squaliformes; family Squalidae; genus Squalus; species Squalus acanthias. The sequence continues at coordinate 11,404,829 of CM059441.1, read as the reverse complement.
TAAAATGTAATAGGTTATCAAAGTCATGGTTTTGCAGTCGTTTTGTTTATTGGTAAAAATGTTTTAAGATTTAGTAATTCATGTCTTGTGTCATGCTATAATTTATTATGGTATACCTCAGTCCTTAGAAGCATAATATCTTTTCTATTTGGTGAAGTTGGTAATTCAATAAAACGAAGTACCTTTGAATTCATTGAGGATTCTTTTGCCTCAGTGTATATTAGTCCATTACTCAGGGACTACCAATTCCTTAGTATTGGGAGAGTGTGCCAAAAGACTTCAATTATCATGATAGTCACACCCAAAGAGCATTATAGCGTGGAGGAAACAGGAAAAGTAAATGCTAGCGAGAAACGGTTATTATGCATCCATGCAGGCAGGTACTTGGACATAGACATACTGACAGCCCTGGTTTCATTTTATGTTATGTTTTCATGGTTCTGTAATAGAAATTGACTTTGGCCTTTCACTGTCCAAAGAATAGTCATGTGTTATTTGTGATAAGCACTCTTGAGAGAAGTGTATTTTTAACTGTGAGTGCTGAATGTTCTTTGCAACCGTCAAAGTACAAAAACACATAACATCTGAAAAAATAATTTCCGAAAAATTATCCCGGAGTATTATAAAGTAAAGTTGCAGAAATGTAGAGCAAAAATGAGAAGTCGCACAACACCAGGTTATAGTCCAACAGATTTATTTAAAATTACAAGCTTTCAGAGCTATCGATCGCCCCTTCTTCAGGTAAAGTTACTGTGAGCAGTAGTAAATGTAGAGCAGGTAACATTCGCGCCACAGAAGTGCCAGGCAATGACTATCTCCAACAAGCGGGAGTCTAACCACCTCCACTTGACATTCAACAGCATTACCATCGCCAAATCCCCCACAATCAACATCCTGGGGGTCACCATTGACCAGAAACTTAACTGGACCAGCCACATAAGTACTGTGGCAACAAGAGCAGGTCAGAGACTGGGTATTCTGCGGTGAGTGTCTCACCTCCTGACTCCCTAAAGCCTTTCCACCATCTACAAGGCACAAGTAAGGAGTGTGATGGAATACTCTCCACTTGCCTGGATGAGTGCAGCTCCAACAACACTCAAGAAGCTCGACACCATCCAGGACAAAGCAGCCCGCTTGATTGGCACCTCATCCACCATCTTAAACACTCACTCCCTCCACCACCAGCGTACCGTGGCTGCAGTGTGTACCATCTACAAGATGCACTGCAGCAACTTGCTAAGGCTTCTTTGGCAGCACCTCCCAAACCCGTGACCTCTTCCACCTAGAAGGACAAGGGCAGCAGGCGCGTGGGAACACCACCACCTCCAAGTTCCCCTCCAAGTCACACACCATCCTGACTTAGAAGTATATCGCCGATCCTTCATCGTCACTGGGTCAAAATCCTGGAACTCCCTCCCTAACAGCACTGTGGGAGTACCTTCACCACACAGACTGCAGCGGTTCAAGAAGGCGGCTCACCACCACCTTCTCAAGGGCAATTAGGGATGGGCAATAACTATTGGCCTTGGCAGCGACGCCCACATCCCACAAACGAATAAAAAAAATATGGCTTCCTTTTCAGCCATAAAATCATGAGTTTCAGTCCTGCGACTGCTTATGATTCTGTCTTCCTTAGCTACTGCTGAGTGAGGGAGCAAAATGATAGCAGTCAGCAAATGTAAGAATGAAGACTGGGAAAAGGCCGAGCGAGAGAGAGCTACTATCTACACAAACATTAGTGCAAAAATAGTGTATATAGAGTCATAGGGGTAAAAATTCACTTGGTTGCGCCACCCGTTAGCGCCTTAAGAGGGCGCTAATGGGGCGCAAAGCCGCTAACGCCCGGGCGCAGCGAGGTTTGCGCCGCTCGAGAACTTAACTTGAGATTGTGCGGCGGCGCTAAAACTTACCGCTGCGACCACCTGCGCGCGCAGATTGTGACGTCATTCCATGGTGCAACGCCCTTGGGGCGCCCCGTAGCGGAAATTGAGTGGCGCCCCCTGCCTTACCGCCTGGCGCTTCCAACGACCAGAAGACTGGAACGCTATCAATCGCTGTGGGGCTGGGGGGGCGCTATTTAAAGGGGGCCTCTTCCTGTCTTTTATTGTTGGTGGCATTTTTGAACTACGCATTCTGAGAGAGAAAGGGAGAGACTTCTGGAGAGATTCAACGTTGTGTGAAGGAGTTTTGGGTACTGAGCAGCACTTTGCAGGTTCATTTTGATTTGCCATTCCTTGTATCGATTTAGCAGAGACCGTGGGAGCTGCACTCTGAGCTCTTTGCCTGGTGCTCTCCATTGTTCTTTCCAGCACATTTGATGTGCAAGTCTCTCCAGGCCGAGATTCAAGGCAGCAATGAACAGGATGTGGATGGAAAGCAAGATTAACCATCCCCTTTAAGAACTGGCCCGTGCCATTGTGTGTGTGTTCCATTGCTGACTGACATTACATGAGCTTCGCCAGCGCTCCGAGTTAGCGCCTCACTGCTCGGCCTTTGCGCCTTAAGAGAGGTGTGCAGCGCCTGCTTTAGCGCTCCACTCACCTCCCGGGGCGGTAAAAGTGAAGTTTCCCGTCAGTGCCGATAATTAGCGCCAGGCGCTAATATTTGCGTCCAGACGATATTTGCGCCCCAAATGGGGCGCGACCTAATTTCTACCCCATAGAGTCATAGAGTTATACTGCACAGAAAGAGGCCCTTCGGCCTATCGTGTCCGCGCCGGCCATCAAACCCTGTCTATTTTAATCCCATTTTCCAGCACTTGGTCCATAGCCTTGTATGCTATGGCGTTTCAAGTGCTCATCTAAATGCTTCTTGAATGTTGTGAGGGTTCCTGCCTCTACCACCCTTTCAGGCAGTGAGTTCCAGATTCCAACCACCCTCTGGGTGAAAAAGTTTTTCCTCAAATCCCCTCTAAACCTCCTGCCCCTTACCTTGAAACTATGCCCCCTGGTTACTGACCCCTCTACTAAGGGGAAAAGTTCCTTTCTATCTACCCTATCTATGCCCCTCATAATTTTGTACACTTCAATCAGGTCCCCCCTCAGCCTTCTCTGCTCTAAGGAAAACAACCCCAGCCTGTCCAGTCTCTCTTCATAGCTGAAGTGCTGCAGCCCAGGTAACATCCTGGTGAATCTCCTCTGCACCCTCTCCAATGCAATCACATCCTTCCTATAGTGTGCCGACCAGAACTGCACACAGTATTCCAGCTGTGGCCTAACTAGCGTTTTGTACAGCTCCATCATAACCTCCCTGCTCTTATATTCTATGCCTCGGCTAATGAAGGCAAGTATCCCATATGCCTTTTTAACCACCTTATCTACCTGTCCTGCTGCCTTCAGGGATCTATGTACATGCACGCCAAAGTCCCTCTGATCCTCTGTCCTTCCTAGGGTCCTACCATTCATTGTGTATTCCCTTGCAATGTTAGTCCTCCCAAAATGCATCAGCTCACACTTTTCCGGGTTAAATTCCATTTGCCACTGTTCTGCCCATCTGGCCAACCCGGCTATATCGTCCTGTAGCCTGAGGCTTCCCTCCTCGCTATTTACCATCCCACCAATTTTCATGTCATCTGCAAACTTACTGATCATACCTCCTACATTCATATCTAAATCATTAATGTACACTACAAACAGCAAAGGACCCAGCACCGATCCCTGCGGTACACCACTGGACACAGGCTTCCAGTCACAAAAACAACCTTTGACCATCACCCTCTGCCTCCTGCCACTAAGCCAATTTTGGATCCAATGTGCCAAGTTGCCCTGGATCCCATGGGCTTTTACCTTCTTGACCAGTCTCCCATGCGGGACTTTGTCAAAAGCCTTACTGAAGTCCATGTAGACCACATCAACTGCACTACCCTCATCCACACACCTAGTCACCCCCTCAAAAAATTCAATCAAGTTGGTCAGACATGATCTCCCCCTGACAAAGCCATGCTGACTATCTTTGATTAATCCTTGCCTCTCCAAGTGGAGACTAATTCTGTCCCTCAGAATTTTTTCTAATAATTTCCCTACCACTGATGTTAGGCTCACTGGCCTGTAATTCCCTGGTTTATCCCTACTACCCTTCTTGAATAATGGTACTACGTTAGCTGTTCTCCAGTCCTCTGGCACCTCCCCTGTGCCCCTGTGGCCAGAGAGGTTCTGAAAATTTGTGTCAGAGCCCCTGCAGTCTCCTCCCTTGCCTCACACAGCAGCCTGGGATACATCTCGTCTGGCCTGGGGATTTATCCACTTTTAAGCCTGCTAAAACCGCTAGTACCTCCTCCCTCTCAATACTAATTTGTTCAAGTATGTCACAATCCCCCTGCCTGATTTCTATGCCTACATCGTCCTTCTCCATAGTGAACACAGGTGCAAAATGTTCATTTAAAACCCCACCTACATCTTCTGGCTCTACACACAGATTGCCACTTTGGTCCCTAATGGGCCCTACTTTCCCTGGTTATCCTCTTGCCCTTAATATACTTATAAAACACCTTGGAATTTTCCTTTATTTTGCCCACCAGTGTTATTTCATGCCCCCTCTTTGCTCTCCTAATTTCTTTTTTAAGTACCCCCCTGCACTTTCTATACTCCTCTAGGGCTTCCACTGTTTTTAGTCCTTTGTATCTGCCAAAAGCCTCCCTTTTTTTCCTAATCCATTCTCGTATATCTCTTGACATCCAGGGTTCCCTGGGCTTGTTGGTCCCACCCTTGACCTTTACGGGAACATGTTGCCATTGTACTCTCTCTATTTCCTTTCTGAAAGACTCCCACTGCTCTGATGTGGATTTTCCTACAAGTAGCTGATCCCAGCCCACTTTGGCCAGATCCTGCCTTATCATATTAAAATCGGCCTTCCCCCAATTTAGAACCTTTATCTCCGGTCCATCTTTGTCCTTTTCCATGACTACCTTAAATCTCACGGAATTATGGTCTTTGTCACCAAAATGCTCTCCTACTAACACTTCTACCACTTGCCCGGCTACATTTCCTAGAATTAGATCCAGTATCGCCCCCTCTCTTGCAGGACTTTCTACATGCTGGCTCAAAACGCTCTCCTGGATGCACTTTAAGAATTCCGCACCCTCTAAGCCTTTCACACTCTGACTATCCCAGTTAATATTGGGGAAGTTGAAATCCCCTATTATTATTACCCTATTATTTCTACACTTCTCTGAGATTTGCCTACATATCTGTTCCTCTATCTCCCCCCGACTGTTTGGGGGTCTATAGTACACTCCCAGCAAAGTGCTTGCCCCCTTTTTGTTTTTAAGTTCTACCCATATGGCCTCATTAGAGGAACCTGCTAAGATATCATCCCTCCTTACAGCAGTAATTGACTCCTTGATTAATATTGCGACACCCCCTCCTCATTGTCACAATATTCTGATAAACTAGAAGCATTGATGCTTATAGCACAGGAGGCCATTCAGCCCCCTCTGACTAAGCCAGCACCATCCAAAACTAATCCCATTGCCCTGCTCAATCCCTATAGCCCTGCTCTAACAACCCTCTGTTCAATTTTCTTTTCCTAAACTCTCTCTTCATTCTTTTGTCCCTGACTCCCCACACAGAGGGGAATAGTCTTTCCTTAGTCGCTCAATAAAAACTCACCATCATTTTAAAAGCCTCTATTACTTTGCCTCTTAGCCTTCTCAGTGGAAATAATGCCAGTATCTCCAGTCTTTCCTTATAAACCATAGTTTCTCATCCTGGTGAACCTACAGATGCATATTCCGTGACTTGAACGTCCTTTCTATTCTACAAAGGCAAAATACTGCAGATGCTGGAAATCTGAAATAAAAACAGAAAATGCTGTAAATACTCAGCAGGTCAGGCAGCATCTGTGGAGAGTGAAAAACCAGAGTTAACGTTTCAGGTCGATGACCTTCATCGTCTTTTCTATAATAGTGTCCAAAACTGCATGCAGTACCCTCACTGAGGCTTAACCAATATTTAGTATAATTTTATTATTACTTCTGTACACTTGTACTCCATTCTCTTATTTTGTAAACCCAAAATGCTGTTGGCTTTTTGTTATGGTTTTATCTATCTGTACTTGGACTTTCAGGGAATTACATATTTGAACCCGAGTTCTCTCTGTTCATCTGTACCCTTCAGCATCTTTCCATCGTGTGTAAACTCCCATTCCTGGGATTGGATTTTGCGGGGGGGTCAGCGGGCATGATCAGTGGTGGGTCGGGTGGGAAAGTGTTTTTTTTCCCCCAGTGGGTCTGGACTCCACTGTGAACCCGCTGCCATGCGCCTTTACCAAATGTCGGGTCAGTCAGCGCTGAGCAGACCCGACATGCAGCGACGGGGAAGGCAATTAAAATCATTTGTGGCTTGTTTACAGCCACTTATCAATGGGTTTTTACCCAGCTTTTTGGATTTGACAGCTCACCCACCGGTTTCCCGCTGTGCCTAGACCTCGTCTGTGAAGCTGAGGCGGGAGGTCAGTGGCCATTGAATCAGCTGATGAAGTAGACAGGTTCAAATGTCAAGTCAAAGCTCCCAGCTGATTGAGACATGTTCCCTTAACCACTAGCTTCTCTAAGCTGCATTTCCACTACAGATTCAGGATGCTGCAAGTTTTTACACAAGTCTCCATCCAGTCTAACCTCATTACCTCTCCCACCATTGACAGATCGCTTCTGTCATCTCTACTTCACCTGCCATCTATTACATCAGCATGGGCCCCCTTGAAACTCTCACCTTAGTCCTCAGAATCCCACCACGATCATCCCCAACACCAGCAGAACCAGGCACACCAGCAACACCAGGCTAACCAGCAGCACCAACAACAACATCAACCTTCTCAGCAATCAACTGATGCTGCACAGGACACAGGGCATCAGCACCCGACCACATTGCTGCCTGGGATGCCAGGAATGGCCTCACCATGGCCAGATTTACTTCACTTGACGCTGTACACCCTGGCTGCCACTTGATGCGCCAGGTTGGCACCACCCCACACCAACACCATAAAGCATCCCGACAATGCCCAAGCCATTCCTTTCACACTCATCACCATTGCGGGGGGTACCGTTATGTCTCACCATTCACTGCAACTCACTAAGCCATTTCTAAAGGTGCACACAAATCTGTCCAAGGACACAAAGTTTTGAAAATAAAAGTTTGTAAGAAATCATGGATTGAAACATAGAAACATAGAATCTAGGAGCAGGAGTAGGCCATTCGGCCCGTCGAGCCTGCACCACCATTCAATACGATCATGGCTGATCATTCAAATCCAGTACCCTGTCCCTGCTTTAATCCCCACAGTACACATATCCCACCCGACCCCCGTATTTAATTCCCCCTAACATATCCCATCCTATCCCCATAACCCCACATATTTAATCCCCACCTAACACTAAGGGTCAATTTATCATAGCCAAATCAACCTAACCCGCACATTTTTGGACAGTGGGAGGAAACCGGAGCACCCGGAGGAAACCCACGCAGACACGGGGAGAATGTGCAATAATGCGAAAGAAATAATAGTCTGTTACGGGTTCCCTAGATCAGCAGTTTGCCTAAGTTGATGACACAGAAGGATTCCAGTCATGTCAGAAAAGGAGTTGTACAGAGAGCTGAATTATGAGATCAGAACATAACAACAGGCCTTCGAGTGGGCATAGCTAAGCCTGATAAGGGATGCAGCAAGGAGCTGTAGGATAAACAAGCTGTCTACGAGAGGGCAACAAGACCTTTAGAACAGAGATAAGGAGGAAAATGACCTCATGAGGCTGGGAGGGGGCTGTCAGAGGTACCCACTCCCTTGTAATTAGACAATGGAATGGGTAAAAATGATTGACACCAGGTATCCACCAGCCCATCAAAATAAGGTTTAAAAACAGGTGACCAAGAGAGGAAAACAGTCAGTTCAGGGCGAAGACTTCCCTGAGGTGGCTACGGCCTACCACCTTGGTCAAGTTTAGCCTCTGAGGTGGATCAATGCTGCCTGACGGCCTAACACCTCCAACAGCTCGAGGAATGACCCAACGGAAGTGACCACTGCCAGAGACTACAGGAATCCACCCAATGGCATTGGCATATCACTGGGAACAGTTGATAGATAGCCTGAAGGAGGCTGTAGATCGCCCTCATCTGTCACGGGTTGTATGTCTACTGTATCTATTTCAATCACATGTAGTATCTGATTATGCTTAAACTGTAGCTCTCTAATAAAAAGCCTTGCAACTCCTAAGATCCTTTGGGTAATCTGTGTGTGACCTGTGATCCAAATCTTACAGTGGTGTCAGAGGTGGGATCACAGAGTTGGGAGTTGTAAGATTCCGGTTGTGGGGACCGGAAGGACTTGGTCGCGCATAATCGTCGCTTAAGACTGGGTCGGGAACTCCCTGAAAGAGGGGAGAGAGAGAGTGAGTTAAAGGTAAAACTAGAAATACAATAGCGTTGGCATATCACTGGGAACAGTTGATAGATAGCCTGAAGGAGGTGAAGCATAAAGTGCAGGAGTGAGAGGGGGAGATAGAGAAGGGAAAAAATCTAAGTTGCAGGCTAACCAATCTGAAAACTCAGCAAAGGAAGGAAAAAAATAGGGATTTGGAGAGCCAGGAAAAGCTGCTGAGACGACAATTTATAAGAAGGAAACAAAAGAAAAACTTAAAGTTTTACCAACACAAAAGCTATCAGTGTCTGTGCTGAGACAAATAAAATGCAAGATTTGTTGAGTGAAAGGAACCTTCAAGGATGCTGGAATTTCAGTTTGCATGAAAGCTGTTTGTTAAAGTGTGAAGTTTTCCTGACTATGAATGTTTAAGAAGTTACAGTACTCCTTTTGTCTGAAAGTCTGTCTTTAAAAGAAAGTGTCTGTTGTGTTTGTTTTAGCTCCACCCACTTCGCTGTGCTAAAAGCCGTTTAACCCTTTGTAGTCTTGTCTTGGATTTTGGAAATTTTAAGAATGTGCAAATAAGATTGTGCACCCAGAATTGGAAAAAAAACTTTGAACTACAATTTAAGTTAAGCTGGTGTGGAAAAACTGAGAAAAACAAAAAGTTTGTTTCACAAAAGATTAAGTTTCAGTCTAAGATTTAACCTTGGAGTTGTGGTTGCTATGGTGAATGTTCCAAAGCAGTTTGATTTGTTTAGTTTAAATGTGAAAACTAATTTTTCTCCAGTTGTATTCAGTATTTTTAGTAATTTGAAAACTCATCTGACGAACAAAGAGAAATATTATGTAACTTACTGTTTTTTGTTTTATTTTCTGTTCTGTATCGTGTTTAGTTAATAAGAATATTTGCTCCGCCGCCTTATAAATGTTTGACACCACATTAACATAAACTTTACATGAACATTGCATAAAACAGCCAAGTGCCTACCCTTATGTGTTGTTAATTGATGTGATTGCACTAGGATAAGGGTGAGTGTGAGGGGTGGCTAGTGAGATGGGGATGTGATAATGTAGAAAGAGAGGGATGGGTGGAGGTGCAAGGTAAGTTGGTGTGAGTAAGGATGTGCAGGAGTAGGGTAGGGAAGGCAGTGTGATGGGGATGTGATGACAGGCACAGCAGGATGAGGTTGTTTGTAGTAACGTTTTGTGATCTACTGAGATCAATGAAACGTTTGCGGCACTGCACCCAGGTCCTCCTGGCCACACCCCTGCTTGTGACCTCCTCTGCAATCTGCAACCAGGCTGTTTTGATGTCCTAGGGAGGTCTCTTCCGCCTATCGGAAGGGAAGAGGACCTCCCTGCGTGCTGTGACTCACTCCATAAGCATATGGAGGCAGTCATGGGAGAGCCTGGGTGCAGCCCTGCACCTCTATGCAGTCATTGTCAGTGTTTGCAGCACTTCAATGCTGTAGATTAAATGTCAAATCCAATGTGGCCATGGTCCCTTCAAAGATCTCGGCTGAAAATGCGTCATGAATGACGTCACCAGACCCGCACCATTTAATTGGGCTGAGTAACGCGCTGGGCGGGCTTAATAGGCCCTATTAACGTAAGTTCGTTTTCAGCAGCGGGAAAGAGCTAGCAGTGGGGTCGCGACCCGCCATGGCCACCGCCCACACCGCACCCACCGAGATAGGCAAAATTCCGGCTAAAGTCATCTTTGAATATTTTCACAGCGTTCCTTCCCATTCTGGAATTATCTTCATCGACTTTTTTACCCAGAACTAGAAGAGCATTATCACATTATATATGGCACAGATTATAACAAAGAACTGCAGGGAACAAGCGCAAATTTTTTTAAAGAAGAAAGTGCATACATTTGAACAAATGATTAACAAAAAGAAGGCAACCTGCTTGGTAGCTGTTCTGAATAAAAATAATGTAGTCTGAGAGAATTGTTCTTAAAAGAAACATAATACCTGTTATTACCCTCTGCTCAAGTTGCATTGAAAGTATATCAGCAGTCACACCCACACATTTTCAATTATTTAGCTGAGTCATTTCATAAAAAAACCAAGATATTCACATCTTTCAAGGATTGCAGTAGAATTTGAGTATTAAAGTAAAATACATAGCAAGATATTACTTTTTATACTTTACTCCAAGAAAACTATGATTTAAGAAATATTTTATGGTTCATTATAACAATTAATATTAGGCATGTACCGGCAAAGGTATTTATATATGTTCTATGACAGAAAATGTGCATATATTTTGAAAGCTTTTTTATTCCTGAGGGGTTGGGATTGAGCTTGATATATTGGATTCAGCAGGTTAATTATGCAGTGTTGTCCTGGTAACTGTAAAGTCATGGTGCTGAGCTCTGTCCTGGTAATATTACTGGGTCATATTAGATTAACTTTGAAATTGGCTGCCTTCTGATCTCTGATGCTCAGTATTATTCAGGGTTGGCTTCAGACTGGCATTGATTTAGATCAATGCCAGTATAACCTGGTGTTGGATTCAGTGCCAAATTGTGCAATTGCAATCTACATCTTCCATTCAACCAGCAAATCCCATCAACTACACCGGCCCCCACACCCCCACAAAAAGAATTCTGGAAAGCACAGCTCCAGAATTCAGGTGAAGGACCATATGCCCATCGTTCTTCCATGTTAATGAGACTTGTGCATGCAAAAGCATGGCCTCATTTTTGCCCCCCCCCCCCAAAGTTGCCAGTCAGGAAATTGGGCAGGCTGCGAACCTGACATGGCGGCCATGGGTCTGACAACCTTGCCCCATCTTCTGTCTCCACGACTCTGCACGATCGCAGAGCCTCATAAAATGCACCCTTTAAAGTAAAAATAAAAGGTTCCCAGAAAGGTTTACCCATTATGAAATATGCTGAGCCCACATGCACCAAAAAATGCAATGAAGATATTTGTTACGGGTATGATGTTGCTGAGCGGGTGAAGTGGTGAGTGGAGTTCCCCAGAAATTATTGGGTGGACCGATACTGTTTCTAATTTACAATAACAACTTGGATTTCAATGACAACTGGATAAATTTGTAGATGATACAAACTGGTGGGGAGAGATTGTTGTTGGAATCTGAGGATCAGCTGAAGGCCTATAAGGTAAGTTAAATAAAATATATAAATGGCAGAGCAGTGGCAGATGAAATTTAATGTGGATAAATGTAACATTTCACACCTAGAAGGAAAAAAAAGTGGCATATGTGCTTCTTGAATGATGCGGATAGTATTGAGTGAATTGAAAGAGATCTGGGGTATTGGCAGACTTGTGTTTAACAGCCACGGTGTTCCACTTCTGCACTCCCCAAGCCCACAATCTTCCACCCAATCATTTTAATAAGTGTAAAATCATGGGACGATGAGTGCAGGAATTGAAATCTCCAGCTAACATGTCTGCAGTAATCATCAAAGCAAATAGAATGCTGAACTATAGTCAAGAGAGTACAAGTCAGAAGAAGTCACACTAGAACGGTACTTCGGGAAAGTTCACAAATTTGTGCAATATGTATTTCATATACTGAGGCTGTATCATGTTTGCAAACATAGGATAAATCTGATATAAGAGAAATCCAGTTTGGGTTGATAATCTTACTCAGACTTCCATGGGGGATTGCATTGTTCACTCTCAGCCTAGTAGTCCAGAGGTAGACAAAAAACTAAGGGGGAAAAATTCGGTATCGCCCATTTTGGGGCGCTAATATCGGCCGGGCACAATTTTTTAGCACCCGGCGCTAATTATCGCCGCCGACCGCAAAATTTGTCTCCAGCGCCCCTGGAGGTGATTGGAGCGCTAAATCAGACACTACACACTTCTCTTGGGGTGCTAACGTCGGGGAACGGGGCACTACCTCAGAGCGCTGACTCAAGCTCAGGCGATGTCAATTACCTAGTACTCAGACAGACTGGCGCCTTCAAGTTCTTAAAGGGGAGGGTCCATCATGCTGCACAGCCTCACTCTGATCATTGCTGCGTTTGACATCAGCCTGCAACCAGTTAAAAATCTTCATCAAAGATTTATGATGGCTAGTCAGAGGCCCAGGGAGAGAGATCGCCGGTTTAGCAACCAGGCATTGGTGGCTCTGGTTGGCGCTGTGGAACGGCGATGGGCAGTGCTCTTTCCAGAGACTGGCAGGAGGCCATTGCCCCGCGAGTTTACAAGGGTCTGGAGGGAGGTTGCCCAGCACGTTTCATTGAGGAGCCTGGTCTAAAGGACACATACACAGTGTCGTAAGAAGTTCAACGACCTCACTCGGGTGGTCAGGGTGAGTTCCTGCTTGGAAAACTTCTACGTCCGATCATCTCAACCTCACCCTGTACACAGATGGTGTAAATACCCAAATGACCAACACTCACCCAACAACTATGCCCATCTCATAAAAGCCACATGCAAATCCCGCACCTTGCACACATTAATGGCTATTCAACTATGGTAGGCACATGTGCTAAACACATGGCTGCCCACTCACTCACACACTGTCCTTTTTCTTGCAGGACAAGCTTTTACATAAACGGAGGGAGCAACTACGGACAGGAGGAGGACAGGCAGAGCTGCACCCCCTCACACAATTGGAGGAGAGAGTCCACATTGCCAGTCATGTCATTGACGCTGTGGCCATTGGAGAGGTCAACCCCCTTGGGGACAGCAACAGTACGCTCATCAGCTTTTTCTCCTCATACCACTTCCCCCTCACAACACCACCTTTTTACACTTTCCATCTAACTATACTGTCTCCAGTCCTTGCTCCCTTCCTGCCCCCCGAGCGCACGTTAAAGCCACTCTTGTACCTTCCTGCTTTCAGATAGTGAGCCACCAGCTGACCAGCCTGTCCCTCAGCCTCCCAGTGGCAGCGACGCGGGAGAGGAGGGGAAAGATGAAGCAGGAGCCTCACCGCCTGCATTTCCCGCGGGCGACACATCCGACACTGGGCCACGCACTCACTGGAGGGGAGCAGGGTGTTTGGCTCTGATCTTGGTGAAGCTCCGGGACCCAGCGGCCTGCAGCAACGCCATGGGGGAAGGGAAGCTCGGGGGCTATCTCCCCGGAGGGTGAGTGCGCGCACGAGTTCTGCTGCACAGGACTCAGATGAGCACCTCGATATAGTGGCCATGAATACGCAGGCGATGAGCTTGCATACTGAGCTCATGGGTGCAATGGCAAGGGTGCCCGACAGCATGGATGCACTGGCTAGGAGCGTCGAGGAGTCTGCCGCCAGTACAGCTATCATCTGTGTGCAAACCCTTGAACCCATCCTTGCCTCATTGCAAAGGATGGTTGAATTGCAGGGACACCGTGGGGACCCAGAGCCCATGCCGCGTGTTTTGGGTGAGGCGGCAGCATCTATTGCAGCACAGGCCGAGGCAACGCAACGGCTTAGTGCTACAATCCAGTCATTGGCTGGTGCCATCCAATGTCAGACTGCTCTCATGCAGTCTCAGATTGATGTTATGCAAGCTCTGATTACTGCCATTGTAGCTGGGTCGCCCACTGTCCACCGGGGAGCTCACGGTGCTGCAGCAGGCCAGTAATCTGTGCTTGAGCAGATTGCTCCGGATGCTGTGGTTCTGCCCCGGGGGAGTGGCAGTGTGTCGGTCGAGCAGGATGACAGCATTCCTGCTCCCATCACTGCCACTCCGCCATTGCACTTGCCACAGCCTGTAACACAGCCAGCCCAGACTGCTGCCGCCCATGCAGAGTTGGTGCAGTCTGCAGCCGGGCCCTCCAGGCCCAGAGCTGGTCGAGGGGGTCCTTCAAAGCCAGCTGCAGTCTCTGGATCCAACATTCAGCAGCCTTCCGCCAGCCTTGCTGCAGCCACTGGAGCCACATTACGGAGGAGCAGTAGGGTGGGAAGGGGGCAAGTGCGCAGGGGAGGGAGATCACCCTCGAAGGGCGAATAACTAAAAATTCTCCAACAAATGGGGGAATGTTTGTCCCAAAGTTGCATGTTTATGTTAATATATTGTTCACTCTGTTCACACTTATCTGTGGTAAGAACCAGTTTTGTTAGTTAATGAATTGTTGTGTTTGTTGTTATAGGTTGCGCTGAATAAATAAGACACAGTTTGTCAGATAAATAAAAAATTTTATTGGAAGTTCACAACTTTGCTCATTTGACTCATTGGAGCTTTGCCCGGCAATAGGGGCTGCGGGATAGTTGTAATGATGTGTTTGTTCATCCCAGAAGCCATCTTCTCTGTCATTCATCAGAAGCGGTGTCTTATCAGGCATTCACGGACGGCCCTTGCAGAGGCAACTTTGAGCGCCTCCCTCCCACATTAGTGCTGCTCATCCTCCTCTTCATCCTCCTCTTCATCCTCCTCCTCCTCCTCATCTCCCACTTCCTCCTCCTGAGGTGGTGCACCAAACCCTGGTGGCAATGGCTGGGTGCTCAGAATTGCGAGGTTGTGAAGCTTACAGCACACAACAATGAAAACCGATACTCGATCGAGGGAGTACTTCAGGGCTCCTCCAGAGTGGTCAAGACACCGGAACCGTTGCTTCAGCACGCTGATAGTCTGTTCGATGAGGTTCCTAGTGGCGCTATGGCTCTCATTGTAGGCGAGCTCAGCAGGAGTGTTGGGGTTACAGAGCGGTGTCATCAGCCAGGTGTAGAGTGGATAACCCTTGTCCCCGAGGAGCCAGCCGCGAGCTTGATGCAGTGGTTGGAACAGTTCTGGGACACCAGCCTGGCGCAGGATGAAAGCATAGTGGCTGCTGCCAGGAATAGTGGGCATTGACGGCGAGGATGCGCTGTCTGTGGTCGCAAACCAACTGGACATTGAGAGAGTGGAAGCCTTTGCCATTGCAGAAAACCTCTGCATTTTCATG
This sequence comes from Squalus acanthias, assembly GCA_030390025.1. NCBI lineage: Eukaryota > Metazoa > Chordata > Chondrichthyes > Squaliformes > Squalidae > Squalus > Squalus acanthias. Next base: position 11,389,617 of record CM059441.1, on the reverse strand, counting down.
AGGTCCCCGCAATGCCACGTGCGTGCAGTCAATGGCGCCCTGAACCATGGAGAAGCCCGCTATCCTAGCAAAGCCACATGCACGTTCACGCTGTTTGTCCCGGGTCAGGGGGAAAGAAATGTACTCCCTTCTCCTTTTGTAGAGAGCATTTGTGACCTCACGGATGCAACAATGGACGGCGAACTGGGAGATATTTGCTATGTCCCCAGTTGAAGCCTGGAAGGAGCCACTGGCATAGAAATTCAGAGCCACCATCACCTTCACTGCCACTGACAGAGACGTCCTGAGCTGAGGCTCCAGATCTGGCTGCAGCAGGTGGCAGAGCTCAGTGACCACCTCCTTGCTGAAGCGCAGCCTTCTGAAACACTGCTCCTTGGACAAACGAATGTAGGAGAATTGCTCCCAGAATACCCTGGGAGGGTAAGGTCTCCTGTGCAGAGGCCTGTTGACCCTCCTCCCTCTGGCCACGTTTGCCACTCTCTCTCTGCGCCTCTGCTGTTTCCGAAGGTGAAGCTGGAGGACGACGCCCCGAGTTAGTACAGCCCCCATTTAATCTTGTAAATGTGGTAAATAGAAAGCTCACAGAAATAGGAACCTGAAAAGTGTTGCTCAGGAACAAAACTCCTTGTAGGACAGCGTTAAATGTTTCCAGACGCCTCTCTCCCTCTCTCAACCTGCGTATGCAGAATATTTTGCCGACAGGAAAAAGCAGGAAGCGCACGCCTTTAAATAGCGCTCCCCCAGCTCCTTGCTGACTGCAAAATGTCCCCTTCTACCTGTCGTTCCTAGCGGCAGGCGCTGAGGCAGGGGGCGAGAATCAATTTCCAGTCCGGGGCGCTACCGGGGCGTTGAGCGCTTCGATGACATCATGATCTCTGGGCGCAGCAGATCGTGGCTTTAGTGTTTAGTGCCACCGCAAAGCGCCAGGTCAATTTCACGGGCGGCGCTAAAATCGCCGCGCTAGGGTGGTAAGTCGTTAGCGCCCCGTTAGCACCGCCCAGAGTCGCTAACAGGAGGCACTAACCAACCCAATCTTTCCCCCTAAGGGTCATTTCCAGCATCATTCAAATGTGACTCCTGAGCAACACTGATCGCTTCATTCATAAATTTACATCCTGAGCCTTCCTACACTCTCAATCATGGAAAATTGCATGAGAAGGAAGGAAGGAATGAATGAATGAATTAATGAATTTGGCATTCCAAAGCACTTTACAGCCAATGAAGTACTTTTGAAGTGTAGTCACTGTTGTAATATAGGAAACGTGGCAGCCAATTTGCACTCAGCAAGGTCCAACAAGCAGCAATGTGATAATCTGTTTTAGTGATGTTGGTTAAGGGATAAACATTGACCAGGACACCGGGGAGAACTCCCCTGCTCTTCTTTGAAATAGTGCCATGTGATCTTTTACATCCACTTGAGAGGGCAGACAGGGCTTTGGTTCAACATCTCATTCATTTGCATCTGTGTATAAATAACATGCACCCTACTGGGAATAACATTTTAAATTCAATCACCTGAAACCTGGAGGTCTGCTGCATTTCAATTTTTTTTTAGACAAACAGAAGGTCCAAATTAGAGAATTTTCAGGCAGGTTAAATTCCTGAAAGGCCAAAAATAGTCCACTCTGAAACCAACTGAAGAGCCATCATGTTAAGCTGTGGCTTCCACCAAAGAGGGACATGAAATTTGCTGGAATTGAAACTTTTTTTTAATGTTGTTTCTATATTTTATGTTAGTTTTAATAGAATGTAGAAATAATGGTTGTGGTGTCAGATACTGTGGTGACAGAATGAGATCAAACTGATGATCTTGCCGCTCTGCCCTCCTCTGTGCAGAGCGAGATACATTACCATAGTAACACCTCTTTAAGGTTTAAGTTCAGAAAAATTTATCTGTACAAACATGTGATTTTACATAAATCCTTTCACACTGTACAAGAACATTGTCTTGTAAAGTACAATTGAAAGTCTGTCAATCATGAAGATAAGGTTATTCTGGATTGAATTTAAATGTACCCTTTCCTAGTCTGGTTTAAACCTGAGCACCTTAATTTTCTGATTTCAATTTTTAAGCATACAGAATATAAATTTAATACAATGAAAATATTTCCAAGTTCGTTTTTTTCAATCGCTGTCCCTTATCTCTATGTTTTGCTTTCAAAGGTGCAAAGGAAATAAAATCAAAATGCATATCATACTTGTATAAAAAATATCGTAATGTTGATTGTCGTACATCTCATTTTTACTTAAAAAAATGAACCATTTTTTAATGTGGGTGAATGCTAAGTATCAGGATATCCAAAACTGTGGACACTTGCGGCCAGAATTTACATACTCCACACAAAGGCTATAATTGTAAATAAGATTTGTATAAGGTTACCTCTGGGATCTAGATACAAGGATCTAGATACAAGGATTTGTTAAACACAGATCAAAACTAAAATGTGTCTATTGAGAAAGAGATCAAAACTAAAATGTGTCTGTTGAGAAAGAGATGTTACATTTCTCTTTAAACACAGTTAGCACTGGTATGAGCGTCCTATAGGAACACAACTTTCCTTTAATATAGACATTTTGAACAGTAAAATGCAAGGTAATATCCTATGGATTTTGGGTGTGTTTTTATTCACAGCTTTTAAGCATTCTCAATGTCTTATCATTTTCTTCAATGATGGTGGCATAAAATTGCAAAACAAAATGACAGGTGCTAGAGTTATGCAATCCATTGGAGCTACAACCCACGGTGCCATTGAGTGATAAGATGGTGGCTTGCACACATGGTTCACTGGACACTAGCTCCATAACATGGTGGATAGGCTACAAAAGGAGGCTAGGAAGGGAAGAAAGATTGGAAGGAGTGTTACTGTAAATCTTTGTCATGGACCTTCTGCTGGCTAGGTATCACTTGTTTACATCTTTGCCATCAGTGATATGCTAAGTTTACCACTGATGGCAAAGATGTAAAGATGCTGATTATAAGAGTAAGGAAGTCTTACTACAATTGTACAGGGCCTTGGTGAGACCACACCTGGAGTACTGTGCACAGTTTTGGTCTCCTTATCTAAGAAAGGATATACTTGCCTTGGAGGCAATGCAACAAAGGTTCACTAGATTGATTCCTGGGATGAGAGGTTGTGTAGAATGGGCCTGTACTCTCTGGAGTTTAGAAGAATGAGAGGTGATCTCATCGAAACATACAAGATTCTGAAGGGGATTGACAGGGTAGATGCTGAGAGGTTGTTTCCCCTGGCTGGAGTGTCTAGAACTAGGGGGCATAGACTCAGGATAAGGGGTAGGCCATTTAAGACTGAGATGAGGAGGAATTTCTTCACTGAGGCTGTGAATGCTGAGTCTTTGGGGGAAAAATTAGGTCGCGCCCCGTTTGGGGCGCAAATATCGTCTGGACGCAAATATTAGCGCCTGGCGCTAATTATCGGCACTGACTGGAAACTTCACTTTTCCCGCCCCGGGAGGTGAGTGGAGCGCTAAATCAGGCGCTGCACACCTGTCTTAAGGCGCAAAGGCTGAGCAGTGAGGCGCTAACTCAGCGCGCGAGCGCAGCGCAGGTGCTGCCAGTTAGCGAGGGAACACAGACACACTGGCGCCGGCCAGTTCTTAAAGCGGGGGGGGGCCAACTGTTAGGATCAGTAGGCAAAACTACCTCACATAGCGTTGACTCAATGCAGAAGTCTCTCTTTCTCTCTCTCCGAATCTCTCTCTCTCTCTCAGAACGAGTGGTGCAAAAATGTCAACCACAGAAAAAGACAGGAAGAGGCCCCCTTTAAATAGCGTCCCCCCCAGCCCCACAGCGATTGATAGCGTTCCAGTCTTCCGGTCGTTGGATGTGCCAGGCGGTAAGGCAGGGGGCGCCACTCAATTTCCGCTCCGGGGCGCCACAAGGGCGTTGCACCATGGAATGACGTCACAATCTGCGCGCGCAGGTGGTCGCAGCGGTAAAGTTTAGCGCCGCCGCACAATGTCTAGTTAAGTTCCGGAGCGGCGCAAACATCGCTGCGCCCAGGCGTTAGCGGCTTTGCGCCCCATTAGCGCCCTCTTAAGGCGCTAACGGGAGGCGCAACCAACTGAATTTTTACCCCTTTGAGTATATTCAAGGCTGAGATAGATAGATTTTTGGACTCTAGGGGAATCAAGGGATATGGAGATCGGGCGGGAAAGTGGAGTTGAGGTCGATGATCAGCCATGATCTTATTGCGGAGATGCCGGTGTTGGACTGGGGTGGACAAAAGTGAGAAGTCGCACAACACCAGGTTATAGTCCAACAGTTTTATTTGAAATCACAAGCTTTCGGAGCTGCTGCCCCTTCGTCAGGTGAAGTGAAGGAATACGAATCGGCAAAGCATATATAGACAGAGAACAATGCCTGTGTAGCGTACAATCTCAGACGACTACAGTTAATCTATCTGACTGCCTTTCATCACACCTCGGCAGGCTCGAGGGGCCGTATGACCTACTCCTGCTCTTATTTATGTTCTTATGTTCTAAGCCATCCAAATAAATATTAGATGTAATATGGATAAGTAAAACGGGCAAATAACAGTTTTGATCTCTAACTTCTGCTGAGCTAGCTAATCTTAGCAGGAGATATTGGCCCAGAAATTTGACTCGGAGGCTTGCCGCGGGGGTAAGGATCGCGCGCGATATCACACTCCGCGCCGGCCGTTGTGTTTTGGGCCCACAGGAACTTCGGGTCCTGGGCCTCTCCCTAGTGCCGGCGCGCAGTGTGTGCGTGTCCCAGGGGCGCAGTTAGTGCGATGCGACCTCTGGGATCACGTGGGCCATGGAGAGCCAATGGCAGCAGACCATCTTTCACTCATAGATTTGACAGGAGACTTGTCAAATCTGTGAATTGAAAGAGACCCCAAAAGAACAGCTAAACCTCAAATAAATTTAAAAAAACCCCATCACATTAATAAAATAACTATAGTTAAATAAATTAACCACTTTAAACAAAAATTTAAATTTTTGAAAAAATTAAAAACATTTTTAAACGTCATAAAAATAAACTTACCTTTCTTTAACGTCTCTAAAAAAGATAAACCTGTTGAAAAAAATTAAAAATTATACTTAATTAAATACTTACCTTGTTCAAAAGGGGTCTTACGCCTCCTTTTTACTTGTGTATAATCTTCCATACTTACCCTCGCGTTGAAACCTGAAAAAAAACCTAAGTGTGCTGCGTGCACACAGCCTGTAGTGCGCACGCGGTTCACCTAGGAACCGCCCCCTTCGCCATACCGGAAGTGCCGGTTTCCTGCGCATGCGCAGTGCATGCAGGAAACCGGCACTTCGGGTTTGAATACGGGTGAGTACAGAGCGCGTACTCACCCGGGAAGGTCCGAATTTTTGGGCCAATGCTGCATTCAGCCGCTGTGCCTCTCAGGTGAATGTGAAAGATCTCATGGCACTATTTCAAAGAAGAGCAGGGGAGTCCTCCCGGTGTCCTGGCCAATATTTACCCCACAACCAACATCACTGAAACAGATTTTCTGGTCATTAGCTCATTGCTGTGGGATCTTGCTGTGTGCAAATTGGCTGCCGCATTTCCCTACATTACAACAGTGAAATCAAAAGTACTTAATTGGCTGTAAAGCACTTTGGGACGTCCTGAGGTTGTGAAAGGTGCAATAGAATTGTAAGTTCTGTTTTTCTTTCTTTTTCACCACGGAAGGGAGAATCAGTTGGTTTCAATTTAGGTATAATTAACACATATCCCTATCTATGTAGGAAATGCAGCTTTAAAATTCTACAAAATAGGATTTGGATTGTTTACTTCAATATCTCTACATTGTTATGCTGGCAACACATAAATGGTAAATTTCAACAATATGCAGAACAACAGTCTTTGGTGTGGGTGGCTAGAATTGAAGCTCTTATTTTTCCAGAGTTTTACCTTTTTCAGTGGCTCCCTGCAAAGCACACCAGCCCTGACGGAGAGCGCAAGCTGGAGATTCATTCCTAACTCAGCCTCTGAGCGGTATCTGAAAGCAGACAAAGGCTTCTTGACTTCTTATTTTCCCCTCTACCCTGTGGGGAAGTAGCTGACCTCTGTGCAGTACCTCTACCCCTAATAGCCAGGCTGAGATTGTGATTCACAATGTAGGAAACCATGGGAATAAACATGCCCTAACACTTCAGGCACACTACACATAGAAATTCGTTATAGCCAAGGAATGGGCGGTGTCAGTAGAAAAGTTGGAGCATTAGTGCCAGGCGCAAATGCTTTAGACTGCACACAAAATTCATCCTCACTGCTCAATAAAATGATTGGAGTCCTAAATCAAGTCTTAAAACCCAAGCTCATTGGCGTTAGACTTAAAGGGTGGACCAATATTAGGTGCAGTCTAATCGCAAGTCATGGTTGCCAGAGGCTTTTTTCACTACTTAAAGGGGAGGTTCATTGATGCTGCAGCACCTCATTCTCAGCATTGCTGGCTGTGCAGCTTCCTCAGCAAACAGAAGCAGAACAAGGAGAAGGTGCCAGAAGACTGAACCAGGTGTGCTCATGACAGATCCATGCCCCCGGGAGAGAGCTTGCAGATTCTCTGATGAAGCATTGGAGGCATTGGTTTTCGTTGTGAAGAGATGGAGGGTGGTGCTCTACCCGGCAAGTGGCAGGAGGTCCTCGCCACAAGCATTCTGCACCATGTGGAGGGAGGTAGCACATCACGTCTCGGACAGCACTGTGCTCCCAGGACCCACACACAGTGCAGGAAGAAATTTAACGACCTCACTCAGGTGGGCAGGGTGAGTGAATGCTTCAACAAATGCTACATACCACCATCTGAACCACAATCTTCACACACTGCCCAAAGCACCACACCTCCAGCACTCACCCACCAACAATCTCTACCTACCAACACTCACACCTTCCACACGATGACAGCTATTCAACTATGGCAGGCACATCACCCAAACACATTGCTCCACACTCACTCACACACTTTTCTTTCTCTTGCAGGCCAAGGTGGCTCACAACAGGAGGGAGCAGGAGCTCACAGGCAGGGGACAAGCCAACACCCAACCACTGTCTGTGCTGGAGAATCGAATGCTGCAGATCATTGGGCGCCAGGTGGTGGGCGCCGTGGCCACTGGCGATGTTGACCCCCTTGGGGACAACAATGGCATGTTCATCCCTACTCCTTCTTCTCACATCCCACTTCCCCCTCACCCCACAAACATTTCACACTTTCCAGCTAATCATGCTGTATGCATGCATTCCTCCCTTCCTGCCCCCCCTCCCCTCATCTTAACCCAACTCTTTATGCTTTCAGATAATCAGCAAGCACCTAAATATCCTGTCCCTGAGGGCACCATAGAGAGCGAGGCAGGAGAAGAGGAGGAGGAAGAACACACCGTGTCACTGCATCTCTCACCCGCAGGCACCAGCTCAGATAATGGCACTACGCATTCTTTAGAGGCTAGTATAGTCGTGGGATCTGCACAGGATGAGGCACCGGGGACGAGTGGGCTGCAGCAAGGCCAGGGGAAAGGGTAGCTTGGGGGTCAGCTCCCTGGAGGGCGAGTTCTGCTACACAGGACTCAGATGAGGACCTCGATGGGGAGGCATTTAGAAGAAGGGTGATGGACATGCACACAGAGATGGTAGGTGCAATGGTAAGGGTGCCCGAGAGCCTGTCGGTAATGGTAAGGAGCGTGGAGGAGTCTGCCTCAACATTGCACAAGGCTCTGCGCACACGATGGAGCCCATCATTTCCAGTCTGCAAAGGATGGTAGACTCCCAGAGAGACCATGGCGACTCAGACCTGATGCCGCGTGTGATGGGCGATCTGGCAGCTTCCATTGCAGCACAGGCGGAAGCGACGCAACGTCTTAGTGCTGTAATGCAGTCTATGCTTGATGGCATCCAATCTCAGACTGCTCTCATGCAGTCTCAGCTTGATGCCATGCAAGCTCTGACTGCTATCATCGTGGCTGGGTCTACCACCGTCGACTGGGGCTTTCACGGTGTTGCAGCAGGCCGGCAATCTGTGCTGCAACAGATTGCTAGGGATGCTGAGGTGCTGCCCCGGGTGGAGTGGCAGTGGGTCAGTGGAGTAGGAACCTGCTGTCCTCTCTCACGATGATAGCATTCCTGCTCCCACCACTGTCACTCTGCCATTGCCCTTGTCGCTGCCTGTCATCCAGCTAGCCCAGACTGCTGCCGCCCATGCTGAGGTGGTGCAGTCTACAACTGGTCCTCCAGGTCCAGAGCTGGTCGAGGGCATCCTGCAAGGCCATCAGAAGTCTCCCGCATGGACACCCAGCAGTCTTCCACCAGTCCTGCTGCAGCCACTGGGCCAACACTTTATAGGAGCACTAGAGTAGGCAACGATATAGTAACGACAGGCAGTAAGGGATTGCACAAGATTGGATAGTTCATATTTTTGGTGTAAGTATGTTCACTGATTTTTGATAAATTTATTAATTCACTTACCATTCTTTTGTGGTGTCTGTCATTTCAGCTGTGTGGTGTGATACGGCCTGCGAGATGGATGGAATGATGGGGATGTGATGTCCATCCTCATCTCTCTGGGCACATGTTCCCGTATTTCTCGCTGCCTACACTCCCTCCACCATAGATCCTGGAGGGTGAGGTGGCATGCTAGTACAGCCCTCATTAATGTGACCAGGTGTAGCAGTTTGAATCTTTGAAGAATAAATGTAGTTACTTTTTAGTTGCCAGAAGACTCCTGATACAAAAGAACCTTGAAATTACTGAATGAAACTATTGCAGTGGGTGAAACTGACAAGAAAACACTGAAACTGCACTAACCTGACAGCTGCAAGTGATTACTGATGATCCCTTTAAATAACATCCCTAGAGCCAGCTTCCTGGTGCTGCATGCCAGCTCTCCCTGTCGGTGTTTACTCCAGGCGCTGAGGTAGGTGGCGACAATCAATATAGCAAATTGGGCAGTCAGTGAGCGCTGCACACTCACTGATGTCACGATCTACCTGGCGTTGACGTTCCTGGCGATACCTCTGACCGGCGGCACTACGAGGGGGACCGGATTTGCCGTGTGGCGCTGGATTCGCCTCGCCCCGGCGATACTGCTCTAGTGCCCCATTAACGCCATCTACTGCCGCTAACGTAATGCTCTAAGTGGACAAATTTTTCCCCCAGAAGCTCTAAACTGCCACGTCAGACACACCAAAAACCTGTGGAAATGCTATTCCCCTATATACACATTTGTTTTGGAATATGTGCACTGTTGTATTGTGAATAAAATGGTTTTTATAACACTGAATATTTTACCGCTGGGAATGCCATTCCTTCTTTTACCAGCAATGCATTCTAGGGCGACACCACTGAGCTCTAGAGCTGAATTTTCACAGACTTTTGGCTTTCAAAATAAACACTTTTTTTTTTAAAAGGAGGCGCAATTCTGACAAAGGCACTGAAACTTGCTATTGTTAAAAGTAAGCAGGATGTAGTTCTCCTTTAAACTATTACAGCATCTGATGGTTAACGAGTTCAGCTCCAAGAAGTTAATTTACAGCATTGGCTTCAATTAGTACTGTATGGATTCATTAAATAATACATCACTGAAGTGGTTGGTCAATTAGTACTCAGCTGCCTTTTAAATGCAAAACACTGGCTCGAATACAATTCTTTTGAACTTAATATGAAAGAGTTGCTACTGTTCTATTATTTTAAAGAAAGAATGTGCCTTTTTATAGCCTTTTAATTACCCATTTTATGCCTTAATACTGCAGCTTTCATTCACATTGGTAATTAATTGAAAATGGTCGTGATATACAACTTTGCTTTTGTTTATTGAAAATCTATTTCTCACATTTGAAGAAATAAAACAATTATAAGGGATTCTGTTGTAGTTGGTAAAACTCAGAGATACGGCCATTATAGAGATACTGGCCTCAAAATTCGACTGCACAGCAGCTTCCCAAGCCTCCAATATGGCGGGCAGGAACCGCACGTTCATTACAAGCTGGAAGGGCACCTCCCACCATATTGATATAGGCAAAAAAATAGGAGTTCAGGGTTCACACCTGAAATAGGCATTCGTCCCTTTGCATATACAAATAAGGGGCCTAACGCTTTTGTGAGGTCCTCTGTGCAAGATTGGTTTGCCCCAAGGCAGCTGGCACCTGCTGCATTCAGGAAAACCACGTCTACATGCAGCCTAACAGATTAAAGGAATTATTATATGATTATTCTTCCATGGACTTCCCTCGCACCCCAGCTGTTGATTCCCCCACTTCAAGCAACAGCAATTTTTTTCCACCATCTCCCTTGCGGGGGAAAAAACCCAATCAAGAATTGCTACTAAAATTTCCATAATCTATAACCTCAACAGAAAAGAATTAGAAAAAGCTGGATAGTTTGCTTTACAATCTATTGGATAAAACAAGTTAAAGTTACAGATGACGTTATAACAAGGTTTGTGTCAGCCTAGACTTGCTGTAGTTGTGAAAGAAATATCCATTGTGATCTTTCTTTCATTATTGCAGCAAACCTAGGCGGGCACAGACCTTGTCATAACTGACTGTAGATGAGAATAAAGTAGTCCAAGCGGATCATGATGCGATGGGCGACTGGGCCCGTGTATGGCAAATGGCATTTAATTTAGTTGCATGCAGTGTTATGCATGTGGCAGGACCAATGGCAAGTGTACTAATACCCTACAGGGTATAGAACTTAAGTCTGTCAAGAAGGAAAGAGATCTTAGAATTATTATAATACATAATTTGCTTAAGCTTAAGATTCATGACCGGGAAGCGGTAGCCAAAGCAAATAGGCTGCATTGCCAGGACGAATCAATATAATAAGTTTCTATGATTCTATTCAATACCATTTTATCCTGGAATAAGACTTTGGTTCGGCCTCACATTGAATACTGGGGACTGAATTTGTAATGGAGTACCGGGTAGATGAGTTAAGATACAAATCAGCCATGATCTAATTGAATGGCGGAACAGGCACGAGAGACTGAATGGCCTACTCATGTTCCTATAGCTCGTATTCAGGCACATAAGTGGCAGCGTGCTTCCAGTGTATGCCCGAACCGGGTGGCCCGAGGCTTGATAGAGATTGGGCCTTGGTCCTCATTGTAATAATCTTGGCGAGCTGCCGATGCCCATGTGGCTGGATCGAATTTGGGTCACTTGCCTCACCTTTTTTATTGTCTCTCCCAGGAGATCATATGGCTATTGGTTGGCGCTGGGTTTGCAAATCCTGATGTTCAGAACATCGTGGCCAAATGGGGCAGGCGCGACAAAGCTGATCTTTTCCTGTCCATCGTCTTTCATACTACACAGTCCTCAAACATCACCAGAGTTTTATCTTACCATTGAGGAAAAAGGTGGTTAAGCCAGATTTTAAGATGAAGCTCACTGGCACATTATATTATCCAGAAAGATTTGCAATTAAAGACAGATGATACCACTTCACTCTTGCTCTCTTCCCTTTATGTTTGTCTGTTGTTTCGTGGTTTCAAATATACATCAGCTGATTATACTATTGTCATATACCTGCTGCAAAAAAATAAAGACCATAGAGGGAGATACTGTTTAATGCCATGTTCATATTCTTTATATTGGGGATGGCATATGATCTTATCAAATAAGGAAATATTACATGTTACAAAATTTATTTTGAACAAAGCCATGGATTTTGTGGGTACAGACTGTCACACAATACAAAAATCCTCAATTCCATTGATCATGAGATTGTGGAATTTTTCAGTCAGGAAATTTAAATCAATGGGGAAGCTGCCACATTACTTATTAGCTTCTGAATGTTTCTTCCTCTCAGTACCGCCCCAGTCCCCAAGAGTATGGACATTGAAATAATATTAGCAACGCAATTGATTAGGGGAGAATCCATCATGAAAGAGGTGTGAATGTTGCTAGCAATCATAAAAAGTAATTGAGTGACCCAAATGTTATGGTAATATATTCAGAGAACATTGGAATATGATAATAACACTACATCATGTAATATAGATGAAACATAAATATTCAGTAACACTCTAAGATTAGGGGCTAGTATTTTAAAGGCCGCCCTGGATTTGGGTTTCACTGCATAGTTACAGTATGGTATAACAAATTGAATGATGATCTTTTAACATATCCAGTATGTTGCCTTTTATAAGATTAAATGGAATACTTTTAGTAAGCACTTATATAGAAAAATTAAATTCAAATACATGTTTTATTCTCAAACAGTTTGCTGGTTTCAGGTTGAGCTCTCCCTTCCCTGGGCATTTTGGAGATCTATATTAAAATCAGTTTAAAAAAATGTTAAACCTCCAGTTTGAATTTCTTCTGCTTTCTTCAGTCCATTGTTCTTTTGTTTTCACAAGTCTAATATTGAGAGATTTTTTTGACTAATGTCTCAACTGCTTCGTTCCATAAGAATATAAAAGTCAGTACAGTAGTTGGTTTATTTTGGAATTGTAAGCCTACTACAGTGGTTTGTTGGATACTGCAGCCTTTAATCTTGAAAATTATTTTGAATCTACAAAGGCATAATATGAATAACAAACATCAAAATCATGGTTTGCCTTTCAAATATCTTTTTTCTGCATCTACTGTGATGGATTTGCAATCTGGAGCTATCCGTCACTGAAGTAAATAATGATGGAAGAGAGAAACATGAGGTAAATGATTAGAATTCACCTCTGCAAGACCTTGAAAACTTGTATTTCGGTGATAACAATCGTGGCTGGAAATGTACTAACATTGATACAGTGGCCATTGGAGTGGCCTGATAATGTTATCTCTTTAGCAGCAAATAGATTTAGAAGAACCATTCCCTTTGTCCCTGGCTCGGTGTGTCTATCTCTGCAGTAGAGTTCAAGAAACATTCCTTTACTAAACTGTCATTATGAACCATGTATCTTTTTCTGATGGTTCTTTCTTCTATGTAACTGTTTTAAATGTACCTTTGCTTATCATGTCTACAGTCAAATGCCTGCTGCAAAAGTAGTACAACAAAAATCAGCAAAGAACATAAAGGAAAAACTACTTTTCACTGTCTTATTCTTGCTGGCATGTGGTCATATAAAATAAGGAGCATTTAAAGGAGTACAAACAATTCTCAATAAACTTTAAAACACAAGCTGTGTAACACAACCTCTTAATTTTCCCTCCCCAAAGGAAAACGTCGCCTTCATTCTTGATACTGTCTAGGGAATAATAGCGTAGAAATCCCATCCAATCGTTCTGTGATGCACCTCATCAGTGCCAGCAACTCCCTCGGGGATATCTCTTCCATAATGAAAAGGTTTTTCTTAAACTATCTTTATCGAGCCGCTTTTCTCTCCTGCTCTCCTCTCCCGAAGGGCATTGACTCATTGCTGGGGTAGAGTTCCACTGGTGCTGGGTGTTCTCCAGTACCTCAACCAAGTGGGCATTTTTCATATCTGAGCCTCATCAATTTGTCTTGGGCGGTGTCGCAAAACGGGCAGTATCGGATCGGCCGCTCATTATATGCAGCGCCTGATGTTCAGTGAACTAGACCCAGCAGCCAATTTGGCCATGGTGGGGGATGGGCATCAAAGTTAAGCCCAATCCAATCCACACATCTGCATTTCAAGAAAAGGCTAATATACAGCAATCGGGAGTGGGAACGGTAGCTGGTTTCCTTCTCCCTAACCCAGGGGTGCTCAGGCTAATCTAACACTCCCGCTACTGCACCCAGGTGAGATCAGCATAGTAAGGATTTTTGAAGACACTTGATGGTTGGTTCTGGTTTGAATTGTTAGATGTTGTGTTCTTGTTCCAAAAGCAGCCAGATATATCTTAGTCAAGCCTAATCTCCTTTCCTTCTCCTTTCTTCATATGATTTGGATGCAGTAGGACCTACAGGGGTCATTTTCTGACTTTGTGCTCCTGGTGGGCAGCCTCATCCACCAGGAGCACATATGGGAAATTCAGGTCCACATTGATCAGTGGAAAATTGTGTGCAGCGCACACTCAACTTTCTAATCTACAATCAGACGAGGCTCCTCATTGGGAGCATTAAGTCACAAAATGAGTCCTCATAGATTTCTCTGAGTTTGTAATGATTTTTTGCCTATTATCTGATTTCCGATCTCATATCAATATTGCAACACTGAATATTTCCACAATCAATGTTTGAGAAATATTATTGACATATATCATGTTTCCTTCTCTAAAATATTAAAGGTTTCACCCAATTACTGTTAAATTATACTTGTTTTAAAAAGTATTTGTCATTGTGGCTGATATTCGAAATGTGTGCCTTGTCTGAGAAAATATCTTTCAACGGCAATTGTGCAATCAACGGGTCCCACAAAAGTGCATAATCGTAGTGCTAGTGGAAAAAATGCACTCATTTCCTTTAAGGTTATTCATATTTACCGTTTAATTTGATTATACTGCAAATTATTCCTCTCGTTTGCAATAACTATCGCACCAATGGGACCCACCAAAAACCACACTTGAAAATTGCAACCATTTAAAAAACAACAAAAAAAAAACAAGTGTGTGATCAGCCAGTTTTTTTTTTTTAGGAACTTCCCGTCCGGCTCTACCGCTGATTCAAGTAAAAGAATATGATTTGCAAATACTTTCTTAAATGGAGTTATTGCCTTTTTAAGAAGCCAGACTTGCCTAACTCTGCTGCCTGTACGTCAATTTCACGTCACCCCTCAAACTCTGCTCACATGAAGCTGCTGTCCACGGTGCTGAAACTCCCAGTCTGTGACAACCTCCCCCAGAGAACCAGCACTGGTCCAAGGCTGACTGGAGCTGGGACCGAGACAACGTATTCGAGAGGGCAGCATTTTATTTTGTGTATCGTTCAGACCCAGCAGTTCGTTGCCTTGGCAACATGACTCAAGAAAAAGCCAGCCAGAAAGCATCTTAGGTGACGAATATTATCCGCATCAAAAAAAAACAAGAGCAAAGCACGAACTGATTGAGACCTTTTTTTGGGGGGGATATCTTTTAAGAATGGGGGACAAAATGCTACCGGCCCAAGAGGCTGCGAAAATCTATCATACCAATTATGTGAGGAATTCCAGAGCAATAGGTGTCCTCTGGGCTATCTTCACTATTTGTTTCGCTATTATAACTGTGGTCATTTTCATCCAGCCCTACTGGATTGGGGACAGCATCAATACTCCCCAGGCTGGCTATTTCGGACTGTTTCATTACTGTATCGGGAACGGACTGACCAGGGAGTTGATCTGTAAAGGAAGTGCCCTGGATTTCGGCTCTATCCCCTCGGGAGCCTTCAAAACTGCCATGTTCTTCGTTGGTATCTCCATGCTTCTGATCATCGGCTGCCTCGTCTGCTTCAGTCTGTTTTTCTTTTGCAACTCGGCCACGGTCTACAAAGTCTGCGCCTGGATGCAACTTGCGTCAGGTAAGTCCCAGCGACCTCCCCTCTGGACTGCAGTTCGGTTATTTCAACATTACACCCGCGTATTAACCTACCTTCCTTAAAATCAGAGCTGTTCTCCTGCCTTTCCAGTTTTCCCAAGATCGTCTCTTTGGGAGTTCACTGGGCTTCCTCCCGCCAACGTTGCTTGGGTGTCTCCAACAGTGTCCCGTCCAACTGATCAATTGACCTACAATCTCCCTTCATTTATTTCGTTACAAAATTATAATTTATTTCCTAACAACTTGTCATCCATGACAGTAAGCATATGTTTATTGAAAGTTTCAGAGTTACAGATCTATGGCAGTAAGTTGCCTTGGCAGTAATCTATTCAAAGAATTCGCATAACATGGTTTACAAATGCCATCTAAGCTCCGAGATCAGGCGACAGCTTTAAAGTCACTGTGTATCTGTTATTTGGCCCTACTTTAGTTAATCAGCTAATTCTGTTAAACTGTTAAGACTGACATTGCCCGGCAGCTTGATTTCTCTAATATATCATTAGATAATCCTTCAAACAACAACAGTATTGCTTCCTCAAAGGCCACTACTTCTCCGCCGAATGTTATGACTGATTTGTCCATTAAATGTGTCTTCCAATAGGACCGGTATTTAACAATTATCATGAACTCCTCTCGATGTCCTAATGACTTTTCTAACTCTACACAACTCGTAACTGAGGCTACTGAACATGTCTTCTGGGGAATGCACTGCACTGTCTAAACTTCATGGGTTCACATGTCTGAGCTTTGTTTTTAAAAAATGTATTCAAAGTGTACTGCCAGTTATTGTACCAGCGTTTGTCACTGCAAGGTAAGCATCCTTAGTGGCTTTGTGTCGCTCAAAAAAGTCCTACATTGATTCTTCCCCCCCCCCCCCCCAATAAACTACCAGCGTACGCACTCATTGGAATTATTCTACAAATTTTTTACACTTGGTTGTATTAGAATTAAGTAAACCTGAGAGTTCCTGTAAAAAAATATTTCCAGCATGCTGCAAGAGTACTTAAAGCAACAGCTCACCACCCTATCCAACTGCTACCTCTTTCCTGTGTGCCACTTAATTATATTTTGAGGAGAAAATGTACTTAGAGTGGAAATAACTGACTGATGACTGGTCCACCACCCTGTTGAAGTCTTTTCAATTCTTTAAAACTTTACCAGAAACATTTCAGAGTGTGGCAAGTTCAGGACTGTTTAGGGATGGGCAATAAATGCTGGCCTTGCCAGCGATGCCCACATCCCATAAACGAATTTAAAAAAAACTCTGCATGAACTTCTTTCTCTGTGCATTTACACATGTGTGCGTGCAAATAAGGCATCAAAGATGCAGCAACTCGTACATGTAGAATTATAAGAGGAAATCAAATGGAATAGAATGGTACATGGCCAAATACGAAATAATACTGAAAGTTTGGGTAAATTGAAGGAAACATATTTTTGTTTGAAATTCTGATTTTAAAATATCCATACTCATACAAAAATGCATTGTGATTTTTTTACTGCTCCATTCTTCAGCAAATGTAATGAATAATTGTCAAAAAATAAGATGCAATGCTGCAATTATGGAGAGTTAAGGCAGAACAGACACTAAAGGGTCAATCTTGAGAGGCATCACACACAGTAAGCAACTGACCTCGCACGTCCGATCCAATTTTCAGCACAGAGCAATTAATGAGGCTGCGTTACCAGAATACGGAGCCTCATTTCCCATAATAAAGTTTGCAGCCCCAAATTTTATGTTGCTGGGCAAGGTTCTGCCCACAACATAAACCTCACCTGTAAGAAGTGGGTGCGTGAGTGTCCTGAGGCATTCCTCTTAAAGCAAGAAGGGAAGTTTGCAGTTAATATATTTTTTGTGGTTTTCATTTCCCTTTGCTGCACTTTTCTCAAGACATTAACTGAATTTGCTGGGAAAAACTCCAGTTTAGCACTTTTGGGTTTTTTTCCTCACCAATACCTTTCTTCATGATTCTTTCATACTGTTGGCTTTGACATTGCATCTTTGAAAGATGTGAGACTAGGTATTCCTGGGTTCTGAACATCCCACTATAATTGAGATGAAGTAGGTAACTCACGAGGAGCCAACAAATGCACGTGCAGTGACCCTTCAGTATTTTGGCCACATCTATCACTGCCATGGGACCTGTACCTGGACATGTCAGAAGAGTTCCGTCTTCAATGCCTCTGCTTCTCAAAAAAGGTTGCCCAGAGTTATGCCATCTGCTGCACAATGATCTGTGCACAACATATACGTAAAGAATGATTGTTCCCATAGAATTGAACTAATTTTCATGTTACCGCATCCTTCTAAGCCAACCCAGGAGATATCAGGCAGTCTGCAGTGCACACGCAGTAGGGAAGCGACAGCTGTTGTCTGCAAGTAGCAGCTATCCCTATGGAAAGGAAGCTTCAAATGTACAGGACTCAGAGCTTCCACCAGACGGCAGGGTCCCCTTCGATGCAAAGAATCGCACATAGTACGCATGTGGCCATCAGGGCTCATCATATAAACCCCATAAATTTCAGGAAGAGAAAAGAATTGCACTCAATAGTCAGGTGGTATCTGGCCACAGTAACACCATCATGCATGTCAGCATCCATTAGCTCGGAAGCAGCCATGATGTCTTCATTGTGTAACAGTCAACAGTGCTCGCATTTTCTGAAGGGGGTGAAACACTGAGTACTTGGCTCTTAGGAGGAAGCAGGCCATCCTCTGCATCCATGGCTGCCGAACCCCACTGGGTAGACCCCATCCAAACAACAGAGGAGCATCTTACTGTGGCTACCTCAGCCTCTGTTGTTTTTCTGTTACCAACTGCAACATCAACGAAAACATGCCTTGCAGCTCAGACAAAAACAAACAGCATTGCAAAAGGATAATAGTCGTGCACCATGTTTAAAATGGTACCTCCTGGAGGGTGCGGGAATTTCCAACTTCAAGTTGTGCCATACTTGATGGGCCCCATAAGAAATGTGTGTAAAGTGAGGAGCACATAGAAACATAGAAACATAGAAGATAGGAGCAGGAGTAGGCCATTCGGCCCCTCGAGCCTGCTCCGCCATTCGATGAGATCATGGCTGATCATCCAAACTCAGTACCCTGTACCTGCCTTCTCCCCATATCCCTTGATACCTTTAGCTTTAAGAAATATATCTAACTCATTCTTGAATATATTTAATGACTTGGCCTCAACTACCTTCTGTGGTAGAGAATTCCACAGGTTCACCACTCTCTGGGTGAAGAAATTCCTCCTCATTTCTGTCCTAAATGGCTTACCCGTTATCCTTAGATTATGACCCCTGGTTCTGGACTCTCCGACCAGCGGGAACATTCTTCCTGCATCTAGTTTGTCCAGACCTGTCAGAATTTTATATGTTTCGATGAGATCCCCTCTCATTCTTCTATACTCCAGCGAGTATAAGCCCAATCGACCCAATCTCTCCTCATATGTCATTCCTGCCATCCCAGGTATCAGCCTTGTGAATCTTCGCTGAACTCCTTCCATGGCAAGAACATCCTTCCTCAGATAAGGTGACCAAAACTGCACACAGTACTCAAGGTGTGGTCTCACCAAGGCCCTGTACAACTGCAGCAGGACATCCCTGTTCCTATACTCAAACCCTTTCGCTATGAAGGCCAACATACCATTTGCCTTCTTCACCACCTGCTGCCCCTGCATGCTTACCTTCAGTGACTGGTGCACAAGGACACCCAGGTCTCGTTGCACTTCCCCTTCTCCCAATCTATTGCCATTCAGATAATAGTCTGCCTTTCTGTTTTTGACACCAAAGTGGATAACCTCGCATTTATCCACGTTATATTGCATCTGCCACGCTTCTGCCCACTCACCCAACCTGTCCAAATCATCCTGGAGTTTCTCGGTATCCTCCTCGCAGCACACATTCCCACCCAGCTTTGTGTCATCTGCAAACTTGGAGATATTACATTTAGTTCCATTATCTAGATCATTAATGTATATTGTGAATAGCTGGGGTCCAAGGACCGATCCCTGCGGTACCCCACTAGTCACTGCTTGCCACTCGGAAAAAGACCCATTAATTCCTACTCTCTGCTTTCTGTCCGCCAACCAGTTCTCTATCCAAGTCAATACCTTGCCCGCAATCCCATGTGCCTTAACTTTACACGCTAATCTCTTATGCCGGACCTTAACAAAAGCCTTTTGAAAGTCCAAATACACCACATCTACTGGTTCTCCCTTATCTATTTTCCCAGTTACATCCTCAAAAAATTCCAGTAGATTAGTCAAGCACGATTTACCTTTTGTAAATCCATGTTGACTTTGTCCGATCCTGTCACTGTTTTTCAAGTGCTCAGCTATTACATCCTTTATAATGGACTCTAGTATTTTCCCCACTACCGATGTCAGACTTACCGGTCTGTAATTCCCCACTTTCTCTCTACCACCCTTTTTGAATAGTGGGGTAACATTAGCTACCCTCCAATCCATGGGTACAGTTCCAGATTCCATCGAATGTTTGGATTACCTTCATCTTGCTCCTGGAACCAGCACAATTCTTCTTCATTTACAGGCAGGGAAGGAGGGAGCTGGGTGGCTGCAGTAACTTGATAGATGACCGCTGTCCACACCCGAGTCAACAAGGCAACCAAACAGGGTATCTCCTTAATCAATGAGATTTAAAGATTGGGAAATAAACACAGGAAGGCTGGAGAAGGAGGGTGAATTAAAGGGGGTGAAGTCAAGGTCAAATCAGGTACAGAAAGAGAAATAAAGAGAGGGGGGAAAAGATTGGATTAAGACTGAGAAAAAAAAGAGACAGAAAGGAAAAGAAAAAAAATAGTAACATTTAAAATGTGACATTTTTAAAATCTCCACGAAAAATTCAAAAGCTGAAGGAATGAGACTCCACACTTGTAATAGTTAATTTTCGGTGCCAAACAGGTTGATTGGCAGTAATTAACACGTATCACCTCATTAAAGGAGCACTTATACTTATGCATGCAGGTACAGCAGGCAATTAGGAAGGAAAAAGAAAACTACTGCGGATGCTGGAAATCTGAAATAAAAACAGAAAATGCTGGAAATACTCAGCAGGTCTGGCAGCATCTGTGGAGAGAGAAACAGGGGGAATTTTCTGGGGGGTTAGCGGGCGCGATCGGTGGCTGGTCAGGTGGGAAAGTGTTTTTCTTTGACAGCGGGTCGGGACCCTGCTGTCAACCCACCACCACGCGCCTTGACCAAATGTCAGGTCTGTCAGCGCTGAGCAAACCCGACACACAGCAGCGGCAATTGAAATCATTAGTGGCCTGTTTACAGCCACTTAACAATGCTTTTTCCCAGCTTTTTGATTTTGACAGGTCGCCCACTGGTTTCCCGCTGTGCCTAGACCTCGTCAGTGAAGCTGAGGCGGGAGGTCAGTGGCCATTGTTTCAGCTGATGTGTTGACAGCTTCAAATGTCAAGTCAAAGCTCCCAGCTGATTCAGATATCTTCCCTTAGCCACTAGCTTCTCTAAACTGCATTTCCACTACAGATTCAGAATGCTGTAAGTCTTTACACAAGTCTCCATCCAGTCTGACCTCATTACCTTTCCCACCCTTGACAGATCGCTTCTGTCATCTCTACTTCACCTGCCATCTGCTCTATCAGCATCGGTGCCCTTGAAACTCTCTCACCTTGGTCCTCAGAATCCCACCACGATCAGCCCCAACACCAGCAACACCAGAAGCACCAGGCTCACCAGCAGCACTAACAATAACACCAACCTTCTCCGCAATCAACTGATGCTGCACAGGACACAGGGCATCAGCACCTGACCACATTGGTGCCTGGGAAGCCAGGGATGGCCTCACCATGGTCAGATTTACTTCACTTGACGCTGCACATCCTGGCTGCCACATGATGCGCGAGGTTGGCACCACCCCACACCAACACCACAAAGCATCCCGATAATGCCCAAGCCATTCCTTTCACACTCATCACTATTGTGGGGGTACCGTCATATCTCACCATTCACTACAACGCACTAAGCCACTTCCAAAGGTGCACACAAATCTGTCCAAGAATGCAAAGTGTTGAAAATAAAGGTTTCAATGTTTGACACCATTCACAGAAACTTTACATGAACATTGGCTAAAACATCCAAGTGGCTACCCTTGTGTGTTGTTAGTTGGTATGATTGCACTAGGATGAGGGTGAGTGTGAGGGGTGGCTAGTGAGATGGGGAAGTGATAATGTAGTTAGAGAGAGAGGGATGAGTGGAGGTGTAAGGTAAGTTGATGTGAATAAGAATGTGCAGGAGTAGGGTAGGGAAGTCAGAGTGATGGGGATGTGATGAGTGGCACAGCAGGATGAGGTTGAGTGTGGCTTTGCAGTAACGTTTCGTGACCTACTGAGATCATTGAAAGGTTTGCGCCACTGCAGCCTGGTCCTCCTTACGACATCCCTGCTTGTGCCCTCCTGTGCAATGTGCAACCAGGCTGCGTTGATCTCCTGGGGAGGACTCTTCCGCCCATTGGAAGGGAAGAGGACCTCCCTGCGTGCTGTGACTCCCTCCATAAGCATCTGGAGGGAGTCATGGGAGAATTTGGGTGCAGCCCTGCACCTCTGTGCAGTGTTTGCAGCACATCAATGCTGTAGAACACTGACAGCACAAATGTCAAAATAAATTTGGCCATGGTCCCTTTAAGGAAACCGGCTGATGATGCGTCATCAAATGACGTCATCAGACCCGCTTCCTTCAATTGGCTGGCAAACGCGCTGGGCGGGCTTAACAAGCCCAATCAGGGGAACATCATTCTACACAGCGGGTTGGAGCCAGCAGCGAAGCCGGGATCCGCCACCGACGTCGCCCGCCATGGACCCGCCAAGGTTGGTAAAATCCAGCCCAACGTTTCAGATCGATGACCTTTTGTCAGAACTGGAAAAAGTTGGAGATGTAACAGATTTTAAGCAAATGCAGGGGCAGGGAAAGGGGGGAGGGGAGGAAAGAACAAAAGGGAAGGTCTGTGATAGGATGGAAGGCAGGATACATTAAAAGACAAAAGGGATGATGATGCAAGGCAACAGGAGATGGTAATGGGACAAGTAAAGAAACAAAAGATGAGTCTAGATGAGGTGTAAATGGGAATGGCAGAATCATCAACAGCTGCCATGTGAAAAAATAGGGGCTGAGGTTATGGTCTGAAATTGTTGAACTCGATGTTGAGTCCAGAAGGTTGTAAAGTGCCTAATCGAAAGATGAGGTGTTGCTCCTCGAGCTTTGTTGGAACAGTGTAAGTGGCCGAGGACAGAGAGGTCAGAGTGGGAGTGGAGCGGAGAATTAAAGTGACAGGCGACCGGAAGCTCGGGGTTACACTTGCAGACTGAATTAGGAAGGCAAATGGCATGTTGGCCTTTATTGCAAGGGGGTTGGATTACAAGAGTAAGGAAGTCTTACTACAATTGTACAGGGCTTTGGTGAGACCACACCTGGAGTATTGTGCACAGTTTTGGTCTCCTTATCTGAGAAAGGACATACATGACATAGAGGTGGTGCAACGATGGTTCATTAGATTGATCCCTGGGATGAGAAGATTGTCCTATGAGCTCACCTGCCCATTCTTTCCTTCATGGATTGAAAAGCTGAGGAGATGCTAGTCCCCAGAGCCATGATGATAGCAGTCTGAGCTCCCAGCGAAGCTGTTAGAGCTGTCACCAGAGGCTCCATCATTCTGGGCCCCACTGTAGTGTTCATAGAGCTGGCCACTCACCTCGTGGTTGGCTGCATGGTCTGAATGTTGCCCTTCTGGCAGGCTGCTTCCTGGGCTGTTCCATCTCCCTCTTCATGCGACTGCAAACTAATGCTTGGTGAGTCTCCTAGTGCAGACCCCTCCTGCCTATCCTGTGAAGTACGCAATGCCACTCTCTGAGCTGGTGCTTGCTCAGGTAAGGTCGAGTGACACGGAGTCATCATGAGTGTTGTTCTTCCAGCTTCTCAGTCTCTGGGCGCTCTACATTTTCTTTACATGAAAGGAAAGAGAGGGACAAGGATTAGTATTTAGTGTCAAGGAGAAGCAGAGACAGATGAGTGACTGCTGAAAGGTGTTGCATTTTGTCAAGCACAGTTGTGAGGGTAAGATTCCAATGAGAGTGTAAGATATTCAAGAACCCTGCAGGACGCATCATAGAGTCATAGTCATAGAGTTATACAACACAGAAAGAGGCCCTTCGGCCCATCGTGTCCGCACCGGCCATCAAAGCCCTGTCTATTCTAATCCCATTTTCCAGCACTTGGTCCGTATTCTTCAGCTATGCCACTTGCCACGCCCCAGATGCAACCCATCCCCATGATCTGCATGACGTCCTCTTTGACTGGAGAGAGGACCTGAATGGAGACACTCCCTCCTCCTGTCCTTGCCTCCTCTCTACTATTGCTCACAAGCTTGGCCTGCAAAAAAGAAGGGAGGGTGTTAGTGATAGCCTCATGGGATGCTTTGAGAATGTGCATGTCAGGGTAGAATAGCGGTGCTGATGTGTGAAGGGTGGCAGACGTGTGAGGAGGTGAAGGCAGTAATAGTGGGTGAGTGCGAGGTGCCAAGTGTGGCATTAGGAGCAGAAGCAGGCGGAGCGAAGTGTGTTGCAGTGAATGGAGGAGAGTGCTGGTAATCAGGAGAGGGAAGGGCTATGAGTGCTGGGGCTTCAGGTAATAAAGGGTCATGCAAAGAGTGACGAGATAAGAGTTAGGAACCTCAACCTACCAACCCTGGTCAGATCATGAGACTTTCTCCTGCATTGAAACCATGTCCTGGGGATGATGCTCCTGGTGTGGATATGCTTTGCCAACTGTGCCCACTGCTACCGAGCAGCTTGTCGACATGCCTTCCTGCTGCCTGGTGGGAAGAGGATATTCCTCTCCTGCTGACCTCCTCCTTCAAGACCTCCAATGCTGCATCCCAGAAGCTTCTCCTTGAAGCTTCTCCTTGGCTTTCCATTTTCAGAAGTTGCCTTCCAGTTGCCTGCTCCTCCCCTTTAAGAGGAGCAGGCTGCCTTTAAATAGTATCAGGGATCCCCGATATTCCTACCTGCCCCATTAGGAGAGCTGACAATCATTAGCATTGGTGGCACTGGCAGCCCACCTGTTTAATGATAATGAGGACCCCCTGACCAATTTCGCCTCCTACATGCACGCATGTGATTAGCGCGTGCAGCCTGTGCAGCACTGATTCTAAGCCCTGAAACGGGCCCAGACAAATTTTTACCCCATTTGTTTCACCAAGGAACTGTTGGCAGTAAGGAGCATCTTTATTATCTCATTAACATAGTTGATCAGAAGTAAGTTATCATTTTTATATATTCATATCTCAAAATCTGCTCAAGGATCTTAGCTTCCATTGCTTCAAATAACTTTTTTACATTTATATATTTTGTCAATTCTCTTTATGTTTTTACTCATTTTTGGCAGACAGAAGCATAACAACCTGTTGCCCTATTTCATATAATCTTCAGTTTCTGAACACAGTTAGCAGTCAGACAGCTAGCATTCAGCGTGGTATTTGCATACTGAATGTTGCCTGATGCTTTCAACCACAGTGCCTTTATAAAAGCACTCTAAATGTAAATGGTAGCCGTTATAGTTATGCTTTCCAGTAATGACTCCACACCTTCAGTATCAGATTGTACGCAGGCTTTAGACTATGCTGCATCTACTTGGTTCCCTGGTGGGTAAATCTAGAATTGGTTAGTTAAAACTTAATTTAGTAGTGAAAATAACTTCTGTTCATTATTGAAGTTATTTTTGAAGTTATCTTTGAAGTAAGAAGATTCCAACTTTCAGGGTTTTTCAGCGTCAGCTGGGCTCAGTGGTAACACTCTTGCATCTGAGTTGGAAGGTTGTGGATTCAAGCACCATTCCAGGGCTTGAGCACAGAATCTGGGCTTCCACTTCGGCGCAGTACTGAGGGAGTGCTGCACTGTCGGAGGTGTCGTCTTTCAGATGAGATGTTAAACCGAGGCCCCGTCTGCCACCAGGTGGATGCAAAAGATCCTCTGGTACTATTCGAAGAAGAGCAGAGAGTTTTCCCAGTGTCCTGGACAACAGTCCTCACTCAACCAACACCAACCAAACAAATTAACTGGGCAGTGTGAAAGTTGGTTGCTGTGTCTGCTTATATAACGTTGGTTATACTTTAAAACTAATTCATTGGCTTTGAAGTGCTGGGGATTGTCCTGAAAATGTGAAAGACACTATATAAGTGGAAGTTCTTCATCCAGACAATACCAGAAAATGGAGAAGAGCTTATAGATTTGTATATTTATATTATATATAATATTTAAGAAACAAGTGCTGCTTGCTGAAGAAAGAATACACACCTTTAAGTGATTATCACAAATTATCTTTTACTTGGCCCTGAATAGGCACATTTTTAAATGATTAGCTAGTTTTATTTATTTCTTCACAATTTTGTTGGTTATTAAATATTTTCCATAGCTTTTGTTAGGTGAATTGGACAAAAAAAATTTTTTTTAAAGAATTAAACAGTTTATTCAGAAGGATTTCTAAAAAATGGTGGTATCTAGTCAAAGAGAGCATCCCAGTTAAACATCCATAGAGAGCCAGCATTGCCTTTAGATTTTTTTAAGCAAGTAAAATATAAAAATAAAGTTACTTTCCTTCTCTGTGAAACTCTTATAGGTTATTTTTTGTACCAGAACAATGGGAAGGGAACAGGGGCAAGAAGAAATAGCAAGGAATGTATAAACTAAATGTAACGTACAGAGTGGCAACTTCATATTTAAGGCTTGTTAACTTAGCTTGTCCCGTTTCCCACATTACAACAGTGACTCCACTTCAAAAGTACTTCACTGACTGTAAAGCGCTTTGAGACGTCTGGTGGTCGTGAAAGGCGCTATGTAAATGCAAGTCTTTCTTTTTTATGGAAATACAGTAAATATAGTAAATACAGAGTTTGTGGAAACATTCAAAAACCAAATGGATAGATTCTTATTCTAACAAGGAGATATATGTTTGATGTCAGGGTCGGAAGAAGATAAAAATAGCTCGTGTTGGATCTAAACATGAGGCTAAATGATGGAAAAAGCTAAATAACTCAAATAGGCTTTTCATGTTCCTGGCTATTTGTGTTCTTACATAACAGGGCAACACGGTGGCATAGTGGTTAGCACTGGTGCCTCACAGCGCCAGGGACCCGGGTTCGAATCTGGCCTCGGGTGACTGTCTGTGTGGAGTTTGCACATTCTCCCCGTGTCTGCGTGGGTTTCCTCCGGGTGCTCCGGTTTCCTCCCACAGTCCAAAAATGTGCGGGTTAGGTTGATTTGGCTATGATAAATTGACCCTTAGTGTTAGGGGGGGATTAAATATGTGGGGTTACGGGGATAGGATGGGATATGTTAGGGGGAATTAAATACGTGGGGTTACGGGGATAGGGTGGGATATGTGTCGGTGCAGGCTCGATGGGGATTCTGTGTGAGAAAGCAGGGACAGGGTACTGGATTTGGATGATCAGCCATGATCGTATTGAATGGTGGAGCAGGCTCGACGGGCCGAATGGCCTACTCCTGCTCCTAGTTTCTATGTTTCTATTAATATGCAGTAATTTGAAGATGATGCATTGTGCACATTTAAAATTTAACAATAAAATATGGTAATCAAGTAAAAACATGACTGCAGGCTAAAGAAACATCCCTTTCCCTCGAATCCTCCTACTCAATCAGAGCACAGTATTAACTTTAATTAACAGGCTATAAAAAGAGTTTCCATTATTTCATAGCAATTAAAGCAACTTAAAGGTATTTAAGTATTGATTGCATTTATGCATTTCGAGTCATACTCTACACCTTATTACTCATGTCTACTTTCTCACTAAAATGAATGAAGACAGCTGTTTTCACACCTTTGTTGAATGGTTGTACTGCACCTAATCAGGCTGTAACTGATTTGAGAGTGCTTGATGCTGATACTGAGGGCCCAAAATGGAAAATGGTTTATATTGCAGCCCTAACACCCCTTACCTCAATAAGCACAACGCTCTTAAAAAATAGTGGGCCTCTGTCCTTGAATCCACATAAAATTTTATTTTGCTTTATTAGTTTAAAAAAATAAGGACATTATTCTCTGGGTTGGACAACCAATTTTCTACTTTTGCTGGCTCCAGCATGGTTATGAGTACCGGACTATTTCTGTCTGGATATGTTATTTAAATAAACTATAGATACTTTTATATCATAGGAGTGCAGCCAATGAGGAAACACATGGGTCTCCCTCCATCAACCACACTTCATAATATAAATACTCCTGTTTGGTGAACCAAGTACATCATAGAACCAAGAAAGTGTGCGTCGACAAATGTCCTATCAAGTTTAGGGAGCTGGTTTCAGTGAAGTATATGCAGTAAGCTCGCCCCTCACATACAACAACTCAGTGCGACCAGTGATGGAAAGCAGTTAAAGGAGGTTACTTTCCCTAAAGAAAGAAATTGCCTTTATATAGAGCCTCAGGGCATCCAAAAGCAGTTCACAGCCAATGAAGCACTTTTGAAGCTTAGATACTGTTGTACTGTAGGGAAATGTGCAACCAATTTGCACACAGCAAAATTAAATAATCAGATCATTTTTTTTGGTGATGTTGGTTGAGGGATAAATGTTGGCCAAGACACAAGGAAAATTGCCCTGCTCTTCTTCAAACACTGCCATGGGATCTTTTACATCCAAATGAGACGGCAGATACATTTAGAGTGTGCCTTAAACCTGAATCTAATGAGTTGCTGACTGCAATGTTTGAAATGATGTGCTCGATTACCAGCAAATGTCAAAAAATGGGCCAGGCAGAGGAAATGCTCATAGGACCGGTAAGGCCCCCATCAGAGCGTACTGGGACATCTGCTAGTTTAATATAAAAATTGGAATTCAAGCAGATAATGGGACAATTTCCCCAATCGCCCCAAACGTAAGTTGGGCAGCCCAGCTTGGGACATTGCCCAACTAGAGCACAGCAAGACAAGGATGAATTTTTGATTTCAGTCCATTTGCATGGGTTGGTATTCACCTGGGTGGGAATATTGCCCGTGAATGGGCTCCTCTTTGCTGCCTCATAATGGTGCTTTCTGGCAGTTCCCTTTCAGATCCGCTGTTGTGAGGGCTGGCAGCAACCTGTAATACCCAATTACTCTGGTTCATCCTCTTTGGACCCCTCGGCCAGGTAGAAATCTCCAAAAATGATGCGGTAGTCATTAGGATTTCAATTCTGGGTCATTTATTTTACCTTAAATACCCTGCCATCTGAGGTGAAAGCTCCCGCCATGATGGGTTACTCTCAGAATGTGTGTCCAGTACAAAACTACCATTATACTTCACTCTCTGCCTTTTTCTCCCTCTCTTATTCTCTAATTTTTCTGTTTGATGTCTCTAACTTTATTCCCTACTTATCTCTCTTTGTCCCTAATGCTGTGTCTCTCTTTGATCTAATATCTTTATTATATCCTCTCTTTCTGTCTCGTTTATCCCCTCTCTCCCACCTATTTTTATGTTGATTTCTGATCTCTGTCAGATCTGTCTCTCTCCTGATTTCTCTGTCACACTGTTTCTCTTTCAATCTATCTCATTACTCTCTTTCCCATTTCTCCTGACTGATTTTGTTCCATAGTATCTTTCCACAGTCTGGCCTGTGGAGTTACTGGGCCAAAAATTCATCCCGCGACGCGAGAGTACGCACTGCATACTCTCGCGTATTCTCTCTCCAATTGCCGGTTTTCTGCATGCCCTGCGCATGCGCTGAAAACCGGCACTTGGTCTTTTGAAAAGGGGGCGGTTCCTCCGTGCATCGCGTGCGCGCTACAGGCTGCGCGCACGCTGTGCACTTAGTGCTTTGGACGCGCAGGTAAGTACGGAAGATTTTAGAAATGGAAAAAGGAGGAGTAAGACCCACTTTTAACAAGGTAAGTAGTGAATTAAGTATTTTTTTGAATTTTTTTTAACAGGTATATCTTTTTTAGAGACTTTAAAGACAGGTAAGTTTATTTTTATAACTTTTTAAAAGATTTTAAATTTTTTCAAAAATTTAATTTTTTATTTAAAATGGTTAATTTATTTAACTATACTTATTTTATTAATGTGATGGGTTTTTTTTTTAATTTAATTGAGGTTTAGCTGTTATTTTGGGGGGGTGTAAGATTCATAGATTTCACAGCACGTATGTGAAACTTATGAATGGAAGATGGTGTGCTGCCATTGGCTCTAACTGAGTCACGTGATCCCACAGCTCGCACGAATTCACTACGCCGGTGGGATACGCAAGCACTGCCCGGCTGATGTCTGGAACATCAAGTTCGTGCGAGCTGGATCTGAAAAAGCACACGCGGAGTGAGAGATCGTGGGGAAGCCTTACCCCCGCGGGAACAGAGCGAGATCAATTTCTGGGCCAATATCTTCCTGCTCAATACTTCAGGGACTAATTCCTGCTTCAGGCATGGGTAAAGGACGCCTCTTGTTTGTTTTTACCCAAAATGGCGGGTGGTGCACTTCCGCTCGGAAGTGTGCGCATGCTTCCTGCCCGCCATTTTGGGACCTTAGGGGGTAAAAATTCAGTTGGTTGCGCCTCCCGTTAGCGCCTTAAGAGAGCGTTAATGGGGCGCAAAGCCGCTAACGCCCGGGCACAGCGATGTTTGCGCCGCTCGGGAACTTAACTAGAGATTGTGCGGCGGCGCTAAAACTTACCGCTGCGACAACCTGCACGCGCAGATTGTGACGTCATTCCATGGTGCAACGCCCTTGTGGCGCCCCGGAGCGGAAATTGAGTGGCGCCCCCTGCCTTACCGCCTGGCGCATCCAACGACCGGAAGACTGGAACGCTATCAATCGCTGTGGGGCTGGGGGGGGCGCTATTTAAAGGGGGCCTCTTCCTGTCTTTTTCTGTGGTCGACATTTTTGCACCACTCGTTCTGAGAGAGAGAGAGAGATTTGGAGAGAGAGAAAGAGAGACTTCTACATTGACTCAACGCTTTGTGAGGTAGTTTTGCCTATTGATCCTAACTTCGCTGGTACTTTAGTTGCTGTCCTTCATTACTTTGCTTGCAAAGAGAATATGGGGGCTGCACTGATTGGGGGCGTCGTCCTGCTCCAGCTGAATTGGAGGATACAGAGACGCAGAGAGAGAGTGGCAATGATGGCCAGACGGAGGAGGGCCATCAGGCGTATGTACAGGAGAGCTTACCCTCCCAGGGTATATCGTGAACAGCTCTCCTACATCCATATGTCTGAGGAGCTGTGTTTGCGAAGGCTGCGATTCAGCAAGGAGGTGGTCACTGAGCTCTGCCACCTGCTGCAGCCAGATCTGCAGCCTCAACTGAGGTCCAGGACGTCTCTGTCGGTGGCAGTGAAGGTCACAGTGGCTCTCAACTTTTACGCTACTGGCTCATTTCAAGCTGCTGCTGGGGACCTCGCCAATATCTCCCAGTTCGCGGTGCATTGCTGCATCCGGCAGGTCACAAATGCCCTCTTTAAAAGGAGACGAGAGTTCATCTCTTTCCCCATGACCCCAGACAAGCAGCGTGACCGCGCTCTGGGCTTTGCGAGGGTAGCGGGCTTCCCCATGGTGCAGGGCGCCATTGACTGCACGCATGTGGCTTTGCGTGCTCCGCATGAGAATGACGAGGAATTCCGGAACAGAAAGGGGTTCCATTCCTTGAATGTTCAGTTGGTCTGTGACCACAGACAGCTGATACTCGCTGTCAATGCCCAGTATCCTGGCAGCTGCCACGATGCTTTTATCCTGCGCCAGACTACTGTGGCAGAACTTTTCGAGGCACCGCATCAGCCAGTTGGTTGGCTTCTCGGGGACAAGGGGTATGCATTGAGCACCTGGCTGATGACACCGCTCCGTACGCCCAACACCCCTGCTGAGCTGCGGTACAATGAGAGCCATCAAGCTACCAGGAACATAATTGAGCGCACAATCGGCGTGCTGAAGCAACGGTTCCGCTGTCTCGACCATTCTGGAGGAGCCCTGCAGTACTCGCCTGAGCGAGTATCGAACTTCGTAGTCGTGTGCTGCGTGTTGCATAACATGGCAATCCTCAGGACCCAGCCAATGCCACCAGGCCTTGGAGCACCACCAGAGGAGGAGGAGGAAGAGGAGGAAGAGGACGAGGAGGATGATCATCAGCAGCACCAAGGCGGGAGGGCGGCCCACAATGGTCAAACTGCAAGGGCCGTCCGTCAACGGCTAATAGCAAGCCACTTCTAGGGCCCCTGCCATTGCTAACAACATTAATGAACCCAGCACGCAACCCCTAAGCCGGCCAAGGCACCAATAATTCCAACCACCAACCATGTATATTTTGAATACAGAAACTTATTTATTTTACAAACTCTGTGTGTGTCAATTCCTCATGACAAACTCATAGAAATAAACACAAAAAAACAGTCAATAACATAACTGGTTCTCACAACCTGGAGATAATGTCCAAAACACTAAACAAAAGTTGGACCATGAACCTCGACCTTTAATAAAAAAATGACTAGCATTTTGTCACACCTCCTACTTTTTGCCCTTCGAGGGTGATCTCCTTCCCTTGCGCACTTCCCCCCTTCTAACCCTACTGCTCCTCCGTAATGGGACCTCAGTGGCTGCAGCAAGGCTGGTGGAAGGCTGCTGCTCGTCAGACCCTGACACTGCAGATGCGCCTGAAGGACGGCCTCGACCAGTTCTGGGCCTGGAGGGCCCAGCTGCAGACTGCACCAACTCTGCATGGGCGGCAGCAGTCTGTCCTACAGGCGGTGGCAAGTGCAGTGGAGAAGTGACAGTGTTGGCAGCAGGAATGCTGTCATCGTGAGAGAGGACAGCAACTCCCTGCTCGCCCGACACACTGGCACTCCCACGGGGCAGCACTTCAGCATCCGGAGCAATCTGCTGGAGAACAGATTGCTGGCCTGCTGCGGCGCGGTGACAGCCCCGGGGACATGTGCACGAACCATCGAGGTTGGCAGCAGTCTGTGCTCGCGTGGCCTCAATCTGAGTCTGTATGAGAGCAGTCAGAGATGGGATCACGGCAGCCAGTGACTGAATTGCAGCACTAAGCGTTAGTGTGGCATCCGCCTGTGCTACAGCGAAGTGCTCCACACTCCTTGCCAGTGACTCAATGCATTCGGGCACCCTTCCCACTGCACCCATGAGCTCAGTGTGCATGCCCACCGCCTGGGTGTTCATTTCTGCGATCAGCCGCTCCTCCTCTGCGTCCATTGCAGTAGGAGTGTCTGGCATACTCTCCCTCTGGGGAGAAGGCCCCCGTTCTTCCCTACCCCCCCCATGGCGTTGCTGCAGCCCGCTGGGTCCTGGAGCTTCACCCTCATCAGACCCTTCCCCCCTGCTCCCCTCCAGGGAAGGCGTGTTCCCAGTGTGGGCATGGGCTTCCTCGGGAGAGGGTGGCACTGATGCTCCGGCTTCCTCTTCCTCCTCGGCTGCAGCTTCACTCCCACTGGCAGCTTCAGGGACCGTCTCCTCAGCTGGTGAATCACCATCTGAAAGCAGGGAGGTACAAGAGTGGCTTTAGCGTGAGGACAGGGTGGCAGTAAGGGAGGAATAAGTGCAGCGAGTTAGCAAGTTGGATTGAAAGTGTCAAAGGCTGGTGTTGTGAGGGACAAGTGGAAGGACAGAGGACAAAAAGGTGATGACCTTACCATTGCTGTCCAGAACAGGGTCGGCGTCTCCAGTGGCGACGGGACCGATCACCCGGCTTGCCACAATCCTGTGGACGCGCTCCTCAAGATCGCTGAGGGGTTGCAGCTGAGGCCGCCCTCCACCTGTCCGTTGCTGCTGTCTCCGATTATGCGCCAGCTTGGCCTGTAAGAAAAAGGACAGCATCTGAGTAAATATACAGCCATGGTCTTGCCTGATGTGCCTCCCATAGGTGAATAGCCCTTACTGTATGCAGCCATGGTCTTGCCTGATGTGCCTCCCATAGGTGAATAGCCCTTACTGTATGCAAAGTGTGGAATGTGTGTGTGTGTTTCATGAAAGGGCCATAGGTGTTGGATGAG
Organism: Squalus acanthias; assembly: GCA_030390025.1. Classification (NCBI taxonomy): domain Eukaryota; kingdom Metazoa; phylum Chordata; class Chondrichthyes; order Squaliformes; family Squalidae; genus Squalus; species Squalus acanthias. The sequence goes on along the minus strand of CM059441.1, from coordinate 11,356,211 downwards.
TGTTGTGCATTGGGGTTTTAAGACCCTCTGGCCATAGAGTGAGGTTGAGATGGAGGGATGGAGAGGTATTGAGAAAAAGCCACTCACCCTGACGACCCGAGTGAGGTCGTTGAACTTTTTGTGGCATTGAGTATGGGTCCTGGGCACCATGCTCCTGGAGGAGACGCTCTGAGCCACCTCCCTCCACACTCTTCTGAACTCGCGTGGCAAAGGCCTCCTGCCACTCTCAGGGAAGAGCATACATCTTCTGCGCTCCACCGCGCCAACCAAAGCATCCAAGGCCCGCTCGGTGAAGCGATGAGCGCGTTCTCTCACCCTCTCCATCCTTGGCAGCAAAATGGATTCACAGGTCTCTCCAGGCCGAGATTCAAGGCTGCAATGAGCAGGGTGTGGCTGGGGAGCAAGTTGGCCCCCCCCGCTTTAAGAAGTGGCCGGCGCCAGTGTGTCTGTGTTCCCTCGCTAACTGGCAGCAGCTGCGCTGCGCTCGCGCGCTGAGTTAGCGCCTCACTGCTCGGCCTTTGCGCCTTAAGACAGGTGTGCAGCGCCTGATTTAGCGCTCCACTCACCTCCCGGGGCAGTAAAAGTGAAGTTTCCAGTCAGTGTCGATAATTAGCGCCAGGCGCTAATATTTGCGTCCAGACGATATTTGCGCCCCAAATGGGGCGCGACATAATTTTTCCCCCTAGGAGTCCAAGTAGCACCTGAAAAATGGGTGCAATGAAATCTAATTTAACTCCAATGCCTTTCTCAGAACAGAAAAGGAGAGAAAACTGATTAGAAAAAAAGTCAGTCCAAACTTGTTTATGCCACTCAAGAGGCAATATTTTTAGAGATCAAAATAGGGTTCATCCCAAAGATTGTGTGAAATAATTATCAATGCCCCAGTAAACTAGTACAATTACAATATTTCAAACATGTAAATCCATTTGTTACTGTCATCACAAGACTCATTTTTTATACTTATAGATGCTGCCCTGTTCTACTTTTGATATAAATTAAGTCTAATTTAGGTCTATATGTTGTCAGAGAGTACAATTCAGACATACATAACTGGAAAGATGATATATTGTAATGTTAGTTATCTGATAATTATTTACACAAAGATGTTGTGCCCTGATTCTATCTCCAGCCTATAATCTATCGTTGCCAAATTGTTTATTGCGTAGAGTATTCAGCACTATTTGTAGTGGACAGGTACAGATATTTATAATGGCTTGTCTGCAGCATCTTTAACAATGTTGCAGGTTGCATAAAGAACCTTGACATCTGATAAAATTGGATGTGACAAGACAGGAGCTTTGAAGGTAATCTGTATTTCTGACTGACAACACTGCAACACAGCGAACGAGTAGCCATTAGGACCTTGTAGCTTGAAAACCTATGGTAGAAATGTCAATGTGACAGTATTTAAGTGCTTTAAATTCTTCCGATAAGTTATCTGGTTTCTTGATAAAGTTGATCACCCAGGTCCGTTCAGCCTTTACAATAGTATTGCACCGTTCTAACTTAGTTCATTTTTTGTGATTTCTTTTCCCTCTATTAGCAGAATGGAATTGTTTTTGTAACACAATACATTAGTTCATCTTCTTTATGTCATTTCCTATCAGAGTCAAACCTTTTCTTTCATGTCACTTCTATGATGGTGCTGTCTTCACCAACTTATACAACATGTGCCTTCTTCTTCTTCTTAGGCAGTCCCTCGGAACCGAGGATGACTTGCTTCCACATTAAAAATGAGTTCGCAGGTGACTGATGAGTCCAATGCGGGACCTACAGTCTCTGTCACAGGTGGGGCAGACAGTGGTTGAAGGGGCGGGTGGGTGGGGTGCTTGGGTTGACGTGCGCTCCTTGCGCTGCCTGCGCTTGCTCCCGGCGAAGAGACTCGAGGTATTCGGCGCCTTCCCGGATGCTTCTCCTCCACTTTGTGCGGTCTTGGGCCAGGGATTCCCAGGTGTCGGTGGGGATGTTACACTTTTTCAAGGAGGTTTTGAGGGTGTCCTTGAAGTGTTTCCTCTGCCCACCTGGGGCTCTCTTGCCGTGCTGGAGCTCCGAGTAGAGCGCTTGTTTTGGGAGTCTCGTATCGGGCATGCGGACAATGTGACCCGTCCATCGGAGCTGATCGAGCGTGGTCAAAGCTTCGATGCTGGGGATGTTGGCCTGAGCAAGAACACTGATGTTGGTGCGCCTATCCTGCCAATGGATTTGCAGGATCTTGCGGAGGCAGCGTTGTACCAGAAACGCACTGATAACACCACATTATAGCAGGTATTTCACAAATGGAGAAAACTAATAACTTACAGGTAGCAAGTGAGAAAACAAGTGTCACTTGTGAAAGAAAGAAAAGAAAGGCTTGCACTTATATTGCACCTTATCGGATCTCTCAAAATTGTGTAAACAAGCTTCATGTGCAATTAGTTACTTTCATGTGCAATGTCTGTTGTCGCGTAGGCAAAAGCAGCAGCCATTTTCCCTGCAGCAAGACCCCACAAACATTAATGAAACGAATGACGAGTTAATCTATTTTGGGGCGGAGAAGTGGGCAGAATTTGATTCCAAAGAAACCAGTCTCTCCTCATCAATGAGATGTCTTTTCATTTATGACCATATTTAAGGCTTCAAAAAAAATATTGTTTGTTTTCAAGGCTCACAGAAAAGCCGTGGTTAAACATAGCTGATTGCGACTGTTAAATTAGTTGAGAGGTTGTGGGAAGCTTGTCACAAGCTAACAATGGTTGGTGATTTGAAAATGACAGCAGATACAGAAAAATGAATACTGGTGATGACAGTTCCCTCTGATAGCCGGACTGTAAAGATTAAGTAATAATAGGAGCATGCATGGTGGTTGGCAATTTCAATATATTAGATTAGATAGAAGAGCATCTGCACTTGTTTCGTCTGTTTTATCACTATCGTAGGACTTGTTCCTGTGCCATTTTGATAGGTTCCAAAACCCAGTTGGTAACAAAGCTGCAGCAACTTTGCAGTGAGATACTGCAATATTCTACAAATTCTGTACATCCCCATAACTTTTAATGATGTTTAGGTCACATAGAATTATATAGAACAACCCAAGCTGCATAAGATAGTGATAAGTCTTTTTGACAGCACGTGCAGTTTTACAAAAAAAAATGCAATGTTCAGCCAATGTATTCTGTTGATTTTTTTCTTGCTTGAAAGCAAGAAAATAGACAATGCCAAGAATTCAGAGGCACAATATATTTTTATGGTAACCTTAAACTACTATGAAGCAATTATTTTAAGATCACTACAACAACAACTTGTATTTATATAGCGTCTTTAACGTAGTAAAACGTCCCAAGGCGCTTCACAGGAGCGTTATAAAACAAAATTTGACATCGAGCCACATAGGGAGATATTAGGGCAGGTGACCAAAAGCTTGGTCAAAGAGGTAGGTTTTAAGGAGCGTCTTAAAGGAGGAGAGAGAGGTAGAGAGGCGGAGAGGTTTAGGGAGGGAATTCCAGAGCTTAGGGCCTCGGCAGCTGAAGGCACAGCCGCCAATAATTGAGCGATGAAAATCGGGGATGCTCAAGAGGCCAGAATTAGAGGCCTGACTTTATTTTTTTTGTCTGTATCTAGCTCCACCCAGACAAAACAAGCTTTCATTTCAAGACTAAAATTTCATTCCAACTATACTTGAAAGTCGAAAAGCTCCAACAGGGTTATTATTGCACAATAGAAGTAAGATACATAGCTGTAACTAACCCTAAAAGCTAAGATCACATAATCTTCAATATTTATTTTATTGTGTTATTTTATGCATTATGAATGAACCTGGCATTCGTCCTGTTTGGATACCGCAGCTTCTTGTTTGTTCCTAGCTATAAATTATTTCTTGCTGTATTATTTCCTGTACAGTGGAAGAGTCTTTTATACAATAATGTTAATGGAGATGTTATTATCTCTAGTGAACTAATCAGACACCTCAGTGAGCAAGCATTGTTTAATAAATTTAAATAAATATATTAAGCAAATACAATTTGAATGCAATTTTCTTCTTGGTTAATTATAGCATTGGTCTCCGAGCGTGTTGCTCCTATGTCTGGTCCCCAGGGACAAGATGAAAACTCAAATGAGTCACATGTAAACGATACACAGAGATGCTGTAGATAGGTTTAGAAGTATAATATAAACTAACAAACTGCACATCAAAAAGATAAAGAAGTGCTTTTGGAGCTGGATATCACGACCCAAATCCTTCTACCGAGAGAGTAAGCCTGGGAACTCTGGCTGTTCTAATTGTTTAGAATTCCTTACCTTAGGTTGATAACCAGCAGGCAAAGTATAATATACATCTCTGTCTGAGCATTGCATATTTACAACAAATTTTAATTGTCCTTGTTAACTGTATTGTTAAAAAAAATACGATTGGTTTGAGTTACAAGAAACAAACTATCTGGAACCTGAAACTAATTAAGTTAAATCCTGTTTAGTGTGACTCAGTAGATTCCTTTCTACTGTGACCTGCCACTACAGGAAATAATTCAAAGTGATTTAATTTTGATCGCCCTTTGTGCTAGTTTGGACATCAAAGCAAAGAGAGAGACATTTAACAGGCTGGTGTCCCATGTTCTGCAGTTTCCTAATTTGCTGTGTCACGAAATAGGTCACTGAGCTCTATGAGATTCAGTTCTCACAAAGGTTTTCATCAGGAATTCATAGCCAAAAGCTATTCAAGAGAACTGCTAAGACTTCAAATTGTTTTGGAACAGATGGTTTTAAATATTGTATTATGTTTAGCTGCTGATTCATTTTTGCTTCTAAATAACTTTACTTCTTCTAGGGTGTCAGCCTTGTCTCAGTGGCAGTACTCTCACTTCTGAGTCAGCAGGATATCAGTTCAAGGCCCATTTCAGAGACTTGAACACATAATCTGGGTTGGCATTTCAGTGCAGTACTGAGGGTGTGCTGCAGTGTCAGAGGTTCCGTCTTTCGGATGAGATGTTAAATCAAACTCCTGGCTGCTCTCTCAGGTGGATGTAAAAGACCCATGGCAATATTTGGAGAAGAACTTGACTTTTTTAGGCCAACATTTATCCCTCAATCAACAAACAGATTATCTGGTCATTTATCTCATTGCAGTTTGTGGGACCTTGCTGAATGCAAATCGGCTGCTGCATTTGCCTACTTTATAACAGCAATTACACTTTAAATATACTTCATTGGCTGTGAAGCACTTTGGAACATCCTGAGGTTTCGAAAGGCACTATATAAATGCAATTGCTTCCTTCCCATCTTAGCTCTATCTTCTGTCAGTGTGGCATTTACTGAAAATTTGGAGATCTGGAGGACACAGGAGGTAAAAGTGTTCATTGTTAACCCAGTGGCATGCCATCTCATAGGCTTCAAGTGCACTGTCAATTTCCAGTTTATAGGGAGTGCGAGCTTGGTACTGAAGCTGACTTTTTGTGCAGCTTATGAGTAAAACAATATTGGGGAGAAGCAAAAATTATTACAAGGACCTCAATGTACTTCCCGTATTTCAGAAGGTGGACCAGAAAAAGGTTTCGAGCCACCAAAAGAAAAGCTGCCCATAAGTGAAGTGGCCCATAAGGTTGCTCTTGCCATAAAACCTCAGGGCTGGATTTTGTCAATGGGGGCGCGTTGGGGGCGGGACTGCGGGTTTTAGCCGGCCAATTAAGGGAAAGCCAGTGACAGAGGACGTCAGCGTATGACGTTTCATCTGTCAAATTTGTCAGCGTTTGACAGCTTTGAGAAGCTGTCAAACACTGACAATCTCTGTTCTAAGGTGAGTCCTTGTACTGAAGACTCACCAAACCTCTTTCCTCAGCAGAAATCAGATGGCTGCTGCATCTGAGAATGCAGCAGCCATTCTGTCATCTCTGCCGTTGAGATGAGGCACCTCCGGATCCCCAAGGGTTGAAGCCTGCAGGAAGAAACAAAGGTAAGTAAACTTTTTCTAACACTTTACGCTCACCTCTCATACTTACCTCTCCACACTTGCACCCATCACTCACCTCCACAGCGCACTTTTCGATCCCTCTCACCCCCGCAGACCCACTGCTCGTCTCGCTGACCCTGGCGAGGTTCGCAGCCGTCGGGGAGCCCGCACTTGCAGGGGTAAAATGGGGATAAGCCTCTTAACTGCCTGTTAACTACCATTTTCCTGGCAGTCCCACCTCCATACCTGCCTCCCCAGGGCTGGCAAAACTCCCCCGATAGAGTTGGTCACCCAAGTGGAGGTCACTGAGTGCATCAGGCCAGAGATGTCCTTGATTCATATGGTAGTCACACCGAGACTCTGTCTGCTCTCTCAGGTGAACGTAAAAGATCCCATGGCACTATTTCGAAGAAGAGCAGGGGAGTTATCCCCGGTGTCCTGGCCAATATTTATACTTCAATAAGCAACACAAAAACAGATTATCTGGTCATTATCACATTGTTGTTTGTGGGAGCTTGCTGTGTGCAAATTGGCTGCCACATTTCCTTCATTACAACAGTGACTACAATTCAAAAGTACTTAATTGGCTGTAAAGCACATTGGGATGTCCTGAGGTCATGAAAGGCGCTATATAATTGCAAATCTTTCTTTCTTTTCTGTTATAATGGCAAGTCACTTTTATTTGTATAAGTTCAAGAAAATTCAATTAGAAATGTATGGCAATTTGATATTTTGTGAGATATATTGACGTACTATGCAGAATACTGTTTAACATATAAAGCGAGCAGGTTACCAGGCATATGTGAAACACAAATGTAGAGTGGGCAATAAGCTATGATTTAAAAAATTAATAAAGAACAGAGGCATTTTCAGTGCCCTATAATTAGCTGGAGTTAGTTATGTAGTTAAACAATGCGGCACCTCGAACATTAATGCATTAAAACTACTGAAGCCTGCTAAGAGATAGCAAAATAATTATTTTCTGCTCCACCTTTTCATTTTGTTATTTTTGAAGGCTTCCTTCTAATTGTTGCTCTGCAAATCAGTCATTTTAAAATCACCTATTCTGGCCACAGTTTCTGCCCGCATCTCTTCAAGTGTCAGTGCAGGCATTTTGAGATGTGAGGCGGAATTGGTATTGTCAAGGACTCGTTTGCTGTGGTAACATTTGTTTTGTTTTGAGCAAGTAAATCCGACAATGCATTTGAGATGTCTGTGCCTGTGGCAACATTGGTGGCTCCTTTACATTTGGAAGCGCTATAGAGCTGCTAATGAGCTCCTTTCAGATTCAGCCATGCCGTCCCCCAACACCTACAAAAAAAAGCCACGGGCATTTCCTTTTCTAAACCTGTAGTACTTGATTTGCAGGGAAAACAACAACAACCTGAAGCAAGTTTTCATTTTCGGAAAGGTTTGGAAATCCCATAAAAATCAATCAAAATAGCATCTAAAATGACAGAAAAGGTCAAACTGTAATTTTCTCATCCGGCATCTCGTGAAATTATATGAAAGAAAAGAGAAATTCTTTCCGCATTCAATTACCAATAGTTCAGAAATAAGCATAATTGTAACTGATGTATTTCTTTCAGTGTACAATTTGGAAATTAATATCAGAAGCAGTCCGCGAATGGAGATGAATCAAGGTCAGCGACCCACATCGCCAGACACTTCTCTGGCTCTCCCTCAGTTTTCAACCCCTTTATCGGGTAATCGACCACTCAGTGAGAAAACCTCCAGTGTCCTGAAGAGAGAGCTGTTATTGATTTTTAAGACAAGATTATCACCCCTTCCTGCAGTCTACAAGATTCTGCTTAATAGTCTTTGGACATTGTGCCCTCTGCAGAAGGTCCCTGCCGTGTCTGGATCATCCTTTCAAGGTCATGGCGGTTCAAACTGAAGCATTCCATTATGATTCTGAAAGTTGACAAGTAAGAACTTGGTTTCCTGGATTGAATCAAGGGGGGCAAAATTCAACTTGGGTGGGGGCACAAAATGGGCATTAGTGGATCGGCCGCCCATTATACACCTTGCACGATTTTCCTTTCCTTATAGGCAGGGTGTAAAACGAGCAGCTGATCTCCTGCCACCCATTTTGCACCCTCATCGAAGTTGAATTTTACCCCAATTATGTGGTCACATTAATTTGGACAGGCTGATCCAGTCCACCTTGGCTATCAACTGCAACAAATTACAAGAAGACATTAATAAACTTGCAGAATGGGCATATAATTGGCAAATGAAATTTAACATCACATTTTGGTAAGAAAAATAGGGAGGTCACATATTACTTGGAAAATAAGAATCTAAATGGGGCAGAGGAACAAAAGGATCTAGGAGTACAAATACACAAATCACTAAAAGTATCGACACAGGTTAACAAAGCCATAAAAAAGCGAACCAAGTACTAGGGTTTATTTCTAGAGGGATAGAATTGAAAAGTAATGAAGTTATGCTAAACTTGTATCAAACCCTGGTTAGATCACACTTGGAGTACTGTGTGCAGTTCTGGTCGCCATATTATAGAAAGGTTATGGAGGCACTGGAGAGGGTGCAGAGAAGATTTACAAGGATGATACCAGAAATGCGAGGGTATACATATCAGGAAAGGATGAACAGGCTGGGTCTCTTTTCTCTTGAAAAGAGAAGGCTGAGGGGTGACCTAATAGAGGTCTTTAAAATCATGAAAGGTTTTGATAGAGTGGATACAGAGAGAGTGTTTCCACTTGTGGGGAAGAGCAAAACTAGAGGCCATCAGATAGTCACCAAAAAATCCAATAGGGAATTCAGAAGAAACTTCTTTACCCAGAGAGTGGTGAGAATGTGGAACTCGCTACCACAGGGAGTGGTTGAAGTGAATAGTATAAATGCATTTAAGGGGCGATTAGATAAGCCTATGAGGGAGAAGGGAATAGAAAGTTATGCTGATAGGATTAGATGAGGAAAGTTGGGAGGAGGCTCAAGTGGAGCATAAATGCCGGCATGGACTGGTTGGGCCGAACGGCCTGTTTCTGTGCTGTGTATCCTATGTAATCCTATGTAATTCTCAACTGGCTGGTCAAGCCTCCTTGGATGATATTCATGGATTCTTTGATCCACCTGCTTTGCTATTTCCTGGTCAAGAATAATCCAGCCGCCTCTTATTGGAGGCTGAATATAGTCAACAGCATAAAAATACCCTGCATCCTGCACTGATTGCTCTTCTTAAACCTAAAATCACGGGCTTTAGATTTGTTTTGAGAACATTTTATGCAAAACAGAAAATCATGCAATCTGTCTTTTTTGGGCAAATAATTTAAGCATTCCTGGGTACTGTTTGAAAAAGAAAGAATGCTTACCTAAGAAATGTCTAAAGCATTGCATGTATAGGTGCTCTGTAGCCGTGGCACTGCAGTAGAGTGCAGGTACACGTGCATCAGATGATCAAACTCCTTTTGGGCCACTTGAGTAAAATTAAACTTATTGGGGGTAATTTTGACTTTGGGCGATAATGTAAAACGATCAATATTGGATTAGCTGCCCGTTTTACACCTCTACATAAAGTTGAGAGATGTGTAACGGGCGGCTGTTCCGATGTTGCTCGTTTACACTATCACGCAAAGCCAAAATTACCCCCATTATTTCCAAGACATGTTAGATAATTAACCGAATTGCCCAGTTCACACAAAAAATCAACACAAAGTCATAAAAGGAGAATGTGCCACGTCCTTTACACATTTTTCTGAGCAAAGTGCATTACTTATGGGCATGATTATAAGATTTATTCCACTCATGTACACCACCATATAATCCATTTTTGTCATTTACAGGTCATCCTATAAAGCTGATACAATACTGTTGGAAGTTTAAGTGCAGTACATTAAAGTGGCTTTCCATCTTTACCCTTTTACATCTACAGGGCTGCTGTAATTGATACTTGGAGGATTAAATCTTAACATGCATGGGTCGATGCTGCTTCAGGGAAAAAAAATAACAAGTTTGCAAGTTACAGCATCTTCCATTAATCATTATGAACTCTGGTTGCAATCTACACTCACTTTCTGCATATAGTGTGCTTTTCAGCATTAAATGAAGAGAGTTATAGATTGCATGCTTCCTAATGCACCCTGCAGGCCCCTATGTTCCTGCAGGAACTGGGTTGACCTCAGTCTGCATCTTAGTTAGTTATCAGTTGCACTGGTAAAGTCTCTTATGTTCATTACGTTGCTGAGTTCAAACTTCTCCTCCGAGTGCCACAAGTACAGAACCTAACACTTTTCATAGTCCTTGTATTACAACCCCAGAGATAACTAATTCTGAAAACATGTCACAGTCAATTCATCCTGGCACATTTGTTTTTGATTTGTTTATGTCAACACTTCAACACTTTGAGAACCACTATCAGAGATCAAACTGCATGCGAGAGAAGCTTCAGAATGCTGGGTGTATTTTCAAATTCAGAACAGCAAGATATTGCAGCAAATAAGCCAGAAGTGGAATTGTTTAGCGTTATTGGCGTATGGAAGGGATTATGGCTGATCCGCATGGTAACCTATTCAATTGCCCCTTGTTAATATGCAGTAGGTAAGAGCTATTTTGCCCCAAGAATCCTTTGGCTTTTGAATTAATAAAAATTCAGTACATGCTTCATGGGACCCACGGAGACAGCCCTTTAGATAATGAAGCCTTATTTGGATTGCTTTGTCAACACAAGAGATAACTTCCTTTAGTATCCTCAGGTGGTGTCAGCTAATTAATAGCATGGATATGGTAGAATGTCATCAGTACATTTCAACTAATAAATATATTAAAGAAAATTAGGTGGACTGATCAAATGCACCTATTCCGTGTGACAGATTCTTAAATTCTTTTAACCGCACCAAAGTCAAGGTAATTTATTCTGATAGACATTCAGCTTTTCCTACTGATAGAGTGAAACGATTTTACATATTAGGGTAGATTCTAACTTACACTGTTGGGTGGAAAACTGGCGACAGCGGATCATCTGCCGGTTATAGATATTGCCCGATATTCCTTTCCATAGAAAGGGAGTATAACCGGCCGCTGATCCGCTACCGCCAGCTCCCCAGCCGGCAGTGAAAGTTGAACCCTACCCCAATATAGTCCTCATGCAGTGGTCTAACCCACAACTGACGAGCAAAAACTCCACTGACTTCTGTTGCTTTCACTACCTACTGCATTTAATGCACGTGTTCTTGAATATTCTTAAACTATCTTTGTAATAATTAGAAATGGACTAAAGCAGGAAATCATAGAAAAGAAAGAGCTGGGAATAAAGTTCACGGCTATGATTGAACAGCCAGTCACTCTTTAAAAACGTATTACAGGACCTAGTCAATGGTGAATAGAGTCTGCACAGAGTGACAGGTTAAGATGTTCCAGCTGCACTTCAGAATTTTAAACTTGCTGATGTATCCACTTGTTATACTCGCGTTTCATTCCTCCATAGCCACAGGCGTATACTTTTACCTTACTTTACAGTGTTACCTCTACGTACAGTTAAGCAAAATTAATAAGATGAAAATCTCAAAAAAGAGAAATGAATAAAATGAATTTAGTCATATAATCCTGATTTACATTAACATAAAGATTTATATTGCTATTCTGAAATGAAAATAGATCTGTATCAATTAAAAACAATTAGATGAGGACACTCATTTTAAAATATCCAATTCACTTTTATCAGTTTGTCTCATAACAATACAATCCTCTTATTGCCAATAACGTAGCACTTTAGAAAATGAGTTTCAATTCTCTTGTATCTGCTTCAGTGGAATAATAGTTTAAGAATGCATAAATTATGTGACTTGGCGCCCCACTATTGATTGCAAAGTGGCTACATTGTTAACGTGTTGTTCTCTTCCTAATGGGAAGTGAGAGGAGGTGAGCAAGAGTGTGAACAGCTGAAAATAGCCCACAGTGTTATCATAAATAACAACAGAAAACACTGGAAAAACTCAGCAGGCCAGGCAGCATCCGTGGAGAGAGAAACAGAGTTAACGTTTCAGGTCGAAGACCCTTCGTCAGAACTGGGAAAAAAGCAGGAAATGAAATAGATTTAAAGCAAGTGTAATGCTGGGAAAAGGGGGAGGGGATGAAAGAACAAAAGGGAAGGTCAGTGGTCGTATAGAAGGAAGGAGAGATTCAGAGACATTGAGAGACATTAAGAGATATTCAAGGCAAGAGGAGGTGGTAATCCACAGTGTTATCAGTTGTGATGGGATTGTGCGAGATGGTGGTGTTCAGGCTCTGTCACACTCTCTTCATTTAAAGTATTTTTAAAGAATTTTAAATTCGCCCACTCATCAAATTTAAACTTTGTATCAAACTATCCAACATGGGCACAGTTGGGTTGAGTGGGTGATTTCTGAGGCTACGATGATATTTCTGTCATTGTATCTGAGACAAAATTCTCTACATGTTGACTTATAGATCACAAAATAAAACAACTAACTCAATAACCGTTGCCTTTTTAACATTTGCTATAAATAATATAATTCACAGATTTTTGAAAGCTTCATTCTCTTATAATTTAGGGTCACAAGTGTAATATCTTCTGGAAATCCGCATGAAAGTACTTTGAGTTTGGAAGCAAACACAGCAATGTCAACTCTGAAAGGAACAGACTGAGACTCTGCATTGAATTTCGTTATGAAGCAACCAGATACTTTCCTCTAGCATTGAGGTACATAGTTACAGTATCGCAGGTGAATTTTACCACTGTAAATGACCAGGATTTTGAAAAGAGGAGAGAAGGCAACTATTAATTTCAGAGGGCCTAATAAGTCAACATATCTTAAGAATATCCAATGCCACTATAAGTTGACACATTAACTGCTGATCTTGGAATACTGAAGACAAAAAAAAGGATAATGTTTTTCTATCCAGCCCTGTTCCATTCCACAATTCCTGCAAATATCAGAGATTTGCAGTTAAATCCGAGCATTTGGATTCTCAATAGGTATTACTGAGGTTTAAGTGGTACTTGTGATAACAGGAGAACAGACTCAATCATCTTTCTCTGTCAGGACTCAGTGCCCTCTTCGCTCTTTCCCACTTCATTTCTTGCTTATTACAGTCAAGATGTGATACTTCATGAAATATTGACAATCACAATTAAACTGTCACTGGCTAGAAACGGAGGCCAGTAATTGTACTGGTATTGCTGCTGACATGGAAGTTAACAACGAAAACTGCTAATTGGGAAAGTTGTTTTTATTAAGAATATGTTGGTATAATATAACTACAAGTTACTTGCATGTCTATTTTGTTGCAAGTGACTTATTACAACTATCATTTTAAATGATAAAGAAATTAAGTAACAGAGGAAATTTACTTTTAATCTACTTATTTTTACGATAATAATTGCCTTTGAAGCATTTCAAATGGCCTTTATAGACGTAGGAGAATATTATATGTATACAGCTACCCTTATAGCTGAATGGGTAAATGCAGCACTTGGCGTGGTACTGAGTCATTCAGACCAGACTCAATCCATGCTCTCTGTTGAGTTAACTTTCTGAGGCATTGGGGCAATGGGCCTATATTTGGTTTCAGCATTGCTAGGTTAAGAATAAAAATCAGATAGGGCTCCTATTTCTATTTGATACCCAATAATTTTCGTTTGGAAATGCATGTGTGTGGATTTACGGGTTTTGTATTTTTATGATGATTAAAAGGACTTAAGCCTCGATTTTAACCTTTAATGGGATAAGAACATAAGAACATAAGAAATAGGAGCAGGAGTAGGCCAATCGGCCCCTCGAGCCTACTCCGCCATTCAATAAGATCATGGCTGATCTGATCCTAACCGCCAATCTACTATCTATCACAGAACCATCTCCTGCATCTAACAGAATTGCACACACGAAATAGGAGCAGAATCAGGCTACACAGTCCCTGGGCCCGCTCCACTACCCACAGGGCCATGACCGATCCGAACCTAGACTCATGTCCAAATTCCTGCCCGCTCCCCGTAACCCTTAATGCCCTTTACTTCTAGGAAACTGTCTATTTCTGTTTTAAATTTAATTAATGTTGTAGCTTCTACAGCTTTTTGTGGCAGCATATTCCATGGACCTACCACCCTCTGAGTGAAGTAGTTCCTCCTCATCTCAGTTTTGAAAGAGCAGCCCCTTATTCTAAGACTATGTCCCCTAGTTCTCGTCTCACCCGTCATCGGGAACATCCTCCCCGCATCCACCCGATCCAACCCCTTCACAATCTTATATGTTTCAATAAGATCGCCTCTCATTCTTCTGAACTCCAATGAGTAGAGTCCCAATCTACCCAACCTCTCCTCATATGACCACCCCCTCATCCCCGGGATTAACCGAGTGAACCTTTTTTGCACTGCCTCGAGAGCAAGGATGTCTTTCCTTAAGTAAGGACACCAAAACTGTATGCAGTATTCCAGGTGCGGTCTCACCAATACCTTGTACAACTGAAGCAATACCTCCCTATTTTTATATTCTATCCCCCTAGCAATGAAAGCCAACATTCCATTTGCTTTCTTAATCACTTGCTGCACCTGCATACTAACCTTTTGAGTTTCGTGCACCAGGACCCCCAGATCCCTTTGCACTTCAGTACTCTCCAGTTTCGGACGCCCATTTTACACCTCGCCCGATTCGTCAATGGAGAGTAAAATCAGATGGAGTGTAAACCGAGAGTTCCTGCTGGGTGGGTTAGGTTAAAATCGGGGCTAGAGGTTCATATGGAACAACTTTTTTACATTTAACTACCTCAACTTGAATTCTAAATTCTCATATCCCTTTTGGTAGTTGCGCTAAATTATTTCAGTTGAACAAGACCAATCATAGAGGAAACACAAAGGACAAGTTAAGTGGTGATTAATATTTATAAAGAAGTGAAGCTGAAGTGAAGCACCTGAGCCAGATGTTTCAGAGTCAAGGGAAGATAGAATACACATCATCAGCTCTTCTGATAAGAACTGTAAACACAGGATGTGTCTGATCCATAATGATTCCACATATTCCTATTACCTCTACTGCTTCTTTTCCTTGAAACATGCTAATAAAAGCAAAATATCTATCTGCAGTGCTTAGCGTTTTAAATTGGAAAGACCTGCAGCAGCGACTGTCTCTTTCGTGCAGAGAATAGAGAGCTGTTGGTGTTGGAATTGCTAACACTGTGTAACCAAACTGACTGCTCAAATTGACTCTTAATGAGACCTGACACCCAACACCTTGGAACAGCTCAGGCTGTTACACGGCAACAATTGGTCCAATAGTAATGCAGAGGAATGATCTGAGCAGGGGAGGCATGGGGCTGCAATAGCAGGCGCTAAAAAGCAGAAGATCATGGGATGCGTGGGAATGTCCGATTTCAACATGGATGCCTCGTTATCATTTTATTTCTGGGTTTCGCATCTCCAGTGCGCGTGAGCGGGTGTGATGCGCACACGCATGACGCAATCTCATCTCAGCTATTTAACGCAAAGATGGAATCCGGAGGAGTTGAGAGCATTTCTAGAGAGACTAAAACATTCAAACATGGAGTCAGGTCGGTCAAAGGCTGTGCCCCGCTTCAATGATGCATCACTTGATGTAAGGACCAGAAAGGAGGCAATCTTTCCAAGCAATAGCATGAAGAAACCTGACCAAGTTTAGAGGTGGCTGAGGAGGTTAGCAGTAGGTGTATAGTGCCCCACACCTGGATCGCGCGCAGGAAGCGGTTTAATGACCTCACCAGGTCAGAAAAGGTGAGCACAGTTGCAGATTCACCTATATCCTGTAGTGCACCCATCCTCTCTCTGTCTTGTCAAGTGTACTCCATCACATCACTCCTCATAGCCACTCATGTTTCAACAGCACCCATCGTTCACTCTCGACGCACTTCCTCACCTTCCCATTTATCCATCCAGTACTGCCACTCGTCCCAATCCTTATGCAATGCGATGCAACCTCAGTCAGCTCACCCGATTGTAAACACACGTCCTCAAATGCATGCCAGTGGCACTCGTGATGTATCTGCCCGATAGTCACCCTCACCAAATGCACTGCATCCATCAGGTAAACACATGCCTTACAGACACTCATAGATCTGTCATTTCCCCCTTGCAGGAGAAGAGAGCACAAAATACAAGCGAGAGGGTGAGGACCAGAGGTGGTCGACCACAGATTATGCAGCTGACATCTGCAGAGGAAGAGGCCATAGAGATCAGTGACATATCTGTGTCCCTGACCATCGGAGATGGAGAGATTCGGACTTCCCTGCTGCATGGTGACAGCATTAAATATCTCCGACCCACATCTCATACAAGACTCAGTCATGTTGACTTTATTTCAGCACCAAGTGAAATATGATCATCTTAATTATGCTAAGTTACAACATTTTACATTCACATTACTAAACCATATCCGTCTCTTCTCTCTTCCAGGGCCATCATACAAAGAACAGCAGCCGGACGACGATACCTCAGAAGATTTCTTCTGAGAGTGCACCGTCACAGGACACATGCTTACCAGGCACCAGCGCAGATACGAGCACTTTGGTGGGTTCTCACAGACAGTTAGGTGGATTACCACCTGATGCACAGATCACAAGTGAGCACAAGCAGAGAGTGGTGGCAGGGACAGCTATGGAGAGTCCGCATCGGAGGATGCATGCCTCTCCAAGCTCTGCTCGGCTGGACATAGATGCTGAACCCCAGGAGCCATCAATGAAAAGGAGAATCATAGAGGGTCAGCAGCAAATTTGCAAGGTACAGGCAGTCCTGCCACACACACTGTCCACAACAGCAGAGAGGCTGGAAGAGTCCAGCTCAAGCATTTGTGGATTGATATCACAGTGTGAGGATGTCTTCCGTAGATAGACTGGCCTCCTCCGTAGAACTTCAATCGCGGCAATCTAATGAGTCCATGCAGGCCTTGACCACGGCCGTGCAAACTATGGATGGCAATATTGCTGCCGGCTTAAACAGACTGACAGATACCTTCACCATGGCCTTACAAGACATCAATGATCTGCACCAAGCTGCTCCCCCGCAGAGCGGTAGGAGTGATGTGCCACTGGCCCAGGATAGAGATGATGGTGAAGGGGACATGGAAGTGGGAACTCCGCTCAAAGCGCTCCCACGTCTCACCTGGAGCCCCACCCAAAGCAGTGCCCGACATGCTGCCTCCTCTCCCGATGGCCGAGTCTGCCCCTGCACAGGTGCGGTTGGAACAGTCTTTGGCGGGGCTGTAACGGGCTCCAACACCCTGAGGTCATCGGCCAAGAGCAGGGATCTCAGAAATCAGAGCAGGGATCTGAGCAGCCTGCCTCGACCTCTGCTGAAGCCACAGGGGTTGCACCACATAGCAATGGTAGGGAAAGGAAAAGAAAAGCTTTGCAGTTCACCAAGGGTATGCACATGGGTGTTTCTGAAAATGTTGCGATATTAATTTATTCACATAAAATGTATTCGTTTGCACCACTTTCCCGTGTTCACCATTCTTGCCTGTCGAGTGGCAACTCAGGTTTCAGTTGCTTGGTAATGAATGTGAAGGCACGAATTGACTGAGGCCAATTGGTGCATGGATGGATGGATGGTTCGTTACAGGACTGCTGTCGGGGGGCGGGGGATGTGATAGTTATTTTGGTCCCGTGTGGGTGACTAACTGAACCTTCGAGCTATTCGGGAATCCCGAGCAGCAATGTGAGTGGCTGGTCTGGCATTGGGCGCCCCATCTTCATCTTCCTCCTCCTCCTCTTTCCCTCCCTTGGAATCCTCATCAGATGAAGATTGCTGAGCGATTGTTCCTCCTCCACCTCTAGTCCTCACTGCTGCACAATGTTGTGCAAAACAGCACACCATGATTATACTAGAGACCCTCGCTGGCGCGTACTGAAGGGCGCCTCCAGACCTATCCAGGCACCTGAAGTGCATCTTGAGCATGCCGATGGCTTGCTCGATGACACATCTGCATGTCATATGGCTGTTGTCATAGTGCTCATGGGGTTCATTGGTGGGGTTCCTCAGAGATGTCATCAGCCAGGTTGAAGGGGTTATCCTTTGTTGTCTAACAGCCACCCCTTAAAGGTGGTTCCAGTTACGAACAGATCGGGGATGTTGGACTGCTGCATTATGAATGCAACAATGCACCTCCCAGGGAATCTGGCACAGACCTACATAAATGTTTTCTTGTGGTTGCATTGATGGAATGAAATCCCTTGCAGTTGATGAAAGGTTGATCTGGAGGTGCTCGGATTGCCACTTGTGTGCAATTGATAGCACTCTGTATCTGTGGGAAGCCAGCCAGTGATGCAAATCTGAGTGGCCGCTCATTCTGGTTATTGTCATGAAAGGCGAAGTTTACATACCTTCAAGCCCTGGAAATCAATCCATCAGTCACCTGCCTTATGCATACTTCTAAAAAGCGTTTGACAAAGTGTCACATAATAGGTTTGCCAGCAAAGTTGAAGCCCATGGAATAAAAGGGACAGTGGCAGCATGGATACGAAATTGGCTAAGTGACAGGAAACAGAGAGTAGTGGTGAATGGTTGTTTATTGGACTGGAGGAAGGTACACAGTGGTGTTCCCCAGGGGTCAGTACTAGGACCACTGCTTTTCTTGATATATATTAATGACTTGGACTTGGGT
This sequence comes from Squalus acanthias, assembly GCA_030390025.1. NCBI lineage: Eukaryota > Metazoa > Chordata > Chondrichthyes > Squaliformes > Squalidae > Squalus > Squalus acanthias. The sequence goes on along the minus strand of CM059441.1, from coordinate 11,337,686 downwards.
GTACAGGGCACAATTTCAAAATTTGCAGATGACACAAAACTTGGAAGTATAGTGAACAGTGATAGACTTTAAGAGAACATAAACAGGCTGGTGGAATGGACGGGCATGTGGCAGATGAAATTTAATGCAGAAAAGTGCGAAGTGATGCATTTTGGTAGGAAGAACGAGAAGAGGCAATATAAACTAAAGGGTACAATCCTAAAGGGGGTGCAGGAACAGAGAGACCTGGGGGTATATGTGCACAAATCGTTGAAGGTGGCAGGGCAGGTTGAGAAAGCGGTTAAAAAAGCTTACGGGATCCTGGGCTTCATAAATAGAGACATAGGGCTGGATTTTGAATGTGGGGTCGGGTTGGGGTCGGGAATCACACATTCTGGCTTGCGAACCCGCCTCCATCGAGATGTGGCCAACCCACTGTATTTTCCCTTGATTGACCTTGTTGAGCCCGCCCAGTGGGCTCAGCAGGCCAATTAAGGGCCACCCGGCAACAGGTGACGTCACAGATTGACATTTCATCTGTCAAGAGCTTTTGACAGATGAAATATCAGCGTTTGACAGCTCTGTGAAGCTGTCAAACACTGACAAGATGATTTCTAACTTCAGTCCTTCCTTTCAGGCTGAGTTAGAAATCATTCCACCACAGAAATCAGAAGGCTGCAGGTTTTGACAGGACCACGGCTTTCCTGCTTTCTGTGCCGGTGAGATTTCTAACTCCTGAGAACTGAAGGGCTGACACCTGCAGGAGGAAGTTAAGGTAAGTAAAACTTTTTTCAACACTTAGCACTTACCTTACACACTTACCTCTGCACACATGCACTCATCACTCACCTGCCCACCGGACATATCGACCCCTCCAACCCCTGCAGACCCACGGCCCGACCAGATAACTTGGAGTGTTTGCCACCTGTCGCGAAGCCCACACTTTTCCTTTGAAAATAGGGATTATGCCAAAAACTGCCTGTTAACAGGCAGTTAATTGTCAGTAATCCCTTCCCACCTCGGGGAATCGGGTCTCAGACCAGGTCGGGTACCCGCCGCCAGAGAAACTGGCATGGAGTTGGGTTGGAGTCGGGATTGGGTCGGGACCCCCGAATCTGCAACTTTAACCACCCCCCCCGCCCGACTCCAAACCCGACTCCACGGGTCATTGAAAATCCAACCCATAGAGTACAAAAGCAAGGAGGTTATGATGAACCTTTATAAAAAAAAAGACTTGCATTTATATAGTGCCTTTCATGACAACCAGACATCCCAAAGTGCTTTGCTTTTTGACGTGTAGTCACTGTTGTAATGTAGGAAACGCGGCAGCCAATTTGCACACAGCAAGCTCCCACAAACTGCAATGTGATAATAACCAGGTAATCTGTTTTTGTGATGCTGATTGAGGGATAAATATTGGCCAGGACACCGGGGATAACTCCCCTGCTCTTCTTCGAAATAGTGCCATGGGATCTTTTACGGTCACATCCGAAAGACAGCACCTCCAGCAGTGCAGCACTCCCTCAGTACTGCACTGGGAGTGTCAACCTAGACTTTTGTGCTCAAGTCAGTGGGACTATGAGCCCACAACCTTCTGAGTCAGAGACGAGAGTGCTACCCACTGAGCCACGGCTGTATCACGGTATTCATTTTTTAAATGGAAAACACTTATGTGGTGCCATAGAACACAATTCTTTGAAATAGTGCCATGGGAAATTTTACATCCACCCGAGAGGGCAGACGGGGCTCTCGGATCACAAAAGCAGGAAGGTACCAAGTTTGAACTTTGATCTGCATTTGAATTAGCTGATCTTAGCCAGGATTGTTTCAGACCTCAACTTCCTCTACTTAGGAAGGAAAAATCAATTCAGCCCCATTTCTTTCTCCTCGATTGCTATCGAGCGACATCTGCTGGAAATTTCCCGTGTGCGGATATTGAGTAAGGACACCCACAACTGAATGATCTGCCAACACTCACTGTCTATACCGTAAATGAAGAATGACCACTTGGGCAAAAGTACTGCAGGTCAACAATGTTCACGAAACTGAAAGCAAATATTAGTCACCATCTTCAGATAAGGGGAGAAGATTGGGGAGAACCATTTTGTGGAGATGCACAACATCACAGTATTACTGATAGTACTCACTGCTTGACTCTAACTCCGTATATACAGGAATTGCCATGTATGATGGAATGAAAATATTTTTAAAAACACAGTGCTACTGAATGTACAGAAGTGGTGCAGGGGGTGGAGAATATTGGCCCAGAAATTAAACATGGATGGTTCCCGCGGGGGTAAGGATTCCCCGCGATATCGCACTCCGCGCCTACCTTTTTGCTCCGGGCCCACACGAACTTTAGTTTCAAAGCCTCTCTCTGTTGCAACCGTGCAGTGCTTGCGTGTCCCAGAGGCGCAATTAGTTTGTGCGAGCTCTGGGATCATGTGATTCAGTTAGAGCCAATGGCAGCACACCATCTTTCATTCATAGTTTTGACGGCAAGAGCTGTCAAAGCTATGAATACTACAAACCCCCAAAAGAACTGCTAAACCTCAATTAAATTTTTAAAAAAGCCATCACATTAATAAAATAAGTATAGTTAAATAAATTAACCACTTTAAACAAAAAATTAAATTTTTGAAAAAATTTAAAATCTTTTTAAAAGTTATAAAAATAAACTTACCTTTCTTTAAAGTCACTAAAAAAGATAAACCTGTTGGAAAAAATTTAAAATAACACTTAATTAACTACTTACCTTGTTAAAAGGGGGTCCTACACCTGCTTTCTTTGTGTGTACAATCTTCACCACTTACCTGCGCGTTCAAAGCTGAAAAAAAAACTAAGTGCACTGCGTGCGCACAGCCTGTAGTGCGCACGCGGTTCACTTAGGAACCGCCCCCTTTTCAGTTCACGAAGTGCCGGTTTCCCGCGCATGCGCAGTGCATGCAGGAAACCGGCAATTCGGGATCTAATACGCGAAAGTACACAGTGCGTACTCTCGCGTATTAGGTTTAATTTTCGGGCCAATATAGCTAAAGTCTGTGACTTGCCCAGGGACATGCTCCACACTACAGACACTGGCTAAGAAGCCAGGAGTGGGTAAAATAATTGCCCAGCAACAATTACAATTTAACACCATTCTGTACTTCATTGGCTGTAAAACGCTTTGGGACGTCCGGTGGTCGTGAAAGGCGCTATAGAAATGCAAGTCTTTCTTTTTCTATAGTACTGTAAGCTTTCCACCAGCAATATCTCCAGGCCCATTCCTAGCAGCCAAATAATCTTCCCTCAGCACCTCCCCAGCTTGAGACATGGCTGCTCTTTTTATTGGTCTGATGGCTGCTCCCACAAAGATACTCCTATACTACTGTGGGTTCTAATGAGCATGTGCAAACTTTGCTATGAAGATATAACACAGCAAGATCGCTGTCCCTCTCTCCTACCTCATACTGAATAAAGTAATCTACTAGGAAGCATCTGCTAATTATAACTAAATGTTTTTTCTAGTTGTCTGTGCAGGACAGTGAACAAGATGATGTGTAAAGGTATGGCAAGAAACCAGTTATAACAAATAAGGTGAAAATTTATATTTTATATATATCAGGCTCTGGAGGACCTTATGTCACAGGGTTGATGTATCACAATTTTATTATAGTCTGGAAAATGTTTTTCAGGGGGAATGAATCATTGAGCTAGAAATGTTGACAACCTTGTTGTTAAATTATTCAAGTATTATGACATAGGGTCAATGAACTTGAATCCTCTCACCTCACAAGTAAGATGAATGCTATCATACATATTTTGCAATGGTGTATTAAAGGACCCACAGCTTCCATACCAGTACTTATTAAAGTTGATGTCAAATTACATAGGAACACATCATTTGTTTTTTCTTTACATTTTTTCCCCATTTATCTCCTTTACTGAAGTTGGTGACTCCTGCCAAGATACAGTTTCACAGGGACTGGTAACTATATGCAAGAAGCAATTACAATGTAGAAGACTGACTGACTGACTGACTGACTTGCATTTATATAGCGCCTTTCACAACCACCGGATGTCTCAAAGCGCTCTACAGCCAATGAAGTACTTTTGGAGTGTGGTCACTATTGTAATGAAGGAAGAATGGGTACAATTAGCTGGATAGCAATCAGGAGCAGTGACCTTAGACAACTCTTCCCCTCATTAGCACAGGAAGGCCAATTGTAGCATCTGTTGTACTGACCTGTATGAGATTACTTAACTAAGCATCAAACCTGGGATCTTTCTGCTCTGTATAGCTCAGTGCCCCTCTACACAGCGGTATTAACCACTGAACAATGGGAAAAGCACAAAAAAAATGAAAGTTAAAAATTAAGTCATAATAAAGCAAGCAAATAGTTCCATTCACCTCACTTTTGGGGATAACCATCATTTCACGTTGCCAACATATCCTCCTTTGCTGGACATGACTATAACACAGATGCAGAGGGGTCTATTACTGAGCCACATTTTACTCCTTCCTGCACTGACACTTTTCACAAATGTATTCGCAAAACTATTTGACAATTTATCATCCAGGACGTTTCAAAGTGAAACACAATTCTTTGCACAAGAAAAGGCATATTAAAAGTACCGTAATCTGAATTAATTCAAATACTCCGTGAAAATGCTGATCATTAATGCTGGAGGAATTAAAGTAAGCTATTCAACACAGAATCTCACCATTGTCCCTCTTTTCAAAATGACTTAGAATGAATTATGATTAACTTTTGCGTGCGGGTGTGTAAATTTCTGCTAAATCTTTAAATGGTGATGTTATGGGGGGGAATGGGTTGAGAGGAGTTGCCAAGCTCAGCAGTGTGAGGAAGCACAGTTAAAATCCGTTGATTGGCATTAATTGAGGGCTCTGTGGTGTCAGCGCCCTCACACCTTCCCGCCTCCTCGACACAGGTTTCCCCCACTTGCTTCATCGGCAATCTTTGTTTAAAAACTACCAGAAAAATCAACACAATGTCAGAAGCAAACAGTTGTTAAAGTAACTGTTCATTTTTTAAAAAGCAACTCCTTGGTGCAAAATAAAACATGGAGTGAACACGTTTCTGAAGTGGCAAAGTACCAACATACAGCTTCCCTATCAGAAAATCTGTTCCCAACGTGTCATCGTTATAATAAAGGGACCTTGGGAATTGCCTAATTTCTTTGCAAATGCTTACCCTAGATAAAGATCTTAAATGACCTAATGGCCTAGATATTCGATGGCGCCATGCCCACTTTTCCAGCGCAAAATGGATGCCTAAGCATCCAACATGGCAGGTGGGATACGTGCGCTCACTATGGTTGGGAAGTGAGCCGCCTGCCATATTGGTAAAGGCTGACATCCCGGTCTCGTCCCTCTGTGTGTGCAAATAGGGGGTCTAACATCTGTTTGAAACCCCCTCTGCAAAATTGGACTGCCCTGAACACAGGGCGTGTTCAGGATAGCCATATGCTGCTGAATCAGCTGTTCTTAAAGGGACTGCTGGAGGCTGCCACCAAAATAGTAAGTTTGTTTAAAAATACTTAGCTGAGCGTGGAGGCGGAAGGAGCAGGAGCCTCACCCTCGGTACCCGCTTGGCACCCTCCCTCTCTCCCAATCGCCCCACTCATTCACAACCACCCTCTTCCCTGCCAATTTCTTCCTCCCGATCGCATCCCTCCCTTCGATTGCTTCCCTCCCTCTCAATCGCCTCTCCATCCAAAACCTACTTGAGGCTCACTCTGCCTGAGATGCAGTGGCCTGAAATTTAAATAATCTTGGCCGGCGAGCTGCTTGGGGACGCCCAGCAGGGATCTGGAGCTCGCTGGTCTCATGTAAACGAGGCCCACGGCCCAATATAGGGTTTGCCTCAGGCCGACCCATTCCGGAGTGCAGGGGTCAAAACTATTTCTCAGCCAACACATCAGAATTTCTGCCTCAAAACATTTTGTGAATATGAACATTGTTTTCTAAGGAGCGCAAAGCTGCTATTCCACAAGTAAGCTAGAATTGTTCTTCCTTTATAATTAATGCACATCCTATTTTGTGATAAGTACTTGAAATTTGCCCGAGTGGGGATTAATTAGACCCCAGCTTCCTCACGAACATGCTGTGATGAAGCCCCTATACTTAATGCGCACTCATGATCCCTGAGTAAACCAGATGGCCAAGTGCAAAAACAAAAGCATGTTATCACATCCTTGATTAGGTGCTGGAATCCAATTCATTAGTATAATTGCTTAAGGGAGCAGCAGGCATGCAGAGTAACAAAGCACATCATGAAATATTCATTTACACTTTGGTGGAGCAGATGAATACAGAAGTATCACAAAATAAAGTGGAACAAATAATTTACAGGAAAAATATTTACCATACATATGAGGCTTCTTTAATTGTCTATCTGTGTTCCGTGTAGCAAAACTGGCATTTAGCAGTCACCTAATAGACACATCTGAATTAGATGTCCTGTTTAGGTGGATTCTATAGATAAGCTGTATTCTCATTTAGAATGACATTTCATAGTATAGATATGTGACATGTTGTATATCAAAAGACCATCATTATTTCTGAAGAAATGTTGCAGTTTATTATTTCTGAAACTTTTATGTAACCAATTGAAAAATTAATCAACTTAAGTCCAGTGTTCTCAAACTTTTTTGGTTGAAGGACCCCTTTTCAAATGGATGAGTAATCATGGAGCCCCCATCTAAATTATAATGGGTCAAAAATTCGGCACTTGCCGGGTGAGTACGCACTGTGTACTCACCCGTAAGGCCTCCTGAAGTGCCAGTTTCCTGCATGCACTGCGCATGCGCGGGAAACCGGAACTTCCGGTCTCGTGAAGGGAGCGGTTCAGAGGTGAACCATGTGCGCGGTAGAGGCTGCGCGCACGCAGCAAACTTAGGGTTTTTTCAGGTTTCTCCGGGAGGGTAAGTATTGAAGAACCTGCGCTTTTAAAAAGGAGGCGCAGGACCCGCTTTCAACAAGGTAAGTGGTTAATTAATTATAATTTAAAAAAATTTCAACAAGTTTATCTTTTTTAGATACTTTAAAGAAAGGTAAGTTTATTTTTAGCACTATTAAAAAGTATTTTCATTTTTTCAAAAATTTAAATTTTTGTTTAAAGTAGTTAATTTATTTAACTTATAGTTATTTTATAAATGTGATGGTTTTTTTTTAAATTTATTTTTTAAGTTTAGCTGTTCTTTTGGGGCCGATTTCAATTCATAGACTTGACAGGTCTTCCTGTCAAATCTATGAATGAAAGATGGTCTGCTGCCATTGGCTCTCCATGGCCCACGTGATCCCAGGGGATGCATCGCACTAACTACGCCCCTGGGACACGCAAGCACTGCGCGCCGGCACTTGGAGCAGGGCCAGGAGCCGGTAGGTAAGTGTGCGCGCGATCCTTACCCCCGCGGCAAGCCCAAGAGGCGAATTTCAGGGCCAATACTATTATACAAACCAGCAAATAGCTCGAGAAGAAATATATTATTACTTTACTGAAAGAAATAATGTATTTCAACTGAAGCAAAGACTTGCATTTATATCGGAGCTCATTCCATCTGTCAAACATGCTGCACATGTGGCGGCCGCACTCTTCTGCCGCGTCCCGGCTTGCAGCCAAGAGTAAGCGAGCTAGGAGGCGGGAGCAGAGTGCGGCCGCCACATGCCCCATAACGTCGGCCCTGCTCAGTGCTCGCATTATTTTGCGGATCACCTGGAAAGTCTCGAGGGACCCCCCAGGGGGTCCGCGGGCCCCAGTTTGAGAACCACTGACTTAAGTTAATGGTTAAAGCTGCTGTGCCCCACAGTTACCTTGGCCTTTAGGTTTCTCATTTTGTTTAAAAAAAACTGATGAACAGTTAATTGTTGAAATATAGCACAAGTTGTGTGAAGTCCACAAGAAGGGTTTCTCGATAAAGAAAAGAAAATCCGAGTCTGCAATTCTACCCATTACCTTAGTGGGCTTCTGTTGATAACAAGATTTGCCAGTACGCACTAATTGAATGTTTTGAAAGAGTAGAACCATCTGATTGCAAGACTGATGATTTTGTGTATGTGTGTGTGGAGGGAAGGAAGAAGATTGTACACTTACCATGGAGAATATCTATTCTATACCAGAGACTATCCACAAGGTATGACTGGACTATTAGTCCTCTCTACTGTACCATGAAAAACAAAATCTTGAGTTCCTGCCACTTAACTTTGCTTCCAATGTTTATATCAGAAACCCCAAATATTCTGGAGCCAAAAGCTCTACGAGGATTGACCATGGCAACGCCTTACGTGTCGTTTCTCTGCGACTTTTCTTTGCTCAGACAGTGTCGTCAGCTGGGTCCCTTTGCCTCTTGTGTGCTGAAATTGAAATGCAAAGTTAATTCTTGGTTGCCAGGGTCAGTATCAGACTGTTGGAATGCTCTGGGTTTGCCTGCTGACGACCCAGTACAAATTCTCCAAGTCTTTGTGCTCTGAACAACCACAAGTGTCATTTTTGTGCAACATCTAGCCCAGTTACAATTGCCTCTGGCTGCACCATGCTATCCCACCTCGCAGACAAAAAAGAAAGTGCCTTATAAGGTAATTTGATTTTTAAAAATTAAGTTGTTGCAACATCTGAGCATCTTTAATACAGTTGGATAATTACACAGAGTGTGGTGTTAGAAAGTGGATTATGCACTGATTTTAATTTATTTTCACAATTATAGCAAAAGCCCAAGAAATCTCTTCAGCCCAAATCCTGTTAAGATCATTATTTTCCATCTGGCACCTCACAGTCTTCTGAAGAAAGCTCCAGTGCCTGATTAGATTGCATTTTGTCCATTACAATCCAGCACATCACTCAAAATCAGTGAGATTAAAACACCAGACAAGTCATTAATTAAGATGTATTACACCATAGACCTAGGCTTCCAGGAGCTGTTTGATAGATACCTGCTCCAAGCATTGTGTGAAATTAACCACGGCAAAGGGTTCTGACTCACCATTGATTTTTAATAGCAGATATCATGGCTGTTGTACTGAAGCATTATTCTTTCCGGACTATTGCCTTTGCTTTGGAAATAGGCAAGTCCATCAATCTGAACTATGTACGCTAGCCCTCCTTCTTATTTTGTTAACTAATACCTGCTTAGACTCAGCTACGCCAAATATCATTTGCAACCGTGAGGCCACCATGTCCGCGGCCCTGAATACAAGCTGGAGGTGTCAGCAAAATAAAAACGTGCCACTAGCTGGATTTTCCATTACTGAGGCCTGCAAATCAACTGAAAATGTCGCCAACCTGCATTAAAAGAACGAGAGCCACTCACCGACAGACCCACCACGTGCAACAGCTGAATAACTGCTTTCCAACTCTTAAACTCAACCTGGTGAGTCTCATACAGGCTGCCCGTGAAGATAAAAAAATTGAGGATTCTTCCAAAACATTGGAGAGATATTTAGCAACAGTGATCCTGAACTTGATGGTGACAGCACTTTACCTTTCACAGTAATGTACCTTTTCAAAGGGGAACCTCAGTGTGGGGCATGTACATTGAAAAAATGTGCATTTATTCCAAAAACAGTCTGTGCTGATGGTTTTGTTTTGGTTCAGTTATTGTTGATGTAATTAGCATTTTAATGGAGCGGACGGACTAGCATGTGTAGTGAGGGAATTCCTTTGGAACAAGTCTGCTTCTCGGTATTGAAAATGTGGACCATGTTTTGTTGATGGTCTTTTTACAGGATCTTAGCTTTTTTTCCTTTGCCAACTGAGTATTTGTTATGTTTTAATAAATAACAGAGAAAATGGTTTGGGAAAGGCCTTGCATACAGACTGCCACTTTAAAAAATATACTGTATTATTGATACCGTGAAACAGTAATCTTCTTGGAAAATAGGGCCGCGATTTTGCCGGCGCTCAGAGAGGCAGGTCAGAGGTTAAAGTCCTATTGATTGACGGCGGGTCCCGAACTTGCCGTCAACCCGCCTCCAAACAGCCTTCCCAAGTGTCGGGTCCCCGATTTGCGAATGGACCCGACACCTAGCGGTGGGAAGCAGATTAAAGGCAATTACCTGCCTATTAACAGGTACTTGTCAGTGGTGTTCAGCCTGTTTTTCGATTTTCCCGCTTTGGGGTTGGGTTTCCCGACGTGCGGACACCACGCCAGGTAAGTGTGGCATGTTGTGAGGCTGGTGTAATGTTTGTGAAAAGATAACAGCTGCAGAAGTGGTGTCAAGGATGCAATGTTGCACATCGTGAGTTTCAGAGCAAAGAAAATGTTGGTTACTGCATTTTTAAAACATAGAGTCATAGAGTTATACAGCACAGAAAGAGGCCCTTCGGCCCATCATGTCCGCGCCGGCCATCAAGCCCTGTCTATTCTAATCCCATTTTCCAGCACTTGGTCCGTAGCCTTGTATGCTATGGCGTTTCAAGTGCTCATCTAAATGCTTCTTGAATGTTGTGAGGGTTCCTGCCTCTACCACCCTTTCAGGCAGTGAGTTCCAGATTCCAACCACCCTCTGGGTGAAAAAGTTTTTCCTCAAATCCCCTCTAAACCTCCTGCCCTTTACCTTGAAACTATGCCCCCTGGTTATTGACCCCTCTACTAAGGGGAAAAGTTCCTTTCTATCTACCCTATCTATGCCCCTCATAATTTTGTACACCTCAATCAGGTCCCCCCTCAGCCTTCTCTGCTCTGAGGAAAACAACCCCAGCCTGTCCAGTCTCTCTTCATAGCTGAAGCACTCCAGCCCAGGTAACATCCTGGTGAATCTCCTCTGCACCCTCTCCAATGCAATCACATCCTTCCTATAGTGTGGCGACCAGAACTGCACACAGTATTCCAGCTGTGGCCTAACTAGCGTTTTGTACAGCTCCATCATAACCTCCCTGCTCTTATATTCTATGCCTCGGCTAATGAAGGCAAGTATCCCATATGCCTTTTTAACCACCTTATCTACCTGTCCTGCTGCCTTCAGGGATCTATGTACATGCACACCAAGGTCCCTCTGATCCTCTGTCCTTCCTAGGGTCCTACCATTCATTGTGTATTCCCTTGCCTTGTTAGTCCTCCCAAAATGCATCACCTCACACTTTTCAGGGTTAAATTCCATTTGCCACTGTTCTGCCCATCTAACCAACCCGTCTATATCGTCCTGTAGCCTGAGGCTTCCCTCCTCGCTATTTACCACTCCACCAATTTTCGTGTCATCTGCGAATTTACTGATCATACCTCCTACATTCATATCTAAATCATTAATGTACACTACAAACAGCAAAGGACCCAGCACCGATCCCTGTGGTACACCACTGGACACAGGCTTCCAGACACAAAAACAACCTTCGACCATCACCCTCTGCCTCCTGCCACTAAGCCAATTTTGGATCCAATGTGCCAAATTGCCCTGGATCCCATGGGCTCTTACCTTCTTGACCAGTCTCCCATGTGGGACTTTGTCAAAAGCCTTACTGAAGTCCATGTAGACTACATCAACTGCACTACCCTCATCCACACACCTAGTTACCCCCTCGAAAAATTCAATCCAATTGGTTAGACATGATCTCCCCCTGACAAAGCCATGCTGACTATCTTTAATTAATCCTTGCCTCTCCAAGTGGAGACTAATTCTGTCCCTCAGAATTTTTTCCAATAATTTCCCTACCACTGATGTTAGGCTCACTGGCCTGTAATTCCCTGGTTTATCCCTACTACCCTTCTTGAATAATGGTACTATGTTAGCTGTTCTCCAGTCCTCTGGCACCTCCCCCATGGCCAGAGAGGTTCTGAAAACTTGTGTCAGAGCCCCCGCAATCTCCTCCCCCGCCTCACACAACAGCCTGGGATACATCCCGTCTGGGCCTGGGGATTTATCCACTTTTAAGCCCGCTAAAACCGTTAGTACCTCCTCCCTCTCAAAACTAATTTGTTCAAGTATATCACAATCCCCCTGCCTGATTTCTATGCCTACATCGTCCTTCTCCATCGTTAACACAGATGCAAAATATTCATTTAAAACCTCACCGACATCTTCCGGCTCTACACACAGATTGCCACTTTGGTCCCTAATGGGCCCTACTCTTTCCCTGGTTATCCTCTTGCCCTTAATATACTTATAAAACACCTTGGGATTTTCCTTTATTTTGCCCGCCAGTGTTTTTTCATGCCCCCTCTTCGCTCTCCTAATTTCTTTTTTAAGTACCCCCCTGCACTTTCTATACTCCTCCAGGGCTTCCACTGTTTTTAGTACTTTGTATCTGCCAAAAGCCTCCCTTTTGTTTCTAATCCATTCTCGTATATCCCTTGACATCCAGGGTTCCCTGGGCTTGTTGGTCCCACCCTTGACCTTTACGGGAACATGTTGGCATTGTACTTTCCTTTCTGAAAGACTCCCAACATATACAGATTTCTTTAGCTTACAAGTTTTTAAATCCAACTGTATGTCCAGTGCCACCTCATTGGGAGAACCTCTCTCACCAGTGACAGATCGCTTCTGTCATCTCACCTGCAGCTGCCATCTATTGCAGCATATGGAGGGAGTCATTGGAGAGTCTGGGTGCAAGAGTTCACCTTTGTGCAGTGATTGTCAGTGTTTTAAGCACCTCAATGCTGTCAAACACTGAGGGCTGGATTTTCTCAGCCCCGAGGAGGTGGGTATGGAAGCGAGGCTGCCTGTAAAGTAGCAGAAAGTGGGGGCGGATGGCAAACCCGCCCCCATTCCACCACTGTGCCCTTTTGCCAGGAGGCGGGAAGATGTGCTGCTTCGGGTCCCATCTCCTGGAGGCGGGAAAGGGATTAAATCCTTTTAACTGCCTGTTAACAGGTAGTTAACAGGCAGAAAAAATGATTAGTCTCATTTTACCTTCACAGGTGAAGGCTTCCCAACCTCAGAGAACCCCACCGGGTTGGAGGAGTTGAGTAGGAGGTCTGCGGGGGTCGCAGGGACCTGAAAGTAAGATGTAGAGGTGAGTGATGGGTGCAAGTGTGGAGTGGTAAGTATGGAAGGTGAGTGTTAAGTGTTAAAAAATGTTCACTTACCTTGGTTTCTGCCTACAGCCTTCATCCACCCTGGATCGGGAGTCCCGACATCTTCCTTGTTGATTTCACAGACTGGCTGTTGGATCCACCGACCCAACAGTCATCTGAAATCTACAAAGTTGAAAGGTTTGATGAGTCCTGAACACAAGGTCTCATCAAACTACAGAGAATGTCAGTGTTTGACAGCTTTACAGAGCTGTCAAACGCTGACATTTCTTCTTTCAATAAGTCTTGACAGATAGCACGTCAGATGTGTCAGTGATTTCCCCCCAATTGGCCTGCTGAGCCCGCAGGGCGGGCTTAACAAGGTCAATCAGGGGAAAATCCTGCTGGTTGGCCAGAAGATGATGGAAGCGGGACATAGACCCGACAAGCAGCAGTCCCTCCTCCAACTCATCTCCATTGAGAAAATCCAGCCCTGAGAAATCAACTGTCAAAATAAAATTGTGCATGGTCCCTTTAAGAAACCGGCAGATGACATGTCATCAAATGACGTCATCAGACCCGCTTCCTGTTAATTGGCCGTTAAGCCCGCAGCAAGGTCAATCAAGGGAAAATCACGTCTGTGGAGCGGAGGCAGCTGGGGGCGGGACCGGAACCCGGAAACCACCTGACCCGCACCCGTCCCGACACCGAATGCAAAATCGCGGCCCTAGTGTTAGTGTGTCCACTCCAGTATACAATTGCATGAAAGGATCAATTATAGAGCCCTGTAAAAGCAACAATATCAAAAGCAAATAAACAGACAAACAAAAGAAAAACACCAACAAAAGACTGATGTAAAGGTACTTACTGTTACACTGAGGTTACTCTTTAACTTTGTGTTGATTATGTAGGTGAAGAGATTAAATCCCAGCCTCAACTATCATTCAAACTCGGTCCTTCTGCTGAGTAGGTCTCATTAATTCGTAGCTAGGCTGCTGTACAGCACAAGGTGATGTATGCTCCATTTTGTAGCATGCTGAAAATAAAGAGGCTTGTTTTGCCTTTCATAAAATAAATTCTGTCGCTCAATTATAGAACAACATTTAAAGCAACCGTGGAGAATTCTGCAGACCAGACTAACATATCCCAATTTCCAGCTGATAATAACAGTAGAGAGCTTTAAAGAGGAATAATACATTAATCAAAAGCATACTTTTACAATAGCTAGAATCTAATAGTAAACTGAGCTGAGGAAAGCCATGAGAAAGTTTCTATCACACGATGGTCTTGATTTTAACTCGGGGCGGGATCAGTGCGTGTGGGGGGCTGGAGCGAGTGACAAACATGCATACTGAGGCACCGAGATATTTTAACCCCCGGGCCCCATTTCCATACTCAGGCTTGGACTCCCACCCGAACCCGGCACGAATCACTGCCCAGCTGGAGGGCAGGAGCAGGAATTCAGGTGGCAAGAAGGTGCTACTGGGAACCCATGGGAACAGTCCCCAGTAGTCAGGTGAGGGGAGGGGTTTTCCAAGAGGATTTCTTTGCTGCCGATCTGTTTCACAGAATGGAAAATACAGTATTTTTTTTTATTGGCAGTCTGTATTCAAGGCCTTTCCCATTTGCTCTCACTGACTCACAAGGAAATATGGTCTCAATTTTAACTTCCTCCACCTGGCGGAAACTGGGAGGGGCAGTTAAATTGGAGCGGGGGACCTACCCACTCCTTTCCCGCCTCGATCTGATCACCTGCAATTTTAAATTGTTATCCCATAGAAGCTCAGAATAGTCGTGCTTGACAGTCGGTCACAAGTGAAGTGTGCCGTCATTCTTTACAGCTTACTCATCAAAGTTTCTTCAATTTTTCTCCTCAAGAGAAAACCTGTGTGACAGAAATGTGCAGAGAAAATAATCCATTGATGTGATCAGTGCCTGTAAAGTATCTCATAATGATTTCAATTGGGACCCGACCCGCTGTCAAAAAAAACAACTTTCCCACCTAACCTGCCACCGATCACGCTGGCTACCACCATGGAAAATTCAGCCCAAGGTGTGGACTGATTTATGGAAATTTGGCTAATGGTAAGCTGATAAGATTAGGGCAGGAATGCCTGTTGTTATTCAATTTCAAACCTCTGGGTCAGTATTTACTTGAAGATGGTGCTTTTATTCCCCAAATGAGTGTGGTGCGATGAGCACCAGTTGAGCCACTATCGAGAAATCCTTGCCCAAACAGAGAATCCAAGTCATAAAAGCAATACTGCAGAATTTCTGCTTTCCCTAAGTCATGAAACATTGTTCCAGTCCCAGCTCAGACCCATCAAGTGAAATTCAATTTGCTTTTCCTTCTATAACAAATTTCTTGATAAAAAGAGAACAGAAACAAAACTGTCACCATATCCAACTAAATGCTAGCTCCAAACTCGTTCAAAATGTGTTAACTTTTAAAGGAACTTTGTTAACGTTGCCCTTTTTGGCAAGTTCAAAGAGTACAAGCTTCTTGTAAAATGATAATACTTTCAAAGATGAATATTTTCTCTAATTAGTAATTGCTGTACTAGTTGGCTGAACAAACACATCAAAACTTCTCATTTGACATCAACAAGATCAAATATACTAGCGTGATGGACCTAGAAAATACATGATATAAGGCTTTTTTCCCTTCCTTAACCATCTCAGATAAGAGTTCCTCTAATCATTAGAGGAAAACTGATGGACTATAACCTGGTGTTGTGCGACTTCTAACTTCTAATCATTAGCACAGCAAAACCATGATATTATTGATAAATATATGTGCAAACTCATACAAGTGAAACATCATGTTCGCCTTGTTTTCCTTCCTACTTCCTTTCCTTTCCCTTCACTCTCTAGAAGCTGCACCTATTTATCCAAGAAACCTCCCCCAACCTAGTCTGGCCTATATGTGACTCAAGTCCCACACCAACGTGGTTGAATCTTAACTGCCCTCTGAAGTCAAACTGCTACAAAGAATATCAAGAATAAAACCACAGACCACTCGACTGTGAGCCCCTTCACCACACGGACTGCAACGGTTCAAGAAGGCAGCCCACCACCACTTACTCAGGGCAACTAGGGATGGGCAATAAATGCCAGCCTCGTCAGCAATGTCCACATCCCAAAAATTAATTAAAAAAATTGACCTTTGAATGTTTCAAATTTATTGCGGTTTCTGATTCTTGTCATTTTTCTGCTTTACAAACACATTGCTGTTTAGAACTGATTAAATTTCAACAATTAATAGATTGAGATGTACCACTTTTGGAAGACTGTGTCTTGGGGTACTTTTTTTCAACAGTTGCCCAGATTTTTCCGAATCATTTGCTGTTAGAGAACTGCATAACATCAGTAGGAAGTATTTATCTCCAATTTGAAAATGCATTCTTATGGCAATCTCCCACATATTAGAACTGTGATTCAGCAATTAAGTACATTACGATGCACATAAGAGCCAAGGGAATAGTCTCAGAATGGGGATACTGTAAAATTTGATATATAATTTGTATTTTTATGTATGTTTTATCATTGCTAAATATGAGTTAAATGAGTGTAGTTTTTTATAGGATTTTTTTTATTGAAATAGCAGCCTTAATATGGAGAGTAATTTATACACACAGGTAAATTATATGATATAAAAACAGAAAATGCTGGTACACACTCAGCAGGTCAGGCAGCTCATGTGGAGAGAGAATCAGAGTTAACGTTTCAAATCAATGACCTTCCACCAGTTCTGATTAAAGGCCGTCGACCTGAAACGTTAACTCTGTTTCTCTCTCCACAGAAGCTGCCTGACCAGCTGAGTGTTTTACAGCATTTTCTGTTTTATTTCAGACTTCCAGCATCCGCAGTATTTAGCTTTTGTTTTAGCATGTAGATTGTATGTTCAGGTTAATAGTTAAACTCCTCCTACTAGGGGGCCATCAACTTTTTGAAGTCATAGTAAATTGTAATCATGAACTATGAATCAATGAAAGCCATGGATGGAGTTTTCTATGAGAAGATCTTTTTTTTGTCTTACAATACCCCTGAGCAACGCCTTGGGACGTTTTACTACGTTAAAGGCGCTATATAAATACAAGTTGCTGTTGTTGTAGATAGAGTATTCATTAAATGGAGCACAGCGTTAATTGAAATAGAAAGTTACCAGAAACTCTCAGCATTTGTCTAAGAGTATTTCTCAAAGGTAGAGGTTACTCTCACTTCATCAAGAGTTAACTAACTGTACAATATTACAAAGGCAGACGACACAAATTTATCTACCCATCACACATATAAGTCACTTTGTTTGTCTGTTCTCCACAATGTAATCTTATATTAGATGGATGGGATTGGATGAAAACCTAAGTAATTGCCCATTCACTGATAATGATATATTCATCAAAATGTAATCTTTACCAAAAAAATCATATTTTAATATTATTAAGCCGTAAGATTAAATTAATTGAAATTAAGTCCTCACAGCTTGAGGAATAAAATCGGTTCTGTGTTTAAACTACAGCAAGTTGTCCCAAGCTGTTTGAAAAAGTAATTACTGAAAAATATTAATGAAAATTTTAATGAAAATTAAAAAATTTCTCTCCCTTTTTCCTTTGTATCCTTCTCTATTCTAATATATGATCAAAACATACAGTCTCAATGCAAAACGACAGGTTTGTTGCACGTTTTACTGTTGGTGTAGCCCTATGCCTGGCTGCAGGCTCGTAATTCTTGCCAAATCTTCAGCTGGAAAAAGATACCACTGGTGGGGGATGGGGGGGGGGACAAGCGAAGATTACAACAGTTATTTTGCAGTTAATATCACATATACAGTAATTTCACACCTTTCAATTGATTCAATCACAGTCAGTTATCTGTTGGATGGCCCTGACTGAGCATGTTGTTCTCCGGATATTGAGCTGAATTTCAATGCAAGTAAATTAATCGGATGGGATGAGCAGTAAGGGACGAACGTGCCAGTGCTCGACAGTTTGCCACATGTCCAGCAATGTAAAAAGACAACATTTTATTCATTGAAAGTTTACCTTCCAGAATAAATACAACATTTTCGAAAAATGTTAATAATCCACAGACTAAGTAGCTTTTGCAGCTTATGATATAATATTAGAACAATAATTTCATGCGACTTAGCTGTATTGCGACGTAATTCTTTCATCTCTAGAACCCGCGATCAAACGTGGTCCAGACTGATGAGAGTAGATTCCTCTCAGTGTCAGCAGGTCTTAGGTGACATGAAACAAAAGCAACAGTCAGCAGAGCAGTCAACATCTGTGGAGTGAACAGCCAAGCTAACATTTCAGGTGGTGACCTTTCAACAGAACTGGAAAAAAACTGGATGAACAGCATTTAATAAAAAGGAGCATAAATGTATTGAAATTCTGACTACAAAAACACTAATCACAATTTCTTTAAAACCCCTGAAAACTGTGTCGGGTATAATTAATTCTTGATAACGAGATTATATCCCTTTTTACCCTTAAATTGAAGTTTAAATATGACTCAGTAACAGATGCAGGACAACATTAAAGGTAGCACTTTGGACGGTGTAGGGCGAACCCGTATCATAGACCAGCATTTTCATCCATTGATAACGGAGAAAATCTTTTCCAGCAGCTCATCAGGACGCCTCTACATACATCAACAACTTCTGCTGCTTCTGGAACATCTTCACCTACCCAAAACAACTTCAGGAAAATGACCATCAAATTGTAAAATACTTCAGTCGAACATTGACCTATCAACAGCCTAACATCGGCTCCCCTGAATCGAACAGCCACTCATGCATATTGCTTAAGCAAGTCGCAACCATCAATCAAATCATGCTATTTCCTTTCCAAATTTGAGGGGGCTTATTCATCCAAGGTGGGAACAAGTTTCAGATATAAATGGTAGGCCTGGTCCACAATTCCGAGTAAAACGAGAGTCAAACAATGGGGTGGATTTTCGACTTACTGCCCAGGTATGAAACTGGCATTGTGGATCTTTCAGCAGTTGCGTAATCCTCATGCCTGCCACACCACAATTGTACTTGTGGCAAACATTGTTGCATCGCATTTACAGGTACGGTAGCATTGTGGTTATGTTACAGAACTAATAATCCAGAGGCCCAGAGACCCGAGTTCAAATCCCACCATGGCAGCTGGGGAATTTAAATTCAGTGAATTAAATAAATCTGGAATAAAATGCTAGTATCAGTAATGGTCATGAAACTACTGGATTTTCGTAAAAACCCAACTGGCTCACGAATGCCCTTTAGTGGAAGGAAATCTACAGTCGTTACCTGGTCTGGCCTATATGTGACTCCAGACCCACAGCAATGGCCTTGCAAGCCACTCAGTTGTATCAACTACAAGGACTGCAGTGGTTCAAGGCGCGAGTTCGCCACCACCACCTTCTCCTGAGAATGAATAAAAGAAAATGCCAATGATATGCAAGTTAAAGCTTGTAATACGATCTCAACAAGTATATGTATACTATTTGATTGCCTGTGGTGTTGTCCATGGTCAATTGATGAAGTACAAGATAGCAACGAAGTTGAGAAATTAAGAATCATTATATCATAGCTCACACAGCAAAATTGAATAAGAAATGTTGACATTGCAAATTTATAATAAATTTTGACAGAAAATCATGACCATTAATCATGACATCAGGGAGTAAAGGTTTATGGACTGGGGTTGCAGTGCAATGGTTGGACCAGTTTCCTCTAATTCTGTTCTAGACATCTACCCTGAGGTGCCATAGTGACTGCTGAATGTGCTTTTGCATCTATGAAATTTATAGATACATATGTGTAAAATCCTTTAATTTTTAAACAAATGTCGGATAAAATATGAGTCACATCATTATCCAACGCAAGATGTTTGCCACTGCATTTTGTAAGGTTCCATCTATCATAATTATTCGGTATATAATAGACGTGTCAAATCTCATCAGCATCTCTGAAAATTATTTGATTTTTAACGAAAATCATTTGTGTATTAGTCAGGCCGATTCAGTAAGTGTGTGCACAGGGTCTAGAGGCTGATGGAGATGGAATGCAGTGTCTGAATTTAACATGAGATGCAGAGCATAGGATAAGAGAGAAGAGCACATACAGCATGTAGTAGAAAGTATCTCTCGGGACTAGTACCAATCCAGCTTAATATTCGTGCTTTTATTACCACTTGCAAACTATTCAGTGCCCCCTATCACAGGTTGCATTTATTTTTCCTGTGATGTTTTTCTTCTTTAGCTTTGTTCTATATGGACAGTTCTATTCTTTCATCTCCAGGATTCAATTCTCTCTCATTACAGTACAGTATTGTTACCAGCTGCAAAATGAACAAAATGCTCTAGTTTCAGCCTCATGACCTCCAAATCCTTGTTATCTGCCATCTCGTGATTTTTTGACATGACCCACTCATGTCCACTAGGGCAGGCATTTGGAGCTTATTAGTATCCAACTGCCATCTACTCCTCTTCATTCAAAGTGGCCTAATTTAAATCGGAAGATAATTTAAATTGAGCAAAAAAAGCCTCCCGTGTTGTTTTATTTAAATTGCTTAATTTGCGTTACTGGATAATTTGATTTTTTTTTCAAGCAAATAACCAGAGTTGACTGCAGATCAACCTGTTTGTAGGAAAACTTTTGTCAAAATCTAACCACTCTACAGCTATCTGTTTATAGTCATCAATAGAATTTCATAAGTTCTCCCAGACAGTGCCATTGCCTGGAGTTCAGTGACTTGTCCACAGAAGTTTAAATGCAGAGTGAACCATCGTTTGCAGAACCAGGGTTGCTGGAGCATGCATTAAACTATAGGAAACCTGTTCCCATTGGTATCCCAGTGCAATTTCCTCAAGCCTTTCTGTAATTCCAACAATAACCAAGGTCAATGCTATGAGACATCGGTCTTCCTTCCAATTATCTCTGCCTGCATCATGTTGTTTTGCCAGCAGATAGATTTTTGAATGATTAGATAATCATATTTGTATGTTATTTTTAGTCTATTAGAACTAGATTAGGGTCTAACATGACCACTAAATACTAATATATTTGTGACTAATCCAAATACTTAATTATCATATTTCAACATTATTTCTAATAATTTGGAGTTCAAAATGATGAGAATTTGGAATATACCAGCACCTACAGACTGCTTTTAAAGACTATAGGGGGAGAAATTCGGTATCACCCCCTTTGGGGTGCAATTATCGGCCAGGCGAAAAGTTTAGCACCTGGCGCTAATTATTGCCTCCGACTGCAAACTTGGCTTCTATCGTTCCTGGAGGTGATTGGAGCGCTAAATCAGGCGCTACACACCTCTCTTAAGGCACTAACGCCAAGGAGTGAGGCGTTACCTCAGAGCGCTGGCGAAGCTCATGTGATGTCAGTCAGCAATGGAACACAGACACACTGGCGCCGGCCTGCTCATTGCAGCCTTGAATCTCAGCCTGGAAAGACCTGTACATCAAATCTGAAAGAACAATGGAAAGGCCTAGGGAAAGAGCTCAGACTGCAGCCTCCAAGTCTCTTCTAAATCGATGCAAGGAAGGTCAAGTCAAAATGAACCTGCAAAGTGCTGCTCAGTACCCAAAACTCCTTCACACAGCGTTGAATCTCTCCAGAAGTCTCTCTCTCTCTCTCTCAGAATGCGTGGTGTAAAAATGCCGCCGACAAAAGAAGGCAGGAAGCAGTCGCCTTTAAATAGCGTTCCCCAGTTCCTTCCTGACTGCAAAACGCTCCCCTCAACCTGTCGTTGCTAGTGGCAGGCGGTAAGGCAGGGGGCACCACTCAATATCCGGCCCGGGGCGTTACACGCTCGACTGACGTCACAATTTGCTGGCGCAGGAGATTGTGGCGGTAGTGTTTAGCGCCCCCGCAAAATGTCTGATCAATTTTGCGAGCGGCGCAAACATCGCCGCACCCGGGCGCTTGTTGCTTTGCGCCCCATTAGCGTCCTCTTAGGGCGCTAACAGGAGGCGCAAAGCAACTGAATTGTTCCCCCTATGGCTTACAAATTGTATTGTGGGCGCAATGCTGGTGCAGCACATGCTACAACTGCCTAATGAGGCTGGCAACAGGACCATGGGAAATTGGTCCGCCGGCCTCACTAGGATAGTACCAGCGAGCTGTGGGCACCATTCACGGGTGGGCAGCAAGTTTGGCTGGCTGAAATGCCAACCGAGAAGCTCAGGAGCATCTGGGAAGGGGGAGGAGACAATCGAGAGGGGGCCAAGCGGCAGCCAGCAGCCGACCAGCGGTTTTAATGTGGAGCTGGGAGGAGCAATCCTGCTCCTCTTGCCTCCACAATAAGTTGAATAAAAAATTTTTTAAACTTGCCTTGCAGGTGGCAGCCACCAGCAGTCCCTTTTAGGACATTGGTTTGGCTGCTGAGCACTTGAAGAAATTGATCGTGACATGCACAACGCAAGCTGAAGTCATTCGAAGTCCAATTTCGCAAAGGAGCCTGAAACAAGTGTTCGGCCCCTGATTTGCATATGCATTGGACCCAACGCCAGTGTCAGGCATGTGCCCTAGACGCCTATGAAGGAGTGCTAACCAATATAGCGGGAGGTGCACTTCCAGCACCAAAGGAACATGCACTTGCCGCCCACTTATTGGACCCTTAGGTGCCCGTTTTATGCCTGTAAAATGGCGCAGCAAATTCCAATTTCAAGGCATTTGAATAAATGCCCCCAAAACATTGCTTTGAGAATACAAAAATAGATATCTCACCACTCTGTAAAGTCGAGGATTCACTTTAATCTTTGGATCAAACACTTGAGGTTCTAGTTGTTGAATCTGGATACAGTATCACAAACTTATAATTTTTCCTTCTTCTTAGCGCACAAAATATAATTTGTTTAATTTAGTGGAGAAATATTGTGTATTTATGTTAATTTTCAGAACTTTTGAGAGTACTTAAAATGTTGTATGGAAGACAATACATCAAATTAACACAGAGTTTGATGTACTCCTTTATATAAACCAAGTGAGATCTCCAAGGACATTAAACAGACTCTTACAGGATCTGCAAAAGATCATTTCATTATCTCTGGTTCAATAATTAAAAGGCAGCAGAAACGAATTACATTGAAAAAGTGCTAGTAACTGCCTTGTATCTTCGGTGTCAGTTTGAAGGCAATCAATTATAGCATTATTTTTCATTAAAGCTGTAAATGGAGAAATACTGCAATATGACAGACTTTCTCTCCTAATCAAGCTTGTGTCATAAAGTTGGAAGTTTGGACACATAGCTGGGGGGGGGCGCTATTTAAAGGGGGCCTCTTCCTGTCTTTTATTGTTGGTGGCATTTTTGAACTACGCATTCTGAGAGAGAGAGGGAGAGACTTCTGGAGAGATTCAACGTTGTGTGAAGGAGTTTTGGGTACTGAGCAGCACTTTGCAGGTTCATTTTGATTTGCCATTCCTTGTATCGATTTAGCAGAGACCGTGGGAGCTGCACTCTGAGCTCTTTGCCTGGTGCTCTCCATTGTTCTTTCCAGCACATTTGATGTGCAAGTCTCTCCAGGCCGAGATTCAAGGCAGCAATGAACAGGATGTGGATGGAAAGCAAGATTAACCATCCCCTTTAAGAACTGGCCCGTGCCATTGTGTGTGTGTTCCATTGCTGACTGACATTACATGAGCTTCGCCAGCACTCTGAGGTAGCGCCTCGCTCCTCGGCCTTTGCGCCTTAAGAGAGGTGTGCAGCGCCTGCTTTAGCGCTCCACTCACCTCCCGGGGCGGTAAAAGTGCTCAAACACAATGGGCCAGAAATTCGGCTCCCTGGCTTCCCGCGGGTGCAAGGATCGCGTGCGCACCTACCTACCGCGCCTGCCGTTGACCCCTGGGCCCACGAGGACTTCGGGTCCTGGGCCTCCTCCAGCTGCCGGCGCGCAGTGCTTGCGTATCCCAGGGGCGTAGTTAGTGCGATGCGTCCCCTGGGATCACGTGGGCCATGGAGAGCCAATGGCGGCAGACCATCTTTCATTCATAGATTTGACAGGAAGACCTGTCAAATCTATGAATACAGATCGGCCCCAAAACATCCCTAAAACTACAAATACATTTTTTTTTTAAATCACATTTTTAAAATAACTATAAATTACATTCATTAACTATTTTAAACAAAAATTTTAATTTTTGAAAAAATTAATTACACTTTTTAACGGGGTTAAAAACTAAACTTACCTTTCTTTAAAGTAATTAAAAAAGATAAATCTGTGAAAAAAATGTTTAAATTTTAATAAAATCAACACTTACCTTGTTAAAAGAAGGCCTTGCGCCTCCTTTTTCAATGTGTATCTTCTCCGTGTTTACACTCACGAGGAATCTGTAAAAAAAAACAAAGTGCGAGGCGAACGCGCTGGGCCTCCGGCGTGCGCGTTCGACCTCTGAACCCCTTCCTTCAGGGGAACGGAAGTGCCGGTTTCCCACGCATGCGCAGTGCATGCAAGAAACCGGCACTTTCGTTCCGTCCACGGGTGAGTACACAGCGCGTACTCACCCGTGGCGAGCCTAATTTCTGCCCCATTGTGCAGTGGGAGTGATTGGAATATTGTAATCCAGTTATATTACAGTTATTGGACTGTTGCAATTTAGTTTATGTGTTGCTTTGATGCAAAATCAGTTGTGCGACTTTTAAGGTACACAGTAGTTTTTTCTATCGAAGGAATTCTCTCCCTAAACCTTCAGTCTCGCCACCTCCCTCTCCTCCTTCAGCACCCTCCTTAAAAGCCAACTCTTTGACCCAGCTTTTCATCACCCCTCCTAAATTCTCCTTCGACTTGGTTGACCATCTTCGATTGCACCTCAGTGGCAGGCTTTGGGATGTTTTCTGCATGAAAGACACTATCTAACTGCAAGTTGTTGTTGGTGATGTTGTTGCGAAGTGAAGTTGGAGAACTGACAGCACATCAATTTTTGCAAGCAGTGTGAAACCACCTTGAGAATGCAGTCCCTGACTGTGAGTGGTGGGAAGCAAACTGTGGCTTCCTGCTGGCCAACTTTCTAAACTTCATTTTGAACTTTTGAGCGATAGCAAATAGCTATTCGGCTCTTCTTGAACATAGATTTAACAAGCATTTGGACACTGATGAACAGAGATCTATGCAAGTGTGTAAGAACACATTTGCAGAGTTTCTCTTTGCCTGACTTGAGAGCAGTGTGAAATCAGTAACCTAACTCCAGCGCTGTTGACTCCATGTTGCTATAAGCAGGCACCAGTCTCAACCACTTACATTATAGCAGAAGCATTACTAGATTTTTTTTGTAAGTTGTTAGCTGTAGCATAGAATTCACATACACGAAAAGGTTTTTGTGCCAGAACTGATATTCATGTGTTATGGGAAGTAAATTTACATGCAATTTGTTTGCGGCACAGACTCCAGCACAGAAACTGGGAACCTTTTTTTTCCCCACTCGTTCCTGGGATGTGGGCATCATTGGCAAGGCCAGCAGTTATTGCCCATCCCTAATTGCCCTTGAGAAGGTGGTGGTGAGCCGCCTTCTTGAACCGCTGCAGTCCGTGTGGTGAAGGTACTCCCACAGTGCTGTTAGGGAGGGAGTTCCAGGATTTTGACCCAGCGACGATGAAGGAACGGCGAGATATTTCCAAGTCAGGCTGGTGTGTGACTTGGAGGGGAACTTGGAGGTGGTGGTGTTCCCATGCGCCTGCTGCCCTTGTCCGTTCAGCAGCACACTCTCTGTTTACAAGCCTCGTTGGCAAAACAGCTGAGTTCTCCAGTTTAGATCTAGCTGGCTGTTGCTTAGGAGAACATTTCTAAATCTGCATACTCAAACTGATATATTGGGCCAAAAATTCGGCCCTTCCCGGGTGAGTACACAGTCCGTACTCACCCGTAAAGCGTCCCGAAGTGTCGGTTTCCTGCATGCACTGCACATGCGCGGGAAACCGGAACTTCCGGTCTGGTGAAGGGGGTGGTTCCAAGGTGAACCGCGTGCGCGGTAGAGGCTGCGCACACGCAGCAAACTTAGATTTTTTTTCAGGTTTCTACGGGAGGGTAAGTAGTGAAGAACCTACGCTTATAAAAAGGAGGCGCAGGAGCCGTTTTCAACAAGGTAAGTGGTTAATTAAGTATAATTAAAAAAAAATTTCAACAGGTTTATCTTTTTTAGATACTTTAAAGAAAGGTAAGTTTATTTTTATCACTTTTAAAAAGTATTTTAATTTTTTCAAAAATTAAAATTTTTGTTTAAAGTGGTTAATTTATTTAACTATAGTTATTTTATAAATGTGATGGGTTTTTTTTTTAATTTATTTTAAGTTTAGCTGTTCTTTTGGGGCCGATTTCAATTCACAGATTTGACAGGTCTTCCTGTCAAATCTATGGGGGAAAAATTCAGCTGCTTGCGCCTCCCGTTAGCGCCTTAAGAGGGCGCTAATGGGGCGTAAAGCAGCTAACGCCCGGGCGCAGCGCCGCCCACGCCTCCCGAAAAATTTAGTGGGAGGTTAGCGGCGGCGGCAGCCGGTAGCGCCCTGTGGCGCTGCGCCGCCGGCGATGACGTCATCGCCGTGCGCAGCACCCCGCTCGCGCCCCGGCCGTGATCTTCAGTCGCGCCCCCTGATTTACCGCCAGACGCTATGTCCGACGGGTTCAGGGAGGCGTACGTGCGGCCGGGGCGGCGATATTTAAAGCGGAGGTGGCAGGCGGCCATTTTTGTTGCTGGCCGCCTGCCAGCACCTGCCCCCGGCCCCCGTGAAGCCCCCCCACCGTGAAGTGCCGGCTGCGCTCCAAGAGCCCGGCACTTCTCTTGAGTGCCGGGCTCTTTTGCCGGCACTCCCGATCCCTGGGGGCCCAGCTGGGCCCCGGTTCGCGCTGCGCAGGGTCCCTCCCCTTTAAGAAGGGGAGGAAGGCCTGCAATACCGCGGCGCGACGTGCCGCAGCGCGTGGCGCTGCGGCACGTAGCGCCAGGATATTCACTCGCAGCGCCCCAAGAGGGATGCGGGCTGCTTCCAGTTGCGCCCCGCTTCCCTCTTGGGGCGCAACCACTGAAGTTCCGGCGCGGGGCCGCTAATTTTTTCGGGGCGCTAAAAGTCGCGCCCCGGCGAGGTTAGCGCCCCAAATGGGGCGCGACTCAATTTTTACCCCTATGAATGAAAGATGGTCTGCTGCCATTGGCTCTCCATGGCCCACGTGATCCCAGGGGACGCATCGCACTAACTGCGCCCCTGGGACACGCACGCACGCACTGCGCGCCGGCACTAGGGAGAGGCCCAGGAGCTGAAGTTCCCGTGGGCCCAAAACACAACGGCAGGCGCGGTAGGTAAGTGCGCGCGCGATCCTTACCCCCGCGGCAAGCCGGAGAGGCGAATTTCAGGGCCATGAGAAGGGTGATGAGAACAGAGGATAACAGCAGAACATCATGTTGCTGTGCTCCATGAAAGAGAGACGGATAGCCACCATCTAAGTCAGCCCACATCCTGGAGAGATTTCATATAAAGAAAAAAAAACACTTTTAACTTAGAACTCTTTCTTATTTACTTAGGGGTTACGTTGGAGACAAATGCTTCAGGATAGAGGATTGACACCAATAGATAAAACAGTAATCCAGTGTGCTGAAACTATCTGTTCATTTTAGCTGCTCACAACAATTTACCTCCCCAGAAACAGAAGCAGTAAAGTGGACAAAAAAATCTATTGAAATAAATTTTAAAAACTACAAAATATGTTTTAAGCTAATTATAATTCTTTGTAACCACTTGATTTTGTACTGCTGGTGAGGTTCTCTCTTCCATTGGTGGTATAAATGCATAAATTGTACCTCATTTCAGGAATTAATATTTTATCCCAAGCTGGGTCAGATTGGGCCAACCAAGATGATACTTCTTAAAAATCTGAACACTCATCACTAGAATATTTATATCATTCACTGCTGATATCTGTTAGAACTTCGACTGTAATTGTTATGAGTAATCTGTGTTCATCAGTGATTATTACTGTGAGAAGGTTCAAGGCAACAACTAAACATCCCGTGTGCAATTGCACAAAAAAATGGATTAACTGATAACATACTAAATGTGAAAGTGAACTGACAAGCCCCATTATAAGTGTGATTGTATCTCACGTAAGGACGTGCCATCGCTGCTAGTCAGTGGTCATCATTGCATTTCATATTTTATTCATTTTTTCCACTACTATGCTTTGAAATAAACTGAACGCACTGATGTCCTACACCTTTTCAATGTTTAATAAATGAATGTTCAGGAGAGAAACAAGGTAGGAATGTATGCCGATGAAATCTCACCATGCCTCTGTAATCACCTCAGCTTCTTTGCCTCTAAAGGAGTTCAGTTAATGTCATGACTAATGAGAGTGAATCTGGAGCCACATACAAACCTCATCTGAATTCCAGTGTGGAAGTACAGCCTCAAAGTGACTCTCTCTTTTCCATTTTTTTAATAAGATATACTTTGAAGTCTTATTCCATTTTGGGTTCAATTTATTTGCTGGCAATGGCTTTAGAGGTCATTTTTTTTAATGGGATGTGGGCTTCGCTGGCGAGGCCAGCATTTATTGCCCATCCCTAAATGCCCTTGAGAAGGTGGTGGTGAGCCGCCTTCTTGAACCACTGCAGTCCGTGTGGTGAAGGTACTCCCACAGTACTGTTAGGGAGGGAGTTCCAGGATTTTGACCCAGCGACGATGATTTGTGATAGGTAGAGAACTACAAATCCTATATTCATGATGCTGTTACAATACAGATTAATAATTGCAGCATAATGAGCATAAGGTTATTGTAATGTATTATCACATGGTTTAGTATGAGCATGCTCAGTTTGACCTGGCCTAGTAAAGCAAGCACATGAACTAGCAACTCATCCTGTCTCTGTCCTTCATTTGTTCTACCCACATACATTACATTTTGGCGACGAGAATGGGATCCCAAAGCCATTTTTAGGGATCATGGAAGGACACAGTGTTCAACCTTCGAGTGGAAAAGTTTAAGGTGAATTTGTGACACCTAAACTGAATTTTTGCGATGCTTTACTGTTAATGCTGATGCAGAATTGTCTGTGCTTTGCCTTTCTGTGTATGTATACACAGCAACAGCGCCGTTGATTCACACAGGTACATGGGTAGTGTGCTGAGTCACTGTTAAATGGGATCGAGACAATCATGGCCGCGCCTACGGGATTCATCGGAAGCCTCGGCATGTATGACTGAGCTCGTTCTTACATTGAATGGATGGAGATGTTTTTTAAGGCCAATAACATTATTGAGACCGAAGGTGCAGGTGAGAATGTTCAAGCTCAAAATAAAATAATTCGTGAATGGAAGAAACCAATTTTTCTAATGGAGATCGGCCCAGATGTCTACGGAATGTTGACAAGCCTACTCACACCAGGGAAAGCGAAGGATGTGTCGTTTGAAGACATTGTTGAGAAACTCGAGGACCATTTTGACCCAAAGCCGTTAGAAATAGCAGAGAGCTATAAGTTTGGTACCAGAAACCAAAAACAAAGTGAAACCATCAGTGAGTACATTGTAGCTCTTAAGAAACTGTCTTTGCGTTGTAACTTCGGCACATTTTTGGATCGTGCATTGCAAGATAAGTTTGTGTGTGGACTAGTGGATGAGCGCACACAGTCCAATTTACTGAACACGCCGAACCTAACATTTGACATAGCATGCAAAATTGCCCTATCTATGGAGATAGCGTCTAAGAATGCTAGGGAGCTCCGTCCAACTCAAGAGACTAATGCAGCTGAGGTCAACAGTCACAAAGCCACCGCTGAACCTAAAGTTGTGAGACCAAGTCGGTGAGAGCAGTTCAGTGAATTGTTATCGCTGCAATGGAAATCACTCACCACAGTCCTGCCAATACAGAAATGCGAAGTGTTTTCACTGCCAAAAGCAAGGCCATATATCAACAGCTTGCAGAGCTAGATCGAAAGCAGGAAATAAGAACCATTCTAGTGGCAATGCAAAGCAGCGACAACAAAAGAGAGGAATTCACAATGGGCCGTATTTTCCGATCGGAGGCTTCCTGCCTGCGGAAGCCTCCGATCTGGAAAAAATCTACGCACTTACCTGAGGGCTCCCTGAGGTGCATATAGTTCCGATGCTGGGCCTCTCCAACTCCAAGGGCACAGGGCCCACGTATCCCAGGGGCGCATGCAGTTCGCAAGCGTCCCTGGGAACACATGGGCCTTATGCCTGCTTTTACCAGGCGTAAGAATTCTAAGGGTTTTCTGCGGGCGGAGGGTCTCCAGAAAGCAGAACTATCCGCCCGCAGAGGCTCTTCTCCAGGGCAGGCGTCAGATCTGTGTGTACACAGCTCGTACTCACCCATAGGGACATCGGAAAATACGGGCCAATATTGAAGTGAACACACCTGATGTTGAAGATCTAGGCATCTACAGTATCTATGCCATTAGCGGCAACACCAGCAGTCGTGAGAAAGACCTCCGTACAAAACTTTTGATCAACGAGCAATATATTGATACGTATATCGACACGGAGGCGGACTGCTCTACCATGAGTAAGGACACATATGAGAATAAGTTTAATCAAGTACCACTTACAAAGAGTACCGTAGAGTTAAAAACCTACTTCAGAGAAATCCTAGAGACATGTGGACAAATGAAATGTACAGTTCAACACAATGGCCAGCCAGTAAAGCTGCCTATTATTGTAGCGAGCTGCAACAGGTCAACTCTCATGGGCAAAGACTGGTTGAGAAAGTTAAAACTAGATTGAAAAACATCTTCAGTGTAGCTGCCTCAAAGAAGCGACTCGACACAAGGCTGAACAAGTATGAAAGCATGTTCTCAGACAGTTATGAGGGCATCACTGGGTATGACGCACATATCCGCATCAAGTCCAATGCGAAGCCTGTCTATTGTAAGGCAAGGCCGGTCCCCTATGTATTGAAAAGTCAGGTGGAGGAAGAGCTAACGAAACTCAGAGAGAATGGAGTGCTAGTAAAAACTGACAAAAGTGAATGGGCTTCTTCTCTTCTTAGGCAGTCCCTCGGAACTGAGATGACTTGCTTCCACATTAAAAATGAGTTCTCAGGTGACTGATGAGTCTAATGCGGGACCTACAGTCTCTGTCACAGGTGGGGCAGACGGTGGCTGAAGGGGCGGGTGGGTGGGGTGCTTGGGTTGACGTGCGCTCCTTCCGCTGTTTGCGCTTGGCTTCCGCTTGCTCCCGGCGAAGAGACTTGAGGTATTTGGCGCCTTCCCGGATGCTTCTCCTCCACTTTGTATGGTCTTGGGCCAGGGATTCCCAGGTGTCAGTGGGGATGTTGCACTTTTTCAAGGAAACTTTGAGGGTGTCCTTGAAGCGCTTCCTCTGCCCACCTGGGGTTCTCTTGCCGTGTCGGAGCTCCGAGTAGAGCGCTTGTTTTGGGAGTCTCGTATCGGGCATGCGGACGATGTGACCCGTCCATCGGAGCTGATCGAGCGTGGTCAAAGCTTCAATGCTGGGGATGTTGGCCTGAGCGAGAACACGGACTTTGGTGCGCCTATCCTGCCAATGGATTTGCAGGATCTTGCGGAGGCAGCGTTGGTGGTACCTCTCCAGTGCTTTGAGGTGCCTGCTGTACATGGTCCATGTCTCTGAGGCATACAGGAGGGTGGGTATTACTACTGCTCTGTAGACCATGAGCTTGCTGGCCGGGTTTGAGGTCCTGGTCTTCAAACACTCTCTTCCTCAGGCGACCGAAGGCTGCACTGGCACACTGATGGCAGTGTTGGACTTCGTCATCGACTTCTGCCCTTGTTGACAGTAGGCTCCCGAGGTATGGAAAGTGGTCCACGTTGTCCAAGGCCTTGTCATGGATTTTGATAATCGGGGGCAGTACTGTGTGGTGGGGGCAGGTTGGTAGAGGACCTTTGTCTTACGGATGTTTAGTGTAAGGCCTATGCTCTCGTACGCTTCGGTGAAGGTGTTAACGATGGTTTGGTGTTTGACCTCCGAGTGTGCGCAGACGCAAGTGTCATCTGCATACTGTAATTCGACAACAGAGGAAGGGACAACCTTGGATCTGGACTGGAGGCGACGGAGGTTGAACAGTTTCCCGTTTGTTCTGTAAATTAGCTCCACTCCAGCGGGGAGCTTACTGAGGGTGAGATGGAGCATTGCCGCAAGGAAGATCGAGAAGAGCGTTGGTGCAATGACACAGCCTTGCTTGACCCCGGTCCGTACATGAATTGGGTCTGTGGTGGAACCGTTGGTCAGGATAACAGCTTGCATGTCGTCGTGAAGCAGGCGGAGGATGGTGACAAACTTTTGAGGGCAGCCGAATTTGAGGAGGACACTTCATAATCCCTCACGGTTGACAGTGTCAAAGGCCTTTGTGAGATCAAAGAAGGCCATGTACAGCGGTTGGTGCTGTTCCCTGCATTTCTCTTGTAATTGGCGCGTGGTGAAGATCATGTCCATTGTGCCCCTTAGTGGGCAGAATCCGCATTGCAACTCTGGGAGGAGCTCTTCAGCCACTGGGAGAAGGTGATTGAGGAGGATTCTTGCGATGACTTTCCCTGTGGCAGACAGCAGGGAGACTCCTCTGTAATTACCGCAATCGGACTTGTCACCTTTCTTGAAGATGGTCACAATTACGGCGTCTCTGAGATACCCTGGCATGCTCTCCTCCTTCCAGAAAACTGACAAAAGTGAATGGGCTACCCCGATCGTGATAGTGCCCAAAGCAGACAAAACTGTACGCTTGTGTGGTGACTACAAAGTTACTATCAACCAAGCAGTTGATGATGAGCAGTACCCATTACCTACATCACAAGATTTGTATGCAGCCCTCTCTGGGTCAAAGGTTTTCTCCAAGCTTGATCTGTCGCACGCTTACGCTCAGCTGAATGTTGACAAAGAGAGTCAACAGTATCTCACTATCAACACACACAAGGGACTGTACTCATACACCAAGCTGCCGTATGGTGTAAAGTCCTCCCCCAAAATCTTCCAGGCTATGATGGATAACATTTTGCAAGGAATTCCAAATTGCTTATGTAATCAAGGCGATGTGCTGATCGCAACAAGCAGCAAGGAAGAACATCTAGAAGTGTCAGATTTAGTGCTTCAAAGGTTGAATTCCCACAATGTCAAATTGAAAAGGAGCAAATGTGCTTTTGTGCAGCCCAAGGTTGTGTACCTTGGTCTGAAAGTTGATGCAAATGGCTGGCAACCAGTGAAGGAAAAGGTTGATGCTGTCATCAATGCTGCAAAGCCACAGAACGTGTCTGAGTTAAGATCTTTCCATGGAATGGTCCAGTACTACACACGTTTCTTACCTGAGTTAGCGACCATGTTAGCTCCATTGCACGAGCTCCTCAAGAAGGATGTCCAGTGGAAGTGGACAAAAGCGCAACCGGAAGCTTACGAAGCTTGTAAGAGAAGTCTCTCTAGCGATGCTCTGCTTGTGCACTATGACACAGAGCATGAGCTTAAGTTAGCGTGTGATGCTTCTAGTTACAGTGTGGGAGCTGTCATAAGCCACGTAATGGATGATGGCCAAGAGAAACCAATCGCATTCGCATCGCGAACCCTCACAAAGAGCGAAAGAAACTATGCGCAAATTGAAAAGGAAGCACTCGCCATAGTGTTTGGAATCAAGAAATTCCAACAGTTCCTGATTGGCAGAAAGTTCACCCTGATAACCGATCACAAACCGCTCCTAGCAGTATTGGGGCCCAAATCTGCCATCCCTGCAATGGCCGCATCAAGAATGCAATGTTGGGCAGTGTTGTTGTCACAATATGACTACACGATTGAATATCGCACCTCAAAGAAAAACACAATTGCAGATGCCTTGTCCAGGTTGCCACATGAAGACTCATGTTAGGAGTGAAGGTGAGATTTTCACGCTAGGGGCAGTTGACATAGACTTTCCTGTGAATGCAACTGAGATTGCAGATGAGACTCAAAAGGACTCAGTACTGAAAAGAGTGTATGAAAACACCTTGAATGGATGGACTGATCGGTGTCTGGACAGAGAGTTGAAACCATTCCATAACCGTCGTACTGAATTGTCTTGTGAGCAAGGTTGTAGCAAGTGGGGAAGCAGAGTGGTGGGACCTACTTCTTTGAGTTCGGAATCAAAACAAAACAGCCCGAAAATTGGTTCTACACCAAAACCTTCAGTAAGGAGATCAGGAAGGCTCCACACACTTGTTATTAAACTGGATTTGTAGTTCATTTAAAAGAAAAAAAGCCAGGAGTTTTTGTTATGTGGTACATGTAATTCTGGGAACAGTGGGGCCATAGTTTTGTTGTATTTAAGAAGGGGAATATATACCCTTTTTTTTTAAAGGGGAAAGCAGTGTAATGTATTATCACATGGTTTGGTATGAGCATGCTCAGTTCGCTCTGGCCTAGTAAAGCAAGCACCTTTACTAGCAACTCATCCTGTCTCTGTCCTTCATTTGTTGTACCCACATATATTACAGTTATCAAGTAGTAATCAACAGTTGAATACGAAGAAGTAATCCTCAAAATTCCACGGTTTTAGGCTGTATCGTTGCAGTGTAATGGGAATGGAGGGGCAAAAGTTTGGGATGGAGCCCATTTTCTCCAGGTTTCCACCCCATTCTGGCCCCACTGGTGAATTCCAATGGGGGGGTGGGCGGGGGAGGGAAGTGGGGGGGTGGGTGGTTCTTTCAACCGCCCTCCCTCTGTTGTGACATCACACTTGCAGGTGGAACTGGTTGAAAACTGACCTCCCTGGGGAAACCCCACCAGTTCTGCCTGTTGCATAAAGCAGTCAGACTTGCTATAAGCGGGTCCCACAATGCCTTGTCCAAAAAGCAGTCGACCCCAGAATGCTCGGTCATTGCTGCTACATCTGCAATGTTTCAAGGGAGCAGAAATCACTTTAAAATGGTACCTTTGGGTGCATGAGCCTGTGCGTCACTCTGGAAGTCCATTGGCTCTGCAGGCCAGGTACGCCAGTAGTATTGTTAATGGACCGAGTGCCTGTCCCTAATGGCCCTATCGATGGGATTTGGGACAGCGTCAAGACAAGGGCGTGGCGGAGCTTCCAGAATTTTGACCCACAGCAATATCGTCAATATATGTTGTAGAACTGTAAAGAACTGTTGGTTCCAATCTACTCACACTGTGTAATATACCTCCACCTGTCCATCACTGTCTCAAGTTTGTGTCTTTCCATGTTCCCTGATGTCTCCATTCTTTTTCACCCTCTTTCCCTTCAGGCTCATGCCTTTTTCCCCCTCACATGTTTATTTCATGGCTGATTGGTTACTCATTAAGGAAATAAAATAGTGATGAGGACTGGAGCATATGTTTGTGTCTGATTTTTAGTGCCTGCATACATTTATATATGTACTGGTTGTCTCCTACTGGGAGAAAAAGTAAGACCAAGAGAACTAAATCGCTGGTAATAAACCCATCCAGATTTTTTTTGTTAATAGATGTAGCAGATGCACCTTGGCACATTCTTTACGTTAAAGGTGCTTTACAAGTTTTTGTTCTTGCTGAACGAGAGGAATGACTTGAGTAGATGATACCTTCTACTGATAAATGATTCAGTGTGAAACTGGAGTTGTATTACACACCGAGGGATAAGGGTCGCTCTCTTACTCACGATGATCTTGAATGACAATGTGATAGAGATGTAGGATTAATTGTGAGCCTCACGCAGTTCCCACTCAGCATATAGTCAAGATCTCACAAGTACTTCACCGATCAGGATGTGTGTGGGTAGTGAACACTTGTTGTTTCATCCTAGGTCATGTAGATTATATTTCAGGGCAGGCACATAACTGTTGTCATATTGGAGTGTCTATTGAACATTTTCTTTTTAATTTCAGACTCTCACAATAAGTTAATTTTATATTCTTGTTTTGTTTTACCCCACAAGTGATCATATTTGACAAAGTTGAGAATAATCAGGAAGCGCGTGCACAAGGCTCATTGAGTTCCTGTAAAAGATTCAAATCAGAGGGACTCCCCATAATGAACCCGCAGCACTGATGGAGATGTTGTAATAAAAACAGCCTATTTTCCCCCAGGGTGGTTTTCCCCTCTCTTCTCTTTCTTTTTTCCAATCCTCCACCATTCCCTTCCTATCTCCTCTTACCCCTTCCCCCAACTTTGCTTCTTTCATCCCTTCCTCAATACAGATGAAGCTATCGGCACTCCAGGGGCAGCCTGCCGCTCTTCGCTGGCGCCCGAAATTCCAGCCCAGCATTCCTCTCAGTGGTCCCAGAAGCACTTGGAACAACATGTCTGCAGCACCAGAAAAAACCTTCAAATGAGCTGACCTCACATTATCGGGCAAGGTCAGTCCATTCCTGCACAGGTGCACGGAATAGCTGAACAATGCCACCACCAATTGATCAGCTCCCATGGCATTTAATAGAGGTCTTTAAAATTATGAAAGGTTTTGATAGAGTGGATACAGAGAGAATGTTTCCACTTGTGGGGGAAGAGCATAACTAGAGGCCATCAATATAAGATAGTCACCAAGAAATCCAATCGGGAATTCAGAAGAAACTTCTTTACCCAAAGAGTGGTGAGAATGTGGAACTCGCCACCACAGGGAGTGGTTGAGGCGAATAGTGTAGATGCATTTAAGGGGAGGCTGGACAAACATATGAGGGAGAAGGGAATAGAGGGTTACGCTGATAGATTTAGATGAGGAAAGACGGGAGGAGGCTCGAGAGGAGCATAAATGCCGGCATGGACTGGTTGGGCCGAATGGCCTGTTTCTGTGCCGTATGCCCTATGTAATCCTATGCATTTAACGTGCTATTGTTGATGTTACTTCAGAGGAAAATAAAATGTGTCATTCAAGAGGTTTTCATTTTTATTCCTTTTTTCCTCTCTCACAGAAGTCCGTGGAAGTAAAGTGGATGGGAATAACTTTTTGTCAGCTTTACCTTCCGATTCCCTCTGCAATTGACAAAACACTCCACCAAGTGGCTCAGCTGAGAACCAGTGATAATTGTGGGTTGTCCATTTTTAGTCACAGGCATGTGTCAGTGCAGGGGAATGCAACATCCTCCTACTTTTGGCACCCAGTGCCCATTATTAAGTGCTCCTGGAGCAACTATAGCAAGGTTACAGGCAGGGTAAAGCCCCCATTACAAGAATGTGCTGCAACCCCAACTCTACCAGTAATGATTCGACCATCTCTCACACCAACCCTCCTGAAGGTCCGAGTAAGATTGGGCCAGATTCTTATTTTGCTATCAAATTAACGGCGAGGCTAATGGCACTCGCTGTTATTCAGGCGTAAATGGCACAGCAACTTCAGGCGAGGGGCAGATGCGCGGTTAAAGGCTAATATCCAAACGTTGCTGTCCGAGTTGCGCCGCTCCACCGTGAGCTTCACAAAAATGGCTTTTCACTGTCTGCCTCACCACTGACATGCATTGAATGGCGTGAAGTTGCTGTAGATACGAACTAAACTCCCCGCAGATATTTAGGACGAGTAATTACAAGAGTAAGTACCCTTTTAACGACGTGATAAAGTGTTAATGACTACCAATCAAACTCTCTGGCACCGAAAATTAACTATTATAAAAGTGTGAAGTCTGATTCCATCAGGTGATGAATTGTTTTAGGAAATTTTAAAAATGTCTAATTTTAGATTTATTTTTTCCTTTGTCTTTTTTTCTCTCTCTCTCTCTTAATCCAACCTTTCTTTCCCTCTCTGTATTTTTCTTTCTGTACCTGATTTGACATTGAATTCCCCCACTCTAATTCACCCGTCCTTCCGCTGTTTATTTCCCAATCCTTAAATCTCATTGGTTAAGGAGCTGCCCTGTTGTTTGCCCTGTTCACACTCAGGTCCCAGATGGCCTGTTTCCCTCACTGCACCGTTGTTGGCTCGCACTTTCAGCAACTTAGTAGGGGGGAAACATTTTTGAGCCGAAGGGTGCCGTTAGATGCCCTGTTACAACAAAACCTGCCCATTGTCAATTTAGCGGTAACTGTGCTGAATTGTGAACCAGTTTCAAGTTAATTTCCCGCTCGGAATTAGTTTGAAACTGCCCCAGGTCATTTCGCAAAGGGGTCCTTGCAAACAGAAAAGAGAGGATAGTTACAACAGAAAAAGGGAGCAAACAGTAAGTTGCTGCTGCACAGCATAATTAAAATGGGCCGGCGAAGTGAATAAACATGCACTGAAGTCATGCTCATTTGTCCCCTTCTTCAGAGTAACCTCTTCATTCCATTTGCCTGTCCCTGCAGCTTACTAGCAATCTTTATCAGCATTATGTCTCATTTGAAGTTCCATTTAAGTTAATGGAATAAAAAATGATGCCCATCTGCACAAGATGTGTTCAATTTGCTGCAATGTAAACTTCCATTTACAGAGGCTATTTATAAAGATGGAGACCGAGAACAATTTCTGATTTGATACTTAAACAATTTATCTGGCCATGGAGGTAGCTAATAAAAGCGAGAATAATTACGCTTGTATCTGGTCACCATAGAAATAACTCAACTATCGTTAATGAGTATAATGTCCTGAAATATCCCTGGTGTGTGAAGGTCACAAGAGAGCTTAATAGTATGTGAAGGTACAGACAAATGTGTGAATCTCTCAGCTTTACATTGCAGCGGACAATGATATTCTTTACCGAGAGCACTGCTAAATGTCGAAAAAATATCCTATTAACCAAAATTGACATTCATTCCAACTGCCAGCATATAGTGTGACACCATGATCTCGTAATAGAACACTGCTAAAAAAAACCTTCAAACCACATAAGAACTGTAATGAGTAAATGGGCAATATCCACTTTAAAACTTCATTTATTTTACATTAAATTAAAAATAAAATCATTAAAATGAATTATTATGCAAGTACTAAATACTAGAAAAGTGATCCATGTTTTCAATGTTATTTTGAGCCCAGACTTTCCTTTAAGTATTCCCCCAAAAAACTGCAGTGCAGCTTTCAACATGTATAAAGGACAGTGTTTAGATATTGATACCTTTGCTATTTAAGTATATATTGCAGCACTGTATATATCAGCAATAAATGTCAGAGGCATTGATGCATAACAACTGAGGCAGGGTACAGACAGGTTATTGATGGTTGGATTGATGTGATATGTGTTTGGCAG
Source organism: Squalus acanthias (assembly GCA_030390025.1). Lineage (NCBI taxonomy): Eukaryota > Metazoa > Chordata > Chondrichthyes > Squaliformes > Squalidae > Squalus > Squalus acanthias. The sequence continues at coordinate 11,298,679 of CM059441.1, read as the reverse complement.
TTTGCTTAATGACATTTTTGCCATCCAGTAGAATGAATGTAAATATTGATGTTGATGAATTTATAAAGATTCTGAAATATTTGAAATGTCAACATTGTTCAATAACTGTTCAGAGTATGGGAAATAAACGGGGACAATTAGAAGTAATCATGTCACAGGACGATATAGATTTAATAGCACTCACAGAAGCTTGGCTACAAACTGCGTAGGAATGGAAACTACACACACAGGTTATAATTACTTTAGGAGGGACAGAATGGGTAAAAAGAGGAGTGAATATATGCTGTAGATAGGACTGGTGTACATAAAAAAAAAATTCAGACAGAGCCTATATGGTTAGAGATCAAAGCTAAAAAAAGTGATTGTTACATTATTAGGGCTGTACGACAAATGCCCTAACTGTGGGAGGGAAATGGAAGAGGACATCTATGGACAGATCAGGGGGATGAGTAGGAATAACAAAATTATTGTTCTAGGAGATTTTAATTACTCACTAATTGATTGTTCACTGTCACCCTGTCCCAGAGAGAAAGGAATGGAATTACTAAAATATGTGCAGGATTCCTTCCTCGAGCAGTATATCCACATGCCTACACGGAGCAAGGTATTGCTAGACCTAGTTATGAGTAACAAGATAGAAAGGGAAAAAGTTAGTACAAAAGAAAGGGCACCAGATAGGAATGAGGCAGATTTTAGAAAGACGAGGAGTGAGCGAGCTGAAGTGAGGTGGAAAGAGAAATTGGCACTCAAGACTGTCGATCAACAATGGGATCTTTTTAAAAAGGAGACTCTAGAGTAACATTTCAGAATGCAGTGGATAAATAAGGACTAAAATTGAAGAAAAGGGTGTTTACACCGTTTCTCTAAGGGGGCGATTTTGCCATGGGGGCGCGTTGGAGGCGGGATTGCTGCTTGTCGGGTCGATGTCCCACCTCCATCGACTTGTGGCCAACCCACACTATTTTCCCTTGATTGACCTTGTTAAGCCCGCCAGGCAGGCTTAGCAGGCCAATTAAGGGGAAGCCGGTTACAGAGAACGTCAGCGTATGACGTTTCATCTGTCAAAAGTTTTTGACAGATGAATTGTCATTGTTTGACAGCTCTGTGAAGCTGGCAAACATTGACATTCTATGTTGTTTGATGAGTCCTTGTATTCAAGACTTATCAAACCTCTTTCTTTAGCAGAAATTAGATGGTTGTTGCATTGGAGAATGCAGCAGCCATCTGTCATCTCTGCCGGTGAGATGCGAGACTCTCCGCATCCCCAACTGTTGAAGCCTGCAGGAAGAAACAAAGGTAAGTAAACATTTTCTATCACTTTTCACTCACCTCACATACTTACCTCTCCACACTTGCACCCATCACTTACCTTCACAGCGCACTTTTGCACCCCTCCGACCCCCACAGACCCACTGCTCGCCTCGGTGACCCTGGCGGGGTTTCCCGACGTCGGGAAGCCCGCGCCTCTGTTGGAAAAATGGGGATAATCCTCTTAACTGCCTGTTAACAGTCGGTTAAGTGGCTGTAATCACCTTCCCGCCTCGAGGAGACTGGACCCGGCGCGGGTCGGCTACCCGCCTCCTGGGAAGATGGCACGGAGGCAGGTTGGCGGCGGGATGGGCACCCGCCCCCCAGATTCTGCCATTTTCCCGCCTCCATACCTGCCTCCCCATGGCTGGCAAGATCGCGCCTTTAGTCTCTATAGCTTCTCTGCCAAAGTTACGGTGGGCGAGCGGGAGAACCCCTGTGGAAGTTCACTCCCTGTCTATTCAGGACCAGCAGAAGAAGGGGTTAAAATATGGGAGAACTCGGTTCAAATTTCCACAAAAAGCAAAAATACAATCAGCTATTTTAAATGTAGAGGTGGTTTGAAGTTTGGCATTGATTGGACATCCAAAAAGAATAAAGCCCTGACAGCACTGGTGTTTCAATCACTTTGTGTGCCAGCACGTTTTATAAACAAGCCAGACATGATTTAATCTTCCAGTAGATATACAATGAGCACCTTGCCCTCTGGGGACGGCCACTACTCGTGGATTGATGAGCAATCAGGCAGAAGCAGACTCAGGCAATTAATATATTATTATTACAGTGTGGAAGATATCAGCACTAGGTGCAGATCAAGGGTACTCCACGAGCAGCATATTAGTAATATAGAAGATTATGTGCAAGGAAGCTCACGTAAGCCAGTACCTAAGTAGTAGTTATTACAATGAAATATTAAAGCACGTCACAACAAATATTAATTATTGTAAATTTGTAAGGACAAATTAGACCAAGATGTTCCTTCTGAAATTGTTGTCACGGTTAAAAAGAATTAATGTTTTTCAATGGATATTGAGCCATAATTTGCTGTAGCAGGGCAATGCCGTTAGTTAGACTTTCCCTTGCCCGTTTAATCATGATGATATTTTGCGCCACAAGTTGCTGAAAGTGCGAGCTAATAACGGCGCAGCGAGGGAAACAGAGAATCTGGGACCTGCGTGAGCAGGGCAAGCAACTGTGTATCTCCTTAACCAATCAGATTGAAGGATTGTGAAGTTAACAGCGCAAGAACTGAGAAGGAAGTGTAAATTAGGCTGGGTGAATTCAATGTCAAATCAGGTACAGAAAGTGAAATAAGGAGAGAGGGAAAGAAAGATTGGTTTAAGAGAGAGAGAGAGAGAAAAGAGACAGAAAGGAAAAGGAAAATTTTAAATTTTACATTTTTTAAATCTCCCACAATTAAAACCGGAAGGAATGCGACTCCACAGTTGTAATCGTTCATTTTCAGTGTCAGAGAGGTTGATTGGCAGTAATTACCACTTAGCACGTGGCACCCCATCCACCACCTTAAACATTCACTCCCTCCACCACCAGTGCGCCGTGGCTGCAGTGCGTACCATCTACAAGATGCACTGCAGCAACTCGCCAAGGCTTCTTCGGCAGAACCTCCCAAACCCGTGACCTCTACCATCTAGAAGGAAAAGGGCAGCAGGCGCATGGGAACACCACCACCTGCAAGTTGCCCTCCAAGTCACACACCATCCTGACTTGGAAATATATCCTTTATCGGCGCTGGGTCAAAATCCTGGAACGCCCTATCTAACAGCACTGTGGGAGTACCTTCACTACAGGGACTGCAGCAGTTCAAGAAGGCAGCTCACCACCACCTTCTCGAGGGCAATTAGGGATGGGCAATAAATGCTGGCCTTGCCAGCGACGCCCACATCCCAGGAATGAATTAAAAAAAAGGTACTTGAACTGAAATGGACAAGACTTAACTTTCTGTGGTGAGTTTAGTTCGTATCTACTGCGCTAATACAGCAACTATACACCATTCAATGCATTTTAATGATGAGTAAACAGCGAGATGCCATTTCGCGAAGCTTCTGGGACAGCAACTTTTGGATTTCCGCCTTTAACCACACATCTGGCCTCGCCCGAGTTGGTGTAGCATTTGCGCATAAATAACGGCAAGCGCCATCAGCCCCACCATTATTTTGACAGCAAATTACGGCCCACTTTCTCTCTCTCTTTGATCCAGTGCCCCTAGTGGCGTTCACAGGAGCATACCTCAGGAAATTCATTTTAATAGACAAGAAATCAGCGGCTTTTCCCCGAGATGTGCCCCGTAAGGGTACCGCTCCTCACTGACAGAAATGACTCCTTTTATATACACGGTCATATTTCAAATGTCGCACTTTGTTGCAAATGCGAAACAATTTTTTTTAGAAAATAGATTTGTAAAAAAAGCCAGTCATTTCCTGCTGGATTCTGTAAATTTGGGGGAGGAGTCAGGGATTTACAAGCAGCTGCTAATCTCGAGAAATAATTATCCTCTAATTGATCTCACAATTAAGCCTGACAATTAAGCTGTAATTGACCTTGGGATGGATTTATTTACAACAATTAGACCTTGAGGTCTTAGCAACAGTCAGATTACATACAGCTTCACCTTAGCAGCAGAACAACATATTGTGCATTACATGATATAATGCTCCTGTCCTTCTAAAACGGCGTATCTTCCAACTAACCGTGAGCAATGCCATGGGAGATTTGCTTGTGATTTTACAAAGTTACAAATACCAAACCCTTGTCTAGGGACTGTGTATACTAGTAGCCTGTCTGTATTGATGGGTACTGAGTAAATAGGTACCAGTATCAATTTGAATAGCACATCCTACCTGCCATCCAAAAAAAACCTGAAAAACATAAAAGTTATTCATATTTTATCTTTTAATGTCTGTCATCTCTGACGTTTCTGTGTTCTTAAGTGATAAGAGGAGTGTGCATAAATTGGACTAATTTTTTAAATATTTTTGTAACATTTTTGAAATGTTATCTTACATATGTTATCTTACATACCTTGAAAATCAGATAGGGTAACTAAAATGTTCTAAAAGTTACTTGATGCTAGATTAGCAGAACTTTTTTCTAATTCAACTTAATTTTTCAGTTAGCAAACACTGTTGTGTGAATTTTAACATAAAAGAAATAAACCATGAAATGTGTAGCTGGGTGCAGCAACTTAATGGAAACGTGAGTGAATAGCCTCAATAAGACATAAAGCTGAACAGTCAGGATTAAAGCTGAACACAAACACCGAGGATCAGACACAACAAGGAAGTGGCTGCAGTAAGAATGAAGTATTTGGCAATGGATGACAAAAACACACTGATATTAATCGCCAGTCAATTTCTCAACTCAGCAGGGATGCAAAGTAACTGTCCCTTGGCTAATTTACCCGTGAAGCCTCGTGGCTCTAGCAGTTGATCATTGGGAAACCCATCACACTGGGTCAAAAGTCTTAACTGTCATTCAGGCTTCTCTGCTCTCATTCACAAATGTTGCAGATATGTTTTGCTTGAGATCTCACTGTGCATCAGTAGACGGCTCCATTTCAGTGTGTAAAGGAAAGCACAGTGCCAGCCAAGTCAGCCATTAAAGCAGAGCAGAGCCACCCTTAGTAATAAAGAGGATTATGTACCAGCAGATTTCTGCAAGCCAGTACCTTAGTAATTACACTAAAGTCATTAAAACAAGTCATACTAAGTATTTGAGAGTTTGTAGAGGCAAACCAAAATGTTTTTTTTCCTGAAACAATACTTAAGGGTTAATAGAAAGTTGTCTGCATTTTCCAAATGATATTCCTGTGTGAGGATTAAAGCTGGAGCAGGAGTATGATCTACTGTTCTCTACAGGCAGACAAAATGATTCAAACATTTGACTGCCAAAATGTAATTGTGTTAATTGCTTTATTTTTAAATATGTTATCAATACTGGAGCCCTAGCCTGCCATTAAATGCTAGTACATCATGAAACTCATTGAAAAGTATAAAATTCTTAAGGTGCTCGACAGGGTAGATGCTGTGAGGTTGTTTCCCCTGGCTGGAGAGTCTAGAACCAGGGGTCACGGTCTTGGAATAAGGGGTCGGCCATTTAGGACTGAGATGAGGTGAAATTTCTTCACTCAGAGGGTTGTGAATCTTTGGAATTCTCGACCCCAGAGGGCTGTAGATGCTCAGTCATTGAGTATAATTAAGACAGTGATCGATAGGTTTTTGGATACGAAGGAAACCAAGGAATTTGGGGATAGTGCGGGAAGGTGGAGTTGAGGTCGAAGATAAGCCATGATCTTATTGAATAGCAGAGCAGGCTCGAAGGGCCAAATGGCCTACTCCTGCTCCTATTTCTTATGATCTTATGATCTTACATACACACACACACACACGTGCTTCTTTTACACCCAACCAGTGTGTGAACCACACCTAGTGCAGTTTATAAATATTTATTTTAATCCCCTTATGATTTGCATTTATCATCACCTTCATCTTGGTTGGGGTGTATTAACAGGAGATGTAAAGAAAAGCTGCAAATGCTGAAAATGACATCACTTTAACCATTTGAAGGGAAGGACCAAACAAGCAAACTTGTTTTCTGGACCTTAACTCTTTTCTCTGTTACATTGTCTCTTGTGCACTATGGCTGAATTTTTGTAACAAGCATCTTGTGAGACACGTTATCAAATACCTTCTGAAAATCCATATTCACTAGATTTATGGCATTCCACCTATCTATCCAATCAGTCGCTTCTTCAAAAAAAAAATTACATTTTTTTAGACATGACTTGCCTTTATTAACAAATTCATGCTGGCTGTCCTCAATTAATCCATGCATTTCTAAGTGCTTTAACCTGAATTATGGATTCTGAGGGGGAATTTTAATGTGGGTGAGCGCGTGGGATTGGGTGCGGGTGGGGGGTTAAATCGGGAAAAGTTCCGAGCACTTTGGGAAGCCAGCTCCAACCTGCCGACCTCCAGGTTTTTCCGAGGCGGGACAAGGGGCGGTCCGCCAACCTGCTCCCAAGAGGCGGGTTGGCATTTTAAATATGTTAATGAGGCTGGCGGCCTCTGATTTAAGTCACTTTGCAGGTTTCCCAGGCCTCGGGAAACCCGGCAGCTGAAGCAAGGCAAGGGCAGCATCAGAGAGAAGGTAAGTGCCTTTACGGCACTGTTTGTGGGCCAGGAGGAGCACGATGCTTGCCCCAGCCCCCCAATCTCCCCCCCCCCCACCCCCATACAAAGACATGGGTCAGACCTATCTGGTCCGGAGGCCTGCTCCAGAGTGCTCCCCGCCCGACTGGAAGCCAACCCAGACTTCCGGGTTTCCCATCCGAAACTCCACCCCCTCACCTACGTAACTCACCCCAGTATATAGCCAGGCCTAAGAGTTTGTCCACAACTGATGTTAAACTATTATGCTTATCCTCCTGTCCTTTCTTGAACAAAGGTTTTGCATTGGCTACGCCCCTGTCTCATGACATAATTTGCAAAGTTAAGGAGGATTGAAAAATTGTGGTCAGAGTCTCTGCTATCTCCTTGTTGACATCTATCAAGAGCTTAGGGTGCATGCCATCAGGACCTGGCAGCCTAGCCGCCTTAATTTTTGCTTATTTTTTCAGAACCAATGCATCTAAACCACTAGAACACACAGACAGGGCCTTGGTTTAATGTCACATCCAAATAACTGCACCTCTGAAAGTAGTGCCCTCTGAGCGTCAGTTTATATTACATGCTCAAGTTCTAGAGCATGGCTTGACCCTACAACCTTCTGCTCAGAGATGAGAGTGCTACCAACTAAACCAAGGTGACACAAAGAACGGTGACCAGGCAACCTACAGTTTTGCTGGGTTTTCCCTACTTCCGGCCTTTGTAAATCTAGCAAGTTTTCTTTGGCTGTTGCTGGGTCAGGAACTGGTGGAACGAGCACAGCACTAAGTGCAATATAAAAGCAGCTTGACTCTGTCAGATTGTTGATTAGTAATACTGCTCCAAATGAATAGGTTTAAGTTAAGTATATCAATGCAGGTTTAATGTGGCCTCTCCTCATTGTATTTATGAATACATGTACAGGTGCGCATACTATTTTCAGTATACTCATTTCTGGCAGAAGCAAAGCCTACCAATACTTTTGTTGACTGTTCTACTAAGAATATGAATAAATATGAGTAAAATATCAAAGTACCACCTTAATGCTAATTAATAAAAGTTAAAAATTGTTAAAAGCAACAAAACAGGAGGTCTAGGGAAGGCAATGTGGAAAAAGAAACAGAAAATAAAAGGTAAAATATTAAATGTCTTATTCTCCCAGCAAAATCATCACAAGTGCTCCGGTTTCCTCCCACAGTCCAAAAATGTGCGGGTTAGGTTGATTTGGCTATGATAAATTGACCCTTAGTGTTAGGGGGGGGATTAAATATGTGGGGTTACGGGGATAGGATGGGATATGTTAGGGGGAATTAAATACGTGGGGTTACGGGGATAGGGTGGGATATGTGTCGGTGCAGGCTCGATGGGGATTCTGTGTGAGAAAGCAGGGACAGGGTACTGGATTTGGATGATCAGCCATGATCGTATTGAATGGTGGAGCAGGCTCGACGGGCCGAATGGCCTACTCCTGCTCCTAGTTTCTATGTTTCTAAGTGTGGGATCTTAGTGTCCCTACAACAACTGTAAGAGGGCAAAGTGCAAGGGATCAGGCTGAGTATTGGACAGAATTGGCCACCATAAACCTTGCTGGGGACTCCCAAAATCTGAAAGCTCGCCCTACCTCGAATGGGGCCACAGTAATTTTATTGGCAAGAATACCTCGCCCATTTGGTTGAAGGGGAGCATCAATCAACAAGTTTATATCGGAGTCGCAATTAGCAAGTTCCTTATCTCAGCTGACTCATCAATCAAAGGTAGCAACTAAGGGTAAAAGCATTTACCTAAATTGAAAGGGAAATAAAGCTATGCCATTCTCCTGCACCTGCAATGTTGGTAGAGGCATATGGGTGAGTCACCTGCCCATACCCCACATTGCTGGGGAATAGAATAGGGTCCCTAAAGAGGGAACGAAAATAGGTCACCAAAAAAACAAAACAAGTGCAAAATAGTTACTATGGCTTCAAGTCTGAGTTATTCCCCAATATATAAAATTTAACAATGAAATCAATTCCACCTTGGATTCTCCGTAAAAAATAAAGCTTTAGTCAGTCAAGAGTAAAATGATTCTGTATAAATGTTCAACTGGTGCTTGGGGACTGAGTGCAATAATCAAGATTAGTTGGCCATGACAGAAGGAATGATGGGATTGATAAATGAGGGCTGGCAGCTGCCAAAAAAGCAGAGAGCTGTTGTGAGCACAATGTCAATGCAGTCAGTAAAAATGAAAACACATAACCTTTCTGACAGAGTCTGCAGCAGCTGGGAGCATTAGATTCCATATTGAGTAAACCAATGGATTACTTAGTGCAATTGGCATTTTGGTTGATGGATAACATAAAATTGATTTTAAATTTTAGGCCAGTATTAATCTTGATTGGGTTGGTACACTTAAGAGAGATTGTGTACCTTTGGTCAAGAGATTTATAGAATTACCAGGAGTTGACCAGAAATGCTGAAAGCCATCAGCAGCAACTGGCTGGCCCCCTGTATTCAAGAATTTACATAAAATGCTTAGTGTTGGCTATTGGAAGAAGGCTATATATAATGCTGTCAAATGCATGGGTAAGAAAGAAAAGGAAAGGCTTCCATTAATATAGCACCTTATCACATCGTTCGGCACTTCACACACAATTAACTACTTTGCAAGTGTAAGGACTATTGGTATGTATGATGCGGAGATGCCGGTGTTGGACTGGGGTGGACAAAAATGAGAAGTCGCACAACACCAGGTTATAGTCCAACAGTTTTATTTGAAATCACGAGCTTTCGGAGCGCTGCTCCTTCGTCAGGTAAAGTGAAGGAATACCTTCACTTCACCTGACGAAGGAGCAGCGCTCCGAAAGCTCGTGATTTCAAATAAAACTGTTGGACTATAACCTGGTGTTGTGCGACTTCTCATATCGGTATGTAGGCAAACATGGCAGCATTTTTGTGCACAGTCAGATGCCACAAACATCTATGGGATGAATGACCAGTTATTTTTTTGGTGATGTAGTTTGAGAGAGGAATTCTAGCTTTTCTTAACTCTTCTTCTCCTTCTTCTTCTTCTTAGGCAGTCCCTCGGAACAGAGGATGACTTGCTTCCACATTAGAAATGAGTTCGCAGGTGACTGATGAGTCCGATGCAGGACCTACAGTCTCTGTCACAGGTGGGGCAGACGGTGTTTGAAGGGGCGGGTGGGCCGGGTGCTTGGGTTGACGTGCGCTCCTTGCGCTGCCTGCGCTTGGCTTCCACTTGCTCCCGGCGAAGAGACTTGAGGTGTTTGGCGCCTTCCCGGATGCTTCTCCTCCACTTTGTGCGGTCTTGGGCCAGGGATTCCCAGGTGTCAGTGAGGATGTTACACTTTTTCAAGGAGGCTTTGAGGGTGTCCTTGAAGCGTTTCCTCTGCCCACCTGGGGCTCTCTTGCTGTGCCGGAGCTCCGAGTAGAGTACTTGTTTTGGGAGTCTCGTATTGGGCATGCAGACAATGTGACCTGTCCATCGGAGCTGATCGAGCGTAGTCAAAGCTTCGATGCTGGGGATGTTGGCCTGAGCAAGAACACTGACGTTGGTGCGCCTATCCTGCCAATGGATTTGCAGGATCTTGCGGAGGACGACGACATCTTAGCTGTTAATGCTAGGATCTTAAACATCCAGCTGAAGCACCAAAAGAGGGAGATGGAACTTTGGATTAATGTCTTATCTGAAGGTTGCAATAGCGAGGGAGTGCTGTTCAGACACTCTGAAGTCCTAGATTGGGGCTTAAACCCACAAGCGAAGACAATGAACCAGCAAAGCAAATGATTACAGATGGCTCACTAAAGATATTCCCCAGAAGTGCAACATGTGTCCTGCAAATGAAGACTGAATTTAGCAGTTAAAGTGCTACCTGACAAAAGATGTAAACTGAAACAGGAAGCATACAAGTTGTACTGCTATATAACCTGAAACAGACTAACTTCACACAGCACATTAATTCTAATCTACAAAGGTGAAGTAAATTATGTTATGAAATTGGACCTGGTTACAACTTTGAACTGTATCCTGTTCACTCCCTGATATTGCCGAGGTGAAGTAAGAGTTAAATAGTACTTTAACTAATGTCCTCAAACCAACAATTATCAGTTGTCTGAAGACCAATTAGTGACTATGCACTTTGGGGGTGGGGGGAGGTAATGGAGGCTGTGTCTGGTCAAGCTGGTTCCAAGATGACATGGCTAGTGCTGAGAGATTGGAACGGAGTAGATCCTTTATGGCAGTCAATGGAAAAGAAAATTAAGTGGGGTGGAAAATGTGGTGACAATTCATTATCTCCTATTTTGTGCCATCACTGAAGACCAATGTCACCCTCTGTCTCAGATAGGCGGGGTGTGTGTGCACTCCATATCGTGCTACTAGAAACTCTACTTATGTGGATTTTTCAGTGGTTTGGTTTGGAGATTCTTAAGCTTGATGATGGAGTTCTGTGTATTATCAGACAGTCCAGGCTAACCCCAAAAATCCTATTGCATTCCTGCCAAACTGCGGTTGGATCTTTTCATTTGAGTCAGTTTACGTCGGATGACTCGGAACCAAATTAGGCAGCACAGTAAAACCCAAGGATTAAATGCAGTTTCTCCATAGAGTTTCGACGGTGATTGAAGGCTATTTTACGACGAAGGTTGTGACGGCTGAGCCCAGTTCTGTCCTCACTCAAAGTTCACATAAGTGCACCATCTAGCAGAAGTCATTTGACAGCAATCAGAGGCAGAAATCCTGATCAGTGATTTCCCAGTAGCCCAAGGCGCTGGCACCAATTGTCTAACCGCTATTGCCTCACTGTCCGAGAGCAGCTAACTCAACACAGACTGAGATTTGGACCTGGGTGGTTCTTGGTGTGTATTTCTCAGTTGCACACTGACCCGTCAGAGCAGCAATAGTAAGGTTTTTCTATCTTCCCAGGGCATTGCTGTGGTGAGAACCAAATTGCATACCAATACCAATCTTCATAATCCCACATGAGATTTATTAGTTTTTAACTAGAACATTGATATCACGGAAACAGGTTTTGTGTAATTCACCTTCAGAAACAGTTCTGTAGAGCTTTTGCCTGTCGACTGTTAAAGTGGAGAAAACGCAATCACTGCCAAGTATTTGGACATATTTGAAGGCTAATCTTTAACATTTCTAATAATCATCTGTATATTTCAATTTTTGAACTGCCGATGAGAAACCATTAAGGAATATGCTAATGAAAGTTACAATATCTGATGAATTTTGCACGAAAATTATAATACTTGATGAAATGTTCATGAATAAGCAGAGACACTGAAGCTGATTTTATGGTTGATTAACTGTTTAGTCAAATCAGATACTCTAAATGTACAAATGGGCTCCAATAACTTTTTCTATACAGCACAAAGTACACAATTCAGGTGCTGCTGGACGACAGCAGTGGAGCAGGTTCCTCACGTGTTTCACATAGACCATATACTGCACCTCATCTAATGCATTTAGTGAAAGCTTAAAGGCTGTACGGTTTTACACATTTTGGTTCTTTCAGTGACTGAAGAGAAATAATTGGCTTTCACTCAAACAAATTTGTTGTTAATAATGGAACACTGCTCGTTGACTCACTGCTCCCCAGCCTCCGAGCTCCACCCGTCCCGACTCAGCTACTGAACACCGAGTGCACAGAACCTTGAATCTCCCGAGAGTCCAATCATGAACACAGCTATTAATAACTGGCAATAAGCAAACACACATCTATCGTGGAGAATTTTTAAGCATAGGACCCAATTTAATGGGAAGAAATCACAGGCTGGATGTCGACAAATTCCCCTGGTATGCTCCCTGTGAACACCAATCCTCATTGAGAGCACAGAAATAGCCTTTATGTGCCTTAGAAGATACTTTGCAGTGATATTAGCATACTCATCTGACTGCTATTTTAATGAAGTTAACCCATTTAAAAGAAATACATGTGTGTTAAGGTTTTAATTGTGTTCATTAATATCTCAACTTTAAAAAAAAAATCAGCTGGGGATCCAATACTCACTGAAACCCATCGCCATGGTTTAAGGGTTTTCAAATCAAGCTACTGGGAAATTTGCACCTATAGTTATTGTTCATCCAAATAAGGAGTGCACACTCTCTTCCCATAGGGACACACCCCACCGTTCTAAACAGAGGCCTGGCGCAATTCGCCCGATATGGGCGTAACCAGCGCAAAAGATCGCGGAATTTTAAGCGCAAATTGTGTTCAGCGCAACTCGAGTTTCCTCGACCTTTTGCGCTAGTTTTAAAAAGAGCACGCTAGATGCAGGCCCCGCCCAGCAAACTGGCCACGCCCCCAGGGTGAATTGATCACCATTGGGAGTTTCCGCTAATTGTGCTCGTTTGCAGGCCTTCGAGGAGGCTCCAAAATTAAGCTGGAACTTTTGGGTGCAAGGACACTAATAGGTACATTTTGAAAGGTTTCAAATTAAATTTTAATTTTTTTTACTAAGGAACTGACTATTGTACCCCACTCTAACTAGAAAATAGTTTTTTTTGTATATTTTTTAAAAGTCATTTTCCACAATTTAAAATTGGATTACTCACAGGTGGTGGATTGCTACTGTGATTTAAAATGCTTTTTTTTATATATACTCATTTTCAGCAGCGTTAATCAAACTTTACCAAGTTACCACTCTGAAATATATCAAGGAATATCTTTTAAAGCAAATTTTTTTAAATTACGTTTTAAAACGCTGCCAGAATGCGCTGGGCCATGGCAGATTTTGCGTTCGCCGAGATGCAAATGAGTTTGAGCGGAAAGACGGGGGGACAAAACACACTTCAAAACAGGCGCAATTTTGGGCGTAATTTCCGTCAGAATTGCTGATTGCGGAAACTCTGCCTCGGAGGGTTTAGGCCCAAGAGCCAAAGCTCAGGGGCCCCAAGTGTGTGCAGGGATGCCACTGGAGTTTAACCAGCTAAGACCATGCAGCCTACCAAAATAGAGCAAACTGCATTTGCCTTAGATAATCATTAGTTGGTCATTGGATATCGGGCAAGTATGGATTTGATCTCTCACTAGACTGACAACAAGTAATTACTGTTGGGAAATCGATATTGCACCTTTTAACTGTTTAATAGTATTGACATTTCACCTCCAAATTGTCTTTGAAAATTTGATATCCTTCTGGAACAGAATGCCTGCAGTGGTGGATCCTAATCCCTTCCAAAGATCCTTACCATGGTGGGATTTCACAATGTATTTCTAAATACCCCCAGCAGCAACTACTTCTAACAAGTTTCCAAGAATGGCTGCAGTATTAAAGACCACCATAAAATGCAGCACATAAATCATAAGTTTATACAGATTACAGATACAGCTTTGACCTCCAAACGAGGATGCAATTCATGCTTATCTTTCACTGCTCAGGGGCTCTCTGTAAAAATTGAATTGCAGCCCTTACACCAGTGTAACATCTACCCCACTTTTTATTATTCCACACTGCTTGAAGCATGTCGTAAGTGAATCAATCTAAAATGAGAATGCCACCAATAATATCGTATTAAAAGAGGAATCCATTGCAATTTCACAGATTATCGTTCATACAGGACTCTGTACTGCTTGCTACTGTCAAATTATAACAGACAGATCACAATCTAAGATTAACTGTAGGGGCAACACGGTGGCATAGTGGTTAGCACTGTTACCTCACAGCGCCAGGGACCCGGGTTCGAATCCGGCCTCGGGTGACTGTCTGTGTGGAGTTTGTACATTCTCCCCGTGTCTGCTGTGGGTTTCCTCCGGGTGCTCCGGTTTCCTCCCACAGTCCAAAGATGTGCGGGTTAGGTTGATTTGGTTTGATGGTTGGTCGCTATGATAAATTGACCCTTAGTGTTAGGGGGATTAAATACGTGGGGTTACGGGGATAGGGTGGGATATGTGTCGGTGCAGGCTCGATGGGCCGAAATGGCCTCTATCTGCACTGTGGGGATTCTGTGATTCTGTGATCTGGCCGTGTTCTCTGACTATATATGCTGTGCCTATATGCATCTCTTCACTTCACCTGACAAAGGAGCAGCGCTCCGAAAGCTTGTGATTTCAAATAAAGCTGTTGGACTATAACCTGGTGTTGTGCGACTTCTCACATTTGTCCACCCCAGTCCAACACCGGCAGCTCCACATCATGTTATAATTTAAATTACTTATATATTAAATGCATAATTCCCTTGAAAGCTTGCCTAACTGTAGGTAGTGCAAAAGTGCTATAAATTTTGATAGCTTTCAATCATTTATAACATAGTTAAAATAAAGAGTAAGGTTTAAAATTATGGAAAGTATGACTAGTGGAACATGAAACGTTACCAGTTGTGGTCATGTCATGCTACTGTCAGTATTGGTGAACTGACTCAAAGCCTATAGTTTGCACGAACAGGAAGGTTTATAGAATGTCAGGGATAGAGTGAGAAACCGATGGCTGAAGAGATAGCCCATGCTATGGACTGCCATTACTGCAACATTTTTAAATGATTTTTTTATTGATGTATGTGAAAGGCCAAAGCCTGTACCAAGTTTGAAAAGAGTGGAGGAGGAGACAAAGCAAAACAAGAAGTAGTAGGTGATACCCAGCCTGTGAACATTTGAGTGATAGTCAGTATAAACTATAAAGTATACTGATAATCTCTGAGGTAACTGAAGGACGTGATGAATCTTATTGACAGTCTCACTAATTCTGCTGAAAATCTGATCCCTCATTTTTTCTTAAACAGTTTGTATATTAGATGGTTGATGCTTTTGGAATAGCTTGTGAATACCATACAACAGCATACTTTGCTGATAAGACTTTCATTTCAGTTTGGCTAATAGAATGTATTCCACACCAGTGGAGCGCAGTTAAATTTGGAATGGAAATGGACAGGGAATCTCATTAAACACAAAGGTGGCCGCAAACGATTAGTCTTTCCACGAGATGATTTATTTTCCTCTCTCCCGAGCCACTCTTCTGCTTGCCACTTTTCCACAATCGCGCAAAAGAGACAAGTAACCAACAACAGAAGCACAGATGCCAACTTGCATCCTACCACACCACGCCAATGCACCACTGTGATCTAACTCTTCAAGGACTACTGTAGAATTTTGTGTCAAATAGAGAATTTATAAAATTATGAACTAAAAAAATATATTGGAGATATTACATGGCAGCCATTGTATATTTTGAAAGGAATAAAAGTAATGCAGCCCAGAAATGTTAATGATGTCAATATAAGTACACTACTAAAGCTGGATTATTACTAAGGAAATGGTAGATTATAAAGTTCAAATTACAGTCATAAGCAACAAATGGAACAGAGTGTATGATGCCTTAACTGTTAAATGAACCATTTTGTTTTTGCATCAAACTAAATTAGATTTGAACTCACATGGAAATTGGCAGAGAAGAAAAAAGCAAGCATATCAAATTAAAGCAATTGTGCCTTCAAACTTTCATGAACATTAGCATCTCTTTTTTTGTTATATTTTCAGCTGTTCATCAGTATTGCACATATCTTGCAAGCTGCAAAATCATTTTTATTCAGTTAGATTTCAACTCAAGAAAACACTATTTATTCTGAATGATTCATTCTTTATCTCGAGATGAAGAATTGCCTGTTCAAATACATTATTTTGCTGATAAACGCAGAATTCTACCAGTGTTTTGCAACCAAAATGGCTGGTTATCTATAACTGTTTTCAGATATAATGTATTATCTTAAATAATAACCTGATATTTTCCTATTAGCTTTTTGCACATACTAAAGTATATGTTGAAATAATAATAAGACATAAGCGATGGAAAGTGTCTGATCCATAAAGTCACTGAATCTCACAGAACTTGGCGCCTTTAAGGTGATTGGCAGAAGAGCCAAAGGCGACATGAGGAAAAGCTTTTTTATGCAGCGAGTGGTTAGGATCTGGAATGCACTGCCTGAAAGGGTGGTGGAGGCAGACTCAATCGTGGCTTTCAAAAGGGAATTGGATAAGTACCTGAAGGAAAAAAGTTTGCAGGGCTACGGGGAAAGGGCGGAGGAGTGGCAGAGAGCCGGCACGGGCTCGGCGGGCCGAATGACCTCCTTCTGTGCTGTAACCATTCTATGATTTGAATTCCAAGTTTGTTCCAGCTAACAGTTTAAGTAGCACAGTTTGTACTCTGTCATTTTCGCTTGTCACAGCTCCCAACAAGATAATTCCATGGTGAAATGAAAATTGATAATTCAGCACAACAAATTATCCCTTAATATTCCTCACATATAAAAAAACATAAGAAATAGAAGCAGGAGTAGGCCATACGGGCCCTCGAGCCTGCTGTGGCTCTTTAATAAGATCATGACTGATCTCTTACCTCAGCTCCACTTACCTGCCCTATCCCCATATCCCTTGATTCCCTTAGTGTCCAAAAAAAATCTTCTCAAATAAATTTAAAGAAGACTCCATAATACAATAAATAGTATTAGTGCCCATAGAATAAAGTGATTATCACAATAATTATGGCATTGCATTGAATTCTAGATCTTTTTCTGAAAAATTGTTTAAGCTTCTTTGAAAAAAAATAATACTCTGTGATTCATCTGTAAATCTGGAACAGCGTTGGCGCTAACATCACTTTGGCACCAAGGATCGGGCTCATATCACAATGACACCAGGGAAGCTACTGACATTGCAACAGTGCTGAGGAAAAGAAATAATAGAATATGACTTTTTCCCCCCCTAACAACCACCCCTTTCATTTTCTGTTAATCCTTGTTACACATTCTTTGCAATATCTGTTACATAAATGAGGTAACTAACTAGATGACTATCCACTGTGATTCTATCAAGGAACTTGATTTGCGATATCAGATATAAAGATCCTCAACAGTTCATAACAAAATGTAATCTGTGTTGTCCACAGTCAGTTGGGTCAATTAACCAGATAACCTTGAACGTCCTCGATTTGCCATGCAGCATAATTGGATTCTTCATATAGGGCCAATTTCAGAATGTTATCAGCATTTCCCTGCCCATGAAGTGTGATAAATGCACATTAACGTAACCTTCCACAGTGTTATATATTACTTAAGGTCTCATGTTATGCTTCTTCGGTATTAATCAAAGCTAGCTGGAATCCAGTCTCTCTTATGAATAGAGAATGTTATTGACAAATTTCAAGGATTTTAAAAAGGCTATTTGCAAAATTAATCTTTTTATACCCTCCCACAAGATATGCAAGCTTAGAAAATGAAAATACTGTTTAGTTTAGAATCTCATGTACTTAAACATTCAAGACAATGATTTCAATATCTAAAGAGCTTGGGCATAAAGGTTTTGAACTGAGGCACTTTAACATGGTGTGTAAATATGCCAGTATTAATGTACTGTAACATTCTGGGTTCTATTGAGAAGATCCATAAAGAAAAACATGGGTCTGCATTGTTGAGCATAGAAAACTTGGCTTTCATGTATAACCGCCACATGAAATACACTACCTCAAAACTTTCATCTGATCCTCCTGATTGTCTGCATCCACTCTTGGGTGACTGCACCTCGCTTTATATAATCTGGTGTAGGAACGTTCTAACAATTAGTCACATGAACAAATACATGCACTATCACAGTTACACTCAAGAAGCACTTCACAACTTGGAAGGTTTTATCTAGAATATCTACTTTCAAAAAAAGAGACCAATATGCATCAATAGCTTACGAACAGAGAATACCTTACTACAGCACCATCATGTTGAGTAATATCAAAATACCACAGAGGGAGGACTAGGACTTAAGAATCATACACTCTCAAAATCTTACAACACAGAAGGCGGCCATTCAGCCCATCTTTGAAAGAACTATCTAATTAGTCCCACTCCCCCGCTCTTTCCCCATAGCCCTGCACATTTCTCCCCTTCGAGTATTTATCCAATTCCCTTTTGAAAGTTACTATTGAATATCCTTCCACCACCCCTTCAGGCAGTACATTCCAGATCATCATAACTCGCTGTGTAAAAAAATTACTCCTCATCTCAACTCTGGCTCTTTTGTCAATTACCTTAAATCTGTGTCTTCTGGTTACTGTCCCTTCTGCCACAGGAAACAGTTTCTCCTTATTTACTATATAATGTAATACAATACAAGATGCTAAGGGGAAAGATAAGACTACTAGTACATATTTACCTGCAGAGTATCTTCATGATTTTGAACGCCTGTATTAAATCTCCGCTTAACCTTCTCTGCTCCAAGGAGAACAATTCAGCTCCACTAGTCTCTCCACGTAACTGAAGTCCCTCATCCCTGGTACCATCCTAGTAAATCTCCTCTGTACCCTCTCCAAGACCTTGATATCCTCCTGAAGTGTGGCGCCCAGAATTGGACATAGTACTCCAGCTGAGGCCTAACCAGTGATTTATAAAGGTCTAGCATAACTTCCTTGGTTTTGTACTCTATGCCTCCATTTATAAAGCCAAGGGCCCCATGCGCTTTTTTAAACAGTGTTATCAACTTGCCCTGTCACCTTCAAAGATTTCTGTCCCTGTATCCCCTTTAAAATTGTACCATTTATTTTGTATTACTCTCCTCATTCTTCCTTCCGACATTTCTCCTACAGTACAACAGTGACTACACTTCAAAAGTACTTCATTGGCTGTAAAGTGCTTTAGGACGTCCAATGGTCGTGAAAGGCGCTATATAAATGCAAGTCTTTCTTCCAAAATGCATCACTTCACTCTTCTCTGCGTTAAATTTCATCTGCCACGTGTCTGCCCATTTCACCAGTCTGTCTATGTCTTCCTGACGTCTGCTACTATCTTCCTCACTGTTTATTACTTTTCCGAGTTTCGTGTTGACTTGGACTCAGTTTTTGTTGTTGAGTTGAGTAAATAGCAAGTTGAAAACTGGAGATTAATATTTGTAAAGATCATGGTCATGTCATGGTACACGTACTGCATTATGTACTCTGTCTTTACAATATCAGCACAGTGCTATGGCACATATGGAGTTAATGGAAGTAAAGGGCTCGATAATAACTCAGAGGCATGCTCAGAGCAGGAGATTGGATGGGGTGGGGGGAAATATCGGGTGTGAAACCCGGAAGAAGGCTTGTCAGAACGTGCAGTTTCAACGGGGCCACCTCATTATATTACACTGGGTTTGGCGTCTCCAGTGCACGATGTGGGTGTGGTGCGAACCGGCATGATGTGATCTCAAATGGAGCATTTAAAGGACCTATCCATGGATGGAATTTGGAGGAGTTAGGAGTTGCAACAAACTGAAGAAGTGTTGTGATGGATTCAGTGACGCAACACTTGATGTACTGCTAGGTGCAAGTGAGGAGTAGGAGAGAGATACTCTTCCCAGCTGCAATGAAGAGGGCATGGCTGGAGGTGGCGGAGGAGGTCAGCAGCAGGAGCATTGTGCCATGCTCCTGGATTTCGGTGCAGGAAATTTTTTTAATGACCTAACCAGGTCAGGAAAGGAGAGTACAGTTGCACATTCACCTGCAGCTTGCTGTGCACATCACCCCCTTCACTTTGCCTTGTCATCACATCACATAACTCCTCACACCCACTTACCTTGCAAGCGCACCCATCGTTCTATTTCTGTGTGCTTTCTCACATCACGATCTATCCATTCACCACTGCCACTCACCCTAATCCTTACGCAATTTCATGCCTCTGCCTGATAGTAATCCTCACCAAATGCACGGCATCCAGTGGAGGAACATATCTCTTCTTCTTAGGCAGTGCCTCGGAACCGAGGATGACTTGCTTCCACATTAAAAATGAGTTTGCAGGTGACTGATGAGTCCAATGCGGGACCTACAGTCTCTGTCACAGGTGGGGCAGACGGTGGTTGAAAGGGCGAGTGGGTGGGGTGCTTGGGTTGATGTGCGCTCCTTGCGCTGTTTGCGCCTGGCTTCCGCTTGCTCCCGGCAAAGAGACTCGAGGTATTCGGCGCCTTCCCGGATGCTTCTCCTTCACTTTGTGCGGTCTTGGGCCAGGGATTCCCAGGTGTCGGTGGGGATGTTACACTTTTTCAAGGAGGCTTTGAGGGTGTCCTTGAAGCGTTTCCTCTGCCCACCTGGGGCTCTCTTGCTGTGCCGGAGCTCCGAGTAGAGCGTTTGTTTTGGGAGTCTCGTATCGGGCATGCGAACGATGTGACCCGTCCATCAGAGCTGATTGAGCGTGGTCAAAGCTTCGATGCTGGGTATGTTGGCCTGAGCAAGAACACTGACGTTGGTGCACCTATCCTGCCAATGGATTTGCAGGATCTTGCGGAGGTAGCGTTGGTGGTACCTCTCCAGTGCTTTGAGGTGCCTGCTGTACATGGTCCATGTCTCTGAGGCATACAGCAGGGCGGGTATCACTGCTGCTCTGTAGACCATGAGATAAGTGCCGGGTTTGAGGTCCTGGTCTTCAAACACTCTCTTCCTCAGGCGACCGAAGGCTGCACTGGCACACTGAAGGCGGTGTTGGACTTTGTCGTCGACGCCTGCCCTTGTTGACAGTAGGCTCCCGAGGTATGGAAAGTGGTCCACGTTGTCCAAGGCCTTGTCGATGATTTTGATAATCGGGGGGCAGTACTGTGTGGCGGGGGCAGGTTGGTAGAGGACCTTTGTCTTACGGATGTTTAGTGTAAGGCCCATGCTCTCGTACACTTCGGTGAAGGTGTTGACGATGATTTGGAGTTCGACCTCCGAGTGAGCGCAGACGCAAGCGTCGTCTGCATACTGTAATTCGACGACAGAGGATGGGACGACCTTGGATCTGGACTGGATGGAAGGAAGAGAGCATGCCAGGGGATCTCAGAGACGCCGTAATTGTGACCATCTTCAAGAAAGGTGACAAGTCCGATTGCGGTAATTACAGAGGAGTTTCCCTGCTGTCTGCCACAGGGAACGTCATCGCAAGAATCCTCCTCAATCGCCTTCTCCCAGTGGCCGAAGAGCTCCTCCCAGAGTCGCAATGCGGATTCCGCCCACTAAGGGGCACAATGGACATGATCTTCACCGCACGTCAATTACAAGAGAAATGCAGGGAACAGCACCAACCACTGTACATGGCCTTCTTTGATCTCACAAAGGCCTTCGACACTGTCAACCGTGAGGGATTATGGAGTGTCCTCCGCAAATTCGGCTGCCCTCAAAAGTTTGTCACCATCCTCCGCCAGCTTCACGACGATATGCAAGCCGTGATCCTGACCAACGGTTCCACCACAGACCCAATTCACGTACGAACCGGGGTCAAGCAAGGCTGTGTCATCGCACCAACGCTCTTCTCGATCTTCCTTGCTGCAATGCTCCATCTCACCCTAAGTAAGCTCCCCGCTGGAGTGGAGCTAATTTACAGAACAAACGGGAAACTGTTCAACCTCCGTCGCCTCCAGTCCAGATCCAAGGTCGTCGGAGGAACATATGCCATTCCAGTCACCAAGGGTAGGCACGTGGGTGTTAATGCAAATGTTAGGTTATTAAGTTTCCGTTGTTCAGTAGAATCACATAAAATGTATTACTTTGCACCACTTTCCAGTGTTGCCCATTTTTGGTTGCCAGGTGGCAAGTCGCCTTTTCAGTTGCTTGTTGATGAATAGGAAGACATGAAGTGACGGAGACCAATGTGCAATGGATGGATGGATAGTTACAGGACAGCTTTGTGTCAGTGGGATGGGGGGGATGAAAGGAGTGGCCAATGGATCTGATAGTTACATCGATCCAGTGGGAGTGACTAACTGAACTTTTCAACTATAAGGGAATTCCTGGCATCCCGGGCAGCAATGTGAGCGGCTGGTGCGAAGTTGGGGGCACCATCTTCATCCTCCGCCTCCTCATCGTCCTCTTCATTGGACGCGTCCGCAGACGATGTGTGCTGAGCACCTTGTTCCTCCTGTCGCTCCAATCCTCGCTGCTGCGCATTGTTGTGTAGAGCGCAGCACATCATGATCATTCTAGAGAATCTCGCTGGCGAGTTCTGAAGGGTGCCTCCAGATCGGTCAGCCGATGGCACGCTCAATGACACATCTGGTGATCATATTGTACTGCTGTTGGGCTTCATTGGTAGGCTTCCTCACGGGTGTCATGAGCCAAGTTTGAAGTGGGTATCCTTTGTCTACTTATAACCACCCCTTAAGTCTGCTTGCAGGTCCAAAGAGGGCAGGGAGCTTGGACTGCCGCATCATGGCAGCTCTCAGGGAATCTGGCACACACCGGCATTAACCTTTTCTTGTGGTTGCACAGGAACTGCACATTGATCGAATGAAATCACTTGCAGTTGGCGAATACTCCCGGTTGATCTGGTGGTGCTCGGATTGTCACGTGTGTGCAATCGATGGTACCCTGCGCCTGTGGGAAGCCAGCCATAGACGCAAACTTGAGCGCCCGCTCATTCTGTCTGGTGTCATCACGGGCGAAGTTGAAATAACTGATAGCACTGGCAAACAATTCATCTATTACCTGCCTTATGCATTTATGTGCAGCCAACTGGGAGATCCTGGATATGTCTCCAGTAACGCCCTGGAAGGATCCAGAAGCAAAAATGTTGAGGGCAATGCGTGGGCATCAAGTCCAGCAGGGAACAGGTCTTCTTCTAGGAGGCTGCAGATGTCAGCCACTGCCTGACGTGACAATCTCAGCCTCCAGAAGTACTGCTCTTCCGAGAGGTCAAGGAAGCTGAGCCTCTGTCTGTACACCCTGTTAGGTGAGTAGTGCCTCCTATGACCTCGATCCCTCTGTTGCTCCCCTCTCTGCTACTCCCCTGTCTGCTGACCACCTGCAGGTCTCTCCAAACCAGGCTGTTGCTGCTGCTGATAGTCAATTTGCTCCTCGTCCAAAATCCAATCTAAGGCAACTATGGCACCAGACATCCTAATGTTCTGAGTGTCAATACCTCCAAAGTCCACAAATTAGTCTCTCAGAACAAGTAGTTTCAACAAATCCTTTCCCAGTGGGAGGTAAGAAAGCAGGTGTGAGCACTGCGCATTTATTGATGTCCATATTTGTGCCTTTTAATTAGCCCTATGAATTGCCGTACAATCTTCTCGCTTTCCTTTCAATGGCGACTTTCAGGAAGCCTGGCATGTGTTGTTAAACTTAAATGCCCGTGAAAATCTCCTTCAAATTACCTAATTTAATATTATAATCAGTAAGCCGCCACTCTGGAGGGGGTTACGCGCACGCATCCAAACGCACCCGAGTTAAATCTGAAAGTCAGCGTCCGGCTTCCATTTTCAGCAAATTTAACCAGCCAACCAAACCCCAACCCACACACTCTTGACTGTTAAATTCCCCCCTAAGAGCGGCCATTCTTTATGTATTGGCCTAGAAATTCGCGTGGCCAGCTTGCCGCGGGGGTAAGGATCGCGCGCGCTCTTACCCACCGCGCCTGCCATTGTGTTTTGGGCCCACAGGAACTTCGGGTCCTGGGCCTCTCCCTAGTGCAGGCGCGCAGTGCTTGCGTGTTCCAGGGGCGCAGTTAGTGCGATGCGACCCCTGGGATCACGTGGGCCATGGAGAGCCAATGGCAGCAGACCATCTTTCATTCATAGATTTGACAGGACCTGTCAAATCTATGAATTGAAATCAGCCCCAAAAGAACAGCTAAACTTAAAATAAATTTTTAAAAAACCATCACATTTATAAAATAACTATAGTTAAATAAATTAACCACTTTAAACAAAAATTTAATTTTTGAAAAAATTAAAATACTTTTTAAAAGTTATAAAAATAAACTTACCTTTCTTTAAATGATCTAAAAAAGATAAACCTGTTGAAAAAAATTTAAAATTATACTTAATTAACCACTTACCTTGTTCAAAAGGGGTCTTACGCCTCCTTTTTATTAGCGTAGAATCTTCAATACTTACCCTCGCGTAGAAACCTGAAAAAAAATCTAAGTGTGCTGCGTGCGCGCAGCCTCTAGCGTGCACGCGGTTCAGCTAGGAACCGCCCCCTTCTCCATACCGGAAGTGCCGGTTTCCCACGCATGTGCAGTGCATGCAGGAAACCGGCACTTCGGAAAGCAATACGGTAGAGTACGCACTGAGTACTCACCCGGGAACAGCCGAATTATCTTAGACAGTTGAAAGGCAATTTGGCCACAGGTGCCATTATAGCTAAGCCCAATTCTTTCCTCACCTATTGTCCAGAAAAGTGTACTTTTCAGCAACCAACCAATAACGATGAAGGGCATGAACAATGGCTGATTTTCCCCTCCAAAGACTGTCCGGTCAATTGTAGCACCTTTAGTGCCATTCCTGGTGAAATCAGCTATCTCAGCACAGATCAAGAATGGACCTGCTGCTTTTACCAACTGAGTCACTAATCAGGAGTCGAAAACATCTTTGTCATAAAGAAAGGCATTGTGACATCAATGTTTGAGTCTCCATGGCAATAATAAAAAATATACACTGATATCTAAGCTACCCTCTAAAAACTGATCCTTGGTAGATCAGTTATTCTTTTCTACCTCAATTACTGTCTTGTTTTACTACTTGACAGCAATCTCATTTATTACATAAACAGCAAATGAGTCATTGCTTTATTATGTGTTATCATCATCAAGAGTGATGGCTTCTCAAACTTGTTCCCATATTGAAGGGATTTTCCTTTGCACTGAATTCAATCGGGCGGGGTATAGAGCGGGTGGCTGATCTGCTGCTGCCTGTTTTACGCCCCTGTTGATGCTGAATTTCAACCCCATCATCTTTCACTGACGGGGGGCTCAAATTATTGCGCGCGCTGTTTTTAACTGCACCAACATTATATCAATTTCAAATTTCTACGTGTGCTATTTTGACAAAGCTATTAATCTGTTCAGAATTTGATTAACCGGTGTAGTAAAAATAGCACAGAGAGGAATTTCAACTCCATAATTAGCAGGTGGTCGACTGAACTATGAGGTGTGCCTTTCTAAACTCGGAAAAGCAGTCTTAGCTATGTATAAATAAAGATGGCTCAATGAAGCTCTTACTGTTTGTGGGACTTTCCTGTATGCAAATTAGGTGCTGCATTGGCTGACGTAACGACAGTGACTGCACTTCAAAAGTCATCGATTGGTTGTAAAGTACTTTGTGACGTCTTGTGGACGTGATTAGGCCCTGTACAACAATGACGACTTTCAGGTATACAGCACCTTTAACGTCGCAAAACGTGCCAAAGCAGGAGTCCGTGGACCTCCCGGAAGATGAATCCTCAGAATGTAATTCTTTCTTTTTTCTGTTGTGATTTGCTGCCTAGACTGAGTGTCATTTTGCAATCTCCTTCAGGAGAAAAGGACTCACTGATCTTTCACAGATATTAAATCAGTAAACTATTGAATCAAAGGAGCACACTCATTTGCAAACCATTTCAATATGGGCTGGAGTACTTTCCTCCTATGGTTTCCTGAACCAACAGCCTTAGTCAGTAAGGACCACAACTACAGATAAAGACTCAGTGGGCTTGGACCTCCCCCCTACAACTAACATATGCATAACTATGCTTGATAGCACAGCAACTACTCCCGACTTGTGGAAAATGTCAAACTGCAGCAATTTTGATAGTCCAGTAATTTCTCGAACCATGAACAAAATGGAAAGTTAACCTTGCATAGCAAAGGAGCCCCAGGTGAGATAAGGATTTAAACTGAATTATTTGGAAAGCACAGGGCTTAAAATTATTTTTTGACCTGATTAGTGGTACTATAACACACAATTGAAAACTGATTAGCAGTTGATGGATTTTTAATTAGCAATTTAAAAAAAACTACTATCCAGTTTAAGGCAGATGTCGCATGGAATGTCAATGATGACAACCTTTAAAACTGTGCAATAAAGTGACGTTAAAGTATGGAGAAATTTGCTATGCTACACCAGTTATTCTAACGCTGAATTAAGGAAAAATGATGAAAAAAAATCTCCGAGTTCTGAAAATTGAAGAGACAACATTCTCCAGCGAGAATATCAGAAGAGAAACTGCAGCAGAAAGAATTGATCACATAGAACAAAGATTAAGTAGCTATGGCTCTGCCAGCAGAATGTCAAATGATGTACCCTTGAAAGCTCTCAGCTCAAGAATAAAGGTAATTAGAAAGAGTGAGATATGGGAAAGGAGAGGGATTCAATAAATAAAAAAAATAGCAAGATGCTTGTTATAATGATCTGAATGTAAGAAATAAATGGCAGCAGCTTGTACATCACCATAAGGTCTATCAACTCATTGAGTATTGAGTAATAGGTAAATGTTTAGATGGATTATAGTCTGATAAACATAACCAATGCCAGAAATGTCAAAGATTAATCAGTACAAATGTCGAAAGAATATGTGCACAAATTTCCTTATTAAAAAACGGTACTCTCCCTATTTCTCAAAGCATAACCCAGTCAATAGTATGCCAGTAGATTATTGGAAATGTTTTAACATCTGAATATATTTTAAATATTGCATCTTGCTTATTTTTTAACAATATTTTAAAAGAGTTTGGAAGAAATATATTACAAATTATTAGAATGGAACATCAGCTGGAAAAACAAAGCCTGGAAATTATGCCACAGGATACCAGCATTTCAAATCTTTCCGTGATCAAAATAAATTACTTCCCTCATTATTTTATTGAGGCACTAATCCAAGTTAACACTTCTTATACACAGGAAAAAAATTCAGACAAATGCATTGAATATTCATACACTAGTATTCCACTGCATAGCTTCAAGGCTGCGAAAGAATCTCATATCACTTGTGATCATCGCTCCAAGACTCATATGGGCTGATTTTAACTTTCGGTGGTGGCGGAAAATGTAGCAGATCGGCCGCCCATTATACACCCTGCCTGATTTTCCCATCCATTGAAGTCAATGCAAAGGAAAATCGGGCACTATATATAACAACGGCCAATCTGCTACCGCCTATTTTCTGCCACCGCCGAAAGTTAAAATCAACCCGTACATTAATTTCCCTTGGTGAATGATCTGTCCATTGAGTAATCAATTAGTGCTGGTTTTATCGAGTATAAATAAAATAGAAATTGGAAGCAAAATGAATTGCAGAAGTCTTAATCATGCTTCTGGGCAACATTAGACGATAGCACAAATCTACCCTTGCATGTGGCACGAAATAGTATTACATTTGGAACCGTAAGCATAGAGTACATGGTTCAGTGTCACCTTTGTATAGCAAGGGTTGGGCACATTGTTGGGTCAACTTGGTGAGTTAGTTTTGCCTTATAGCCTGATTTTGCAGTCCCAGCACTGCAACCACAGAGCACAGGTATGGACTAACGGAGTGCACGGACTCAATCTAGGCTGCACTTGACCATGGCATGGGCACACCTGCGCCCATAGTGTGGGGTCAGGCCGCATGGAATTTTGCGATCAAAGGGCTGCTCCTAATCTGAATAGGCTAAAGCTATAGGAAAGCCTTGCCTTAAGTGCTTGGCCTGCAGCACACTGCTTGCAGTGCAAAATCCAGCGAGAGGGCAGCTCTTGACGCGTTGCAGCGCGCCATAAAAGCGAATGTTGTGATGGTGGCAGAGAAATGAATTGTTCACAATGGCACAGCAGAGACCCGCGGGCACTCATGCTCTCTTTTTCAGCTGGTGATGTAGCGGCCCTGCTGTAGAGTGCACACGAGAGAAGGGCACAGGACCCGAGCCAGGGGTTCAGGCACTATGGCTTTCTCTCCTAACTGTGGTGTGGCTGCAGATTGAGTCCGTGCACTCCGTTAGCCCATACCTGTGCTCTGTGGTTGCAGTGCTGTCATTGGGTCTTGCTCTGTGTTCAACATGATTCTATATTGAGTAACTTGGAATAAGCTCAGACCCGGAGGTGATGGCAAGATGTCAAATAAAAGAAAACAAACTCAAATGTTTTAAATAGCATGGTAAAAACACTCAAATATAAATGGGTAAACCATTCATTATATATAAAATAGTATTATATATAATTATAGAGTTATGTTGGATTAAAATTAGAACATAAAAACATAGAAACATAGAAGATAGGAGCAGGAGTAGGCCATTCAGCCCCTCGAGCCTGCTCCGCCATTCAATGAGATCATGGCTGATCATCCAAATTCAGTACCCTGTCCCTGCCTTCTCCCCATATCCCTTGATCCCTTTAGCTTTAAGAAATATATCTAACTCCTTCTTGAATATATTTAATGAATTGGCCTCTACTGCCTTCTGTGGTAGAGAATTCCACTCTCTGGGTGAAGAAATTCCTCCTCATCTCAGTCCTAAATGGCTTACCCCTTATCCTTAGACTGTGACCCCTGGTTCTGGACTCCCCGGCCATCGGGAACATCCTTCCTGCATCTAGTCTGTCTAGTCCTGTTAGAATTTTATAAGTTTCAATGAGATCCCCTCTCATTCTTCTAAACTCCAGCAAGTATAAGCCCAATCGACCCAATCTCTCCTCATACGTCATTCCTGCCATCCCAGGTATCAGCCTGGTGAATCTTCCTCTAGAACATTTCTAGCTGCTCATTAGACAGAGATTAGGTACAACTGGGTAGATAGTAAGTGGGGACCAACTACTTTTGATTCTTGTAGCAAATAAATCTCTCATTACAGTTTCTAGCCACATCGTCGATGAATCCCATGTATCAAAGATTTATATTTATAATTGTCACTGCGAAAGTTTAACAGGAACAGCGTTATACATTTTTTATGTTGCTGGCAGCAAGCTCCACAAGAAATCCATCAGTTGAAGCATTTAAGTCATAGATCTCAAGAGATCAATTAATTGTACACCTACCAGTTTCATCAAATAACTCACATGACCGTGAAACGTTCAAAATTTATCAGGCCCAGGAAGGCTTCTCTCAGAATGCTCGTCATCTCTGCTTTATTGTCTCATAACTGTGTCATATCATTAATTGGGGAAATAAGATTAGACTGCGTCACATACTTTCCTCTGACATTTAGAGCTGAGCTACTGTTGTCTGAAAAGGTTAATGAACGCTCCTTTACTCTTGTGGAGACTAGGTTGGTGTCCGTTCCCCATTACATACTCCTTGCACTCATGTCTTTGAACATTTGAATGCTTTTTCATTCACGATCACTGATTCCTTTTCCCCCACGGCAGTTAAACATAGACTGGGGAAAGGGAATAGCTTGTTTGGCAAGCAGACCATTGGCTCACAGAATAACTGATGAATGTTTAAAATCCTAACCTTATTCCAAACCTCAGCAGCAAAGGGGTTACACCACTTGGATTTACAGCAATAAATAAAGCTGCTGGTCTGATTCTCAATATTAGTATGATGTGTTCATAGTACCCCCGGACCACAGTAGATAAATACTTCTTGATTCATGGCATGGCTTCAAGTCCCAGGCCTCAAATATGTTCTCTGATAAAACTTTCCTAAACATTTTTAGTTTAGCACTGGCCAACGGCACCAAGATGGCTAATACAGAAATGGGAAGAGGAAGAGAGAAGAATCAGAATGTGGAGAATTGTCCAGCTGTTCCTGGAAGTCTAAAGACTAATAGTGACATTGTGGATTATAATTAATGAGAAGCCCTTGAATCTGTCCACCCTAACTTACTGGATGAAAAAGGCGTATATGCTCAGTATGACTAGCAATGTTTCAGTTGTAACTTAACAGCACAAAATATATGTAAACTTTATATATCCATGGACTCAATCTGTGGTCTGAATTGTTGACCTTCAGTAGGATAGGAACACAGGAACGGAAGTAGGCCATTCAGCCCCTCGAGCCTGTTCCGCCATTCGATGAGATCATGGCTGATCTGCGATCTAACTCCATATACCTCCCTTTGGCCCATATCCCTCAATACCTTTGGTTAACAAAAAGCTATCAATCTCCGATTTAAAATTAACAATTGATCCCGCATCAATTGCCGTTCCAAACTTCTATCACCCTTTGTGTGTAGAAGTGTTTCCTAATTTCACTCCTGAAAGGTCTGGCTCTAATTTTTAGACTATGCCCCCTAGTCCTAGAATCCCCAACCAGCGGAAATAGTTTCTCTCTATCTACCCTATCTGTTCCCCTTAATATCATGAAAACTTCAATCAGATCACCCCATAACCTTCTAAATTCTAGGGAATACTACCCTAATTTGTGTAATCGCTCCTCGTAATTTAACCCTTGGAGTCCAGGTATCATTCTGGTAAACCTACGCTGCACTCCCTCCAAGGCCAATATATCCTTCTAAGGTGGGGTGCCCAGATCTGCTCACAGTACTCCAGGTGTGGTCCAACCAAGGTTTTGTATAACTGCAGCATAACTTCTGCCCCCTTGTACTCTAGTCCTTTAGATATAAAGGCCAGCATTCCATTAGCCTTTTTGAATATTTTCTGCACCTGTTCATTACATTTTAATGATCTATGTACCTGAACCCCCAAGTCTCTTTGGACATCCACTGTTTTTAACTTTTTACCATTTAGAAAGTACCCTGTTCTATCCTTTCTAGGTCCAAAGTAGATGACCTCGCACTTGCTTACATTGAAATCCATTTGTCATAGCTTTCCCCATTCATTTAATCTATCAATATCCCTTTATCCCTTTGTAATTTTATGCTTTCACCTACACTGCCTACAATGCCACCTATCTTTATGTCATCGGCAAATTCGGATATATGGCTTTCTATGCCATCATCTAAGTGGTTAATAAAAATTGTGAATAGTTGAGGCCCCAATACAGATCCCTGCGTGACACCACTAGTCACATCCTGCCAATTTGAGTACCTGCCCATTATCCCTACTGCCTGTCTCCTGCCGCTCAGCCAATTTCCTAACAAGGTCCATAATTTGCCCTCAACTCCATGGGCTTCTACATTAGATAACAGTCTCTTATGTGGGACTTTATCAAATGCCTTCTGGAAGTCCATATAAATAACATCCATAGACATTCCCCTATCCACTACTTTAGTCACCTCAGGTTTGTCAGGTATGACCTACCTTTCACAAATCCATGCTGGCTCTCTCTGATCAACTGAAAATTTTAGGTGTTCAGTCACCCTATCCTTAATTATAGACTCTAGCAATTTCCCCACAACAGATGTTAGGCTAACTGGTCTATAATTCAGTAGTTTCCCTCTCTTGCCATTCTTAAATAGCGGAGTGACATACGTAATTTTCCAATCTAAGGGGATGGTTCCTGAATCTAGAGAAATTTGGAAGATTATAGTTAGGGCATCTGCAATGTGCTCACCTACTTTCTTTAAAACCCTGGGATGGAAACCATCTGGCCCTGGGAATTTGTCACCCTTTGGTGCATTATTTTCTTCATTACTGTTATTTTACTTACATTAATTTTATTGAGTCCCTGTAGCCGATTCAATATTAGTTTCTTTGGGATTTCTGGCATGCTATTCTCTTCTACTGTAAATACTGATGCAAATTAATTATTCCACATGTCTGCCATTTCCCCATTGTCACTGACAATATCACCACTTTCAGTTTTTAAGGGGCCAACATTCCTCCTGACCGCCCTCTTTTTCCTAATGTAACTGAACAAATTCTTCGTGTTGATTTTGATATCCCTTGCAAGTTTCTTTTCATACTCCATTTTTGTAGCTCTCACTCTCTGTTTTGTGACCCTTTGCTGTTCTTTGTATCTTTCCCATGTGCCAGGATCTGTGCTATTTTTTGTATTTTTGTATGCCCTTTCCTTTAGTTTTACGCTGTCCCTTACCTGTTCAGTTGAGCATAGAAACATAGAAGATAGGAGCAGGAGTAGGCCATTCGGCCCCTCGAGCCTGCTCCGCCATTTAATGAGATCATGGCTGATCATCCAAATTCAGTACCCTGTCCCTGCTTTCTCCCCATATCCCTTGATCCCTTTAGCCTTAAGAAATATATCTATCTCCTTCTTGAATATATTTAATGAATTGGCCTCAACTGCCTTCTGTGGTAGAGAATTCCACAGGTTTACCACTCTCTGGGTGAAGAAATTCCTCCTCATCTCAGTCCTAAATGGCTTATTTGTTATCCTTAGACTGTGACCTCTGGTTCTGGACTCCCCCGCCATCGGGAACATCCTTCCTGCATCTAGTCTGTCTAGTCCTGTTAGAATGTTATAAGTTTCAATGAGATCCCCTCTCATTCTTCTAAACTCCAGCGAATATAAGCCTAATAAGTCCATGGCTTTTTTTTGGGCAAGTAGAGCTCTTGCCCCTCAGGGCTATAAACTGGTTCTGTATCACGTTAAATTCTTTTTTAAACATCTCCCACTGACCTTCTGTCATTTTACCCATTAACAGATTTTCCCAGTTTACTGTGGACAGTCTCTGCCTCATCCCGTTGATGTCAGCCTTACCTAAATCTAGAATCTTAGGGGGTGATTTTCCCAGCCCTGGGGAGGCGGGTTTGGAGGCGGGACTGCCGGGAAAATGGCAGAGTCTGGGGGCGGGTGCCCATCCTGTCCCCAACCCGCCTCCGTGCCATCTTCCCAGGAGGCGGGTACCCGATCCACGCCGGATCCCGTCTCCTGGAGACGTGAAGGGGATTTCAGCCACTTAACTGCCTGTTAACAGGTAGTTAATAGGCAGTTAAGAGGATTATCCCCATTTTTCCAGCAGAGGCGCAGGCTTCCCGACGTTGGGAAACCCCGCCAGGGGCTCCGAGGCGAGCAGTGGGTCTGCGGGGGTCGGAGGGGTCCAAAAGTGCGCTGTGGAGGTGAGTGATGTGTGCAAGTGTGGAGAGGTAAGTATGTGAGGTGAGTGAAAAGTGATAGAAAAAGTTTCCTTACCTTTGTTTCTTCCTGCAGGCTTCAATTGTTAGGGATTCCGGAGAGTCTCGCATCTCACCGGCAGAGATGACAGATGGCTGCTGCATTCTCCGATGCAATAGCCATCTGCTTTCTGCTCACAAAAGAGGTTTGGTGAGTCTTGAGTACAAGGACTCACCAAACTACAGAGAATGTCAGTGTTTGACAGCTTCACAGAGCTGTCAAATGATGACAATTCATCTGTCAAAAATTTTTGACAGATGAAACATCATACGCTGACGTTCTCTGTAATTGGCTTTCCCTTAATTGGCCTGCTAAGCCCGCTGGGCGGGCTTAACAAGGTCAATCAAGGGAAAATAGCGTGGGTTGGCCACAAGTCGATGGAGGCGGGACTAAAACCCGACAAGCAGCAATCCCGCCTCCAACGCGCCCCCATTGACAAAATCCCCCCTTTAGTAGCTGTTTTGCGTTTCTCCCTTTCAAATGCTACTTTAAACTCGATCATGTTATGATCGCTATTGGATAAATGTTCACGCACAGTTAGTCTGTTAACTAAATCTGGCTCATTACTCATTACTAAATCTAATATGGCTTGCCCCCTTGTTGCCTCTAGGACATATTGTTGTAGAAAAATATCCCGGACACACTCAAGAAATTCACTACCTTTCTGACAGGTGCTAGTCTGCTTTTCCCAATCTATATGAAAGTTAAAACCTCCATTAAAACCACACTGCCTTTACTACATGCTTGTCTAATCTCTGCATTTATACATTCTAGCACTTGAGAGCTGCTACCAGGGGACCTCCCACTACAGTCTTAGATCCTTTCCTATTTCTTAATTCAACCTATAAGGTCTCCACTGGCTGCTTACCTCTCTTTAAATCCTCTCTTATCATTGAAGTGATTTCATCCTTAATCACTAAGACTACTCCTCCCCCTCTGCCATTTTCCCTATCTGTCCTGTAAACCTTATAACCTGGTATATTTAGTTCCCAGTCCTGACTGTCCTGCAGCCATGTCTCAGTAGGATGCATATCCGCTTATCCTTCACATGGAATAAAGCTGTATATAATAGAACTTAACTCATTCCCCAGTATTATAACAACATTTCTCGGTATTGTTGGACCTTATGTCACATGATACAACTGAGGATTTTAATCATGACAATCAGCATCATTTTCCACAAACCATTGGGACAGACTTTTTCCAACAATAGTGTATCCCACATCATTATCAGACTTTGTAGCATACACAAGGGCTGAATCTTAACTCCCAAAAACAGGTGGGTTGGGGTCGTGTCAGAGGTTAAAATGCAAAAATTCTGGAACAGGAACCCAATCCGCCTCGAACCCGGCCACTTATAGTTTTAACGGAGGTGAGTGACCAATCCGCTCGCAGGTAGCGGGTTGGTCATTTAAATATTTTAATGAAGTTGCCTGCCTTCATTTTAACAGTCATTCTATTTTTAATGGGTTTCCCAGGCCTTGGGAAACTCGGCAGCTGAAAGCAGGCGAGAAGGGCTGAATCCATGAGGTAAGTGACTTTGCAGGACTGCTTATGGGACAGGAGTTGCAAGAGTGCTTCCTCCAGGCCCAACAAGCTTACCTGTAAACCCCCCCATGGTCTGTCTGCTCCCCCACAACCATTGGAACCCCCCTACAATGGGAACCCCCCCAGACCACAATCGGACAACCCACACACCAACCCCCCCCCCCATAATTGGGATGCCCCCAGACTACAATCGGACAATGCACACACACC
Source organism: Squalus acanthias (assembly GCA_030390025.1). Classification (NCBI taxonomy): domain Eukaryota; kingdom Metazoa; phylum Chordata; class Chondrichthyes; order Squaliformes; family Squalidae; genus Squalus; species Squalus acanthias. The sequence goes on along the minus strand of CM059441.1, from coordinate 11,263,823 downwards.
CCCGTAATCGGGATGCCCCCAGACCACCATCAGACCCCACCCACCCACCATCTCCCCCTTACTCCTTTATTTGAGAGGTGGCAGAAAAAAATCAAGTTATTTTTAAAAAATTGATGGTAGTTAGTATTTTAGCAATAGTTAGTTATTTTCCAAAACAACTCCAGTCTCTGATACAGCAAAGTAGCTGGAGAGTTCCCCAATACTCCGAACTGCTCTTGTAGGCTTCAGCCTTGTGAAAAGCAGGCTTCCTGCCCAAAAGGCCTCCAACCTGTCAATCAGGCTGCCTGTGAGTACCCCACTTAAAGGAGCCTTGCAGTTAAATTCTGCAGGACATTCGGGAAAACCGTTCTTCCGGGTTTCCCGACCACACAACAGCCCCCACGCAACAGAACTCACCTCCAGGCTAAACTCCAGGCCAAAGAGTGTGAAAAGGCCATCAAACCCATCAGTGCTCATCCTATCCACTGGACAGTTCAACCTCATGTACAGATCCTCCCTAACCATTAGAAATGTTAACTGCTGAAAGAGGGAAAATAGGCAGAGAATAAAAAAAATTGTGGCAATTTCAGGATGAACTTGGGTGGGGTGGGGGGGAACCCAGAAATTTGGGGGACGCGGAGGTCCTGGCAAATTTAATGGCAGGACCTCATTATCGTTTTTTACTTCCATTTCCCGCCTGGCAGCCTGCCAGATGGATAGGCTGACCAGCTGCCCGCCGGGAAAGCCAGCCAGGGATCGTTGTGGATGGTCCCCGGCACTTGGGAAAGATCGGGGCTTGGTGGGTGGGTGGGTGGGGATCAGAGGCTGACAATCGGGAGGGAGGGAGGGAAAGATTGGGACTTGGGGTGGGAGGTCGGATGATCGCGGGCCAGGCGGCTCGAGATCGAGGCTTGGTGGGGCAGGGCCGACCAATCGCAGGGTAGGAGGCTAGAGATCGGGGGTTAGGGGTCGCCAATCTTGGCTGCGATTGGCAGAAGGGAGGCCAAAGCTTTGCTTGAGGGGCTGGAAGGAACACTTCTGCTCCTCCTGACCTACAAAGAGTGTTACCTATTAATATAAATCCAAAAATTAAGACGAATGTTTTATTGAAGATTGAGTTAAAGCAATTATTTTAATTATCTGGCCTTTTCTAGTGTCTGCATTCCTATTCATATTGCTTTTAAAGGAAGCTATTAAATTAATTGTCTGCGGTTACGGTATATTAGGGCCACTTGGCAGTGTCAGGCAAAGGTGAAAAGCAGGAATATTCAATTAGTTGTGCAGCTGGATTGAAGAGCATGCCAGCTCCTGTCACTGCTCAGTGCATTCAAATCACAAGCACAGGGAATTTTAAATGTGGGATCGGAGGAAATTTTTAAGACCCAATTTTAACTCTGCCCAGCCAGCCTAAACCAGGCTGGTGGGCAGGTAAAATCAGGGCAGCGATTAACCTCCCCCCCTCCGATCCCGCTGCCTTCCTGTGGGATGCAACTTTAACTTATTTTTAGAAAGCAGTAGAGGATTGTGTCTTGGACACGCTGGCCTCAATTTTAACCCCATTCCCTCCATGGGCAGGCAATGGTCGGGTGAGGGATTAAAATCCTAAAAATTGTGATCCCACCTCCAAGCTGCTTTGTTCCTGGCTGCCGTAATATTTACCCACAGCGATTCAGGCCCGGGACAAGGTCCCCGCAAAAAGCAGGCAGGGCCTACTTAAGATTCAAAAGTCGTGGCCCGATGATGTCATTGGCACCGCAGCATCACGCAGGGGGTATTCCCACGCTGTCTGCTGCCTGGCAACTGCAACATGGTGGGAGGAGCCGACTGGCCAGCAGAAGTCCAGGTAAGTTTGTAAACTTTGCCTGTCTTTGAACTCCTTGTGTGCCAGGAGGAGCAGGAGGGCTCCCCCCCCCCCACCACTATGCCCTCAAGGAGCCCTTGGGCCTCTCCAGCCCCGGCATGCACCCCAATCTTCAGTGGCTAGGGAACAAGGTTTGTGGTGGGGACTGAAGAAAATGGCCTTAATATTTACAGGGAGGCAGGGAAGGAGTAAGGGAGCGTGCTAGAAAATATTGTAGTTAAGTTTAACTGGCAATAAATTGTACCTGTATCTGTCCTGTGTGCTATAACCCACTGAACAACAAGAATTTGCATTTATATAGCTCCGTTAAAACACAAAATGATCCAAAGCACTTCACAGAAGGGGACTATACACCAAGCAGGAGGTAGAAGAGTTAAGGAGGTGACAGAAGCTGTGGTGAAAGAGTTGGAATTTCAAAAGGCTCTTGAAAAAAGAAAAGAAAGACTTGCATTTATATAACACCTTTCACGACCTCAGGACGTCCCAAAGCGCTTTACAGCCAATGAAGCACTTTTGAAGTGTAGTCACTGTTGTAATGTAGGAAAATTAAAGGTGGAATGAGATGGATCTAAGCAATAGGGTTCAGGAAGAGAGTTCCAGAATGCAGAGGCATGACAGAGTTAGAGGAGTGGCGGGTGAAGGTTCGTATGTAGGGATGGTGAAGGATGCAGAAATAGAATCAGATGAGGCCAAGAGGGGTTTATACATGAATTTGAAATGAATGTACTAGAGGATGGTAGCCAGTCAAGACGGTGAGGACAGAGTGATAGGTGAGTGGAGCACAGTGTGGGATTGGATGCAGGTGGTAGAGTTTTTGACAAGTTGGAATCTGGTAGAGTAGAGCTCAGAAGGCTGATGAGTAGAGGATGAGCACGGATGAAAGTTTCAGTGGCATTGGGGATGTGCACATTGCTGCTGAAAAAAACGCCATTACAGAGAGGGAGCAATTCTTTGCCATAAACCATAGAAGATAGGAGCAGGAGTAGGCCATTCGGCCCCTCGAGCCTGCTCCGCCATTCGATGAGATCATGGCTGATCGATGAGATCATGGCGTTATTAAAGCAAGATCCATGATTTCTTTTAAAAGGCGACCAGATAGTTGTTTGAAGACGACAAATATTGAAGAGCATGGGGAGGAAACAGGACAATGTAATTCGACTGGGAGGTTTCATGTGAGAGAATTACCGGGGCAGACTTGTTGGGCCAAATTGCTTATTCCTGTCCTGTTACATTCTATAATTTCCCAGATTGTACCAGTATCACTGAGTGTCACTTTAAGGATCTACAGCTCCCAGAATGCGGCACAAGATGTTGCCTTCCACCGAGTTTAATACAGTACTGGACAGGGCTTACACATAGTTGTGGTCTGCTCAGTAAATGCCCATCTTATATAGAACTACATAGAATTTTACAGCACAGAAACAGTTCATTCGGCCCAACTGGTCTGTGCTGGTGTTTATGCTCCACACCAGCCTCCTCCCACCTTACTTTATCTCACCCTATCAGCATATCCTTCTATTCCTTTCTCCCTCATGTACTTATCTAGCTTCCCCTTAAATGCATCTATGCTACTCTCCTCAACTACTCCATGTGGAACAGGTTCCACACTCTAACTACTCTCTGAGCAATGAAGTTTCTCCTAAATTCCTTATTGAATTTATTAGTGACTATCTTGTATTTAAGGCCTCTAGTTTTGGACTCCCCCACAAGTGGAGACATCATCTACCCTATCGAACCCCTTCAGAATTTTAAAGACCTCTATCAAGTCACCTCTCAGTCTTACCTTTTCTAGAGAAAAGAGCCCCAACCTTTTCAGTCTTTCCTGATAGTTATAAGTAAACCTCTCAGTTCTGGTATCATTCTTGTAAATTGTTTTTGCCCTTTCTCCAGTGCTTCTATATCCTTTTTGTAATATGGAGACCAGAACCATGCACAATACTCCAAGTGTGGTCTAACCAAGGTTCTATGTAAGTTCTCTGCTTTTCAATTTTGTTTCTCTAGAAATGAACCCCACTGCTTATGCTTCACGTTTTACGGCTTTGTTAACCTGCGTCACTACTTTTAATGATTATCTTGCTGAATGTCCGCGGGGTTCTCTAGCGGGACATTGGAGGAACCCCTGGAGATGTGGCATAATCGGCTAAGAACAGCGGTGGGAGATTTGGGAGAACTCTGGAAATTCTCTTCCCAGAACTGTGCTTCAGGCAACAGCGAGCAATGCCACCTGAGATCAGCGAGTACATACAATAAATTAACATATCATTTTTGGCTATAATAGAAAGATCGATTCCTCTTTTTTGGAAATGTTGAAAAAGGAAAGTCTCCCACTTTCGATATTTCTGTCCTTCATGACTTCCCTTTACTGTTGCTTTCATTTACCGAAGGAGGTAAAAATTGCAAGAATGTCTTGTTCCGGTCATGTTTTAATTGTTTCAGTGCTGACAGTAAATGGCTACACAGCAGGCCTTGCAGTAAAATCAAATAGGGAGACGCATTTGTTGCAATTTGTGAATGTGCTGTTACAAACTAATTGGATTTTCATGAAACATCAAATATGTTAATAAATGTTGTCTTATCATTGTGTAGATCAGTATATATTCCTATTGCACACTGCAAAAACATTTGTATAACAAAGATTATTTTCCCTTTAGCTACTGGCCTCATAATGGGATGCATGATTTACCCCGATGGCTGGGATTCAGATGCAGTCAAACAAATGTGTGGGAACAAAACTGACAAGTACACTTTGGGAGCATGTTCTGTTCGCTGGGCCTACATCTTGGCTATAATTGGGATCCTGGATGCTCTCATTCTGTCCTTCTTGGCCTTTGTACTTGGCAACAGGCAAGACAGCCTTCTTCCTGAAGACTTCAAGGTAGAAGATAAAGGTAAGTGATTGTGTGCTTTTTGTGCTGTAAAGGATTTAAATTCAATTGTACCTGAACAAAATCCAGTGTTCTCACAGGGGAATAATATGTCTTCAAACTGACGGAGTTGCCAAGACTTGATTGAGGATACTCTCAAGCCATTAGCAACACAAATATTCTGGATTATGTTATTAAATAAGATCAATGATTGTAAGATCTGATAAATAGCAACAGTGACCTTGTGCTTGCATTTCAGTAGCGCAGTAAGGACAGGTATATCCTTCAATCAATCTGTTGAGGCCTGGTTCCCTGGTGCAGATGCTACTATATTTATTTACACCATTCTCCTGCGCTACACACTATTTTCCCAATCACAAGCAAGGCTCATAGGTCTGTGGCAATGCCACACTTAATTGGCCACCACAAATGCACTAGAATGGCACAGGCTTACTCACCTTCATGTTCTTTGCTTCATCGGTATAAAGGAGTTCCCATTGATAAGAACATAAGAAGTAGGAGCAGGAGTAGGCCATACGACCCCTCGGGCCTGCTCCGCCATTCAATAGGATCATGGCTGATCCGAACCTAGACTCACCTCCACTTCCCTGCCCGCTCCCCATAACCCTTAATTCCCTTATCAGCTAGGAAACTGTCTATCTCCGTTTTAAATTTATTTAATGTCGCAGCTTCCACAGCTCTCTGAGGTAGCAAATTCCATAGATCTGAGTGAAGAAGTTTCTCCTCATCTCAGTTTTGAAACGGCAGCCCCTTATTCTAAGATTATGTCCCCTAGTTCTAGTCTCACCCATCAGTGGAAACATCCTACCCGCCTCCACCCGATCAAGCCCTCTCACAATCTTATATGTTTCGATAAGATCGCCTCTCATTCTTCTGTATTCCAATGAGTAGAGGCCCAACCTACTCAACCTTTCCTCATAAGTCAACCCCCTCATCTCCGGAATCAACCGAGTGAACCTTCTCTGAACTGCCTCGAGAGCAAGTATATCTTTTCTTAAATATGGAAACCAAAACTGTACGCAGTACTCCAGGTGTGGCCTCACCAGTACCCTGTATAGCTGATGTCCCAGTAATGGCTGGAGATTTGTGGGTCCTTCTAGTCTGTGCATCTGTCGTTGTTCAATTTGATCTTCTCTCTACATAAAAAAAATTCCTGAAGAAAATAAAAACACTGGCACAAAAAGAAATCACAAGGAACAGGTGGTGCCATTGGGATCAATGTCATTGTTAAGGAATTGAGTGAGATACCCGCAACACGTTTCACAGCCTGCATTCAGCATTGTTGGCTATAAGGGAACTGCCAACTAAATCAATAGGACAGCCTGCACATATATTTTTCATTCCATATCAAACTTCATTTTTAAAATCAGCCAACTTGATTCTCGTCCTTGAACAGCAATTCAAAAGATGGCTACCAATCCATTCCTTAAACGTTCATAAAATGGTACACTATCAATTGGCCTCTGGAATAAAATTGGAACTCTGGCACATCATATCCTTTCCCACTGTACTGCTTATGAGAATTAAGCACTGGTGAACACACAGAGTAGCGAGTTTTAACTGAGAAAATAAAGTTTGCCTGGAGGATGGGAATCCAGCCAGTCAGACTGCTTTCCTCAGTTACAAGTTATACTGTGATTACAAGTTCATTATTGTAAAACAAAACTGTTTTGCAGCTTTGAAAATAAATAGTTGTCTTTCAATTTGCTGGTGTTGTCGTGAGGTGGCTGCTCGGTGGGTCAGAGGTAGCATGAAAGCTGCAGCAATACTCCCTGTAACCACTACAAATCTTTTAAGGTAATGGGCTTAGAAAAATCTAAACCATAAGTTACTGGTTATTAACATTTTTTACATATTTCTGCCTTGCACAATATTGAACTACTTCGTAATACCAAGTCACATGGGATTGTCCCAATCTGTTAGAAGAAACATAGAAACATAGAAAAATAGGAGCAGGAGTAGGCCATTCGGCCCTTCGAGCCTGCTCCGCCATTCAATATGATCATGGCTGATCCTCTATCTCAATACCATATTCCCGCTCTCTCCCCATACCCCTTGATGCCTTTTGTGTCTGGAAATCTATCTATCTCCTTCTTAAATATATTCAGTGATTTGGCCTCCACAGCCTTCTGTGGTAGAGAATTTCACAGGTTCACCACCCTCTGAGTGAAGAAATTTCTCCTCATCTCAGTCCTAAATGTCCTAGCCCTGTTATTGCTAGTATCCGTTAACCAAAAATTGGGAAACCCCTGTGGCCAATCAGAAGCCAAGAAAGGTTTCCAAATGCACTTGAATGTTTCTTATTGTTGCTCTGATTTCCAAATTTAATTTTGGAAGCAGTCTAAAAATCTCAAAAGACATGTAGCTGCTTATCCCCGACAAAATTAACATCCCGGAAGATGATATTATGTGTGATACTGTTCCAATTACATCCAAATTGAATGATCTGTTGAACGTCTCACCTGTTAATGTTGTTTGTATACACAACCACTCCAAATTTTCAAATGAATACCAAGTGCAATCCACTAGAAAAGTCCAGTGACGCACAAACTTCCGCACCAAAATACGAGTGCAGTGCTCACTTTCCAGTCTACAGTCATGGCCATCAGCTGACACAGTGGGCTTGATTTTAACTGCCGGGCGGGAAACGCGGCAAAGCAAGCAGCGTGCCCATCCCGGGGCGGCAGCGGGCAGGTCCGCTGAATTTAACGGCCAGGCCTCATTAGCATGCCGCTTGCCAACTGCCCAAAACGGCCGGGACGTCAGCAGGAAGCGGATGCTCAGCCATTAAAATCGGGCAGCAGGAGGCCTCCATTGGGGACCCAGGAGTACGGTCCCCAGCACGAAGAAAGTGCTCCGGCAGTGGAATCCTGGTTGGGGGGGGGGGGCCGAAGGAAGGAAAGAAAGTAAGAAAGAAAGAAAGAAAGGAGGCAGGTTATGCCTCACGAGGAATCCACCACTGCTCCCCAAATCAGGCCTTAGGCTCAAATGGCAAATAAGGCCCCAGTGCTGTCATTGGAGTCCGATCAGCATATTTAAAGAGGTCCCCGCCGGCTTGGGATAAAAGTCCTTGCGACCAGGTCGAGACAGGAAAGGAGTGGGAAAGTACCCCACTCCATTTTAACTGCCCCCCACCCCTCCCCAGGCAGAGGAGGTAAAGTTGAGCCCAAAGTTTGCCTTGCACTGTGACAAAGATGGCTCCTTTAGCTAAGTAATTAAATTCATTGGCTTTGTAAATTCTAGGGGATTCTTCTAACCAGTTGGGGTTTTTTTTGTGAAATTTATAAATCATTACATCAATCGGAGGGACCTCAACCTGAGCAAGAACATTTATTGTGTAAGTTTACAACACTGCGTGGTGTCACTTACTTCCATTTTGAATGTCTTTGCAAGGCCAAAAGAATAGCTTAAAATGGAGGTTACTCCACTTGGGGAGGGAGAAGAGATTCTGAAAAATCTCATTTATTACATCAATCTAAATATTTATCTGTTGGGCTCTAAAGAACTTTCATCTCTCTACATTCAGCTGACCTTTCCAGCTGATGGTTACAAAGAGCAGCTGTGATATACTGGCTAACAAGCAACTCTCAAATCGACTGAGATTGCTATCTTGCATTTACTGTTGCAGTTACTTTTGATTGGCCAGAAATAACCTGTCAATTTATAAAAATATTCATGTTGAGATTCCACTCTTTAAATAACTGTTCTCTACTCATTCTACTGGCAAATAGCTGCTGGATCACCTCACACAGAAGGAAGGGGGAATTTTTCAAAACTACATGATTAAAAACTTCTAACAGATTTATAATGATTTACCAAAAACGAGGCTTATTATTAAAGGTTGATTATATATGATCGGGGAGTCACAAATGTAGTGTTTTCCGACACAGTGGTAAAATGTGTGTTTGTTGCTATTATTCTCCCATCTGGTCTTAGCCAAGCAGAGCCAACAAACGACAGTCCCTTCCCTACAGGCAAGGTATGAAAATCCCATTGGCCTTCTGGCAGCCAGGCGCAGAGCACATTTATCTAGATACAGTAAACTCTTTCGTATCCGGCACCGATGGGACCGGGATGGTGCCGGTTGATGAAAAATTCCGGCTAGCAGAGAGGTAGGCAATTTTTAACACAAAAAAAAAATTAAAAGCACGGACTAACTCGGCCACCGCGGGGAAACTCGGACTCGGAAAAACGAAAAATGGATGGATTCGGCAAGATTACCGGTTTATCTATTTTGCCGGTTATTAAAGAATTCCGGATGATGAAGTGCCGTTTAAACAAGAGTTTACTGTAATAACTTAAGAACAGGTCACCCACCTGTCCCACAGTTTCAGAGCATGGTGTGTGATACGGGGAAAAGAAGCCGGGAAAAGGGAGAATTAAAATGAAAAAATTAATGAGATTAGTAGGGAGCAGCAACCTCGGGCTCGAGAGTTTCTACTCAAAGCTTAAGTGATGCCTTATTGTTCATGTGCATGGACGAACGTCTCTCGAAGAGGTACTAATGTAAACTTATCAGGTAAAAGGAGATGGCTGCAATAGGGAGAAAAGTCATCAAAGCAAATAAAATGAAAATGGGAGGATAGATTTAAGTATGTGTGGAGTTTATTGGTGAGATATAACAAGTAATGAGAGACAGTACTGAGGTCTCTCTATAAATGTATCTCTTTGAGCTGTCACTGAAGGTAGATTGTTATTATTCAGTAGGTGCTCAAGACCTTATCAATATGCAGTATGAATATCATCGCTCTTTCAGTTGCTGGTATGTCTTCAGTCAGAAACAATTTCAGACTAACATTGCCATAGCTTTAGTTCATTTTGAAGCAGTGAGTAACAGAGCTGAACTGATCTGAAGTGCTCACTAGAAGAGTTTTGAGAGCTTTGTTAAAATTGCTGTGTTTACTCTTACTATAGTAAAGGATGTCAACATCGGTCTTAAAATTAAGCTGTATGTACAAGAGTTTTGAAAATGTTTCGAAGTGGGTGCACTTAATGACTCCATTTTAGAATTACATCAAAATGTAGATGCACCGATAGTAAAATGTGCTTACCAGGGCTTACTGCATAGCGCAAATATCAATGGAAAAATGTATTTGCCACCGGCCAGATAGAAAAATAAGTCATCTAATGTATGTGAGAGCAGTACAACCTATCTTCCTTGGAATGTGATTAAATCTATTTCAAGTAACATGCATTATATTAATACAAGCAATTTTCAGTTGTGACAGATGGAATATAGGAATATGGAAATTATAGATAATGTTCAAAGCAGATAAGTAAAATGCACTTTTAGGTAGAATCAGGACAATTGATCATCCACAGTAGACAGCTCTGGTCGAAAAGCCGGCACAGACACAGAGGCATTGGACCAAATGGCTTCCTTCAGTGCTGTCATTTTTATGATGTTAGTAAATTTATAAAGATAAAGTATGCCAAAAAGACCACGCTATTAATTCACATGAACCGGCAGAAATGGATTCAAATGTGGCCAACCGCCATTGGATTGTAACAACGGTAACCTTGGGGCGGGTTTTAACTTGGGGCGGGTTTTAACTTGGGCCGGGTTTTAACTTGGGCCGGGTTTTAACTTGGGCCGGGTTTCCAGTGGAAATTAATTAGCTGCCCGTCAGAAGCAGCAGGAGGCCACTAAGATTTTAACCGCCAGGCCTCATTTAACTGCCGCCCAGCCACTTCCTACCCAGAATGGGTGGGAAGAGGGCGCAAAGCAGCTGCCGACAGGGGAAGATCAGATGACACTTGGCCATCCGCTTGCTTCTGGGTGAGTGGTGGGGTGAGTGTTTTGGAAAGCTCGTGTGGAAGGGAAGGAGGAGGGTCCGGGGCAGGGGAGGCTGTGACTTTCCTTGTGGGGCCCAGACGAGCACTCCTGACATACCTGGAGGGCCTCAGTCTTTCCCACCAGCTGCTGATCTGCTTCAGCCTGGCAGGAAAGGCGTGACGGTTTCCCTACTTAGACCCTGGTTAAAATGCAACCGGGGTCCTATCGACACAATAGGACTCTGATAATCATGAATTCATGAAGCTGTCAGCAGGTTAATATCAGAGACGGCATGAATGGATCGGGTTCCGAGCGGGTAAGTAACCTACTCGTTTTTAACTGCCCACTCTCCAAATTTCCGCTGGGCGGGTAGGGTTAAAATCGATCCCTTTACGTCAAAAGGATTTTTTTTGTCTTATTAGTTGATCTTAATGTTATTTCCACTGCTGGATAACAACTCTGCATGGCGTGAATTAAACTAAATGAGTTGAAACTATACGAAGAGAAATATCTTTTTATACAACAAAAAAAAAATATTATTATAGGGACAAGTCGACACTGCCTATTGGAGCACCTGTGCGGTGTCACAAAGGCACACAGGTTTGATCCTCTGAGCTCCTAATCTTGGCCAAGTTATAGATGAAAGCACTAACAAATGCCAGGTGTCTCCCATATGCGGCAGGGAAATTAGAGGCCTGTTTATCACCATGCATGCCAGCCATCCGCGCTTGATGTGAACATTCAATATTTTGGCGGTCCATTTGGAGATCAGGCCCTCCACCCTCAGAGTACTCTGAAGTTCCTACCCAAGTCCTGATGTTGCTGCTGCTGCTAAAAGGCATAGTGATTGACGGCAGCTGCATTGCTATGGGCAGGAATATGCGAATCTCTCAAGATTCATTCATTTCCATCGGATTAACTACAGAGCTGCTTGTACAAAACTACAAGCTGCTTTTGAATAATCGAGTTAGAAACATGAGTTTTCTTTCACCTCATTTATTGAAGAAACTCAAATCCAATTCTAAATCCTTGTGATTACTGCAATATTTTCATATTTTCACAGAATCCCCACAATGCAGATAGAGGCCATTTCGGCCCATCGAGCCTGCACCGACACATATCCCACCCAATCCCCGTAACCCCACGTATTTAATCCCCCCTAACACTAAGGGTCAATTTATCATAGCCAAATCAACCTAACCCGCACATCTTTGGACTGTGGGAGGAAACCGGAGCACCCGGAGGAAACCCACGCAGACACGGGGAGAATGTGCAAACTCCACACAGACAGTCACCCAGAGGCCGGATTCGAACCCGGGTCCCTGGCGCTGTGAGGCAACAGTGCTAACCACTATGCCACCGTGTTGCCTCACAGCGCAGGTACTAGTTGGGAGAGTGTTGTTGAGTTGGGAAGATGCACTGAGTGAAGTGCCTCAGGAACAAATCCTCAGAATTATTTTTTAATCAATATAAGCAACCCAGCTGCAAGCCCTGTCCTACTGCAATTACTCGTCAGATTGTAGTTTGGCGTGTATGGACCATCTCTTGGACACCTTGGAGCAACCAGCTCAAAAGTGGCATTTACAAAACCCATGGAGTAGGTTGCCCACCTTACTTTCCTTGATTACATTTTGGCACGTGACCTGGAGAGACAAGTTGGAGGGCAGCACGGTGGCATAGTGGTTAGCACTGGTGCCTCACAGCGCCAGGGACCCGGGTTCGAATCTGACCTCGGGTGACTGTCTGTGTGGAGTTTGCACATTCTCCCCGTGTCTGCGTGGGTTTCCTCCGGGTGCTCCAGTTTCCTCCCACAGTCCAAAAATGTGCGGGTTAGGTTGATTTGGCTATGATAAATTGACCCTTAGTGTTAGGGGGGGATTAAATATGTGGGGTTATGGGGATAGGATGGGATATGTTAGGGGGAATTAAATACGTGGGGTTACGGGGGTAGGGTGGGCTATGTGTACTGTGGGGATTAAAGCAGGGACAGGGTACTGGACTTGGATGATCAGCCATGATCGTATTGAATGGTGGAGCAGGCTCGACGGGCCGAATGGCCTACTCCTGCTCCTAGATTCTATGTTTCTAAAATAACTGCTTTAAAAAAAGGTGGAAGGACCAGTTTGACGACAGCTAGTCCATCATAATTGAAAGAGTCTAACAGATTGATAACTGCTTAATCTGAGAGAATTTAAACCCGGCATTGTGAAGTACAGGATTAGAATAATTTCCAGACAGCTCAACACTTTGGCTAGGGCTTTCCACTTCTAGACTTCCTAGCCCGTGATTTTAGGCCTATTCACTTTAAAGGATGGAAAATTGCCAGCTTACAAGTGCAGAAGCGAACAATCCTAGCCTTTGGTTTTTTTGCAGTAAACATTGAGGGTCCAGTAATCTGACTGTGAAGTAGATTCTGTGACTTTCCCCCCTCCCCGCAATGTTTTCCTGAGCATGTTCAGAAATAGATCTCCATAATCCCAAAGGGCTAAGAAGAAGAGTCTCACCCGTATGCCACAATCCTCGACCCAAATAGAACCTTAATATTGTCATTTTCAATTTGCTAGCAAACTGTGACAATAACAAGGCTTCTCTCAAATATTGTGCATCCTTTCTCAGTAAAACATTCAAGCCTAACCACTTTGTACTTGGTAAATCCATATCCTTGGGATTTTCCTGAGGGAGAGGGGATTAAAGTAAAATGGAGATCATGACCCCCCCCCCCCCCCACCCCCACCTCCGTCGGCCCTGCAATATTGTCATCCTTTTTTCAGGGACTGTTACTTTAACTTTAAATGGGAAATTTGATGACATCGACCACTTAGAGGAAAACAAACAGCTGCGACCAAAAGCTGAGCTGTAAAAGTATCACATTTGAATAAATTACACAAAACTTGTGAACAGAGAATTACGAAAAATGACACCCTCTCAGCTCAGCTGCATTATTTTAACTGTGTGATTCGTTTGTGGTCGCTTTTCAGTTGTAAATGTTGTTTCTTCACAGGACTCCAAACATTCAGTAAAATGTGACAATACTCAAATGAGAGTCAGAATTAAGAGCTTGGAAAAAAATCCAATTTAAGTGGGGGCGGGGGGGGGGGGGTTGGGGGTTTAAAGCTTCAAATTGTGTAGTTAGTATCAATTGATGTAAAGTGTAGATTTTGGATAGAAATATTTATTTAATACTGAATTTACCTCACAGTGGTGCCAGTAAATGGCAATGACGCAGGAATGTCAACGAGGCAGCACTGCAGCTCGAAAGGTGTGTGTACCACCAAAAAAAAAGCGGTTTCCTGTGGAAGTTCAGCAGGCAGCACCTCCTACCACAATATAAACATTGCCAGCTGCATCCATGTTTTCTGGTGACCACACAGTCCAGGCAATGAGCTCTTTCACTCAACGGCCTGCACCTACCTTCCCACTCACTGGGACACCACTCCACTCTTGAGCTGTTTCCCCGAGAGCCAGTATTGTAAATTCGATTCGGCACTTTACAGCCCTCTGGACTCAACCTCGAGTTCAACGATTTCAGACCATAACCTCAGGCGGACAGCTGTTGATGATTCTGCCATTCCCCCATTTGCGACATTATTTCTCCTGCCTCTCATTCTAGCACCGACCGTCCCTTTAGTTCCTTCCTCCCCCTCCCCCCCCCCCCCTTTCCCTGCCTCTGCACCTGCTACATCTCTAACCTTTTCCAGTTCTGACGAAGGATCACAGACCTGAAACGTTAACTCTGTTTCTCTCTCCACGGATGCTGCCTGGCCTGCCGAGTGTTTCCAGCATTTTCTGTTGTTATTTCCAGCATCCGCAGTATTTTGCTATTGTAAGTAGGGAGCTCCACTTAATTCACCAACAACACTGCCACCCTGAACTGATTTGTTAAATAGATATGGAATGGTCAGATGCAACCACCGTATTCCTTGGCCGGAATTTTCATGCTGCCGTGCGTGCGGGATTGGAGGCGGGGCGGGAGTAAAAGTCGCAAGGAGCGGGAGCGCGTCGGGAACCCGCCGTCATCCCACTTCCTTGCGCCTTTAACTCGGCCGCATTTGGCGGTGCGGCACAGACGCAAACGGTGGGGCGGGCAACCTAATTTAGCTCATTAACGCCTTGTTGTCAGACCCTTAACAGTGTTTTTAACCAGACATTCTGAATTTCACTGGATGACCGCGGGATTCACGCAGCTCGGGAACCACGTCTGTCAAGCTGAGGCGGAAGTTCGGTGGCCATTGATCGAGGTCATTACTGCAGAGCATGGAAAGCACAATAAATACTCCCACATGACACCTGCTTACTTGCCTAAGGGAAAGGCTCTTGCCAAGTGCATTTTGAGCACAGATTTAGGTGTCTACAGTTTGCAAGTCTTTCCTGCAACTTCAGAAGCCACTCTTACCTCACTGCTACTCACCATCACACATTTGACAGATTGCTTCTCTGACATCTACTTGACCTGCCATCTATTACATCGATGTGGAGATGCCGGTGTTGGACTGGGGTGGACAAATGTGAGAAGTCGCACAACACCAGGTTATAGTCCAACAGCTTTATTTGAAATCACAAGCTTTCGGAGCGCTGCTCCTTCGTCAGGTGAAGTGAAGAGATGCATATAGGCACAGCATATATAGTCAGAGAACTATACTCTCTGACTATATATGCTGTGCCTATATGCATCTCTTCACTTCACCTGACGAAGGAGCAGCGCTCCGAAAGCTTGTGATTTCAAATAAAGCTGTTGGACTATAACCTCATCTATTACATCAGCATGTGTGCCATTTATACTGTCTCACCTTGGTCCTCAGAATCGGACCAGAATGAGCCCCAACACCAGCAGCAGCAGCTGCACCAACAACCTTCTCCTCAACCACCTGATGCTGCACAGGACAGAGGACTTCAGCGCAGGGCTGCACCGCGCCGGAGGCGATACCCCCAACACAGGGTTTACAGGCAGAGGATGAGCTTCCTCAACATGACTGAGCAGCAGTGCCACAGCAGGCTCAGGCTATCGTGCCAAGTCATCGCCGACGTTTGCAGTTTGCTGGAGCAAGACCTGCAGCCCAGAGGAGTGGGTGGACATACCTTACCAGTGGCTGTCAAAGTCACCCTTGCCCTCAAATTCTTCACCTCAGGCTCCTTCCAGGGATCTGCAGCAGACATTTGCGGCATCTCGCAGTCAGTCACACACAGATGCATCACACAGGTCACCGATGCCATGTTTGATAAGTCAGCCAATTATATCAACTTTGGCACTGATGAAGCCAGTGTTACGGAGCGGGCGCTCGGCTTTGCAGCTCTGGCTGGCTTCCCACGGTTGCAGGGCATCATCAACTGTACACATGTGGCCATCAAGGCACCCCATCATCAACCAGAAGTCTTTGTGAACCGCAAGGGCTTCCACTCCCTCAATGTTCAACCGGTCTGCAACCATAGGAAGATCATCAGGCATGTGTGCACCAAATTCGCTGGCAGCTGCCATGACTCTTTCGTCCTGCACCAGTCCACCCTCCCTCAGCTTTTTGCACCGTCAAACACACTTACTGGCTGGCTGCTTGGAGACAAGGGCTATCCACTGAAGACGTGGCTCATGACATCCTTGAGGAGGCCAAGTACTGAGACCGAGGAGAGATATAATGAATACTACATGTCCACCAGATGTGTCACAGAGTAAGCAATATGCATGCTGAAAATGTGCTTCAAATACCTTGACAGATCTGGAGGAGCCTTTCATTACACACCAGCCAGTGACTCCAGAATCGTCATTGTCTGCTGCGCGCTGTACAACATAGCGCAGCGACGAGGATTATCGCTGCATGAGGAGCAAGGCGCAGAGTGCACAGCCTCTTCAAAGGAGGAGGAGGAGGAAGAAGAGCATCAGCTGTAAGAAGAGGAGGAGGAGGAGCAGGAGTAACCTGAGGTCCAGATGCCAGCAGCACCGGAGTACATTGCTGCCCGGGAGTCCAGGGATGGCCTCAACATGGCCAGATTTACTTAACTTCCTGCATTACACCCAGTGGCTCAGTTGGTAGAACTCTCACCTCTGAGTCAGAAGCGTGTGGGTTCAAGTCCTACTTCAGAGACGTGAGCATAAAAATCTAGGCTGACACTCCAGTGCAGTACTGAGGGAGTGCTGCTCTGTCGGAGGTGCCGTCTTTCAGATGAGATGTTAAACCAAGGTCCCGTCTGCTCTCTCAGGTGGACGTAAAAGATCCCATGGCACTATTTCGAAGAAGAGCAGGGAAGTTATCCCTGGTCTCCTGGCCAATATTTATCACTCAATCAACATAACAAAAAAAAATTATCTGGTCATAATCATATTGCTGTTTGTGGGAGCTTGCTGTGCTCAAATTGGCTGCCGCGTTTCCTACATTGCAACAGTGACTATGCTTCAAAAAGTATTTCATTGGCTGTAAAGCGCATTGAGACTTCTGGTGATCGTGAAAGGCGCTATATAAATGCAAGTCTTTTGTTTTTTGTATGGCTGCCACATGCTATGCCAGGTTACCCCCCCACCCCGCCCCCAACACCACCATAAAGCATCCCAACATTGACCAAGCCATTCCTTTCACACTGACCACCATTGCTGGAGGTAACGTTATGTCTGACCATTCACTCCAACTCACTAAGTCACTTCCAAAGTAGCATACAAAAATGGGCAGGACCGGAAAGTGGTGAAAATAAATAGTTTTATATGTGACATAACAGTAACAGAACTTCAACAAAAACACTTCTTTGAACACCCACGTGCTTACCCTTGTGTATCTACTTCTGAGTCATTTTTCGTTTACTCGTGCTTCTACGAGGTGCAACCCCTGTGGCTTCAGCAGAGGTAGAGGCAGGCTGCTCACTTCCCTGCTGCGAGTGCGTAGACACTTTTGGCGGACGTCCTCTGGGTTTTGGAGCCTGTGATGGCCCTGCCAAAGTCTGCTGCTCCTGTGACTGTGCAGGGGCAGACTTGGCCATCGCAATCCGAGGAAGCATCTGGGGCTCTGACTGAGGGGGAGACAACGGGGTAGAAGTGTGAGCGCTTTGAGAGGAGCCCCCACTTCCATTTCCCCTCTCACCATCATCCCTCTCATGGGCCACCCGCACTTCCCTGCTAGCAAAGAGCTGGAGAGCACCCTGCTGCACAGCAGTGGGGCCATGAGAACCCATGTCTACTTTGACATCCCTCCTAGAGAGGAGGTCTATGAGCCTCTGCCATCTGTACTGAGTCAAGGAAGAAAAGGCAGGTTTTCTCTGTTGCTTGTCAAATGAAAGTAACATTTTCCATCACAAGGCAGTAGGTTTTGAAGTTACTCACTATGACAATTAGGCCTGAACTTACTTAGGAATGCCCACTCTCCTACCAGTTCTACCATTCAGCTTTGGTCCCTGTTTGTCCCAGCATAGTTCGTACCAACCCAAGAACCTAAATGTCTAAAAGAGAGATTGGTAATGTTATAAATGAGAAGTACATAGGCAAGCTCACAGTCAAGCCACCTCAATAGAATTATTGGCTTTAACTTTTTAATGCTAAAGATAACAGCCTGGAAATTCAAAGGTTCTGCCAGTCGACAGCCATATCTTTGGTGGGAGAGCAGTGGAATCCCCAGAGCAACGGCCATTTTCAGCCATTTACACCATTGCTCTGGGGTTTCTGGCAGTCTACGGCTAACGTTACGACACCCCTACAGAACTTTAGGTCCAGCACATTGTCATCCAATTACTCAGCCTGCCAATAGCTGCCTGCAGTGATTAAGTTGCTGCTTGTTTTTCAAATGGAGAGTTAACCATTCTGTATAGGGGAGTATCACTAGCAAAAATAACATTTATTTTTGATGGCACCTACCAACTCAGTGATGAAAACAAGAAACAGGGTGGCCAAACCATGCTTCTCTGGTTTAATGAGGCTTTAGCTTTTATCTATGATGGACCATTTGTTGGATTCTTTATTGTTGGCTCAGCACGCACAGAGTTGACATTAGTTACTGCCCGCTGTTTCTGCAAGCTGTGAATAATATTACATTATGATATGCTGAAGACCTTGATGTACATAAATTGATTACTACCATTGTCGCGACCCGTGACGCTGAATTTAAGGAAATAACTAGTGTAAAAACATAATACCTGTTGATCTATCTCAAATTATGATCCGGTGTTGGACTGGGGTGGACAAAAGTGAGAAGTCGCACAACACCAGGTTATAGTCCAACAGCTTTATTTGAAATCACAAGCTTTCAGAGCGCTGCTCCTTCGTCAGGTGAAGTGAAGAAATACATGTATTTAATAATACAAGGAGCAGCGTTCCGAAAGCTTGTGATTTCAAATAAAGCTGTTGGACTATAACCTGGTGTTGTGCAACTTTTCACTTTTATCTCAAATTAGGGAGAGGTAAATGACAATTCTAAGGAAGAGGTCACAGCCCTCATTGTTCCTCTCTTCTATCTCCACTGGTGCATTTTGATTAGCACATATGCATAACCGGCAAAGGAGGTGGGGGTGGGGGGAGGGGGAGGGGAATCATAATTTTCTCCAAATTAAACTTAAAATGATACAAAAATCTGACACTCAAAATGGAAAAAACTGATTTTGAGAAAAGTTAGAGAATCGATTTACAGTAGAAACGATTGGAAGTAGCAGAGCTCCGCCGGGCTACTTTTGGCAGAAATTGAACAAGGTTCAATCTAGAATGGTGCATTAGGACCAGGACTGCAAAAACAGAAAATTGGATTTGCAGCTGGATCAGATAGATCAGCGTTTCTCGTGCAACAGCCTTTATACTATTCAGCAGACGAATAGAAAGTGCATGATGGGATATGGCTTTAGTTAAGTAAAAAAAAGTAAAGTTTGCCTCTAAAATAAATATCTTAGGACCGACAATAAATCACTGCTATTCACACAACCCCCTAGCTACTCATCTCATAACTTTTACATAATAACCTTCAGTGGTTTATAAAAGGTATTTGAATACACAAGTAAGTCAGTATCAACAACAACTTGCATTTATATAGCGCCTTTAAAATAGAAAAATGTCCCAAGGCAACTCTTGACCGAGTAAATAGTAAAATAAAAGTGTCAAGTGATATATTGTCCTGACAATCATTATCTCACGCATTAACGGCAGCCAATCTTCTGCCAGGCTTCGATGCAAAAGTTGGCACCACTCCTCCAATTAGTTCTCACTTACCATTAAAAGTATGCTGGAGTCAGCTGCACTGATTTTCCTCAGCCTTGCTGTCTCTAAATCAGCATTCAGGCGTATCCTGGGTACACAAGTCTGGCACTCCCTTCACAGTCAACATCAACATGCCTTGTAACTGATGTTAACAGATAAGGTTCGTAGTGAAGGAACATCCAAAATGAGAAGCATGAGGCAAAAATACAAGAATGAATTCAAGGTTATTCTTTACAAAGCAGATTTTTTTTACACAATTTTCTATAGTTCATAGGTTGGGCCGAGGGGAGCGGGAGTGCTTTATAACTATAGGCTGTTATAATTATACCATTGCACTAGCATTGTCACATATTTTATAGTAAAAGTACCTTTAATTTTCAATGACATTCTCCAGTCTATAAATTCAATAGATTTTAGAATTATTGATAGAAAAAATGTCACATATACAGGGGTCTGAGCTTTAAAAAACATAAACATAGAAACATAGAAGATAGGAGCAGGAGTAGGCCATTCGGCCCCTCGAGCCTGCTCCGCCATTCGATGAGATCATGGCTGATCATCTAAACTCAGTACCCTGTACCTGCCTTCTCCCCATATCCCTTGATACCTTTAGCTTTAAGAAATATATCTAACTCATTCTTGAATATATTTAATGACTTGGCCTCAACTACCTTCTGTGGTAGAGAATTCCACAGGTTCACCACTCTCTGGGTGAAGAAATTCTTCCTCATTTCTGTCCTAAATGGCTTACCCCTTATCCTTAGATTATGACCCCTGGTTCTGGACTCTCCGACCATCGGGAACATTCTTCCTGCATCTAGTTTGTCCAGACCTGTCAGAATTTTATATGTTTCGATGAGATCCCCTCTCATTCTTCTATACTCCAGCGAGTATAAGCCCAATCGACCCAATCTCTCCTCATATGTCATTCCTGCCATCCCAGGTATCAGCCTTGTGAATCTTCGCTGAACTCCCTCCATGGCAAGAACATCCTTCCTCAGATAAGGCGACCAAAACTGCACACAGTACTCAAACCCACTGTACATTTATTCAGAATATGTACTATTAAATGGCATAGCAATCTGTATACTTTCACATTTACCTTCTTTTGTCAGCAGAAAGAATTACAAAACTTTAATTCAATTGATTACAGCGGTCTTCAGATGGAATTAGCTAACTTTCTCCACAGAATCCGCTTAACACATACATTATATAAAATACAGTATTAAGAAAGGATTGAATATGCTGGCCAGAATAGCTGTACTGATTTTTTTTTTCCATGATTGGCAAAACCATATAGATCAGGTTGCTTTCTACATAAGGTTAGTGGGGATATTGGTATTCACTGCATAATATAGCAACCACTATTAGAGGAGAGACTGGAATTAGGTCTTAATGTTCTTTCATGTTGTGCTGAAACTACTTTCTCTACTCATTTTTGTAATACAAGCCTATTTTTGATTTTGTATTTGGCCATTCTTCTGTGTCATATGTAATGGCACATTTTTAAAATTTGTTCCTGGGATGCAGGTGTCGCTGGCAAGCCCAGCATTTATTGCCCATTACTAATTGCCCTTGAGAAAGTGGTTGTGAGCCGCCTTCTTGAACCGCTGTGATCAGTGTGGTAAAGGTACTCCCACAGTGCTGTTAGGGAGGGAGTTCCAGGATTTTGACCCAGCGATGATGAAGGATCGGCGATATATTTCCAAGTCAGGATGGTGTGTGATTTGGAGGGGAACTTGGAGGTGGTGGTGTTCCCATGCGCCTGCTGCCCTTGTCCTTCTAGGTGGTAGAGGTCGTGGGCTTGGGAGGTGCTATCGAAGAAGCCTTGGCGAGTTGCTGCAGTGCTTAATGTTTCTTAAAGCTACGTCCTGTATTAGTGGTATTTTACTTCATTAATTCTAAAACTATTTACAACCAACTGAATTTATAAACCAGAGGCTTTCATTACAACCTAAAAGGTACTTTTACCATAACATGTGTGACAACGTTTTTTTTGTGACCATGCTGACCGTGAGCACTTCCTTCTGAGATGATGTACAGACTGTAATCTGATCTCCTACCAGGAGATTCCTGTAATGACAGTTCTTTTTCCACAAACTAATAAATGCTAGATCCATGGAAATCACTGTAAATTGTTCCACATCATTGCTTCTACAGCAACAATCAGCAGTAACCAAAACAATTCAGTGTCCAACTTGATTAAAAAGATCAATGTTGTGAAGTATGCATTAATTGCTTGACATTGCATCATATAAAGAGATGGACTGGTATCACATTTTAACTTGCATGAATTAAAAGGCCACATCCAACAAATTTTGGTAAATGAGTAGAGATCAGATTACAGTCTGTACATCGCCAATCAGCAAGTGCTCACTGTGCCCAGCATTGTCACAAAGAAATATATTGTCACATATTTTATGGTAAAAGTACCCTTGGGTTGCAACGAGGGGCTCGATGCTGGGAGCCGTGATTGATATGCTAATCAAACTGCCCCCAAACAAACAGCATGATGATGTCTGGCCCACACTGATAAATTGCCGAGCAATTGTTGTTATAAATATGTTTAGCAGTTTGATATTATATGATTAGTTCTACTGGTCAGGCAGCCCCTGGTAACTGAGGTACACAGTGTTATAACTCCATCTACTGTATATATCTGCAAAAGCAGGTTTCACATCTTTAAAATATATAACATTCAAAGTAGAAGAGTTAAATACGATAGTGTTATCAATAAGACTACTCAAGGCTGAAACCACTGCTAGTATTGTATGCATTTTATAAGCTACAGTATGGGTTTTAACTGATGCTATAATGGATTATAGAACTATTTTAAACAATAGTTGAAATGTTTCCTATTTGATAACCAGCACATTTTTATACAGTAGCAAATATGGGATTTTCTTATAATATTTTTATTTGCAGTACCCATTATGCGGAATCACCTCAGCTCAATCCTTGACATGTTGTGAGCAATGTTTTCTAATGTATGAATCATATTCTTTGAGATTGGGATTTTACATGCTATTTGGTCTATATTCAGGAAACGTGGTATTGCTGAAGCAAAGGTTAAGAATCCGACCTCTGTGACCTACGCTGATTAACCCTTTATAAGAATAAACGCAAGACCTACCTCTGAGCTTTGGCCGGTATTTTACTTCAGTGAAGATTTTCTAAGTCTGTATTTGTATTTATTAAGTGGTGTTAATTGCAAGAATAATGAAAATTGATGTGAAAAATCAGTATCACACAGAGGCAAAAAACAAGTAAAAATGATTTGGAGGGACAGTCAGTCCAGGCCATTTTGTACGCCTGTTATTGGGTAAGTTTTTTTAAAAAAATTGCCAATTTAGGGTGCATACAGAAGCAAATATAACAAGGAAATATGCCGCATAAATTTTTGCTTGGGGATTGCTGGGATCATAGAAAAACCTCTGCCCCACCACTACCTTGATTGGGGAGAATGACCATGATCAGCGGGACTTCCATTTTGCTCCGGAGATGCCCCGCTGACCATGGTCATATTTATGGCTCCAGTTCATTTATATTGGGAAAGAAGGAGTTGGCGGCCTGTCTCAACAGGAAAAAGGTGGCTGCCAAAAAATAGATTTTTTTTTTAAACTCGTGAATATTTTTACTTTTGTTGATGGGGTCTGTGCACAGCTATATTCAGAGGGATTGGGAAGGGCCTTGATCACATTGTCCTCTAGAACCCCCTTCCACCAACATCTGAATACTGGATGCCAGAACCTAACAGGCAGCCCCTGCGTGTCCAGGTTTCAAAGAGTGCAAATGGAAGAAAAAACAGCACAGGCTGCGCTTCCCTCATTTGTGTATCTTTATCATCAGAAAATTTCAGGCTGGTGGGGCTGGAGCAGCGCACGTTTCCCAAGTTGCTTTCCATCTCTAGCTACCTCAGATCTGCAAAAAAAAATGGTGCGTGTGGTGAAAAGCTGAGTCTTGGAGAAACTGTACCTGAGCACCAAGACACATTTCAGAGATTTTCCATAGCCTACTGCACGCCATATCAATCCTGGTTCAGCAAAAGATGGGGCCCCATGTGATCACAATGGCAAATGATGGTTAGAGAGTGGTGTAAAACAGCCTGACTGCCTATTCAGTTGGCTCGAGAATAGTGTATGCAACCCGGAATGATACAAGTTAGGGCGAAAAATAAATAAAACATTGGGGGTGGGGGGGAACCTTTTTCACTAATATGGTACTCAATAAGGGCAAAGGTGTATAACTTTACTCATTAAACATAATAAATTGAAAAAAGGCAATGGGGCGGGGGCAGAATTAATAAGATTTCAACTCATGTTAGTAAGTGCAAAATTCTGCACTATTGTCTTCTCAATCGCCGCCCCCCCCCCCCCAACCCTGCCAACATTCTGTTCAAGTAATAGTAATAAGCTTATGTATAATATTACCAGTTTGCGTTTTGTATTCACATGTAAAATAAAATGAAAAGCATGGAAAGTAAGTTAAATAGTGGGAAACTGAACATTTATTATAGCTCTGTTACAGAGGAAGGTTGTGTCTGAAACTGTCAGATAAAATTCTAGCCTTAAGCTTGTTATACCATAAATAATCCTTTGGTTTAACTTTAAAAATGAACATATCTTCCTAAAATATATGAATAGGCGACATAACCCATAATACATAGGAAATAGAATGCACAGGTCACACTGTGATTTACAGCGTTACGATGATGAGGTGAAAACTCAAAGTTAATGCATTCACAAGGTTTATTACACTAATCCTTCCTATTCATAAGCTTAAGTGTTATAATTAGATGATTATGTACATCTTAAAGTTTCTTTTAAATGTAGTACATGACATAAGAAAACTACTAGGCACTTGGTCTAAGCGTTAAACAAAGCTTTAATCAACTGTTTTTCAACATGGAGATCTAGTTGAGGCCTTCACTGGTTCCTGTTGAGGAATGTCCTAAGCAAGCTGGGCCTATGCCCGAGTATTTATACTCTCCCTGGACAGCGCCACCAGCAGGCCACCCAGTATTACTTCATACATGAATGACAAGATTCATGTCAGTACATCTAACTAATTAGAAGCTAGCGGGCCTGTAATTTGTGTATATTTATCCACATCAAGTATTTAAAAAGGTTACTTACAGAAAAATGTGAGTCAGAATTAGAAATGACAATTGTCTATCATTTTCATTATATAAAACTGTCAAGCTAATATTTCTTATGGAAGTTGATGAGTGAGCTATAGTTTTTAAGCTTTTAAAACTCTAATAACACAGTCCTTATACTGTGGGTTTAATGTTTGAAACCTGGTTGTATGTGGACTCATCAGAAGGAGGTGATCTACTTTTTTTTAAAAGTATTATAATAATTAGTACCATATTATTGTCTGCTATTTCTTAGTTCAAATGTTGTATTCAGGTTACACACCCAGCTTACTTTTTAGTGGTCTAAGCTTCCTGGTCACTCTCTCACGGGAATTGTGTTACTGTATCATAAAGTATAGGATTTGAAATGCAAGAAATACCATCTCATTTTTCTACCACATCTGTACCCATCCAATTTCCTGTTACTTTAACAATGAAAACAGGCATTTAATAAAGCAACTACAAACCAGATGCAATCCTGTCAATGGTTGAATTGGTTTCAGTTACTTAAACAACATCCAAACGTTTGAGCTGGCAAAATCGCCAGTGTGTGCTTGCATCTTGCAGGTACATAGTTCTATTAAACCAAATACTAAACTACGACACTTCAAGTGTAGGAGATTGGGTGACACAGTGTATAAATCACATCTTTCGAATTTGATCCAAATCCAGCCCCTCTGAATGGGCCTAAAGTCTCTACTCACCCAGAAGAATCTTCTGTGAAATGAATTGGGCAGTCTGAATCACTTCCTGCAGACACAGACCCATAACACAAAACTCCCCAAAATCTGTGACTCAACTGGTAATCTGACTTAGATACCATAGGATGAGTATTGTGGGAAATGGAAAAATTCAAGACAATAAATATCGGAAGAGGTGCTCTCCTGAGATTGGGTTCATTGCTCATTATTGCAGTACGGGAGCTTTACGCCAACTTACCTGACTTGGTTTTACTTGATGCGGCTATTTAATGCCCAAGTGTCACCTTTGTCCAAAATTAACACGCTCAGGGAAAGAAATTCATTATAGCCCCGTTTGGGGCGGTAATGTTTCTAAACTTTAAAAAAAATCGGTTTTGCGCTCCAAGAAGATGTAAGTGAAGCACTAAATCAAGCTCCACTTCCTTCTTGGAGCGCAATAGGCAGCAGGCGGGGCGGCGACTTCAGGAGCTGCACACTGGGCCGTGCAGCGCTGCCGCGTTCAAAGGCTCCTTCCCTCCCTTAAAGGGAAGGGCCATCGCTGCAGGCTCTGCAATAGAAAAATTACCTACCTTGACCACCAAGGCAGCCGCTTTCCCACGCAATCAGCCCGGCACTAAAGCAGAGTGCCAGGCTGATCGATCGCAGGCAGGAACCCGCGAGAAAAAGCGGAATAAGATACATTTTTTTTTAAACTTACCTTGGCCACCTCGCCTTTAATCATTGCCCCCAAAGCGGCAGGCCAACCAATGTACGCTTCCTGCAGCTGTCGGTGTTTTCGTCTGGCGCTGCTGCAGGGGGCGGAAGTCAATTTCGGGTCCGGGGCACTAGCGGGGCGATGCGCATGGCGATGCCATCACTATCTCCGGGCAAAGGAGATCGGGGCGCAACGCTGTAGCGCCGCCGCAAAACTCCAGTCAAATATGTCAGCGCCGCGCCCGGTCACAAAGCCATTTCCTTACCACGCCGTTAAAAATTAACTTAACACTTGAATGGACAAGCCCCAACTTTTTCTGGCATGTTTAGTGGATATCTTATCACACAAGTACCCCAACTTCATGCCGTTCCGTGTAGTTGAATGTCGAATCTTTCGGCGAGATACCGGTATAGCATAGCTTCTGGAGGAGCAGGGCAACTCGGACAGTAACTTCCTGAGTTCCGCGCATGTGTGGTCACCGGAAGTTGTTGACTGATTTACTCTTTAATAACAGTGAGCACCGTTAGCCTCACCGGTATTTCTACTGCAAAATCCGGGACATTGACAAACAAATGCAAAACGTAACCACAGCTCCCATTGTCTCTCGGACAGCGGGTGCTGATAATTTAAGGTGGGATGGGGATCTCCGATGGGTGTCAGACGGAAGATCGGTTCTGACAAAGGGGCATAAACCTGAAATGTTAACCGTACCTTACTTTCTCAGCCAATGCTGCTTGACCTGCTGCAGCTTCCAGCATTTTCTGTTTTTAGTTTAAATATTATAGAATCACAGAGCACAGAAGGCCATTTGGCCTATCGTGTCTGTGCTGGCTCTTTGAAGAGCTATCCAATTAGTCTCACTCCCCTGCTCTTTCCACCACCATTTCAACTAGTGCATTCCAGATCATAACTCGTTGCATAAAAAAATTCTCCTCTCTCCTCCTCCCCCAGCACCCCACCCATCACCAACCCCCCCCCCCCCCCGCCAACTTTTTTGCCAATTATCCTAAATCTTTGTACTCTGGTTACCGACCCTCCTGTCAGTGGAAACAGTTCCAGATATATAGCAGCTTTTATATTTATATCACTTCACCTGACGAAGGAGCAGCGCTCCGAAAGCTTGTGATTTCAAATAAAACTGTTGGACTATAACCTGGTGTTGTGCGACTTCTCGGCTTTTATATTGATCTTCAGCTATTGGCTTCCCATAGCCCAGGTCTCCATGAGCAGCAGCTGGGTGAAGGCAAAACTGCCAGATTTTGTTGAGACTGATGGCCAAGAAGACCTGCTTTTCCATTGATTTCAGCACCTGTTGTCACTCACTGAAAGTGTTGTGTCAAGGGAAGCGTTGATTTAGGATCCCCCTCTCCTGATGACATCAGGACAGTTTATTGTATTAGATGTTTTGTATATTATATCATCTCTTAACATGATGACACAATTACATTCCGCACAGACCAATTTGCCACAGCCATTCTGCAGATGCACAATGGTACTGGTTCAGAGGAAGACTGATAGCGCAAGTGCAGTGTAATTTTGGAAGAGTGATGCTCTTGGATGATCTCCCAATCATTTTAATTTTATTGACGTGTTAACTCAAAAAAACAAGCTGCAGTGAGAACTCAACATGGTTTATAAAGGGAGAAATTAAGTTAATATAAGTTAAAACTATGAATAATAATTGTTAACTTTCATTTACTACATTTTATGCATAATGTGGATTTATGTTAGTCTTGGAAATTCTATTATGCATGCCAGCTCATGAAGTCAATTTTTTATTCATTTATATGGTAATCAGTTCCAAGTGCCTTATTGTATTTATTTCTTGTATTGCAGATGTGGACAATGCCTAAGGTAGACATCAACATTCTTATCAATTATGGTAAGCAATCTATAAAGCCATACACGCACCTGCTGCCATAGTAGAAAATGTAATTCTTGCAGTGTTGGAAGTTTCAAACAGATTGTTGCACATTACATACAGGAAATACATAAAAGATTAAATATTTTCTAGGAGCTAAAGTTTTAGCATCAAGAAATATATTCTGGATGCCAAATTTAAACTGACCATCTATGTGAAGCTTTTTATTTCCCTTCATGCCTCACTCGCATTCAGCTCACACCCTTTTTACAGGCAGTGTAGTGATAACAGGCACTGCACTGTTGAAGGCAGTACCTTAGGAACATAGGATTAGGAGAAAAACAGAAAATGCTGGAAATACTCAGCCGGTCAGGCAACATCTGTGGATAGAGAAACAGAGTTAACGTTTCAGGTCAATGACCTTTGAAATGTTAACTTTGTTTCTCTCTCCACAGATGCTGCCTGACCTGCTGAGTGTTTCCAGCATTTTTTGTTTTTATTTCAGATTTCCAGCATCTGCAGTATTTTGCTTTTGTAGGAATAGGAGTAGGCCATTCAGCCCCTTGAGCCTGTTCCCCCATTCAATTAGATCATGGCTGATCTGTATCTTAACTTCCCAATTAGTCATTAGTTCTGAGGTCCCATGGGAGGTGAAAATATTGCACTGCTCACAAGGAGGGCATTGCCCCGGTTGGCCAAACGTTTTCCAAAAAAGAAAATATTATATTACCTTAAATTCTCAATGTAAATAAGCTACATTAAGTTGCACACAGAATAAAAGACAAATAATTACGGACACTGGGATTGACACCCTGACAAGAATCTCCGTTAAGGCCACCAGAAAAATCTTTAACCCTTTCACTTTAATTCCTCACCAAGGAAACATCTGGGGTTTACCACTCCGTCTCTGCCTAAGAGTTAACACTGCCTAAATTTGGCTTGCCAACTGTCTTATCTCAACTGGTTCAGATTATTTTGGCATTTGCACTACCAACCTCCCATCGGGATGCGCACAAGCTATTCTTGCCAATTATCAAACAAGAAGTCAGAAAAACAAAGCCATAAACTAACGGTTTATTAACCTTAGAATCAATGGGTCAGATTTTGCTGTAGCAGAGCATCTCACAGCATCTGCCATTAGTTAGACTTGCCCCTGTACCCTTCAGTTCGAAAAATGTTTACCCACAAAGTTGCTGAAAGTGTGAGCGTAGTGAGGGAAACATGGCATCTGAGACCTTAACCAATGAGATTTAAGGATTGGTAAATAAACACAGGAAGGACTGAGGAGGGTTAAAGGGGGTGAATTCAATCAGGCACAAATCAGGTGCAGAAAGAGACAGAGAGGGACAGCAAGATTTGGATTGAGAGAGGGGGGGGGCGGGGAAAGAGACAGAAAGGATTTTTCTTTTAATTTGACCTTTTTAAAATCTTCCCGAAAAATCCAAAACCTGAAGAAATGAGACTCCACACTTGTAATAGTTAATTTTCGGTGCCAGAGAGGTTGATTGGCAGTCATTAACACTTATCACATCGTTAAAAGAGTACTTATGCTTATAATGACAAGACTTAACTTTCTGTGGCGAGTTTAATTGCAGATTAATGGGCAAATACAGCAAGTTCCTAATAGAAAACATGGAAGCCAAGAGCGAGATGCCATTTTTGCGAAGCTAACAGCAGGGCAGCGGAACTCTGACAGCAACTTTTGAATATTCACACTTAACCGCACATCTGCTGCTTGTGTGAAGTTGCTGTACCATTTACCCATAAATAATGGCGAGTGCCATTAGCCTTACCATTATTTTGATAGGGCAACGGTAGCATTATGTTACTGGACTAGTAATTCAGAGCCCTGTACTAATGATCCGGAGACACGAGTTCAAATCCCACCACGGCACCTGGGGAATTTAAATTCAATTAAGTATAAATCTGGAATAAAATGCTAGTGTCAGTAATAGTGACCATGAAAATACCAGGTTGTCGTAAAACCCATCTGGTTCACTAAAATCCTTACCCAGTCTGGCCCACAGCAATGTGGTTGACTCGTAACTGCCCTCTGAAATGGCCTAGCAAGCCACTCAGTTGCAACAAACCGCTACAAAAACTGCAGCGGTTCAAGGCGGCGGCTCACCACCACCTTCTCAAGGGCAATTAGGGATGGGCAATAAATGCTGGTGTTGCCAGCGACGCCCACATCCAGTGAACGAATAAAAAAAAATTCTCACCCAGTTATCAGCACTTAAACAATGGCCCAAAAATTAGTGCCTCTACGCGAGAGTACGCACTGTGTACTCTCGCGTACTCTGTCTCCAATTGCCGGTTTTCTGCATGCACTGCGCATGCGCTGAAAACCGGCACTTGGTGATTTCAAAAGGGGGCGGTTCCTAAGTGAACCGCGTGCGCGCTACAGGCTGCGCGCACGCAGTGCACTTAGTGCTTTGAACGCGCAGGTAAGCATGGAAGATTTTGCATATAAAGAAAGGAGGCGTAAGACCCTCTTTTAACAAGGTAAGTAGTTAATTAAGTATTATTTTGAATTTTTTTCAACAGGTATATCTTTTTTAGAGACTTTAAAGAAAGGTAAGTTTATTTTTATAACTTTTTAAAAGATTTTAAATTTTTTCAAAAATTTAATTTTTTGTTTAAAGTGGTTAATTTATTTAACTATACTTATTTTATTAATGTGATGTGTTTTTTTTAAATTTAATTGAGGTTTAGCTGTTCTTTTGGGGGGGTATAGATTCATAGCTTTCACAGCACTTATGTGAAAACTATGAATGAAAGATGGTGTGCTGCCATTAGCTCTAACTGAATCACGTGATCCCACAGCTCGCACGAATTAACTGCGCCTGTGGGATACGCAAGCACTGCCCAGCTGCTGTCTAGAATATCAAGTTCGTGCGAGCTGGGAATGAAAAAGCCGGCGCGCAGTGAGATATCGCGGGGAAGCCTTACCCCCGCACGAAGGCTCCCTCACTAATTTTTGGGCCATTGAGAATGCAAATAATTGGTAGGGTTAACTGATGAAATAAATAAGATTACAAAGACAGTAATTCAGCATCAAGTGCTTGCTGATTATAAATTTACAGCTGAGGTCAGTGTCTGAGATTGATATAAAGTGGTGACATACATTTAGGATTCCTTAGATAGCTGTTAATATATATATTACCAGTCTATTGAACAGATTAAAGTTTACATGCTTGCAGTTAGCAATGTTTCCAGAACTGATGATCTCATCCTTATGATCTGGCATGGATGAACTGGTTGCCTCACCATCCTTTGGGAGGATGGTGTTAGTCTTTTGAAACAACAGTGATGAACCGCCATCTGTAAAGGTGCTATCTGTTCATCCTGGATCATCTGCTCCTGGGTGCAACCACCTTTCGTGGACAAACTCACCTCCCTTGATATTGGGGAAACTTGTACATCTACGTGACACACCTAACTCTACCTGCATCTGGCATAAGGCATCACAACTGTGTGGGACAGGTTAGATGGACCAGGTCTTTTCCTGTTCCTCATTTTCGGATGTTCGTAAGTCGGTTATTCCCTCGTACAGGCTCAATCTGGCAGCTATACCTTCAAAGAAAGACTTGCATTTATATAACACCATTCACGACCACCGGATGTCTCAAAGCGCTTTACAGCCAATGAAGTACTATTGGAGTGGTGTCACTGTTGTAATGGGAAATGCGGCAGCCAATTTGCGCACAGCAAGCTCCCACAAACAGCAATGTGATAATGACTAGATAATCTGTTTTTGTTGTATTGATTGAGGGATAAATATTGGCCAGGACAGCAGGGATAACTCCCCTGCTCTTCATCGAAAGTGATACAAATGGAGATCATAGGCAGAATCTAGGAAAAGGAGCAAACATTTTTGGTACTCAACTTATAGCAGCATTGGTGGGTGCAGGTCCTGCCAGTCCACTTATAGGTAATGTCATTGGGAATACTGGTGTTTTTTTCTGTTGTTTTAAATATAGCTGGTGATATAGTATATTGGAATGTGAAAACCTGTAGATAGATTTTTGAAATGCGACACTGTACCTAAATAATATTTTTCACGGCTGTATTCTTTCTTTTACTTCCAGAGCTGTTCAGCATGCTCATGGCATTCAAGACAAATTCCACAAGAGTACTGTATCAAAGAATCTTCAGTACTCTCCTCAGCAGCTGAAGCCAACTATGTTGCAGGTTCCCGAAAGGATCATCTAATACGGCAGTTTGTACCTCTCCTGTGGAAGTGCATCCAAGTTGTAATAGTTGAAATTATGAAACGTGATTTACTTTGTTTCATTCCATTGGAGGCAGGGTTACATGGCCGTAAAGTCAGAGGATTAATGTGTTACAAGGTTTTATTCCTGCCACTGTGTTGATACAAATGAACCTCATTAGGAAGAACACTAGCATTGTTATCTTAGATTCAAATCCAGTATGATAGCATGTTTCGGTACTATTTGTGTATACTGTATTGAATGTAAGTACCTTAAACTATGACAGAAATTGTTCTTATTAATCTATGATGTATTAATCTATGATGTCTTAATTCTTGATGACAAAAAAACTTGTTACAATCTGAATGTTTCTATGTATATGCAATGTTTTAATTAGCTGTGCTGAAGAATTGATGTAAGCTTTAAATTGAGAGATTATCTCACATTACACCATTTTTGAACAAGATTATAAAGCTGCTATTAACAGGAATAAGGGATTGGTTCTTTGAAATCTGTTCATAGTGGCTGTGACAAATTTTTAGTTTTAATTAGAATAATCTATGCATTGCCCCCCTACCCAACACCTCTTTATTAAAAAAAATTACACCTGCAGAGTTCAAATGAGGAGGAGTGTTGCAGCGACGAGGGTGAAGAGTCACTGAAAAGGCAAATTATCTCTCATTGTCTACAGGATGCCAATTTAGATGGCCAGTCTGAAACCTAATACACGTCTGCCAGCCTTGCTGCCTTGTGAATTTAACTCTTAAAAGCAAGCGTTAACTTACAAGCACATTTAAAAATATTTCATATCGAGATCCCATCTTTGGAAACATTATTAACAATCCAGGAATGTGATGCGGGTCAGCTTAGTATCAGTATAGAGTTCTTTGCCCTAATGCCACAGAGAATCACAGAAATCTTGCTGGGTATGGAAATGGACAGCTGCAGCTTCCCTGAGCGGGTCCTCCTCCAAAATGGTGTTTTTACACATTGACACGTGGGCTATGATATTCCCTTGCAACTTGAAATGAAATAAAATCTAGTAACACTACTGCCCAAATAACATGGAACAAAGCTGCTTGTGTTCAAGTCAGATGATTTTGTAGTAGCCATGTGTCCATTGTTGTCGCCTGACATCCCGCCAGCAAAACAAAAAAGTGGTAAGTTTGTAATTTATTGTATACAGCAACAATTTTATTGTCTCGTAATGCCTCAGAATTAAGACAATATTGAGAGCTTTGCTTTCATGGTTTGACATTTTGACCACCTCACGCGACAATGCCTCACCATGTGCCAGACTGTTAGCCTAGATATTTTAACATACAGGTTTACACTTTATTGATTAGAACATTACCACAAAATAATGGACACAGGTAAAACAGCTCAGACATTGATACATACACATTTATTTCCCTTAAAACAAATCGTTTCTTTTTAGAAAGGGCCCGCCCCAGACCTAAACCTGAACTTGGCTCTGTACCGGCACTGCTGTTGTATCTTACACTGGATTATGCACTGTGAATCGCAATATGCACTGCGGCATTCCTAAAGGCTTTGGGATTTTAGATCATCCCCAGCCTCCAGAATCAGGTTCCAAAACAGCACAAGATGCAACTCCAAAACAACAGTATCAACTAGATAAAAGTAAAACTTGCATGTAATTCTATTGTTCACCGAAGATTGCCTCATGCTGATCACATCCTTGAGCCATATATTTTGGGCAAACGTTTAAGCAGAATTATGCTATAAAGTAAGCTTTATCTATATAAATATAGCTGATCAAGAAAATCAGACTATTTCAATAACTTGTCACTTTTATTCGGTCATTTTTTTTTTTACGAAAGAGACATTTGTAACTAAAACACAAATCCTTTATACAAGTTGTCGTATAGGTAAAATATACATTTTAATATTGAAAAAATACAACCTTCAGGAGCCTGTCAGAATAAATATTCCAGCTTCAATGGCTTTATTTTTACCTACTAACTTGAAATTATTGTTCCAAAATGGAAAACGTTAAATTATCTTGGTAGTAACACAAGCCCGAGCTGTTAAAATTCAACGCACGACATTCATACAAGGAAACGGTCCTGGAATTTACCAAAGCATATATAAAAGTTGCAAAGCTTTAGAAATAAAGTGTACAAACCTTGCAACAACTTGGAATAATTTTGGTAATATATTTGCTATTCGTTACAACTATGTATTGCACAGCAAAATATCAATCACCACAACCCTGCAAACCTTATTTAAATCAGTGGGAATTTAATATCAATTCAGGTTCAGTAATCTTGCCAACAGCAGCATGTGGTTTGTCTGTGTATACACACAGAGAAAGGAATTAATCCTGAACCAGACGCCAGAATGTTCCACCATTCTACAGTAGAGAAAGTATTTGGTGATATAAAATAAAGCTACATGCTACGTGGTGTTAGATTCCGATTTCAGAGATGAGTATTCTTAATCTTACGTACCTGCGGTTTAAAAACACATTTAAAAAGTTAAACTCAGTTTATTCCATGAATTCCACACCTGAAGACAAATTATAGTAGAAAGAATAAAACTCTCAAAAGTTCAGTCCAATTCAACTTTAGATCCTACAAGAGGAAAGACTGTTGGTTATTTTAAGATCGATATAAAATACATCTGGAAATATTCACAAGGCAAGACATTCAACTCGATTATATCCAATGCAGATCTGTTTAGAAATTAGCAAGTAGAATCATCATTTGTAGCCATAGAAAATCATGCATGTTGTATTTTTTTTAAAAAACCACTAAATACCAAGAGTATCTGTATCAAATATTATACCTGATCATATCCCACTGTTCCTTCAACACTTAGAATAGAAACCCCATCCTCCCAAAAACGTTCAGGTGTATGTACCAATTTAAAAAAGTTTTAATATTTGCAAAGCTGGCTCAATAGTTGGTGTACAAAATTTCTCGGGTAGAAATCCCAGAGTGCTGTTAGGGAGGGAGTTCCAGGATTTTGACCCAGTGGCAATGAAGGAACAGTGATATATTTCCAAGTCAGAATGGTGTGCGACTTAGAAGGGAACTTGGAGGTGGTGATGTTCCCATGCGCCTGCTGCTCTTGTCCTTCTAGGTGGTAGAGGTTCAGGAGGTGCTGTCAAAGATGCCTTGGCGAGTTGCTGCCGTGCACCTTGTAAATGGTACACACAGCCGCCACGGTGTGCCGGTGGTGGAGGGAGTGAATGTTTAAGGTGGTGGATGGGACGCTTTATCCTGGATGGGAGTCGAGCTTCTTGGGTGTTGCTGGAGCTGCACTCATCCAAGCAAGTGGAGGGTATTCTATCACATTCCTGACTTGTAGATGGTGGAAAGGCTTTGGGAAGTCAGGTGGTGAGTCACTCGCCACAGAATATCCAGCCTCTGACCTGCTGTTGTAGCCACAGTATTTAGGGGGCTGGTATAGTTAAGTTTCTGGTCAAAGGTGACCCCCCAGGATGTTGATGGTGGGGATTCGGCGATGGGAATCTCGTTGAACGTCAAGGGGAAGTGGCTAGTCTATCTCTTGTTGGAGATTGTCATTACCTGGCACTTATGTGGCGCAAATGTTACTTGCTACTTATCAGCACAAGTCTGAATGTTGTCCAGGTTTTTCTGCATGCAAGCACAGACTGCTTCATTATCTGAGGAGTTGCAAATGGAACCGAACACTTGACAGGTATTGTCTGTTTACTTTAAGGAAATCATGTCTGCACATCACATTCAGTATATTTGTGCACTTGCTTCAACAAGACCTTTCAATGGCATTTCTACCCATTTCAACACCTGTATACATTTGAGTAGAAGACAACCCCTAGATTAGAGTTGTCACACCTCAAAACCCCACTCAGCAAATCCCCCCACAACACACAGGGTTAACATTACAAAGCTTCTGCACACCAAAATTCTCAGCTTCCTATAGCACAGCATTCACAATACACGTTGTTCCTTCTCATGTCAACTTCATAACAACCGTTGCACCATTCTTCCAGTATCCAATTCTAAACCCACAGAGGAAGCTTGGACTGAAGTTGAAAGGGAGAGTGGCCATTTAAATGTCAAAAAGGTGAAGGAACAGCGTAACAGCACCACCCAATAGAGACACAATCATGTGTTCAGCTGCTCTTCGCCAGTTTTCTTCCTCTGAATTTTGGGGGTGCAGCCCCAAGTAAAATATTCAGCCCAACTGCAGTACGCAGATATAGTAAATGATAGTCCTGGGATAGGAATACATTGTTTTATTGCTGAAATGCACTTGAATGTGTTCTGCTCCTCTAGTACTATTACATTTAAATAGACACTTCCCCCTCCCAACTCCAGTCCAAACTTCCACTGCAGATTTAAAATCACAGCGCCCAGTAGAAAAGGTACAGCAACTGCAGTCTGCAGTGGAGTCAGGAGGGAGAGTTTCACTGGAAGAGCAACATGGATTGATACAGCAGGAGCAAAAGGAGAATGTGTTCATACAACACTGATGCTGGGTGTGCGCCTTGGTAGAAATTGCTCCTAGAGGGAACCAGGCAGGAGGAAAATCTGAGCAAGAATATAACCAAGTATAAGACAACCAGCCTTTTAGCCACAAGGAGACCCAAATATATGTGGTTGGGTCTTTGGATAGTGAATTTAATGGATTGTTAATTGTTGTGTTTATTAGAGCAGTTAAGGAAAGGCTGAAAGAATTAACAGTCACTAGAATTATGGCAACTACTTATTTTCTGAAATTTAGAGAGAAAACTATATGGAATATGTGACCAGTTAGTGAATACTGCATTTCAGGGCTATGGTAAACCCCAAACCACTCCTGTATCATGAATACTGACTAACACGATTAAGCAAGTCCAAATGGATTCAAGTAATGTTCTACAACATTTCTATCTCTGGAAATAAGCTTTTATTTTTCACGAATATACCACTGTAATAAACTGTTTCAGAACACCTGACGTGATCAAGTATTTGAGAAAGCTACAGAACTCAGATGAATACATTGATGAAACTTAGATGAATTGCACCCAATGTACTTTCAGTTCTAGCTGACAAATTTTACAATTGTGCAATTTTAAAGGAGGTGCAGGAAGAGACACACCTGGGGGGGTTCACATACACAAATCTTTGAATGTGGCAGGACAAGTTGATAAGGCTGTTAATAAAGCATTAGGGATTCTTGGCTTTATAAATAGTGTA
Organism: Squalus acanthias; assembly: GCA_030390025.1. Classification (NCBI taxonomy): domain Eukaryota; kingdom Metazoa; phylum Chordata; class Chondrichthyes; order Squaliformes; family Squalidae; genus Squalus; species Squalus acanthias. Next base: position 11,226,372 of record CM059441.1, on the reverse strand, counting down.
CAAAAGCAAGGAAGTTATGCTAAACCATTATAAATCACAGGTTGCCTCAACTTAAGTATTGGGTCAAATTCTAGGCACCACACTTTATGGAGGATGTCAAGGCCTTGGAGAGGTGCAGAGAAAATTTACAAGAATGATACCAGGGATGCGGGACTTCAGTTATGTGGAGAGGCCAGCGAAGCTGGGTTTGTTCGCCTTACATTTCCTACATTACAACAGTGACGACACTTCAAAAGTACTTATTGGCTGTAAAGTGTTTTGGGACATCTTGAGCTCACGAAAGCGCTATATAAATGCAAATCTTTCTTTACAGTGTAGAAGGTTAAGGGGAAATTTAATCGGTGTTCAAAATTATGAAAAGGTTTTGATAGAGTAAATAAGGAGAAACTGTTTCCACTGGCAGGAGGGCAGGTAACCAGCAGACAGATTTAAGATAATTGGCAATATAACCAGAGGGGTGATTACTTGCTGTTTTAAAAAAACTTATGATCTGGAATGCACTACCGGAAAGGGCAGTTGAAGCAGATTCAACAGTAAATTTCAAAAGGGAACTGGATATATACTTGAAAACAAAAGTTTGTTGGACAATAGGGGAAAAGCAGGGAAGTGGGACAAATTGGATAGCTCTCTGAGTCGGCACAAGCACAATGGGCTGAATGGTCTCCTTCTGTGCTGTATGATTCTATGAATTACAGACTTGCCAATTCCATATCTATAACTTACTTGCATGCATGATCCAAAACACTGGTAAAAATGTACAAGACATCAAGTATGTGCCACTAAAAAGTACAACCACAGCATATTCTAGATTTAGTTCCCCAAAACACTAAACCCTGATTTTAACTGAAGAGGAAGCTATAGTTTCAAATGAAAACCAGTGTTTATACATTGATTTAGTAGAACACAAGTGATTATTTTTTGTACACTTTAGAAGTGTTACTGGTTGAGGTTCAAAGAATGCACAATTGGCAAAGGAACAGAATGGAGGAAGAGCAATATCAATGAGTTTCCATTGTATCTGTTGACATTTCAATGGGGCAAAACATTTGCTAATTTAATACAAAACATTTACAACACGAGCAAGCACTTATGAATAATTCTGGTTGCATACTGAAGGAGTCACCAAGTTATGGGTGATAGAAATCAACACTATATTTAATTCTCACCTTAAGAACAGATCCTTCCAACAATCTATCCACAAATAACAACTTGCTTTGATACAGCACCTAATGTAGAAAAACATCCCAAGATGCTTCAGAGATGTAAAAAGACATCCAGCCAAAAGGAGGAGTTATTAGGAATGGTGACGAATGGGGTGGGTTTTAAGGAAGGCCTAAGATGATGGATTTTTTGAGGGTTTGACTAATTTTGAACGGGAGGAGACGGAGACAGTACCCAAGGAGAGGGAACTATTTACATTGTCAGCTAGCATGGGGTCCAGGAAGGGGAAGTTGGGTGGTCAGTAGTTTAATGGAAATGGGGTCCAGGGCTCAGGAGGAGAGTCTCATGGACAAGATGAGCTTGGAGTGTGCATGTGGCAAGATGGGACAGAAACTAGAGATGTGGCCTCAGTTAGGACCTGGAGTTGCTTTTTTTTTTGGGGGGGGGGGGGGGGGGGGGCAAGCAGCAGAGGGAGCTGAATAATTGCCACCAAGATGTAGACCAAGAAGTCTTTGAGTTCCTCACACTTGGTGCACAACACAGTGCTGACTTATCAGTGTGCATAAGTTTGGACAAATCTTCTAGCAACTGAAGTTGCTTATTAAACTGAGGAAATGGCATCAGAAACGAGTGAAAGGAATCTTTCTGGAAACATGCATACTTCATCACAAAAGCTGGAGCTCTTATACACCAGAGACAACCCATTGGGCACAGTTGCATTTCCTCAAGCGTGGTTGCACATAAAATAAATAGATCCTAGCTAGATTTAAAAGACAAGAAACCTTAACGTTGGGGAATTTTAGCAAACATTTAAGTTAGATAAGGGAGCAGAAATTGGACCTTGATGCGCCCTTTTTACTGGCATAAAACAGGTAAAAGGGGGGGGCCAAATTTGGGGACCAATGTCATCAGACACCAGACAATGTCCAACGCAAAACTGGATCAGGCCATCCTAGCGGCCGCTTAAAACAGGAGAGCCGTCCCATACATATGTAAATGAGGAGCCTAATGCCTGTTTTTTTGTCCCCTCAGAAATTGTGGCAAGCAGGACAAGCTTCGGGCCTGCCCTGCTCAGGTTCTTCAGTGGGTGTCGACTACAGGTAATAATTAAAAAAAATTAATGGACTTATCCCCTCAGGTAGAAAATAAAGAGTGCTCCACCCAGCTCCACAGCACTCCAGATCGCCCCTAGCTGAGGCCACTGCCAGCAAGGCAGGTGTCCTGAAATTAGTTGATGCAAAAAGGTCAAGCTGTCTGTGAAGGAACAGGTACTGGCAGCTTGCCCATATTATCTAGATGCGGTCCGATGCCCAGTATCATGCCGGCCTTGGGGGCACCCCCCCCATTTCAGACATGCATTGTGGCTGCCTTAGAGCCTGAAACTGAGCGCTGAAGAAATTACAACCCAAATTCTCAAAACTTTGAAAGACAATTAAATGTACAGCAGCTTTTGGTCAAAAATGCTGGTGAATTTAGGCAATGAAACGTCTGCCTCTGGTAGGTCATTGTTCTCTACAAAATGTTAAAATATGAAATACTAAATTATAACCACTCTTGGGCATTTATAATGAATTCCAAAATGTGGCTGATAACTAATATAGAGTAGAGGGCTTTTCTTGTTGTTCTGAGGGAACAAAGCCAATTATTCACTGGTCAGTTTTTTCAAAGAGGTTAGCTCTCATCACAGAACAAGGTAATCCTTGTTCCTGCAGTCAGAAGTCAGGGAATAAAAGTCCTTTTAAAAACTCCCTTTCCTGGGATGAATAAAAGCATCTCTTCCTTGCCTTTTCCATGGCAACAACCTTCAGTTATGATCAGAGATAATTAGACACATTGACTATCACTGAAAAGTAGTACAAAAGTAAAAGAATTAAATACACTTCAGAATAAAAATAGCAAATATCTCAATCTAAGATTGTAACAGATCTTTAGCTAGCAATATAATTTAATTTACACATAACCTGTGAATTTCAGAAGATCACAGCTAAGGAGCCAAGCAGGTTAAAAATGTTAATAGCCATGCTTGGGGGGCAATATACGATGGCGCAACGAGGTCAGATAACTTTTAGGGGTGGGTGTCTCTCTTAGAAAAGTTATGATTTCATTCAGCCACAGGAGATAGTTCCCAGGATTTTGATAATTGAAAGACTACAGCAATGCAACTCTGCTCAGAGTGAAAACCGAGTGTACCACTGGTCCTCATTTTTCATCCTACTGCTGGTCACAAGTTCCAGATAACAAGTGGTTATGCCCCTCCCCCAAGCAATCTGCAAAGAAAAGTTCTCTTCACTGAAAAAGTGATCCGTAATGTTTTGAAAACACCCAATGATATGCTTAATGCTGAGAGCCATGCTTCCTTGTGGGAGAAAGACACCTTGAGGTGATCTTATGTAAAGGAGCATCAAGTGATAAGTTTGTTGTAAAGGGGTTCAATTAGCTGAAGTTTCTCCAGTAAAAGCCTAGTACATGTCACCTTTGAGATTATTCATTTCATTACTGATTCACCTTTGACCTCAAGAACAAACTTGCATTGACATAGCACGTCATCACATCCCCATGTGCTTCACATACTATTACTTTAAAGTGCAGTCACTGCTTTTTGTAAGCAAGTGTTGCAACCATTTTCACACAAGGTTTCACAAATAACAATGAGATGAATGATACATTTATCATCTTGTTCATGTTGGTTGAGGAAGGAAGGGTTGACAAAAGCATCTAGGAAAATCCCCTCTTTGAATAGTGGCATGGGAATCTTTCAAGTCCACCAGAACGACTAAATCAAGGCTCTGATCTTCTGCTCAACAGCTCATCTGAAGGGTGGAACCTCCAACAATGCAGCACTTCCTCAGTACTGTGCTAAACCACCAGCCTAGATTATGTACTTAAATCCTAGAATGGAGCTTGAACCAACAGCCTTCTGACTCAAGCAAGCGTGTCACTGAGTTATGACACACACACACACACACAGGTAGTCTCCTTAGTCTGTTCTTGCCAGCATTTTCAGGCACGATTACCAAGTTACAGTTTATTGGTATATTTCAGTTATCTAGAAGACAGTCCTGTACTCAATTGTTAAAACTGGGCTTTATATAGACCAAGTAAGGAAATCCTGGATCCCCAAAACTGTGAACAGATGTGCAATAAACAACGGTTTAAGCCATAGGAAGCAGTAGCATAGCATGACTGTTGTGTATAGAAGTGTACATAGGCTTGTGAAAGGTGTGCTTTTGGTATTGCAGCCAAAGGGATGATGCAAGATACTGACCTAAAAGCATGTAAAAATGCATGTTGGTTATGTTTCTGGACCAGTAATCCAGAGGCCTGGACTAATAATCCGGAGATGCGAGTTCAATCCATAGCAGCTGGGGAATTTAAATTCAGTTAATTAAATAAATCTGGAATAAAAAGCTAGTATCAGTAATGGTGACCATGAAACTACCAGATTGTTGTAAAAACCCATCTGGTTCACTAATGTCCTTTAGGGAAGGAAATCTGCTGTCCTTACCTGCTCTGGCCTACATATTTGTCAATGGTCATTTTAAATTAAAAAATATTAGTTTGCCCTAGCGTTTCCATTTTGTGCATCATGTATGGCATCATAAGCTGGTGATAGACATGTTTGTGATGTTGTCATTTTTTCCTGATTTCTTGAAATTTAACACTATGGTTGGGGGAAGGTCCAAACGTATCAACACATCTTTCTTAAACATGTAGAATATTGGATTGAAACAATTGTAGCATTGCCGTTGGTGTGATTCTTTGGTCATATTTGAGTCAGTTAAATCTTCCAGAAAGATCTATGGTGAAGTCCATTCTGCAACAATTCTTCTTAGGTGCAACTTTTTATTTGGTGGGGGGATGGTGAAAGAAAAAAAACTCTTAGAATTGCACCTAATCTGCTTTATTTCAAAATTTGCACAAATGTGTTATCCTTATTATAAGCAGGAATTTCCCTCGAGAGGGCTACCAAATGCCATAGCTGCACAATTTAAATTTAGATTGATCATTGTGGTGCTTTACATAAAGTGCATTTCCAAAAAGAGGAAAAAAAAGAGGAAAACAGATCACTGCACTTTACAAATGTTGCTGGGACAGTATATACAAAGAATTTTTAACAGGATATCTAAAAGGCAATTAGCTGGGCTGTTCCAACCAGTATAGAACCAAGTTGTCACAGCTCGACTTCTGATATACCATTTTAAGGCTCACTTCAAATGGTAGCAAAACCATATGCAACACTGCTCTGCAATAGTTCAATATGGCACTGAAGGATAGCACTTATTCCTGTATTTTAGATCTGCTACATATTCATTAAACACACACAACCTGGACAAATATTACTGAAAGCAAATTAAAAAAACACATTATAGTTTAGCCAGCTGCTTTGGTCAAATGTGACTAATTCAGACGTTCCACAGGATATTTATCAACTGGAAAAAAAATCAGCACCTCTTCTGCAGACTTTGGATATAGCACAAGCTGAAAACAGACACTGTCTGTGTAATCTTACTTTATGGCCCAAGTGCTTTTAATTTGTTTTTAAAAGGCAGTCTTTCACTGGAAATGTTTGACTGTCATTTCTTCTGGCAGTGATCGAGGATGTCCTCTTCCAAAAATAGAGAAAATACTTCACAAATAAACTTCCTTTCATGTACAATATTAACATAAATCGTATGCAAAAAGTTCATTTTATTTTTTGAAATATAGTCTGTTTAGGCAAACAAGCCACATTGCAATCTAATAGAACACATGACCAAATTAATGATTAATTCCAGTTGGTTTTCCTGGACTGCCGTGAAGCAAATTTTAAAAACATTTTCTGGACAGATGTTGCACAAGACACAAAATGGGGAACCTTCATTAGAAAACAGTAATATTTAAATACAATGTTAACATTTCTAAGACCTGCAGTAAATATAAACACAAAAGGGACAAATGAAAAGGATCAGTTTCCTACTATATATCTTATAGCTCTTCCAATAACAAACTCCAGAGATTTCAAGTACTGAGAAGTACTTAGGAACTTCAACAGTCACTGACAGAATGCCTTCTTCTAAAGTGCTGTTCCAGGAATGGCAGTTGGTAAGCTGGTAAGTATGAACACATCTTAAACACTCAACTACTTGAGTTACTCAGCTATCAACCTACCTACAGAAAACACAGTCAAAAGGCCAAGTGCAGAGCCTAGGTCTTAAGCAGGCTAACTTGAAAGCATGCAGACTGGCCACAAGTCATTCCAAAGCGAAAGCAGTTAATTTACTAGATACCTTAATCTCCAATTCAATGGTCAATGTACTATAATGTGTAAAACACAGCTAGCTAACTCTTTGGTACGAGTATAAGGTAAGATCTCTTCTGGTCTCTACTCCCATATGCTGACACTTGTAGATTTTACAGTTCCTTGGCAAAAGATTTACATTAAATTTTGAACTACTCATTTATACTCGCACTCATCATAAATGTTATGAACCACACAACTGATGAATGTAGACTAAATTAGTTTTCATTAGCAGCTAACAAACTGCAGCTATCAATGACTATGCATATTTCTCTGTAATCCAAACCCCTGCATAATCCCCTTTCCTGTATATATTTTTTCCAACTAAATGTGTAAAATCTGCCTAAAGATTGAAGTAGCCTATACAGTTATATTTGTACCTGTTTAAGACAATGAACCAGGTGCTCTACTGAGTTAAGGACAGAACAAACATAGCAATGAATTTGGTTGCTATGAGTTAAGCCAAGGGTGTCTGAGGCATTCTGCTGCTGTGGCTCGTTTCTCTGGTATCAGTTCCAGCATTGGTAACAGGAACTCTGTAAATGTAGCAGCTTCCTCCTGTGGCCACTCATACTTTTCCACCAGCACTTCATAGAGTCCCCAAGGTTTCAGTTTTGTGATATGCCTCAGCTCACCTAAAGAGATAAACACCTTGGTTAGCACATTAAATATTACAGAACGGTGAGCTGAATTATGAAAGATCTGAACCGTTTTCTTCACTGCCACACTTCCTCCTACATCCAGGTCAAGATGGTCTGGGCCAGAGCTCTTCAAGGCTGTCCGTATAACTCTGTGGCACACAAACAAGAACTGTGCTACTGAGATGAGGTGGGCTCTGTCGGGTTTCCCTTGTGCCACCGGAGATGGAACATTTCTATGCCACCTATCAGGAAATTTACTGTTAATTAGCCCAGATAAGAAAGGCCCATCTTAACTCTCACATCCATCCAGAAGATTTTAGTCCTCGCCAGTCATCTGCAGGCCCCAATTGCTTCTTAACTTATTCCAGTGTTTTCACCTCTACTGTTCTATCTTGAAGTCCAGCTCATGGGTTGATCACAATTGTGTGAACAACTTCCTGATTTCAGTCCTAAACTTACCTTTTACTAGCTTGAACCCATGTCCTTTGCCCTAGTTTTGCAATTTTAATTTGAAGTAATCTAGATTTACCTTTCCATTCTCTTAAAGGTCTCCTATCTCTATATAATCCTCACAGATGCCGCCTTTTCATGCTGTAAACTTCATGCTTCGGCAGTCGTTCCTCATTATTCAGACCCTTAACATTAGGGATCAGTCTCATGTTTCTTCTCTGCACTGCTGCAGTACATGAACATCGCCCTTTTATCTTGGCAACCAGCAACGGACACATTACTCAAGGTGCAGCCCGACCAGAGCACTGTGCAGTTCGGTCACTACTTCCTCTAACTTGTATGCTATTTTATAACTTTCTATTACCTTTGATGATTGCTGCTCTGCATTTACTGGACCCATTTGAAGCCAAGACTCCTAGCTACATCAACACTCATTGAATATGTCTCACCCATTTTTCTTCTTATGCACAGCACTTTACATTTCTCTACATTAAATTTTATCTGTCAATACAGTACCCGCATACATAGATGTAATATATTTGGATTCATGGAACTTCTGGTGTCCGCACATGCGCAATTAAAACACAGAAATCCAAAAGTTGCTGTCAGTTATACCCTGCTCCTCCACAGGGTATGCTGTTGCAGTCTTCGCAAATGCAATCACAGAATTGGTGAACTGACATGGTCTTCAAATTTTTACGCACTATTCTCACTGTAAAAACCACTGAAAATGTTAAGCCTTGTTGAATGAAGTGTCACTGAGTTTTTAATGGCGTACAAAGTCATAATTGAACAACCTCTTTGGCCTTCAAAAACTAATTTTACAAGTGTGGAGTCTCATTCCGCCTGAACAAATTTAAAAATTCCATGATTTTTAAAATAATAAAAAAATAATTTTTTAGAAAGTTTGATATTTCAGCTTCAGCCTTACTCCCATGTCTATGTCCCAACCTTTATTATGCTTTCTGTACAATGTCCTAAAATGTGAATTATAATCCCTGCTTTTGACTTGTTGCTTTGTGGTCTGAGAATTCTTCAATCTGATTGGCTGATCAGCCAACCTGCTGCCTGCACTGTTGCTAGATGCCACAGATGGCACCAGATTCGAAGTCACAGCAGAATATAAGAGATTGACGCTCTGGAGCCCGGTAAATCATTGTGGGCAACTTGGGTTGAGTTACTGCGGTGTCTGCCATTACATTTTTATAACATGCACGCAAACACCTTAGTCTTTGTCAACTTCAGAACAAGTTAACAGATGTTTTAAAAATCTTACCATTACGTTCTTGGGTACTTTACCTTTTTTGGTGAAAAATTCCTTGGAATATTTCCCTGCGAGAATAAGCTTCCGAGGCATTTTCCCCAGTAGTTCAATAATCAAAGCAATGTGATCTGCATGTAGGAATGTTTACAAAAAGACAAAGCAACAGTTTTATCAATACAATGCATCCATTGCAACACACCCACAGTGACCAGACAATTTGGGGTAAATTCAGCAATTTCCAATTTCAAAAAAGTGTGTGTTGCACCCTTAAATATTTATTAGTCATTTCATTTTCTCCACAATTTGAAAAACAAATATAAATTTTAATCTAGAGTAGTGATGCACCCATGGTTAAAAACACGGGGGGGGGGGGGGAAGAAACGCACACAAAGCTGAAGTTCAAGAGTCTGGAGCTGCACTTTACATGCTCAGTTCTGTTACTGTAATGGCAAAAGTGACTAAAGCAAATCTTGCTGAGGCAGAGTAGGGTGTGTGGGTCACAACTTTGTATAGCACATTAAACTAAACATCCAGAACTTTCAACATTTCTAAGCAAGCAGGATAAGAAAGGATCAATCTGGTTCCACAGGAATTAGGGAAGTTGTGCGTCAGAGTACAAAACAATAATTCCCTAAATCATTCATGATCTTCACCCACATAAGGCCCTTTTAAGTAGACGAGAAGAAATATTTGCGAGTCAGGTTTATACCTGAATTTGATAAAACAATGCAAGTACAAAATAAAATACTGCTGATGGTGGAATTGATGCCATTATTTTATTTTTTATTTTAATTAATTTTTTTTTTTATAAAACAGGCCAAAATTTAATAAGAGTTTTTGATCACGATGTTCAGATGATGCATAATTAGATAAATGTCAGCTCAATTGCTAGCCAAAAAGATTTTAAGGATCTCAAACTCCTTTTAGCAATTTCTATAGCAGGGTAAGATGACCTATATTAAGAGGTTTGAATTTGTGATACATGGAGAAATTGTTAATTTTACCAAGGGATCAGGTGACTTCAAATTCCTCTCAACTTGAAGAATTCCTCCCATTCGTAGGAGACAGAACGCAGCTGGTTCCAATAGGTTGTACAGGAAACTTTCGTTTATCCGGCACCCAAATATCCGGAATTCTCGCTTAACCGGCAAAAATCAGGTAAGTTTTATTGTACAGACAAGACCCCGATTCTGACCTTTCGCCCCCACGAAAGGGGGGTCAACGTTCTTCCGACTCGGACCCGTCACGGCCACGGAGGAAAAAGCCGGAGTCTCGTTTACTTTCCCTCTCCGGGTCCCAATTGTTAAGCCTGTGGCCGTGTACGGGGCTCTCGTACCTTGGTAAGTATAGCTCTCTGTAATCCGGCACTTTCGATCAACCGGCACCACGCCGGTCCCGTCGGTGCCGGATAAACGAAAGTTTCCTGTAATAGGAACTAAATTGGTTGTGTGGGGTAACAATTTACATGGAATTATTGAGTATGTAGTGTAGAAAAGTGTTTCAGGTGCAATATTAAAATTCTTGTGCAATAGGTCAAACTTTCAATAGGTCACTACTACAGACATTCAATAGTACATTTCCCAGTGTTAATTAGTGCCGTTAGACTTCTATCCATGTGTGCAAAACACAGCACAAAAAAAAAACAGGTGCTACCCTTGCAAGTGAAGTATTCCAAAGTAAACATAAATCAGATTATCTGGCCATTTATTTCATTGCTGTTTGTGGGAGCTTGCTGTGCACAAATTGGCTGCTGCATTTCCTACATTACAACAGTGACTCCACTTCAAAGGTACGTCATTAACTGCAAAAAGCTTTGGGATGTCTTGAGGTCATGAAAGGTGCTTTTAAATGCAAGTATTTCTTTCTCAGAGTATTTCCCATAAAGAGCAAAGTGTCTCGGAACTTTGACTAGTAGTTCAACTATAGGTGCAATATGGTTAGGGGAAGAGGAGAGAGATGAGAAAGGGAACAGAATCAGGAATCACAGAAAAGAGAACAGAACAGAAATGCGTGCTAGATGAGGGGAAAATAATTGTTGATTTATAAGGAACAGAGCCAAACCAATAGGACATCTGCCCACTGCTAGTAAAGAAAAAGAAAGCACTCAACAGTTACCTAGAATGGAATACATCAATTTCCTACGCAGAAATTGATCTATTCTGTAAAAAAAAACTTTTCAATTGACTGCTGCATTCTAACAATCTCGTTGGCAAAGAGAGAGGCACAGAATGGGGTAACAGAAATCTTCTGAAAAGGGTAACTGGTCGAATTAGAGAATATAAAGAGTAGTTATTAAGGAGCAACATCAATACAAAGTGGTGACTTTTGAGGTATCACAGGGATTCTTTATAGAGCTATTGTTGATCATGTTGAATATTAATGATTTGGAAAAAGGAACAGTAACAAACCTGAGCTACTGGATGCTACCAAATTGGAATGGTTGCAAATAGAAGCAAATGGACTCAGATTGGACTAAAAAGTGAGCGATATTGTTCAGAGAACAGTAGTCATGAAGCTGGGAAGGAAAACAAACAATGGGAGTACAAAATAAATGGAACAGTGCATATGAAACGCAGGATCTAGAATCTTAGTGGAAAAAGTTGGACATCCGGGAAGTTAAGGGTTAATAATCAAATTTCCTTGTATCTTGGAACAACAGGCTTTTCCAATATAAAGAGGATAGCAGCTTTTAATGTCCGAGTACTATCTACAAGAAATGCCTGTGCAAGGAAAGTGCCTGTTGATAGAACTCCTCAAAGGATTCGACAGTTAAGTCAGGAAGTTTTATCTGTGACATGTACCACTGATGTAGGCAAAATAAGTTGTATAAAAGGAAGATGGTTTTCAACAGTTATTTGGAGGGCTCAAAAGATACAGAAACCAAAAGCTGCTGTGTAATTAGGCCGATCACCTGTGCTCCGCATACTCCACCAGCAAGTGTTTCGTGCTTACTCAAAGCGTGTCATTGTGAACCATAAAAGGGGGTTGACTAACAGTTGATCCTTTACAGAAAACACCATTAAAACCTTCAGCACAACATGCAGTGGTGATAAAAAGAGACACAGGATTTTATGGTGTGTAACGCACGGGGTTCAGAGCACAAGACAAAGTTATAATTAGTTTGTATAAAGTACTGATCTGCCTCAACATGAACACTGTGTACAGTCCTGGGAAACAGAGGGAACACCCAACTCTGAAGGGAACATAAAGATTTAATAATAAATGGGATTGGGCAGCTAGACTATGAGAAAATTAGGGATGTTTTCATTGGAAAAGTAGAGTCTTTGAGATGACCTTACTGAGGTATTTAAAATCCTAAAGGGGTAGATAATCTAGGTTTATAAAACCTTGATGGGTTTGGATAGGAGTGAATAGGGTAAGACTATTTTCTCTGGTTGGGAGTCCGTGACAAGCGGTCACTACATGACCATAACAAGGAATGACATCACAATGACAGTGTCATCATGAAGCAGTTTAAACTGATTTTGGTAAAACTGGCCACAGACTTGGCTATAAAAAATTACCTTCAAAAATCTATTGCCACAGTCAGATATAATATAGACACGAAAGAACACAAGAAATAGGAGCAGGAGTGGGCAATGTCTGAAGTCCTGTGTAGCCCAGGACCGGCTTTTCAAATTGGATATTTCGCACATGCGCAAAATTTTGAATGGGCCGGGCAGCCTGTTAAAGGGACCACACCCCCAAAAAAAGAGGGGAACTTTGGGAATATGCCATACTGCCCCTCGAGCCTGCAAAGCCAATTAGTAAGATCATGGCTGAACCTCTACCTTGACTCCACTTTCCTGCCCCCATCCCCATTTCCCTTGATTCTCTTAGTATGCAAAAATCCATCGATCTCAGTCTTTAATATACTCATTGAGCATCCACAGCCCTCTCTGGGCTAGAAAATTTCAGAGATTCACAGCCCTCAAGAAATTTCTCCTCATCTCAGTCCTAAATGGCCGACCCCTTATCCTGAGACTATGCTCCCTAGTTCTAAACTCTCCAGCCAGTGGAAACAGCCTCAGCATCTGAAGAGTTCAATCTTTTCTTTCCATTTATTTTAAGTTAATAATGATATATATAAGACAGAAAGGTAAAGGAATGTGTTAGCAGGAAACAGATTAGTAGAAAACACACAATGCAGTCAATAGTTCAAATTTTTCTGTCCATTACCATAGATGTGTAAAAGAAAAAGTAGATGCCCTAGATATTGGATGGCACCGTGCCCATTTATCCGGTGCTAAACAGGCACCCAAACCTTTCATGTGTCAGGCAGGAAGCGCACACATTACGAGTCAGAAGTATGCCAGGGATTGCTCCCTGTTCCCCGTTTTTGGGCCCGCTTGTGTGTGCGTGTGCTTCGCTTCTCTCTCTCTCTCCCCCCCCCCTTTCAAATGCTCTTAGAACAAACCAAGGTAAATTCTAAAACGGTCAAGATTTTTTTGTTCCATTTACTTTTTCCTTCAACTTTTTGCACTATACTTCATAAAATTGATATTACAGATAATCAAATGCTATTCATATTTGAAACCAGAAATCAGTCTCCGGCTTTGACTCATTTTATGATAAATGAAAGTTAGACTACTTATGGAGTAAACTGGCTGATACGTACATATATTAAACAGCTGTAACAGCACTGGTAACAAAGTACAGAATTACTTTGGACTGAAAGTGCATTCTTTACAGCAAATAGCCAAGAAGCATCAAACGCAAAAATAACAATCTTAAATTTTATTTGCCGCTACTGAAAATATGTAACATTTACGTGCAATGTATTGATCCAAAAAATTTGGACCACTTCATATTTGCAGGAATTCTTAACACTGACAACAAAATTTGATCCTTCACGCAAAAATCATAAAAGTTACGTTAACTTAAACAGAAAAGGTATTAAGTATTCTTTAATAACCAACTTTTTAGGAATTTAAAAAAAATACCAGAATATAAGTAAGGGTCTAATGAACAGAAAATAACCTGTCACATGCTATGATTCAAAGGTACTGGTTGCAGAGACGCCATTCATTTCAATTGTTATGTTTTGAATGTTATCACATCTATATTATGATTAGATGCAAATAATCTTTATACAACAGATGAATTTTGAAACAAAACATTTCATGGAAACACTGAAAAAATACTATATATGAACTGTGTGTCACATAATTGTTAATGGAAATTAAATCTGAAGTGGCAAGGTAGCTGCCAGTTAATGCAGGTTTCATCTTTTCCAAAATTAAGTATGCATGCGCCAGATCAAAAACTGACAGTTGAGATTAAAAGCATATCATCGTTTACTTGTTACTAAATCAATTACCATAAAGAAAACAAAGGGTGAATTGCATTAGTATTCTTAAAAGTGTTAAAAAAAAACTTACCAATCTCTTAGGTTTTTGTATGAACAGTGATTGGCAGCTGTTGCTAACATTAACCTTTCAAATTATATTCAAGACTTAACCAGAAAAATCCTATACTCAAACTGCATATGCTAAAACAATATTTACTATCTCAGAAATCAGAAGGAGGGAACAGCACTACTAAAATGGTTCATGACAGAAAGATAATCACCTTCATCTCTGGAATAATCTTCACCAGAATGAGGCTCAAACAAATAATCTCCAGTTGCAAGTTCAAATGCCTTGAGAGGAGAAAGGAAAGGTATCATTATATGTTTAATAAGGACACAATAAATACACATTTATTAAAATAATTCTGGATCAAACATAGCGCAATTTGGAATTTTTTTTTTTACCGCACAGTTTTCTGATTTGATATTTGTTGGCAACATGGTGTATTTTTTCAGTTTTTATCTAAAGATCACTAAGCCAAGCAGACTGGTTGAAGAAAGTCTAGCTGGTATCTTTTGATTATGACAGTGTATGGAATGCTACTGCAAATCTTGAATAGCATAACCAAATTATATTTACTAACATTTTTGGGGAAAATTTATTTTGACAGAACACATGCACATTTTCTGTACACATTGGCCCGTATTTTCCGATGCCTACGGGTGTGTACGTGCTGTGTACACACCCGTAGGGACATTGGAAATGCCGGTTTCAGGCATGTGAAGCGCATGCGCTGAAAACCGGCATTTCCAATCTGTCAAAAATGCTCTGACAGATCAGACGCCTGCCCTGGAGAAGGGCCTCTGCGGGCGGATAGTTCTGCTTTCCGGAGACCCTCCGCAGGGGGGGTTCCGCTTTCTGCAGAACCTCCGCCCGCTAAAAACCCTTAGAAATTTTACGCCTGGTAAAAAGAGTTGAAAAAAGTAAAAAAAAAATTCACTCATTTATAATTTTAAACTACTTTTTAAAAAGTAAGTTTATTTTTAGCCCCGTTAAAAACTTCACTTATTTTTTTCGAAAAATTAAACTTGTTTAAAGTATTTAATTTAATGTAATTTTAACTAATTTTAAAAACGTGATGGTTTTTAAATTTTTTTTATGTTTTAATGTCTTTTTGGGATGATCTCCATTCATACTTTTGACAGGTCTGTCAAAAGTATGAAGGGAGATTCCCTTCTCCTATTGGCTGGCCCATGTGATCCCAGGAACGCTGGCGAACCACACGCGCCCCAGGATACGTGGGCCATGCGCATTTCGACCGCGGAGAGGCCCAGGATCGGAAGTGTCCGGACCTCGGGAGCCGTCAGGTAAGAGCGTAGATTTTTTCCGACAGGAGGCATCCGCACACAGGAAGCCTCCATAGAAACATAGAAGATAGGAGCAGGAGTAGGCCATTCGGCCCCTCGAGCCTGCTCCGCCATTCAATGCGATCATGGCTGATCATCCAAATTCAGTACCCTGTCCCTGCTTTCTCCCCATATCCCTTGATCCCCTTAGCCTTGAGAAATATATATAACTCCTTCTTGAATATATTTAATGAATTGGACTCAACTGTCTTCTGTGGTAGAGAATTCCACAAGTTCACCACTCTCTGGGTGAAGAAATTCCTCCTTATCTCAGTCCTAAATGGCTTACCCCTTATCCTTAGACTGTGACCCCTGGTCCTGGACGCCCCCTCCATTGGGAACATCCTTCCTGCATCTAGTCTGTCTAGTCCTGTTAGAATTTTATAAGTTTCAATGAGATCCCCTCATTCTTCTAAACTCCAGCGAATACAAGCCCAATCGACCCAATCTCTCTTCATACGTCATTCCTGCCATCCCAGGTATCAGTCTGGTGAATCTTCGCTGCACTCCCTCCATGGCAAGAATATCCTTCCTCAGATAAGGCGACCAAAACTGCACACAATACTCAAAGTGTGGTCTCACCAAGGCCTTGTACAACTGCAGCAAGACATCCTTGCTCCTGTACTCGAATCCTCTCGCTATGAAGGCCAGCATACCAATCGGAAATTACAGGCCATTAAATGCAACATGACAATAAGGTTACAATTAAAAATGGAGTGTTTAGTTTTTACTAAACTTCCAGTATTTTGTCTTACATACCATGCAAGCAGTGCTCCAGATGTCTGCAGGTGTACTGTATCCAGCACCAATCAGAACCTCCAATGACCGATACTGTCTAGTTTGGATGTCTTCTGTAAAGTGTTTATGCTAAACAAGAAGGTACATTAACAGTTACCATAAACAGTGAGGTCTCAGATGACTCAATGGGTTCTTTAATTCAGTTTTGTCCCCCACCAAAGTCCCCAAATACTTAAAAGTTCCAAGTTATCTAAAATAACTACTTCAATGGTCTAAAGAAACACACCATGAAAGAAATGTAAAATTAATTCTGAACAGAATTAAATGAATTACACACTTACAACCCAGCAAGCATTTCCAAGATCTGCAATCTTAACTTGGATACCGTCTGCATTCATAGGGTCGAGAGGATTGATAAGCAGGCTGGCAGCATCGGATTTTGCTGTGAAAGAAACACAATTTTATAATCCAGACATTAAATTCTTGGAAACATAGTACAAGCACAGAACAATTTAATCAAAAGTTAACGGAGCAGAAATTCTGTTCCCTACGGGTGGGTACGCGCTGTGTACTCACCCGCAGGGCCAACGGAAATGCCGGTTTCAGGCATGCACTGCGCATGCGCTGGAAACCAGCATTTCCGATCTGTCAAGAAAGCTCTCGACAGATCCTCCGCCTGCCCTGGAGAAAGGCCTCTGCGGGTGGAGAGTTCCGTTCTTTGGAGACCCTCCGCCCGCAAAAAACACTTACAATTCTTGCGCCTGGTAAAAGCAGGCGTAAGGCCTGCTTTTACCAGGATAAGAGTTGAAAAAAAGTTTTTAAAAAAAAATTTCTCCACTGATTTATCATTTAAAAATACTTTAAAGAAAGGTAAGTTTATTTTTAGCCCCGTTAAAAACTTTAATTATTTTTTTCAAAAAATAAAATTTTTGTTTCAAATACTTAATTTATTGTAATTTAGTCATTTTAAAAATGTGATTTAAAAAAATTATTTAAGTTTTACTATGTTTTGGGGGTGATCTCTATTTATATATTTGACAGGTCTTCCTGTCAAATGTATGAAGGGAGATTCCCTTCTGATTGGCTCCCCATGGCCCACGTGACCCCAGGGACGCTGCGAATCGCCTGCGCCCCTGGGATACGTGGGCCCTGCGCACCGGCAGTTTGGAGGCGCCCAGCAACGGAACTCTGCCTCCCGGGAGCCCTCTGGTCCAGGCGCAGATTTTTCCAGATCGCAGCCCTCCGCCGCGGAAGGCCTGCGAACGGAATTTCTGGGCCAACAATTCATTACAACTTCTAACATGTTTCAACTGCCACTTGTAAATGGAAATTTGATTTAAAGTGTAGCTTTTGGAAAATATTGCAATTTAAATAAACTGTACAGAAATAGGTGGAAAATTTCACTTAGGTTGACATTTTCAGCTACACATCTTCTCACTGACTCCCACAACTTAAAAGGGTGCAGTTAAACAGCCACGTCTGTGAAAGTGTTCGAGTTATACAGTTAATATAACTTGAATTAAACCAGAACCAGCTGTGTGAAAACCCTGGAACAAAGTGTTGCCGCAATGTTGAACCTATGTGGTATCAAGCCAAGTTTGGAAAGTGCACCATTGAATTTGCTGGACATTTTATCAACTAAAGCAGAATTTAGAAAGGAGGTACAGTACTCCTGCCCACATTCTCCAAGTTTAAAATTCACCAGCCAGGAGCCAACCTGTACGAGCCTGTCTGCGCACACAGGCACAGATATCTCTGGTCAGGAAATTCAAAGGTGCAGCTAAGCAGTATATACACAAGATGCTGCCACCTGAAAATTGATACTAGTTTGCAACAGAAGATCAATAGCTACAGTATAAATATAACCTCAATTTTTTTTCCCTTCTTTGAAACCACATTTGGCTCTCGACTTCAAAAGGATGTCAAGTTTTGCATGTTAATTCTGCTGAGTCCTACATTTGTTGAAAACTTTTTAAAACAGAGTGCCAACAGGAATCGAGATGGCCAGGAGTAATCTCAAACTCGAGGCCAAACTTTGGTCACCTGGTCTAGGCTCATTCCAGAATCCTGCAAGCCTCGAAAAAGGGGCAGCACATCTCCTGACTTCTTCCAACTGTTCCCCAGGGATCTGTGCTGGGGCCCCTTTATCTTTTTATTTACATAAATGATGATTTGGAGATAGGCGTAAGAGTAGTGATAAAGTTTGCTGATGATACCAAGTTAGGGAAAACAGCAAATTGCAAGGAAGAATGCAACAGGACAGACAAGTTTAGAGAGTGGTTGATGCCATTCAAAGCAGAGAAATGTGAAGCAGTACATTTGGGAAAGAATGGCAGAATAACCCTGAACAGCAAATTTTAATATTGTGGATGAAGAGAGATCAAGAGGTACAGATAGAAAAAAGTCATAAAAGGAAAATGCATTTATGCATAGACAAAGAATATAAAAGCATGAAAGTGA
The DNA here is from genome assembly GCA_030390025.1 of Squalus acanthias. NCBI lineage: Eukaryota > Metazoa > Chordata > Chondrichthyes > Squaliformes > Squalidae > Squalus > Squalus acanthias. The sequence continues at coordinate 11,207,683 of CM059441.1, read as the reverse complement.
GGTGGAATTTTCACATTTTTTGGGCTGTCAGGAGTATTTTGTGCAGTTCCAGGCACCTTCATATAGAAAAGATAGTAGAGCCATAGAAAGGGCACTAACAGTATTACTGGGAATGAGACTGAAAAGGCAGCAGGATTGAAAAATTGGGTTTTTCACTGGAACAGATGTTAAGAGGCTAATAAGTGTTCTGAAAATTTTACGAAAAAAAGTGAAAGATTGTTTCCAATGGTAGGTGGATCAGTAGCATGAGGAATGATACCAAATTTGTTGATGTTGCCAAATTAGGAAGCATAGTAAGATGCAAGGAAGAATGTAGGAGAACGCAGGAAGACAGACTCAGGATTACTATTGGAATATTAAAGGATTAAGTTAGTTTCTCTCTCCCCTCCTACACACACACACATGTTATGGTCATTAGAACATGAAAAGTTAGTCCTCAGTAGCCATTTGCTCACTCTGGAATATCCAGTTTGAAATAGAAATTGAAGTAATTCCAAGACACATCAAAACTGAATGTTTTACTTGTACCAGATATTGCACATATTGGTGTTTTACAGAATGGAAAGGGAACTCACCATTGTCTCCAGAGCTGGATACAGAATCTTCCCTACTTCTGTCCTGCTTGGTCTCATTCTCATCCAATGGGCTTCTATCTTCTGGGTTCAAATTACAGGTCATAGATTCGAACATTCCAGTTATTAAAGGTCCGCAGGTTTCTGAGAAGTTACTCTGGTTGTTTTGTTTCTGCCCATTTTGCAGAAGTCCATTTAACATGTCATAAGCGCAAGGGAAGGAGAAGTCGCCATCTCTGTAGGGTTCCTTAGGTTTACAATCATCTGTGTTTTGATTAATATCTTCCTTATTTTCTTCTGCTCCATTATTAACTTGATCAGAAAGTGGGCCAACCTCTACATGTCCATTGCAATTTATTGATTCAGTCCTTATTTTTTCAGTAGTGGTATCTTCTAAATGTTCTTGGTCTTGGTCTTTTTCCTGTGGTTCATTTTCATCTATAAATTAATATGTTTTAATAGAAACATGAGACATTGTTCCTGGTTTACAAATCAAAAAACAACCATGCAACTGGATACTAGAGACGTTTATCCATCAAAAGGTGGTTTTAACAAATGGATGCAAAAATGGTATTCCGACCAGTTATATGTTTATCAAGGGACTATTTAGAATTAAGAAATGAACAAATCTCTTTTATTCTTTTTCAGCCAAAATTAGTTACAAGAGCAGGTCACAGATCAATAAAATAGGTAATTGTAAATCAACTTCACCAATGCACGGTGGCATAGTGGTTAGCACTGGTGCCTCACAGCGCCAGAGACCCGGGTTCGAATCTGGCCTCGGGTGACTGTCTGTGTGGAGTTTGCACATTCTCCCCGTGTCTGCGTGGGTTTCCTCCGGGTGCTCCGGTTTCCTCCCACAATCCAAAAATGTGCGGGTTAGGTTGATTTGGCTATGATAAATTGACCCTTAGTGTTAGGTGGGGATTAAATATGTGGGGTTACAGGGATAGGATGGGATATGTTGGGGGGAATTAAATATGTGGGGTTACGGGGATAGGGTGGGATATGTGTCAGTGCAGGCTTGATGGGGATTCTGTGTGAGGAAGCAGGGATAGGGTACTGGATTTGGATGATCAGCCATGATCGTATTGAATGGTGGAGCAGGCTCGACGGGCCGAATGGCCTACTCCTGCTCCTAGTTTCTATGCTAGTGCTGCAATATAAATCAGCTTTTAAGTATGCTCTAACACATTTCAAAAATGTTGAAGAGAAAATCTCACCAACATAAAGAACATAAATGCAATTATAAGGCAGGAGAACTAGACAATGAAAAGCCAAGGAATCCCTGTGCATTACATCAACGCAGAAGTCTTGGACCAATAACAGCCCATGTTCATTTTAACACTCCAAGCATTCTGAAAGATGCAGCAAACACTTAAAATACCACAAGAAAGAAAACAGCCTTTTCATATGTCTCAACATCCAAATCCCACCAAAAGCAATTTAACCGAGCAGACAATTCCCTTACATTACTCCTATAGTCAACACGGGTTTCCACAAAAGAACCCTACAACTAGAATTGTGCACAGAAATTAATTAGATGGAAGCACTTAGAATATTTTGTTTCTCCTTTGTATCAAAGGTTCCCTTTTAAAATGTTCTGGAAAATGTGGACTGTGACAACAGAGAGAAAGGCCCACAAATTTCAAATCAGCTAACTAACAACGGTAATTATTAGTCTACACATAAACCTAACTTATTAACTTATATAAACTACCTTGGTCTTCGTTGGCCATATTATCCACTGTTTTTTCCATCTGCTCTATGACGTTTTGAGTCTCTTCCTCATTTTCTGGCACTCCATCATCCTCGTCATCCTCCAATCCTTGCTCTTTATCCATATTTCCTGCTCCTCGTTCCAGCTCTTCAATTTCTTGCATTCTTTTCTCCAATAACTCTGCCTGCCGCTTCTGCTTTTTCTTGAGCTTCTTTTTTTTGTTTCTAGACATTTTTCCAATCTGCATAAAAACACAACATTTAGATTTACATGAAATATGTGCCGACTGTGATTAGTCTATCCAAGTTCGATCATTAATTCAAATAGTAATTCTCCGTCATCCTCATAATGCACAAGAGCCTCAACAGATCCATAAACAAATGGACATTCTTTGGAGAACAAAGCTCTGCAATTCCGTGGCTGCATACTTTCTCCCACTTCTTTTCCTCCAAAGATTCCCCCATCGCAACTGTATTGCAACTAGTGTTCCAATCAGAATGGTATCAGCTGACTGCAATTTCCCAATGCCCACTTATTTGCAGCTTGAACACTTCATCTGTTGAGCAGCTGTCAATTATTAAAGCCCATTCATCTCCGGCTACCAGCTGGATTTGCAAAAAAAACGGATCATTTAAATATTTAAAGTATCCACACTTGCAAATTGTATTTCCTAGTATGGCGACCATAGCCTCAGTATTGGGTCTTTCCATTAAAAATTAGAATGATGCATCTCCTATTGTTTAATGGACTGGTGAGCTGAGTGCATGTCGATCACACCAGCTGACTAATGTGTCTACAACAAGCACAGAGCTCAACTATACTAGTTTTGAACAAATGTCAGATTCAGCAGAATTAGATACAATTGCAATTTTAAGTACATTTTTAAATGAACACACTCAGTTTGAACACGTTCTTTTTTTACGCTTAGTCTCTGTGCACTAGGAGATCTGTTGCTGTAAATGCCAGCTACTTTAAAAAGCCACGGATTTAGCTAATACCATTTAACACCCAGCTGTACCACCTGGAGCGAAGGGGAGTCAGGGAGATAGCTTGGTGTGAAATGACAGCTTAGAGGTTGAGCAGAGTAAACTGCTTTTAAAGTCCAAAATGTTTACTTTTTGTTTAGAAAAAGCTATGTCAATATTGTAAAATATTTTATTGAGATGTCACTCAAACTTTGAACGGGATTACTTGTAATCTACATTCCCATGTTGCAGAATTTGGCTGAGTTTTCTGCAAAAGTCAGCTTTTGAGGTGCCACAGAATTCTAAAGACCCAGATTATTTTTAAATGTGATGTTACACGATTTGATTAAATGTTATAACTAGCCAAAATCATTAGTTTGAATTTGGCTCATGTTTAAAGCCTTTATGGCTTGCCCCAACCTGAAACAATGCCAGAATCCTAATGTTCACTCGTTTACATTGAGGACAATACGCACAAGCAAGTACACGCAGCTAACTGAACAAATATATACTAATTATAATCAAAACCAACATCAAAATACCACTGCCTTGTGTTTGGTTTCCATTTTTTTTTAAAAATGTTAATTAAGAGTCTCATTCGCCCTATTTAGTACTCTGGCACCATTTAAACAAAATTATGCAACTTATGTATTCATAATTATGGACTATGAAAGGGATGATGAGTCTTTAATTCTACTTTTCTCACAGAAAAGCCTGCTTTACATTATGTTTGAATAACAATGAGAACATGAGGATTCCACAACAGAATCTAAAAGTTAAAGTACTTACAGGTTTTGGCTGTGGTGCAGTACTCACTACAAGAAAAAAACCAGAAAAATTATTAAAGATAAAGCATGATTTGCTAAACTTCCACAAATTAGCTGATGAAATTCTCTGAAATGGAAGCATCTCACACAGTGCAGGAGTAAACCAAGTCGATAAAGCAGAAAGTCAAAGACTGCTTTCCCTTAAGATATTTTGACACCATGACCTGGTCCATGTGGTCTTTTCTTTCCACGTAAAAGAAGCACATTCCCCTTGGCCGACATGGCTTTTGCAGGTGCAGCAGAAACGGATTAAAACCTGAAGACATGATGCCTATAAGCATATTTATAATATTTCTATAGTAGAGGGACTAGAGGATAGTCGGATTTTGGATTTATAAAGCATCCTTTCATGTGAAGGCTCCTTTCCCTATTCTAGATAGTTCAGAGTTAGATTCCTGCAGTATTCACCAGCCAATAGTAGTGTCTGCCTTTCCCTGTGGACAGTCAAAGCTGGCCACAAGAAAAATGGAGCATCTGCAGCAGAGAGATGGTTAGGACAGAGTTGGAACATCAGGTTTCATGCACCCGATTATAGGATTAGAACAATCGAGATCCGCTAAAATAATCCCAATGATTAAAGGATATTGTTGAGTTTATTAAAAAATCTAGTTATAGTCACTGGAATAGAGAAGATTAAGGGGCTGTTAAATAGAAGTATTCATAATTATGAAAGGGCTTGTAAGTAAACCGTGGAAGATTATTGCTACTGGTCAGTGAGCCGAAACAAAAAGGACATAACATTTAAGATTAGTACTGGAAGCATAAAGGTAGAAGTCAATTTTTTTTTCCTCTTTTGACCACGAGTGGTTACTGAAGCCAAATCAATCATGACATTTGAGAAGGAACTGGATAAATAATTGAAGTAAAATACAAAATAGCAGAGAAACAGCATGGAAATGAAATAAGAATGAAAAGCTCTGGAGACTGCCACAACGAGTTAAATGGACTCCTCTTGCACTAACATTTTTATGATTGCAGCGTTGGTAAAAAACCAGATTACCTGCAGACCCAGATGGTGGAGGGGCACCAGCTTTTTGCCATTCTGTTGCCTCTGCAGCCAGGCGGCGCACATAAGCCTCATTTACACACAACAGGATGTTCTCTGGTTTTATGTCTGTGTGGATGATCTTGCACTTGGAATGTAGATAATCCAGTCCCTGAAGGACCTATTAGAAATTAAAACAGAGATTAAAAAACGTTGCGCAATACCAGCACATTTTCACAAGTGAACGCTAATTCTCAGTGGAGAGCACCTGCGTGGAATTTTTGATGGTAGGTTACACCCAAAGTATGGCATTCTTATGGTGGCTACACCTGAAACTTGAGTCTATCTTTCTCTTTCAGATGTGGATGCACCTGTTGTACATTTTCTTGATATGAATCTTCAGATACATGCCCATTCCTGATTTCTTGAGGCTGACTCAATTCATAACTTATAAATTTATCATACTACCTGCAAGAGATCACAATGGGCAAAATCATCGCACAAATAAAATGGAATTCTACACTGAAAATTTAATTGTAATCAAATTCTCCGTTCTACACATCCGTGTGCAACCCCTCCAAGTCTCAAGGTTCTGAAGAATTATGTAACAGAGGAACTTTGAATTTCCAAAACTTAAGGAAATACTTCCTATTACATTAAGGACAGATACAGAATCAGAGGGTTCCCTCCTCCATCTACCTTGCAATTTTAAGATCAGTTAAAAAAAAATTCACCTACCTATATTAACCCTACCAGCACTGCATTTATTTATAGCTTTTACAATTCCCTCATGTATGAAGTCTGCAGAATTATAATATGTAAACCAAAAAAAAATTCTTTAAAAATTGGAACACTAAAGTATAGAAGTAGTATTAATGCAGACATTTGGAAGCAATGATGTAGTAATGTAAATATTAAATAGCATTGTCGATTTCCCATTGTGTAAAATGCAGAAACTTAGATGTTATATTTTCAGAACCACTCAGCCAGCTCCCACAAGCTTTAACATGTAACAAACAGCACAAGTTGCTTAATATTGTGCAAGGAAATACATTGCCAAACTGGTAATCAGAAAAATGAACACTTAAACTGACCAGATTACCACAAGAGGGAGCTTTGTACAGCAGAAAAGTCCACTCAACTACTGTTCCATTTTGTTTATTTTTAATTCCATTAGCTTTCTTATTGAGGCCTGGTTTATGGATCTGTAGATCCTCCGGTTGTTGTATTTCCTTGTAATTTCCCTTCCCCTTTTAAAAAAAAATACAAATGCCCATACTTACTTGTCGAATGATGCTCTTGACACAATTGATAGGAAGTCCCTGGTAGTTTGATTTGATGATCCACTTCAATAGGTGATGACCTAATACCTCAAACACCATGCAAACATCTTGAACTGGGTCAAGGATATGTTCTACAGTCTTAGATCATCAGATGCTGGCTACAATTAGCACTAAACAGAGTACAGTATCCAAACCAGGAAATTTATAGCAGTTAGTTAACCAGAGGAACAATTACTTAGAACATGCTGTCAATTTCAGTGATATGCATTGAGCTCACCTTTATTCAAACAATTCTGCATTTCCAAAACAATCCTAACCGCAAGGATGTTGGTTATACAAGTTGTACAAGGTACTTTCATTCAGCCCCACCCCCCAAACACTATCAGCACTTCATCATGAAAATCCAGACTACTGGGAAGAATGTCCCCTTTGACTGCTGGCTGTTTGTTTTCTAAGACGATGAGTTTGTGCAATCTCCATCCAGTTGCCAATAGGCATGTGCCTACAGAACATTGTTTAAAATATTGTTCACATGGAAGGTAAACATCAAAGTGGACTGGCTGGGCCGAATGGCCTGTTTCCATGTTGTAACTCCTAATGGCAATCAGACAGGCCTAAGGATGGCAGGAAATGGAAAAGATCCCACACTGGTGCAGAAAAGGTTGCTTTTCTGAGGTACACTGTTGGGGCAGAGTAGAAGTGACCTGGCTGTGCTATAACTGACCGAGGAGTGCTTGATGTTGACACTGCATTTCTGAAATGAAGTGTTCCTTCCCACCTTGATAAGCCCACAATTTAAAAAAAAGTCCAGTGATTTTTACATGACAGTGAACATGACTGAGTCAGTCGTGAAACTAAAACCAGAGCTATGCCAGCAGGTGGCTCTGGGATAATGTCATTTTGTCTGATATAAAAGGTAACTATGCTTCACAATGCACCAATGACATTTGGCCTTGCAATACATCTAATAAGCCAGAGCAAGTTAACTCAAAGCACTGCTCAAAACATCTTTCCAAAAAAAACCCCAAGTTTTATGTTATCACTTGAATGGCAAACTAGGTCAAACTTGAGCATTCTTACTGCCCCACTGTCTGGGGGGGAAAAAAAATCGTACTTAAGAACCCATTTCAGCCAGACAGCAAACATTCAAATGTGGGCCCTAGCTCCAGAATAGATGATGGATTAATAGAGGAACTGAAAACTAAGTAAATTCAACCAGGCGGAGGCAAGAGAGCACGGGCAGATAAGGGGGAGAAATCGAGCTAGGCAGGGAGGGCACTCAGCTACTGCGAGGTTTTAGCCCAATAGTGCAGTATATGTGCAGGCTTATGTGATTATGAAATTAAGTTTAGCTTGACCATCATGGATCCATCCCACTGGTTTAATTTTCAACAATCAATGCATCTGTAGTTCAGTTGAAAATGCAACAAAGAAAAAGCAAAATAACAAAATAAAAGGATACGTGATCCATTCACTCCTGAAGTTTTGAAGTCATCCAGTAACTGAACCACCTTCTCTTTATTAGGGTCACTGGGGTCACTGTTGCGAACCTGGAAAAGGTGACAAAGAAATTATATTCCCTCATCTAATTACCATTCTATCTACATATGCACTGGTAGGTTTAACACAATAGAAGTAGAAGTGTTATTTGTTCAATCAGAACAAGGTGTAAACCCATACCACAACTATAGGAATGGTCACTGCTCACCCGCTACCTGCTATTCCAGATTACTTTACACATAATGCCACTTCAGTTCATAGGAGAATGCGCTCATCAGTGTAAACAGATTGCTTGTATTGCCCAAGAGACAAAGTATGTGGAACAAGCTCAAATTATTTTTTTTTAAATCTATTAAAACCTTTTGGATCTGCTGCATCTTTAGATTAATAGCTAAATGCACATTAAATCAATGAAAAATTCAAGTGATTTTTAAAAAGTACTTTAATATATAGGCCCATGTCCCCAAGGAATCTCTGCTGGATCAGGTCCATGCTCACAGATTCTGAAATATTTTAAAATACAATTAGGTGTGCTGCCATTGCTGTTTCTACTATCTATATTATTAGCTCATTCAAGAGGAAAGGTTTCAGCCAACAACAATGAAAATCCTGTCAGATCAATGCTCACATTCTTGTTGAGTAGCAAAATTAATAAATTAAGAATGCTGTTCTAACCACAGCTTAAAAAAATGTGCCCATGCAAGAGTAATTATAGATGCCCGAATTTAAAAATATCTACTGGAGGAAAATTAAATGTCCCTACCCAGAAATTAACTTGGTTACCTTGAATTGTGCATAGGGGCAGGAGTAGGCAATTCAGCCACTTAAGCCTGTTCTGCCATTCAATTAGATGATGGCTGATCTGTACCTCAAGTCCCTTTACCCACCTTTGTTGCATATCCCTCGATACCCTTCTCTAACAAAAATCTATCCATCTCAGTCGTGAAAGTTTCATTTGACCCAGCATCCACAGCCTTTTGGGGGATAGGTTCCAGATTTCCACTACCCTTTGGGTGAAGGAGTGCTTGCTGATTTCACTCCTAAATAGCCTAGTTCTAATTTTAAGATTAAGCCTTCTTGTTTTGGTTTCCCCCACCAGAGGAAATAATTTCTGTATCTACCCTATCGAATCCTTTTATTATTTTAAACGCTGATTAGATCGCCCCCTCAACCGTCTAAACTTTATAAGCCTGGTTTATGCAATCTGATCAATTTAACCCCTTAAGCTCTGGTATTCTGGTGAATCTGCTCTGTATGCCTTCCAAGGCCAATATATCTGTCCTGAGCAAAATACTGCAGATGCTGGAAATCTGAAATAGAAACAGAAAATGTTGAAAATACTCAGCAGGTCAGGCAGCATCTGTGGGAGAGAAAAACAAGAGTTAACGTTTCAGGTTGCTGACATCGACCTGAAACATTAACTCTGTTTCTCTCTCCACAGATGCTGCCTGACCTGCTGAGTATTTCCAGCATTTTCTGTTTCTATAGCTTTCCTGAGGTGCATTGTCCAAAACCGAACGCAGTACTCCAGATGTTGTCTGACCAAGGCTCTGTACAACAATTGTGCAATATTTACATTTTCAGAAACATATACCTTAATTTACTGGTAAAGCTTTGCAGCATCAGTGAACTCCACATGCAAGCCCCAAGAGTGAGGCTTAACCCAGACTTAGCTGCATAGCACAAGAGTTTCTGTTTTTTTTTTTAAAAAGTGTGTTTATAACCGAGTAACAACATCTCTTCAGTTGTGAATGTACAACTCCTTAACTTATATCTGGGTTAGCATATCTGGTAAAATTGGCTGGTAAAGGAATGGGAATTCTTAAGGAAACTTAGATACTTGTCAAGTGACATCAACTTTGACAAAGCTATATCTGCCCTGTAACATAATATTATAGCCCTATTGGTAGGGTGCAGGAAAAAAAATCTTACTCTAGGACTCTTACGTTCCAAAGCTTTAAGATCAGTATCATGTGGAGCTCTGGTTCAGGTGGTAATGGCTAACTACATTTTAAAAGTCACTACAAAATGTACAGAGCATTCCTGCAACACTCAAGATATTCTTTTGACCTTATGTGCATTTAACAGCAACTGCCAGAATTGATTTCATATGGTAAAAGTTTTCATTTACAGTTGCCTCCATCTGTACCTGGACATGTCACCGAATTTTATTTTCTGGAAAAACTGTTGAACTGTGATAAGCCCCAATACTCCTCACCCTTTCACTGCCATCAGAATAAATTGATCTCATTCAAAGTGATATAAATCCGTAGGATAGGAGATTCATTGTATAACTAGAAATAATCACCTAAACAATGCAGCCAACCTGTATGTCATGCTACAATGACCATTAACGGGGTCAGGGCTAGTGGTTAGAGAGTTAGAAACCTTATTATGGACAACATCGTTGTCACTAGACATGTCCAACAAAAAAAAACCACACGTGGATACTTACTGCTTTCAGTAGTTTGATTTCATCCAGAGCAGTTTCTGTATAATGTTCAGCACTTTTGACAACCTTCATGGCAACAAACCTTTTCCCCCTAAATCAAGAATTAGAGTAGTTCAATACCTCTTTCAACATAAGCATGATGTAGAAATACTCTTCCATTTTTCATCTTCTAAGCACCACTTGCATACTAAACACAAGGAAAGTGACCCTACAATAGCAGTTTGTCATATCTCAGGAATGTATCAAGTTCAAGCTGGGTTTTTTTTAAATTGAAAAATGTGTTAAAATACAAATCATAGTGCTTGTTTTAATTACAAGCACAAATACACAGGAAGCTAGACAAGCCGTCTCTCCGACTCTATCTCAACTGACCCAAACAAAAGCACGCTTATGAATTTGGATTTGTTTCAACTGGCCAGTCACCAATTTTAGTGGTGGGGGGAGGGGGGGATATGACAGAAAAGATACTTCTCACTTAGCTTCCAAAATGATGTGTACAAGTCTTGTGTGCATTAGATGGCTCAGCAGCACACAGCCAGAGACAATTGTAACAAAGACAACATACTAGGGCATCAAAGAGTTTTCAGATTACCCCAGAATCATGAGTCAGCTGGATCCAGGCAGCTTTCCATGGAAACAAGATTGTAACATTGCATTAGTTACAAACCAAGCAGGAAGTTAAGCCATGCAGCTGTAGCGATCTGCCACACAGTTAAATATGTTTGGTCTGGACTAGTTTAAAAAAAACTCACACCTCTCCTCCGCACCCCCAGCCTCATTCAATGTGGGTCTCACATCAGTTGAGCTTTGAACCCTAAAATGTACCAGTAGCAATCAATTGTACAAAATGCTTGAAACTCTGCCAACACAGAAAGCTAGTTACCACATTAGAGATTTAAATAGAATTTAGTTAAAACTGACTTACTGAATATCCCAACATAACCAAACTGTAGAAAAATGGCCCCATCCCAGCTTTCGAATCACATGGTATCGCCCATTAAAAAGATCGCCAATCTTGACATGATGATATCCACCTATAATATCCAAAAGGGACAATGTTACATATGTATATTTAAATGACAACAACTATGAGTTTCAGAAGCAAATCTGTACTTTATAAACCACCGGCAATAATGAAATTTGAAGTGAACAGAATAGCTGTGTTCTTACAAAATATAAAAAGGAAGTTAATACACCAAGAGTTGAGGAAAGATAGATTTAACTACCTGGGAGGGTATTCCTCATTCATCCAGTAAAATGCATCTCCACACACATTAGGAGTATAGCCTCACTTCATAGGTTAGGAGTGGACCATTCAGCCTCTCAATCATAGTTAATCTGCACCTCAACTCCATTTACCCACCTTTGCTCCAGATCCCTTGCTACCCTTATCTAACAATAAAGTGGGTGGTGATGCTGGGGATTGAACCCAGGGCTTCTGGAGTAATGTGGGAAAATCACATGAAGATACCCATTAAAATATCAATGTTGCAGATAGACGTCGTCCTGTGTGCTCTCCTACTCCCAAATTGCATACAGCCCAAGAACCGGAGCCATTACACCAGTTAAATTTGGCCTGAAGCTAAACTGAAACTAACCATTTATGACCAATACTACTTGCCAAGTGCTGAAAGGCCTTTGGGGACAGAAGGGTGGGATTGCGGTTTGCAGGCTGCATGTAAAAATTGAAGATGGCTCTCAGGTAGGTAACCTTTGCCGAGTGTCTAACTTGCTCCGCTCGAGACATCGGGGTAGAGTTTCCACTTTGAGCGTAATCGGCGATCCGGGCTTGATTTGCACTGGTTTTGAAAAGTTTCTCTCTCCTGGAGTTCCTGCTCAAATTCATTTGCATACCGCCGAGTGCAAAATCTGCCATGAACCAGCGCAATCGGGCAGCATTTTAGAACGTAATTTTTTATTTAAAATTTTGCTTTGAAAAATATTCCTCAATTTAAGAGTGGTAACTGGGTGCAGTTTGATTAACAGCTGAAAATGGGTTTATCACAAGAAATAAGCATTTTTAACCAGGGTCAATCCACCACCTGCGAGTAACCCAATTTTAATTACTGAAAACGACTTTCAAAAAAATATACAGAACCCTTTGCTAGTTATATTGGGATGCATTAGTCACTTAGTAAATTAAAAAAATTATATTCAAAGATTTTAAAACGTGCCCATTAGCGTCCTTTCGCCCAAAAGTTCCAGCTTAATTTTTAGAACTCCTTGAAGGCCTGCAAACGGGTACAATTAGTGTAAGCTCCCAATGGTGATTAATTCGTCCTGGGGGCGTGGCCAGTTTCCAGCACGATATTTTTTTTTTTTTAAACTAGTGCAAAAGAATCACAGAAACTTGATTTACGCTGAACGGAATTTGCGCTTAAAATTCAGCAATCTTTTGCGCGGGTTGCGCCAATGTCGGGCGAATTGCACCGAAAAATCCAGCGCAACCAAGCGGAAACTCCAGGCCATTAACTTAAACCTGTGCAAGAATTATTTTCCAGTTATGACTTGTGTGGTGGAATTGTTAAAAGAGAAATGGGACAGGTTCTTGCCCCAGATGAAATGGAGAAGCAACCTTGGGGGGAAAACTCCAAACGAGTCCCAATGATCCTCCTTTCAAGGCGCCAAATCAAATATGGCTCATCTGTGATAAAAGCCTACAATCTGCTAACTCCAAGTGAAAAGTAACACCTATATATCGTGTTCCTATATTTCCACATTAAGCAACACAAGTTCACAAGCTCAAATGGAGACCACATTATTTGTGGGAAAAAAATTAATTGGGACAAAATCATGGCCTAACCAGGTATAATTTACAAATAACTTATAAAACAGGACACTAATGGGCAATGCCCTGACCATCCAAATGAGTCATGCATAACTGAAAAAGCTTGGGTTTTGTCTCCTGTGTAGCAACTTTCCTGTGCCAAGAGGGGACCGGATGTACAACCATTGAATTTGTGACTGGGGTAATATACAAAGGTTCGGCTGAATCTGTGAACCCTGTACATTCAGCCTATTTTAGGGATAAATGTTAACTTACATACATTAGCTCAGGCCTTTGAGAATATGGTCACCAAATGGATCAGGAAGCCATATCTCAGAGTGTAGTATCGATATATTACAACAGAAAATGCACTATAGACACTGGGGGCTGATATTCTAAACATCCTACACTACACTATTTTCTTTACCTGTCCTCATTAAAAACAAAAATCATAATATCTATGCCAACATGAACCTTAAGCACAACACATTTACCATGATGTCATGTTCCATCTCTCTATAGTCAATTATTATCTCTACAGTCTGACACCTAGAAGGAATAGACAACTGGATTAACAGCTGACCCGAGAAAGATATATAACAGCAACATATTCCCAACTATGGAAAAATATCAACTGAACTGCAATAATGCTCCAAGATTATGGGCAACGACAAAATGTTTGCCTGAAAATAGTTCATGATTTGGCTACTTAAGTAATTTCTTGGAAAATAAAGCCATCCAGCACAGTAAAATGATCAAGTTTAAAAAGTTACAGAGAAGACAAACCAGTGCCAGGTGGTACTTTTTCCTGAAACCTAGATGCAAATTTCACTTTATTAAAAGAAAATTACTGTAAAAACAAGCTGCTTGAACATTTAATGGTATCTACAAACGGAACTGCTTAGTTGGTATCTAAAATATCTCCAAGGTTCTTGCATATTTTTTAGAATCATCAAATTTCTGTGCTTTCAAAGGCGATAGAGCTCACATTATTGACCTGCCTTTAGGAATGAGCTTTCCAGACTACAGAATGGATAGACGTGTGTGACAGGCCAACATAACTCGTGCGCACACAGTTCACCAGAATGGCACAGTAACTAATTTCTTCAGATGGTCTTATGAAATTACAGCAGCCGTCCGTCTCAAAAGACGATGGTGTAAATGCAAAAGCAGTCGTTACTTTGTCACGCTGCAACATAGTGAGTCACTTAAGGATCCAATTCTCCAGCAGCAGTCCTAGTCACAGATGGTGCAGACACAAGTCACAGGGTCAGATGAAGAAGCCTGCACAGTATTAATGAGACCGAGGATGCCATATGTTTTTTTTTTGAAGAAAGACTTCAACTGGTCAACCCACTTGTAAAGATTTGTGTATCCAAACCCCTAAATCTCTCAGCTCTTCCACTCCCTTTACAATTTTTCCATTTAGTATTCCTTCTCATTCTTCCTCCCATTGTCACATCAAAATTTCATCTGACACTTTCCACATCTATCTAATCAGTCTACCATCATCCTGAAGTCACTTAAGGGGTCTTCTGCAAATTTCGATATTGCGCTCCAGAGTCCAGATTATATATATGGACAGCAATGGTCTACCACTCATGCCTGAGGGACACCACTGCTTACTTCTTTTCAGTCCAAAACACATCCATTAATCACTACACATTTTTGCCATTTTAGGCAACTTCCTGTTCATACTGTTATATTTCCTTCAATACCGCGTGCATTAATTTATCAAAGTTTGCAGGCAGCATCTTACACTTTTCAAAATCCAATCCACTACATTATTTCTTCAAAAAATTCTATTAAATTTGTCAGACATTACTTGCCTATTATGCCATATTGTAGCTTCCAGAAGCATATTCACCAGTAATGCAAGGCTAAATGGTCTGTAATTACCATGCTTATCCCTTTCTACTTTTTTTGAACAAAGACATTACAATGGAAACCCTCCAATCCTTTGGCACAACTTCCATACCCATATTGAACAAGTCTCTATTTCCCCTCTGATTTACCTCAGCATTCTAGATCAGAGATAATGAGGAAAGGTTAGAAAACCATGGACACGTCAGCCTTGAATGGAAATTTATGAGGGGACTTTTTAAAGAGGTATACAAAATGCCATGTGGAATAGAAATGGTTAATCCAGAGTACTATTCCAAGTTAAACCACTCCTCCAGGAAATTGGAATATAGGCACAAACTGGTAAATGTCAATTTGAGGCTTGATACCAAGAAGCACTTGTTCACACAAAAAAATAATACAGAGAATGATCTTCCAGCAGGGCAGCAGAGGCATAAATTCTAGAGTCATTTAAGAGGCAATAGCTGTGATGGGTGGAGAGGGACAGAGAAATTGCAGAATTATATGACAGAATGAACTGAATGGCAGTCTTTATTTATACTTATCTTTGTGATCTCAAACCGCTGAAAGCAACGGATCTTGGTGTTCTGACATAGAGCTTATGTACCAATGAAGCAACAGTGCCAGAAATACGCCTTTGCAAACATTCAGACCCAGTAAAGAAATGCAAGTCTAACAACTGAGTTGTTTGGTCTTCGTGGGCTGTATTGCCAGGACTTGTGGCTACATTTATACTCCCCTGATAAGGCAGCATACAGTACTGATTGAAATAAACTCACCTTTACAATAGTCACTAGGGTCTTCTTGTTCTTCATCGTCAGATCCCAAAATTTCGTCCTCTGGCTCTTGTGCCTCAGACTCCGTCGTTGCAGGATGGGCTCTTTGTTGAGGCTCAGGCCTGCGAATAATAGCAAGTGTTATTTACAAATTGCTCCCATGGAGAAATTCAATAGCCCCAGCTAAAATTGCTTTAATCTACCTTTCTATGATTTTTTTTTTTAAACTACCATTGCATAAACATTTCTAGGAATGACTTCCTTCCTACAAAATAATTTATTCCTTAAAAAGCACCACATTTTTTTTTTAAAAAGGAGACTAGTAAATGTTGGTATTCAGAGGGATTTGGATGTCCTTGTACACGACAGAATTAACATACAGGTACAGAAAACAATTAGGAAGGCAAATGGTACGTTAGCTCTTAGTGCGAGGGGGGTTGGATACAAAAGTAAGGAAGTCTTGCTGCAATTATACAAGGCTTTGATAAGAACACACCTGGAGGACTGTGCAGTTTTGGGGGGAAAAATTCGGTTGCTTTCCGCCTCCCGTTAGTGCCCTAAGAGGGCACTAATGGGTCGCAAAGCAACTAGCGCCCGGGCGCGGCGATGTTTGCGCCGCTCACGAAATTGACCAGACATTTTGTGGCGGCTCGAAACGCTACCACCACGATCTCCTGCGCCCGCAGATCGTGACGTCAGTCGAGCGTGCAACGCCCCGGACATTGAGTGGCGCCCCCTGCCTGCCGCTGGCAACGACAGGTTGAAGGGAGCGTTTTGCAGTCGGGAAGGGACTGGGGGAACGCTATTTAAAGGCGACTGCTCCCTGCCTTTTGTCGGTGACATTTTTGCACCACGCATTCTGAGAGAGAGAGAGAGAGAGAGAGAGATTCAATGCTCTGTGAAGGAGTTTTGGGTACTGAGCAGCACTTTCCAGGTTCGTTTTGATTTGACCTTCCTTGCATCGATTTAGAAGAGACTATGGGGGCTGCACTTAGCTCTTTCCCTGGGCCTCTCCATTGTTCTTTCCAGCAGATTTGATGTACAGGTCGAGATTCAAGGCGGCAATGAGCAGGGTGTGGATGGAGAGCAAGATCGACCCTCCCCTTTAAGAACTGGCCGGCGCTAGTGTGCCTGTGTTCCATTGCTGACTGACATCACGAGCTTCGCCAGCGCTCTGAGGTAGCGCCTCGCTCCTCGGCGTTAGCGCCTTAGGAGAGGTGTGTAGCGCCTGATTTAGCGTTCCAATCACCTCCAGGGACGATAGAAGCCAAGTTTGCAGTCGGAGGCGATAATTAGCGCCAGGCGCTAAACTTTGCGCCCGGCCGATAATTGCGCCCCAAACGGGGCGACACCGAATTTCTCCCCCTTGGTCTCCTGACCCAAGGAATTATATACTTGCCTTAGAAGGGGTGCAACAAAGGTTCACTAGATTGATTCATGGGATGAGAGGGCTGTCCTATGAGCAGAGATCAAGTAGAATGGGTCTATATTCTCTGGAGTTTAGAAAAATGAGAGGTGATGTCATTGAAATGTAGAACATTCTTAGACAGCTTGACAGGGTAGATGCTGAGAGGTGGCTTCCCCTGGCTGGAGTGTCTAGAACTAGGGATCATAGTCTCAGGATAAGGGGTCGGCCATTTAGGACTGAGGTGAGGAGAAATTTCTTCACTCAGAGGGTTGTGACTTTTTGAAATTCTCTCCCCTAGAGGGCCGTGGATGCTCAGTCATTGAGTATATTCAAGACCGAGATCGATAGATCCTTGGGTAATAAGGGTATCGAGAGATATGGGAATAGGGCGGGAAAGTGCAGATGATGTACAAGTTCAGCCATGATCTAATTGAATGGCGGCGCAGGCTCAAGGGGCCATATGACCTACTCCTGCTCCAATTCTTACATTCATAGGTGAAGTCAGAGACACCCACCTTTACAACCTTGCCTTTTTAAGCAAATTGGAAATCCATGCTATCACTAAGTATTACTAGTAGATCTGCTGTGTCTGTGAGTTTTAGCTAGCAACACAATGGTACAGTGCACAGGAGAACCAACACTATCACAGCAGTAATAGTTTCAGGTTTGCCTACAGGGAATGTTCAGTGGAACTTGGTGTCCCCTTTGGGAAGTGCATAGGCAATAGGAGAAAGAAAAGGAGACATCTTGCTATCGTGCAGTAAGCCAAGTTTCTTCGATGCAGCTGACAAATGGTCCAGGAAAAAGTAGTGTTTCTCATTTTTTAAATAAAATTTGAATGGAAGCTGCAGTTATGACTTCAGATAAAATATAAACTGTATAGGTGTTTTAAAATTCTACCTTGGTATTAAAAAACTATTTACACAAAGTACATCAGTAAATCATCAATGTAGTGCAGACACAACCTGCATTAAATACATTCACAGTTCAAGCAAGACATGCTTGTCTAATTTGAGCAATTTCAAGCAGGAGCATGTAAGTTGGTGTTCATTTCTTCTACAGTAAAGGTAACCATATTTGCTCCATATAAATACATACCCGTGCCATCACTAAGACCACCTACTTTCACCTCCGTAACATCGCCCGACTTGGCCCCTGCCTCAGCTCATCTGCTGCTGAAACCCTCAGCCATGGCTTTGTTAGCTCTAGACTTGACTATTCCAACGCATTCCTGGCCTCCACCCTCCATAAACTTACTCATCCAAAACTCTGCTGCTCGTATCCTAACTCGCATCAAGTCCCGTTCACCCATAACCCGTGCTCGCTGACCTACATTCGCTCCCGGTCTAGCAACGCCTCAATTTTAAAATTCTCATCCTTGTTTTCAAATCCCTCCATTGCCCTGCCCCGCCTGCTGGTAAATAAAGCAGAATTAAACTCTAACTTTCAGATTATTGATAGTCGAAAGATTCAGGGCATGCAGAGTAAGGCACGGTAACTTACCCACTCCACAAAAGCTAAGATAGTGAGTTCTTAATCTTAATTTGAAAGATTCAATAATACATCAACTTAGATACATCTCATGAATCTAACCTTTTATAGAAGCTGCATCCAACAAGTTGACATCAGAATAGCAAGTACTATTATGTTTATTGCTTACAAACTGCTTCATAAAATATGTATGAGCACAATTGGCTTCTGTAGCATTCTGAACATCAACAGACTAAAGGCAAAACACAGCCTTGCATGTAATTGGCTTTGTAACTATCTTGATAAGTACTGGGGGGGGGGCGGTGGAGGGGGAAGAGAACAGCACACTGAAAAGGAAAAACGGTGATGGCAATATTCCTAGATCACAAGTCTCTTATACAATCACTTTATCCCACCATTCATAGAATATAAAATCATGAGAAACTAGTTGCACATTGCCACCCACCCAGAAGTGGACCATTTCCAACCACTACAAAAAGACCAGCTAAAGAATTTAAATTATTCCAAATTACTGTGCATGTCCAAGCACAATATACTGTACTGCTTTTTGTTGAAAAAGACTTAAGAAACGCAATGCTATACATTTTTTTAGAAAAATCAAAAACTCCAAATAACCAGCTCTCTTCCTCTCTCCAAAAAACATCCATTTTAGGATACAGCAAAATATATTTCAATAATTTCACAATCAAGTCATCATCTCTTATTCACATAGAATAAGATGCCCAAATTAACTAAGAGCATGTGCCAAACCTAACCTGGGAGTCCAATGGTTAAATTAATGGCAGACTATCTCAAGCAGACCAAAATAAAAAGCAATTTTAAAACCAATGATTTATTTGTAGGCAGAGTTATATTTACTCAATATAGTCAAATGTTCCAGGAAGGGTACATTTACTTTTCTTTCTTCCTAAATGTAATTTTTAAGCAGCATAGGTAGCATCCATTTTTGCTGCTCGCTTATGTTGAAAAAGGAGTTTGCGCACTTCACATCAGTTTATAAATTAATCAAAGTTTGCTGCAAAAAGATATAGTAAGAAAATAACTGGCTGCAAGGTGACAAGCCCATAATTGGACCAAACTGGATTAGTTGCAGCAGAGGCCTTGGTCATCACAGAAACACCTTTGGCCTTCAAAATTGTTTGCTCACCAATAGGCTGATCTATTCTCCAACATTATTAACTTTATTCTAAAATCAAAATAACCACTGGAGAACAGCCAATGCATTTAGCAGCTTAAATTGCTGCAGCATGCTTACATGCTGGGATTCATTCAATTCTCCAATTTCAGAGAACATTCACATCAAATGCCATAGCATAATTGATGTATATACATAGTTTATAAGGGAGGACACACTAAATCAGTTTGTTCTCGCTACAGCAACCTTATCTGATCAGCTGACCATATGATTATCTGACAGAAAATGGTGAACAGAGTGGGTGGGGGGGGGGCACAGAACAAAATATTAGAGGCAAAATATCCCTAATGATAAAAGTTTTTTTTTTCCTTGAACAAGGCAATATGTACTTGTTTATCAATGTTGAAAAGTGGCAAAAAAAGTTTTGTTTGGAGAATTAAAAGATACAAACAAGAAACTTTTCAAATGATACCGACAGAAATACACAGGCTGCAACATTAAGGCAGTAAGATATCAAGCAACAGAAATCAAAAGTTACACGCAGATGATTAACAAAGTACTGTATGTTGCATATTTTGAGCATTTTACCCCATCTTGCATACTGGCCCAGAAATAATCCTAGTTTAAAATAAAACACTTTCTGCATGCTAGGTATTGCATAATGAAGCACTTTTCCTTTCAGGCACTCAATCGCAGGATCAAGCACTCCCAGGTCAGGAACAGCACAGTTAGATACAGAATAAAGCTCCCTCTCCTGTGTCCCAATCACAGAAGAGTACCCTCTGCTGCACCAATGCGTCATCTTTAACATTTCCCACAGAAACTACTCTAGACTAGTCTAATTGACATTGCTAATTAGTGCAAAATTAGAAGCAGTTTTGTAATGTAGAACCATGTCCACTAGAACTAGATTGAGGCTCCCCAAACTTATTTCACAGAAAAGGAGATTTTCAACCCTTCACACAATAATAGAAACTTATAGCAACAACAGAGTCAGATACTAGCACTGTGCCAAAGTTCATAGGAATACTGCTGTGCTGTAAATTGACTAGCTTTAATAATCTATCAAGAGTACATAAAGTAACACCTTTGAGAAATGCTCTCCAATAGCTTAGATGGTTCACAATTATGGTTTCGGACAAATAGATTTTCATTCATTTCTATCCCCCCCACGTACAAAAACAATTGCTGTCATCCCACTGTCTGTGGGGAATTGGGGCAGGGGAAACCGGTTGAAGGAGACATTAGCCCAATAGCCCCTTTTAAGAACATTTTCACCCTCAGAGTTATTTATGTAGCAGTTCTTCTAGTCTTGCTTTACGCACACACACGTCCATGGAACGGTTCAAAATCGATTAAGTCCACTCCCATGGGTTTGAACACAATGAAACACTTCAATAGGAATTTACGTTCACACAGATGAAGGAGCAATATCCCCCATTAACGTCTGGAAACAATCACCTTCCAAGAACAAATGCTCAGAAATGTTGCTGTCCAGAAAACAGGGGCATTGCCTCTATTATCAATGTCATAGAATGGTTACAGCACAGAAGGAGGCCATTCGAGCCCGTGCCGGCTCTCTGCAAGAGCACTTAAGCTAGTCCCACTCCTCTGCCCTTTCCCTGTAGCCCTGAAAATTTCTCCTTCAGGTTCTTATCCAATTCCCTTTTGAATCTGCCTCAGGTAACTGCTGCCTTCAACCAAGTTAGAGAACAGCTGCGTGACCTGCTGAATATTTCCAGCACTTTGTTTTTATATTATGTTGGAGAACAGCAGCGTTCATCAGCACAGTTGCAATTCCCTTAAGCAGATGACAATGTGACCAGTTTGAGACAAGTTCATCATTTCTTTACCCGCCACCCCAAACAAAGTTACCTCATGCAGCCTCTTGGTATTGGAGGAGCTGCATCATACATCATTCCTACTAACTAACTCATTAGAACTTTCCAAGCAGCAAGTCGAGGTAAGATGTGCCAGCATCAAATGGCAGGTGCTTTTTTCCCTTTTTGGGTGGCACTAGATCCAGCATTAACTAAACAACTTTCGCCCCATTTACACCAACTAATGTGTCAAAGTAGTTACCAGATGGCACAAGTCCTACTCATGCTCTTGAGAACCTGGTAAAGCAACACCCAAAAGGGAGTATACAGAATCCAGTCAGTACCATTCAGGACACAGCATCTTAGAATAAAGTTTAATGCCAATCAGTAAAAACAGCCCTCCTGGTGTACCCATCATCATCTCCAAGCCATATTCATGCTCTGGCAACAAAATGGAAGTCAATCCAGGGAACTCGGGCCCAAACTACTCACGCAACACAGTACATCATATTCTGTCTATGTCACTACCACTGACAGTATCCCTGGTCTCATTCCTGTATTTTATCCTGACTAGGAGGATGCTCTTCCAATAGCACAAGGAATCCCTCCTGAACTAGATCAAAAAACTGAGTAAAAAGGTTCAGGGCACAATGTTGTGCCCAGAGTGCTCAGGTAGCCAGTGTGCCATGTTCAGTCAGTGCCACTGGCACAGGCAGTCCAAGTATCTTTGGACTCATGTCAGCCATTCATTCTAGCCTGGTGGTTACCCTCCCAATCCCACAGGTAACCCCTCCTGATCCACACAAAAAATCTGAGTCAAATAATGCAAGGCACCATGTGTCATGATGTGAAGGTAAGCACCAGAATCTCTTCACTTCTCCCTCATATGCTTGTCTAGCCTCCCCTTAAATGCATCTATACTATTGGCCTCAACCACTCCGTGGTAGCGAGTTCCACATTCTCACCACTTTCTGGGTAAAGAAGTTTCTTCTGAATTCCCTATTTCATTTTTTGGTGACTATCTTATATTGATGGTCTCTAGTTTTGCTCTTCCCCACAAATGGAAACACTGTTTACTCGATCAAAGCCTTTCAGAATTTGGAAGACCTCTAGCAGGTCATCCCTCAGCCTTCTCTTTTCATTCACCATAAATTCTCAGGAGTGCTCATCAATGCTTAAATCCTAAGCACTTGACACTTGAAGATATATTGAACATTTTTACTTTTCAACAGAAGTAAACAGTGGCGACTTTATTGCCACATAAAAATGAATGCATGAATTATTGAACTGCTGATAACAGGGAAAAAAAGTTAACCCACTTTTCAGTTGAAGGAAAGCAATTAAGAGACACCCTAATGCAACTGCATCCTTCATATAGTCCAGCTCCCAACCTAAACTTACTTGCAGTTTATGGTGAAATAAGAACATAAGAACATAAGAAATAGGAGCAGGAGTAGGCCAATCGGCCCTTCGAGCCTGCTCCGCCATTCAATAAGATCATGGCTGATCTGATCCTCACCTCAAATCTAAAGAACACAAGAAGTAGGAGCAGGACCCGGCTACTCAGCCCCTGGGCCCGCTACGCCACCCACAGGGCCTCGACCGATCCGAACTCAGCCTCATGTCCAATTTCCTGCCCGCTCCCCGTAACCCCTAATTCCCTTTACTTCTAGGAAACTGTCTATTTCTGTTTTAAATTTATTTAATGATGTAGCTTCCACAGCTTCCTGGGGCAGCAAATTCCACAGACCTACTACCCTCTGAGTGAAGAAGTTTCTCCTCATCTCAGTTTTGAAAGAGCAGCCCCTTATTCTAAGATTATGCCCCTATGAAATGAAGAATTAAAGCTAATAACACATGATTAAAATGCACAAGTAGATGTTTATCCGTCCACAATTTATTTTAATCACAGCCAACAGAATTTTCAAAATGGCTGAGTATGTCCTGAGCAATTAAAGCTGCTTCAAAGACAGTTATGATATTCAGAAACAAACCCCCTACTTGTTTTTTTTTTTTTAAAACACCTAAAATGAGCACGTGTACTACACTGCAGTATAAACCTACACAATTGGCACTCGAGTTAAAAATCTATATTTAGCTCATCACTATCTCTACTTTTCCAATTAGATTTAAAAAAGTGAACTTGCTTTGAAAATTCGATCATTAGAGGCAGCTACAGCATTGTGTTCTCTAGCATTACTAACTCATTCAGTGGTCCATAACATTTCACGGTTCAAATAACTGAATATTTTATTCTACCTGGTGATCTAGACATCGTACTAACAGCAAAGTCTGTAGAAGATATTTTCTGGATATTTGCAGCTTTTGTCATTTGTTTTGATTATGCGTTCCCCTCATATCCTGAAGGTAGTGACTCAAGCTAGGACACAATGCCTAATTCAAGTGAACACTTCATTTGCAAGTCTAGACATTGAGCATCAATGGACAATTTAAAACCTGGAAGGTGAAAGAGAAAGTTACAACCAAGCCCAATCATATCTTCACTTAGTCGATATGGTTACTTTCGTAGGGTCAGCAGATGGCGATCAGGAGCAGTAAAACCCTGGCAAAAAGTCCCCTCTCTAACCTTTAGTAACCCCATCATTACTCCCACTGGCAAAAAGACCAGGAGTCAAATTTGAGACTTTCCTGGTCAGTGTTGCACCAGACAGTCTATTTACATGGTGGATGGAGTAGCCCAGTCATGTAATAGTGATCTGAGCCAAGCCACAGCATGCAGAATTAGTCCTGCTCATTGAGTGTAATTTTACAAGGCATGACGTGCAGACATGTTTTGGTTGGCACATTTTCTGGCGCTCAATCATGTCTCAAAATAACCATCCTCCGGTCTACTTGAGCAGGTCAATGAGTGGGCCAAGAAGTCTTCCATTTTAAAATTGACACATCACATGTCTACTTCATGGACTTGGAACACTTTTACATGTTACAGCAAACCTTGCCTGAATGCAAGACTAGGGAGTTCAAGAAGCTACTGTTGAAATGAAGACATTCTGGAGTCAATCCAGAATAGTTTTGACTCTGGGAAGTCACTAATTTTTGGAAATATAAGCTGTACTCCCAAGTTCCCCATCATCTAAACCTCTCTGACTCAGTCATAGCTACTGTATCGTTTGAGACTTTTAACCTAATTTCAGTAACAACAGCAGCTGCAACCAAGGTGCACGTCAAATGGAGCCGCAATGCAATTACAAATGGAAATCCCATAAAAAGTTATTTTAGTACTTATGCACATTAGAATTTCAGTGCTCAATTTGTTACTGCCTCCGATAAAATTAGCTTACTGAAAACTAGACAGGCTTTCAATTTAAAAGGGCTGATTTTAGAATTTTTTATTAAATTCCTGTAATTTACTTCTCTACCTAGAGATCACACTATTGCAAATTAAGGGAGAAAGTTAATATTTCTCGCCTGAAATTCAATCAGCTTTCATCATACATTTTGTAGCTGCTAACACAATAGTATTTCAAAGTATGATTCAACATGGCTTTGAAGCTTTATCATCTTTTCCATCACCTAAATTCCCATTCATTGCTCTAATTATTCATCCAGACAGTGCTCATGACCTCTGGCTCCAAATGATCAAAACTTCAATATTTTGAAGTAAACAACTGGCCATCCCACCACCCTCCCCTAATAAAAATCTTCAAAATGGGTTTCAATCCTTGTTAACCACACTGCTCCCATTTCAGATACACTTTACGTCCTGAGCATTACGTAGACATTTTATATTTTAGTCCAATGTTGTGCTCTTAACTTGTCAAAGCATATTAAACAAATGTTCAATAATGTGAATTATAATTGCCAAGAATTAATTATTCCATTTTGTGGTCGCAAAAAGAAAGCAATATTAAAGTCACAGGGCTTTCATCTGTATACTGACAATCTATACTAACTAACGCTTGAGCACCCCCCACCCTCTTCCCCACCCCCCCCCCCCACCACGCATGAAACAAATGACAAGCCTGCAACACAGCTAAAAATAAATGCAATATGTACAACCAACAAAACGACAATAACCAGAGACCTAGCACAAATTAGTCAATGAATGCAGTACAATTAAATGACAAAAATAGCAATGTTTGCATAGCAAGGCTGCATTCTTCCCTTCTAGGGAATAAACCCAATAAAAGCAAGCTCACAGCTTTTTCTTACAAGTATATAAAGGCTTAGCAGTTCTGCTCACCTGCTTGTGACTAAGGTCAGTGCTTACATGGAAATGTGAACACTTCATCAAAACACCGCTTTCTCCGCAGTATACCTGATCTGAATATCAATTCACTGGTAATTGCAAAAAAAAAAGCTATAGATAAGAGCTATTATGGTAAGCTGCACCTGTACACACCCGCACCAGTCTTACTGCGTATTTCCCATAAAATCACTTGCAATCTATTTGCACAATTATCTAAAAAAAATGAATGCTAGCAATTAAAGGTCCTTTCATACTGAATACCATCAATTGAAAACTAGCTGCACAAGCTGTAGAAAAGCCTCAGTTCAACAGCATTCTTAAAACAGTTAGACGACAAACGATTTACAATACCTGCATGAAGCTCTGATACCCATTGGCGATGGCAGCCCTGAAGTCAGATCACAGATTTTCTGCAAAGCCATCGACAAATATTTCAGCTGCCTCTGCCAGGGTGCACTGCAGGCAGTGATCAGCTTCCTAGCTGATAGTCTTCCGACAGCACAAGCAGCAAATGCTCTACCACCTAGCTGCAGAAAGACTACACTGCATTGCAGGTGAGCACCCTCCAAGATTAATAACCAACCATTTTCTTTGTATTTATTTATTTCAGACGCAAACATCGTATGGTTGAAGAAATACATCCTAACATCGCATTGTGCAACAAACCATCATCTTCAAGTCACTTATTAAAACAGCTGAGTGGATGTAAAAATATTGAGATGGGCAGTACAGTGTACTGCACTCCTGAATTTGGACTGAAACCCATTTTGAGGACGGGGGGGGGGGGGGGGGAAAGGAGAGAGAGAAGAAAAAAAATTGAGTATTTTGAAGATGCAAACATTTAATCAAAACTATGCAGTGGTGGGGTACCAGACATGTTCCTAATCAAGTGGTAAGGGAGGGGCTGTTGGAGTGGCAATCTTCACTGGGACACTATTGTTGCATGCTTCAACAGCCAACACAGTGCTGCACTGAAGGAGTCCGGAGCACAAATTTTCCACCCTCTACTTTGTAACCAGCAGCTTATTTACTTACATTCAGAGGATAAGGAGCAAGAAGGATGTCTTTTTTGGGGGGGGGGGCAGGGAGGAGGAGAGTGAATGTGCAGGAAGGGATAGAAAGAAATGCAGGTCAGAGAGGGAACAAGAAAGGGTCTGTGGCAATTCATCTCAGGAAGACAAAGGCAACAAGCCAGAATCTCAACCAATGAATTATCAAATAGAGCCGAAACTTATTATCTTTGTGCTGTGATTGATCAGTAATATTGAACGATTGGGAGCTGAGGATCTGTCCTAACTTCCAAGCATTTCTACCCGCTTAACGGCACACTTTCTACCCTCATGTTCAGTATCAGGGTAGCTCAGTTGGCAGCACTCTCGCCTTTAGAGTTGTGGGTTCAAGACCCTCTATTCAGTGCCGTACTGAAGGAGTGCTGCATCATCTGGGGTGCCGTCTTTCGGACCAGATGTGAAAATGATGCCGTCTGCGTGCTTAGGTGTATTAAAAAGATGCCGTGGCACTATTTGAAGAGGACGATGGAGTTAGCTCCTCTAGCACCCTGGCCAGCCTTAATCCCTCAACCAATACCACTAAAAACCAAATTATCTAATAATTAATGTAATGTTTGCAGTGCCTTCAAAAGTAAACCACTGGTTGTAAAGTGCTTTGGGATATTCTGCAGGATATAAGATACCATATAAATGCTTTTTTTCTTGCAGCTCTGTCTGGCACAGACTCGGTGGGCCAAATGGCCTCCTTCTGTGCCGTTATGACTATGACTCTGGGGCTGGATGGCCCAAGAAAAGCAACCAAGCCATGAAAATGACAAAACAATAAGTGGCAAGTAAATTGCTGCAGCTGAGGATTGAATGGTGCAGTGAGTGTTTTCACCTCTAGGACCTGGGGTCCAATACAGCCCACCAGATGGAGGAAAACAATTTAGGCTGTTTCAATCCATGTCTTCGTGAATGTGGGTCCACAACACAAAACTGGCACAAATTTCGCTTGTCAGCAATCTCATTCAGACACTAAAAGAACGAGTGATGTGAGAAACTGAAATATCACACTGGTGTAGTGGAGCTGCTCTTTGAAGGTTCAGGCTAAGACACATTGTTGGGGCAGAGTACAAGAACCACTCTGCATGTGGCTGTACTATATCTAACCTGGGAATGCCTGCTGTCGACATTGG
Source organism: Squalus acanthias (assembly GCA_030390025.1). Classification (NCBI taxonomy): domain Eukaryota; kingdom Metazoa; phylum Chordata; class Chondrichthyes; order Squaliformes; family Squalidae; genus Squalus; species Squalus acanthias. Next base: position 11,179,721 of record CM059441.1, on the reverse strand, counting down.
GTGTCTAAAATGCAAAAATGTCCTATTTTCCAGCATAATGAAGCTTGAGGAGCACAAAATAATGTAACAGATTAAAATTTTTAAAAAGCAGATTGTAAATGGTGTCAACGGGGGAACGGTAGCATAGTGGTTATGTTACTGGGCTAGTAATCCAGAGGCCTGGAATAATGATCCGGAGACGTGAGTTCCCCACGTCAGCTGGGGAATTTAAATTCAGTTAGTTAAATAAATCTGGAATAAAATCATCAGTAATGGTGACCATGACACTACTGGATTGTCGTAAAAACCCATCTGGTTCACTAATGTCCTTTAGGGAAGGAAATCTGCTGCCCTTACCCGGTCTGGCCTATATGCGACTCCAGACCCACAGCAATGTGGTTGACTCTTAACTGCCCTCTGAAATGGCCTAGCAAGCCACTCCGTTGTAAAAAACCCCGCTACAAAAAACAATAAAACCAGACAGACTACCCGGCATCGGCTACGGACACGGCAACGGCACACTCAGCCCAGTCGACCCTGCAAAGTCCTCCTCACCAACATCTGGGGACCTGTGCCAAAATTGGGAGAGCTGTCCCACAGGCTATTCAAGCAGCAGCCTGACAGTCATACACTCAGAATCATACCTTTCAGCCAATTTCCCAAACTCCTCCATCACCATTCCTGGGTATGTCCTGTCCCACCGGCACGACAGACCCACCAGAGGTGGCGGCACAGTGGTATACAATCAGGATGGAGTGGCCCTGGGAGTTCTCAACATAGACTCATGGCTTCAGGTCAAGTATGGGCAAGGAAACCTCCTGCTGATTACCACCTACCGCCCTCCCTCAGCTGATGAATCAGTACTCCTCCATGTTGAACACTACTTGGAAGAAGCACTGAGAATATCAAGGGCACAGAATGTACTGAGTGGGGGACTTCAAGATTGGGTCAACTGAACTTGTATCCTCTGGAGTTCAGAAGAATGAGGGGGGATCTTATAGAGACATTTAAAATCCTGACTGGTTTAGACAAATTAGATGCGGGCAGAATGTTCCCAATGTTAGGGAAAACTAGAACCAGGGGTCACAGTCTAAGGATTAAGGGGAAGCCATTTAAGACTGAGCTGAGGAGGAACTTCTTCACCCAGAGAGTGGTGAATCTATGGAATTCTCTTCCACAGAAGGTTGTTGAGGCCAGTTCGCTAAATATATTCAAAAGGGAGTTAGATATAACACTCACAACTAGGGGGATCAAGGGGTATGGCGAGAAAGCAGGAATGGGGTACTGAGGTAGCATGTTCAGCCATGAACGCATTGAATGGCGGTGCAGGCTCGAAGGACCGAATGGTCTACTCCTGTACCTATTTTCTATGTTTCTATGTCCATCACCAAGAGTGGCTCGGCAGCACCACTACTGACCGAGTCCTGAAGGACAAAGCTGCCAGTCTGGGCCTGCGACTGGTGGTGAGAACACCAACACAAGGGAAAAACCTACTTGACCTCGTCCTCACCAATCTACCTGTCGCAGATGCATCTGTCCATGACAGCACTGACCACCGCACAGTCATTGTGGAGATGAAGTCCCGTCTTCACACTGAGGACACCCTCCATCATGTGTGGCACTACTAGCGTGCTAAATGGGATAGATTCAGAACAGATCTAGCAGATCAAAACTGGGCATCCATGAGGCGCTGTGGGCCATCAGCAGCAGCAGAATTGTTTTCGACCACAATCTGTAACTTCATTGCCCGGCATATCCCTCAATCTACCATTACCATCAAGCCAGGGGACCAACCTTGGCTCAATAAGGAGTGTAGAAGAGCATGCCAGGAGCAGCACCAGGTGTACCCAAAAATGCAGTGCCAACCTGGGGAAGCTGCAACACAGGACTACATGCATGCTAAAAAGTGGAAGCAGCATGTAATAGACAGAGCTAAGCGATCCCACAATCAACGAATCAGATCAAAGCCCTGCAGTCCTGCCACATCCAGTTGTGAATGGTGGTGGACCATTAAACAACTAACGGGAGGAGGCGGCTCCATGAATATCCCCATCCTCAATGATGGTGGAGCCCAGCACGTGAGTGCAAAAGACAAAGCTGAAGCGTTTGCAACCATCTTCAGCCAGAAGTGCCAAGTGGATGATCCATATCGGCCTCCTCCTGAGGTCCCCACCACCACAGAAGCCAATCTTCAGCCAATTCGATTCACTCCACGTGATATCAAGAAACGGCTGAGCGCACTGGATACAGCAAAGGCTGTGGGCCCCGACAACATCTCGGCTGTCGTGCTGAAGACATGTGCTCCAGAACTAGCCACGCCTCTAGCGAAGCTGTTCCAGTACAGCTATAACACTGGCATCTATCCGACAATGTGGAAAACTGCCAGGTATGTCTTGTCCACAAAAAGCAGGACAAATCCAATTCGGCCAATTACCGCCGTATCAGTCTACTCTCAATCATCATCAAAGTGATGGAACGTGTCATCGACAGTGCTATCAAGAAGCACACACTCACCAATAGCTGCTCACTGATGCCCAGTTTGGATGTTGCCAGGACCACTCAGCTCCAGACCTCATTACATCCTTGGTCCAAACAGACAAAAGAGCTGAATTCCAGAGGGGAGGTGAAAGTGACTGCCCTTGACATCAAGGCAGCATTTGACAGTGTGGTGTATCAAGGAGCCCTAGTAAAACTGAAGACAATGGGAATCAGGGGTCTGGAACTCTGCCTGAAAGGATGGTAGAGGCAGAAACCCTCACCACATTTAAAAAGTGCTTGGATGGACACTTGAAGTGCCGTAACCTACGGGGCTACAGACCAAGAGCTGGAAAGTGGGATTAGGCTGGACAGCTCGTCGGCCGGCGCGGACATGGGCCGAAATGGCCTCCTTCCGTGCTGTAAATTTCTATGATTCTATGAAGTCAGGAGTGCGATGGAATACTCTCCACTTGCTTGGATGAGTGCAGCTCCAAAAAAAGTCAAGAAGCTCGATACCATCCAAGACAAAGCAGCCTGCTTGATTGGCACCCCATCTACCACCTTAAACATTCACTCCCTCCACCATCAGCGTACCGTGTACCATCTACAAGATGCACTGCAGCAACTCGCCATGGCTTCTTCGGCAGCACCTCCCAAACTCGCAACCTCTACTACAGAGAAGGACAAGGGCAGCAGGCACATGGGAACACCACCACCTCCAAGTTCCCCTCCAAGTCACACACCATCCTGACTTGGAAGTATATCGCCGATCCTTCGCCGCTGGGTCAAAATCCTGGAACTCCCTCCCGAACAGCACTATGGGAGTACCTTCACCACACGGACTGCAGCAGTTCAAGAAGGTGGCTCACCACCACCTTCTCAAGGGCAACTAGGGATGGGCAATAAATGCTGGCCTTGCCAGCAATGCCCACATCCCATGAATGAATTTTTAAAAAATTCATACAAATCAGTGATCCATGACTGTATTCTAACTGCATTAATAGTTTTTGAGAGGGAGGGTTAGAATAATATCTATAATACAGGGGGGCGGGGGGAGAAAGTGGATGGTAAACGTAAGGGAAAACAGTAGGATCAAACAAAATGGTTTTTCAGATGTTTCCGAAAGTGGAGGGGGAGATGGCAAGATATATTTTTAGAGGAGCGGGCAGGGTCATAATGGCTAAAAGAGCCACTGATGGGGAAGCAGAAAGGGGTGAGGAAACAAGGAGTATCCAAGAGTCAAGAAAGTGATGGGCGTGTGCAAGACATATGGATCACTGAGGAAGAGTGAGACAAGGCTGAGGAGGGATTAGAAAGCAATGATCCGACTTATAAGGCAACTCACTGGGGGCCAATGGAGTTGGGCAAGTATAGGGACGATGAAAGCACAAATCTTGAGACAGTGAGCAGGCAGGCCATGCATTCCGAGTTATAATTTAAGGCGAGAAGGCAAGCCTCAAGATTATAAAAATGTGGATTAAAAATGGTGGAAGTAGTTTGCTCCATTTTATTCAGAATGCACGAAGATACACATCAAAATTAGGCACAATTTCTTTCTTTTGCCAATTTATTTCACTCCTTTCCCAAGGGCACTGAATCCTGCTGAGGAAAGAGTTCCATGGGTTCCAAATGCCCTCTGGTGCCTCGCACAAGTGACCTTTCTTCATATATAAAGCATAGACTGTGAAAGTTTGTCGGCTACTGGGCTTTAGAGAGCGAGCAACATAGCTGACCCCAATTCTGACTTCACCAGACATCCACACACGCACAATTCGAGGGGTCACTGAATAGAAGTCAGAAGCAGAAATCCTGGCCAATTTCCCCCTCACACGTCCAGTAATGCAGAGACCAACCATCATGCCCCAACCGCCTCAAGCTAACCGAATGACAAATTGAGACCAGACACTTTTCCCAAGCAGATAATTATCTTGGGCTGTTGCCAACGTGCACAGACATATAATTGTTCCCAGTGCCCGACTCAAGAACATTTTTGGCGGAGACCTGGAAGCAGGTAATACTCATCTGATTTTCTTGGCCAAGGAATTCAGAAGTGGATAGAAAATCATTTAAAAATGAATCTTCACAGCTTTAGAATTAGGAGATGAAAAGTCAATACAAAATGAAGAATCAGGTTTCTCTGAGAAACCAGCATCTCTCGAAAGATAGGTGTTTGATTGCTGAGACGATGGAGCTAAATATATAATCTGGCCTACTTTTTATGGAATGGAGTTTGGAATTTTAAAGACAATGTTAACGATTTTTATTCTAAACCGCTAATTACAAGCAATCATTACCCAAATATAAATAGTAAATTTGCAATTATAAGCACTACATATATATTGCTCAAACTACATGGTTCATTGACAATTCCTATTCATTCCAAGCTGATCAAATGCAGCTGATTTTACAAAACTGAAAGCAGGTACTATATTTACATGTTTAAAAGTGACTACAAAGGGTTTCAGGCTATTTAGCAACACTCAAAATTCCAATGCTCTAATTATTAGGAATTTTTAGTGGACAAGTAGAGGCAAAGTATAAATCAAAATTGGAAAATAGCTTTGCTTCTGAAGGGAACTCTGCGTGCACACAACTACAAAGGTTATATTCAATATTTTCCTTCTTGCAACATATTGATATCCATTAATCTCAAATCCCCAAGTAAAAACTTACACTACAGTATACACATGGCATAGAAATAAATCAAACTATTTGAAGGAATACTAAACACAAGTAAACTGCACAAATTTAGTTCAGTTTTGATACTCTTCCTCAGTGAATATATGCAGGAACAGAAACAATTTCCAACACAACCACCAGTACAATGAACATAGCAGAAACTTGTATTATCCACAGTAATGGAAGTGCCCCATGGTCGATAACAAATTCCCCATCAGTACTTTATTCCTTTGTCCTGCTCCTCCCAAGATTAACTGGTATTGGAAAATGAAATTTGTCAGCTGATCGTCCACCTCAAAGCTAATCCACACAGCCATCCAGGTGCCAGACCAGAGAAAGATGGTTCATAAATGCTCCAGTGGGAGCCATGCTCCCCCCTCCAGTGCAGCACTCTCACCAGTCAGAAGGTTGTGCGTTCAAGCCCCACTCTAGAGACTTGTGCACATAATTTGGGCTGACACTTCAGTGCAGTACTGAGGGAGTGTTGCACTGCAGAGGTATCATCTTTTGGAGGAGACATTAAACCAAAGTCCTGTCAGATGGGCACAAAAGACCCTACTGCAATTTTAAGATCAGTAAGGGAGTTCTTCCAGTGTCCTGGCCAACATGTCCCCTGAACCAGCATCGCACACAGATTATCTGGTCATTCATCTCGTTGTTTGGGAGACCAAAATTGGCTGCTGCGTTTCCCTATATTACAACATCGACTATACTTCAAAAAGTATTTCATAGGCTGTGCGCTTTGGGACATTTGGAAGTCATCAAAGATGCTATATAAAGGCAAGTGATTTACTTCCTATTGGCAACCTCCAGCAAGATCAGCTCACTGCAGATGCCTTGTATGTTAAATTCAGTGGCAGAAATCTGCTTCTTCACAGATCCCCATCAGGTAAACAATTGCAGTAAATAGCAATTGGTGATGTCCATGGATAATTTAATTTTGAATCTAGTTTTTAAAATATACATTTGGGAAAATAATTAATTATCTGCACATAATACCACACATTCAATTGTTTGGAGGTAAACTTAAAAAAAGGAAATGTAGGAAAACTAGCACTTTCCTACATGTTCTTAATGATTTGTCTTTGTGCCTTTATAATATATTAAAATGTCTAGATCAGATCCGTGGATGTCACTTTACATCATGGTGAGGACGACATGCATCTATTACAGCGAAGCAAGTGTAAAGCTTTCTTCCAGCATCCTAAAAGATAATCCGATAGCTTGCAGCAAATAAAAAACACAAATCAATGCAATACCCAAACTGCTTCCTCTTCCTTCCATAAAATGTTGAGTTCACTACGGCAGAAAAAGAAATATTTTAATCACTGCCTCTCTCCTCAAAATAGCACAAAGGACAGATCAACTTGCAACAGTACTAAAAGTCTTCAATACAGACAATTTGAACAGAAATAAAGAAAAAGACTTTCATTTATCTAGAGCCTTTCACAACCTCAATGTCCCAAAGCGCTTTACAGCCAATGAAGTACCTTTAAAGTATAGTCACTGTTGTAATGTAGGAAACGCAGCAGCCAATTTACACACAGCAAGCTCCCACAAGCAGCAATGTGATAATGACCAAATCATCTGTTTTTTGTGCGATGTTGATTGAGGGATAAATATTGACCGGGACACCAGGGATAACTTCCCCTGCTCTTCTTCGAAATAGTGCCATGGGATCTTTTACGTCCACCTGAGAGCGCAGATGGGGCCTCGGTTTAATGTCTCATCCGAAAGACAGCACCTCGGACAGTGCAGCACTTCCTTAGTCCTGCAATGGAGTGTCAGTTTGTATTTTTGTGCTCAAGTCTCTGGAGTGGGACTTGAACCCACAACCTTCTGACTCAGGAGGTGAGAGTGCTACCCACTGAGTCATGGCTGACACTCTGGAAGATCTCAGCAGTATGCTCCTGAAAACCAATACTGAACAGCCACCAGCATTGTACAGTTTCTTTGCTATTAGGGCTTGAAATTAACAATGGTCTACTTTAGATATGGACCACGAGTGATAGAACCACAATGATACAGCACAGAAGGCAGCCAGTAGCCCATCGTGCCCGTGCCAGTTCTTTGGTAGAGCTATCAAATTAATCCCACTCCCCTGCTCTTTCCCTATAGCCCTGCAATTTTTCTCCCTTCAAGCATTTACCCAATTCCCTTTTGAATGTTACTGTTGAATCTGCTTCCATCACCCTTTCAGGCAGTGCGTTGCAGATCACAACACCTTGTGTAAAAAAAAAAGTTTCCTCATGTCACCTCTAGTTCTTTTGCCAATCACCTTAAATCTGTGCCCTCTGGTTACCAACCCTTCAGCCATTGGAAACAGTTTCTCTCTATTTACTCTATCAAAACCATTCATGATTTTGAACAACTCTATCAAACCTCGTCTTAACCTGCTCTGCTCCAAGGAGAACAATCTCAGCTTCTCCGGTCACTCCATACAACTGAAGTCCCTCATCCTTGGTACCATTCCAGCAAATCTCTTCTGCCCCCTCTCCAAGGCCTTAACATCCTTCCTAAAGTGAGGTGCCCAGAATTGAACACAATACTCCAGTTGAGGCCTAACCAGTGATTTATAAATGTTTAGCATAACTTCCTTGCTTTTGTGCTCTGTGCCTCAATTTATCAAGCCAAAGATCCCAAATGTTTTTTTTTTATAAAACAGCCGTATCAACTTGTCCTGTCACCTTCATGTGTGTGTACATACACCCCCAGGTTTCTGTTCCGGCACCCCCTGTAAAACTGTACCATTTACTTTATAGTGCCTCTCCTCATTCTTCCTACCAAAATGCATCACTTCACATTTCTCTGCCTTAAATTTTATCTGCCATGTATCTGCCCATTTCACCAGTCTGTCTATGGTGTCTATTAATTATCCAATAAAGTCTTACAGAAGTCCACTAACACACTTTAGAAATTTGTGACGGTACAATCTCACCGGTATTTTGTGGCATGAGTGTTTGAGGGCAGAGCACCAACAGATCCAATGAATTCATGACCAACAGAATTAGCATAATTTTTTAAATAATTCTTTTTTAAAAAAGGTTTAGAAATAGATCATAGACAGCACTGAGGATATAGCCACAATTCATTTATGATTCAATTGCTTACGAGGCAATCTCACCATAGCTGCACTGAGTATCTTTCATTGCTCCCAACACATCCTCTATAGAATTATTTTCTTGTACTCCTTGAAATGTACATGGGGAGGGTGTCCATCAAATCCCATCTCTAAACATATTGAAAATAGCTTGCTTCCAAAAGGAATTCTGTGTACACACTGTATGCCAATGAAAGTCTCAGGAAATTTCACGTAAATGCCCGTGTATTTGGCATAAGCCAGATCAAGGAAATTCCAGCCCAATATATACACAAGTGGTCTGGACTTAAGTAAGGAGACACTGTCAAAATTTACATAAAAATAGGGAGTGCAGTTAACTGAAGAGGACTGACTAAGTGACTTCAGGAGTACACAGACGAGTTAATAGATTGGGCAGAAAGGCGGCAGATGAAATTTAATGTGGAGATGCGAATTTTGAGAATGAGGAAACATACACAAATGATATAGCTTTAAAAGGAGTAAAAAGGTAGACACCTCGGGCTTCAGATACATACATATTTATAAGTGAAAGGGCAAGTAATGAAGCTGGAAAATAAAAACATATGGAATCCTAGGTTTTATAAACTGGGGCACAGAATACAAAAGCAAAGAGGTAATTCTAAACCTGTACAAATCATTGGTTAGGATACAATATATGTAGTGTGTCCGGTTTTGTTGTGTCAAGGCTATGGGGATGGTGCAAAAGAGATTCACTAGATAATACCAGGGATGAGAGGCATTAGTTATAAAAGAGAAAAACTGGGCTCTGAGCAGGAGATATGATGGAGGTGCTCAAAATTAAGGGTTTTGAGAAGGTAAGCAAGGAAATATTATTTCTATTGTTTGATGAGTAACCGAAGGACACAAATTTTAAATCACCACTGGAACAAATGGAGATTAGGAGAATTATTTTTTTTTACATGGAGGATTGTTAGGATGTGGAACGCACTACCAAAAATAATGGCAGAAGCAGAAACCTCACAGAATCACCACAGTGCAGATAGAGGCCATTTCGGCCCATCGAGCCTGCACCGACACATATCCCACCCTATCCCCGTAACCCCTACGTATTTAATCCCCCTAACACTAAGGGTCAATTTATCATAGCCAAATCAACCTAACCCGCACATCTTTGGACTGTGGGAGGAAACCGGAGCACCCGGAGGAAACCCACGCAGACACGGGGAGTATGTGCAAACTCCACACAGTCACCCGAAGCCAGATTCGAACCCGGGTCCCTGGCGCTGTGAGGCAACAGTGCTAACCACTATGCCACCGTGTTGCCCACATCTGTATTAGCTTTTAAAAGGGAAGTGGATAAATATGAAAAAAAATGTAAAAGGGTACAGGGAAACGACAAGGGAATAGGACTAAGCGGATGGGTCTTTTGGGGAGCCAGCACAGGCGCAATGGTCCAATTAGCCTCCTTTTGTGTTGTAAAATTCCATGATAGTGATCTTTTACCTAAAATAGTCACTACATAGTGCATAAAGGACAAGTAGAATTTTACACAACATGACAGCAAACCATTCCAATTTATCCAGCAATCTCATATTCTTTAAGTGATTCTTCATTTTGAAGCATCAGCATGTTTCTTTCCAGCAGCTAAAAATGCCCTGGCCTCTTAAATGCAAGCTCTTTTGTTCTGTCACTTACTTGCACAACCAGCCTTGGGCCAGTTTAGACACTGAATTTAAGGAAAGCAATGAGTCAGAAAGCCACATAAACGCATCTAGAAATCAAGGAAAAGGAGTTTGTCTGACCAGCACCACTATAAATTAGCATTCAAAATACAGTAAAGACGCTAATAATAAGCCATAGTATTAGTTTGCTTCCAAAAAATCTGTTTTCAATTGTCTGTTTTTATTGCAGAATTTTAAATGCTCATGGCAAAAGTGTTAAAACTCTCTGGCCTCTCTCTTCATTTCAATCAGATATTCACAGGTTTTAGCCACTGGTACTTCAAGCCAACCTTTCTTTCATTGAGAATTTATGTAAGCAAATGTTAACATGAATATTGATGGTTTTTTCTTCTAAGCTGGAGAAATATTTAGAAGCTTGACCATGCTAAATCCTAATGCCAGCCACATCTAGCTCTAATTCCAACAATGTCCAGGCTCCAGCTCCACTCTCCCCACCAGCCACCCCACCTTTACTGTAAATAAGACAATGCAGCTGGTTATTCTTACTAAAATGCCTTGCCAGATGCGAATGCAAGCAGCATGGTAGTAGTTTGACGTGTAGTGGGACTCATTTAATGCATGGTTCTGCCCCATGGTAATGTGGTTCTGGAGAAGATGCCCTCATGAGTTAGGTTGATATTTCCCCCAAGAACAATCTTTCAGGTACAAAGAAGCATACCAATAAGACCTGGTACAAACAGTAATTCGTGAAGTTTCATTAAAAAAACCCAAGCTGATAAAGCCACCACGAAACAGAGACAATTAATGCTCAAGTGAAAAACAAATTGTACTTTTATAGTAGTTTGTGTTGATCAAGGTGAGGGGAAAAGAATATTTCATTTCAAGCACATTGTTGGGCAAAGCAGAGAGCTTTACCAGGCATGTATATACATACACACACAACCAATAAAAGCATCCAAGGCCCCTCATTTGAGAATTTTCTAGTATGTTTTCCACAAGTGAACTATTCCCAATCTATCACTTCCCACTACTCTCAAATAAAATTACTTTTTTTTTTGTACTCAAAGACATCACTTTTTAAATGGTGCCAAGCACTGTGTTCATTTGAATTAGAGCAAAGTATGAAGTTACTGTACTAGATTCCATCAATAGGACAATGAACCTCATGGGGTTGCTGCAGGGTGGCTATTTTCAGAATGTTATAGATTAACACGTCTGCATTGAGAAATGCACAAATGAAAGGCCAAAATTAACTTCTATGATTAAAGCAGCTAGATTCAGACTTTCTTCTACATGTGCTGCATACATTGTGATGGATCAATACTAGTCAATCTCCCATGTCAATGCACATTTGAAAGCAATCAATTAAAAATGTACATTGTCCTCGTTTTATATTTCTATTATAAATTCTTATGTCCACATTTATAAACTTGTCATATTGTAATTTACCCTCCTTCCAGCGAGGCTTGATCAACAGGACTGGGGCAGAAAGGCAGTGAAAGAAAGGCAGTGGCACAAAGGAACAGGCTAAATTGGAAGACTGGAGGAAGACGGGCAAGTGAAGTTCTTGCTCAAAGGTGAAGGTTGGAACGAGGGGGGACTGGGGAGGACGAATAAAATTTGCCCGAGGGCAGCAACGGTCGTAAACAAAGGAAAGTTAGGGTCATCAAATAGGAGGAAGTAGGCCTCGGCCTGATGGTGGAACAGAAGCCTGGGAAATGTACCATGACGGCCCATCGTCGACAGTGACCTAGGGAATTTCCAGCATAAATGTTGATCTCGAAATGCTGACAAAAGTATTACTCAAAAATAACAGGAAGCAAAGTTTGAGACAGGAAATACGCAACAAATGCAAGATTTTTAATATATAGTTAAGTATTTAGATATAAAATGCAAATGGAAATCACAACCAGAAAAATTAGTCTCGTAGGAGACTGTGGTCTCCTGGAACATCTTTTTGATTGCCGGGGGGGGGGGGGGGGGGGGGTCGGAGGAGGACTATCCCAAAATTCTTTTCCCTGAAGTGGCTCAAGGTGTTTTTTTAAAGCTTATTTTTTACTTCTTGCAGGAGATTACATGGCTGCTGGTGGGTGGATGCAACATGATTATCAGCTGTTCTAATATTTCCATATATTCTCCAGAGAATGGGCATTGCCCATGACACAGAAAAGATTGGAGAAAGTGGTATTTCAGTGTCTCATTCTGCAACACAAGTACAGGTCTTTAGCCCGTGGATCAAGATATTTCTTTGCCACAGAAAAAAAAAACTGAGCTTCCTCAATGCTGCAGTTGGCATACCCCAGCATGACTTGTAGGGGAAAATATCGAAGAACGAGATAAGGTAAATTAACATTTGTGGTTGTGTGTGCATGTCTGGCAAAAAATCTTTGCAGCAAAGCCAAGAGACTCAGCCCTTCCTCATCACTATTTTAGTTATTCTTGTTTTAAGTTCATCCAACTGCCCCTTGGCACGTATTTTTTTATTCCTTTATCTCTCGCATTTTGTTGCTTTGTTTAAAGCGCCGTACTCACCCTTAATGTTGGTTAAAAGACCTGTCCCGGTTCATGATTCCGGCCCAGTACCCAAGAGACAGACGGGTTAGCAGCCCATTCCTAATCTAACATGGAATGTATAAAAGTCTCGACAAGAGAGACCCATCCATGCTGTGGTACAGTGGGAGCTGCGTGCCTCAAAAACTCCAGACAGACCAATTCCAAAGTCTCAGGTAATTTATACAACCCGCCAGGTACTGGCTGTGAAATTAACGAACCTTGAATAATGATCCACATTAACTCCTTACAGCCTTACCCGGGGGAAAAAAAAAATCAGACAAGTGAGAGGGGTTGATTTCACGAAGCTCAGTCATTAAAAGTTCAATAGTTAATGATGGATAATCGCACTTTAATGAGGTGCGATCAGCTGCTGAACTGCACAAAATAGCCGGCCCACTTAATAAGGTTTAAGCGGCGCTTTCGTAATTGATGCCTATGGTAATGGAAAATAGCTAGCGCCATTTACCTGACATAGGCGGTTGTCCGGGCGAAACTGGGACGGTGTAAGTGGTGTGGACTGTATCAATTAGCTGGCAAATCGCCACCAAGCTCATTGCTAAAATTCTATGTTGCAGTTTAAAGCAGAAAATTGCATCACAACAACACGTGACAAATAACTCTCAATCTACTGATGAGTTAGCGGTTTAACAGGCTATTAAAAAAACAATCTACCCAGGAGAGCCCTAATACACAAACGCGGTGGCCATCCAAGTGCTTTTGTGTGTACGTTATGGAGCTTGCTGTTCACTGGTGCATCAGATGGACAGTGCAGGACAGGATATGGACGGCTTCCTATCTGTCCTCTGTTCGTGTATTTGCCTTACTCTCTTCTCTCCGTCCGCCCCTCAGATCTCTCTTGCCTCGGAGTTAAAAGGTTGTGGGTTCAAGCCCCCCCACCAGGAATTTCAGCACATAATCCAGTACGACACCTCAGGTCAGTACTGCGGAAATGCTGCACTGTTGGAAATGCCATCTTTCGGATGAGACGTTAAACCAAGGCCCCATCTGCCCTCTCAAGTGGATGCAAAATATCCCATTGCACTATTTGAAGAGATGGGGTGTTCTCTCTGGTGTCCTGGCCAATATTTATCCCTCAACCAACATTACTAAAAAGTCTATTATCTCATTGGTGTTTGTGGGACAGCTAAAATAAAATGACCCATAGGGCGGAGGGAAGGAGGTACAAAAATAGCCAATAGGGTCATCAAAACAGAGGTGGGAAGAGAGCAAGACTGGCGCAGCAAACAGGGAGCCGGCAGTGGGCAGGGGTTGGCAGTGCAAAATACCCTATTGAGCCAAAGGAGGCCTGGCTGGAAGAAGCAGGACTGCTGGCACAAAATAAAATTAAAATGGCCCATAGGGCTGAAAGGGAACAAGAGCAGCAGCCAAATAAAAATGTTAAATGGTCTGTAGGGCTGAACAAACAGGAAAGTCAGGACCAGGAGAAAGCAGGAATGGAGGACAGAGGAAAGAGTTAGGACCAGAGGAAGACAAACTCTAAAAGAAAGAAACTTGAAACTTACTTACAGCAGGGCAAATTTTGAGTTATGGCCAGCAGAGGCTCAATAGCCAACAACTGGATGGGGTGGCTCTACAACACTGGTGACAAGAGGTTCCCGCGGTTAAGCAGCACCTCGATTTCAAAATTCTCATCCTTGTTTTCGAATCCCACCATGGCCTTGCCCCTCCCGATCTCTAATCTCCTCCAGCCCCCACCCCCAACCCCAACAGAGATATCTGAACTCCTCTAATTCTGCCCCCGAGCATCCCTGATTATAATCGCTCAACCATTGGTGGCCATGCCTCCTGTTGCCCAGGCCCCAAGCTCTGGAATTCCCTGCCTAAACCTGTCCGCCTCGCTACCTCTCTTTCCTCCTTTAAGACGCTCCTTAAAACCTACCTCTTTGACCAAGCTTTTGGTCACCTGCCCAAATTTCTCCTTATGTGGCTCCGTATCAAATTTTTTCGTCTTATAATACTTATGTGAAGCGTCTTGGGACGTTATAGGCGCTATAGAGCACAAGTTGTTGCTGAACTGCATAGTGTCAGCAACTGTTTAGATAGAATCTACATTTTAAATGTTCATAAGGATTTTCCAATATAAATGTGGGCATAAAAGCATTACTCATAAATCATGATAACAGAAGTAAAGTTTGTGGCCTGAAGGGCTTTTGTGTACACATTCTGGAGCTTGCTGTTCACTGGTGCCTCTGTCTCATGGCTGACTTCTCAAAAAAGGGACAGCACAGGACAGGACATGGATACAGCAAGACTTCTAATATAGATTAGTCAATCGCCTGTTGTGCTGAACAGTCAAGACCAATTGTCGTCTTCAGGTTAAGCAAGGTTAGAGGGCAGGGAATAATTGAACCAGGGCCGTGGGCATAATTCAGTCCCCATTTTAGAATCATGCATTGTCCCTTTTAAATATTGCCATTATAAATTCCTATGTCCACATTTATAATGGAAACTGCCCATGTAAACATCTCACTGTAATTACATTATTCTGTCAGTGTTCACAACTCCACTGTAAGGAGGTATAATTAATAGGTTTACAGGGGCAGTTGTGTTATAAATGCAGACAAAGGAATTTGAGATAAAAATATGTAAATAGAAAGAGAAATTAAAATTCAAGTTACAAGAGCACAATTTCCCTGGAATACATTTTTGCTGCTTAACTACAAAATAATGCCAAAGTCGTGGCATATTGACAAAAATACTTGCTCTAAAATATTTGATTGCAAATTCACCTTTTTAAAAAAATCAGCTATTACAATACCATCAAATTAATTACCATGCGATACTGCATCAAAAGAGCTTCACAATGATTGCTGTTGCTTTCAAAATAGATATTATGGTAACCTCAAGAAAGCAATTTAAACATTTTTCTCCTTTCCTGCCCACAGCGTTGAAGTACACATGATTCCAGGTGACATATTCCAATATGGCCAAAAAATATCACTATTTTGCTGTTTGATCTTTCTAACAAGGGAAAGATCAAATTTCTTAAATGGAACATACAAGTTTCCTACTTGCAAACCAGCAAACTCCTTAATACTCTAACTTCTTGAAGCAGAGCTCCCAAATCACATGGCAAGTATCTAAATTAAATGAAGAAAATGTGCAAAATTTTGAAATGGAATAAACGGAGATCCATTTTCTTATCTTGATATTGGCAATTTAAAATTCCAACTCAATACGGTTATGTAATTTTGTATCTTTGTAAAAGTGTTTAAATGTAAACGTGTTTAAATCAGAAATTCAATGCTTGTTGGCAAAAGTGTTATGAAAAGGCTGGTAAAGGTGGTTAAACACATTTTATAAGAACATAAGAAATAAGAGTAGGCCATATGGCCCCTCAAGCCTGCTCCGCCATTCAATCAGATCATGGCTGATCATCGACCTCAACTCCACTTTCCCACCCGATCTCCATAGCCTTGATTCCCCTAGAGTCCAAAAATCTATCTATCTCAACCTTGAATATACTCAAAGACTCAGCATTCACAGCCTCAGTGAAGAAATTCCTCCTCATCTCAGTCTTAAAATGGCCTACCCCTTATCCGGAGTCTATGCCCCCTAGTTCTAGACACTCCAGCCAGGGGAAACAACCTCTCAGCATCTACCCTGTCAATCCCCTTCAGAATCTTGTATGTTTCAATGAGATCACCTCTCATTCTTCTAAACTCCAGAGAGTACAGGCCCATTCTACACAATCTCTCATCATGGGACAGCCCTCTCATCCCAGGAATCAATCGCGTGAACCTTCGTTGCACCGCCTCCAAGGCAAGCATATCCTTCCTTAGATAAGGAGACCAAAACTGTGCACAGTACTCCAGGTGTGGCATCACCAAGGCCCTGTACAATTGTAGCAAGACTTCCTTACTCTTATACTCCAACCCTCTTGCAATAAAGGCCAACATGCCATTTGCCTTCCTTACTGCTTGCTGTACCTGCATGCTAGCTTTGTATTTCTTGCACGAGGACACCCAAATCTCGCTGAACACCAACATTTGAAAGTTTCTCACCATTTAAAAAATATTCTGTTTTTCTATTCTTCCTACCAGTGAATAACCTCATTTCCCTACATTACACTCCATCTGCCACCTTACTGCCCACTCACTTAGTCTATCTATATCCCATTGCAGCCTCTGTGTTTTCCTCTCAGCTTATTGTCCCACCTAGCTTTGTATCAGCAGAAAACTTGGATACATTACACTCGGTCCCTTCATCTAGGTCATTAATGTAGATTGTAAATAGCCGAGGCCCCAACACTGATCCTTGCGGCACCCCACTAGTTACAGCCTGCCAACCTGAAAAAAAGATCCGTTTATACCTACTCTGTTTTCTGTCTGTTAACCAATCCTCTATCCATGCTACTATATTACCCCCAACGCCATGAGCCCTAATCTTGTGCAATAACCTTTTATGTGGCACCTTATCGAATTTTATTATTCGGTTTTGTGAAGGGGAAGTTGGAAAATTAACATGCTGGATAACATTGCCCAAAAAAAGCAGCAGAAACAAACCTTGCAACATAACACTGAACGTAATAAATCATGTGGAAAACAAAACTGACTTAAATGGTGCGGAAAACAGTAAATTGACCAAACTATAAATAGCAAAAAAATACATAAAAGCACTACTCTATAAACATGTCACATGACCCGTGGCAAACCTGCAGAGAAGAACCGCCTCAAAACCGACTGAAAACATAGAAGCACGGACGTATAAAATCTAGGGACAGGGAAAGAGAAGCACTGCAGAAAATTATCGAAAAAATTATGACCACTAAAGTTACCAGAAAAGTGTCTAGGTGTTGACAATTATTCCCTCTCCCATTTATTCATTTTATTTTAAACTTGGGGCTATATTTTCCGATCGGAGGATTCCTGCGTGTGGAGGCCTCCGATCTGGAAAAAATCTATGGACTTACTAGAGGACAGATAGACCTGTCAAATATATGAATGGAGATCACCCCAAAAACACTAAAACATTAAATAAATTTTAAAAAACCATCACTTTTTAAAAATGATCTCAAATTACAATAAATTAAATATATTACACAAAAATTTAATTTTTTGAAAAAAATTATTGAAGTTTTTTATGGGCCTAAAAATAAAAAATTTCACCTTTTTCAACTCTTATGCTGGTAAAAGCAGGCCTTACGCCTGCTTTTACCAGGCGTAAGATTTCTAAGGGTTTTCTGCGGGCGGAGGTTCTCCAGAAAGCGGAACTCTCTCCCCCACAGAGGCCCTTCTCTAGGGCAGGCGTCCGGTCTGTCAAGAGCATTCTTGACAGATCGGAAATGCCGGTTTTCAGCGCATGCCTGAAACCGGCATTTCCGATGTCCCTACGGTGTCACATCCGTAGGGATCGGTGTTTAAAGTCACCGCTACTGTTTTTTTTGAAGGGCAGGGAGGACTTCAGCCTCATGTCTTGAAATGCACATAAACCAAATCACTATGCGGCAAAGTCTCTAAACCAAACTACTGAGTTTTCCACATGATTTCTGATCAAGGCTTATACTACATTTAACAACTGAATTCATTACAAAATTCTGACTATTGACTCCTAAAATTGCGAGACCACTGCGCTAACCTAGCAAAAAATAAGCAATAGGTCTGCCAACCATTTCTGCTTTGGTAAAGGAGATCCAAACAGGATTCCTGGTAAACAATTTCCCATCATCTTCAAGTTACACTCCTTGCTTTGGACCAGACTAATTATGCCAGATTGAACATACCACTACACTAAAAGGACAGATTCAGCAATCGCAGCGAAAACTGCACTAGAGCCACGAGGGCTCGTGAGACTGCACGCAGATAACTCCAGAGATTCAGCAAAGTCAGCTGCAGTACAAGTTCTGAAATGCGAGGATCGCGATGATTAGCAGGGAATCCAGACAGCAGCTCTTAAACGGCTGTTGCACCAATTTGAAGCTCATCCGTAGCGTACTGTAAATCTACAAGCCAAGAAACAGAAGGTGGCTAAGACAGAGAAGGCAGAACTTCCCCATTTGATAAAGACAACTTATATGTTTCCTGAAAGGTGGAGCAGAGGAGGGTTTGTCTATCTGGGGTTTAATCAGTGCCACAACATGCAAGTATGGCAGCAGATGACAGTCAATGCTGTCTCCCAGGTCGAGATGTTTTGGGAGCAGAGGAGGAAAAAGGTGCTTTAACCTGAGCAAGTGTGCCAAGGCAAGTATGGGCACAGTGTGCCAACTCCAAGTCTGTGGCATGCCACAAAAGCACTGTGCTCCAACATCGCAAGGAACATGGAAAGCCTTAATCTTTCATGCATGCACTTCAATGCCCATAATGCAGCAGGTTGAAATTTGTGGCCCACGCCAAAAAAGTTTCTAATGTCATGCTGCACGTTGTGGTCACAAATCAAACTGGCACCTGAACGTAAATGCATGCTTTCTTGCAGCACGACACATGTGGCATTGGGAAGCACACTCTGCTCTTCAAAATGCTAATGTGCATGTTTTTTTCTGGATTTGAGGAGAAGACAGTCCATAGCTATAGGGAGACAACAAGGACCAGTAGCAGCTCACACAACCCAAGGGAACTCAAATCAACATGAGGTAAGACGCCTGAAGATAGTTGAATGAAGTCAACTGAGGGCGCGGGAAAGCTTGGCAGCTTCGGTCATCATCTTCCTCTCCGAGCCAGAGAAGTTTACAGCACAGGAGGCGGCCAGTCAGCACATCCTGTCTGCCAGCACAATCCAAAACTAATCCCATTGCCATCCTCACCCCAGAGTCCTGTATCTTCCCTTGCTTCAAATATTCATCCAATTTTCCCTCAAAAGACACGATGGTCTGTCTCAACTGCACACTGTGGCAAAACATTCCTTGTCCCAAAACCCTCTAAATAAAGAAATTTCTCCTAACCTCTCTCCTCACTCAAGTGAGGATTTTAAAATCGATGACCCCTCGTCACCAAGTCCTCAACCAGAGGAAATGGTCTTTTCCCTATACACTATCAAAATCCTCCATACTTTTAAAACAAACCTCAAATCTCCGCTGCTCCAGTGGAATTAGTCCAAGTAGCTCACGTTTCTCCTCAATTATGATTTCCCATCCCTGGTAAATTTACTCTATATGCTCTCTATGGTTTTAATGTCTTTTCTATAATATGATCCCAAAACTGCACACAGTACTCTAACTGTGGCCTAACCAATGTTTTGTACAAATTTATTTTTACTTGTTTGCTCTTGTACTCCATGCCCCATTTTAAAACTCAAATGTTGGCTTTTTCATGGATTTAGTTAAGTACTTATACTTACAGGGAATTATTTGAGCCCCTGGGTCTTTGAGTTTAGTTAAACCACATTCTTCAGCATCTTTCCACTGAGTGTACACTCCCATTCCTCATCCGCCCCCCCCCCCGAATGTATTACCTCCCACCTGTCTGCCCATTTTGCTAACCTGTCTACATCTTCCCAAACTGTCTTACAGTCCTTGTTCAAATTCAATGTTCATTCTGGACAACAGCATGGCTTCAAAATACTTAGCTTGCAACTCTAACCAGCTATTTTACACAGGCACCATGGTAGCATATGTACTTTTGCTCTTTTTCTAGGGCTTGCAAGATTACATCGTTACAAAGTATTTACAGCACAGAAACAGGCCAGTCGGCCCAATAGCTCCACACAAGCCTCCTCCCAACCCTTCTTCATCTAACCCCATCAGCATATCCTTCCTATCACTTTCTGCCTCATTTGCTCATCGAGCTTCCCCTTAAACGTATCTGCTATTCACCCCAACCACTCCCTGTGGTAGCGAGTTTCACATTCTAACCACTCTCTGGGTAAAGAAGTTTCTTGTGAATTACATATTGGATCTATTTGTGACTACCTTATATTTATGGCTCTTTGTTCTGGTCTCACCCGCAAGTGGAAACATCTCTACATCTACACCTTCAAGCCCTTTCATAATCTTAAAGGCCTCTATCAGGTCACCCCTCAGCCTTTTCTTTTCTAGAGAAACGAACCACAGCCTGTTCGATCTTTCGTGATAGGTATAACCTCTCACCTAGTAAGTCTTTTGTGCACCTTCCCCAAGGCCTCGATGTTTTTATATGTTGCTTTTATAATATGGAGACCATTGTTCAGTGCATTGTTCAGTGTGGTCTAACCAAGGTTCTATACAAGTTTAACATACCTTCTCTGCTTTTCAATTCAATCCCTCCAGAAATGAACCCCAGTGCTGTTTGCCTTTTTTTTAAAAAAAAGGCCTCATTAACCTGCGTCGCTACTTTGTGATTTGTGCATCTGTACCCCAAGATCCTTCTGCTCCTCTACCCCATTTAGACATTTATTTTGAGGAGTTTGTGACCTCATTCTTCCCACCAAAATGTACTACCTCACACTTATCTATGAAGTTCATTTGCCAATTACATGCCCATTCTACAAGTTTCTAAATGTCTTCATGTATTTTGTCACAGTCCTGTATTAACCACCCCCCCACCACCCCACAAATTTTGATGCCATCCACAAATTTTGAAATTGTACTTCCAATTCTTGAGTCCAAATCATTTATGTAAATGGTGAACAGTGGTCCCAGCAAAGATCCTTGCGGACCACTTCACACCACTCACCAATCTGAGTAACTATCTTTAACTCCTACTCTTCTGTTTTGTAGCAAGCCTGTATCCATTCTGCTACTTGTCCCGACTCCACATGTTCTGACCTTAATCAAGAGTCTACTATGCGGTAGCTTATCGTAGGCCTCTTGGAAATCCAAATATTTGAAGTCTACTTACCTGTTGCATCTTCAAAGAATTCAGTACAGTTGGTCAAGCATGACCTTCCCTTTGGAATCCGTGCTGACTACTCTTGTTTTCAGTTTCGAGATGTTTTTCTAATGCATATTTCCAGAATGATTCCATTATCTTTCCTACCACTGACGTTAAACTAATTCGTCAATAGTTGCCTGGACTTGTTCTATCTCAATTTTTATATATAGGAATCACATTAGCTGTCCGCCAATCCTCTGGCACTATTGCCTTTTCTAATGAATTTTTACATATATGTAATAGTGACTCAGCTATCTCTTCCCTAACTTCTTTTAAAATGCCCGAGGCAATCCATCCGGACCAGGGGTTTATCCTCTCTATGTTTGATTAGTTTTATCCCCCCCTTTCTATCTTAAATGTCTTGATTTTTTTGTTCTCTTCTAATGTCATGTCCGTATTTGCCTCAGTATTTACCAGGGAGACTATGGGGGAGAAATTCAGTATCGCCCCGTTTGGGGTGCAATTATCGGCCGGGCGCAAAGTTAAGCGCCTGGCGCGAATTATCACCTCCGACTGCAAACTTGGCTTCTATCGCCCCTGGAGGTGACTGGAACACTAAAACAGGCGCTACACACCTCTCAAGGCGCCAACGCCGAGGAGCGAGGCGCTACCTGAGCACGCTGGCGAAGCTCATGTGATGTCAGTCAGCAATGGAACAGACACACTGACGCCGGCCAGTTCTTAAAGGGGGTCAATCTTGCTCTCCATCCACACCCTGCTCATTGCAGCCTTGAATCTCTGCCTGGACAGACCTGTACATCAAATCTGCTGGAAAGAACAATGCAGAGGCACAGGGAGAGAGCCGAGTGCAGCCCCCATAGTCTCTTCTAAATCGATGCAAGGAAGGTCAAATCAAAATGAACCTGCAAAGTGCTGCTCAGTACCCAAAACTCCTTCACACAGCGTTGAATCTCTCCAGAAGTCTCTCTCTCTATGCGTGGTGCAAAAATGTCGCCGACAAAAAAAGGCAGGAAGCGGTCACCTTTAAATAGCGCTCCCCCAGTCCCTTCCCGACTGCAAAATGTTCCCCTCAACCTGTCGTTGCTAGCGGCAGGCGGAAAGGCAGGGGGCGCCACACGCTCGACTGACATCACAATCTGCGGGCGCAGAAGATCGTGGCGCTAGTGTTTGGTTTGGCAAAATGTCTGGTCAATTTCGCGAGTGGCGCAAACATAGTCGCGCCCAGGCACTAGTTGTTTTGTATCCCATTAGCGCCGGGAGGCGCAAAGCAACCGAATTTCCCCCCCCCAGGTACTTAATATTTCTACCATTTTGCCATCGTTACTTGTGAGTTTATTGTGTGGATCTCTTCGCAGCCCTATCCCTATCCTGAATTTGCTTTTGTTATTTATGCGTATGTAGAATACTTTATTTCTTTTTATACTCCTTGATAATTTAATTTCAGTTTCTCTCTGCCTTCTTAATTGCTTTTTTGACTTCTTTCCTAACTGTTTCATATCCCCTTTTATCATCCTGTTGTCTATGTACTTCGTGTATGCCTTTACTTTAGTTTCAATTTTGCCCTTATTTCTTTATTCACCCATGGTGTGTCATTACTGGCTAGTTTGTTCTTGCTTTTCAGAGATATACTTCTCCTGGACTCTCGATCAGCGTTTTAAATGTCCCCCACTGCTGTTCTATTTCTTTGTCAGTAAGTACATTTTTCTAGTTTATTTTCCCTGGTTCCATTCTCATCCCCTTAAAATCAGCTTTTTTCCCCCATTTTATTACTTTGGTCTTTGTTTTACTTATGTCCTTCTCAATCATTATCTTAAGCCATATTATGTTGTGATCGCTATTGCCTGGATGTTCCTCTATGCTTACTTCTCTTATCTGGTTCATTCCCCATTACTAGATCCAGCAATGCTCTCTCTCTCGTTGGGCTATTAGCATACTGGGTCAGAAAGGAGTCCTGCACGCTAAAAACTCCATTCCCTGTATCCCTTTCGCTAACTCTTCTTGCCAGTTTATTTGTTACCATATTTCTTCCTCCATTTCCTTTCCAGTATTAGGTGGTCTGTAGTATTCCCGTATTAGCGTGACCGATCCCTTCCTATCTTTTATTTCAATCCATATGGATTCTGTTTCTAACCTTGTTAGTTATGTCCCTTTTTTCTACTGCCATTGTTATCTCTAATTGGTACAGCTACCCCACCCCCTACTTCCTTCCCTATCCATTGGGTATGTTAGATGACATCCCTAGCACCAAATTGCAAGTAGAATCCAGCACATCACAATAACAGTCGTCACATTTACTCCTCCCACTGAGGTAGCACTTACAAGCAAGAGATTGCACATCATACACCACCAAAGGGGAAACAGAATTACTAGTACATACACAGAGCACTAACAGGTAGATAAACTGGTTACATTTCAACAAAATTCCTAGTATTCTACAGAAAGGGATCATGCATACAAGGTAGTTGAAGTGTGCAGCATGGTCAGGCTAATATAGTATGTTGAATTGCAGGGTCAAAGTCCAATAACTGATCCACGAGTCTCCCTGGCTACGTGTCACCTATAACCATTTTTTTCTCCTCCTCCGCCAAAGGTTACTGCTACACCTCCTGGTCCAATGGCTTCATAGCTACTCCTCTGTTATTACACAAATGATTTTTATGGTGTTTTCAGGGCTATAGAGCAGGAAACCCACCTGCAACCTGCCCAAACTCTGAAATCTCTGCTTCATCATACCAAGGGTATTCAGTTGGAGGAATGAGCCTCACTGCCTGTGTTCATGGGCCACCTCAAGGGGCTTACTAGTCAGGATCACAGAAGGTATCTTTGGTCTGTTAGCAGCCACTCATCCAGTCTATCCGCTCTTTCAAATAATGTTGGTGTGGTAGACTGCTGCAAAATGAAGGAATCGTGACTGCTTGTATGAGCTGGTTCTTGTGGTCCAACACCACCTGCATATTAATATAATTCTATCCTATCCAAAGGCATAGGGTTGTTATGTTCTCCTAGTTGGCCCCCAATCTGCCACCATCCATAAACTTGAGCTTATCCAAAACTCAGTTGCCCGTATCCTAATCCACACCAAGTCCTGTTCGCCCATCACGCCTGTGCTCACTGACCTGCATTTGGCTCCTGGTCCATTAACGGTTCCATTTTAAAATTCTCATCCTCGTGTTCAAACCCCTTCGTAGCATTGCCCTGTCCCATCTCTGTAACCTCCAGCCATATAACCCACCAAGAACTCTGTGTTCCTCCAACTCTGGCCTCTTGTGCAATCCTCATCACCATCCACCTAAACAAACCATTTAGAATTCTATTCCCATTTATAAATCACAAATGGGGAACTGAATGTTACAATCAATCAATCAGTTAGGTACTGGCTTTTCATTTCTGCTAAAAAAAACACCTGCCCAGACTGATGGTGGAACGTCTTTTAATGTGAAGTCTCAATCTAGTTCCAAGTTGGGATCAGCCTACAGCACATAATTATCCCTAATTCAGTACTAATTAGCAGCGTCTCTCAGAGGTGCCACATGATGTCTGGCATGAAATGGGAAAAGTGTTACATTGGTGCAGTAGAGTGTGCTCTTCTGAGGAACACTGTTGGGGCAGAGTACTGGAAGCCTTGTTCTGCATCTAGTTGTGCTATAACTGGCCAGAGAATGCCTGGGTGCCCAGTACTAACATTCCTCACCTTGATGAGCACTAATTGCAATACGCTAGATATTTCAACTTACTAGTCTCTCCTAAAGGATTACAGTTACTTTAAAACAATCCTCCCCTAAAATGTTATATACAATTAGTAGTGCTTCTGTTCAGCAGCATCCCTTCCCAACCAGAACATTCAAGTAGAAATGGATCCACTCCCATAGAACCTCAAATTCTGGGACAATGAAATTTCCACAGCAGCATTTCCATGGTTCCAATATCCTTTCTATTAAAACTTTTCTATGCAACTTGGCACATGAACAGGAAACTTGCACTTTCTGTAGTGTTTCCACCTGTAGTTTTTCCTCTATACAGCTTTAATATCCAGGTCTAATTTAAACAATCACCATAACACATCAGTTTTAGTGCACAATAGACATACCCAGGAAGCAATAGTTTCCTAAAATAAATCTTATATGCAAACTCAGCACTGAAGGCAGTGCATTATGTGAGAATGTCTTTAACTGTTTCAACTAACTGGAAGTCATACTGGACTTATTTAATATCAGAGGTTAAACTTAATAAGTGCAGCAAGGCGGCGAAATGGCTTGCTAATATTCAATTTCCCCCCCCCCCATCTCAAGTTTTCTTCCGTATCCTGAAGCCACTGACTCAGCAGCTTTGCAGTACCTCGCCAAGTGATCGTGTGGACCTCCTTTAAGTGTTGACAGGCTACTTGATCATGAGAGTTTAACAGAAAAGCTCGATCCTGGCTTCACTAGAATATATTTTACAGGAGGGTCACTGGACACTCAAAAATCTATGATGCAGGGACTGGAACTCGGAATTGTTTTTCTTCCCCTTCCCATCCCAGACTGCAATGAGAGAGGAGCTTAACCTTTTCATAATTTGTGCCCACTTCCTAGAAATGAATTCAAGACCATCACTGGTAGACCTCAGAGCAGGTCATTTGCATGCACTCCCAACGAAGGAATTTTGCACAGTAACCTAAAAAGTGTTGCGGGGAGAGGGTGAGAAATTTAATGACAATATGACAACACAGGTAGCAATAGCATACCTTAAAATATGATCTAATCAAAAAGCAACTGCTTGCGGAGACGAGACGGCAGATTAAAATACTGACCAGCAGCAAGAGTTGCTCAGATAGAACCAGTCATGGTCGCCAGAGGAGTCTTCAGTTACAAGTGAAAACAGCCCACTGTATCTTCTGTCACATCACAAAAGAAGCAGGACCCTTTTATTTCCACCTTGAGATATTTCCTTTCCGTTTGCTGCATTGTCGAGCACATTTGAAATTATTAAGGGGATTACTTAAGTATAGAATATTTAGAACCACATTTACAGGAGGCCATTCAACCCATCGTGTCTGTGCCAGCACTTTGCTGGAACAATCCAAAAGAAGTCTTCCTCTTTTTCAAAAGTTTATCCAATTTTCCCTTGAGGCAATGGTCCCTGCCTCAATCACTTGTAGCAAAGCATTCCACACTCTAACAACCTACTTTGTAAATAAGTTTTTTCTAACCTCACTGTGAGGATTTGCAACTCAAAGGCAAGTATTTGTTTTTATTCCATAAAAGGGAGATGTTTTAACTGTTTATATGATGTTGACTGACAATGTATCTTCTTGCTTGGTGTTTATTTCTCTGTACTTGCAGGAGCATATTTGTTCCTTATTTCACTGCTGTCCAAAATGTAAAATCAAATAGTCTTCAGATTTCCAGGGATGAAACAAAGCAAAAATGCTCATGAATATTTATTTTGAAATTTTTCCTGATGCATTTTTTTTTTTTAAAAGCACCAATGAGTAAGAGAAGCCACGAGACTGCAGCACTGGCAATTGCATGTACCTACCATTATTGAGAGCAGCAATCCAAGCCTGGCTGGCTGACCATTACCACCACAATAAGGCCAGTCACATGGGTAACAGAACCATGAATGACTTAAGGCAAGTTTCACAAGTTGCTAAATGTTTATCACAATCACACAGCTCACCAGATCAATCAAAATAATCAAGGCTATGAATTGAAAAACACTTTTTTTTTTACAGCCTAATTAAAAAACCTTGAGTAAATGATCAGTTGAAACAGCTTTGTGATGTCGTTGACATTATGATCTCACATAGAAACAGATTGTTTTCTCTGTTACCATGCTACAAAAAGGGTTGCAAAGAGATCAAAAACAATATCCTAAGATAGAAGCATAGTAGAACCTTACTAATGGGACATTATAATAGAATATGCAGTAATCCTGTTGAGGCCAACATACAGGTCTGCTTCTGCTGGCATTGTTTGACTCGCAGGTGTTTTAAATCCTATTGCAGAGATTACTTATTTTGAGCTCTGCAACATTAACGACCTCCACCCCCACTGCTGTAGAAACCATTATCTACACCTTGATCATCTCGAGACTTGACTTTTACAATGCTCTCCCTTGCTAACTCCCAATTGTTTAAAACTCTTGTTGCCCCAGTCCCAGCTCACCCATCATCCAATTAATCAAATTTTAAATACTTGATCTAGTCCACAAATCTTTCCATGGCCTCACCCCATCATACCCCGAGACATTGTCCCACCTTATATTTCCCCTCTGTTTTTCTGACCGACTTCCTCTGCATCTTCCCCCCTTCCGTCCATTCCACATTTAGCCAATTCAGCCCTACCTTCCGGAACTCTCCAAAACCTCCACCATTTTTTGATGCCTCAGGTGAATAACAAAAAACAGTCTTCAGACAGTAGGAGGAAAGGAAGGAAGGGGAAATGGAAAGAGAAACTCTAAAACTCAACTGTAACCTAACAAAAGATGTTTACACTAGTCAGTCTTTTCCAGCTTTACATTTCACACCACAAAAGACCCATGTCCTCTTACTGGTTTCAGCAGGGAATTAAAATATTAAAAGATTATCCTATGAGGAAAAAAGATAAAAGAGAGTTAGGCACAGGAAAGTTTGAGAGAGTCATACAAATTTTGAGCAACTCCATTTCCAAATATTATGCCCTCTGGTCGATGCAGTAATGGAACTGAATAAACTTTAGAAACAAAGAGTCAAACTCCACCCTACGGTGATGAAAAGCCTTCTATTATCTGGGTGTCACATTCTGAGCACACTTGCCCCCCCCACCACCCTCCCTTGCAATCCCAATCCAACCCAGGTTTCCCCTTCCGCCCGCCACACACGCACACACACAGCCCAACGCCAGCAGCAAAAATAAAGCGGCCATCTCCTCTCAATCCAGCTCACATGCGGAGTAAGGGGGGAGGTGGTGAAGGATGTAGGAAGGAGCCAGAGGCCTGAGCCTCGGCCTCGCCTTGCCAATCGCCCAGTGGCCATCGCACCGACCCCCGAGAGGCGAGAGAGGGAGAGCGCGAGGCCCCGGCCAAGAGAGAGAGAGAGAGAGAGGAAAAAAATCACCCCACTCACTTTTTCACAATCTTCTCCTTCTTGATTCGGCTTCGCTTTTTGCGCGCTTGGAGAGCCAGAACTGAGGGGGAAAAAAAACACAAGGAGAGAGAGAGGGTTAGAACGGACTTCCCACCCCCCGCGCCGGGCAGCAGCAGCGCCTACCAGTGAAGAAGACTCCTCACCTTTTCGGGAGCTCATGTTGAGCCGGCGTCTCGCTGGCTGGCTGGCCGCCGCCGCACCGCGCAAGCGCAAACCAACAGCCTTTTTCCCCCCCACCACCAACAACGTCCGCCTGCTGCCGCGACCTCCCGCCGTTAGGTGGCGCTCCTGCCGCGACCTCCCGCCGTTAGGTGGCGCTCCTGCCGCGACCTCCCGCCGTTAGGTGGCGCTCCTGCCGCGACCTCCCGCCGTTAGGTGGCGCCCCAGCCGCCTCTTCCCTTTGACGCCCTCCCCGTCCCGTGACGTCATCGCTTGTTTTGAAAGTACACACCAGTGTCTCCCGTCATAATTCCCTTGTGACTGAAAAAAACTTTTTTTATTTTCCTCCCCCCCAGAAATAAAAGTGGCAACTTCAGCCATAATATGCATGCACTCAATGCCAGTAGGACTGGCGTAAAACGGTTTTTTTCTTGGTTTATTGGAATAAATGTTATTTGTAGCATTTAATTGGATTATGATGGTGCTATGTGTTTGTACACTGGTGTTGAAATGGTTTTTGTTTTATGTGGAGTTAACTTTGAGATTTATTATTTTAAATCTAAAAGTTGTGTGGTATTGTTTAAGGGTATTTGTACTGTAAACATTATTGATTATTTGTAAAATTAATCATTTTTATTGCATTTATATTAACTATAAGGCTGTTTTTAAGGCTTTATTTTTTACTGTGATGGATGAATGTAATGGATTTATTATGTAATGGATTTATTATGTAATTGATGAGTTGTATAAGTATTATTGTTTTTAAACCGTCAAAAAAAAATATGCATGCACTTTCCAGCTCACCCTGATTCCTGAACAATCATTTTATGTATCTATATAGTTTTATGTATATATAATACATACACAGTTATATTGTATGTGTATTTAACTCATTACTTACAAAGCAAATCAAATAAATGGTTTGTGACAGCTCAAGTTTCTGGAGCTAAAGCAGCACTATATTCCCAGCAAATTTGGCTACACGTTTCATATTTGACATAAGAACATAAGAATTAGGAGCAGGAGTAGGCCATACGGCCCCTCGAGCCTGCTCCGCCATTCAATAAGATCATGGCTGATCTACCTGACATCTAACTGAGTTCTCAGCCTCCTAAAAGTTTTACCCAGATTAGAAGGTCAACCCGGGCAAATTCACTTAATTTTTAATAACATACTTTAAAATACACCAATAGATTTGATTTTTAACCAGTTTGATCTTAGATTAGATATTATAGAATCGTACAGCATAGAAGGAGACCACTCAGCCCATCATGTCTGTGCCTGCTCTTTGAAAGAGCTACTCAGTTAGTCCCACACCCCTGCTCTTTCCCCATAGACCTGCAATTTTTTCTGCTTCAAGTATTTATCCAATTCCCTTTTGAAAGATACTATTGAATCTACTTTCACCACCCTGCCAGGCAGTGCAATCTAGATCACACAAACTCGCTGCATAAAATAATCTTTATTTTGCAGCAAGTGAACATATAGATCAGTTATTATAGGACTCAGTTGATAAAATCAGCACAATTTCTGTTCATTTAATAATACAAAAATAATGAGCATGCCAATGGTTCTGCATATCAATTGGTCATTTTGCTTAACTTAAATAAAATAACTCCTGCCCTCCTTCTGAATCGTGCAAAAGCACATTCTCAATGCTTCTTATTAAAAATCTGCCTGCCCACTTATGTCTCCATCTCTATTTTTATGTCTGTGTTCACAGGGAAGAGCAGCCAAATAAACCCCCTGTTGAGTGTCCTGGACCAGTGACTTCCCAATACAGTGGGCGTGAGTTCTTTATTGATTACTTGTTGTGTACATTGAACCTAGAAAATATTGGTCATCAGGAGTGCTGTAAAACTGCAAGTCTCATTCTGGCACAGTGTAAATGTTGATATATTAATTATGTGTGCTCTTGTTTCAATTGCTATACTGTTACACAAGTTGGTGCGCGTTCAAGTATTCGTCTGTCTTTTTCTTTCAGGAGAGTGATTAAACCGAGGCCCCATCTGCACTCAGGTGAAGATAAAAGATCCCATGGCACTACTCAGAAGAGCATAAGAATTCTCCCAGTGTTCTGCCAAAATTTATCCCTCAATCAACACCACCAAAGCAGATTATCAGGTCATTTTTCTCATTGCGGTTTGTGGGAACTTGCTGTGTGCCAAATTGGCTGCCGCCTTTCCCTGTATTATAACAGTGACAGTAATAACAGTAACATAAATTCCAAGTTCTTACCTTCTTTCTTTACATGTTGCAGTATCAGCTCACAGGGACTTCAAAGTCCATCACCAAGAGCGGCTTGGTAGCACCACTACCGACTGAGCCGGCCGATTCCTGAATGACGTAGCTGCCAGACTGGACTTGCGACAGATGGTGAGAGAACCAACACGAGGGAAAAACCTACTTGACCTTATTCTCAGCAATCTACCTGTCGCAGCTGCATCTGTCCATGACAGTATTGGTAGGAGTGACCACCGCACAATCCTTGTGGAGATGAAGTCCCGTCTTCACACTGAGGACACTCTCCATTGTGTTGTGTGGCACTACCACTGTGCTACCTGCGATAGATTCAGAACAGATCTAGCAGCTCAAAACTGGCATCCATGAGGCGCTGTGGGCCATCAGCAGCAGCAGAATTGTATTCCACCACAATCTGTAACCTCATGGCCCAGCATACCCCTCACTCTACCATTACCATCAAACCAGGCAACCAATGACGTATTGTGAATTACTTCATCCAATGGGATTAAAACTGGACCTTTCTTTCCTTTATGACTTAAAGAAAAAGGGCGCAAAATTCGGATCCATAGCTCCCGTTGTTTGGGCGCTACAAGTGCCCTTAGAGGTCCAAAATTGCATCCATGGCACATGTGCACACTTCTGGTGCGAGTTGCGCCGGACGACATATTGGTGAAGGCGTTAGTGTGCGTGCAGTGAGCATCCGCCGGAAGTAGGCAGAGTAGGCAGATCATGACGTCAATCAGTGTGTACTGCTGATTTAACACCCTCTCTTAAGCTCACACAGCTGAACATGCATTTCGTAGTAGGAAGGACCCCCCCCACCAGTGCTAGTTAAAGGGATCATCATCTACTTGCAGGTTAGTTGCTGATTGATTTCTACTGGCTGTTGCTGAGTTTGTAGAAGTGTTTCGTGGTTTTTTACAGTTATCTAAAGTTGCTGAAGTCTACAGGGAGTGGCGTGGCAGGTGCAAAAGGACTTTCTCCTGAGTTCAAGGCTACTGCACAAAACACTTGCTCCCAGACATGGGTGCAGCAGGAGGCATTCCCCTTGGAATACAGCATGACTGGGAGAATGAGCAGACGCGACACAGAGCAGGGCAAGCTGCTAGAAGTGAGAGGGGGAGAAGAGGTCTCAGCATAGAGTCATAGAGTCATAACGACACAGAAGGAGGCCATTCGGCCCATTGAGTCTGTGCCAGCTCTCTGTAGAGCAATCCAGTCAGTCCCATTCCCCCACTCTATCCCCGTAGCCCTGCAAGTTTATTTCCCTCAAGTGCCTATCCAGTCTCCCCTTGAAAACATTGAATGTCTCCGCTTCCACCACTTCCATCGGCAGCGAATTCCAGGTCATCACCACTCGCTGCGTAAAAAAGTTTTTCCTCACATCCCCCCGGTATCTCTTGCCCAAAACCTTAAATCTGTGTCCCCTAGTCCTTGTACCATCAACTAGTGGGAACAGCCTTTCCCCGTCTAGCCTATCCAAACCCGTCATAATCTTATACACCTCTATCAAATCACCCCTCAACCTCCTTTGCTCTAATGAAAACAAATTTAGCTTCTCCAACCTGTCCCTGTTGCTAAGATCCCCCATCCCGGAACCATTCTGGTAAATCTCCTCTGCACCCTCTCAAGGGCCTTCACATCCTTCTTAAAGTGTGGGGACCAGAACTGGACGCAATACTCCAGTTGTGGCCTAACCAGCGCTTTATAAAGGTTCAGCATAACTTCTCTCCTTTTGTACTCAATACCTCTATTTATGAAGCCCAAGATCCCATATGCTTTGTTAACCACTCTCTCAATATGTCCTGCCACCTTCAGGGACCTATGCACATTAACTCCCAGGTCCTCTGTCCCTGCACACTCTGTAAAACTGTGCCATTAAGTGTATTGCCTCTCCCTGTTCCTTCTGCCAAAATGCGTCACCTCACACTTCTCTGTATTAAATTCCATCTGCCACTTGTCTGCCCATTCTGCTAGCCACTCTATGTCCTGTTGCAGTCGATTGGTATCATCCTCACTGTTTGCCACACCCCCAAGTTTGGTGTCATCAGCAAATTTAGAAATTCTACTCTGTATTCCAATATCCAGGTCATTTATATATGTCAAAAAAAGCAGTGGCCCCAGCACTGACCCTTGGGGAACACCACTGTCTACCATCCTCCAGTCTAAAAAACAGCCATTTACCACAACTCGCTGTTTTCTGTCCTTAAGCCAATTCCTTATCCAAGCTGCCACTGACCCACCTATTCCATGAGCCTCAATTTTGTTAACCAGCCTTCTATGTGGTACTTTGTCAAACGCCTTCCTAAAATCCATGTAGACAACATCCATTGCATTCCCTTCATCAATCATCCCTGTTACATTATCAAAAAATTCAATTAGATTAGTCAAATACGATCTGTCTTTTACAAATCCATGTTGGCTCTCTTTAATTAGCTTAAACCTCTCCAAATGCCCATTAATTTTTTCCTTGATTATTGTTTCTAAAACTTTACCCACCACTGATGTTAAACTGACCGGCTTGTAGTTACTAGGATTGTCCTTACACCCTGTCTTGAACAATGGTGTCACATTTGCCACTTTCCAATCCTCAGTCACCTCCCCCGCATCTAGGGAAGATTGGAAAATTATGGCAAGCCCTTCCGCTATCGCCTCCCCCAATTCCCTTAGCAACCTGGGATGCAAGCCATCTGAACCAGGCGACTTGTCCACTCTAAGCATACCCAGCCTTTCTAGTACATCCTGTCTATCAATTTTCACCCCTTCCATTGCTTCTACCTTTTCCACTTCTACTGATATTTTGTCAGCTTCCACCTCCTTAGTAAACACCGATACAAAGTACTCATTGAGTATTCTAGTCTTGCCCTGCGCCTCTAAACATATATCACCTTCTTTGTCTCTAATAGGCACCACCCCGCCTCTTACTACCCGCTTACATGCTGGTAGAAGAAGCAGAGGCCCTATCCATCCAGGGTGTTCAGGGAGCAATTCTCCTACCTGAACCTCAGTGAGGAACAGTGTGTGAGACGTCTGCGCTTCACCAAGGATGTCCTCACTGAAATCTGCCACCTGCTGCAGCCACAACTGCAACCTCAGAGCAGGACAAGAGCAGCATTGCCAGTGGTTGTGAATGTTACTGTGGCCATGAAATTTTATGCGTCGGAGTTCTTCCAGGCTGGAGCTGGAGATATTTGCCACATCTCGCAGTTTGCCGTTCACTGTTGCATAAGGGAGGTCACTGAGGCTCTCTATTCCAAGAAAGCACGCAGCGTCACGAGGATAGCAAGCTTCCCATGGTGCAGAGTGCCATTGACTGCACGCACGTCGCTTTGCGGGCGCCCCATGTCAACCCTGAGATGTACTGCAGCCTGAAAGGGTCAATGTTCAGCTGGTGTGCGACCATACACAACGCATCATGCAGGTCAATGCCCGGTATCCTGGCGGCAGTCGTGATGCCTTCATTCTGCGGCCGTCCGCTGTGCCATCTGCATTTGAGCCATCACGACAAACCAGAGGGTGGCTACTGGGCGACAAGGGCTATCCGCTGATGACATGGCTCATGACTCATGTGCACAACCCATGCACACATGGGCAGCATGCATACAACGAAAGCCATGCTGCCACACAAAATGTGATAGAGGAAAGCGTTGGCGTGTGGAAACAATACTTCCGCTGCCTGGACCACTCTGGAGGAGTGCTGCAGTACTCGGCAGAGAGCATGTCAAGATTCGTGGTGGTCTGCTGCATGCTGCACAACCTCGCCATCATGAGGCCACAGCCCTTGCCACCAGCTATATGGCAACCAGGAGCAGGAGTAGGAGTAGGATGAGGAGGAGGAGGAGAAGAAGGAGGAGGAGTAGGAGGAGGAGGAAGAAGAAGAAGGGAGGAGGCAATCCAAGCAGCCCCTTTCTGGCTGGGTCGTCCGTGAACATCTCATCTGACTGTGATATCAGTAAACACAACCCCAATTCCCCATTCACCAACAGTCCCACACCTTACCTTTCCTCTGACACTGATAATCACAGCGTCCGCTGGGCCACGATGCAAAAATAAAAGCCAACACAAATTAAACATTCCAAACCAAATGTATAAGTTAAACCATGAAATATTGCATACAAAAGTCAACTAACCACCCTTGTGCATTCCCTTAGTGCCTGTCTTCGGTGTGCCTTTGCCTGTCCTAGTACTCCTATGCAATGCTACCCCAGTGGCTGCAGCATGGCTGGTGGAAGGCTGCTGAAGGTGATCAGGCCTTTCTTTGCCTGATCACCTTCAGCAGCACTTCCACAGCTGTATCTGAGAAGCTGGAGTGGGGGCTCTCTTGCCTGCAGCTGACATCACACAATGTTGTACTGAGGAACTTGCTCAGGCACAACAAAAACGCTACCTGGCTCTTTAAGCTGCTTCTGGCCTTTAAATCCTGTAGCATCAGGATATTTCCTACCCCATTGAGTGAGTGCCCAATCAGAGGCATTTCTAACACCCGAAGCTAGCCCACGATGTTTTAATAAGGCTGACCCCAGAAGTAACGGCAGGGTCAAACTCATAAGGTTGGGCTCCTCTGCACTTCCAGATAGGCTTGCACCCAACTATAAAATACAAGCGTGAATGTCCATGATTTGCATGAGTGGTGGGCAAGAAATGTGTGAGTTTCATTTTTATTGCAAGACTTGAAAGGTACAGGAAACTCTTTATTAACCGGCACCCAAATATCCGGAAATCTCTCTTAACCGGCAAAATTCTTGAGTAGGTAACCGGGGTTTTCCTTCATCTCTCGTTTAAAATTAACTTTAAAAAAAACCCCGAGGCGTTTGCCTTGTATCGGAGCGTGTAGATTGGGAGGGGAATGTGCAGCCCGGGTAGGCAGCGGACACGACAGATGGTCAGCTGGCGGTCCCCGGGGAGACGGAACTCCGAATGCAGGCGCATGTCAGTGTGTACGGGGCTCTCGTACGTTGGGAGATATAACTCTCCATTATCCGGACTTTTTGATTAACCGGCACCACGCCGGTCCCGTCGGTGCCGGTTAATAAAGAGTTTCCTGTATAAGGCATGTTGCAGTATGAGCAGTGTGGCTAGGTGGGTTAGCACTGTGTTTGTGCAGCATAGTGGCAAAGCCATGTAAGTTTACCAGTATACTTAGGCAGGTTTACTCTTGGATCTGGGTGCGGTAATGATGCTGTAGAGCATTAGCAGCACGTTTAGACAAGATAATATTGGTGTAGTGGAGTACAGCAGTGTGTGGGCAAGGTTAAAGGTGATGCAACAGTGATAAAGTGAAGCATAGTAATGATTTCGAGGATGATTAGTGGTGTGCCTAAGCATGGTAGTAGTATTGTAGGTGTGATCATTTTAGACAGAGTAATGCTCTGCTAGACTTGATTGCCTCATATTAGCATGTCTAAAAAGTTGAAACAGTTTTCTAGTACCTTTGACCAAATATGGTATAATACCAAATCTAAGTTGACCTGATTTGTGAAACTGGGACATGTCTGCAAACCTATTAAAGAGACCGCACCTGCAACAACAATAGATCTGTCATATTGGGACAGTAAGCTGTCCCAAAACAGCTGGTCAGGATACAGGGACAAGCATATTAAAATTAGGACTGTCATGGTCAAATGTGATCATCATAATCATATCCAATGTCTTATAGACCCAAAGCAACAAAGCTTACAGTGGCTTTATCTGAATCGCCAACTTCTTCCTACAGTGTGGATGTAAGATCTAAATACAAATAGAAAGAAATATATATATATTTTTTTTTAAAGGGGAATAAATAGTCTTCTGCTGGGCAATGGCTGTTGCTATTTTGAGTTGGCCAAACAGTGACCCTTTAAGAAAGAAAAGGACATGCATGCATTATTTCACATGCCTGTATTCTAGTAACAGATTTCTGTGCATAAACATACATCTTCTTGTGGTGGTCTTGTGAAGGTGAGAGTGGGCCTTCATCTTGAACCGCTGTTTGATACAACTAAGTGGCTTGTTAAGCCATTTCAGAGAGTAGAGGTGTCAGGATATGCGACAATTGACGAGTGTGACCCTCAAACCTACAGCTCTCAATTGCTCAATTGCTGCAAAATCAAGGAAGCATTGTCTTTCCTGCAGGCAGTCATGAAGCATGTGGCAGCTTCACTGGAGTCTGTAGCAGATCTCAATTTAAGAAGCAGCTGGGGTCCACCTCAACAGAAGCACAGACAGCAGCTCTGGTGACAATTGGGGAAAGAATAAAAGCAGCCTGCATTGTGGCTTCCAAACCATGTCTCTCAGGGCTTTCAGGATGGACCAGCCATCCGCTAATCAGTTTGGACACAAATCCAGGGTCTAGTGGAATGCTGATGGCTGGAGCCTACCTGCCTGATACTGCTGTCTCTCAGAACATCAGCACAGGCCAGGACTCTGTCCCGACCCTTTCAGAGCACCACACCAGTGGAATGTGGGGGGTGAGAACATGCTGTCCAAATTAAGCTACAGAGATGCAGCCAACAGTTGCTCTCTGTCAGGAGCAATCTGCCATGAGAGGAGGGCCGCTTCAGACCCATGATCCTTTTGTTGAGCAAGAGCAGTCAACCACCTCTCACAATACTGGCCCTCAAAGTTGCATCTAGCAGAAGCACTGGAATAGATGAAAGAAATGCATTCCGAGGGGAAGCATTGTGTTAGGAAAAAGTAGGTTGGCTTGTGTTCACTTGTAATAAAATAGAATGTGCACTGACATTATGCTTAGTTAGGCATGGAGGATAGAGTCATACAAGAAAGGGGATGTTTATTTGGTGCTGACTTATTTACTCAGGTAATGATTATTGGGAGAGTTACATAGGGGCATAAAAGGTTGATGTACTGTCATGTTGTAGGATGGGTAGTAGATTGAGGAATGTCTCTTTATTTGAATGTGGGGGGAAGGAGGTAAGGCTCTGATGTCAAAGGTAGACTATTTTACACAGAATAAAGGACTTTAGTGGTAAAATGTGCTCCAATGTCACTTACAACAGTTACTGAGGAGTCCTTTGAGTGAAGGTCATCATGATACTCTCCTCCATTTAGTTCTGGTGCCAATGGAGCCAATGTCAAAGTCCAGCCCTTTTTGAGTTGCGGATTGTGAAGGGCACAGCGGGCTACAACTATTCATGACACCTGATCTGGAGCATAATACAGAACCCCTTCTGACCTGTCCAGGGGACGAAAATGTGCCTTTAATACCCTGATGGTCCTCTTGATGACGAATTTAGTAGAGGCATTTGCTTTATTATAGCATTCCTCTACTGCTGCCTTGGCCACTCTTTGTGGGGTCATTATCCATGGGAGCACGGGGTTATGCTTTATCACCTAAAAACTACCCATTTACCTGATGTTCTTCCCTGAAGAGGTCGCAGAGAGATAAATTTCCAAGGATGAATGCATCGTGACAGCTTCAGCATATAAGGTGTTGACATGTAGGATCTTCTGCATGTTGTCACACACAATTTGTATACTCAGGAAGTGCAAGTTCTTCCTGTTGAGATAGTTGAGGGGGTGTTCTGAGGGAGCATGCAAAGCAAAATAGGTTCCATCGATTGCACCCTGGGCCTTGAGAAAGCCGGCAACTTCATGAAATTGAACGCCCCTATCTCGCTGCTGCCTTGCTGTGATGCCAAAGGTGATGAATTCCCCAGCTCCCTTGTTAAGTTAGTCACCCGAGGAATGCATACCTGTACTGTAGCCTGGCTGATATTACAAAGATCGCCCATGGCTGCTTTCCTGTACCATAAAGGATGAGTATGGTGGTCACCTTCATAGCCACACAGAGTGCAGTGCGGGCAAATGAGCATGGCTGCAGGTCCTCTTGCAGTAGGCTTATTGCCTCTTTTCT
This sequence comes from Squalus acanthias, assembly GCA_030390025.1. Lineage (NCBI taxonomy): Eukaryota > Metazoa > Chordata > Chondrichthyes > Squaliformes > Squalidae > Squalus > Squalus acanthias. The sequence continues at coordinate 11,141,164 of CM059441.1, read as the reverse complement.
TCTACACCTCTCCTCAGTAACATCCTCATATGCCCTGTGCTGCCTGTATATTCTATGCGGGGGGTGGGGTGGTGGTGAGGAGGGGGTAATGTCTGGCTGGTTGCGTCCTCCTTAAATGCTGCCTGACTATCCTTAGCTCAATCCTTCTGCTCCTCCTCTGCCGCCATGATAACAGCGTACAAGGGTATGCTCACAGAGAATGTCACATCTGCTTCTGAGAAGCCCTCACTGTGGATAGGGGCTGGGGAGAGAGCAAAAATTTGCCGATGGTCAGACCCTGTCAGAAGCAATGAGAAACAAGTCCAAGTGTGTATAGGCAGAATGGCAAAAAAAAAAATGCTGCAAAAAGTGTTTCCCCGCTACAGAAATTGCTAATGAATCTCTCCAGGCTCTTCAGGCTCAGAAATTCCTCATTTCTGCAGCTGCGCCTTATAATTCTGAAAGTTACCCTCAGTGCATTGTGAGTGCAAAATCATGGAAACACAGAGCAGCGACACCACCGGCCTTCAATATACTATATGTAAATGAGGGCACTCAGGACTAGGCGGATGGATTGCGGGAAGAGTCGAACAGCATGAGGCAACCTAAAGGGAGTGATATTGTGTCAGAAACCTGGTGGAAAGAGTTATGGCCGATTGTACTTCCACACAAAGTTACTTGTCCCGATAATGCGCCAGAACTTTGCTTGGAAATTCACCCTCAAAAAGCTGAAAGGTAAAAAATTTCATAAAACAACATTGAGTTTTCTTATTGCAATCATTTAATTCTCTCACGACTTGAGGAAAAGACCTTATTTTAAGATGCTCCTTCACAGTATTGCTGCTGCGTGCTCCTTATATTGCAGTGTCATATTGAAGGTGATAAACAAAGTCTCAATCAGAATCTTGGTGCAGTATTATGCAGAATATTATACAGAAACTCCTATCGATTCAGATTGTAAAGAAGCCACCATCAAATTTCCGAGAATATCCTCCATTGGTGGCAGCTGTGTGTTGGCTTGCTGTGAAGAAAAGTAAAAGAAACCTGTAAAATTAAGTCTAAAGAAGACAATCTCTTCCCCAACACAACTTTTTTTCTATTTTCTTCTGAAGGACGTGACTCCAAAGGCCCAAAATCATCCAGCTCTGGGATAACATGTAGGTGTCTCAACAGTGAGTGCCAGGAACATATTTGAATGTGATGGAGGACCATCACATCTAAACTTGACCTTGTCCTCTCTGCATGCCCACATGCAAGCAATTGCCAGCAGAGCAGAGATCAGCACGTTAGCTGATGTTTTTGTCCCCTCTTGCATGGACACAGATCCCAAATGCAGTGCCTCGCCACCATCCTAGCTGAGGTTTCAGTATGGAGCAGGGATCAAACGTAGGAGTTTCCTAGCATATATGATTCAGTAATAAAACATAAAAGCCTGGATTTTCCTCAGACCTTCTGCTGCTACGTCGCCATAACTTCTCCGCAACTGCAACGGAAATGAAGGGGAGGAATTTTTACTTACCGACGCGTTGGGAGCGGGGAAGTCCAGTAGCGCCCGGGAAACCCAGACATCTGGGTGTCCCTACACGCTGTGGAGTTTTAGCTCTTTTGTTATTGACAGGTTCATAGAATCATAGAAGATAGGAGCAGGAGTAGGCCATTCGGCCCCTCTAGCCTGCTCCGCCATTCAATGTGATCATGGCTGATCATCCAAATTCAGTACCCTGTCCCTGCTTTCTCCCCATATCCCTTGATCCCTTTAGCCTTAAGAAATATATCCAACTCCTTCTTGAATCTATTTAATGAATTGGCCTCTACTGCCTTCTGTGGCAGAGAATTCCACAGGTTCACCACTCTCTGGGTGAAGAAATTCCTCCTCATTTCTGTCCTAAATGGTTTACCCCTTATCCTTAGACTGTGACCCCTGGTTCTGGACTCCCCGACCATCGGGAACATCCTTCCTGCATCTAGTTTGTCCTGTCCTGTCAGAATTTTATAAGTTTCAATGAGATCCCCTCTCATTCTTCTAAACTCCAGCGAGTATAAGCCCAATCGGAATGCTCCTCGCCTGACTGGAAGCCAAGCCTGATTGTCAGGCGTGGCTTCCAGTCAGGCGAGGAGCACTCTGGATGAGGCTGCAGGACCAGGTAAGTCCGATCCCCCACCCTGGGGTGGGCCAGTCCGATCCCAAGGCAGGTCCGATCCCTGACCCCGGGGTGGCGGGGGGGGGTCAGTCCGATTCTGAAGGGGAGTCCGATCCGGCGGGGCAGGGGGGCGGGATCTGATGGTGGTGAAGCTTGGGTGGCCGGGAGAAAGCACTCCTGGTTCACAAGAGTGCTCCCCAAGGCTGTCCTCACCTCGCTGCAGCTGCCTGGTTTCCCGAGGCCCAGAAAACCCAGCCGACCACAGTAAAATCTGCAAAACAGGTTAAATCTGAGGCTTCCAGCCTCATTAACACATTAAAATGCCAATCCGTCTCCTGGGAGTGGGTTGGCTGCCTGCCCCTTGTCCCACCTCGGGTAATACCCAGAAGCTGGCTTCCCGACACGCATTAAATATTTGGCCATTCAACACACAACCCGCACCCACTCCCACCCGTTCACCCATGTTAAAATCCGCCCCCCCCCCCCGAGGTCTCCAAAGCATTTTTGGCAAAGTTATGGCAGTGCAGCAACAGAGAGTCCAAGGAAATTCAGGACCGTAGTGTGTTTAGCAACTAAGCCTTTAAGAAGCACGAAAATGCAAGGTAAGTCTCAGGAAGAGGATAGTGGGAGGGCCTCACAATTAGTAGTGGGATCCCAGGGCAGGGGAGGCCTTAACTTTCCTTGTGACGTCAATGGCGCCCGATCTGCATAATTAAACAAAGTCCCCACTGGTTTCTGGTGGGTGTCCTTTCTGCCTTCTCAGAAGAGTAAGTTAAAATGGAAGACTGTGGAAAGGGAGCAGGATGTCAGCGGGCAACGTCCCCTCGGTGATTTTAACTGCCTGCCCACTTGGTTGCTGCTGGGCAGGCAGAGTTAAAATCGCCCCTTATATGTTGAGTGATGACTCGAGTTTAAAATGTCAAAGGCTACAAATAAAACTCCATAATATTACCATAATTTGCTGTAGGGTGGAATTAGATACTCCAGTATTCAGTACCACTTAGAATTAAGTGTTAAAACTGGTGTTATTGTAACTTCCTCTTATTATTGGATATTTAGGCACCATTGAAAGAATTTATATAAAGAATCCAATTTAATGAAGCACCATATGAAAATATCGATGCTTAGAAATGAACCACAGTCTGGTTCCTGATGTCAGGACTAGTTTGTGAATGGAATTTACACGTGGAAAATATATGGCAATGTTCATTCGTTTTTTTTCACCCCCCAATCAAAATGAATCAACCATTGCATGCTGAAATTCTATATATGCCCTCATTTCTGTTTTATTGAAGGGTGGGGTGGGGGGTGGGTGGTGGAGGTGGCAGGGGCAAGGAAGTCACATGCCAGCAACTAAGCTTGTCAGGTGACGCACATTGCAGAAATAAGTACACACAAAATTATTTTGATATAACTCTGATCATGCATCACAGAACTGATGTCTCACTTATTGCTCCATCCATGCTATGAATGGATAATTTCGTTGGTGACATCCAAAGTCTTGGGGGAGCTCTTTGATGTAAACTACGAACACCAATGACTTCCTGTTCAGGTGCAAAACCACAAACATCTTTCTGCACTGCATCCTTTGCCATTTTCTTACGAAAATTTTCTTCCTGGTCTTGGTCACTTGTGCTTAACCAACAGCCACTGTAAGTAATTCAAAAAACGCAGCAAACAATTAAGTTATAGGTTCACAGAGATGATCTACCAGGACCTTAAATGTTTTTGCTTAGTTACAGCATTTCTTATGTGGCAGAGAGTCAGTGCCCACCACACCAGCTGGCAATGTATTCCAGAGGCTCACTACTATCTGGGAAAAGAAGAATCGCCTAGCATCCAGTCTATTCCTACTCTTGCATAGTTTAAACTCATGTCCCCCCGATCCTCCCCAATCTGTTAAACTAGAATAATCTATCAATAATCTCTCTATCCAACTCTTTCATTATTTTATAGACCTCTAATCAGGTCGCCTCTGTCTGCGCTGCTCTAAAGTAAGGAAACCCAGGTTCTTAAGCCTATCTAAGTAACTAAGGTTATTTAAGCTGGGAATTATTCTCATAGCTCTCCTCTGAGCTTTTCCAAAGGCTATTATATCACTCACCATGTGAGGGGACCAAAACTGGGCACAGTACTTCAGATGCGGTCTAACCAGCGACCTGTGTAATGACAGAACGTTATCCTTCGATTTATACTGAATGGTTCTATTAATACTTACCCAATATTGGAGTATTGTGGACAATTCTAGGCACCACACTTCAGGAAAGATGTAAAGGCCTTCGAAAGGGTACAGAGGAGATTTACCAGAATGTTACCAGGGGTGAGGAACTTCAGTTATGAGGAGAGGTTGGAAAAATTAGGGCTGTTCTCTTGGAACAGAGAAGGTTCAGAGGTGGCCTAATAGAGGTTTTCAAGATGATGAGAGGTTTTGATAGAGTAGATAGAGAAAAGTTATTCCCTCTGGCGAGTGGGTCATTAACCAGATGTCATAGATTCAAAATCATTGGCGAACGATCTGGAGGGAAGATGGGGAGAAATTTTTTCACTCAGAGGGTTGACAGGATCTGGAACGCTCTACCTGAAAAGGTGGTGGAAGCTGATTCCATAAATAATTTTAAAAGGGAGTTGGACAGGTACTTGAGGATGATGTACTTACAGGGCTACGGACAGAAAGCAGGGATGTGGTACTAAGCACAACTGCTCTTTCTAAGAGCCAGCACAGGCTGGCTCTTAGAAAGCTAAATTAAAGAACAGGACCTCAAGAGTTATAATCTCTGGATTATTACCTGAGCCATGTGCAAATTGGCGTAGAGATAAGCTGATTAGGGAAGTAAACATGTGGCTAAAGGAGTGGTGTGGGAAAGAGGGGTTCCATTTCATGGGCACTGGCACCAGTATTGGGACAGAAAGGAAATGTACTGTTGGGACCTGAACCGGTCTGGGGCCAGGGTCCCAGCAGAAAGGATAAATAGGGCAGTCACAAGGACTTTAAACTAGTAAATGGGGGGCGGGAGGGCTCAGGGGGAAATTGCAGTACAAATAGTCGTTCGAAAACAAACGAAAGGGAAGAGAGTAGAGTAGCAGTCGAAATTGAGCTTTGGGCACTACAGGTAAGGAGAAAACTAAAAGATGTAAAGTGATTAAACCAGGAGAAAGAAATAGGAAACATGTGAGTAAAACATCAGAGCTGAAGGACAGGCTAGGGTGTGTGGCCCAAATAAACGCACGCAAACGTTTTACAAACGCATGGAGTATAAGGAATAAATTGAATGAACTGCAGGCACGAATTCAATTTGGAGGGAATGACATGGTAGCCATTACTGAGACATGGCTACAAGACAGTCAGGACTGGGAACTAAATATACCAGGTTATAAGGTCTAAAAGACAGATAGGGAAAATGGCAGAGGGGGAGGACTAGCCTTAGTGATTAAGGATGAAATCACTTCAATGATAAGTGAGGATTTAAAGAGAGGTAAGCAGCCAGTGGAGACCTTATGGGTTGAAATAAGAAATAGGAAAGGGTCTAAGACTGTAGTGGGAGTTGTGTATAGGCCCCCTGGTAGCAGCTCTGAAGTGCTAGATTGTATAAATGAAGAGATTAGACAAGCGTGTAGTAAAGGCAGCGTGGTTTTAATGGGGGATTTTAACTTTCATATAGATTGGGAAAAGCAGACTAGCACCTGTCAGAAAAGTAGTGAATTTCTTGAGTGCATCTGGGATAGTTTTCTACAACAATATGCCCTCGAGGCAACAAGGGGGCAAGCCATGTTAGATTTAGTAATGAGTAATGAGTTGGATTTAGTTAACAGCCTAACTGTGCGTGAACATTTATCCAATAGCGATCATAACATAAGCATTTGAAAGGGAGAAATGTGAAACAGCTACTAAGATTCTAGACTTAGGTAAGGCCGACTTCAATGGGATGAGGCAGAGACTGTCCACAGTAAACTGGGCAAATCTGTTAATGGGTAAAATGACAGAAGATCAGTGAGAGATGTTTAAAAAAGAATTTAATGTGATGCAGAACCAGTTTATACCCCTGAGGGGCAAGAGCTCTACTTGCCAAAAAAACCCAGCCATGGACAGCATAAAACTAAAGGAAAGGGCATACAAAAATGCAAAAAATAGCACAGTTCCTGGCGAAGGGGAAAGATACAAAGAACAGCAAAGAATCACAAAACAGATAGTGAGAGCTACAAAAATGGAGTATGAAAAGAAACTTGCAAGGGATATCAAAATCAATACGAAGAATTTTTTCAGTTACATTAGGAAAAAGAGGGTGGTCAGAGGAATGTTGACCCCTTAAAAACTGAAAGTGGTGATATTGTCAATGACAATGGGGAAATGGTGGACATATTGAATAATTACTTTGCGTCAATATTTACAGTAGAAGAAGAGGATAGCATGCCGGAAATCCCAAAGAAACTAATATTGAATCGGAGACAAGGGACTCAATAAAATTAACATAAGTAAAGTAACATTAATGAAGAACGTGACTTGACATCATGGCCGGTCTTCCCAGGTGTTTTTTTTTAAAAAGACTAACACAAGAACCAACACAAATTGACAGGATATGCAGCCAGCAGGTGGTTTGACACGTTGGACCCCCTGGGACACATCTCATTGTATTGGCTGTGCTCTTAGTGTGTCTTTGATGTAGGGAAAGATTTGAATAGATTTTGTCTGTGTTTAAATTGTGAATTCTGGGAGATTCTCTCACTGCTAACTTACCTGAGGAAGGAGCGACAGCTCCGAAAGCTTGTAAAATTAAATAAATCTGTTGGACTATAACCTGGTGTTGCTCTTTTTGGTTGGACAAACACAAATTTACTGTAAATCAATTAAAACTTTAAATGAAACTTAACAAATCAAATCAAAATTTGGAAGTCCGGGGTGACGATGCACTCCAGTCCCCGCGGCGCCCACCGGTCGCGGAAAAACTCAAGCGTGCCGGCGGACACCGCGTGCTCCATCTCCAGGGCCACCCGGGCGCGAACATGGCCGCGGAAGAGAGGCAGGCAATCGGGCCGAACGACCCCCTCGACCGCCCGCTGCCTGGACCAATTAATGGCTTTCTTGGCCAGGCCCAGGAGCAGTCCTACGAGGAGGTCCTCCGACCTACCCGCTCCCCTCCGCACCGGGTGACCGTAGATCAGGAGCGTGGGGCTGAAGTGCAACCAGAAATTGAGGAGCAGCCCCTTCAAATAATGAAAGAGGGGCTGCAACCTCTCACACTCAATATAAATGTGATAGACGGACTCCTCCAGGCCGCAGAAATGGCAAGCAGCCTGGGAGTCCGTAAACCTACTTAAAATCCTATTGCACGGGACTGCTCCGTGCAACACCCTCCAGGCCAAGTCCCCAATAGAACAAGGGAAGACTCCCGCGTAGAGAGCCTTCCAATGGGGACCTTCGCCTCCGCCGGACGGCAGGATGGTACGCCAAGGCGTGTCCGGACGGCAGACGAAGATGGCAAAGTGGAGAGTGTGCAGGAGCAGCCCGTACAGGAAACGCCTCCGTGCGGATTGAAAGGGCACGGAGGGCATTTCTCCGAGAAGGCTCAAGTGGTGAGGCGGCGGCTCCCGAGGGAGGATTCGGGGCCGGGCGCCGATAAGGAATTCCGTCCGAACGGGGGTCAGTTCGGACGGGATCGCCCCACGTGCTTGAGCCTCCTCGACACACCTAGTGGAGACGGGGCCCAGTGCCACTTTTAGCGACTCGATGGCTTTGACCGCGAGCCGGACGTTGACCCAGGACATGCGCCTCGCCAACTCCTCCGGCGCCATCCAGCCCGCTCCTCCGCCATCGAGCAGGTCCCCGACTCTGGTCACCTTACCGGGCACAGCCCTGCCCTCCGCCAGCCAGCCGAACCCGCGGTCGTGGAGGTGCGGATTCCTGAACAGCAGCTCCCGAAGGACGGCCGCCGCTCCTGACGGGGGAGAACTGCGCTCGGAGGCGACGCTGTTCCAAACCCATAGCAGTTCCTGGTAGAAGACAGGCAGCTCCCGCAGGCTGGCACGCGTGCCACCCACTCTCACAAACAGGAGCTGCGTGTCGTAATTGAGGCTGTGCAGCTGGCGGAAGAAATACGTCGCCAGCGCACGCCACCTAGGAGGATTCTCCACGTACAGGTATCTCTGCAGCGTCTGAAGACGGAAAGTCGCCGCCTGGGTGCGAAGGCACACCAGCGCCTGACCGCCCTCCCTAAGCGGGAGACTCAAAACCGCGGCAGAGACCCAGTGCTTCCTTTTGTCCCAGAAGAAGTCGACGAGCTTCTTCTGCATCTTGGCGACAAACGCAGGGGGAGGGATCAAAGTGACCAACCGGTACCACAACATGGCGGCCACCAGCTGGTTTATGACCAGCGCTCGACCCCTGTAGGACAACACTCGGAGCAGTCCTGTCCAGCGCCCTAGGCGAGCGGTGACTTTGGCCTCCAGCTCTTGCCAGTTCGCCGGCCAGGCGTCCTCGGCCGGGCTGAGGTAGACTCCCAGGTAGAGGAGGTGCGTGGTGCTCCAGGCGAAAGGCCTGAACTCCTCCGGCAGGGAGTCCACCCGCCATGGGCCCACCAGGAGTCCAGAACATTTCTCCCAGTTGATCTTGGCGGAGGATGCGTCCGAGTAAATCTGCTGGCATTCTCGCATCCTCCGCAAGTCGACGGGATCCGTGACCGCGAGGAGCACGTCATCGGCGTAAGCCGAGAGGACCACCTCCACGCCCGGCCCTTGCAGAGCCAGTCCCGTCAACCTCTTCCGCAAGAGGCGCAGGAAAGGCTCCACGCAAACGGCGTATAACTGACCGGACATGGGGCATCCCTGACGCACCCCCCTCCCGAAGCGAAGGGGCGCCGTCAAAGACCCGTTAACTTTAATGAGACACTCCGCGGCGGCGTACAGAAGTCGGATCCGGGCGACAAAATGCGTCCCGAACCCGAATGCGCGCAGAGTCCCGAAAAGATACTCGTGATCCACCCTGTCGAACGCCTTCTCCTGATCCAGGGAAAGGAAGGCGACCGACAGACCAGCCCTCTGGGAATGGTGGACCAGGTCCCGGACCAGATGGATGTTATCGTGGATACTCCGGCCCGGGACCGTGTAGGACTGGTCGGGGTGGATCATGCGGGCCAGCACGGTGCCAAGGCGAGCAGACATAGCCCTGGCGAAAATTTTGTAGTCCGTGCTGAGGCGGGAGACCGGGCGCCAGTTCTTAAGTAGGCGGAGATCGCCCTTCTTGGGCAGCAGGACGATGAGAGGGGCATCTCCCCGGTCGCCAGACTTTCCCCCAGGACCCGCGCGTAGTCGTCCCCCAAGACGTCCCAGAACGCCCTGTGGAACTCCACGGTCAGCCCGTCCAGCCCCGGGGACTTGCCCCTCGAGAGCTGGCGCAGGGCGCCGGTCAGCTCCGCCAGGCTTAGCGGAGCTTCTAAATTCTCGGCGCCCTCCGGGCCGACCTTCGGCAGGTCCTCCCACAAAACTCTGCGCGCATCCTCGCTGGACGGATCCGAAGAGAACAGAGCCCCGTAATAGGCCCGGGCCTCCGCGCTGATGCCCTCCGGATCCGAGACCAGAGATCCGTCGTCGGCCAGCAGCCCCAAGAGCTGCTTACGGACCCCCCGTCTTTTTTCCAGCGAGTAGAAGAAGGGGGAGCCGCGGTCCAGGTCCCGCAGGAACTGGATCTGCGACCTCACGTACGCGCCTCGGGACCCGACCAGCTGCAGGTCCTTCAGCGCGCCCTTCTTCTCTTCGTACACCTTCCGCAGGGCCGGGTCCTCGACGACCTGACCGAGACGGGACTCCAGGTCGAGCACTTCTTTCTCCAATCGCCCGACCCGGGCCTCCCGCCTCTTGGTCGACCCCTTCGCGTACTCCTGACAGAAGACGCGGACGTGAGCCTTGCCCACGTCCCACCATAGCCTCAAGGAGGGGAAGCCTCCCCGCTTCCTTCTCCAGTCGGCCCAGAACCGGCGAAACGAATCCCGGAACCGCGCGTCCTCCAGCAGCAGGTTGTTAAAATGCCAGTACGCGGACCCCCCCCGCGCGCGCAGCGGAGCGAGCTCCGCCCACACCAGGTGGTGGTCCGTGCACGGCACCGGCCGCATGGAAGCCGCCGGAACGCAGGAGACGTACGCCCGGGAAATGTAAAGGCGGTCGATTCTGGACCTTCCTCCTCCAGACCTCACGCTCGTGAAGGCGCTGGAGTCGGGATGGAGATTTCGCCAGACGTCCACCAAGTCGAAGGACCCGACCAGGTCCCGCAACTTCTCCATCGCCGCCGGGCTTCGCGGGGGACCCGACCGGTCCCGCGCCTCGAGGGTACAATTGAAATCCCCCCCGAGGATGACGCACTCGCCCACGTCGATGGAGCCCAGAAGAGCGGACACTTCTCCGAAGAAGCGCACTTGCTGCGCACCGGTCCGGGGGGCGTACACGTTCACTAAATGGAGCGGCACGCCTCCCAGGCGAACAGTGACCTGGAGCAAGCGGCCCGGCACGTGCTCCTTGACCCTCAAGATCTCCGGCTGAAAATGCGGGGCCAGCAAGACAGCCACCCCACAGGAATTGTTGGAGAGGTGACTCATGCTGACCCCTCCTTGCCACTCCAGGAGCCACGTGGCCTCGTCTCCCGGAGCGGTGTGGGTTTCTTGCAGGAAGCACACCGCATATTTCCCGTCCCGAAGGACCGAGAAGTTATTGAATCTACGGCGCGCCTCCCTGCTGCCGTTGATGTTGAGGCTGGCTATGATTATCTTCATCTCAGAAGCATAGTGCAACCTCTACCTAACGGAGGGGAGGGAGCGCGGTCACTGACGACCGCCACTCCCTCAGCAGCCCAGTGTGGAAACTCTTGAGCCGACGCAGCTCGAGCCGGCCAACGTCCTTGTCCGCGCCCATGATTTTAACGGCGGCGCAGACGGACACGACGAGCAGCGCCAGCTCCGACCACTTGTCGAGGGCCAGCCGGATCTTCTTGTGACGACCCTGGCTCATGGCCATAAAATCCCGGAGTTCCCCTACGGGGATGAGGGGAGAGTCGGTGAAGGGCACGAGGGCGTCCATCACCTCGCTGCCGATGGACTCCAAATCGTCCTCGATGCCCACCACCGAGTCCCCGTCCTCCTCCGGGAGGTCGTCACCGGCGGCCGACCCGTCCGTCGCACGGGGTGCAGCGAACGGCTCGGCCGCACCGGCCGGCCCCGCCTCCGTCACGATCCCACCCCCAGGATCGGTGGCAGAGGAGTCCACCCTGGGCTCCTTCAGGGGCGCCGGGCCGGGAGGCGGCGGCGGCGGTTCGGGGCCCCCCCCCGCCTCAGGCGCCGGAGCGACCGGAGAAACCGGGGAGAAAATAATCTCAAATTCCTCCAGTACGTCCGGCGCCAACATCAGAGACGGAGTCAGGGGGCTTTCTGTCTCCCCGCCACCAACCTCCGACCCAGCGGGCTGGGGATTGTTAAAGTCCTCCACCAGGTCGAGCAGTCCCTGGGAGATATCTGGATTGTAAAAGGCGGGCTCGGCTTCAGCCTCTTTGGCCTCGCCCGCCCCAGTCCCCAGGACGCCCGACCCGGCGAGGAGCAACGGTTCCGGAACTACATTTCCCTCCGTGGGTTGTTCCGCGCCCCCCCCCCCACGGGCAGGGTCTCTTCCCCATCCCCGGGAGGCACAGGTCGGACAGACTCGGCTGTCTCACCCTCCCGAGGGACAGACGACCCCCGCCGATCGCGCGCGACGATGACGGTGGTGGGGTGGGGCGCAGCACCCGCGGCGGGCGACGACTCCCCCTCTGCGGAGGGACCTTCCTCCTCGCAGTCCTCCTGGGGGTCTAGCTTTCTTTTTAACATATTGGGGCCCGGAGAGGGGGAGGCCTCCATGTCTGCTGGGGCCTCCCTCTCTGCCCCCTTCCGACGACTGGGTTTCTTGGGCCCCTCGGGCCCGAGCCCGGCCGCAGGTCTTGATTTAGCTGCCTCAGCAGTTGCGGTCACGGTCACGGGCCCGGGCACGAGGACCCCCCCAGTCTCATGCGTCCCGATCAACTCCGCGATGTACTCGGGCGTGAGTTCGGTCAACTCGGATGTTTCCTCCACGAGGGGATCCGCCCTTAGGTGTTTATTTTTCCTACGCGCCTTCCTTCCCCCCGGACGCTCTCCCTCCCCCCCGCCGGAGGCCGTGGTGGTGTTGGCCTCCGATTTCGACCGCGCATCCGTCGCCGTCGACGCGCGGACAGTATCAGGGGGAGGGGGGGCGGCGGCGCCAACCCTGGCCGCGCCAGGTGTCGTGGCGGCCTTGGAGGCGGGGCAGTATTTGCGGACGTGCCCCACCTCCTTACAGGCGTAGCACCGCACGCCGTCCGAGGTCCAGAAGACGTGGTGGGCGGTCCCCCCGTGGAGCACCGTGAACGCGCCGTCCGCGTCCTCCTCCCGCGCCAGCCGGACGAAAAGCTGGCGCCGGAAGGAGAAGACGTGCCGAAGGCTGGCTTCCCGGAAGCCGAGCGGGATGGGTGTGATCCCCGACCTCACCTCCCCCAGTTGACGTAGGTGGGGGAGGAGGAGCTCACCCGGAACAAAGGGCGGGACGTTGGAAACCACAATCCTTTGCGCGGTGGCCTCAAGGGGGTCCACCGGCAGGAAGGTCCCGCCCACGGTGAGCCCCTTCTCGATGGCCAGGGACACCGCCCGCTCCGACCCCAGGAAGAACACAGCCTTGCCGTACATTTTAGAGGCGGCGACGATGGCTGAAGGGCCGACAACCCCAGCCATGGCTTTTACGCACGCCTCTATTGTCATGTTGGGGTGAGTGTAGCTCTTGACCCCATTCTTCCTCGTAAGGAGGGTAAAAGGTGACGGGGTAACAGGAGGACTCGTGGCTGCGGCCGTGGCCGCGGCTGCCACGCTTGCGTATGTCCTCGCTGCCCCCGCCACTGGCGAAGATGTGGTCGCCATGATGGGTTGATCTTTAAGGGCTACACTCACCCCAAGTCACAGGCCTGAAGGTGTTAATGGCCTCGGATTTTTGTTTCTGTTTTCCCCTGAGCAGAGGGAGCTCTTAAATTGAAGGCACACCTCTCCCTTTAGTTGATTGAATTGGGAGAGGGGCCTTCTCCCCTCTGCTCAATGGGTACTTAATTATAAGTAAATTGAGGTGCCTCTTAGAGAGAGAGGCAGAGAGAGACAAGAGACAAAGAGAGAGAGAGAGGGGGTGGGAAGGAGGGAAGCCGCAAGGGCAGGGTCGCCACTCAGGATGGTGGGTGGGTGGGTGTTGGCAGGGGGGTGCACTCTCCGATGTAATAAAAGTCTTTGGTGGTGGTCTTCTGGTGGGGGGAGAAGATGTCTTCACCTGGGATAGCTGGAGACGCCCAGGCTCAGTCCTGCACCAGGTCTTAACGATGCCCAATAAGATTAAATTAATTGGGGAACTTCACCTAGGCAGCTCCAGCTGGCCCAGGTCAGGCAATGGGAAAAGGGGTGTTTAATATGGTGTGTGCGGCCTAGCTTTTACAGAAGCCACACACACTCACACACACACCCCTTGGATGTTCCGGCCCTCTTCTTATCTTCTATCCTCCCCCCACCTACAAAACAAAGTCTCTGGGAGAGTGCCCCAGAAATAACACCCACCTGTAGATGTTCTTTCTTCCTCCTTCCAAACAGATGATGTTGTGTTGTTTTCTCCCCTCTCTCCCTCTCCTAAAATGGAGGCCAATTGAGGAGGCAGTGAGGAAAGGCCTCTCCTCTGGTGTTTAATGGCCTTGGCCTTCCTTTCTTCTCCTTCTCCTGTCCTGTCCTCTCTCTCCAGGCACCTCAGTGTGGTTGTGGTTGTTGGTGGTGGTCTGCTGTCTGGTCTCCTTCTCCTTCTCCTCTTCCTGGTCACAGAGACCACCACTCTGCTGCTGCTGCTCCTCACTCTCCTTCAAGCTTGTGATTTCAAATAAAGCTGTTGGACTATAACCTGGTGTTGTGCGACTTCTCATTTTTGTCCACCCCAGTCCAACGCCGGCATCTCCACATCAAGAAAATAGTGGCATGAAAGAGTGACAAATCCCCAGGGCCAGATGGTTTCCATCCCAGGGTTTTAAAGGAAATAGGTGAGCACATTGCAGATACCCTATAATCTTCCAAAGTTCTCTAGATTCAGGAACCATCCCTTTAGATTAGAAAATTGTGCATGTCCCTCCGCTTTTTAAGAATGGCGAGAGAGGGAAACCAGGGAATTATAGACCAGTTAGCCTAACATCTGTTGTCGGGAAATTGCTAGAGTCTATAATTAAGGATAGGGTGACTGAACACCTCGAAAATTTTCAGTTGATCAGTGAGAGCCAGCATGGATTTGTGAAAGGTAGGTCATGCCTGACAAACCTGATTGAATTTTTTGAAGAGGTGACTAAAGTAGTGGACAGGGGAATGTCTATGGATGTTATTTATATGGACTTCCAGAAGACATTTGATAAAGTCCGACATAAGAGACTGTTATCTAAGGTAGAAGCCCATGGAATTGAAGGAAAATTATTGACCTGGTTAGGAAATTGACTGAGCAGCAAGAGACATTGGGCTGGATTTTACCAGCCCTGAGGAGGCGGGTTTGGAGGCGGGACTGCTGGCAAAATCAAAAAGAATGGGAGCGGGTCCCGAATCCGCTCCCAACCTGCCTCCAAACAATCTTCCCGGGAGTTAGGTCCTCGATTTGCACAGGGACCTGACTCCTAGCAGCGGGAAGAGGATTACAGCCACTTAACTGACTGTTAACAGGTAGTTAACAGGTAGTTAAGAGGCTTTTTCTCATTTTGAGACTTCTGTTACGGGCTTCCCGACGTCGGGGAACCCCGCCAGGGTAAGTGAGGCGTGCTGTAGGTCTGTTGTAATGTTTGTGTATAGATGACAGCTGCAGAAGTGGTGTGAAGGATCCAATGGGACACTGGTGAGTATCAGAGGTAAGGAGATGTTGGAAAAGTCATTTTTAATGTGTTTAGATTTTTCTGTAGGTGACAAGCTTTGAAGTGTTTGTGTGGCCTCACCTCATTGGGAGAAGTGACGGATCGCTTCTGTAACCTCACCTGCAGCTGCCATCTGTTTTATCCTAAGGAGAGAGACATTGGAGAGCCTGGATGCAAGGGCTCACCTTTGTACAGTGATTGTCATTGTTTGACAGCACCTCAATGCTGTCAAACACTGACAAATCATCTGTCAAAAATAAATGCTACATGTCCCTTTAAGAAAACCGGCAGATGAAGCGTCATCAACTGACGTCATCTGACACCGGCTTTCCCTTAATTGGCCGGCAAGCCCGCAGGGCAGGCTTAACAAGGCCAATCAGGGCAAAATAGCATCTGTGCATCGCACGTCACTGGGGGCGGGACTAGAACCCGGAAGGCAGCAGTCCCGCCCCCAACTCGTCTCGGCAGGTAAAATCCAGCCCAGAGAATAGGGATAATGGGTAGGTACTCAAATTGGCAAGATGTGACCAGTGGTGTCCCGCAGGGATCTGTGTTGGGGTCTCAACTATTCACAGTATTTATTAACAACTTAGTTGATGACATAGAAAGTCATATATCCAAATTTGCAATGACACAAAGATAGGTGGCATTGTAGGCAGTGTAGATGAAAGCATAAAATTACAAAGGGATGAAGGGATATTGATAGATTAAATGAATGGGCAAAGCTATGGCAAATGGATTTCAATGTAAGCAAGTGCGAGGTCATCTACTTTGGACCTAAAAAGGATAGAACAGGGTACTTTCTAAATGGTAAGAAGTTAAAAACAGTGGATGTCCAAAGAGACTTGGGGGGTTCAGGTACATAGATCATTAAAATGTCATGAACAGGTACAGATAATAATTTTTAAAAAGGCAAATGGAATGCTGGCCTTTATATCTAAAGGACAAGAGTAAAAGGGGATAGAAATTATGCTGCAGCTGTACAAAACCACTGGTTAGACCATACCTGGAGTACTGTGAACAGTTCTGGGCACCACACCTTAGGAAGGATATATTGGCCTTGGAGGGAGTGCAGCATAGGTTTACCAGAATGATACCCGGACTTCAAGGATTAAGTTATGAGGAGAGATTACACAAATTAGGGTTGTATTCCCTAGAATTTAGAAGGTTAAGGGGTGATCTGATCAAAGTTTACAGGATATTAAGGGGAACAGATAGTGTAGATAGAGAGAAACTATTTCTGCTGGTTGGGGATTCTAGGACGAGGGGGCATTGTCTAAAAATTAGAGCCAGACCTTTCAGGAGTGTAATTAGGAAATACTTCTACACACAAAAGGTGGTAGAAGTTTGAAACTCTCTTCCACAAACGGCAACTGATGCTAGATCATTTGTTAATTTTAAATCGGAGATTGATAGCTTTTTGTTAACCACAGGTATTAAGGGATATGGGCCAAAAGCGGGTATATGGAGTTAGATCGCAGATCAGCCATGATCTCATCGAATGGCGGAACAGGCTCGAGGGGCTGAATGGTCTACTCCTGTTCCTATGTTCTTATTGCATGATGGGCCGAATGGGTTCCTTCTGTACTGTAATATTCTATGATTCTATGATTCTATAATACCCGTTAGCTTTACCTATAGCTTCTGTACATTGGTCATGAACCTTCAGTGATCGGTGCACAATAATACTTGTTGCCTAAAGTTTTTTTTATTTGCAAACATGGGTTTTAATATGTGGAGTATGGTAGCATAGTGGTTATGTTACTGGACTAGTAATCCAGAGGCCTGGACTAATGATCCGGAGACATGAGGGGCGATTTTGCCAGCCCTGGGGAGGCGGGTATGGAGGCGGGACTGTAGGGAAAATGGCAGATTTTGGGGGCGGGTATGCATCCCGCCTCCAGCCTGCCTCCAAGCCATCTTCCCAGGAGGCGGGTACCTGACCCGCTCTGGGAGCCGCCTCCTTGAGGCGGGAAGGGGATTAGTGCCAATTAACTGCCTGTTAACAGGTAGTTAACAGGCAGTTTTTTGGCTAATCCCCATTTTGCCACCTAAAGTGTGGGCTTCCCGACGGCTCCGAACCTCGCCAGGGTCAGCGAGGTGAGCCGTGGGTCTGCGGGGGTCGGCGGGGCCAAGATGTCCGCTGTGGAGGTGAGTGATGGGTGCATGTGTGCAGAGGTAAGTGTGTGAGGTGAGTCTTAAGTGTTTTAACAGCTTTACTTACCTTTGCTTCTTCCTCCAGGCTTCAACCCTTCAGGTCTCGGGAGTCCCTCATCTCACCGGCAGAGAAAGCAGAATGGCCGCTGCATTCTCAAGTGCATCAGCCTTCTGCTTTCTGCTCAGGATAGATCTCTAAGTGAGCCTGTGTCCCAGGTCTCAACTTAGAAGACAGGTTGTCAGTGTTTGACAGCTTCACAGAGCTCTCAAACACTGACAATTCATCTGTCAAAAGCTCTTGACAGATGAAACGTCACTCGCTGACGTCACCAGTAACCGGTTTTCCCTTAATTGGCCTGCTAAGCCTGCTGGGCGGGCTTAACAAGGGCAATCAAGGGAAAATAGCGTGGGTTGGCCGGACGCCGATGGAGGCGGGACTAAAACCCGACAAGCAGCAGTCCCGCCTCCATCACGTCCCCACTGGCAAAATCACGCCCATGAACTCAAATCCCACCACAGCAGCTGGGGAATTTAAATTCAATTAATTAAATAAATCTGGAATAAAAATAAACTAGTATCTGTAATGGTGACCCTGAAACTTCCGGATTGTAGTAAAAACCCATCTGGTTCATGTCCTTTAGGGAAGGAAATCTGCTGCCCTTACCTGGTCTGGCCTATATGTGACTCCAGACCCACAGAAATGTGGTTGACCCTTCACTGCCCTCTGAAATGGCCTAGCAAGCCACTTATTCAAGAAGGGGGCTTACCATCAACTTTTCGAGGGCAGTTAGGGATGGGCAATAAATGCTGCCCTTGCCAGCGACGCCCACATCCCGTGAATGAATTAAAAAAAGGAATAGGGTATATTAGACAGAGTTACAATAAAATAAAAATTAAAACAGGAGAGGGAAAAATGCAGTAAAAATAGAACAGGGAAAATAAAAATAGAATGGGGAAAAGAGCAAAGTGCTCTGGGTAGTGACATGAATCTTGTCATTCATGAAAGAAAGACTTATGAAATAATACTGAGTGGCCTGCGGGTGGCGCTGTCCAGGGAGAGTATAAATACTCGGGCACGGGCCCAGCTTGCGCAGGGCATTAACAGGAACTAGTGAAGGACACAACTAGACCTCCATGTTATAAAACAGTTGATTAAATCTTTGTTTAACGCTTAGACCAAGTGCCTAGTAGTTTTCTTACGTCAGGTAGTAAAGTTTAAAAATATATATTTAAAATTACATTGCAAGTACATATTTGAGTTGTGTATGGACAATAATATTGTACTGAAGCTAGTCCTGACTTTACTGCTATCATATTAATAAATGTGAGAAGTCGCACAACACCAGGTTATAGTCCAACAGTTTTATTTGCAATCACAAGCTTTCGGAGCGCTGCTCCTTCGTCACTTCACCTGACGAAGGAGCAGCGCTCCGAAAGCTTGTGATTTCAAATAAAACTGTTGGACTATAACCTGGTGTTGTGCGACTTTTCACTTTTCGGCATCTCCACATCATCATATTAATAGTTACTTCAGCATCGCAGTGTGTGTGGCTGTGTCACCTTGGGATGAAATTCTTGTAAAAAGTTGGCAGGGAAACAAAATATGACTTTCTTGTTGGAACATCTGAGGTTGATGCATGTCTTGAGGAACAGTTTTATGTGCAATGAATGCTACATTTATTGTAATTAAGAGTCAGCTTTGCTCAGTTGGCAGTATTCTTCTCTCCAAGCCAGAAGATTATGGACTCAAGCTCCACTCCAGAACTTGAGCAAGTAACCCAGGTTACTACTTCAGTATAGTACAAGTGGGAGTGTTACATTGTCAGAGGTGCTGTCCTTCAGAGGAAATGCTAAACTGAGGTCTCAACTATCTGTTTAGATAGGTGTTCTTTGGTACTATTCCAAGAGTAGGGAATTGTCCTGGCTAACATTCTTTCCACACCAAATATAGCTTAATGGGGCATTGCTCTCTTTGCTGCTTGTGTGCAAATCACTGCTGCATTTACTTGGGTAACAAAAGTCATTGTATGTAAAGTATTTTGAGACATGATGTGGCTGACTTTTCTTTCCCCCTATTGCTCAGGCACATCAGATGAAGCACAGCTGAAGTACGCTCCGCCCGAATGCAGTTCAATTTATTAGCATACCACTCACATGCAGGGATGTTTCTTGGAAAGGGCATGCAGTCAAAAGTGCGAGATGAAAGTAGACTATTTCCTGAGAGGCCTGCATCAATGGCAATGGGGGTTGAATCAAGGACTTTTTGACTGCTGTCCACAAAGAGCAGACTGAGGGCCAACAGTCTTGCTGATCCTGCTTGCTGGCCCTGAAAGGGAAGCACTGAGCAAGGAGGTTTCTGGCAGTATCATCTCAAATTCTCTAATCTGAGTGGATTAGGGGCAACCTCAAGGCCTGCTTTCAGTGGATGCTGCAGTATTTGGGTCTCCACCAGGTGGAGATACTGGAAAATTATGCTGCAGGCATTTTGACATCACACCCGAAAAGACTTGAAGATGGTATGGGAAAGAGGTATCGCCTGAACAGAAAATCAGCCAACAAATCACTGCAATTATATAGGGCCTTGTTGAGACCACACCTGGAGTATTGTGTACAGTTTTGGTCTCCTTACCTAATGAAGGATATACTTGCCTTAGAGGGAGGGCAACAAAGGTTCACCAGACTGGTTCCTGGGATGGGGGGATTGTCCTATGAGGAGAAATTGAGGAGACTAGGCCTATATGCCCTAGAATTTAGAAGAATGAGAGGTGATCTCATTGAAACATATAAAATTGTTACAGGGCTTGACTGGTTAGATGCTGGGAGGATGTTTCCCCTGGCTGGGGAGTCTAAAACTAGGGGTCACCGTCTCAGAATAAGGGGTTGGCCATTTAGGACTGAGATGTGGAAACATTTCTTCACTCAAAAGGTTGTGAACCTTTGAAATTCTCTACCCCAGAGGGCTGAGGATGTTCAGTCGTTGAGTATATTCAAGACAGATATCGATAGATATTTGGATATTAAGGGAATCAAGGGATATGGCGATAGTGCGGGACGGTGGAGTTGAGGTCGAAGATCAGCCATGATCTTACTGAATGGCCTACTCCTGCTCCTATTTCTTATGTTCTTATAATTACGTTGCCATATGAAGTTGTTCTTCAATTTGCCATTTTAACATTTTAGTTAGGTTGAGCTACTTCCTTCCTTTGGCTGGCGTGCACTGTAATGACAACATTGCAAATTAACCAGATCAATCTTTACATTTGCTTTCATGAAGAATAGGTTTTTTGGTCTGCAGGAGGTTTTGGCAAAGTGGCACAGCCCTTTAAGACTGTATGGATAAAGGCCCTTCAGAAAGTGTTGCAAATGCTATTTTCCCAAATTATGTCTTGGAAATAATGGATACAAAAGTATCAGAATTAATGTAGTACCATTGTTAACCTGATTGTGAATGTCTGTGATACAATTGTGATATTTTTATTGTTTTAATAAGGTTTGAATCGTCCTTGTTAACTTTCATGCTTAAAACATGCCATAATAAATTGCTGTAAAAAGTAACATGAAATGTAGCTTCCTTACAAAGCACTTACCTCTGAGGATCACAGGTCGATTTTTGAAGAAGTACCTCATTCTTATGTTTCAAAAACTCTTTTGAATGATTATAAACAGCATTAAGATGAATATCCAGACTGTCTCTTGGTGCCTGTTAAAACAATGTACAGCCTTCACAACTATACAAATAGAGTAAGTAACTTGACTTGTGAATGGTAGTAGTGATTAAAAGAAATGTTTCAACTTCAACTATATTATGATATTTTGAAATGAAGGCATATTCTGCACATTTATGTTATTCTGCTTCATAATTAATGGAAATTCAATCCCAAACATGTTTTGGAGATGTTAGGGCCGATTATCCTCCCCTCTGATCCCAGGGCGCAAAGCAGAGAAAAAAATGGGTGGAGCCCTGTTATGCCCTTTGCATTGCCTCAGGACTTCTGACACTTCCTCGTGTGGGCACGCAGGGTTACAACAGGCACAAGCATTAAGCGAATATAGAAATGATGTGGGAGTAATGTCACATCACCTCCGGCCCCACTTTCCTCTATTTATGCTGGGCAGACATCCATGAAAGGCTACACCACCAGACGTGGGCCTTAGGTCTCCCATCCAGCCCTGCTTAGATTGGAAGATGGCAAACATTATCACTACTGCAGGCGTAAGACTTCTACCCCTGTATCCAGGCACAAGACCCTACCAAGGGGTGGGCCTGCCTCTGAGGTACACGGGCTGATTTAAATGACCTAAATCCAGAAATGCAGGAGGGTTTAGACCAGGTCTGGTCAAGTGGAGCGCACTTCGAGTGCACTCTGCTTGACTTGTGCTCAAGTGAGGTGGGAAGAAAATTGACCCTATTATGTAATAGGAAACATGATCACAGAAAGATATAGGCCCGTATTTTCCGATGCCCACGGGTGGGTACGAGCTGTGTACACACCCGTAGGGGCCTTGCAAGTGCCGGTTTCAGGCATGCGAAGCGCATGCGCTGAAAACCGGCACTTCCGATCTGTCAAGAATCCTCTTGACAGATCCTCCGCCAGCCCAGGAGAAGGGCCTCTGTGGGTGAAAACCTTTAAAAATCTTACGCCTGGTAAAAGCAGCGTAAGGCCTGCTTTTACCAGCATAAGAGTTTAAAAAAGTAAAAAAATAATTTTTTTTCACTCATTTTTAATTTAAAAATACTTTTTTAAAAAAGGTAAGTTTATTTTTAGCCCCGTAAAAAACTTTAATTACTTTTTTCAAAAAATTACATTTTTGTTTAAAATATTTAATTTAATGTAATTTTAACTAATTTTAAATAGGTGATGTTTTTAAAAAAAATATATTTAATGTTTTAGTGTGTTTTTTGAGTGGTCCCATTCATACTTTTGATAGGTCTATGCGGAGAGATCTGTCAAAAGTGTGCAGGGGGATTCCCTTCTTTGATTGGTTCCCCATGACCCACGTGATCGGAAGTGTCGGGATCTACGGAGCCAGCAAGTAAGTTCATAGATTTTTCCAGATCAGAGGTATCCGCAAGCAGGAAGCCTCCGATCGGAAAATCTAGCCCATTCAGTACTCTAAAGTGTTAACAACATGGGGAGTGATTTTTGACTTGGCAGGCATTAAAGTCCTTTTAGGCAGCCTGCCTTGAATTACTGCCCATATGGCAAAGCTATATTTTCTCATAACAGCAGTAAAGATTATGAAAGTGTTTGACAGGGTAGACTTAGAGAAGATGGGCTGTATTTTACCAGCCCTGAGGAGGCGGGGTTGGAGGCGGGACTGCTGGGAAAATCAAAAAGAATGGCAGCGGGTCCCGAACCCGCTCCCAACCCGCCTGCAACCAATCTTCCCGGGAGTCGGGTCCCCGTTTTGTGCAGGGATCTGACTCCTAGCAGCGGGAAGAGGATTATAGCCACTTAACTGCCTGTTAACAGGTAGTTAACAGGCAGTTAAGAGGCGTGCTGTGGGTCTGTTGTAATGTTTGTGAATAGATGACAGCTGCAGCAGTGGTGTGAAGGATGCAATGGGACACTGGTGAGTATCAGAGGTAAGGAAGACAGTCACTAATAAATCTAATAGGGTTTTCAGGAGAAACTTCTTTACCCAGAGACTGGTTAGAGTGTGGAACTCACAAGGAATAGTTGAGGCGACTAGAATGGATGTATCTAAGGGGATGCTAGATAAATACATGAGGGTGAAAGGAATAGAAGGTTATGCTGATAGGGTTAGATGAAGAGGGGTTGGAGGAGGCTTATGTGGAGCATAAACACCGTCATGGACCAGTTAGGCTGAACGGCTTGTTTCTGTGCTGTATATTCTGTGTAATTCGATGTAAAAACTCCCAGCCAGGAGTAAATTAGGATATCCAATCAGCTCTCAGACAAGAACATCACCTTGGAGCACTGAAATAAGTACAAAATAAACCCCCTGACCATTATATACGATACCAGGACCGGGATTGTCTGATATTTCTTTTCCTGATTTCAGGTGGTTTTGAAACAGGATGGCGACAGTTACATTTTTAAAAAGTTAGAATTTTAAGAGCTTATCCACTTCCCTGTTCGCAGTCTGTGAGAATTCTGCGTTTTGATTGGCTGCTTAGGCAGCTTGTTGACCTCACAGCAGCTCGCACGATGGAATTCCCACCATACTACATTGATTTGAATTTCGCGTCGGAAAACCCGAACTTCTCGACACCGAGATCGCGAGATGTTTGTGCGAAGCTTACTTCGAGGCCAGCGGTAAAAGCCTTGGCTTCGCCGCTGACCACAAATTCCGGGCCATTGCGTTTAGTTTTGGTTAACAAGATATAAGGGAAACAGTCAAGCCATGGAGGTGTTTTACAGAAGAGTCACAAGGCTATTCCCTGGCATCAAAGGATTCTGAGTGGATGACCTTAGATGGGCAGAATGACCTCCATTATTTGTATTTAGCTTGTGAGCAACCTCTCAGATGAGATTCTAGAATTTCACTTTGCAGGTGACATCAAATTGTTAACGTTGCCTACAGGTAGAAAATCACCTCCATAGTCTCACGGCTGTTATGTTGTATTACTGCAATGTTTTCATGTATTCTATACTTCTTATACCTTGGGATTATGGAGGTAAATCCCTTTGCTGGCACTTGCCACAGTTACTGCTGCGTTTAGTCGATTCCATGGGTCCTCCTGTTGTGCTAAATGAGTTGGTTGGCGATACTGAATACTCTGTAAGAAAATGAGAATGCAAAACATCAAGAAGGTCGCGACATTATCCTTTAATTCGTTTGCTGATAAAATATTTAACATCGTTATATTTCAACTTGTGTGGAGCTGGGTGATTAGTGCCCTCCTCTTTCAGAGCTCGCATCTGGGTTTGAAACCAGCTCAGCTTAATTGGATTAAGTTTCTTCTGCTGACTGATTGCAAAGCTTAAGTACCTTATGTAAAATGATTTTTGGCAGTTTTAACCCAGTTCTCAGACAGTGATCTTTTCATTAACTAAAATCAGGAGAAAAATTGATATTGACTAAAGCTATTGTATTTTCATCAATAAGGCTAATGCTACACTTCTACTTGACTAGCAGTAGGGGTCCTAGCCAGACAGTACCCTATTTACACTCGCTGCTGGCTCTGATCCTTCCGCACAGGAGCGAACTGCATGCGTGTGTTGTTAAATGCGTACAAAGCTCCTCCCTGAACAATTAAAACTTAAATGTTTAGATAGTGCAGGTGGCAGTGTCCACACTGTCTAAATATTTAAATTACCTCCAGATTTAAAACGTTTTCAGGAGGTACAAATAAAACCTCCCAGGACACTTTACAGGTGTGGTTTATCACTGCTCTTCATTTCATTCCATTCCATATACTGTCAAACTCAAGGGACATGAGACTATGCGCTCCAGGAACTATGCTTCACTCGAGAGTCAGGTGGGGCCCTGGCTCCAGATGTATATTACAACCTTAATCTCAGTGCAAAGCAACAATTGACTAAATTAGGAATAAATGTCTTATGAAGACTCTTTTTTTATTCGCTTATGGGATCTGGGCGTCGCTGGCAAGGCCAGCATTCATTGCCCATCCCTAGTTGCCCTTGAGAAGGTGGTGGTGAGCCGCCTTCTTGAACCGCTGTAGTCCATGTGGTGAAGGTACTCCCACAGTGCTGTTAGGTAGGGAGTTCCAGGATTTTGACCCAGCGACGATGAAGGATCGGCGATATACTTCCAAGTCAGGATGGTGTGTGACTTGGAGGGGAACTTGGAAGTGGTGGTGTTCCCATGCGCCTGCTGCCCTTGTCCTTCAAGGTGGAAGAGGTCGTGGGTTTGGGAGGTGTTGCCGAAGAAGCCTTGGCGAGTTGCTGCAGTGCATCTTGTAGATGGTACACACTGCAGCCACGGTACGCCGGTGGTGGAGGGAGTGAATGTTTAAGGTGGTGGATGGGGTGCCAATCAAACGGGCTGCTTTGTCCTGGATGGTGTCGAGCTTCTTGAGTGTTGTTGGAGCTGCACTCATCCAGGCAAGTGGAGAGTATTCCACCACACTCCTTACTTGTGCCTTGTGGATGGTGGAAAGGCTTTGGGGAGTCAGGAGGTGAGACACTCGCCGCAGAATACCTAGCCTCTGACCTGCTCTTGTTGCCACAGTATTTATGTGGCTGGTCCAGTTAAGTTTCTGGTCAATGGTGACCCCCCAGGATGTTGATGGTGGGGGATTCGGTGATGGTAACGCCGTTGAACTATAACTAAAATTCAATGTAAAGAGATAGGGGGAAAAATTCAGTTGGTTGCGCCTTCCGTTAGCGCCTTAAGAGGGCGCTAATGGGGCGCAAAGCAACTAGCGCCCAGGCGCGGCGATGTTTGCGCCGCTCGTGAAATTAACTAGACATTTTGCGGCGGCGCTAAACAGTACCGCCACGATCTCCTGCGCCGGCAGATCGTGACATCAGTCGAGTGCGCAGCGCCCCGGAGCGGATGTTGAGTGGCGCCCCCTGCCTTACCGCCTGCCGCTAGCAACGGCAGGTTGAGGGGAGCATTTTGCAGTCAGGAAGGGACTGGGGGAGCGCTATTTAAAGGCGACCACTTCCTGCCTTTTTTTGTTGGCGACATTTTTGAACCATGCATTCTGAGAGAGAGAGACTTCTGGAGAGATTCAACGCTGTGTGAAGGAGTTTTGGGTACTGAGCAGCACTTTGCAGGTTCATTTTGATTTGCCCTTCCTTGTATCGATTTAGAAGAGACTGGGGGGGCTGCACTCTGAGCTCTTTCCCTGGTTCTCTCCATTGTTCTTTACAGCAGATTTGATGTACAGGTCTCTCCAGGCCGAGATTCAAGGCTGCAATGAGCAGGATGTGGATGGAAAGCAAGATCAACCCTCCCTTTTAAGAATTGGCCGGGGCCATTGTGTCTGTGTTCCATTGCTGACTGACATCACATGAGCTTCGTCAGCGCTCTGAGTTAGCGCCTCGCTCTTCGGCCTTTGTGCCTTAAGACAGATGTGTAGCGCCTGATTTAGCGCTCCAATCACCTCCAGGGGCGATAAAAGTCAAGTTTGCAGTCGGAGGCGATAATTAGCGCCAGGCGCTAATCTTTGCGCCCAGCCGATAATTGCGCCCCAAACGGGGCGATACTAAATTTTTCCCCCATAATATTTAATCTTAGAAATGATTTTAGTTTCAGTTTTAAACAACACTGGAATGGATGTTGGAAGTTGAAATATGCTAATAAATTCTTAGTTGTCATTCCTGAACCAGTTTATTATTTCTCACCATTCTTTGTGGCCCTGTGAGTTGTGTGAGAAGTGAAGCAAGGAATGTAAGATTTAATGAAACATAAACTTAAAAAAAAAAACCTGAAAAAGTAGAAATAAAATATGAAAACGAAACATTAAATTTGAACTAACTTTTTCCCTCAACTCTAAAATATGATTACAATTTTGGAACAAGGAAATAGTGATAAAGTGATGCCAAACTTCGTGTTTAAATACCTGATGATTATAGGAGAAAGCAAAGGCTGAGGGAGGTAAGGAGGTATACAGTTTTGAGGTCCTAAGAAAGAATAAATTAGAGTAGGAAACAGCGCAATGAGTCTTCTGCCTAAATTTATGGAGTCCTCACCAGTGGCAAGGAACCTTGCTGCTGGCGCCTACTCATACCCTTGTGGACATAGGGAAGAGGAAGAAATGGTAGAATGTAGCTTAGGAGGAATAATAGAGGAAAGTTCAGGGAAGCACTGATCATTACAGTACAGTATTGATAAAATACAAGACAAGAAAGGTCGGAGGCTACAAGGTGATAAATGGATTACCTATCGGACAACAAGATTTTTCTTGTATGCCGACTAGGATACAAGAGGTATTATAAGAGCCTCCCAGACATACAAGTGGTACTCAAGTTTTGCATAGACCTGAGCTTTATAGAAAGTTCGGAGTTGTTAAATGGAAATTGTTTGGTACAAAAGAGGTAGCTAAACTTCTTGGAGGCAGCTTTAGCAATAATGAGATGTGAGACTTCCATTTAAGGTCAGATGAGACAGTGACAACATAAGTATTGGATGAAGAAGGATTAAGGATGGAATGATGAAGAAAAGAAGACTTGTATTTATATCGCACCTTTCACAACCTCAGGATGCCCCAAAGTGCTTTATAGCTGATACTGTACTTTTGAAGGGCAGCCACTGTTGTAATGTAGGAAACATGGCAGCCAATTTGCACACAGCCTGAGGGCAGGTGATATGAAGGAAGTTGAATGCAAAGTGGAATCAGTACCAATAGAGTGGATAAAGTTGGGATGTTGAGTGGAGCAGATTATAGACATGAAGAAGGAACAGAGTGGCAGAGGAGAAAAAGCCCTAAGGAACCCCTGAGTTGATAGAAAATGAGCCAGAGTCTGAGCCTTTAACACAGAACAATTTGAGAGGAAACAAGGCTTTGGTGAAAGGTCATTTAATGGCCATTTCTTCAGAAGTACCTTTTTTTGCCAAAGCCCTTCACATGAGGGCCTGGATTAAGTAGTTGGTGATGACTATGTCTGGTACACAGCATTGGATGTGTAGAATATCAAGGTGGCTGACACCATACAAACTGCTCTGTTTAGGTCCTTGCACCATGCTGAAGGCAGGTGTCTGTTGTATAGCCAATGAGGAAATTCTGAAGCTTGGAATGACAGCTGGATGTTGGATATGAGTCTATGCGCTCATATATCAAGGCCTTGATCCATACCATGATTGGGTTGCAGAGAGATAAACAGTTGCTTGTGAATCTCTGCACCTCCAACTGATATAACCACCATTCAGTGAAGTATTATGTGTGCCTATTCTGTGGTTAGAAGGATGGTGGCAATACATTTGCAAATCTTATGATGAGTTGCCTTGCTCAACATTCCACTCAGGAGGAGCTCCAAGTACTTGCTGTCCATTTAGCGAGGACACAGATCCAAGCTGCTCGGTTGTCTATTCTCCTTGTAGCAGGTTAACAGAGTCTCTATAAGGTTTACGTGGCTCAAAGATGACATGCCCGACATTAGAAGTTTGGAACCAAGTGGCAGACTTGGTAATCCGATAACTGTGCCAGGCAGGTCTGCAGGGCACAATTAATGATCAATAACCCAGCCCAGCTCATTGATGGCATCTGGATAGGTAGAACTGCCGTTGGCGGCTGAGATTCAACTAACCCTGCAGGCCAACACCCTAAAGGGTAGGTTGGTTCCCAGCTGGCCAAGCAGCAAGAGGCTTACCAGCACCACCTTCTGGCAAGTTGTCCTGTTCTAGCTGATTGAGCTCCAACATGCACAAACTTGGAGGTCCATAAACCTGGGTTCTACTGCATTCAAACTCGCTGGCTGTGGATAAGTAGAATGTGTACTCAATATCGGGCAGACAGAAACCCTGCAAGTGGCTGTAGCTTGAATTAGAGACTTTTAAACATGACGAGCGGTCTCCACATTTGTCAGACACCCAGCTAAGCAAGCAAAAAACGCTTCAGAAACAACAGTGCAAGCATAAATCACATAACAAACATCACATGGTAAGTGCTTAGGGCAGCCTAGTACACAGCAGCAATTGTATGGGTCAAGCCCAGAAGCATGCAAATTCTGATTTGCCTTGCCTTTTCTCTGGCCTGTTACACTAATGTTATAAAAATGCGCACAACTTAAATCCTTGACATTAAACTAGTATCACTCCACTGCCCAAATGGTAAGTACATCTAAAAATAGTGTTTCAAAGAAGCAAAATCCTCCATTATGTGCATTAAATAAGCAGCATCAGTGGCTATTGGATTATTTTAAAGGAACTATGTTTCAGGACGAGAGTAACTCCCTTGTTTCTGGAGTGTTGGTGAGTTATGCAGCCATGTTGCTACTCTGGTTTAATTTCTATATCACTGGTTCTGACATGTGCCCTCTACATACTTATAGATCAACAACAACAACAACTTGTATTTATATAGCACCTTTAATGTAGTAAAAGATCCCAAGGCGCTGCACAGGAGTATTTTAAGAAAACAAATTTGACACCAATCCACATAAGGATAAATTAGGGCAGGTGACCAAAAGCTTGGTCAAAGAGGTAGGTTTTAAGGAGCGTCTTAAAGGAGGAAAGAGAGGTAGCGAGGCGGAGAGGTTTAGGCGGGGAATTCCAGAGCTTAGGGCCGAGGTAACAGAAGGCACGGCCACCAAAGGTTGAGCGATTATAATCAGGGATGCTCAAGAGGGCAGAATTAGAGGAGCGCAGATATCTCGGGGGGTTGTGGGGCTGGAGGAGATTACAGAGATAGGAAGGGGCGAGGCCATGGAGGGATTTGAAAATAAGGATGAGAATTTTGAAATCGAGGCGTTGCTTAACCGGGAGCCAATGTAGGTCAGCGAGCACGGGGTGATGGGCGAACGGGACTTGGTGCGAGTTAAGACATGGGTAGCCAAGTTTTGGATGACCTCAAGTTTCTGTAGGGTGGAATGTGGGAGGCCAGCCAGGAGTGCATTGGAATAGTCAAGTCTAGAGGTAACAAAGGCATGGATGAGGGTTTCAGCAGCGGATGAGCTGAGGCAAGGGCGGAGACGGGCGATGTTACGGATGTGGAAGTAGGCAGTCTTAGTAATGCTGCGGCTATTTGGTCAGCAGATCATTTCGGGGTCAAATATGACACCAAGGTTGCGAACAGTGTGGTTCAGCCTCAGACAGATGTTAGGGAGAGGGATGGAGTCAGTGGCTAGGGAACGGAGTTTGTGGCGGGGACGAAAACAATGGCTTTGGTTTTCCCAATATTTAATTTTTGCTCATCCAGAACTGTATGTCGGACAAGCAGTCTGACAATTTAGACACCGTGGAGGGGTCGAGAGAAGAAGTAGTGAGGTACAGCTGGGTTTCATCAGCGTACAGGTGGAAACTGATGCTGTGTTTTCGGATGATGTCGCAAGGGGGAACATGTAGATGAGAAATAGGAGGGGGCCAAGGATAGATCCTTGGGGGACACCAGAGGTAACAATGCGGGAGCAGGAAGAAAAGCCATTGCAGGTGATTCTCTGGTTACGATTAGATAAGAATGTAACCAGGCGAGTGCAGTCCCACCCAGCTGGACGATGGTGGAGAGGCATTGGAGGAGGATGGAGCGGTCAACAGTGTCAAAGGCTGCAGACAAGTCAAGAAGGACGAGGAGGGATAGTTTACCTTTGTCACAGTCACAAAGGATGTCATTTGTGACTTTAATGAGAGTTGTTTCGGTACTGTGGCAAGGGCGGAAACCTGATTGGAGGGATTCAAACATGGAATTGCGGGAAAGATGGGCACGGATTTGGGAGGCAACAACATGTTCAAGGACATAGAAACATAGAAACATAGAAGATAGGAGCAGGAGTAGGCCATTCAGCCCCTCGAGCCTGCTCCGCCATTCGATGAGATCATGGCTGATCATCTAAACTCAGTACCCTGTACCTGCCTTCTCCCCATATCCCTTGATACCTTTAGCTTTAAGAAATACTGTATATCTAACTCATCCTTGAATATATTTAATGACTTCGCCTCAACTACCTTCTGTGGTAGAGAATTCCACAGGTTCACCACTCTCTGGGTGAAGAAATTCTTCCTCATTTCTGTCCTAAATGGTTTATCCGTTATCCGTAGATTATGACCCCTGGTTCTGGACTCTCCGACCATCGGGAACATTCTTCCTGCATCTAGTTTGTCCAGACCTGTCAGAATTTTATATGTTTCAATGAGATCCCCTCTCATTCTTCTATACTCCAGTGAGTATAAGCCCAATCGACCCAATCTCTCCTCATATGTCATTCCTGCCATCCCAGGTATCAGCCTTGTGAATCTTCGCTGAACTCCTTCCATGGCAAGAACATCCTTCCTCAGATAAGGCGACCAAAACTGCACACAGTACTCAAGGTGTGGTCTCACCAAGGCCCTGTACAACTGCAGCAGGACATCCCTGTTCCTATACTCAAACCCTTTCGCTATGAAGGCCAACATACCATTTGCCTTCTTCACCGCCTGCTGCACCTGCATGCTTACTTTCAGCGACTGGTGCACAAGGACACCCAGGTCTCGTTGCACTTCCCCTTCTCCCAATCTATTGCCATTCAGATAATAGTCTGCCTTTCTGTTTTTGACACCAAAGTGGATAACCTCGCACTTATCCACGTTATATTGCATCTGCCACGCTTCTGCCCACTCACCCAACCTGTCCAGATCATCCTGGAGTTTCTCGCTATCCTCCTCGCTGCACACACTCCCACCCAGCTTTGTGTCATCTGCAAACTTGGAGATATTACATTTAATTCCCTTATCTAGATCATTAATGTATATTGTGAATAGCTGGGGTCCAAGGACCGATCCCTGCGGTACCCCACTAGTCACTGCTTGCCACTCGGAAAAAGACCCATTAATTCCTACTCTCTGCTTTCTGTCCGCCAACCAGTTCTCTATCCAAGTCAATACCTTGCCCTCAATCCCATGTGCCTTAACTTTACCCGCTAATCTCTTATGCGGGACCTTATCGAAAGCCTTTTGAAAGTCCAAATACACCACATCTACTGGTTCTCCCTTATCTATTTTCCCAGTTACATCCTCAAAAAATTCCAGTAGATTAGTCAAGCACGATTTACCTTTTGTAAATCCATGTTGACTTTGTCCGATCCTGTCACTGTTTTTCAAATGCTCAGCTATTACATCCTTTATAATGGACTCTAGCATTTTCCCCACTACCGATGTCAGGCTTACCGGTCTGTAATTCCCCGCTTTCTCTCTACCACCCTTTTTGAATAGTGGGGTAACATTAGCTACCCTCCAATCCATGGGTACAGTTCCAGATTCCATCGAATGTTGGAAGATGATCAGCAATGCATCTACTATTTCTAGGGCCACTTCCTTAAGTACCCTAGGATGTAGATTATCAGGCCCTGGGGATTTATCAGCCTTCAATACCGTCAATTTCCCTAACACCATTTCCCTGCAAATACTGATTTCTTTCAGTTCCTCCCTTTCATCAGACCGTATGTTCTCCAACATCTCTGGGAGGTTATTTGTGTCCTCCTTTGTGAAGACAGAACCAAAATATGCATTTAATTGGGCTGCCATTTCTTTGTTCCCCATTATAACTTCCCCCGCTTCTGACTGCAAGGGACCTACACTTGATTTCACTAATCTTTTTCTCTTCACATATCTATAAAAGCTCTTACAGTCAGTTTTTATGTTCCCAGCAAGCTTACTTTCATATTCTATTTTCCCCTTCTTAATTAATCCCTTTGTCCTCCTTTGTTGAATCCTAAACTGCTCCCAATCCTCAGGGCTACCGCTTTTTCTGGCCAATTTATATGCCCTCTCCTTGGATCTTATGCTTTCCCTAATTTCCCTTGTTAGCCACGGTTGAGTCACCCTTTTTGTTTTATTCTTATGCCACACTGGGATGTACAAATTCTGTAGTTCATCCATGCAGTCTTTGAATGTTTGCCATTGCCTATCCACCGTCAACCCCTTGAGTGACATTCCCCAATCAATCCTACCCAATTCGCGCCTCATACCATCGTAGTTTCCTTTATTTAAATTCAGGACCCTAGTCTCTGATTCAACTACTTCACTCTCCATCCTAATGAAGAATTCTATCATATTATGATCACTCTGACCCAAGGGGCCTCGTACAACAAGATTGCTAATTAATCCTTTCTCGTTGCATAATACCCAGTCTAAGATGGCCTGATCTCTGGTTGGTTCCTCGACATATTGTTCCAGAAAACCATCTCGTAAACATTCTAGGAATTCCTCCTCCACAGTATTTTTACTAATTTGGTTAGCCCAATCTATATGTAAATTAAAGTCACCCATGATGACTGCTGTGCCCTTACTGCATGCTTCTCTAATTTCCCTTTTAATGCCGTCCCAACCTCCGTATTACTGTTTGGAGGTCTATATACCACTCCCACTAACGTTTTCTGCCCCTTGTTATTTCTCAGTTCTACCCATACAGATTCCGCATCATCAGAGCTAATATCCTTCCTTTCAATTGTGTTAATCCCCTCTTTAACCAGCAATGCTACCCCACCTCCCTTTCTTTTTTGCCTATCTTTCCTAAATATTGAATAACCCTGGATGTTGAGTTCCCAGCCTTGGCCACCCTGGAGCCATGTTTCTGTAATCCCAATCAAATCGTATTCATTTACCTCTATTTGCGCAGCTAATTCATCCACCTTGTTCCGAATGCTCCTTGCATTAAGACACAAAGCCTTCAGGCTTGTTTTTTTAACGCTCTCAGACCTATATGAATTATTATTTACTGTGACCATGTTTGATTTAAACCGTTGAGTTCTTTGCCTTCTACTTTTGTTTTTCTCCTTCCTGTCTTTAGCATTTATCCTTATTTCCCTTTCCTCTGTCTCCTGCTCAGGTTCCAACCCCCTGCCACTTTAGTTTAAACCCTCCCCAACAGCACTAGCAAACACTCCCCCTAGGACATCGGTCCCGGCCCTGCCCAGGTGCAGACCGTCCCGTTTGTACTGGTCCCACCTCCCCCAGAACCGGTTCCAATGTCCAAGGAATTTGAATCCCTCCCCTTGCACCATTCCTCTAGCCACGTATTCATTTGAAATATCCTCCTATTTCTACTCTGACTAGCACGTGGCACTGGTAGCAATCCTGAGATTACTACCTTTGAGGTCCTCTTTTTTAATTTACCTCCTAACTCCCTATATTCTGCTTTTAGGACCTCATCCCGTTTTCTACCTATATCGTTGATGCCTATGTGTACCACGACAACTGGCTGTTCGCCCTCCCCCTCCAAAGTGTTCTGTAGCCGCTCCGAGACGTCCTTGACCCTTGCACCAGGGAGGCAACACACCATCCTGGAGTCTCGATTGCGGCCGCAGAAACGCCTATCTATTCCCCTTACAATTGAATCCCCTATCACTATAGCTCTTCCACACTTTTTCCTCCCAGCCTGTGCAGCAGAGCCACCCATGGTGCCAGGAAGTTGGCTGCTGCCACCTTCCCCTGATAAGTCATCCCCCCCAACAGCATCCAAAGTGGTATATCTGTTTGAGAGGGGGATGGCCACAGGGGACCCCTGCACTACCTGCCTGCACCTCTTACTCTGCCTGGTGGTCACCCATTCACTTCCTGCCTGTACACCCTTTACCTGTGGTGTGACCAACTCGCTAAACGTGTTATTCACGACGTTCTCAGCGTCGCGAATGCTCCAATGTGCATCCATCCGCAGCTCCAGCGCCGCAATGCGGTCCGTCAGTAGCTGCAGCTGGATACATTTCCCACACACATGGTCGTCAGGGACACAGGAAGTGTCCCTGATTTCCCACATATTGCAGGAGGAGCATATCACGGCGCCGAGCTCTGCTGCCATGACTTACCCTTTAATTAATTAATTAAAATTAAACTAATGGACTTTGGAGAGGAAAGGGAGGTTGGAGATGGGGTGATAGTTTGCAAGGACGGAGGGATAAAGGTTTGTTTTTTTGAGCAGAGGGGTGATGACGGCATATATGAGGGAGAGGGGGACAGTACCTGAGGAGAGAGAACCGTTAACAATATCAGCTAACATGGGAGCCAGAAAAGGAAATTGGGTGGTCAGCAGTTTGGTGGGAATAGGGTCGAGGGAGCAGCAGGTGGGTCTCGTAGACAAGATGAGTGTGGAGAGGTCATGAAGGGAGATCGGAGAGAAACTGGAGGAGCAGGAGCGTTTCCTCCAGGCCCAACAAGATTACCTGTAAACACCCCCCCCCACCTCCACGATTTCCCCTGACACCCCCAATCACCAACCCCTCCCGTGATCACCAACCCCCCATCACCGACCCTCAATCTCCCCCGGGATCTCTGATTGTCCCCTGATCTCCCACCAATCTCCCCTGCAATCTCCGACTCTCCCCCGACCCCCCTCCGATCTCCCCTGTGATCTCCGACTCTCCCCCTGACTCGCCTCTGAACTCTCCCCGACCCCCCCCGCTATCTGCAACCTTACTCCGATCTCCTCCAACCCCACGTGAGCTTCAACCACCCCGCAATCACCCCTGACCCCCCAACGACACTCTACTCACCACTCCCCCGCACCCCCGCCATCTCTATCCTCAACAACCACTAAACCTACCTGCTCCTGGGCTGCGGCCTTGTGCCGCAGGATTTCCCCGCCCGACAGGCAGCCAAGCCTGTCAATCATGATGATCCTAAATTTATGCCCTCTAGTCTCCCATCAGTCTCCTCTTAACCTTCTTAACTCTAATAAAATAAGCTGCAGGTTTTTTTAGTCTCGCTTCATAACTAAAGCCTCTGCTCCCTGGTATTGTCTCAGTGAATCTCTTCTGTACAGTCTCCATGGCCTTGGCCCTAGGCGCCTCAAACTGGACCCAACTTTCTAACAGTGGCCTAACCAAACATTTATATGGTTTAGAATTTACTCTTTTCTTTTGTACTCAATTCCTTATTTGTGAAATCGAGGACCTTATATCCTTTTACAGCTTTTTAGCAACTCCTTCCATTTTTCAAGATTTGTGAATCTGAACCTCTAAGTCTCTCTCTGCTTCCTTTTAAGATGTTTCCATTTAGTACCTATTGTCTCTCCTTAGTTGTTTCCCCAAAATGTATCACCTCTTTTTCTGCATTAAGTTTCATCTGACATCTACTTGTCCAGGCTTGTCCTCTATAACTCCCTGAAGTCCTTGATAGTCCTCTTCACAGCTAACCCCGCTCCCTATTTTTATGTTGTCTGCAAAGTTGGATAGTACACGCTCACTATACCCAAGTCCTGTATGCAATGCACCCTCATTGTAATATCTGTGGATCGTAATTGTTTTGCACGGAGCTGTCACAGTTAAGAAACTAATCCATTTTATTAAAGCGACTTGGAAGTACCAAAATGACCCAAACGGTTGGAAATACTGGGACATTTTCGGGAGCACTTGTCCAGAAATGTTAATCCTGGATCTCGCTTTTACGCTCGGTAACTATTTGAGGTACTTTGGAAAAATTATGGTCGATAGACAGAATGGTTCGTGTCCTGAAAAGAACTTAACATTCACAAAAATGCAAAGCTAAGCTGCCGTCAGAATCTTCATTCTGAGCGCTTTGCAGTTCTCCATCCCGTAAACTGATTAAAAATGTTAAGTTCCTGTATATATATTTTACGTATGGAATCCTGTTTTTATTCAGTGCCTTGCTCCATATTAGAGAAGTTAATAAACTGGTAAATATTTGATCGAATGCACCTTGTCGTAATGCGTCGCAGTAATTTTATATAAATATATATATATTACTGCCGCCACGCGTATTTCATTCTAAAATGAGCGTAACAACAAGACAATGATAAAATGCTGAACTTACTTTCACAAAGTTAGTAAAACGGTCCAATTATAGCAAAAATGTGAGAAATCTGAAATAAAATGCATGGGTGGAGCGCAGCAACTTTGCAAAGTGCGAGATATTTCAGTTTCAAGGCTGTTGCAATACCTGCGTGTCCTTTTTCCGACCTCTAAAATCATCATCGTTTTGATATTTGGGGAAAGGGAATGGGTCTCTGGTTTCAGGCATGTTTCAGCGCGGTCGCCGCTGCTGCAGAGTTCTGAAGAGAAATCTCCCCGGCGCGGCGCGGCGCGGTGCGGTGGCGCTGAGATTTGTTTACAGTGTTGCAATCCGTTGCTAGGTTATCAGGTTTTAGAATCTCTATGGTTACCACGCTCGTGTTCTCTCTACTGCCTTCTAGTGAACACTGCCAGGATTTTCTGCCCATGTTTTTTTTTCATGATGTCGGGAAATTAAAGGACCAGAAAAGATACTGTCAAATCATACAGCGTTGAAGGAAGCCATTGGGCCCATTCTGTCTGTGGCCGTGTGCTAGAGCAACCCAAAGCAAATCCCACTGCCCCGCTCTGTCCTCATAGCCCTGTATCTTCCTCTGTTTTTAATGCTAGTCTCTTAAAAGATGCGATTCTCTCTGCCTCATCCACTCTTTGTAGCAAAGCATCGAATGCTCTAAACAACTCTGTCTTAAAAAAAAATGTTCACCACCTCCCTCCTCATTCTTAATAACAATTTTAAACTAATGACCCCCTCCTCAATGACTCCCCAACCAAAGGAAATCGTCTATCCTTATTCGCCATATCTAACAAAAGCTTGTTAAAAATCCTCTTTGTCCTCTCTGGTACAGTGGAAATAGCCCCAATATCTCAAGTCTCTTTCTCAACCTCAGGACGTCACAAAGCACTTTACAGCCAATGAAGTACTTGCCCCCTACTGTTGTAATGTCGGAAACACAAGAGCCAATCTGTGCACAGCAAGGTCCCACAAGCAGCAATGAAATAATGACAAGGTAATCTGTTTTTAGTGATGTTGGTTGAGGGATAAATATTGGCAAGGACACTGGAGAGAACACATCTGCTTTTCTTTGAAATAGTGCCATGGGATCTTTTACATCCACCTGAGAGGGTTTAACATCTCATCTGAAAGATGGCACCTCTGACAGTGCAGTACTCCCTCACTGAAGTATCAGCCTAGATTATATGCTCAAAGTCTCTAGAGTGGGACTTGTACCCACAACCTTCAGACTCAGAGGCAAGATGTGCTACCAACTGAGCCATGGCTGATAGAGGTTCATATATCTTGTCAAAAAGTTCTTCAGTTCTTTTTTAAATTTGATGACAAGATTTTTCTTATGTTTTAGTATGTATCAAATAAATGGGAGATAGGTCATGGGCAGCAGTTTGATATATCCACATAAGTGAAGTCATACACAAGTGGCAAAATCGTGAAGTGGGTCATAGCCATCTTTGCAAGAGGAGATATTTCCAATAGCCTGCCAAATTTACAATATTTACTATAGCTGCTCATGCCTCATTCTATCTACAACATGTAGGTTTTCACGATGTTTAAACGACTATTTTTGTAATCCAATAGTGTCAATTTATGGTTATGATATCATCATTGTGCAAATATTGGCCCAGAAATTAAACATGGATGGTTCCTGCGGGGGTAAGGATTCCCCGCGATATCGCACTCCGCGCCTACCTTTTTGCTCCAGGCCCACACGAACTTTAGTTTCAAAGGCTCTCTCTGTTGGAACCGTGCAGTGCTTGCGTGACCCAGAGGCGCAATTAGTTTGTGCGAGCTCTGGGATCACGTGATTCAGTTAGAGCTAATGGCAGCACACCGTCTTTCATTCATAGTTTTGACAGCAAGAGCTGTCAAAGCTATGAATACTACCCCCCCCCAAAAGAACAGCTAAACCTCAATTAAATTTTTAAAAAGCCATCACATTAATACAATAAGTATAGTTAAATAAATTAACCACTTTAAACAAAAAATTAAATTTTTGAGAAAATTTAAAATCTTTTTAAAAGTTATAAAAATAAACTTACCTTTCTTTAAAGTCTCTAAAAACGATAAACCTGTTGAAAAAAATTTAAAATAACACTTATCTTTACTTTCTCCAATACTTCTCCTTATGAGTGTTATAAATAGAAGTTACGTTACGAAGACCAATAGGCTGACTGACTTAATAGTAAATTATGGTCACTGTCACAACTGGGATATAAATCATATCCCATTGGTCTACATAATATATTTTATTAATATCATCATATATTAAAAATGAAACAAAGAATGAAATAAAAATGAAATGAGCCCCTCTGCATAACAGTCCTTGTTACATGCTTCATTACTCCCTTCAACCTGAAGCCATTCAGACGATTTCTATATCAATGACATTATGACAACACAGACTCAGAAGCGGCTTTGTAATCACACTGTAGACCAATGTGCCAAAAATGATAACGGTGATTAATTTAATGCCAAACATAATAAATGCCTTCCATTCATTTTTCACCTGTGATGAACCCATAGTGCTTTTCTTTAAATTCTATGGGGCAAAAATTGGGCCGCGCCCCCTTTGGGGCGCTAACTTTGCCGGGGCGCTAAAAGTAGCACCCCGAAAATGTTAGTGCCCCCGCACCTGAAATTCAATGGTAGCACCCCAAGAAGGAGGTGGGGCGCTACTGGAAGTGCTCCCCCTCCCTCTTGGGGCGCTCCCAGAGAATATCGAGGCGCTACGTGCCACAGCGCCACACACGCCAGCACATCGCACCGCGGTACTGCAGGTCTTCCTCCCCTTATTAAAGGGGAGGGGCCTTGCGCAGCGCGACCCAGGGCCCAGCTGAGCCACCAAGGGTCGGGGTGCCGGCAAAAGAGCCCAAAGGCGCAGCGCCACGGGGCGCTACCGGCTACCACCGCTGCTAACCTCCCGCTGAATTTCGCGGGAGTTGTTAGCAGCGCCGCGCCCGGGCGCTAGTTGCTTTGCGCCCAGTTAGCGTCCTCTTAGGGCGCTAACGGGAGGTGCAAAGCAACCAAATTTTGCCCCCTACTACTCTATGAGGTTCTCTCCTGAGAAGAACTGGTGGAAGGCTGCGGTTCCTCGTGTGGGGACCCGAGTGATTCTCGTGGCCCGTGATTTCTGGGTGCTTGAACCTCTGAGAGCCCGGCCACAGACTACTGCACCTCAGCTGCTGCCGGAGCATTCTGGCCAGCTGACTTGCTGCCACCATCGTGCTCGGTGCCAGGGTTAAGGACCTCTCCTCTGGGCTGGAGAGGCACTTGGAGTGGGAGGGGAAAGATCCAGTTGTCGTGGTCCACGTAGGTACCAATGACATAGGTAGAACAGAGAAAGAGGTTCTGCTGAGGGAGTATGAGCAGCTAGGGGCTAAATTAAAAAGCAGAACCACAAAGGTAATAATCTCTGGATTACTACCTGAGTGAGCCATGAGCAAATTTGCATAGGGTAAATAAGATCAGAGAGATGAACGCGTGGCTCAAAGAGTGGTGTGGGAGAAATGGGTTTTGATTCATGGGGCACTGGCACCAGTACTGGGGTAAAAGGGAGCTGTTCCGTTGGGACGGGCTTCACTTGAACCTTGCTGGTACTAGTGTCCTGGCGAATCAAATAACTAGGGCAGCAGAGAGGGCTTTAAACTAAATAGTGGGAAGGAGAGTTCAGGTGAGTGGGAATTTAAAAAGTCAAAGAGAAAGGAGAAGACAATAGAGCAGGGTAGCGATGGGGGTAATGGTAACCAGAGTGTGACAGAAAGGGACAGACGTATAAAAATAAGAGTGCATCAGAAAGTGGGGTCAAAGCACAGAAAAATAGTAAAAAGACAAAATTAAAAGCTCTTTATCTGAATGCACGCAGCATTCGTAACAAGATAGATGAGTTGACGGCACAAATAGATATAAATGGGCATGATCTTACCTAAGAAAGGATATACTTGCCATAGAGGGAGTGCAGCGAAGGTTCACCAGAACTGATTCCTGGGATGGCAGGACTGTCGTATGAGGAGAGATTGGGTTGACTAGGCCTATATTCACTAGAGTTTAGAAGAATGAGAGGGGATCTCGTGGAAACGTATAAAATTCTGAGAGGGCTAGACAGACTGGATGCAGGAGGATGTTTCCCCTAGCTGGGGGGGTCTAGAACGAGGGGTCACAGTCTCAGGATACGGGGTAGGACATTTAGGACTGAGATGAGGAGAAATTTCTTCACTCAGAGGGTGGTGAACCTGTGGAATTCTCTACCACAGAAGGCTGTGGAGGCCAAGTCACTGAATATATTTAAGAAAGAGATAGATAGATTTCTAGACACAAAAGGCATCAAGGGGTATGGGGAGAGAGCAGGAATATGGTATTGAGATAGAGGATCAGCCATGATCATATTGAATGGCGGAGCAGGCTCGAAGGGCAGAATGGCCTACTCCTGCTCCTGTTTTTCTATGTTTTTTTCTCAGATAATTAAGGATAAGGAAGCAAAAATATAAGGGTTTAATATTGTCATTTGTGTCAGCCGAGACTCAGTGGTAGCACTCTCGCCGCTAAGCCAGAAAGTCGTGGGTTCAAGCCCCACTCCAAAGACTTGACCTCATAATCTTGGCTGACACTTCAGTGCAGTGCTGAGGGAATGCTGCACTGTCAGAGAGCCATCTTTCAGATGACACCTTAAAAACATCTGCCCTCTCAGATGCATGTAAAAGATCCCTTGGCACTATTTGAACAAGAGCAGGGGAGTTCTCCCTAGTGTCCTGGCCACTATTTATCCCTCAACCAACATCACTAAAACAGGTTGTATGGTCATTTATCTCATTGCTGTTTGAGGGAACTTGCTGTGTCTGCCTACATCACAACACTGACTACAATTCAAAAACACTTCATTGGCTTTGAAGTGGGTTGGGTCATCCCAAGGATGTGAAATGCGTTATATAAATGCATGCTCTTTCTTTATATTCCTTTGTGTTTGCAGTGCAGCTGGAAGCAGCACAAATGCTAATGAACTATTATTGTTTGATGTGGGTGTTATTTTGGGGGAATTTTACTCCAGATATTTTTCTCATGTCACACTACTCCTGTGGGTAAGCCCTCGTTCCCTATGAACTGGCGTGCATCTTTACCTGCCCGATACCTACCTAATTTGTCATGAGCCCTGCGGTCAACCAGAAAATCCTCATCCCTGTATTTCAGCTAATTGGTTTTATCATGCACCCTCACTTATTCCTCCTCGACTTTGGTAGATGGTAAAATAAGCACTTTGCTTGACCATGGCTTAAATGATACACGGTCATACAGATTTATTAAATAAAAAACAGATAAGTAAACAGTAACAATGAAACACTGTAATTACAGACTTAACTATTCTTCCTTAGAATGATAGAAAATATCTACTACACTAAACTTAAATGTGCACTGGGCCTGGCACAAGGTCCTTGAATATTAACTACTGCAGCAATTCACTCCTGATCATTTACAGAGTCTCTCCTGCCTGTCTATACTCTCTGATACTTAGAAAGAAAGGAAGAAATACTTGGATTTATGTAGCGCCTTTCACGACCACCAGATGTCCCAAAGCACTTCACAGACAATGAAGTACTTTTTTGAAGTGTAGTCACTGTTGCAATGTAGGAAACATGGCAGCCAATTTGCACACAGCAAGCTCCCACAAACAGCAGTAATGACCAGATAATCTGTTTTAGTGATGTTGATTGAGAGATAAATATTGGCTAGGACACCAGGGATAACTTCCCTGCTCTTCTTCAAAATAGTGCCATAGGATCTTTTATGTCCACCTGAGAGAGCAGACAGGGCCTCGGTTTAACGTCTCATCTGAAAGACGGCACCTCCGACAGTGCAGCACTCCCTCAGTACTGCACTGGAGTGTCAGCCTAGATTTTTGTGCTCAAATCTCTGAACCCACAACCTTCTAACTCAGAGGTGAGGGTGCTACCAACTGAGCCACAGCTGACACACATGGACTACTCTGTTGGAACAAGATAGGCTGAAATCTATCCATCTATATATGTATATCTTATTAAAAATCTTGGGCCAAAAATTCGGCCCTTCCCGGGTGAGTACACAGTGCGTACTCACCCGTAAGACGTCCCGAAGTGCCGGTTTCCTGCATGCACTGCGCATGCGCGGGAAACCGGAACTTCCGGTATGGTGAAGGGGGCAGTTCCTAGGTGAACCGCGTGCGCGGTAGAGGCTGTGCACACGCAGCGAACTTAGATTTTTTTTCAGGTTTCTACGGGAGGGTAAGTAGTAAAGAAACTACGCTTATGAAAAGGAGGCGCAAGACCCGTTTTCAACAAGATAAGCGGTTAATTAAGTATAATTTAAAAATTTTTTCAACAGGTTTATCTTTTTTAGGTACTTTAAAGAAAGGTAAGTTTATTTTTATCACTTTTAAAAAGTATTTTAATTTTTTCAAAAATTTAAATTTTTGTTTAAAGTGGTTAATTTATTTAACTATAGTTATTTTATAAATGTGATGGTTTTTTTTAAAATTTATTTTAAGTTTAGCTGTTCTTTTGGGGCCGATTTCAATTCACAGATTTGACAGGTCTCTTGTCAAATCTATGAATGAAAGATGGTCTGCTGCCATTGGCTCTCCATGGCCCACGTGATCCCAGGGGACGCATCGCACTAACTGCGCCCCTGGGACACGCACGCACTGCACGCCAGCAGTTGGGAGAGGCCCAGGAGCTGAAGTTCCCGTGGGCCCAAAACACAACGGCAGGCGCGGTAGGTAAGTGCGAGCGCGATCCTTACCCCCGCGGCAAGCCGGAGAGGCGAATTTCTGGGCCCTTGTGTCTGCATGCACTACCTGTCTATTAAATCTGTTGTCACATTTTTGGCACACTATAGCCGCAATTTTACCAGCGCTCAGAGGCCGGGTTCGGAGGCGAGTCAGCTGTTAAATTCGAAATGATTGACAGCGGGTTGTGAACCCGCCACGATCCCGCCTCCGTGTGAGTTTTCAAAGTGTCGGGTCTGTGATTTCAGAACAAACCCGACACCAAGTGACGGGTGAGGGATTTAAAATACTTAACTCCTTGTTAAGTGCTTGTTAACTGTTATTTTGACAGCCTTTTCCTATTTTCGCACATTTTCAACGGGTTTCACGACGTTCGGAGATCACGTCAAGTAAGTATATCGGGATTACCAACGAGCTGAATAGTTCACAGCTGCAACTGCAGTATAAAAGCTGAACTCTCACATCTGTTCACTTTCAAATGTCAGAGGTTGCTGATTTCAGGATTGGGAAGACACATTTGATCTGTCTTGAGGCTCTAAGTGTGTGGTGTTAACTTTATATGCACTGTCACCTCCTTGGAATAACCTCTCTCCCCATTGACTGAATGCTTATAACATCTCATCCTCAACTGCCATATATAACAGCAGAATAGGAATGCTTTATACTCTCTCAACCTGGCCCTCAGAATCTGAAGAGGATCAGCCGCAGCACCAGCAGAACCAGCCACACCAGCAGCACCAACAAGAGCACCAACCTTCTCCTCAACCACCTGATGCTGCGCAGGGCAGAGGCCATCAGCGCAGGGCTGCACTGCGCCGCAGGAGATACCCCCAACACAGGGTTTACAGGCAGAGGATGAGCTTCCTCAACATGACTGAGCAGCAGTGCCAAAGGAGGCTGAGACTTTCACGAGAGGTAGTCGCAGACATTTGCTCAATGCTCGATCAAGACCTGCAGCACAGAGGAGCAGGTGGACATGCCTTACCAGTGGCTGTCAAAGTCACCACCGCCCTCAACTTCTTTGCATCTGGGTCCTTCCAGGGATCAGCAGCAGACATCAGCGGCATCTCGCAGTCGGCCGCCCACATATGCATGACGTGGGTTACCGATGCCCTCTTTGCCAAGTCTGCCAATTACATCCACTTTTCCATTGATGAGGCACGTGTTACCGAGCGGGCGCTAGGCTTTGTCAATCTGGCTGGCTTCCCACGGGTACAGGGCGTCATCGACTGCACACATGTGGCCATCAGGGCACCCCATCAGAACCCAGCTGTATTTGTGAACCGCAAGGGCTTCCACTCCCTTAACGTGCAGCTGGTGTGCAACCATAGGAAG
Source organism: Squalus acanthias (assembly GCA_030390025.1). Lineage (NCBI taxonomy): Eukaryota > Metazoa > Chordata > Chondrichthyes > Squaliformes > Squalidae > Squalus > Squalus acanthias. The sequence goes on along the minus strand of CM059441.1, from coordinate 11,096,556 downwards.
AGCATCATGCACGTGTGCGCCAAGTTCTCTGGCAGCTGCCATGACTCTTACATCCTGCGCTAGTCCACTGTCCCTCAACTCTTCGCTCCACCAAACGAACTTTCCGGCTGGCTCCTTGGAGACAAGGGCTATCTCCTGAAGACGTGCCTAATGACGCCGATGAGGAGGCCACCAATCGAGTCTGAGGAGCATTACAATCAAGGCTACATTTCCACCAGAAGTGTCAAAGAGCAAACAATACGGTTGCTCAAAAAGCGCTTCAGATGCCTGGACAGATCTGGTGGAGCCCTACAGTACGCATCAGCAAGGGTCTCGAGAATCATCGTTGTCTGCTGTGCCCTGCACAACATCGCACTGCCGCGAGGATTAGCGCTTATGAGGAACAAGGCGCAGAATGCACAGCCTCTTCAGAGGAGGAGGAGGAGGAGCAGAATGAGGTCCCAGATGTGGAATACCTGGAGGAGGCGGCTGACCCATTGCGACCAGCACGCGAGCACATCGCTGCCCGTGATGCCAGGGATGGCCTAATCAATGCCAGATTCACTTACATTTATGCAGCACAGACATGTGGCTGCCACATCCACATGAAGGTTGCCCTGACCACACTTCAACACCATAGAGCATCTCTACAATGATCTGTGCATTCCTTGCACTGTCACCACCATTGTTGGACATAAAAGGCACCCTCACCCTTCACTGTGCTACTTCAAATTGTGACCACACATATAGCAACGAATTCAAACATTCACATAACATTAATTTATTACAACAGAATAAAAGAACAGAAACTTAACATTGATTTCTAGCAGAACACCCAAGTGAGTACCCCTGTGACTATTTATGTGGCAGCTTTCTCTTACACGTGCTTCTACGTGGTGCTACCCCTGTGGCTTCAGCAGATATAGAAGCAGCCTGCTCACTTCCAGGCTGTGCCTGCTTAGATGCCTTCGGCAGTCATCCTCTGGGTTTTGGAGCCTGTGAGGGCCCCGCCAAAGTTTGCTCCTCCTGCGGCTACACAGGAGCAGACTCAGCCATCACTGTTCGGGAGGCATCTGGGGCTCTGACCGAGGGGTTGGCAAGGGGATGGCAGTTTGAGCACTTGGAGAGGAGCCCCCACTTGCATGTCCCCTCCCACCATCATCCCTCTCATGGGCCACCCGCAGTTCTCTGCGAGCAAGTAGCTGGAGAGCACCTTGCTGCACATCAGTGGAGCCATGAGGACCCGTCTCTGTACTGACAGTCCTCATAATGGGGACATCCATGAACCTCTTGTTCCTCTCTGTGATAGATACCCATCTATCCTCCAAAGATGACCATCTATTTAGAAGTGTTACCATGTTGTCCTGAGTCTGGTGATTTATGTCCTCCATGGAGGTTGCCATCCTTTCCATGGTGGTACCTACATTTGCCATTGCATGCGCCATGACATTCATATTTGACATGGACTCCTCCATTCTCTGCACACTTGCAGTCACAATGGTTGCAAACCCAGTCAGAGCCTCCTGCACTTATTCCTGAAGCTCCAGCGCTGCTCTCTTTCTGGATGGCCCCCAAGGCTCAGCGTCTACATGCATCTGAGCAGAGCTAGGAGCGTCCTGCAGCCTCTGACAAGGTCTCTCCACTGCTGTCCCTGTCTCCACCATCTGCTCTTGCTCACTCATGAGTTGTGATACACCAGGTGACAACACTACTCTATCTCCAATATGACCCACCGAGGTGTGCGCCTCTGCGCTGGTGCAGGGTGCGCTCATTTCTGCTGACGCTGCTCTCTCAGAGGCTGGAGGTTCCTCTGAGGAGTCCTCCTGCTCTTCCTCCTGGACAGTAGGGAGGGGGGCTCTTGATGGTCCTGTGGGAGAGTAAAGACATGATTTAGACATGTGATATGTAGATTGCAGATGTGCACATGATGAGCATTCGATTTTATTGACATCAGATACCATATGAGTCACTCATGAATGCCAAATAAGATGGATGGAGAATTATTCTGTCACCAGGTTTTTCTACTGAGCCCCTCTCTCCGTCCCCCACTTTGAGCTGTTCAACTGTTCCCGCAATGTCGAGAGCGGCCTCCTCAGCATGGGTGAGCTGTGATAACGATGGTGGTCCTCCTCCTGTTCTCTCCCTCTCCCTCTTATTGCGGGTTCTCTTTTCCTGTAATGAGGGAAAGAAGTGGAGTTTCAGTGAGAGTGATGGAATGAGTGTAAAGAAGGGATCGAATAGATGTTTAGAGGGAGACTATGATGGAGTGGGTTTCCATTACCAAATTTCCTCCTTTTGAGTTGTTAGTTGTTGTCATTGCATAACATTGAGGGTGGGTGTGAGGGGTGCATAGTAAGATGGGGAAGTGATTCTGTACATAGGGAGAGAGGGATGGGTGATGGTGCAAGGGATGTTGGGGCGAGTTAGGATGTGCAGGAGCAGGGTTGGCAATGCAGAGTGATGGGGATGTGATGACAGGCACAGCAGAATTAAGGTAAGTGTGCTTTTATACTCACTTTTCCTGAAAGCAGGAGATCATTGAACCTCTTCCTACATCGGACCCAGGTGCGACTGAACACACACCTTGCAGTTATCACTTTGGCTATTTGCAGTCAGGCTGCCTTTGTCTGCTGAGGAGGTTTCCTTCTTCCATTCCCTGGGAATAGTACCTCCCTACGTGCTCTAACTCCCTCCACAAGAACATGGAGGGAGTCATGGTTGAAGCGGGGAGCGGCCTTTGGTCTCTCTGCAGACATCGTTGAAAGCACCAGCACTCAGGAGCTGCAAAAACGAAGTGAGAGCTAATGGGGACATGGCCCCCTTAAATACACCGGCTGCAAACTCGTCATCAGAGCAGCTCAGCAGATCTGCACTTTGTGATCAGGGCGGGTAACACGCACGGCGGGCTTAATGAGCCCAATTAACAGAACATTTTTTCAGCAGACTGGCTGGAGCCGGGAGCAGGACTGGAACCCTCCAACTACCAGACCCGCCGCCAACCCGCCTCCAACACGGAAAATCCAACCCTTTATGTGTGAACTTTTTACAATTATAAGTTCCTATGTCCACATCCATAAAGCCTTTTCCTATGTCAACTCATCACCCTGTAACTGTGCAATCTCACCACTGGGTTCCCACAAATCACTCAAAATGTTTCCTTAAATATTTTCAACTTCCATTTTTTAATCAGTAACTGAAATTTATAATGTCCAAAATAAGGTTTAAATAAGGAGTTGTGATTGCCTACACCCACCACCACCCACCCCCACCGTACACCGCTTCAACCCCTCCTCACGGAACTTACCTGAGGGACGCTGTCAGCGATGCAGGTGGCCCAAAATTGCCCTCTTCTGTTGGACGAGCTGCCTGTGGAGGCACGACCACCGCCGGCAGCCCGCCCCAATTATTCAGCTGAGGCCCAAGGACTAGTTTCCATCGATCCTTGGGCCTCTTGCTTTGGCTGCGTGCTGCCTCCACAGCCCAGACTACTTTCTCCCCCATAATGTCTGTTCTGATGCTATATTGTGTATTAAAACAGCCCAGCCCATTTTCTGTGGTGAAGCAGCTTTTTTTAACCCCATATATGCAGGGACAGAAAGAAAGAAGTCAACAACATGATATGTCATAGATAAAATGCTTCATTTTTGTTGTAGTGGATTTGGGCCCTTTATATTTTAAACCTTCTTTTTAAATGGATTTTCAAAGAAAATGGTTTAATTCAAAAGACCGGTAATATTATTTCCAGGAAATATGAAAACTATCTCATGGAATGTGCATTCTGTGTGGTGTAAATAATGAATCGCATATGGAAATTAATACACCCCCCACACAACCTAGAGAATGCAGAAAGTATCTCAGGTTGGGAAGTGGCGGTAATAATTCCCTTATGCAAGGGAAAAGGGATAAATCAATTCCAGAGGCATTTATTTAGCTTGAGTGCTGGGGAATGCTTTGCTTTTGAATAGGGTTCAGGGACACCAGAATGAATTGAAGGGGGCAAGAGAGAAGCTTCAGAAGAGTACATGGATGTACTGAGTAAACTTTTAAATTGGACATAATTAACTTTAATCAAGTGCAGACTCAGTGTGCCAAGATAGTGTCTTTGAGTTGTGGAGTTGTGTCGAGTAATTGGAAAGACTGTCGTACTGCTGAAGGAAATGCATGAGGAAACAAAACGTTCCACAAATACGCAGCAGGTCTGTCAGCATCTGAAAAAATAGTCAGGCTAGTATTTCAGCAGAATGGAGAGCCATTTTAATGAACATGAACCTATCGTTTTCTTTCAGGCAGAGATTGGCATGCTGCGTTTCCAGCATTTACCGCATTCATTTCAGACTTCCAGTGTTTGCAGTTTTCACAGATTTCCTTAACCTAATAGATAAGTTTTCAAGCTGGGGGTTTGAGAATCTTCCAGGTTCTGCGATGGAACCCAGAGGTTCTGTGAGGTCAGATTTCTGTCCATCTGACACTGACGTATCTTTGGGGCGATTTTAACCCTGCTCACTCAGCAGAAACCTGGCGGGTGGGAAGTTAAAATCGCCCTGGCTCTTACCTGTCCAAAAGCCGCCATGATCGCAACATCTGCAATTTGAACCTTCTGCCCTGAGCAGGGAGGAAGGAGCCAACAAGGTCCTTCTTTATATATGCATGATGCGGAGATGCCGGTGTTGGACTGGGGTGGACAAAAATGAGGTTATAGTCCAACAGTTTTATTTGAAATTACGAGCTTTCGGAGCTCTGCTCCTTCTTCAGGTACAGTGAGGGAATATAAATCGATTACACAGTATATATAGACAGAGAACAATGTGTCTACAGAGATACAATCTATCAGGGAGGCATTACATCAAAGACACATCAGAGTACAGCTAAGACAATGAGGTGGGTCACAGGGGGTCCAACGTGTCAAATGCTGCAGTCTGCAGTTAGGCTTTTAAATTTTTTTTAAAACTGGGAAACCAGACAACGATGTCGAGTCACGTTCTGTAGCGTGACATGAACCCGAGATCCCGGTTGAGGCCGTCCTCATGGGTGCGGAACTTGGCTATCAGTTTCTGCTCGATGATTTTGCGTTGTCGTGTGTCTCGAAGGCCGCCTTGGAGAACGCTAACCCGCAGATCCGAGGCTGAATGTCCTTGACTGCTGAAGTGTTCCCCGACTGGGAGGTAACAATCCTGCCTGGCGATTGTTGCGCGGTGTCCGTTCATATGTTGTCTCAGTGTCTGCATGGTCTCACCGATGTACCATGCCGCGGTGCATTCTTTCCTGCAACGTATGAGGTAGACAACGTTGGCCGAGTCACATGAGTATGTACCATGTACCTGGTGGGTAGTGTCCTCACGTGTGATGATGGTATCTGTGTTGATGATCTGGCATGCCTTGCAGAGGTTGCCATGGCAGGGTTGTGTGGTGTTGTGGTCACTGTTCTCCTGACAGCTGGGTAATTTGCTGCGAACGATGGTACTTTTGAGGTTAGGCGGCTGCTTGAAGGCGAGTAGTGGAGGCGTGGGGATGGCCTTAGCAAGGTGTTCGTCGTCATCGATGACATGTTGAAGGCTGCGAAGAACATGGCGTAGTTTCTCCGCTCCGGGGAAGTACTGGACGACGTAGGGTACTCTGTTGGTTGTGTCCCGTGTTCGCCTTCTGAGGAGGTCTATGCGATTTTTCGCTGTGGCCCGTCGGAACTGTCGATCGACGAGTCGAGCATCATATCCCGTTCTTACGAGGGCGTCTTTCAGCGTCCGTAGGTGTCCATCGCGTTCCTCCTCGTCTGAGCAGATCCTGTGTATTCGCAGGGCTTGTCCATAGGGGATGGCTTCTTTAACGTGGTTAGGGTGGAAGCTGGAGAAGTGGAGCATCGTGAGGTTGTCTGTGGGCTTGTGGTAGAGTGAAGTGCTGAGGTGTCCGTCTTTGATGGAGATTCGTGTGTCCAAGAATGAAACCGATTCTGAGGAGTAGTCCATGGTGAGTTTGATGGTGGGATGGAACCTGTTGATGTTATCGTGTAGTCCTTTCAGTGATCCTTCGCCGTGGGTCCAAAGGAAGAAGATGTCGTCGATGTATCTGGTGTACAGCGTTGGTTGGAGGTCCTGTGCAGCGAAGAAGTCTTGCTCGAACTTGTGCATGAAGATGTTGGCGTATTGGGGTACGAATTTGGTCCCCATGGCTGTTCCGTGTGTTTGGGTAAAAAACTGGTTGTCGAAGGTGAAGACATTGTGGTCAAGGATGAAGCGGATGAGTTGTAGGATGGCGTCTGGAGATTGGCTGTTGTTGGTGTTGAGTACTGAGGCTGTTGCAGCGATGCCGTCATCGTGGGGGATACTGGTGTAGAGTGCCGATACGTCCATCGTGGCGAGGAGTGTTCCTGGTTTAACTAGTCCATGGGTGCTGAGTTTCTGTAAGAAGTCTGTAGTGTCGCGACAGAAGCTGGGGGTTCCCTGTACGATGGGTTTCAGGATGCCCTCGACGTACCCAGAGAGGTTCTCACACAGGGTTCCGTTGCCTGATACGATAGGACGTCCGGGTGTGTTGGCTTTGTGTATCTTTGGGAGGCAGTAGGCGTCTCCTACGCGGGGAGTACATGGGATGAGAGCGCGTAGGATGCTTTGAAGGTCTGGATCGAAGGTCTTGATCAGTCTATTGAGTTGGCGGGTGTGTTCTTTGGTCGGATCTGCGGGTAACTGTCTGTAGTGATCCTGGTTGTCCAGTTGTCGGTATGCTTCTTTGCAATAGTCCATTCTGTTCTGTATGACGATGGCTCCTCCTTTGTCCGCTGGTTTGATGACGATGTTGCGGTTGGTCTTGAGAGCGTGGATGGCATTGCGTTGTGCTCGGGTGACATTCTGGACTGTCTTGTGAGTGCGGCTGATGAATCTGGCGTTGATGCATTTCCTGACAGCTTGAGCATACATTAGGGCAGCGACCCTCCGGAGGGGTCCAATTTGACTCTTTCTTCTTCGGTTGTAGCACTGCGGTTCCCTCTGTCTGCTGTTCCGGATCATTGATTGTCTCATTGGGTTTGTTGCTGACATCTTGGGATTTGTGGTAGTATTCCTGGATCCTCATTCTCCTGATGAATTCCTCTGTTTCTGCCGCGAGACCGATGAGGTCCATTTTGGTGGTGGGGCAGAACTTGAGCCCTAGGGCGAGAACTTCGATTTCGTCTGGTTGAAGGGTGTGGTCCGACAAGTTGACGATGGACTTCCCTGTGGTTGCAACCGTGGTACTGGGGGAGGCTTGGTTGCTGCTACATAAGAACATAAGAACATAAGAAATAGGAGCAGGAGTAGGCCAATCGGCCCCTCGAGCCTGCTCCGCCATTCAATAAGATCATGGCTGATCTGATCCTAACCGCCAATCTACTATCTATCACAGAACCATCTCCTGCATCTAACAGAATTGCACACACGAAATAGGAGCAGAATCAGGCTACACAGTCCCTGGGCCCGCTACACTACCCACAGGGCCATGACCGATCCGAACCTAGACTCATGTCCAAATTCCTGCCCGCTCCCCGTAACCCTTAATGCCCTTTACTTCTAGGAAACTGTCTATTTCTGTTTTAAATTTAATTAATGTTGTAGCTTCTACAGCTTTTTGTGGCAGCATATTCCATGGACCTACCACCCTCTGAGTGAAGTAGTTCCTCCTCATCTCAGTTTTGAAAGAGCAGCCCCTTATTCTAAGACTATGTCCCCTAGTTCTCGTCTCACCCGTCATCGGGAACATCCTCCCCGCATCCACCCGATCCAACCCCTTCACAATCTTATATGTTTCAATAAGATCGCCTCTCATTCTTCTGAACTCCAATGAGTAGAGTCCCAATCTACCCAACCTCTCCTCATATGACCACCCCCTCATCCCCGGGATTAACCGAGTGAACCTTTTTTGCACTGCCTCGAGAGCAAGGATGTCTTTCCTTAAGTAAGGACACCAAAACTGTATGCAGTATTCCAGGTGCGGTCTCACCAATACCTTGTACAACTGAAGCAATACCTCCCTATTTTTATATTCTATCCCCCTAGCAATGAAAGCCAACATTCCATTTGCCTTCTTAATCACTTGCTGCACCTGCATACTAACCTTTTGAGTTTCGTGCACCAGGACCCCCAGATCCCTTTGCACTTCAGTACTCTCCAGTTTCTTGCCATTAAGATAATAAATTGCTCTAGGATTTTTCCTGCCAAAGTGCATCACCTCACACTTTCCAGTGTTGTATTCCATCTGCCAAATCTCTGCCCACTTACTTAGCCTGTCTATGTCCCCTTGCAGGTTTTTTATGTCCTCCTCACTCACTACTTTCCCTCCCATCTTTGTATCATCTGCAAATTTTGATATGTTACACTTGGTCCCTTCCTCCAAATCGTTAATATAGATTGTGAAGAGTTGGGGACCCAGCACTGACCCCTGTGGAACACCACTAGTTACTGATTGCCAGTCTGAGAATGAACCATTTATCCCAACTCTTTGCTTTCTGTTAGATAGCCAATCCTCTATCCATGCCAGAATATTACCCCCAATCCCGTGATTTTTTACCTTAAGCAATAATCTTTTGTGTGGCACCTTGTCAAATGCCTTTTGGAAGTCTAAATACACTACGTCCACTGGTTCCCCTTTATCCACTCTATATGTTACTTCCTCAAAGAACTCCAGCAAATTTGTCAAACATGACTTCCCCTTCGTAAAACCATGCTGACTTTGTCCTATTAAATTATGATTATCCAAATGTCCTGTTACTGTTTCCTTAATAATGGACTCCAAAATTTTACCTACCACAGATGTTAGGCTAACCGGTCTATAGTTACCAGCCTTCTGTCTACTGCCCTTTTTAAATAAGGGTGTTACATTAGCAGTTTTCCAGTCTGCCGGGACCTTAGCGGAATCCAGGTGGTGGTGATGCCGAGTTTCTCAAGCTTCCTGTTCTTGATGCGCATGTAGGAAGTGTAGTTCCGTTGCCTCGTCTGTTTGGCGGTGTCTCGTAGCTGGTCTGCTGTGTCCTGAGCACAGGCTGAGAGCATGGACTCTATCTTGGTTTCGAGGTTGCGGCGTCTGCTGTAGAGCTGGTGGACGAGATGGTTGAGGAGTGTGCGAGAGGTACGACGGCAAAGTCTCTCAGCGTAGTCTGTGTTGTATGTCGACTTGAGTGGGTTCGTGATCTGTAGTCCTTTCGGAATCTTGTCTGCTTTCTTGCATCTCTGTAGATACTTGATGTCTGTGTCAATATGTGCGATCTTCTTGGAGGTTCTCTCCACTTTGAGCCGGCAGTTTGTGGTGTCAATAGTGGTCATGATGTGGTCATGGTTCCGCACCCATGAGGACGGCCTCAACCGGGATCTCGGGTTCATGTCACGCTACAGAACGTGACTCGACATCGTTGTCTGGTTTCCCAGTTTTAAAAAAAATTTAAAAGCCTATCTGCAGACTGCAGCATTTGACACGTTGGACCCCCTGTGACCCACCTCATTGTCTTAGCTGTACTCTGATGTGTCTTTGATGTAATGCCTCCTTGACGGATTGTATCTCTGCAGACACATTGTTCTCTGTCTATATATACTGTGTAATCGATTTATATTCCCTCACTGTACCTGAAGAAGGAGCAGCGCTCCGAAAGCTCGTAATTTCAAATAAAACTGTTGGACTATAACCTGGTGTTGTGCGACTTCTCATTTTTATATATGCATGTTGCGGCCCGATGACATCATTGAGACCCGACTGTAATTTTAACTCAGGCCTAAGCGGAGAATCCACCTGGAGTGAAAGTCAGGGTGTCTCAAGAATTCTGTGTTATGTAATTTCTATATTTTCTTAATTTCTTCTCTCCCTAGCATGTTATTTCTATTCCTGTATACTAAAAAAAATCTACAATGATAGTACTGTTTCCTTTCGGTGGCTGATTCTGGGCTTCAGACTTTACGACAGAGGGTGAATGTGCCAATTCTGAACAAAGGATCCCCCACACAGGAAACTACTGGCCTAATACCTGTTCCATCAACTCATATAGTTACAGAAAGTACATTTTAAAGATCTATAGTATCAATGCCATTTGATCGTTAACAGAAATATAGTTCTCAATGGGTTAATACTAACTGGTTTATTTTTCTGCTGATACATACCACCTAATACAAACCATAGCCTCGTGACAGCATTATGTAAGTTGTTGTATCTGTAAATATGTAAGTGGATCTTTGCAGGTGGGAATCTCCTGCTGTTACACCTGCCATGAGTCACATCATAAAAACTGTGACGACGAGTTGATGTACTGCATGCATATTAATTAAAAAAGGGCTAAAATATTGAGTGTGGATAGAAATGCTTCGAATTTCAGTTTGATTCGTTTAGTAGAAGGAACCTGCAAGGTAGTTACTGAAGCTGAATTCACTGCAATTAGAAAGAAAGGCTTGCATTTCTATAGCGCCTTTCACGACCACCGGACGCCTCAAAGCACTTTACAGCCAATGACGTACTTTTTGGAGTGTAGTCACTGTTGTAATGTGGGAAACGCGGCAGCCAATTTGCGCTCAGCAAGCTCCCACAAACAGCAATGTGATAATGACCAGATAATCTGTTTTTGTGATGTTGATTGAGGGATAAATAATGGCCAGGACACCGGGGAGAACTCCCCTGCTCTTCTTCGAAATAGTGCCACAGGATCTTTTACGTCCACCTGAGAGAGCAGACGGGGCCTCGGTTGAACGTCTCATCCGAAAGACGACACCGCCGTGCATATCCTTCTATTCCTTTCTCCCTCTTGTACTTATCTAGCTTCCCTTTTAAGGTCTCTATGCTATTTGCCTAAACTGCTCCATGTGGTAGCGAGTTCCACATTCTAACCCCACTCTGGGTAAAGAAGTTTCCCCTCAATTCTTTATTGGATTTATTAGTGACTATCATATATTTATGGCCCCTAGTTTTGGAGTGTAATAATATAATTGATTACTTATAAAAGTGTGAATCATTGATACTTGATGGATAGTTGATATTAGTGAGTCATTGGTTTTCATATAATTACAAGGATTTCTAAGAAATATTGAGAAGCATTTTGGAAATACTAATTAATTTTCATCACAATGGATGGTCTGGTAGAATTAGTAAAGCTTCTAACATTGTTTTTTCTTATTTTGCTTTCTCTTTCACTTCAGTTTTTTGATAGTTATACCCAGTGACTTTGCAATCTGACATTTCAACTATAATATCAAGAGATTCTTCACTGAAGTACTGAGGAACAACAAGGAATGCTGGAAATACTCGGCAGGTCAGGCAGCATCGGTGGAGAGAGAAACAGAGTTAACGTTTCAGGCTGATGACGTTTCGTCAGAACTGGAAAAGAGAAATAACAGGTTTTAAGCAAGTGCAGAGGCAGGGACATGCGAGAGGGGAGGAAAGAACAAAAGGGAAGGTCTGTGGTAGGGTGGAAGGCAGGAGAGATTAAAAGACAAAAGGGATGATGGTGAGAGGCAAAAGGAGACAAGTTAAGAAACAAAAGATGGGTCTAGAGGAGGTGTAAATGGGAATAGCAGAATCACCAACAGCTGCCGTCCGAAAAAATGGGGGCAGAGGTTATGATCTGAAATTGTTGAACTCAACATTGAGTCCGGAAGACTGTAAAATGTCTAGTCGAAAGATGAGGTACTGTTTCTTGAGCCGGTGGGCTTGTAGTAAATATTAATCAACAGCCTATCCCCAGAAATGGAGATTGAGCAGTCGGGGAAGGGAAGGGAAGAGTCAGAAATGATAGCCTCCAGCCTATTATTAGTATATGCTAAAGTGCCACTGTCATGAATCATCTAAGAATATGCTAGTAACTTTGCATCTACTCATACATCTGAAGCTTATATTCTAATCCCTCTACACTTCCATCCCTCACCAGGACGGCCTGAGGGCGCTCCACTTCTTCTTTGAACAGAGGCTTAACCAGTTTCCATCCATCACCACCACCCTCCTCTGCCTGGCTGAACTTGTTCTCATATTGAACAACTTTTTTGACTCCACTCACTTTCTCCAAATCAAAGGTGTTGCAATGGGAAATTGCAACATCATCCGTTTTGTCTTTTAATCTCTCCTGTCTTCCACTCTATTACAGACCTGTTTGACTAATCTAATTGAATTTTTTGATGAAGTAACAGAGAGGATTGATGAAGGGAATGCAATGGATATTGTCTACATGGATTTTCAGAAGGCGTTTGACAAAGTACCACAATGAAGGCTGGTTAACAAAATTGAGGCTCATGGAACAGGTGGGTCAGTGGCAGCTTGGATAATGAATTGGCTTAAGGACAGAAAACAGCGAGTTGTGGTAAATGGCTGTTTTTCAGACTGGAGGATGGTAGACAGTGGTGTTCCCCAAGGGTCAGTGCTGGGGCCACTGCTTTTTTTGATATATAAATGACCTGGATATTGGAATACAGAGTAGAATTTCTAAATTTGCCGATGACACCAAACTTGGGGGTATGGCAAATAGTGAGGATGATACCAATCGACTACAACAGGACATAGAAAGGCTAGCAGAATGGGCAGACAAGTGACAGATGGAATTTAATACAGAGAAGTGTGAGGTGATGCATTTTGGCAGAAGGAACAGGGAGAGGCAATATACACTTAAGGGCACAGTTTTACAGAGTGTGCAGGGACAGAGGGACCTGGGAGTTAACAAAGCATATGGGATCTTGGGCTTCATAAATAGAGGTATTGAGTACAAAAGTAGAGAAGTTACGCTGAACCTTTATAAAGCACTGGTTAGGCCACAACTGGAGTATTGTGTCCAGTTCTGGTCACCACACTTTAGAAAGGATGTGAAGGCCCTTGAGAGGGTGCAGAGGAGGTTTACCAGAATGGTTCCGGGGATGGGGGATCTTAGCAACAGGGACAGGTTGGAGAAGCTAAATTTGTTTTCATTAGAGCAAAGGAGGTTGAGGGGTGATTTGATAGAGGTGTACAAGATTATGACGGGTTTGGATAGGCTAGACGGGGAAAGGCTGTTCCCACTAGTTGATAGTACAAGGACTAGGGGACACAGATTTAAGGTTTTGGGCAAGAGATACAGGGGGGATGTGAGGAAATACTTTTTTACGCAGCGAGTGGTGAGGACCTGGAACTCGCTGCAGACAGAAGTGGTGGAAGTGAAGACACTCAATGTTTTCAAGGGGAGACTGGATAGGCACTTGAGGGAAATAAACTTGTAGGGCTACGGGGATAGAGCGGAGGATTGGGACTGACTGGATTGCTCTACAGAGAGCCGGCACGGACTCGATGGGCAGAATGGCCTCCTTCTGTGCCGTTATGACTCTATGACTATGACCTTCCCTTTTGTTCCTTCCTCCCTTCCCCCTTTCCCTACCTCTGCACTTGCTTAAAACCTGTTATATCTCTAACTTTTTCCAGTTCTGACAAAAGGTCATCGACCTGAAACGTTAACTCTGTTTCTCTCTCCACAGATGCTGCCTGGCCAGCTGAGTGTTTCCAGCATTTTCTGTTTTTATTTCAGATTTCCAGCATCCGCAGTATTTTGTTTTTGTGCTGAGTAACAACAATGCACAAACATCTGAGCAGATCTAAAATGTCAACTCACTTGAACTTTGGCGATTTAATCAACAAAATCTTACATCTAAATGTTTGGCCACTCAGTTTAGATTTGATAATTTTGCAGTGTATAATCCTAACCTTTATGTTCCTGCTATGTTATGACTCCTCCTGATAGTGCAGTGGATAAAGACACCACCCAGTATGGCACTAAGCTATACAGAACACGGAGGCTCTAGGTTTGATTTGTGGACTGCAATGAGTTAGTTAATCTCAGCTAAGCCACTAGTACAGATGCTAATTTTGGCCTCAGCACCCCTTGGCTAGAGGAGGGAAAATTCACCTAGGGTTCTGATCCAGGTTGAGATCTAATTACTCTAGCAGAAAATTAGTATGTGTGGGATGTCAGGTGAGAATAGGCTCTGGCTTGGCTGAGATATCCCCTGTATTAAATAGCTTGCTGACCCGAAATGTCCCAGTTCACTCATAAATAATAGTTAATTCATGAGAGGAAGGGGGCGATGGAAAATAAGAACTTCTGGAATTATCAGACATTGAGATTTAAGCCACTTGATTCAGAGCTTATAGGACATTGACAGAGTTCTTTTACAAACCCTGATGTTAAACTCATTACGTTGTGTTCTTGTTCTTTTTAATTGGATATAAATACCATTCAGCTTGCTAGGAAACTCAGTAATATATTTTGCCAGAGAAATATGACCTTTGGTGACTTAAATATGAAAGCCAGCATGTTTCAACACCCCTTCCAGGTGAAACAGCGATTTACTTGTACTTCTTGCAATTTAATATACTGTATTCGCTCCTCTACATTGGGGAGACCAAACGCAGATTGGGTGACCGCTTTGTTCAGTCCGTAAGGGTGACCCTGAGCTTCCGGTCGCCTGTCACTTTAATTCTCCGCTTCACTCCCACTCTGATCTCTCTGTCCTCGGCCTATTACATTGTTCCAATGAAGCTCAACGTAAGCTCGAGGAACAGCACCTCATCTTTCGATTAGGCACTTTACAGCCTTCTGGACTTAACATCGAGTTCAACAATTTCAGACAATAATCCCTGCCCCCATTTTTCATGCTGTATGATTTTGCCATTCCCATTTGCAACATTTTATCTTTCCTGCCTCTTACATAAGCACAGTATATTCTTTCAACTCCTTCCTCCCCTCCTAAACCACCCCCCCCCCCCCCGTCTCTGCACCTGCTTAATATCTGTTACATCTCCAGCTTTTTCCAGTTCTGATGAAGGGTCCCAGACCTGAAATGTTAACTCTGTTTCTCTCTCCACGGATGCTGCCTGGCCTGCTGAATATTTCCAGCATTTTCTGTTGTTATTTCATGTTTCAAGACTTGCCTTCTTAACTTAAATTTCATTTATTGTACCTATTATGATCTACATTGCAACACGACAAGAATATTGCCAATAGTAGCTGAGGAAAATTACTTTTATTCAGGATTTTGATTCCATCGGAAGATAGCCCAGCACTTACTATCATTTTTGGCATTCATCTCCACTTTACCAAAAACATATTGGCCTGGATGTTGGGGTAGTAATAACGGTGAGGCTATAAGCGCTCACCGTTATTATGGAATAAATCAGATAGCAACTTCCAGAGTCCGCACATGCGCAGTTAAACACGTAAATCTGGAAGTTGCTGTCCGATTTGCTCTGCTCCTCCACAAGCTGCGCTACAGCAATACCTTGTTGATAGACTCAGCATTGAAATTCATGTATGGGCATGAAGTTGCAGTACTAAAGCACTAGATACCCACTAAACACTGCAGAAAAAGTTAGGGCTGGTGTATTCAGGTGTAAGCAAATTTTTAATGGCGTTATAAATCTTAATTACTGCCAAGCACCTCTCTGGCCCTGAAAATTTAATTTTACAAGTGTGGAGTCTCATTCCTTCAGAATATAATTATGTTAGAGATTTTTTTAAATTAAAAATTAATATAATTTTACTTTTACTTTCTGTCTCTTTTATCTATCTCTCTTGATCCCTACCTTCTTTCCCTCTTTCGCTTTCTGTACATGATTTTACAATGAATTAAATATTCTAATTTATACTCTGTAGGGCTCAGTGAGGATTCTTCAATTTGATTGGTTGAAGAGCCACACTGTTGCTTGCACTGCACACATACACCACAGATCCCCCGTAGGGGGCACCACACTGAAAATAATCTCTGGGAACCATAAATAGTTGCTCCACAGCCCACAAAAAGTCTGTGGGCAGCTATAAGCTGCCGACTGCAAAATCAATAAAGGATGCAGGACAAAATGCTTTTCCACTCATTGGGCCTGTTCCTTCTGATAGTTCATGTGCAATTTACATCATCATGGATCCTATCCAACTTATTTAGTCCTCTGAGAGAGGTGACTAATCAAAGGTAAAATTCCAAAACTCTGAAATTTATTTCTCAATCCTGAAAGGGAGTTGTGTCAAGATATCAAATTAACATTACAATTGTGGAATTATACATGACCACTTATATAATATGTTCCCATGGTCCCACCAAGACCAGAACCTTAGTGTTCCAATGAATATCATCATCTATATTATAATATCATAATACACTGCAATGTATATCAATCATCTATGCCTATACTTACCCTCATAACCAATTCCTTTCTTAATCAAATATTTTTCCAATCATAATTTATTCCCTTTATTCATATTGAAAAGCACACGCAATCAATACATTACACAGTGCATTGAGATTATATAATACACAGCAGACAACATATAAAGGAATTCTTAAGTAAAACAACAAATGTATGCTGTGAGGCTGAATATTACAAACATCAACTTTGCTTCTCAAACCTAGAAGAAATGTAATGGTGTATTTCTATTCTCCCTCTGAGGTGATTTGTTTGTAGTCATTTCCATTTTCTGCACTCCATCCAATTCACAATATCAAGTAATAAATTTTGAAAGGGCGATTCCTCTGGTAAGTTACTGTCACATGTTTAGCTTTAATGTTCAGTATAACCATTCTTTCAGTTTAGAAGGAATGCAAGAAACACAATTTATTAATAGGGAGTAAAGTAATTTATAATACAAACAAGTGATCCACTAAGGTTAATTTCCATTGTACAGTATATATTAATCTACAAACAATTTACTTGTTACACATAGCTGGGAAGATTTATTAAAGAAAAAGAAACAACTCACATTTATATAGCACCTTTCATGACCTCAGGATGTCTCAAAGTGCTTCACAGCCAAGGGAGTACTTTTTGAAGTGTAGCCACTGTTGTAACATAGGGAAACATGGCAGCTAATTTGTTCACACTAACAAGATAATGGCCCAGTTAATCTGTTATATTGATGTTGGTTGAGGTATAAGTGTTGGCTCGGACACCAGGAGGACAGATAGTGTCATGTACTCTTTTACACCCAGATGAGAGGGCAGGTGGAGTCAATGGAAAGATAATTCGGGCAGCGGATCTGATATCGCCAAAAGTTAAAATTACCTCCCCCATGTGCAACGGCACAGGAGATTAAAAAAAAACAGTGAGAAGTCGCACAACACCAGGTTATAGTCCAACAGTTTTATTTGAAATCACAAGCTTTCGGAGCTGCTGCCCCTCCGTCAGGTGAAGTGAAGGAATACGAACTATTCCTGGTTGGACTATAACCTGGTGTTGTGCGACTTCTCACTTTTGTCCACCCCAGTCCAACACCGGCATCTCCGCATCATAAAAAAAAACAGATGAGGGAGGTCATTTGGCCTACCTAGCTCATCCTTCCATAGAAATTACAATCCTCCCATAACGATATCTAACTGCATATTGAGTGACTCCAGAGCCTTTGGTTCCACCACCCTATTCAAGGTATTAATCACATTTTGTGTGAAGAAGTGCTCCCTGATATTAGTCTTGAATTAGCCTTTTACTAGTTAAAACCTATGTTCCCTGGTCCTGCAGTCATGGTTTAACTTGAAATAGTGATCGGGATTAACCTTTTCTATTTCACCTATACCTCTATAAAGTCTACCCTCATGCCCCTCTTTTCAAGGCTGAAAGGGATTTTTTTCCTAATCTTTCCTCATAATTCAGTCATCTGATACTAAGGATCAACCATGTTGTCCTTTTGTGCAATGCTCTCAGTGTTTGGATATTTCCCTTGTGCCTCAGTGACTAGCATTGAATACAGTATTCAAGGTTCAACCTGACCAGATCATTATACAGCTTCAGCATGGTAACAACAGACCTAAAGTCTAATGATCCATGCCTTTGTCAGTTCCGGACTCGACTATTCCAATGCTCTCCTTTGGCTGGCCTCTCATCATCAAACCCCCTTAAACTTCAGGTCATGCAAAATTCTGCTGCCTGTCTCTGATCGCGCCCCAAGTCCCACTCACCCATCACCCCTGTGCTCGCTGACCTACAGTGGCTCTTGATTCCCCAAAGTCTCAAATTTAAAATTCTCATTCTCGTATTTACAACCCTTTATGGCTTTGCCCCACTTAATCTCTGTAACCTCCCCCAGCCCCATAGTCCTCTGACTCTAGCCTCTTGTCAATCCCACACACCCTTCACTCCACCATTGGTGGTCATGCCTTCAGGCACCTTAGCTCTACAGACTCTCCACCTCCCTCTCCTTTTTTAGACCCTCCTTAAAACCCACCTCTTTGGCCAAACTTATAGTCACCTCTCTAAATATCTCCTTCTTTGGCTTGTGTCCATTTTTGTCTGTTTCAGTTTCTGTGAAGTGTCTTGGGACGTTTTTCTACATTAAAGGCGTTATACAAATGCAAGTTGTTGTTACTGATGATAATTTGGCAGTAGATTTCAGAATTTCAACAGCATTGCGTCCAGTTTTCCCACTGTTTTTTCTTCTCTCTTCACTTCCTACTTGCCTCTCAGATATTCCTTAGCCTGCAGAAATTTACGAAGCAGTATATACTGTCAGACTTTTGAGTGAAATCTTGGAAAATGCGATTGATTTGAAAGAAGATTTTTTTTTACAAACAAATGGATTTATAAAGATGTCTGATAAAGATGTTCTAAAAAAAATATATCAGAACAAAATCCTCGATCAGAGGGAGCTGTGTCCCATTGTGATGTGTTCAGCTCAATCTGATCACTTCTAACAATCAGAATGTACAGTTTAGCAACAGTTTAAGTCTAAGCAGAACATTCTGTCACTATAGTACCAGCAGTTGTTTAGTTTTACATTTGTGCTTGTTTGGAATTGAAATAGAATTTCAAAAGCGATCAGTTTAGATTCAGTGCCTAGAATGCGAATTATTTAAAGTACAGAATGTCGAATTCTTATTTTCAGGATTCAAAGCATTCACTCGTCATTTCTCTCTTGTCTGCACCTGCAGCACAATATTGGAATGATGTAATGTAACAATGTTTTACGCCGGCGTGAGGCGTTGCAAGCTGATTTGGAAAATGAAACACAACTTTGCCGCATGTATTGGACGGTATGGCTCAAGCCCGGGGCAGGCGGCCGGCCTGAGCAGCTTCTTCCCTCGGCCTTAAGAAGGTGGCGCACCTGCCACTGGTGCTCTTGTGTGTGGCTCGTCCGCCGTCGGGGGGGGGGGGGGGGGAGTTTCGGCCATTTCCGTGAGTTTCCGCGAACTGACGGAAAGACACGAGCCGGTGACACCACTTCATTCCCATTGTGTCCGAGCCAGAAGCACGGAGTGGCAACAAGCAGGAAGGAGAGAGAGAGAGAGCGAGCGAGAGTCTGCCATCACCCAGCTTCTCTCTCTCTGCATTTAACACCATTGCCCACTGCATTTATCTCCCAACCTGACTGGCCATGAATGGGAACACCTTGTCCTCTCGCTGCTTCTTTTGTGTATTGCTTTTCGTAACAGGCTTTCCACTGTTGCCTCAGCACATAAGCGTGTTGGGATTTCCAAGCGAGAGCCTTCCAATTTGCAAAGAGGTAAGGTGCCTTTCGTTATTGTATTCTAGCTATTCCACAGCCTTCGTAACGGTGCATCTATGACTCAAAATTAAAAATAAAAATTTGTAGAACTTCCTCCCAGCGTTTATCATTTTAAATTATTCTGTAAATAGGTATCAAGTTGTAAAGACAGGTGATTTTTGGTGATGCACAGTTCTGGTGCTATATTAGTAACACATTGATTTTAATTGTTTTTTTGCCTTAAATTTCATCGTGGTTTTCTTTTTGTGGTCAATTATTTAAATGAGACATTTTACTTGTTTTGTACCAGAGATCGGGCAGTGCGTAGATATTTTTGTCCACATGAAAGATTTAATTTTGACTTAGCAGCTGTTACACGAAACACTAAGGACCTATAATAATTACTGCGGAGTTTCAGTGCTGTAAGCTGCGAATGCTATTCTCCACATACACTGATGATTGCAGGGTCTTGTTTAAGCAAGGTGTGAAGTCTTTTCCATTATTGCTTCTTAGTTGAAAGCCACAGTACTCAGGAGTGTTTCTTCCCCCCAAAAAAGTGAAGTTCTTTTGATTCCTTCGAGTTACACCCCAGTCTGTCCACGTGACTTGAAAATGTTCTCTGCCAAACTGCAATTTGTGAACAAATCTGTTCGTGTGCGATCGACGTCGCCCTCTTAAGGGTTAAATAAAGGTTCCTGTTGGCACCTGTTAAAGTCCGTGTGTGTCAAAGTCACAAAGTTCGGGCGCAGTACAGGATTGATGTAAACCACCAGGTTTACTGTGGCAAGCCAAGCTACATTAGTAGAACTGTAGACATTGCTGTATAAACAAGACAAAATCGTAAACCTGTAAAAAAAAATGTTTCAGAAGTTAGTTTTCCAAAATGGAAAACCAATTCCTTGTCGTACTTAATATAGCACAGCAGTGTGAAATAAGAAATGTGAGATTATGAACTGTGATACTTCAATGATCAAGGAATAATAGCCTACAATAGCAAAATACTGCGGATGCTGGAAATCCGAAATAACAACAGAAAACGCTGGAAAAACTCAGCAGGCCAGGCAGCATCCGTGGAGAGAGAAACAGAGTTAACGTTTCAGGTCGAAGACCTTTCGTCAGAATCGCCTTTCCTTAAGGACGATCGCTTATAATATTTGTTGATAATTTCTGACTCAACCTATTTGGATGCTTTTCGATCAAATATTTCTTTTAATATTACTTTTTTAATGTTGAATATATGCTATAGGAGCACACTTCCTCATTTGTAGTGCAAACTAAAAAGTGTGTCTTTAATCCAAAACAAATAAAAACTCTGACAAAAAATATCACAAACTTTGCCACAGACCCCAAAAAAAAGTAACAGAAAAAAGTCTTGAAGTGTTTGACAACCTTCCAGGTTGCTGTGCATATTAAGCAGCAGGTGCGCCAGTGCGTTTCTCGGTTGAGGCAGTGATGCAGGAGACTGAGCTATTGTTAAATCTATTTATCATAATTTTCAAATCTGATCTTAGTTTCTGGGAAAACCTATAAATGTCAAAAAAGGCAACACGGGGCAACAAAGGCACGTAATTTTTTAACTCTAGGTTATGGTGACATTTATTTGACAGAAAAGGTTCAATGGAGTCACAGCTTTTGGCAAATTTCTCTCCCCCCCCCGCCCCGCCATTCACATCATGGGGGAGAGGGGCAACCTTTGATGTAATGGCGTAAGACAATGGTGTGAAGCTGTCCACCTTGCTCCCTGTGGCCTGCGTTCGCACAAGAGATTTCTTACATGGAACAGAATTTTCCTCTCTATGTAAATAAAACTTCACCTCTTTTAAATGTTTTCTGCTTTCACGACAATGTGGTGCAAACATAACTGGAGGAGACAGGCGAATTCCACACTACCTGCTCTTAGGCGAAAACAATCGGTTTTCTTATCTGTGGACGCAGTTATTAATTTACTGGTTTTATTTCTTGTAGAAAAGATAAATTTAAAAAATATAGATTCCTCATGGAACTATACTACCAGTTTGCAGCACTTTTAAGGTATATCATAGAACCATTCAGCTCATCGTGCCTCTGCCGGCTCTTTGAAAGAACTATCCAACAAGTCCCACTCCCCTGCTCTTACCCCAGAGCCCTGCAAAGGTTTCCTTTTCAAGTGTATTTTCAATTTCCTCTTGAAAGTCGCTGTTGAATCTGCTTCCGCCACCCTTTCAGGCAACGCGTTCCAGATCATAATAACTCGCTGCGTAAAAAAAAAAGTCTCCTCATCTCCCCTCGGCTTCTTTCGCCAATGATCTTAAATCTGTGTCCTCTGGTAACTGACCCTCCTGCCAGAGCATAGAAACATAGAAGATAGAAGCAGGAGTAGGCCATTCGGCCCCTCGAGCCTGCTCCGCCATTCCATGAGATCATGGCTGATCATCCAAACTCAGTACCCTGTCCCTGCCTTCTCCCCATATCCCTTGATACCTTTAGCTTTAAGAAATATATCTAACTCATTCTTGGATATGGAGCATTTTGTATTTTAGAAATGCCTCACTGTTTATCCTTTTGCCAATTACCTGTCAATAGTAAACTTGCACCAAACTTAAATGATTTTTTTGTTAAATGACATATTGATGCAATATACAGGTTTACTACAGTGTCTGTGACTTAGCCACATAGTAACTCGAATTGTCCTGTGGAGCTTCCAATGGGGCATAATTTGGGTCGTGCAATGTTAGCACATGTCCATCTGTTTCCAAGATCAGCCGCACTTACGGAACGTGGCTTAGCTCCAGGCTTCTGGAATGGCTCTCATTGGGAGTTGTTACATTAATGGGTGGGAGCTCATTTGTTTAATGGGCCACTGCTGTTTCTGTGTTCAAAGTGTTATCACAGAAGCACTGCGGTTTGAAGGAATATCCACAGTTCGTTGGGAAAGTAGCAGGGTTCCACGGTTTTCAATGAGGCTGTGGTTATTTTGCTCGAACAAGTGTGCCAGAGAAGGAAGGTCCTGCTCCCTGCAGATGGCTGCCAGCTTTTGAGATGAGCAGCACAGGCTGCATGGCAGGAGGTAACATAAATGCAGCGCTTAGTGCCATGAAAAGTTTAATGATTTTGACAAATGCCTCAAGATATGAGACCACCGTAACTTAATAATAATGATATACATGACACATATGTGGCATGCATAGTCACCTCGCAACCATACAGTCTTGCAGTATTTTGAATTCTTCTCAAGAACACTTAATTATGCCAAACAACAATTTGCATTTATATAGCGCCTTACACGTAGTAGAACATCCCGAGGTGTTTCACAGAAGCGTTATCAGACAAAATTTGACACTGAGCCACATAAAGTCATATTAGGACAGGTGATTAAAAGCTTGGTCAAAGAGGTAGGTTTTAAGGAACGACTTAAAGGAGGATAGATAGAAATGCGGAAAGGTTTAGGGAGGGAATTCCAGAGCTTAGGGCCTAGGCAGCTGAAAGCATGGCTGCCAATGGTGGAGCGAAGGAAATCGGGGATGCGCAAGCAGCCAGAATTGGAGGAGCGCAGAGATCTCGGAGGGTTGTAGGGCTGGAGGAGGTGACAGAGATAGGATGGGGCGATGCCATGGAGGGATTTGAAAACAAGGACGAAAATTTTAAAATTGAGTCACTGCTGGACTAGGAGCCAATGTATGTTTGCAAGCACACGGGTGATGGGTGAGTGAGACTTGGCGTGAGTTAGGATATGGGCAGCAGAGTTTTGGATGAACTCAGGTTTACTCAAGAACGGTACACTTTGCAACAGCTCCCTTCACCTCTGAATGTGTCTTCCCTGACATCCTTACACACTGTTCCTCCTGGCAAATCCTTCAGTGTCCTGCCTCAGAATCATACATGTTCATGAACTCACAGTCCCTATGGGTTGCATGTTGACACATGGCTATCGCTGTCTGTACTCATGGCAATTTCAAAGTTTCAACTGTTGGGCCACATTTGCAGAAAATACTGCACATAGGAAGAAGGAGGGAAGAAGCATGGGACATTGAATGGTGGAGCAGGCTCGAGGGGCCGAATGGCCTACTCCTGCTCCTATCTTCTATGTTTCTATGACAAGGCTGCTCACCCCAGCCTCCGTCTAATGATCCGCTTTGAAGAAATCAAAGCCAAAGAAGTCACAGACAAAGGGGATGGCCGCAGTTTGGGGCTTGTACAAAACTTCTGCATCCTTTTTCCATCCTATTCACTTAACAAGATCATTTGAAAATGATAAAATGAAGTTCCATTTAAATGATTTCATTTTTAAAGGCACAAGCTACCAACCCTGGACGACAAATTTACATGGAAAAAAAAATCATTGCGTGCACTTCTGGTATAAAGTTCAAAAATGCTGTTTAATGCGAAATGGTGTCACTTCCTGCACCAGGCATTCACCCCATTGGAAATGAACATCATGCACATTGGGGGCAGAGATTGAGCACAGTTGATCTCCACCGATACTTCTGATTGGTTATGCCTACCCATAGTTCTGATTGTGTCAATCTGGGCATAGCCAATGGCCTGAAAACCAGCCCGAATGGGTTTTTGATTTCTAGAAGTCAATCAGGGGAGGCATGAAGAGGAAACAAGGTGCTCACTCAAATGAAAGGAGAGAGAAATTGGAGGATGAGTATGTGTTGGGTTACAGATATCATTGTGTTTGCCTGGGAACAGGTCCCCTTAGTCCTGCCACATCTGATATTTAAACACTTTCAGAACTGCACAATATCATTTTAATATTATTTTTGTGCTATTGTGGACCTGTAAGCAGGTTTACATGCGCTGAACTGTAAAGTGAAACTCTATTAACATTGAATTTGATTTTTTTTCTCATTTAATAAAGTCAGTAGGTATGTCTACATTGTAATACATTTGCTGAGAAAGTCATATTTATACCATACAACCAACATTGTATCTAACTGAACCAATATAAATTTCATGTGAGAACTACAGAGGCTAAGTTTCATAGAAAATGCTTGACATAATAGTTCTTGTTTGTGGTTCCTGCTTGTGTGCTGACATTCTAAAGCAGGACGAAGGAGCGAACTGCTCCGAAAGCTTGTAAAATTAAATAAATCTGTTGGACTATAACCTGGTGTTGTGCGACTTCTCATTCTAAAGCAGCACAGACCTCTAGTTAAGACCATCATCAAATGTATGGAGTGGAGTAGACTGATTAAACAAAATAATCCAGAACAGAAAATAAAAAATAAAAAAAAGTCTGTGATGAGAAAAGACCATTTGACCTTTTAGCAGATTCCTTCCACAAGCCATGTACTATCAGCTATATTGTAGACTCTGCCCAGTCCCATTTCATCTTCTGAGGAAAGGTTTCCCATCAGACTTCGATAATTGCCCCCACTAGTGGGTATGTAGTAGTAATCTGATGAAGTGATGAAAGGTGTCATCGAGCAGCACTTACTCACCAATACCCTGCTCACTGATGCCCAGTTTGGGTTCTGCCAAGACCACTCAGCTTCCGACCTCATTACAGCCTTGGTCCAAACATGGACAAAGGAGCTGAATTCCGGAGGTGAGGTGAGAATGATTGCCCTTGACATCAAGGCAGCATTTGACCGAGTGTGGCATCAAGGAGCCCTAGTCAATCTGAAGTCAATGGAAATCGGGGAGAAAACTCTCCACTGGCTGGAGTCATACCTAGCACAAAGGAAGATGGTTGTGGTAGTTAAGGTCAATCATCTCAGCCCCAGGACATCGCTGCAGGAGTGCCTCAGGGCAGTGTCCTAGGCCCAACCATCTTCAGCTGCTTTATCAATGACCTTCCCTCCAACATAAGGTCAGAAATGGGGATGTTCGCTGATGACTGCACAGTGTTCCGTGCCATTCACAACTCCTCAGATAATGAAGCAGTCCATACCCGCACGCAACAAGACCTGGACGACGTTTAAGCTTGGGCTGATAAGTCGCAGGTAACATTCGTGCCACACAAGTGCCAGGCAATAACTATCTCCAACAAGCGAGAGTCTAACCACCGCCCCTTGACATTCAACGGCATTACCATCGCCGAAGCCCCACCATCAGCATCCTGGGGGTCACCATTGACCAGAAACATAACTGGACCAGCCACATAAATACTGTGGCAACAAGAGCAGGTCAGAGGCTAGGTATTCTGCGGCGAGTGTCTCACCTCCTGACTCCCCAAAGCCTTTCCACCATCTACAAGGCACAAGTCAGGAGTGTGATGGAATACTCTCCACTTGCCTGGATGAGTGCAGCTCCAACAACACTCAAGAAGCTCGACACCATCCAGGACAAAGCAACCCGCTTGATTGGCACCCCATCCACCACCTTAAACATTCACTCCCTCCACCACCGGCGTACCGTGGCTGCAGTGTGTACCATTTACAACATGCACTGCAGCAACTCGCCAAGGCTTCTTCGGCAGCACCTCCCAAACCCGCGACCTCTTCCACCTAGAAGGACAAGGGCAGCAGGCGCATGGGAACACCACCACCTCCAAGTTCCCCTCCAAGTCACACACCATCCTGACTTGGAAGTATATCGCCGATCCTTCATCGTCGTTGGTTCAAAATCCTGGAACTCCCTCCGTAACAGCGCTGTGGGAGTACCTTCACCACATGGACTGCAGCGGTTCAAGAAGGCGGCTCACCACCACCTTCTCAAGGGCAATTAGGGATGGGCAATAAATGCTGGCCTTGTCAGTGACACCCACATCCCATGAACGAATAAAAAAAAAATACTGCCTGTGTCGCTGTGTGGTATCTCCCTGCTTGTTGTGGCTCAGATCTAAAAACTGGGCTGATTGGTGATTGAACTCCATCCTCCCACTCTGTGGCCTCATACATTGGTGCAGGGGTGTCTAATATATGCCTCCAACCTGGCCCCGGAAGGCCAGGCAACTAAGTCCTATTTGTGCTTCTATTTATTTGATGGTTTGTCCTGTTTGAATTTTGAGTCCCTGGAGGTTTAGAAAAGGCTGTCTTCGTGCTATTGCCTCATTGATGGCTAAATCTTAAAACGAGGATACCAAAATCTGTTAGCATTGGCAACTTGAGATACATGCAGATGAATGGGAACATGGATTTAAGTTTTACACACTCTATGGTACATACCTAAAGAGCCCATAATGACAAAAGATGGGCTCCTCTGCCTAGGTGCTGCATTACACAGCCATAGTCTACTTTTCCAGACCAGCCATTATTACTTAACAAAGAGGGTAAGCAGCCAACCTCTTCTCAGACCAATGTTGCTGTATAACTTTCTCTGCTAGTTTTTCTTTTTAATGTTGAGGATACGATGAAATTGAAACTTGTGACGTGCTGTGAAAATCTCCATTGCAGTTGAAATGTATGAATGGAGATTATTTTCTAATACATCGGTGACTCACTTCCACGGTGCTTGTGAGTCAGAGGAGTTTTACACACGTGAAGTAAACTCCATATTCCAGCTGTCATGCTGAATAACCTTCTGATATATAAGCAAGTAAAAGGGTGTGTATTCGTTTGCATTAACATAATACGTAACTCAGAGCAAATATTTATTTTTCAGTTAAACCCACATGATGTTACAGAAGGAAAAGTTGATAAAGGCAATGGAAGATAAAAGAATTAATTACCAGAACTGCAATGTAAAATAATTTGTTTAGAATTCAAAATGTGTTGCAATGTACAGCAATCTATACGTCATGAGTAATGCACGCTACAATAATCTGTTGTATTTTCTGAAACTCGTAATCTCCACATGTGTAATTGGGGAGGCAAAGTGGAGCTGGGCACTGGAGACACGCAGGGGGAAATGTTAGCCCAGCCCACCCCACGGGAACTGGGCATTTTCAGGCCCGCCAACCATTGTACACCACAAGATTTTACTCTGCATTAAAGTCGATGAAGGCTAAAATCAGGCGGAGTGTAAAACGGGTGGCCGACCCCTACCTGCCCCTTGCCTGTCGGGCTGGTTCAGTTAAAATGACCCTCGTAGTATCACAGAGTGGGAGGCTGGAGATTCAGAATGTGCACACTGGGCCGTATTTTGCGGTCCCTATGGGTGCGTACGAGTCGCGTAGCGCATGCGCGTAAACCTGGAACTTGCGATCTGTCAAGAATCTTCTTGACAGAGCCAACGCAACCCCGGGAAATTGGGCATCTCTGGGCAGGGAGTTGGGCTATTTTTCCAACTTCTGCCCAGCGAATGCCCTTGAAATTCTTACACTTGGTAATAGCAGGCGTAAGGCCTGCTTTTACCAGTGTAAGAGTTTAAAAAAACATTAAAATATTTTTTTTTCAATTATTTATACATTAAAAAACCTGTGCAACAAGGTAAGTTTATTTTTAGCCCCTTTAAAACATTTACATTTATTCTTCAAAAAATTAAAATTTTGTTTTAAATATTTAGTTAAATAGCATTTTAATTCATTTTAAATAGGTAATTTAAAAAAAAATTATTTGATGGATAGATGTATTTTTTGGGGTATTTCCATTCATGCTTATGCGGTTTCTGTACATACGGAATCCCCATAAGCATGAATGGGGATTTCCTTCTTTCGTTAACTCTGTTTCTCTCGACCTGATACGTTAACTCTGTTTCTCTCTCCACGGATGCTGCCTCGCCTGCTGAGTTTTTCCAGCGTTTTCTGTTGTTATTCCTTCTTTCATTGGTTGGGCCGGCCCACGTGATCCTAGGGGCGCGTGTGAACCGCCTGCGCCCCTGGGATACGTGGGCCTCTACCCACGGGTACCCGGGGAGCCCCAGGAGCATGAGTCTCCGTACCTCCCGGACCCCCATGTACGCGGGCATTTCATTTGCTGATCGGAGGCATTTCCCCGCGGGAAGCCCCCGCCCGCAAATTCAGGGCCAGTGTCTTTCTGTAAATTTCGCACTTCTGCCAAACCATGTCACATCCTTATGTTCTCCATTACTGACACCTTCCTCACCAACACGGTTAGACCTTGTTGGAGATGAAAACGAGGGGGAAAATAGCTTGTATCCATTATACAGTAGAACAGACAGTCAGGATTTAATTTGAAACTAGTAACCTATCTATGGCATTGCCTATGGTCATGGAGTCCTGAAAAATATCTTAATATTTGGGGTGCTTTGATGCTGAGCTCAGACTTTGTGGCTGGTGTCAGTCAGACGGTCAGGCCTGGAGGATGGCAAATTGCCACCTGTTCAAGGTATTGGTCAGCGAAGGCCAGACAGTCGGAGAAAGCTTCACTGGTGCAGCATTATGCCAATAACAGCTCGAGCATGAACCACAAATCCACTGTGGGAAGTAAGGGGAGGATAAAGGCATCTTTTGCAATCATGCAAATAACTGAGAAAAATGTTCCCGATGGTTGGAGAGTCCAGTACCAGGGGTCATAGTCTAAGGATAAGGGGTAAGCCATTTAGGACAGAGATGAGGAAGAATTTCTTCACCCAGAGAGTGGTGAACCTGTGGAATTCTCTACCACAGAAGGTAGTTGAGGCCAAGTCATTAAATATATTCAAGAAGGAGTTAGATATATTTCTTAAAGCTAAAGGTATCAAGGGATATGGGGAGAAGGCAGTGACAGGGTACTGAGTTTGGATGATCAGCCATGATCTCATCGAATGGCGGAGCAGGCTTGAGTGGCCGAATGGCCTACTCCTGCTCCTATGTTTCTATGTTTCTATGTAAAAAGAAAAAAGGAAGAATAAACAAATAAAACATTTGCATCTTAAGCAACTGAACGACCTCTGAACCTGCCCCATTCCCGCCAGGCGGGTTTGCTTAAAATCAGGCCTTCTGAAGTTACAATCAGGTTCAGGTGGCAGTTTCACAAGCATTAAAGTATGGCTTTGAAACCTGGCTGTAGCAGAGAGTGAGCAAAGCAAGTGCAGTTAACCTATACATGAGACTGAAGAAGTAGTTCAGAGGTTGGGTTGAATTAATACATCACCGAACAATTACAATGTGTTTTAATATAATAAAAGTCTGTCCCGAAATATTTTAAAAATTAACTCACTTTGTCTGGTATGGAGGTTTCCATGTTTTGTCCAGCAGTGCAGATGAATTTGTTGGGGTTGTGAAGTTGGAAGGTAAAAACCTAGTGAGAAAATATAATTGCCTCATCTTCGAAAAGTGCTGGAAATGCCCCAGAGTAGCAAAAAATGTAACTTTTGGAGGACTTAACCCCAGCCTTCCACCTGAGTAAATAAATCTCGTGATTTCAGTGCTTATGTCTCCATTCAGAAAAGTTTAAATCCACCATGGGTGACCAATTTTTTTAAAAGTTGAATAGACTGCGATCAATTTGCCAACATATTTTAAAATGTTTCTTCTGTTTTTATCTCCTCCCCAGAGGATGCAGCATCCTCCATTTCTGATGAAACCAAATGCATCTATGATCTGTTCTCACTCTTCTGTTTGTGCTGGTCTTTCCAAGCCTTCCATTAGTTAAGCTGCTACCAGATTTGACTTGGCATTAAGTGCTCACTTTTTGAGGAATGCTCAAAGCTGTATAATTTTGCATAAATTTCCCTTGATTGTCTTTAACAAGTAGGGTTCCACCCTATTCACTAAGATTTGTTAATCCATTATTGGAGTGTCAGCAGTCATTACAGAAGCACTAAACACTGACAAATAATTAACAATGTCTCCTCAGCTGCTACTTTTCTTAATAATCACACATCTACTTTTTCAATAAATTTATCAAATTGAGGAATTTTGGGCCCCTAACTTTCAATATCTGTTACAAACAAATCTGTGAGTTAATTTTGGAGCTGGCTCCGACAATTTGTCAGTACCATATCGACAGAAGCAGCATTTCTGTTCTACGAGCTAGCTTTCAGACTTTTCTTTTCAACATATGTAAGAATTTTGATGGTTGGTGATGAATCATTCCAATGTCAGGACATTGCACAAGTTATTCGAGATAAATCATGAGAATAAGAAAAATAGTTTGCAAGCTCGTTGATACTTGTTGCTGCATTTGAATTATTCCGATCAACGTTTTCTTTGACTTTTGTATCATGTGGTAAAGCCCGCAATGTGGTTATTCATGTGAATTGAATCCAAATTTGGGGCCTGAATTAGCGGTGCCGTCAAACCTCCAAATATTTATGGACAAGAACGAGGCAAAAAATTAATAAGAACTTTTTGGTGATTGTCCTTTCTCTTGTGTTAAATACCTAAACTACTCAAGAGGAAATTAGTTTCAATGTTTAAAAGTTTGGACAAATATGATACAGCATTCAGAAGAGTCAATTGATATAGTGAACCTAAAATGTGGCTTGTTCAGTGCGGTGGTTGAGGATAATTGGATCTGTATGTATATGAGCTCCAGGACCAGGTAAACGGAACAATTTATTTTGAGATTCCGACCCACCCAAACTTTGCCTTAGCGCTCTTTATCCTCTGCAGCTGCACTTAAGCTTTTTCCCACAGTTTTCACCTGTGCCCTTGGGTGTATCACTCTTGAGAAAGGGATGTACAACTCCTCTATAAAAATATGTTTCCACCTTTTCTTTCTATTGATAATCTTGCTCTAACTCTTATAAAATGCCGATTAAGATGACAGAAGTGTCTTCAGTCAAAATCAAATTAACAAAAGTACCCCCTTTTAAAGGGGCACAATCAGCAAACTCCAAATTATAAGTAAAACGAAAGGAAACTTATTAAATTAAATCATAATGTTGTTCCTGATGTTGACTATGCACTCCAGTCCCTCCAGTGCCCACCGGTCGCGGAAGGCCTCAAACGTACCGGCGGACACCCACCCGGGCACAGACATAGCCGTGGAAGAGAGGCAGGCAGTCGGCCCGAATGACTCCCTCAACCGCACGCTGACTGGACCTGTGGATGGCTACCGTGGCCAGGCCCAGCAGCAGTCCCACGAGGAGGACCTCCGACTTGCCCGATCCCCACCGCACCAGGCTGCCAAAGCTCAGGAGCGTGAGATTGAAGTGCGGCCGGAAATTGAGGAGCAGCACCTTCAAATCGAGAAGAGAGGCTGAAATCCCTCGCACTCTGTGCATACGTGAGACACGGACTCAACCAGGCCGCAAAAATTGCAGACAGCCTGAGAGTCCGTGAATCTGTTGAAAAACCTATTTGATGGGATTGCTCCATGCAACACAGTCCACGCCAGGTCCCCAGTGGAACGAGGGAGGATTCCCGCATAGAGAGACCTCCACTGGGGACCACAGCCTCCACCGGACGGCAGTATGGAACGCCAGGGCCTGTCCGGACGGAAGAGGAGGGCGATGGAGTGGAGAGTGTGCAGGAGCAGCCCGTAAAGGAAACCTCTCCACGCAGAGTGGAAAGGCATGGAGGGAATTTTCAAGAGACGGCTGAAGTCGTCAGGCACAGGATCCCGAGGGAAGTTTCGGTGCCTCGCGCCGATCAGAAGTTACGTCCGAATGGGGGTCAATTCAGATGGGACCGCTCCACACGCTCGAGCCTCCTCGACACACCGGGTGGAGTCAGGGCCGAGCGCGACTTATCGCACCTGGATGGCTTTGGCCGCGAGCTGGACGTAGCGTCAGATAATCTTTATCTGCAACCTTTAGTCTCAGTTATCTTCAGCTTTAGGTAGGGATAATTGATCTCCATTAGGCCAATTAGCTAAATAAGCATGCAAGAGTTGGAAGCAAAATGTTATCCCCTTCAGGGAGTTAAGTTAAATAGTGACTTCCATTACAATTGGGAAGGATTGTTACTTCATATACACATAGTAATCATTATATGGCAATGGAAGCTTTGGCTCCCTTAGGAATAGATAGTCAGTTAATAGACCATATTGATGGGTGCAAGGATTTGCATGTTTAAACAGCTGAAGTTGACAGTCTCCCTCAGGAAAAAGGGAGCAATGGTAATGTTTAGTAGTTTCAACATAGTGCCTTGGGAGTGAGTACATTTTCTCACGTAGTTAGACTGAGGTGTGAGAGGTTTTCTTTCATTGTTTGTAATCCTCAAAGTGAGTTTTGAATAGTTAAATCAGTTAAATAGCTTATTTACTGCTTCTGGGACCCAAGAAGTTCTGAAATATAAAGAAAAATAATTTGGGATTTAAATTCCTTGGGGGTTGCGCCGGTCTGACGCTATAACTGGTGGGAGATTGGCGGAACCTCCTGGAAGATGACAGAGGCCCAGTTATGCCTCATTCCACCTCTTACTTGGGCATCTACCTAAGAGGGACAGGGCTAAGGACGGAGATACTCAATGTTGAGAGTGCCCATCTTTTCGGCCTACATGGGGCCCACCGTAACAACAGAGGCAGAAGAGCTCACAATCCTGGCATGTGTCAGTCGTGACTCAGTGGTTGCACTCTCGTCTCCTTGAGTCCGAATGTTGTGGTTCAAGTCCTACTCCGGAGACTTTGCGCTCTCCGTGAGGAGGATGGGTTTTACTCCGACCGTAGAGAGGTGGGTGAGAGAAGGCAGAACTTTGATGGGCTGAAACTTCCAACTAATAGTACTGCATTCATCTGGGAAGGTGTGCTCGACGAGTCTGCCTCCCAGCTGTCGAGCAGCCATTGCCACTGCACCTGCTTCCTGTTGTTCATGGGCTGGGTCTTCAGCATAAGCAATGTCATCATTAGGCTCTCTGGCATCCTCTGGGATATCTGCACAGTTGTCAGGCACACAGCATGCAACCACGATTGGTGAGGCGATGCTGAGCACGTACAGCAAGGTTCACATTTTGGGGCACGCCAAGCCACGTGGATGCCATCGATTGCCTCGCCAATTCTGGGGAATCTGGCAATTCTGAAAAATTTGATGGCCCTCCCAGTCATCTATGTGGCAGCACAGTCAGAGATTGTATAAATTGAGCTTCCCCGGCAAAGAAAGCATTGGTGACTTATCTTCGAGATGAGTGCACAGCAAATTGGTTGATTTGGTAAAGGTCTCCTGTCACTCCCTGGAATGAGCCGGTGGCACTTTCTCTGCCACAGTCAGAGCTGCGTGTGCTGCGGATCGTGGTTGCAGATCTGGCTGCTGCTGCAATGAACAGAGCTCCTCCAAAGCTTCATTATTGAAGCACAGTCTCCTGAGACACAGCTCTGGGGGAAAGTCTCAGAATGTGCCCCAGGGTGAGTAGTGCTGGGATGTTCTGGCTCTCCTCTGGTGCTGTCTGATCAGCCTGGCTTCCCTTACAGCCTCCGGCTGCTCCTATTCCTCCAACGTATAGATCATGTAAAGTGGGATTCCTATTGGGAAGCCCATTGTGCAGCCCTCAGACCCTAGCTCATTGAAATGGAATGTTTTCTGTGGGTAATGCAGAATGTAGGGGAAAGCTTCCCAAGTATTTTTTGCAATATCTGCAGTGTCCTCAGATACGGCCAAAAGTCTCCACAAACAAACTCAGTCGAAAGGAAAATCAGGCAACGTGTAAAATGTGTGGTTGATCCGCTACTACCCATTTTCTGCCCAATGGTAAAAGTTAAAATTACCCCCATGGTGTATTCTTGAGTAAAAGAAGTCTGAGATACTAGATCGGGCGGGGTGTAAAACGGGCGGCCGATCCTTCACTGACCGTTTTCCAGCCTTGGTAAAAGTGAAAATGACCCCCTGTGCTTTTAAGCGTGAATGATTTAGCTTTGGTGTTGTTGTCTCATGGACTGCAAATAATAGGCAATTTGACAGCTTGCCTCTGGAATCGAAAAACACTTCACACCCAGTGCGTTGGAACAGTCAGGATTAAAACAGAGTTACTAGGCACCTAAAAAGGAGTCTAGCTTTTGCAACAGAGCAGCAGCTGAGGCACAAAGGCCCCAGAACAGGCAGGCTCAAAGTCAGAATGTAGAGAAGATTGTTTAAGTCAAGCAAGATGATCCACTGGAGTGGGGTAGCATAGCGTGTTTATTATTTCTGTTATTACACAGACATAAGTTGTATCAACTGAACTAAGTGAATCTGATCCTAACTATTGCTCCACACATTCACCTCACTGTTAAGAAGCTTAATGATTTGAACCAAGCCATGACAAATCTAGTGTTCATTAAGTCTGATTTGAGAGATTGAAGAAATTCATGTACGAAAGATACGCAGGTCAAGTCCAAATCACAATAGGATGCTATGGGTTATGCTATCATACATGTAGAATTCGGGCAGTGTGAGTCAACTCCCATAAAAGTAAAGATGCTCAGACTGCTTAAGGGAGCGACTGATGTCACTGAATCCAAGAAGATATCTACAGCACACCCAAATTAGTAACGGGGACCTAGAAGAAATTTGCAAGTCGGAAGAACTATGTGGCAGATAAAATTGAATATGGATAAATGCAAGGTATTGTGTGTTGGAAGATAGAATGGGAGGTACACTTAATGAATGATGTTGAACTAACTAAGGGAGAGGCTGAAAGAGATGTGAGAGTGATAGACTCATCACATAATGGCCTGGAATTAACACCGTCATTTCGCCTTTGAAACTGACCGCAACTTCAGGATTTAGCGCGCGCACAGCCTAACATGGAAATCCTGAAGTTGCGGTCAGTAATTCACTGCTCCTCCACAGGCTGTGCTGTGGACTTCCCCAGCCCGCCGCCACCCCCCCCTCCCCCCCCCCCCCACTTAAGAGCTTACCCACTTCCTTGTTCGCTGTCTGTGAGAACTCTACGTTTTGATTGGCTGCTTAGACAGCTTGTTGATGTCACAGCAGCTCGCACTATGGGATTCCCATGTCGATGGTGATTGTGAGATCTTTGTGCGAAGCTTGCTTTGGGGCCAGCGGCGAACGCCTTTGCTTTGTCGCTGACCGCGAATTTCTGGCCAACATGTTTAGTCATTAGCAATCAATAAAACAAACAGAATGCTGAATATTATTATTATATCAGTAGAGTACAAGTTTAAGAGCATCAATTAAATATATACATAGATTTTAAAATTCACATGAAAATGCTTTGCTATATTTGTGCTGCAGAAGATATTGGCCCGAAAATTAAACCTAATACGCGAGAGTACGCACTGTGTACTCTCGCGTATTAGATCCCGAATTGCCGGTTTCCTGCATGCACTGCGCATGCGCGGGAAACCGGCACTTCGTGAATTGAAAAGGGGGCGGTTCCTAAGTGAACCACGTGCGCGCTACAGGCTGTGCACACGCAGTGCACTTAGTTTTTTTTTCAGCTTTGAACGCGCAGGTAAGAGGTGAAGATTTTACACACAAAGAAAGCAGGCGTAGGACCCCCTTTTAACAAGGTAAGTAGTTAATTAAGTGTTATTTTAAATTTTTTTCAACAGGTTTATCTTTTTTAGAGACTTTAAAGAAAGGTAAGTTTATTTTTATAACTTTTAAAAAGATTTTAAATTTTTTCAAAAATTTAATTTTTTGTTTAAAGTGGTTAATTTATTTAACTATACTTATTTTATTAATGTGATGGCTTTTTTTAAAAATTTAATTGAGGTTTAGCTATTCTTTTGGGGGTGTGTAGTATTCATAGCTTTGACAGCTCTTGCCGTCAAAACTATGAATGAAAGATGGTGTGTTGCCATTGGCTCTAACTGAATCACGTGATCCCAGAGCTCGCACGAACTAATTGCGCCTCTGAGTCACGCAAGCACTGCACGTTTCCAACAGAGAGAGCCTTTGAAACTAAAGTTCGTGTGGGCCCGGAGCAAAAAGGTAGGCGCGGAGTGCGATATTGCGGGGAATCCTTACCCCCGCGGGAACCATCCATGTTTAATTTCTGGGCCATTGTATCTGCCGCAGTATAGCATTTTCTGGTGTCTGGTATGTCAGCCCTGAAACAAGGTAAAAAAGGGCCCAGAACCAACTTTATGTTAAAAACTTCTTACTGTATTTGTTAAAACTTTACTTATATAACTTCTCCAAACAATACTCCAAATTTTCAAATGAGCCCAGCTGGCCAGTATGGAATTTCACTCAGCTGAACACAACTTACCTGCTCAAAAACAAGACAAAGAGTTAGACTGGGAACAACACTGCCACGTACATACTATGTGCGGTAGTGAATTGTATCATCAATGTACATCTCACACAATACCCGCTATCTTATAAAATGTTTGTTTAACAAAAAGAATAGCTGATTTCTAATAGTTCCCATGTATCAGCTTTGGATGATTTCATAAAACTGCCTGAAAGGCATCAGAGAATTAATGAGGGTTTCAGCAGAGTAGTTGTCAGGTCACATCTCCACGTCATTGACATTGATAAGAAGAAAGACCGCAAACTGAATGACATAAAAGCTTTGAGGCATGCCTTCGATTTATTTTCAGTTATATTATAGTATGATGCAAAGAACATAAGAAATAGGCGCAGGAGTAGGCCATTCGGCCCCTTGAGCCTGTTCTGACATTCAATAAGATCATGGCTGATCTTCTACCTCAACTCCACTTTTCTGCACTATCCCCATATCCCTTGATTCCCTTAATATCCAAAAATCTATCGATCTCTGTCTTGAATATACTCAACGACTGAGCCTCCACAGCCCTCTGGGGTAGAGAATTCCAAAGATTCACCACCCTCTGAGTGAAGACATTCCTCCTCATCTCAGTCCTAAATGGCCGACCCCTTATTCTGAGACTGTGACCCCTGATTCTAGACTCCCCAGCCAGGGAAAGCAGAACTTTCTGAATATATATGCACTTTAGTAAAGGCAATGACAATTTTCACCCACTCAAGCTTGAATGGGTAAATGCTTGGTCATTCAAAGGTAATATCTATTCGTATCAAGGTAGCAATTACTGATTGATATTGAGTTCTGAATTGAATTATTCCCCCAGTTAATATGTTGCATTTTCCAGATAATGTCCAGACATTTGAGTACTACAATTGCTATTTTCTATGCACCTATCAGTAAATATTGCAGTATAGAATAATGCGTAAATCCTCCCATTAAATCAGCTTCTAGACCATTGCTTTTTCCTTTACCCAGACTTAATACATTTTCTAAAATGAAAATGAAAATTAGCAAGAGTAATTCAAAGAGTGGCCCTGTGTCGATAATTTATTATCTTTGTGAAAGTAAACATGTGCTGCGGGATTATAGAGGGACTTATATGTTGTAACATTAGCACCTGGCTAAGTTCACATAACAATGTAAAGGTCAAAAATATTCTTATTGTGCAGAATTTTTATTTGTACTTTTTCAACTCCACCAATTATAAGATTATGTACATTTTTCTGCCAGGCATTGCAAATACCATTAGAGTAGAATTGAATTTATGATACCCTTAGACTGAAATGATTAGCTGAAGAGCTGGCAGGTTTGATAAAAGAGATCTTTCTCTTTCCTGCTAATGATGTTAATAGACTTCAGAGACTGAGGCCAATATGCAGTAGAAGAGAGGCTGGTTTGAGACCGCGGTGCAGCTACAGAAACGATTTGCAGCCGGTAAATTTATACTGCCTGGCTGGAAGGGTATACTTTCTCAAACCATTAAAAAAAACTCTGTTGAAGTTTATAAAGTGCTCAAGATGGTCCAATGGATAAATAATAGTGTGTCTAACCCAATCAGTCTGAGCTGTCCTCCCTTAATATGTTTTACACCAGTGTCTCCTGGATTTAGATATGGACTTGGCTCTGGAGTTAGATTTGGGCCAATATTACAAATTCGCACCACTCCCACAATTTTCCTGTCATCAATTTTAATGGATAGACTGTAAAGGGAGTGATGTGCCTTCATTCCTGATATGCTTTCTGGCAGGTGAAGCTCTGCACTGGGAGCACAAATGTGTAAAATTACCTTTACGGTCATTTTTGTGTCATTGCAAAGCAGAAACTGCTGTGCAATGATGCAAAAGTGGCAGTAGAACGGCACCTTTAACCTTTTGTGTATCTTATTAGCCGTTCTTCGTAACCCATTTCTGGTTTTAGAAACTATAATAATTATGTACATATAATGTGGAATTCCATTTCCTCCACTACCATTCACAGTGAAGAGAACATTTTATCGTCTGATTTGGAACTTGGTACAAAATGCAATTTTACAACTAGAATTTTATAAACTGTGTTCTTCAACATGCTAAAAAGAGGCCTTAAAATGACATTCTGACATTGTTGCAAACAAACTTATTAAGCTATTGAATTTTACAATTTTACACAGTTAAACCGAGTGCATTTTGTGGTTACAAAAGCTTACAGGAATAAAGACAAATTCAGAATTAACAATGGTTAGGGAGGAAATCAGTACTCTATTATTGCCCATATAGACTGCCCTGGTACCCGAAACTTGAGGCATTCCTCCAATTCTGGGAAAAGAATAGAATAGAATAGTACAGCACAGAGGGAGGCCAATCGGCCCATCGAGTCTGTGCCGGCTCTTTCGAAGAGCAATCCAGTTAGTCCCGCTCCCCGGCTCTTTCCCCTTCCCCTGCAATTTTTTTCTCCTTCAAGTATTTATCCAATTCCCTTTTGAAGGCTACTATTGAATCTGTATCCACCACCCTATCAGGCAGCACATTCCAAATCCTAACCACTGGTTGGGTAAAACATTTTTCCTCATGTCGCCTCTGGTTCTTTTCCCAATCACCTTAAATCTGTGCCCTCTGGACTGTGGTCTTTCTCCTTTGATCAGAGGTAACACAGAACCAAGTTACTTACACTTAATTAATGCATAGGCTGCAAACCCAATTTAAATTCATGTTTTACTTTAAAAACTAGCTGCCTATATGATGTAAGTTAATACAGTGTTAAGTGTATTTTTGTTCAATAATCCACCTCTTGACTGAAGTTTGACAAATAATTTCTTTTGTAAGTCAGACCATTCCAGAGTACATAACTCAAATGGCTGTTCCAGGCTATCGGGCAATAATAATGCTGTACATTTATTCATGGTGCACTGAGCATTAAAGAAAATAAAAGACTGGTTCAATTTATGGAGCTGTTGTTTACATGTTGGTTATATTTGGTGTGTCGTGTTACAGATTCTTTCTCAGGATATTATTGGAGTAGGAGTAAAATAATTTACTAAGTTGTAATGCATAATAAAAATGGTGTATATCCGATTAAGTATCATGTTTTAACTTCTAAGAAAAAAGGTAGATGTAACAGACTTTGGGGTAGAGTTTCCGCTAGGGCGCAATTTGCCTGAAATCGGCCAAATCAGCGCAAAAGATCGAGGAATTTCAAGCGCAAGTTACATCCAGCGCAAATCGAGTTTCCGCGATCTTTTGCGCTGGTTTAAAAAACATTGCGCTGGAAGCCGGCCCCGCCCACAAAATTGGCCACGCCCCCAGATCGAATTAATCACCATGGCGAGTTTCCGCTAATTGCGCCCGTTTGCAGAAAGATCAGTTGTAGCATAGCTGCACAAATAGACATGTCATTTCTGCACTTCCATATAGCAGGCCATACAATTGCAACTACAAAATTGACTTCTGAGTTCATCTCTCAAGCACTCGATATGAATTTCCTTAATATGAAGCCAGATTTTGATGTTCAAATTCAACCTTATAGAAGTATGCCCATTGAACGTTGCTAAAGGTTACATTTAAAATGGGCTGGGCCTTGACCTCTCAGTTACATCCAGGTGTGTTGGTTTGAGTGGCTCATAAAAATCCCTGTTTGAAGGACATTCATGCCTATAAGCCTTGAAGATAGCCAAATGTACTGCTAGGTTTCTACAATTATGGTCCAAATGTAACTGTGTTGCTGTCCCATTTATGTGCGACCAGTGACTGCCGAATCAATAATATGCCCACTAAGGAATTAGAGGGGTAGATTTTCGTCTTCACTGCCTGGGTGGCAATCAGATGGCACAATCGCCCACCCTTTGTAGAACCCGTCTGATTTTCATTCCATTGATTGAAATCGATGTGTTGAAAATCAGGTGGGATCGATAAAAGATGGACGATCCACTAACCACCCAGGCGGTGAAGATGAAAATATACCCCATAGCTTATAATGTCCAGAATTAATGACAACAGAAAATCTTTGATAAATCATTAAAAATGCTGAGTGCAATTTTGTTTCTGTGCCACTGCTGAAGATAGATTTGAAACGTGGCAGCAGCTGTTACACCATATGGATGGGAATCAGATATGGGTGAAGGTGGGTTCAAAAATAAATATTTGAAACAGCAGCCTTTGAAGACACAGCAGCTTGACCTTTGCCCATTCATTAGCTGAAACCCATTTTTGACTGTGTCGAAAAACTGGCATATATACTCAGTGTGAAACATCATAGTTAACAAATAAATTAAGACACAACTAAATTGGCTGGGCAATTGCCAAAACAATGCCGCATGTACAGCTCTTGCTGCAATCACAATACAAAGTGCGGTGGTATGTCTATGCATTGCGTATTCTTCAAAATGGGACTCACACGTCTAAATAAGTAGATTTATCTAACTGAATCGAGGCAAGTAATATTTATATTCATACATGTATCCACTCATTTTTATGAAGTAAGAAAGACCTTTTATAGATGCTTTATTATGTTCCGAAGCACTTCACAATTAATGAATTACTTTTGAAGTGCACTTACCGTAGGCAAATGCAGCAGCTATTTTATGCACAGCAAGATCCAACAAATATATGAATAACAAGGGATCTCCAAATAGCAAATGAGATGAATGACCAGTTAATCTATGTTTTGTGATGGTTGAGAACTCACTACTCTTCTTCAAATATTGCAAGGAAACCTTTACATTCACAGGAACAGGTAGATGAAAAGACAGCACTTCTCACAATGCAGCACTCCCTCAGTACTGCACAGAAGTATCATCCGAGCGAGTATGTTCAAGTCCTGGACTGGGGTTTGAACCCACTACATTATAATGTGCATTGCCAATGGCAGAGCCTTATAAAATTGAGGAAGTAAATGTGCAGTATTCACCTCAAACATTTAACCCAACTCTTTCCTCCCTTGTAGCTCTTGAAAATTAGGTTCTGATTTCCACAGTTGGTCAGCAACAAGCATTATTTTTGACAATTTGTATCAGCTAGTTTTCAGAATTTATTGACAAATTGGACAATTCTTCTCATTTTGATAGCTAAATAGTGCTTAAATTTTCCAACATCAGAACATTGCCTAATAGTGACTCAATAAGACAACTAGTTGATAAAATAGTTAATGACAGATATGATGTTACATAATGACAAAAGTGACTGCCTTGTGCCCGCAGCACTATACAACATCGACAAGCGTTTACTTCTTGCTAAACCTGAATTACTTCAGCTACTGTTCTTAATGAGTTTCATATGATTTTGCATACAATGAGGTTATCTTGTATCATCTTGTAACTTTTAGGCATTCTTGATTTGAATATCACTGAAGGATTAGAGCAGACTATTGGCCGTCTTTGAATGTTATAATCTATTAATTTGCATGTATTGTTAAGCAATATACTTTTACCTGCATAGTTTTGTTTTGTACTATGTGTTTAATGTGGAACATTTCTCATTTATTTCAGTCGGACTACTACTATGAATACACCGAGTGTGACAGCCTTGGCTCTAGGTGGAGAGTTGCTGTGCCTCACACCCCAGGGACCTGCATAGGACTGCCAGACCCAGTCAAGGGCACAGAGTGCTGTAAGCCACTTGTCAAATTAGAATTTCAGTTTGGACATTTGTATATTTAAACAAAAAAATACCCACAGGCATATGCAGTACTTGCCATGAAGTGTTTCGCATCCAGACTTTTGTGTTTTGCAAAAAAAAATACCAGTAACATGACAGAGCAATCTTACATTTTGCTCTTTGGTGCATGGAATATGTACATGAATAAGTCTTTTAATACTCATATAGAATATGATAAATTGGTAAACTGCTAATTTACTAATATGAGAAATATAACTGATAAGGTTGATTTAACAGCCTGATCAAAATGCTGCCCAAAACCAGTGGAGCCATTGCTCTTTACTCATCTCCATATGGATCTTGTAGTCTTCACAAAGAGCAGATGTCACCTATCTAAAGTTTTACATATTGATCATTGCTGCAAAGGGCGCAGTTGTAGTCATGGTACTGTCTTTACACTGGTAGTCAAATGGTGATGATCTGGATTTCATCTAATCGCAGCTTGGCTAAGACCTGGTTTGTGGTGGTGCGTTTCATTTACTCACTATAAAGACTGGTCTCTACAGGCTTAGGTCTAAAGCAGGATATCACTTTGGAAGTACAGGAACCATTCACCTGTTTACTGATTGACATAGTTGGATTGAAAAGTGCGACAGTGACAACTCTTCTTGTGACTGGCATTCTATTAATTGCACTCCCGGTATTATTTTTATATATCATAGTTGTGTAAGGTGATGGACTTTCCTCCATATCTATGGCCGTAATTTTCCGGGGTGGTTGCGGACGCATTGATATTTTTGGGAGCGGGTCGGGACCCGCCGTCATCCAGCCCCCATGCGCCTTTCCCTCGGGCGCGTTTGCCGGTGCGGCAGTGACCCAACCGGCAGAGGCGGGTGACCTAATTGAAATCATTAACAGGTAGTTGTCAGACAGTTAAGCGCCATTTTCCCCCTACATTTTAAATTTACCTGGATGGCCACGGGAACCACGCTGCTCGGAAACCACGTCTGTCACCCTGAGGCGGGAGTTGAGTGGCCATTGCGCCAGCTGATTATGTGACAGCATGAAATATACTATAAAAGCTCCCACCTGACAGCTGATCACTTTCCTCAGGCAGAAGCTGTTTCTCACTGCATTTGCAACACAGATTGAGCTTTCTGCAGGCTGAAAGACTTTCCAGCAAAGTCTCCATCCAGTGTCACTTCATTGTAAGAACCTCTCTCACCATTGACAGATTGCTTCTGTCATCTCTACTTGACCTGCCATCTATTCCATCAACATGGGTGCCGTTTATACCGTCTCACTTTGGTCCTCAGAATCTGACCACGATGAGCCCCAACACCAGCAGCACCAGGCGCACCAGCAGCACCAACAGCAACACCAACCTTCTCCGCAATCACCTGATGCTGCATAGGACAGAGGGCATCAGCACCCGA
This sequence comes from Squalus acanthias, assembly GCA_030390025.1. Classification (NCBI taxonomy): domain Eukaryota; kingdom Metazoa; phylum Chordata; class Chondrichthyes; order Squaliformes; family Squalidae; genus Squalus; species Squalus acanthias. Next base: position 11,053,299 of record CM059441.1, on the reverse strand, counting down.
GCACATTGCTGCCCGGGAGTCCAGGGATGGCCTCATCATGGCCAGATTTACTTAACTTGACGCTGTACAGCCATATGGCTGCCACATGATGCACCAGGCTGGCACCACCCCGCACCAACACCATAAAGCATCCCTGCAATGACCAAACCGTTCCTTTCACACTCACCACCATTGCGGGGGGTACCGTTATGCCTCACCATTCACTGCAACTCACTAAGCCACTTCCAAAGGTGCACACAAATCTGTCCAAGAGCGGAAAGTGGTGAAAATAGGGATTTTTATGTTTGACAGCACATTAACGAAAACTTTACATAAACATTGGATAAAACACCCAAGTGGCTACCCTTGTGAATCTACTTGTGTGTCATCTTTCTCTTCCGCGTGCTTCTACCAGATGCTAGCCCTGTGGCTTCAGCAGAGGTGGAGGCAGCCTGCTCACTTCCCTGCTGCCAAGGAGCTGGAGAGCACCTTGCTGCACATCAGTGGAGCCATGAGGAATCATGTCTATGCTGACATCCCTCCTAGAGAGGAGGTGTATGAGCCTCTGCCATCTATTCTCCATACATAACCATCTATTCTCCATCGAGACCATGTGCTCCTCTGAGTGGCGCATTAGCTGCTCCATGTAGGTGGCCATCCTATCCATGGAGGAGCCTACAGTCGCCACCGCCTGCGACACGGTGGTGCTCATGTTGGAGACGACTCCTCCATTCTCTGAACATTTGCAGACATTGCGCTCACAAAACCTGTCAGAGCCCCCTGCACTTCTTCCTGCAACTCCAGGATCGCCCTCTTTCTGGATGGCCGCCGAGGTTCAGCGTCTGCGTGCAGCTGAGCAGAGCTAGGAGCGTCCTGCGCCCTCCGGCGAGGCATCTCCACTGCTGTCCCTGTCTCCACCATCTGCTCTTGCTCACTTGTGACTTGTGAGACACCAGGTGACAACACTGCTCTATCTCGCGTGGGACCCACTCAGGTGTGCGTATGTGCACTGGTGCTGGGTGTGCTTATGTCTGGTGACGGTGTGCCCTCAGAGGCTGGAGGCTCCTCTGAGGAGTCGTTACCCTCTTCTTCCTGGACAGTGGGAGTGGGAGGGGCGGGGGATGCTCTTTATGGACCTGTGGGAGAGTGAAGAGATGTCATATGAAGTATGGGTACAGATACCATTATGCACATGATGACCATTCACTGGCTGCTGACATCAGTCCCCATATGAGTGACTGCTGTATGCCATGTAGCTGTATGATATATAATTCCGTCACCAGGTTGCTGAGATGTCCCCCTCTCTCTGTCTCCCACCTCCAGCTGCCCGGCAACTCCAGATATTTCTAAAGCAGCCTCCTCTGCTGTTGTAAGGTTTGCAAATGATGGAGGGCCACCTCCAGTTCTCCCCCTCTCCCTCTCTTTTCCTGCAAGAAGCGAAAGAAGAGAAGGTTGAGTGAGAGTGATGGAATGAGTGTAAGGAACAGATGGGTTACATCTTTAGAGGGAGACTATGATGGAATAGGGTGCCAGAGCCAAGTGGCCTCCTTGTATGTTGTTAATTGGTATGATTGCACTAGGATGAGGGTGAGTGTGAGGGGTGGCTAGTGAGATGGGGATGTGATAATATAGAAAGAGAGGGATGGGTGGAGGTGCAAGGTAAGTTGGTGTGAGTAAGGATGTGCAGGAGTAGGGTAGGGAAGGCAGAGTGATGGGGATGTGATGAGAGGCACAGCAGGATGAAGGTGAGTGTGGCTTTGTACTCAGGTTTCCTGATCTAATGAGATCATTGAAACATTTGCGGCACTGCACCCAGGTCCTCCTGACCACATCCCTGCTGGTGACCTCCTCTGCAATCTCTAACCAGGCTGTTTTGGTCTCCTGGAAAGGTCTCTTCCGCCAATTGGAAGGGAAGGGGACCTCCCTGCATGCTCTGATGGAGGGAGTCATCGGAGAATCTGGGTGCAGCCCGCTGCCTCTGTGCAATCATTGTCAGTGTTTGCAGCACGTCAATGCCGTAGTACACTAACAGTACTATGTTACATTAACATTCAAATGTAATGTGGCCGTGGTCCTTTTAAAGATCCCGGCTGAAAATGCGTCATGAATGACGTCACCAAACCCGCACCATTTAATTGGGCTGGGTAACGCGCAGAGCGGGCTTAATAGGCCCTATTAATGTAAAGTCGTTCAGTGGAGCGGGATGGAGCCAGCAAAGGGGTTGTGACCTGCCATGGCCACCACCCACACCAGACCTGCCCATGTAGGGAAAATTCCGACCTATGTATTACATCGCTTGCTTTCAATGAACTGGATTAGGAATTTAGTTGGGGAAACATAAACAGTTGTGTTTGTGCAAATTCTAACTCATTGTGCAGTTAAAATCAGGCTAATTTATAATTAAACAGTAACTATATCTTTTTCTCTTGATCCATGTTAATTTACATATGAGTTTAAGGTAACTCATCATGAATAGCAAATAACAAATGCCAAGATTTAAATTTGATCTATTTGATATGAAAAAGACCAGATAAATAAAATTCTCTCATGCATTATTTCCCAATAAGTCGTGTGTGATTCAATATGTTTGACATCTATCTGGTCCTATTAAATACCAAATTTATTTTGAATATCCATTTTTAAAAAGAGATAGAAAGGAAAAAAACACCTTATGATAGCCTGTCCTGTCATTTTAACATCCAAAGACACAAGTCAGCACCTTCATGGGAGGTGCGGAGAAACTGGACAAAGGGAAGGATTTTTCCAACTGTAGAAAGCTACAAAAAATGTTGCATTTCATTGCAGCAAAAAAATAAATATATCCCTCGGGTTTCTTTTTAAACCTCTTCAGGGGTTTATGCATATTGCCTTTAATAACCTTTATTAGAGAGAAAAACATTTAAGGACAATGTAGTTGTAAGAAGTTGTGAGGGATGTATACGCCATACACCTCCAGTAAAGTGATAACAGTAATGTAACTTTCCTTTTATGTTTTATAAATACCTTAATTTCTTTTTCATAATTGATTGGAGGTTGCAAGTTTGCCATGTGCTTTGATGAAACTGGAGTAAGAAAATCATTACAGCTAAAGAGAAACTATATTTGCGACTGTGATAATCTTGTATCATAGAATCAGAAAATGGTTACAGCACAGAAGAAGGCCATTCGGCCTGTCGAGCCCGTGCCAGCTCTCTGCAAGAGCACTTCAGCTAGTCCCACTCCCCTGCCCTTTCCCCGTAGCCCTGCAAATTTTTTTCCCTCAGGTACTTATCCACCTCCCTTTTGAAAGCCACGATTGCGTCTGCCTCCACCACCCTTTCAGGCAGTGCATTCCAGATCATAACCACTCGCTGCGTAAAAAAGTGTTTCCTCATGTCCCCTTTGGTTCTTCTGCCAATCACCTTAAATCTGTGTCCTCTGGTTCTTGACTCTTCTGTCAATGGAAACAGTTTCTCTCGATCTACTCTGTCTGGACCCCTCATGATTTTGAGTAATTATTATGAGATTACTTTGCAAGAAGACAAATTGGCTGTTTGTTTGACTGTAGGCAATTGATTTTAATGAGTCATTGGCATGCGATGCAAAAGGACTTTAGAAATAACCTCATGTTCAGGTTTTCTATTTCTATTTTCCCCTCTTTACTTAAAAATCTTTCAAATTACTTGTGCTTAATTTGTAGGAATGATTTTCATTTGTTGCTTTCCTTGTTGGTAATGATATTGTACATCGTGTGATCAACTCCAAAAAAATTTAGGCTGGGGTCGGGGCTATGTTAATGAGCGACAGAGGGTTTCAGCAGATGTACCTTGGGAGTGGCGCAAACGATCGAGAAAATTCGTGCATAGCAATGTTTCAGTGTAAAACGAGCGTAAATCAGTTCAGTGCGAATTTCTTCGGAAAAAAATCCCAGTGTCACGCCACTCTTACACCATAGTTATGCCGAAACATTCCAGGAAATTCCAGGCTAATGGCCCGATATTTCATGGACTGATGAAAGAGTCAATTTACACCAAAATCTATGCCCATTTTTGCGAATGGGTACTTAAGCCAAAATATCCTGCCACTCTCCATTAGCATATGCCAGAATGTAAAAACCAGCAGAAACCAAAAGAAATCAGCATAAACAACCAGGGCCTAAGGAAACTGTGAACTTACGCCATATTCCTTCTTTAAGTCCCTCTTTACATATGAAAGTTAAAGTTTGAAGCCATCAAGCCATCATTTATGCACATTAGGCCCAGCACGTTTAAGAGAATGTAAAAGTGATCCAACCATGGCTAACAAAAGAAATTAAAGCTAGTAGTAAGTCAAAGGAGGAAGCTTATAAAGTTGCCAGAAAAAGCGGTCAGCTTGAGGATTGGGATCTTTTTAGAAATCAGCAAAGGGGGACCAAGAAATTGATAAAGAAAGGGAAAATGGAATATGAGGACAAACTAGCGAAAAATATAAAAACGGATTGTAAAAGCTTCTGTAGGTATGTGAAAAGGAAAAGACTCTAGGTCCTTTACAGTCAGAGATGGGAGAATTTATAATGGGGAATGAGGAAATGGCAGAAAATTTAAATAAATACTTTGTTTCTGTCTTCACGGAGGAAGACACAAAAAACCTCCCAGAAATACGAGGAAAACCAAGGGTGTGGCGAGAATGAGGAACTTAAAGAAATTATTATTCGTAAAAAAACAGTACTAGCAAAATTAATGGGACTAAAAGTCGATAAAATCCAAGGACCGGATGACCTACATCCTAAGGTTTTGAAAGAGGTGGCCATTAGGATAGTGGACGCATTGGTTGTCATCTTCCAAAATTCTATAGATTCTGAAACGGATCCTGCAGATTGCAGGATAGCAAATGTAACCCCGCTATTTAAGAAAGGAGGGAGAGAGAAAACGGGGAACTACAGACTTGTTAGCCTCACATCAGTAGTTGGGAAAATGCTGGAATCTATTATAAAGGATGCAATAACTGGGCACTTAGAAACTAATAGTAAGATTGGGCAGAGTCAACATGGATTTATGAAAGGGAAATCCTGTTTGACAAACCTCTGGAGTTCTTTGAGGATGTAACTAGTGGAGTAGACAAAGGGTAACTGGTAGATGTGGTGTATTTGGATTTTCAGAAGGCCTTCGATAAGGTCCCACACAAGAGGTTGGTGAACAAAATTAGGGCACATGGAATTGGGGGTAATATACTAGCATGGATTGAGAATTGGTTAACAGACAGAAAACAAAGAGTAGGGATAAACGAGTCTTTTTCAGGATGGCAGGCTGTGACTAGTGGGGTACCGCAAGGATCGGTGCTTGGGCCCCAGCTATTCACAATCTATATCAATGATTTGGATGAGGGGACTAAATGTAACATTTCCAAATTTGCTGATGATACAAAGCTAGGTGGCAGTGTCAGTTGTGAAGAGGATGCGAAGAGGCTTCAAGGGGATTTCGACAGGCTCAGTGAGTGGGCGAGAACATGGCAGATGGAATATAATGTGGATAAATGTGAAGTTATCCACTTTGGTAGAAAAAACAGAAAGGCAGAGTATTTCCTAAATGGTGAAAGATTGGGGAATGCAGATGCTCAAAGGGACCTGGGTGTCCTTGTACATGAGTCACTGAAAGTGAATGTGCAGGTGCAGCAAGCCATTAGGAAGGCAAATGGTATGCTGGCCTTCATTACAAGAGGATTTGAGTACAGGAGTAAAGAAGTCTTACTTCAATTATATAGGGCCTTGGTGAGACCACACCTGGAGTACTGTGTACAATTTTGGTCTCCTTACCTAAGGAAGGATATACTTGCCATAGAGGGAGTGCAACGAAGGTTCACGAGATTGATCCCTGGGATGGCGGGACTGTCGTATGAGAAGAGATTGAGTAAACTAGGCCTGTATTCTCTTGAATTCAGAAGAATGAGAGGGGATCTCATTGAAGCATACAAAATTATTACAGGGCTTGATAGGGTGGATGCTGGTAGAATGTTTCCCTTGGCTGGGGAGTCTAGAACCAGGGGCCACAGCCTCAGGATAAAGGGTAGGCCATTCAGGACTGAGATGAGAAGAAATTTCTTCACACAGAGGGTGGTGAATCTTTGGAATTCTCTACCCCAGAGGGCTGTGGCGGCTCAGTCATTGGGCATATTTAAAACAGAAGTCGATAGATTTCTGACTAGTAAGGGCATCAAGGGATATGGCGATAGGGCCGGTGAATGGAGTTGAGGCAGAAGATCAGCCATGATCTCATTGAATGGCGGAGCAGGCTCGAAGGGCCGAATGGCCTACTCCTGCTCCTATTTCTTATGTTCTTATGTTTTTATGTAATGGTGTGTGCTTTACAATTTTTAATGTAGTGCATTCTGATCCCATAAAATGCATTCAAAGGTACCAAAAAATACAATGCAGGTCTCAGTTAGGACAAATAATAATCAAAAAGCTGGCATAAATGCAGGAAATTTGCGTTCTCTGGCCATTTGCGTGGAGGTGCAGCTATGTTCATGAGTGGCAGATGGTTTTGGCGGACATTTCGCTGAATCAGCACAAAAGATCGAGAAAATTTGGGCACAGTGTAAAGACTGCGTAAGTCACTTATGTGCAAATTTTCTCAATGTTTTGCACTGAAAATTGGCATTACCACATGCCGTTGTTTTGGTGTAAGTTTCCAGGTTACTCCAGGCCTAATAGATGAATGTGCAAAAGCTTTTGTCTTAGTCAATATTTAATTATGATAACTGAATGCAAGTAAGTTGAAAACACGTCATATATTTGCATGCGTTTTGACTATATTAGCAAATCTTGCCCAATTGTTCTAATATTGACTTTGTATATTTTTATAGCTTTTTCCTGTGGAGCTGGTCAGTTCTTAGACATGAGGAACCAATCGTGCAAAGAATGTACTGCTGGTACTTACTCTCTCGGCACTGGCATTGAATTCAATGAGTGGGATAGGCTGCCATCAGGATTTGTTAACACAGGAACATCACTAGATACGTCAGACAACGGCTCAACTGAGAATTGCACCATGTAGGTACATCTGTGTATAGACTAACAACAGTCATTAGCAAGTTACAGAGAGAACTGATAGTTCCCTCCTGAGCTGTTTAAGATTTATTTATTGCAATCTTTGGTTACAACATATTGCCATACATTACATTATATTATATCGTCACATTGTTACAGTTAGATATACAAGGTGGATTGTACATGTTACTGTGTGATAACAAATGAGTCTTGCAGTGTGTAAAATACTTAAAAAAATAACCCGATCAATTAGTCAAAGTTTCATCGGGCTTGATGTTCAATCACTTGTTCCACTTAAAAGGAGCAATTTTCAGAACGCATGCTCCTAGCATGGAGCCTCACCTGCTGGGGACACATATTGGGAAATCACAGACACAAGCCCCATGATTTTCCATCGGTTAAATGTTTCCACTCTTTCTCGATGTATTTTTACTCTTGTGTAACCCTAGGGAAATATGGGAAATCCACAGAAGAAATAGAGGAAAAATTAATAATCTATGGAAAAAGTTTCATCATGATCGAGATGTCCTTTGCTAAATGCTCCCAGCAATGATTTATAAATCATACTGAATATCAAAAGACTTTGACCAGCATGTGAATAGATTATACTTAGAAAATCTGGATAAGAGAATTATATTCAAAATATGCAGGGGGTGAAAGGTCCTCCCGCTCATCCGCTCTAACTTTGGCGGAAGAGCCGTAGTAACCTGGAAAAAATGGCGTAAACAGCATTTACACCATTTTTCTAGGGTTTCCACTGAAGTTACAGCGGATGACCAGGAAACCCCTGCAAAAATTTACCCCCGTAATGTAATGATTGATAGACAGACACATACAAATAAATGCATAAAGACAGAGAACGACAAAAACTATTGCATTAGCTCAGACTATGTTTGTAGTCATGTCTGCACCATTGAATAAATCCCCGATAGATCAAAGATGCAAGGCTTTTTGTGGCCTACTGTATGTAATCAGCTATTGTTTAAACAAAAGTACAGCTTATTCCTGAAAAAATATCACGACTTTTCCAAGAAGTGTTCGGGTTAAGGCTGTTGATTAACAATGGATGGATTGTAACCATTTTGGTTATTCAGTTCGTAACTGCATCGAAATTAAAAAGGAAAAAGCATATTTTAAACAAAGTGGACACAAAAATGTTTTAAATTACCTGATTAAATCATTTCTGTAAGTAAAAATGTGCTGTCTCTCGGTGGAAGAGGACAAGACCTTAACATTATCGAGTGCAAGAGCATTCAAATCTAGATAGATGGAATCATTGATCCTGTAAGAAGAAGAAGAATGCTGGATTTTGGTATCCTGACAAATATATGCCGAGGAAGCAGAATAATCCTCAGTGGCCACACTAGGAACCATCTGGGGTTTACCTCCCTGCATAGGTCTAGGAGTTAGTGGTGCCCGGGTCAGCTCGCCAAACAATCCTTAAACTAACCAGTTCGGATTAAAATTAAGTACAGTTCATCCCTCAATTAGGAGAGTTACAAGTTACTGAGTGAATGAATTAATCCCTTTCTTGCTGAATCATGAAGAAAGATATCAGATCAGCTATGATCTCACTGAATGGCGGAACAGGCTCGAGGGGCTAAAGAGCCTACTCCTGTTCCTATGTTCCGATGTTCCTATCAGACAGTCGGCCATACACTAAAAGTCTGTTTATTGGTTCCAGCTAAATGTGTGAAAAGAGAAAATTTACAAAAGTATGGGGAAAGCACAGGAATACAAGCCTCATCCCTCACTCAGCTGAGTTCCCAATCTCGGACACATTCCGTGAGGAGGCATTATGGGGAAGCCAAGTATCTTCGTGCAAGGGGAAGAAAATTGTATGGGTGTTTCTACTGGGCGATCCTCACAACTCTGCTGATAGTTGGCTATGAGTGGCTGAGCCATACAGACTAGAAAGATTTGGGGGGAGAAATTCGGTATCGCCCCGTTTGGGGTGCAATTATCGGCCGGGCACAAAGTTTAGCGCCTGCCGCTAATTATCACCTCCGACTGCAAACTTGGCTTCTGTCGCCTCTGGAGGTGATTGGAGCGCTAAATCAGGTGCTACACACCTCTCTTAAGGCGCTAACGCCGAGGAGCGAGGCGCTACCTCAGAGCGCTGGCGAAGCTCATGTGATGTCAGTCAGCAATGGAACACAGACACACTGGTGCCGGCCAGTTCTTAAAGGGGAGGGTTGATCTTGCTCAACATCCACACCCTGCTCATTGCAGCCTTGAATCTCGGCCTGGAGAGACCTGTACATCAAATCTGCTGGAAAGAACAATGGACAGGCCCAGGGAAAGAGCTTAGAGTGCAGCCCCCATAGTCTCTTCTAAATCGATGCAAGGAAGGTCAAATCAAAATGAACCTGCAAAGTGCTGCTCAGTACCCAAAACTGCTTCACACAGCGTTGAATCTCTCCAGAAGTCTCTCTCTCTCTCCCAGAATGCATGGTGCAAAAATGTCGCCGACATAAAAGGCAGGAAACGGTCGCCTTTAGATAGCGCTCCCCCAGTCCCTTCCTGACTGCAAAACGCTCCCCTCAATCTGTCGTTGCTAGCGGCAGGCAGGTAAGGCAGGGGGCGCCACTCAATATCCGCTCCGGGGCGCGACCGGGGCGTTGCGCACTCGATTGACGTCACGATCTGCCGGCACAGGAGATCGTGGCGGTAGTGTTTAGCGCCGCCGCAAAACGTCTGGTCAATTTCGCGAGCGGCACAAACATCGCCTGCGCCCGGGCGCTAGTTGCTTGGCGCTAACGGGAGGTGCAAAGCAACTGAATTTTTCCCCCTTGATGTTTAATCCCATAGCTTATCTCAACTGGTGCAGTGGTGGACAAGTTACAACTGGTAGCCCTGGGTTAGAATCAGCCTGGGGATCATAGTCCTGATTGCTATCCACTGACCTTTGCTGGAATGCATGGGTTTGGATATCAACTCAGGAAACAATTAGATTTGGGTGTGATGCTATCTACAGCTGAATAGCCAGTTGACACTGTTAAAACTCACCAGTGGATAATGGCCATTCGAGTAAGATACTGAAGGGTGACCACCCCAGCATGGAGTCAATGCCTTTAGTGGGGGAGGGGAGGGAAGAAGTTTGATGAGAAAAGAGGAACAAGTATATTTTAAACAGTACGTACATGCCCATGCCATCAAAAAAATTAAGTATAGTGCAAGAAGCCCTGTGTTTCTGAGCAGAGAGACATAGGCAGAGGATAACGTTGCACCTGCCTTAGGAGTAAGTGCTCCTGTTAGTTTTCTTATTTGCTCCTTTATCTTTAGCAATAGTTGCAATTTATGATAATCCCTTCAGCATTAACAGCATTACGTCAGTAATCAATAATCAAGTTTGCAGTATCAGTACCTGTTCATTTTATTGCACAGAGATTACAGCTGAAAGAGTTGTCAATTGAGAATTCCTTTCAGCACACTACAGCACTGCACTATGTTAAACTAGAAATGTGCTTTTCCAAAATTAAAACAGAAATTGCTGGAAACACTCAGCAGGTCAGGCAACATCTGTGGAGAGAGAAACAGAGTTAACGTTTCAGATCGATGACCTTTCGTCAGAAGTGGAAAAGGTGAGAGATGTAACAGGTTTTATGCAAATGCAAAGGTACGAAAAGGGGGGAGGGGGAGGAAAGAACAAAAGGGAAGGTCTGTGATAGGGTGGAAGGCAGGAGAGATTAAATGACTAAATGTACCTTTCTATGTATTTTTGACAGGTCAAAATGGACTCCTCAAGGTGATTTCATAGCATCCAACAGTGATGAGTGCACAGCCAGCCTGATGTACGCGGTGAACCTAAAACAATCAGGATCGGTCTCGTTTGAATATCTGTATCCAGACACCAGCATATACTTCGATTTTTTTGTAAGTAATTACCAAGGTATCAGCTGTCTGTTGAACAATGTTACGGACTTTTTAATATGCGGAGCACTGATGTTCCTTTGAATATAAATTGTTACCTCTGAAACAGAAAATGAATGTCAGTGGTCTCGGAAACATGGAACCTCTGCAGCTAGTTTCATCGTCCTTTCTTCAGAAGAAAATAAAAGGAGGCGCACAAGAAAATAATACAGGAAACAAACCTTGGCTTGCAAATGTGAATCCCATAAAATTGCAAAGATGAAAGTAGATTGCGTTTATAATTTAAAATTAACTTAATTTGAAAAGCAAATTTGTGGCACTTAAAGGGACATTGATGTCATAAGAACATAAGAAATAGAAGCAGGAGTAGGCCACTTGGCCCCTCGAGCCTGCTCCGCCATTCAATAAGATCGTGGCTGATCTTGGGCTCAAAGCCACTTCCCCGCCCGCTCCCCATAACCCTTCACTCCCTTATCTTGCAAAAATCTGTCTATCTCCACCTTAAATGTATTTAATGACCCAGCCTCCACAGCTCTCTGGGGCAGAGAATTCCACAGATTTACGACCCTCTGAGAGAAGAAATTCCTCCTCATCTCAGTTCTAAACGGGCGACCCTTTATTCTGAAACTATGCCCCTGAGTTCTAGATTACCCCACAAGGGGAAACATCCTCTCTGCATCTACCTTGTCGTGCCCCTTCAGTATCTTATATGTTTCAATAAGATCACCTCTCATTCTTCTAAATTCCAATGAGCATAGGCCCAGTCTGCTCAACCTTTCCTCATAAGTCAACCCCCTCATCTCTGGAATTAACCTAGTGAATCGTCTCTGAACTACCTCCAATGCAAGTATATCCTTCCTTAAATAAGGAGACCAAAACTGTACGCAATGGTGCAATTGATTAGCTAGAGCAGTCAAGGATGGGCAAAAACGATTTGGCCCATCAAAGTTTGTCCCAATATTATCTTAACTCTCCCAACCCAGTATCCAATTGCAATTTGAAAAAATGCCACACAAAAATCAAATATATGCTATTGAAAATATACAGTTCACATCTTTCTGGACAGTGCATCTGTGTGGTACCAAGGAGTCCTAATAAAACTGAAGGCCAATGGGGATCGGGGGGAAAACTCTTCCGTGGCTGGAGTCATACCTTGCACAAAGGACGATGGTTGTGGTTGTTGGAGAATAATCATCCCAGCCATAAGTCATTGCTGCAGGAGTTGCTCAGGGCATGCTTCTGGTATCGTCATAATCAGTGAATACTAATAGTTTTACAATATCACTGTCCATTGAATATGAAAAAGTGTCACAAGTGCCTCTAAAGTCAACGGAGTTAATCATAATTTGTGATTCCCATTTTCTGAGCCATGACACTCGTTCCTTTTGACTTCTGGCTGCTTCTGATAATATATTTAATTTTAAAGTTTCCATGGGGGCTGTTTTGATCTGTAGGTAATATTTATCCCACTTTGGGCTCCCATCAGTTATTAGAATTTTGGCTAATTCGCAACACTCTTTATGCTCTGCAGAAGTTAGCTTCCACAGGTAAACCTGCTGTTCCTGTTAACTGAAGTCTGATTTTATGTACTAAATATTTGGGATAGTGTTGCTGTAGGGTGAACACTGAATCATTCCTAATGCTCGTATGCAGACATGAAATGATTGGCTTAGGGTATGCACCAGAAATAAAATGGCTTACTTACCATGTGTTATAGATCTCTCTGAACTGGTAATACACTGCATTACCAGACTATATAGCTTAAGCTACAAACTGCCAAATTGTATTTCTTAAAAAGTAAGATTTTACAAAAGCAAGAATGCAGCAGCTTATAAACATAACAAATACTGTACTGAACATGACCATCGGTTCCCAAACAACAGAAGTGCCAAAGTTTAGTCAATTTCTTCAGAATTTTTGAACATGAGTCCGCAATGAAAAACTTTACATGAGAAATGAACCTCATTGAACCACTGTGCACTCAACTTGTATAGCGGCAGAGTGAAGTAGGAAAATTAAGAACATGAGGTACCAGTCAGGTTATATGTCCTTTTTTTTTATGTCCAAGCTAGTACAAAGATAAAAATGTATATTACACAATCAAAACTGCCATTCAAAATATATTTCAACGGCACAAGTTGTCCTAAAACAACCCAAACCAGGACATTACTCCTTTAAATCAGTACAGTCTAATCAATAATTAAAGTGCAATTTTTTCCCATTACATTGTTTCTGGAAATACCAAATCTTTTGCGTCTGATCATCAAATTTAGCTGATGTAATTTTACTGAGTTGTAAAACTTTGATTTTAATAAATATTCCACATGACCTATAAAGCCAAAATAGTTAAACAGGGAACATCATGCTGACAGAGATGAGATTTACCCCTGAAGGAGTGGTAATGGGTTTTCCAGTACCACTGACAGATGTATTGCCAGGAAAAAACACTTCCTTCCATAGTTCACATTTGCCCGGCAGTAGATTTTATGCCTGGTGGCGTCTACTTCACTCAGCGGTTTCTGGTGCACATATTCAGAAGATTTTCTTTTTTTTTTAAATGTGCAGTATCGGCCCAGCTATTTGCCTTGCTGGAGTTCTCCTGTTGAAGATGAGGCCCTGAGATGTATTCATCAGTAGGAGGCACAACAAAACTGCTGTTAGCTTACTGGGATCAGAACAGCATCCAGTGCTTAATCCCCAGTAAGAAAGGCAATGACAAAAAAGCAAAGGGGCTTTGAGCAAGAAGTTGGTATCATTGCATACCTGCCTTTTTGTTAACAGGCTCGTCTCTTTCCTCATCATGCTTGTAGTAATTTCTCAATTCCCTGTACTTTCACACTTGGATAAATGTAATGCTTAGGGCAGAATTTTCATTGACCCGTGGAGGTGGGTTTGGAGGCGTGTGGGGGGTTAAAATTGCGAAAACTGGCGGGCGATCCCGCCTCCACGCAATTTTCATTAAATCGTGATTGCTGGTCCCGACTCCGTCCCGCCTCTAAGAGGCGGGATAGGCTGTTAAGGCCCTTAACAAGCACTAAATTGGCTCTATAATGCCATTTTGAAAGGCCTTTGTGATTTTAACCCTTTTTCTACGTGAAGCACGCCTGTTCTGAACCACGAATGTGAAACCTGGCGGTAGCACATTTTGATAGCTGACTATCAGCTGCAGGTCCACTAGTAGTGGTGGCGGCGGCACAGGTACAAAAATATCTGGGAGCAGACTTAGGGCTGCTGCTCATTTTGCCTCCAGGTCCTCTCACAGCAAAGGCCAGGCAGTCTTTGCAGACCTTCAATGCAGCAGCAATGATGACATCATCAGAGGCGACTTTTAGACTGAAAACACTAATTGGGTCATGGGTTCCCACATGCTGGAACTCAATTGCCCAGTTAGGTGAAAATCGCATCAATCTCCCACATCCAATTGCAGTCGGGTGGATAACACGAAAATTGGATAACACGACCCCTGCCCGCCCCAGTATCAAAATCCAGCCCATAGTGTTAAAAACAAAAACAGAAAATGCTGGTAACATTCAGCAGGTCAGTCAGCACCCGTGGAGATAACAGATGGATTGAAGTTTCAGGGGTGGACCTTTCATCTGACAGAGTCCACCCTGAAAAGTTAACTCGTCTGCTCTCTCCGCAGATGCGACCGACCCGCTGAGTGTTTCCAGCATTTTCTGCTTTTGTTTCCGATTTCCAGCAGTTCTTTTTGTTTTTCGCAGTGTTGGTGTATTTTGTATTGTTAGCACCCAGGTTGTCGTGTTCCCGAAATGATAATCAATGAGGTTATTGGACAAAGTAGCACTCTCCTGCCTAATCTTCTTCCACAAGACACATAGTTAAAATTGCTGCTTACATACCTTATTAAGTGATTTTTGTAGTGAAATTATTGAATTTTATACAGGAATAATGTGCTATTAAGTTAATAAAGGAAGGAAAAAATCAGCAATCTGATGGCAGATGGCCATAAGTATGATCCACTAGTGGGCTCCAGTTTGAAAACCTATGCTTTATAAAAAGATATAAAATCCAAATAGTAACACAAGGCTATACATTCATTCACATACAAAATAATGCATAATAGTGAAACAAAAATGAATGAAATTTGGGATATTGTCAAGAAGATTGTTAGAAAATCCTTCAAACTAAAACTGAATTGGACTAAGCATATCTGTAGATACCAACTGAGGATATTGCCAGAGGAACACCACTACTGTTAGTATGAGCATCTTTTCCCCCTTAACAAATCCCAGTATTTAATAAAGAGCAAAAATTGCTATTGAAAAGTAAGAGATAGAGAAATAATAGGTAAGTTCATTCTGTACTGTATGCCCCTCGCTAAATGCAATAATTCTTTCTCCCCAGGTTCAGAATGATCAGTGCCAAGCAATGGACGGCGAATCAAAATGGCTAAGAAGAACAGAAAGGAATGAATGGGATCATCGTACAGTAGGTGTCGAGATCTGAAAGTTGTATTCAAAATATTTTCAGCCCCTGTTCTTTAGTCCTCCCTGTGGCTTTTCAGTTTTCACATATTTCTTAGGTATTGAAACTCCTCACAGTGCTCAATAATGCAAACAGGCTGATCTGCAGCAGTGTGAGTATTGACTCTGGTTGAATTATGATTTGGCAGAATGGTGACATTTCTATACCTGCAGCTCATTAGATTTATACATCTACTTCCTATTTATTATATTACCCCCCCCCCTCCCCCCACCCCACCCCCGCCATCTCTATGGCTGTTGATTGATGCTGAAAGAATTTATGCTACAATGAAAGGAAAATATCTGTTAATATTATGCAACATCATTCCCTGCACTGAAAATGTGAGAACTCTGTGTTCCTCCAACTCTGTGGCCGGAATTTGCAGGGTGTCAGTGGGCCTGATCGGTGGCGGGTCGGGTGGGAAAGTGTTGGGACCCTGCTGTCAACCCGCCGCCACGCGCCTCTCCCAATGTCAGGTCTGTCGGCGCTGAGCAGACCCGACAGGCAGCGGCGGGCGACCCAATTAATCTCATTATTGCCTTGTTGACAGATCATTAACAGGCTTTTTTAACTTACCTTTTCACTTTAACTTCATGGCCACGGGAACCACGCTGTTCGGAGACCACGCCTGTCAACCTGAGGCGAGAGTTCAGTGGCCATTGCTCCAGCTGATTCCTTGGCAGCTTCAAATGTACAGTAAAAGCTCCCACCTGACAGATCTTCACTTTCCTCAGCCACAAGCTGTTTCTCAGTCCATTTCCAGCATAGATTCTGTAGGCTTTCCACTTTCCACTCTCCATCCAGTATCACCTCTTTGGAAGAACTCTCTCACCATTGACAGAAGGCTTCTGTCATCTCTACTTCACCTGCCATCTATTCCATCAACATGGGTGCCCTTTATACTGTCTCACCTTGGTCCTCAGAATCCGACCACAATCCGCCCCAACACCAGCAGCACCAGGTACACCAGCAACACCAACAACAACACCAACAACAACACCAACCTTCTTTGCAATCACATGATGCGCCAGGTTGGCACCACCACACAACAACAACGTAAAGCATCCCTATAATGTCCAAGCCATTCCTTCCACACTCACCACCGTTGCGGGGTGGGGTGGGGGGAGGGGGTACTGTTATGTCCCACCATTCACTGCAACTCACTCAGCCACTTCCAATGGTGACCTGTGCAATGTGCAACCAGGCTGTGCTGGTGTCCTGGGGAGGTCTCTTCTGCCTATGGGAAGGGAAGAGGACCTCTCTGCATGCTGTGACTCCCTCCATAAGCATATGGAGGGAGTCATGGGAGAACCTGGGTGCAGCCCTGCACCTCTGTGTAGTCATTGTCAGTATTTGCAGCACTTCAATGCTGTAGAACACCAACAGCACAAATGTCAAAAGAAAGATGGCCATGGTCCCTTTAAGGAAACCGGCTGATGACGCGTCATGAATGATGTCACCAGACCCACTTCCTGTAATTGGACCGGGAAATGCGCTGGACGGGCTTATCACCGGAAAGTCATTTCACGGAGCAGGATGGAGCCAGCAGTGGGGTCCGGACCCGCCACCGACATTGCCTGCCCCGGACCCGCCGAGGTGAGCAAAATCCCAGCCTGTGTTCCTCCAACTCTGGCCCCTGGTAATTCCCCACTTCCTTTGCCCCACCATTGGCAGTCGTGCTTTCTGCCGTCTAGGTCCGAATCTTTGGAATTCCCTCCCCAAACCCTTTTGCCTCTCCACCTCTCTCTCCTTTAAGACTTTGCTAAAAACCTACTTCTTTGACCAAACGTTTGCCCACCTGTCCTAATGTCTCCTTTGGATCGGTGTCAATTTCTGACTGATTATGCTCCTGTACAGTGCCTTGGGATGTTTTACTATGTTAAAGGCGCTATATAAATGCAATGTGGTCATTATCACATTGCTGTTTGTGGGAGCTTGCTGTGTGCAAATTGGCTGCTGTGTTTCCTACATTACAACAGTGACTACACTTCAAAAATACTTCATTGGTTGTAAAGCGCTTTGAGACGTCCGGTGCAAGTCTTTCTTTCTTTTAATCTATTTATTTTGTCCACTGGTTAACGACATGTCTTTGAAACCCGGCTGCCTGTGGTTAAAAAATAGAATGACTGTTAAAATGAAGGCAGGCAGCTTCATTCTAATCTTTAAATGACCAACCCGCTTCCCGTGAGCAGATTGGTCGCCCACCCCTCGTCACGCCTACGTTAAAGCCGGAAGTGAGCAGGTTCAAGGCGGGATCGGATCCTGTTGCAGAATTTTCACATTTTAACCTCTGACACAATCCCAACCCACCCATCTTTTGGAGTTAAGCGTCAGCATCCTGTGTCTCAGGTGGACAGCAATCTTTGGCACCCAAGGTCACAAACCCCATAGCAAAGTAGTCCAAAGTGCAGGCGAGGAGTTGGAAAACCATGTCAATGTACACACTATCTCCCAAAGAACACAGGATGTTCAGAGGCCTCAGTTGGTCTCCTAAGGTTGGTCTAAGCACCATAACATTCACTTAAGTCAGACACAAAAGCATGTATGGCACATTGTTCTACTTCAATCCTCTCTGAAGTATCAGCTTACTTCCTGTTCGGATGAACAGTGGAAGGAAGCTTTTAAAAGAAAGATGCTTGGAGAGAAAAATAGCAGGATACAGTCAATGGACATTGTTGTCCATCAACCTCAAGCTGCTGATGGCCATGATGGGGGTGTGTACCTCGAGCGCAGCATCCTCAAATGGGCAGCCCTTCTCTTGTGCTCTCTGCTCTCTATTGCCCATGAAGCAATTTTGTGTTTTGCAAGGATTTATTTCAGTTCCCCTTTAAGTGTGAGCAGCCTCACCTATAAGTCTTGCTGTTTTGCCAAGTATCCTGTTCCTGGCATCAGTGAGATTCCTGCCCCTGCGCCAATTGGCACAGAAGGAATGATGATAAGTTAACCCTGGGAAATTGCAGAAATTCAACTCTGCTGTCAAAAGTGTGTGTGGCCCATGAGCGCACGGCATACAGTGCTGCCCACACTGCATCAAGACCAGAACATCTACCCTCCTGTGACCATTGTTCCCATTTAGCATTCCATTTACGCAAATGGTTCAATTCTGGTATTTTCATTTTTAAAAGGAAAACTTTGGTGGAAGGTAATTTTGCAAAGGAGCACGAATGGTAAATGTCATGCCGTGAAGGCGCGGTGATTTTAAAATTGTAGGGGGAATGTGCAGCACAGGAGAATAAATCTCGCCCGTGTTGTTGCCATTTTCCTCCCTTCTGCTTCAAAAGTAAAAAGTCATTGCTCAGCACTGTACCGTGTTGTCCTTATTTCACTGGAAGACGGAAGTTTAACTAAATGGAAATGTCTCCACACCAATCTGGACAAACAGGTTTTAAACACAAGAGGATGTTTCATAGCGTCAGCTGGTGCCCACACAGGTTCTGCTCTTCACTTTGGCTCTTTCAATGTAAAATAAGCACGGTGTTGCTGAGTGACAGCTGATTACCAAAGGGTTGGTTTTAATCCTAGTCAGTGTTCTACCGAGAGTGCTGAGTATTCACCGGCAAAAGCGACTACCCTTAATGAGTGTTAAATAGCACGATTTGAATGACAGTCAATATTTGCTGTGCTATACAATATAAAAAATAAATGCTCTATTGTCTTTTGAAAAGGCTGCCAGTAAAGAAAATTTATTGGGCCAAATTCGGCTCTCCGGCTTCCCGCGGGTGCAAGAATCGCGCGCGTACTTACCTACCGCGCCTGCCGTTGTGCTTCGGGGCCCGCGTGGACTTCAGCTCCTGGGCCTCCTGCAGTGCTTGCGTATCCCAGAGGCGCAGTTAGTTCGAAGCGTCCCCTGGGATCACGTGGGCCATGGAGAGCCAATCAGAGCAGGGAATCTCCATTCATAGATTTTGACAGGAAGACCTGTCAAATCTATGAATAGAGATCGGCCCCAAAACCGCACTAAAACTTCAAATAAATTTTTAAAAATCATCACATTTTTAAAATAACTATAAATTACATAAATTAACTACTTAAAACAAAAATTTATTACACTTTTTAACGGTGCTAAAAATAAACTTACCTTTCTTTAAAGTATGTAAAAAAGATAAACCTGTTGAAAAAATGTTTAAATTGTACTTAATTCACCACTTACCTTGTTAAAAGCAGGCCTTGCGCTTCCTTTTTTCCCCGCGCAGCTTCTCCGTACTTACCCTCACTCCAAAACCTGTAAAAAAAAAACGAAGTTTGCTGCGTGCGCACTGCCTCTCCGGCGTACGTGGTTGACCCTCAAACCCCTTCTTTCACGAGACCGGAAGTTCCGGTTTCCCGTGCATGCGCGAAACCGGCACTTCCGGTGGCCCTACGGGTGAGTACACAGCGCGTACTCACCCGTGGAGACCCGAATTTCTGCCCCATTGTGTTACAGTCACGCAATGCACATTATCTTCATTACTCCCATTTCTTTTTTGAGAAGTTATTTTCCCCCCTTTTTAAAGTCATGAGCCATTTTACAATTCATGAGGACAGGCTGGAGACTGACTCCTGGGCTTATTGCCAGTACTGCTCGACAGCTCATCAGAAGGAGGTGTACGAGAGCAGTCCAGAGTGCTCGCCTTTTTGTTTTTAAGGCTTGACTCACCGACCGCGATGATACAGCTCAAGTCAGAAACTGAAATGGGGAATGGGGGACACTCCATATTTTTTGACGAAAAGAGTAGAACATTTACAGCACCGAGCTACTTATCTTTTTAACCTGGGATCTTAAATGCACATTGAGCCAAAAGAAGCAGAAAAGAATAGTTGAACTATTGCACTCTTCAAAGAAGAACAAACATTTTGTGATTTTGTTTTGCACTCGTGGAGGTGCAACACATCTATGCATCTTGTGACCTGACACCTCGAACCCCCTCCCCCCCTTCCACACACCCCCCAACCCCCACACTGTATCTGTGGAGGACAGTGGTGGTGCTGTAAAGGCTGCCCTCCAACAGCCGTTACACTGTTTGCAGTTGATTTTAATGTTGAAGAACGTGTGTCATCATCAATGTACTTTCGTACAAAAAACTTAGTTCCAAATGATTAACTTTGGCATCTTTTTATTCACTTTGCTCTTTTTGCTAATTTAAAATATTTTTTTGTGTAAACAACAAAAGGGAAATGGGTTTAGAGTAAGTAGCTCCAGCTGAAAAGCCTCCCCACATGCAGTGGGCCAAATAGCTGCCATTCTGTGCAGTAATTTCTATTAGGGCTGGAGCCTTAACTGTCCTATTTCAGAGAGAGCTTTGTGCATGGCAGGATATCTGCATGTGCACAAGAGAGTGGGAAGAGGAGAATCCCTGCTTTGTAAATATTGGTCCACAGTTTGCGGTCAGAGGCGATCGCCGCTGGCCCCCGAAGTAAGCTTCCCACAAAGACCTCGCGATCTCTGTGGCGAGAAGTCCGGCTTTTCAGTCGAAATCAACGTAGTGCAGTGGGAATTCCATAGCGCAAGCTGCTGTGATGTCAACAAGCAGCCAAACACAATGCAGAATTCTCACAGACCGAGAACCAGGAAGTGAGTGAGCTCCTCTGAATCTAACTTTTTAAAAATGGTATAGAGAGCAAAAAAAAAAATTGGGACTCTCACATGGGCGAAAAGGTAAACCTAAAATAAAGATGAAAAAACTTTTAAAAAAGTAAAAAAAATTTTTATCGTCTCTTAAAAATGTTAATTTTTATTAAAATGGATATATTTGATATTCCACAAAATTAAAATGAGTTATTCATGGCCATAACGTTTGTTTAGCAGTAGTTGTTACTCAAACCGCCACTAAAAACCCAGTTACACCTCATTGGGATGGGTCTAACTTTTTATGGGGTTTTTAACACCGATATTTATTCGGAAAAGCGGAAGTTTTCGTCAGATCAGTGATTTCACTGATTGGTGGCTCTGGGGGGTTGGGGGCGGGGCTCCACTGTGGAGGAGCAGTGAATGACAGACCGCAACTTCAGGATTTCCACGTTCGGCTGCGCACGCACTAAATCCTGAAGTTGCGGTCAGTTTCAAAGGCAAAATGGCGACGAACGCTGTCAGTTCGCCGTCACCTCGAGCGCAAGTTCCGGGCCAATTAATTTACTTTGAGTGCGGGTAGTTCAAAAAAGAGCCCAGGGGTCAAAATAGACCACTTGAGCATTTTGGTAAAGCAGGTTTGACATCTCAGTGGATTTGCATTCCATGCAATTTCACACTGCGGTGTTAGGAAACTACCGCCTCCAGGAAGTCTCGCTTCGTTTCCCTCCTATTATCAGGTCGGCCTTGACACTAGAATTCCAGTGCAAGTGTCGCATTGGTGCAAAGTCACAATCACTTCGCACCAACACTACACCTGCAGTGGAACTGCATCCTATGATTCTATGGGATAGATTTTCAACTGACCACGCAAGCGTAGAACTGTCGTCGTGGATTGGCTGAAATCAATGGAAATGACGGTTTCTGTAACATGCTTCTGATCCACAACGGCAGTTTTATGCCCGGGCGACACATTGAAAATCTGTCCCTGTAACTCTTCAGTCACAGTATCCATGATATGGTCGTCTGACTTATATAAATCTTATCTTTTATATTTTCAGGATCATCTGCTGCTATTCATTCCAGATTTTGTAATGTGCTCTCTTCTTCTTAAAAGGTACAGCTGAATCGTGGCAATAATGTCTTGTACTGGCGAACAACAGGGTTTTCACTGGGTACCAGAGTGCCAAAGCCCGCTCTCATCAGAAACATTTTTATCACAGGTACGTTGAAAGCTAGACTGAACCAATGAAATAGCCTATTTTGAAATAAGTGATTCATGATGGAAACAATTCCTTGAGGCTGCTTGTTATGTGGTTCTGTGAGATAATAACAGAATAATGGTCATTTGGGAAGGGGGTGGCTGGAAGTACGGGAACGGTAGCATTGTGGTACTGTTACTGGACTAGTAATTCAGAGGCCTGGACTAATGATCTGGAGACAAGAGTTCAAACAGGACCATACCTTTTGATCTAACAATAACCTGCTTGAAAAGTTTTTGTAAGGACAGTTATTGCGCACTGATCCCACCACGGCAGCTGGGGAATTTAAATTAATTTAATTAAATAAATCTGGAATAAAAAGCTAGTATCAGTAATGGCGGCCACGCAACTACCAGATTGTCCAAAAACCCATCCGGTTCACTAATGTCCTTTAGGGAAGGAAATCTGCCGTCCTTACCCGGTCTGGCCTATATGTGACTCCAGACCCACAGCAATGTGGTTGACTCTTAACTGCCCTCTGAAATGGCCTAGCAAGCCACTCAGTTGTCAAGAAGGTGACTCACCACCACTTTCTTAAGGGCAATTAGGGAGGGGCAATAAATGCTGGCCTTGCCAGCGACGCCCACATCCTGTGAATGAATAAAAAAAAATAGCAGAAAGCAGTCTGACTTGCGAAAGAAAGCTTCAAGCGGTTTGTTCTGGTGACCTGAACAGCTAGATTGTGTTTGCTTTATTTAATTCACTGCCTCCAGGGTATCTATGAATATATATTTTCATATAAACTGGGTACAATAGTGTAATGGTTATGATAATGGGCTCGAAACCCACATTCAGAATTGAATTCAATCAATCTAGTAATTTGTGGGTTGGCACCAGGAAAGTAAAACGACCGTGAAAGCTGCCAGATTGTTCTGATGACAAATCCAAATGGTTCACTAATGCCCTTCAGGTAAGTGAACCTCCCTCTTCCTTTCAGGTCTGGCCTACATGTAAGTTCCATCCCACGCTATGGGGGTTAAATTCAACCTCGACGGGGGCGCAAAATGGGTGGTACAGCCCCCCCCCCCCGATTTTCCTTTCCATTGAAGTCGAATACGAGACAATTGGGCAGGTTGGGGTACACGTCTATAAAAGAGCCCACCCGATTTTCCAATATTTGCTGCTGCCAAGCAGTCCAGTGCGCCTTGATACAGACCCAGGAAAAGCTCCCCTTTATTGCCTTCTAAAGTGGCCACTCAAGCCTCTCTGTTGTTAAAAACATTTGCAACTCAATTGCCACCACCACCTTCTGAGGGCAACTAGAGATGGGCTATAAATGTGGCCTTACCGGCATTTCCCACATCCTAAGAACAATTTTATTTTAAAAAGAGACGAATAAAATGTTAGAAATTGGAGAGGCCGTTGAATTTGATACTTGGCGGCATTCATCTTCTTCTCTGTTGGTGAGTGTAATCAAGGTCGATGGCTAATCTGGCATGAGATCATATGGTTGTGTTGTGTCCAGGTTTACTGATACAGAACCATACCTTTTCATCTAGCAATGACCTGCTTGAAGAGTTTTTTTAAGGACAGTTATTGTGCACTATTCCCTCGTACCATTTTCAGTGGCTTAGTGAGGATCTTAATCTTGAGTCACTGCAGGTTATGGTGCCCTTTTTCCATAAACAACATGGCCATCAGCAGCAGGACCTAGGTTATCAATAAAAACCCTGTATCACAGTTGTTTTTGATATGAGATCTTGTGACTGGTAGAAAGGTATTATCTATGTAATTTTTGCAGTGTCACTGGGTCACTCTGTTTCTGGGACAGAATAACAGATTACTGAAATGTACAGCTTTTGTGATGTGTCTAAAAATGATGTGGGGGGGGGGGGATTAAATGACTATGATGGAAAAGGTTCTTTGAGGCATAAAATCCTCCCTTGTTTTGAAAGGTTTTAAAATAGTTTTTTTTTAATGCTCTTACAGAAGGTTCCTATATTTCCTGATAGTGAAATGTGGCATTTGCCGCTAGCAATTTTTAAACTTCCTGAATGACCAAATAGAATTGTGTTGAGCTGACAATGTATTATTTTTTGAGCAGTAATTTATTACAGATCACTACTTTTGACTGCCTGGTGAGTGGGTGTTGCACATGCGCAGCCACTTTGTATTCCTTCATGTCTGAAAATTATTGGTGTCACACTGCACGGTTTCAGCCCCATAGAGATTTCTGGCAATCAAATGCTGATTATTTTGTACACAATTCTTCTTGATGCAACTTTGTAATATTCATAATGACATGAATCTCCCTGCAGTCTACCATTCTCATTCACGACGGAACAGGGCCTCATGAAGCAAAGCAAATTGAATGTGATAAATGAGAGTTATTAAATATATACAACCAAGGAACTATATCAGTCTAGGCCTCCCTATACTGGAATATTCTTTTTCTACACAGCCACCATCTTTTTTTTTTAATGCAAGACATGTGTGACAATATAGAGATTAAAATATATTTTTTAAATGCTCGGAACATGATTTTCCCCTCCTGTTCTTAGGAAGACCTTTGAGAACATAACCATGTACACTGATCTTCAAACTAACTGGCCTTGTGAGCTTTGCACACTAGTAATAAAATAAATTATAAATACTGCAGTAATGTCAGCCACAGTTGTTACCATTTGTGTGAGTTTTAGATACGACGACATCCCCAAGAGCTAAAGGTTCATCCCACAACTGATTTGCTTTCATTAATTTTTTTCTACTATCTTATTTTCCTTCAGTCTCCCCTTTCATTTTCTCCGCTTCGCCTTTCTGCCTCGAAGGCAGTGATTTACGCTAGAAAATGATCCCACGAGTGCTGGTAGACTTCTGGGACTTAACCCAAATGGCCATTCTTCAGGTGTGAGGCAAGATGGTGTGTGTTGGCACATCATTAAACTATGGTGCCATCGCAACCGAAAATGATCCTATCCTCACCTAGCATTTGCATGTGCGCACTTCCAAAAGCAATCAAAGATTAGTGACCAGGAGCAGGAAGCCTTCCATCATCCAGGGATACTGAAACCAGTTATAGTTGCTGCACATCATTAGTGGCTGAGATTGGTCAACTTAGCAGAGACTGAGGATCAGAGTTGGGACGTTCCTGGCCTTTATAATTTAACGTGTACAAAATGGTGCATTTGCTCACTAAGGTAATTTAAACAAGTGTTGATCAAGTTTTTCATTAAGATCAATGGTTGGACTCCTGTTTAGAAAAAGTTGGAAATTCATTTGTTCAGAATGTTTAACCCATCCACAGTGCCCATCGTTTTGACAACAGTCAACAGGAAAATTAGCCGCTGAGAGTAAACTTGTATGTTAGATTGGCTCAGTTGGTAGCAATCTTGCTTCTGTGTCAGAAGGTTGTGGTTGGAGCCCAGCTTTAGTGCGTAGTCTAGGCTGACACTCCAGTGTACCATTGAGGGAGATGCTCAACTTTGGATAAAATGTTAAACTAAAGTCCCGTCTGCCATTCTGATAGTTCAGCTGGATGTTAAAGATCCCATAACATGGGTCGAAGAAGAACAGCAAGTTCTCTTAATGTCCTGCACAACAGTACTCTCTCAACCAATACTATGTAAAGACAGATTGACTGGTTATTCATCGCATTGCTGTTTGTGCGAGGTTGTTACCAGAGGAATTGTCATGTTTGACTACATTGGACTTCAAACATACTATGTAAAGCACTTTGAGACATTTTGATGAGAAAGACGGAATATAAATCCAAGTATATTATAATTGTAAACTCTTTTGAGATTGGGAACATAAATTGGGTGCAGATGGCACCGACTGTATCTGTTAAATTGTTACAGGAGAAAGTACAACGTGCTTAAGATACCATGAACATGCTTTTGAATCCATGCACATTTCTGCACTGAAGAGAAAATTAGCCGATAAAATTTATGTGACAAAATACCTGTTCCTAGATACAGAAGAGGTAGACATCTTGTTTAATGAATCTGTCAACCCTTTGTCTTCCTTTGTCATCAGTTCTCTGGTTCTGTTTATTTTTAAGGGGTGGCCTATACGTCGGAATGTTTTCCTTGTAAACCAGGTACTTTCAATGCAAAACCAGGATCCTCCCATTGTGACTTATGTCCAAGAAACACCTATTCTCCAAGAAGAGCGACCTCATGTCTAAAATGTGATAAAGATCAATATTCAGGTAATATAGTACTGAAGTAATAAGTGAACTCGTTATTAATTGTACCATACCCTAATTACATTAATATATTACTTTGGCAGCTAAGCATTCACACCACCATCAGCAGAGGAACACGATGTTACTGGCACACAAACACATAAAGCAGTCATCTAGAATTGCTCTCTCCAGCGGAGGTGTTGGTCCATTTATTTTAAATAGGCTAACGCCTCTGCTAAAATGGCAAAGAGAGGAATTTCACACACACACACGTTAAGCGTCAAGCTAATATCCCACAGCTTAATTTCAGGGCCTTGGCCTTTTGTCCATTTGATATGAAAAGAGGGAAATGAAGGCTGTTCCTTCATACGTACAAGAAGATTTATCCATTGAATACCTTTATGTCCTTCTGCCATATACAATTTTGGGGTTTACAAATGTTGATAAAGAGGGGCCACCTCAGGTTTTTCCATCTTCCTCATTTTTATTTCATTGATGTTCTCACATTTCCACTTTCTTTCCTGAATGCATGTAATTTAGCTGGAACACAATTTGATGGGACCTGAGTTCTCTATCGGACTTCATCCAAGTGGAACTTCCTCATTTATGAGCCTAGAAAGTGAGAGCTGGCAGCTTATTTGACAACAGGGGCTCATCACAACCAGTCTGATCCTGTCCTTATCTGACAATCACACAAACCTCATGTAATCTCTGTTGAAAGGGCTTACTTTCCGAACTGGACGGTCAATAATCCAATGGCTTGACACCCTGAGCCATAGCTCTTTGAATTAACCAGCAGTTTGTTCCTGAAACTGTCTCCCTTATTACTGTAAGGCAGTCACATGAACCAAGAAGGCAAAAGAAATGGTTGCCTTTGCTCTGACTCCTTGCCCCTTCTTTGTAATGCTTTCCCCCTGTGTTGTGTGAACTAATGCTTCTGCTGCTACAGCTTTAAATTTAAACCCAAAATTGTGAAGAATAAAATTGTTAAAAATTATCTGCGAATTGGCTTGCTCCTCAAGTGTATTTGTACTAAAAATAATTTGAGATCTATTCTAGATTGTAGTTTTGTTTGGGTTTATTACTCAAGATTGGATCTAGGTTGTTGCCCAAGCTTAGATTCCACAGTATTCATCTACTTGTGTCTTTTTTGAATCAGAACCTGGTTTAGGAGCATGCAAGAAACGACATCCATGCTCAGTGAAGGACTATTTCTCGACACATACTCCATGTGATTTGGAAGGAATGGTAATTCTCTTACATAGTTTTGCGGAATGTTCTATTCTACATCAAGCAACCCCACATATATACTTACAACTTACTTAGATGTACTAAACTTTAAAACGCTTTTAGGAAGACACGTTGGTAGAGTCGGGCTGATAACGCAATGGGCTGGATTTTCATTGACCCGTGGAGGCGGGTTTGGAGGCGTGTGGGGGGTTAAAATTACGAAAACTGGCGGGCGGGCACAAGTCCGCCTCCATCCCGCCTCCACGCAATTTTCATTAAATCGTGTCTGCTGGTCCCGACTCCGTCCCGCCTCTAAGAGACGGGATAGGCTGTTAAGGCTCTTAACAAGCACTAAATTGGCTCTATAATGCCATTTTGAAAGGCCTTTGCGATTTTAACCCTTGTTCTACGTGAAGCACGCCTGTTCTGAAACACGATTGTGAAACCTGGCGGAAGCACATTTGGATAACTGACTATCAGTGGCTGGGCTGACTATCAGTGACTGGGGCGGGCAGGCATCTGGGATGGAGGAGCCATATCTAGGAGTGGTGGTGCAAAAAAAATTCTCTCTCTCTCTCTCTCTCTCCTTAGAGCTGCTGCTCATTTTGCATCCAGGTCCTCTCACAGCAAAGGCCAGGCAGTCTCTGACCTGTAATGCAGCAGCAATGATGACATCATCAGAGGTGACTTTCAGACTGAAACTACTAATTGGTTCATGGGTTCCCACATGCTGGATCTCAATTGCCCAATTAGGTGAAAATTGCATCAATCTCCCACATCCAATTGCAGTCGGGTGGATAACACGAAAAGTGGATGACATGACCCCAATCCGCCCCAGTATCAAAATCCAGCCCAATGTGCCTGTTTCACTGATATGCATCAAGCACTGGCTCGATGTCTAACCAAGTGCGGAGGCCTGAGGTCTACCACATGCCCAGCCTACACCGCAAACCTCAATGTGACCGGACAGTGCATAGCCTGTGCAGAAATTGGGCAGATAGGCCCTTGGTTTAACGACTCATCCCTCAGTCCCACTCAGTGCTGCACTAAGGTCTCAGCCTAGATTATGTAACCAAGTCCTGGATTGGGGCTTGAACCCACCAACTTCTGACTCAGAGAGCAAGAGTTGCTACCACTGAGCCAAGACTGATACATTGGCCCGGTATTTACGGGGAGACAGGGAGGGAGTGGGGGCGACTGTCAACCCCCAGAAATATGGGAAAGGCATAGGCCCTGCCCAATTTAACAGCAGGTCCTCATATGAATTTTTTTGCTCAGTTTCCCACACAGGCAGCCAACGAGATTGAGGGGCTGGCTGGCTGTCGGGTGGGAAAGCCTGCTGTATAGGGCTGCAGCCGGGGACCGGAGAGGAGGGAGGGAGAGATCGCGAAGGGGAGATCGCTGGGGGGCGAGACATCGGACCACGGGGGTATCGGCAGATCGTGGAGGGCAAGGCATTGGATGGCGGAGGGGGAGCGGGGGTCGCCCGATTACGGGGGGTGAGATATCGGATCGTGGAGGTGGGGGTTGGCCGATCGCGGAGAGGGAGGCAGATCACAGCGGGTGAGGTTGGAGGCCAGGGGGAAGCACTCAAGCAGTGCTGGAAAAGCACTTACTTGCCGGATACGGCAATTCTCGCCTCCCTTCAGCTGCCGAGCTTCCCTGGGAATGAAATTCACATTAAATCCACACGGCTGCTAAAATCTGAGGCACGCAGCTTCATTAACATATTATAATTACCGACCCGCCCTCTCGCGGGCAGGTTACTTGCCCGACCCCCGGCCAGCCCTGGTTAAACCTGAAGTAGGCGTGTTTGCGACGGGTTGGGGTCGGGTTTCCCATTTTTAAGAAATTAAAGGAAGAGGAAGAGAGAGAGAAAACACACCTGCACAGTTCACATCTGGAGTTAAAAAAAAGACATCTCTTTTTGACACCAATCTAAGTTTACTGTTCAAGCTATCCAAACAGTGGAGTTGATTTTGACTTTTGTGTGACCAACCGGCAGAGTGCGTCAGCCATTCGCCCACACTTGAAGCGATGAGACGGTCGTGATTTTGAGGCCCCGGCCTCATTTACATCTGGCTGGCGCCAAATGGGAATGTCACGAGGCCTACCAATATTGGGCTGACCCGTTCACCAGCAAGGGAAGCTCGGGGGAGAATTGCAATCGCAATCACAGAGGTGGGGTGGGGGGCGATCGCAATTGCAGAGGTGGTGGTGAGGTCGGGGGGGGGGCGCAGGGGGTGTGTTCCTGCAGCAGCAAAAGCCCAGGTTATTATTGCGGGGCCTAGAGTAGGCTGGGCCTCTTCGGCTTCATCGCCCACGGAACTGATCAGAATCTGTACAGTACATGCTCCGACCAGTTCCAACCTAAAATGGCAATCGGGGCTCCGTTTACATCAGAGAACCCTGATTCTCATATTTAAAAGGGGCCTATCGACTGAAACAGGCAAGCACTTTGGACAAAAGCAAAACACTGCGGATGCTGGAATCTGAAATAAAAACAGAAAATGCTGGAAATACTCAGGTCAGGCAGCATCTGTAGAGAGAGATACAGAGTTAACGTTTCAGGTCGATGACCCTTCGTCAGAAGCACTTTGGACACCTGGCAGTAGGCCCCTTTCAAAATGGTGGTGGCTGCATTGTCGGGGTTAATAGGGCGGTAATGCTACTGACCCCATTTGAAGGCTATTAATACCAGGTGAAGCAGTTGAAAATCAACCCCAGTATCCTTCAGGGTTTTTCCAAAGTTGGGTTTCCACCTCACTGATCCTTCTCTTAGGTCCATCTCCATGGCAACCCCACTTAAAATTTACTCTGAACAGGAATTCAAATTCAGCCTGGGCTACTAGGGTGAAAATCGCTTCCCTCTGCCTGCTGTAAAGATCTTATATGATTTAAACTCTAGCACTTCTACCTCACTTCCAAAGGGTTGGGGGAAACCACAGCACAGAAGTCCCAACAAATTGCCACTAAATTAACAATGCTGTTCAGAAAGGCCTGAAGGACAGCTGGTAATTTGGGGTGATAACGATGATTGGATTACCACACACAGATGGAGTACAGGGAGCTTTACTCTAAATCTGGACTGTGAAATACCTGATTTGGGAGTGTTTAATGAGTGCTCATATTGGCCGTTCGATTCCTAGCACTGATGCACTTTGATAACTACAACTATTTAGTAAGAAAAAAAATCCAAGTTACCGAAGATTTACAACAACTTGATTAACAAACATTTGAACAAAAACAAAAGAAACAATATTATATCTTCAGTTTATTGTAAGTTTTTTAGGTTGGAATGATGGCCTGAGACACTAAAGGTAACTTTTTTTCTTCCTCGATTTTTGATCTTCCAGACTCGGATCATGTACAAATGGATTGAGCCCAAACTCTGCAGTGAAGATGCGAAGGGAGCAGTGAAGCTTCCTGCTTCAGGAGCCAAGAAACCATGTCCGCCTTGTAACCCGGGCTTTGTCCAAGTCAATACTACTGGCTGTCAGCCTTGTCAATATGGCTTTTACTCAGACGGGTCTCATGGTAAAATTAGTGCATTCTTTTCTTTTTTTTTTAGCCAAGGATGCATGAAATGCACCTTGTGTAAGAAAAACTTGTGACCTTACAGAGCTTTATAAAGAGAGTGATGCCGTTAGTATCATTTTATCAGTTAGAAGTAGGCCTGAATTGAGTTGAAAATCCAGGTAAGCCGACCATATTAGGATTCAGGAATGGCTGTGTAATAAAATAAATTGGATCCATAAGTACAAAAGCAAAATACTGCGGATGCTGGAAATCTGAAATAAAAACAGAAAATGCTGGAAATACTCAGCAGGTCAGGCAGCCTCTGTGGAGAGAGAGAAACAGAGTTAACGGGCTGGATTTTCCAAGCCCCGAGGAGGCGGGCATGGAGGCAGGACAGCCGGTAAACTCGGAGAAAGTGGGGGCAGATGGCAAAGCCGCCCCCATCCCGCCTCCGTGCCCTTATGCCAGGAGGCGGGGAGATGTACAGCTTCGGGTCCTGTCTCCTGGAGGCGGGAAAGGCATTTTTAATCCTTTTAACTGCCTGTTAACAGGTAGAAAAAAGGATTAGTGCCATTTTACCTTCACAGGTGAAGGCTTCCCGACCTCAGAGAACCCCGCCGGGGTGGAGGAGACGTGGAGGAGGCCTGTGGCGGTCGGAGGCACCTGGAAGTAAGATGTAGAGGTGAGTGATGGGTGCAAGTGTGGAGTGGTGAGTATGTAAGGTGAGTGATAAGTTTTAAAAAGTGTTCACTTATCGTGTTTTCTTTCTACAGCCTTTAGCCGCGGTGGATCGGGAGAGCCGACATCCTGCTTGTCAATTTCACAGAATGGCTGTTGGAACCTCCGTTCCAACAGCCATGTGAAATTTACAAATTTGAAAGGTTTGATGAGTTCTGAACACAAGGGCTCATCAAACTAAAGAGAATGTCAGTGTTTGACAGCTTCACAGAGCTGTCAAAAGCTGACATTTCTTCTTTGAAGAAGTCTTGACAGATAGCACGTCTGACGTTGACGTGATCTGTCAGTGACTTCTTCCCTAATTGGCTTGCTGAGCCCACAGTGCGGGCTTAACAAGCTCAATCAGGGGAAAATCCCTCTGGTTGGTCAGGCGAGGATGGAGGCGGGACACTGACACGACAAGCAGCAGTCCTGCCTCCAACTCCCCTCCATTCACAAAATCCAGCCCAACGTTTCAGGTCGATGACCCTTCGTCAGAACAGTTCTGACGAAGGGTCATCGACCTGAAACGTTAACTCTGTTTCTCTCTCTACAGATGCTGCCTGACCTGCTGAGTATTTCCAGCATTTTCTGTTTTTTATTTTGGATCCATAAGTAATTGGCTGAGATACTGTTTGAGAGCCTATGCCTCGGCCCATGCTCTGGAATTCTCTCCCTAAACCCCTCTGTCACTCCACCTCTCTCTCCTTTAAGACCTTTCTTAAAACTCACCTCTTTGGCCAAACGTTTGGTCAGCCATCCTAATATCTCCTTCTTTGACTTGGCATTTGCTTTTTTTGCTTCTGCCTCTGTGAACGACCCAGGTTGGTTTATTTTCTATATTAAAGGGGCTGTACAAATGCAAGGTTCTTCTTCTTCCACATCATCAGATGACAACTACCTGGACACAGCTGAAATAAAGTACAATCAAATTTTAATTCCCTAAATTGTTTCATGGAAGTGGCTCGTTGTTTTGGCTCAGTGCTTCCCCTTGGCTACTGTCTGATTCATGTGCTGTGGTGCCTAATCGTGCTCCTTCTATGCACTCCTCTTCGCTGGCTGCTGATTGTCAGAGGGGAGCCTTTTGGGCTTGAGGTGACCCTCCTTGTGTTGGGTCACGAGACAGCCCTGCAGCCCATTGTTGCTGTGGCCGTCTGCTTGGCCCTCGCTGCTTTCCTGCGCATGTGCTTACGTTTGAGCTGGGTGACTGGATGTTGCATCACCCCGGCAGGCAGCAGCCTTATCTGTGCCTGCTCCATCCATGCCCCTGCTGCTGGGCACAGCCTCCGCTTATCCTGTGTAGAAGCAGACCCACAGCCAGAAATGAGGATAGTGATGCCATCTCCATCTGACCTTCAGCATATTGAAGCCTGACAGAACAGCCTTTTGGAGATTCGAGCTCAAGGCCTCCATAGCACAGTCATAGGGCATTCAGAAGAGATCCTTCCACTATGGAAAGGTCCCAGATGGTGGGAGTGGCAGCTGCTACCTTTTCCAAAAACGAGAAGTCGCACAACACCAGGTTATAGTCCAACAGCTTTATTTGAAATCACGAGCTTTCGGAGCGGCTGCTCCTTCGTGCGACTTCTCACTTTTGTCCACCCCAGTCCAACACTGGCATCTCCGCATCATTTTCCAAGAACAACATCGATTTTGTGACAAACACTACCAGCTTATCTTGCTGTCTGCGGTCGAATAGGGTACAATTATCCTCCAGTACTTATGACTAGAGACTATTTAGGTGCTGTTGTACACTTAAGCCACAATTGCCAATTAAATTATCTGTTACTAATATAGTGGCAAAAAGTAAATTTGAGCCCAATGACTTTATTAGTCATTACTTCAAGACATCAACTTGAACGGAATTGTATGGGTTTTCCCGTTGGTATTTATAAAGTACTTATATGAGGGGAAATCCATCTCAAACAGAAAGAGCTAGACAGAAAATTGTCCTATTCTTCTACCTAGGAAGAAATTAGGCTGCAGTTACACTACAGTGCAGCGTGCAGCTGGCAGACCATGCTTGTACCTCACATTGAACTCAGTGTTTGGGAACATGCACAGTGCTTCTTCCCTGAGCAGCTCATTTTTAATGAGAGAGTAATTGGGGGCAGCATTTCTCTCACAACTTGAAAATTAGTCAAAAATAGGTTTATAAAGTTCCCACAAGGTCCATTGGATCATCTGGGCACTGTTGGCTGTGGATGCTGCGGCAAATGACATTTTCAAGACTGAGATGGATAGATTTTTGTTGGGTAAGGGTGTCAAGGGATGTGGAACAAAGATGGGTACAGATCAGCCATGATCTCATTGAATGGCGGGCCAGGCTCAAGATGCTGAACTGCCTGCTTCTGTTCCTTTGTTTTTCGCTGCAGTTATATTATACCTGCTGCAAGCTTCAGTTATACAAGGTACTGGTGAGGCCACACCTGGAATACTGCGTACAGTTTTGGTTTCCATATTTAAGAAAAGATATACTTGCTCTTGAGGCAGTTCAGAGAAGGTTCACTCGGTTGATTCCGGAGATGAGGGGGTTGACTTATGAGGAAAGGTTGAGTAGGTTGGGCCTCTACTCATTGGAATTCAGAAGAATGAGAGGCGATCTTATCGAAACATCTAAGATTGTGAGGGGGCTTGATCGGGTGGAGGCGGGGAGGATGTTTCCACTGATGGGTGAGACTAGAACTAGGGGGCATAATCTTAGAATAAGGGGCTGCCGTTTCAAAACTGAGATGAGGAGAAACTTCTTCACTCAGAGGGTAGTAAATCTATGGAATTTGCTCCCTCAGAGAGCTGTGGAAGCTGCGACATTAAATAAATTTAAAACGGAGATAGACAGTTTCCTAGCTGATAAGGGAATGAAGGGTTATGGGGAGCGGGCAGGGAAGTGGACGTGAGTCTAGGTTCGGATCAGCCATGATCCTATTGAATGGCGGAGCAGGCCCAAGGGGTCGTATGGCCGACTCCTGCTCCTACTTCTTATGTTCTTATGTAAGCTCCAAGCAACATGAGCCTATCTGCTGCCATTGGTCTCATAACTCACGCTTCAGTGTTCTCTGATCTGATTCCTCAGTTATGCAGATCTAAAATATTTTTGCATCTGCAGCCTTACTTTCCAGCTATAATGAGCTGAAAAACAAAGCTTGCACATAACCTTTGTGTGTGTACCTCTCGAACTCTACTCCTTCATTGCTGCTTTGCTTTCTCATGGAGATCTTTAGTGGTCTGCACAGGAGAAGGTGCTTCAGCCTTCGTACTAAACCCTGCACTTTTTATACTGCAAGCAATCCTACTAGGAGTCACTATTATTTTAATAATTTCCTTCAAGTATTAAGCCTCCGCCCGCTGAAATTTTATATTGGCCATAATAAAATTAGAGAGTGCGAAAAATACTTGTGCAAGGTCAAACTTGGGTGTGTTTGCATTACACGAGTACTAAAATAATTCATACAACCATGTTTGATTGATTAAACTATTTGCATACACCTTAAGATCTGGGGCTGCATTTTCCTTCATCACTAATTTTAGCAAAAATCAGATATAAGTAGAAAGCAGGGAACAACCCTTTTACACTCACAGCTACTTTTGCTTGCGAGATTAGTGACCAGAGAAAAATATATCACACTTTGTTATTACGTGGGGGTGGGGTGTCATAATGTTTGATGACAGATGGAGATCAACAATAGTGTTTGTTTAACCTACTGTGAGTGTCACTTTGTTGAGATGCAAATTTTCTTTAATTCCACGTAATGCTGTGGCTTGCAGATATGACTGTGTAGAACAAGTTACTACCAGTCCTGCAATCAATTGTTGCGGAAGTCTTATGAAATGCAGCAGTTGAGCGTGAGACTAGTAACTAGGGGTCATAGTCTCAGGATAAGGGGTCGGCCATTTAGGACTGAGATGAGGAGAAATTTTTTCATTCAGAGGGTGGTGAATCTTTGGAATTTTCTACCCCAGAGGACTGTGGATGCTCAGTCGTTGACTATGTTCAAGGCTGAGATCACTAGATTTTTGGGCACTGGGGGAATCAAGGGATATGGGGATCCGGCGGGAATGTGGGGTCGATGTAGAAGTTTAGCCATGATCTCATTGAATGGTGGAGCAGACTCGAGGGGCCATATGACCTACTCCTGCTTCTATTTCTTATGTTCTTATGTTAACGGGGGATAGGACTGACCCTAAGCTACCAATGACAATATTTTAGCATTTTTAAATGCTACCTTTGTTTAACCTATAAGTAATCTGTTCCGAATGAATGTTACAGAATTCTATCAAGAATAAAGACTTATGAAAGAGATAAACTTTTTATATGCAATTTTCAGATGATCAAACTACAATTCTTTTTAATTCTCCTCGTGCTGGGACAGCTGGCCACAATCGTTCTATTTCATGCAGGCAGATCATAAGGGACAACGTCTCTCGTCGGCTTTTAAGGGATCATTTTACGAGTATGCGCTGCTGCTAGGGAGCCTCACTCCCCAGCAGCGCATATCGGAAATTCAGGATGCTCCAACCATTAATAGCCAAAGAGTCATGGTCAAGGTGCACCTGAGTTTCTGATGGGCACCAACTGATGGGCACGGCACCTTCAGTGCAGACTCGAAAAATAATCCCTTTGGCGTCAGTACCATTGTGAGAAAAGGGTAGATTCTCGGCGATTCCACTCCTGGAATGGAGAAGCCCGACATCAGCACACTTCATTCACAGTGCTCCTGATTTTCCCATCAATGCTGATACGAGGCCTTGGAAACCTCTTATAAATTGATTGTTGCCCAAGTATGACCCTCAAAGAAGTGGAGTATGAGCAGACAACTATCGGTAATTTTATAATGCACAGCTCTTGGTAGGGTGTAGTACTGAAGAAAAGTGTAACAGATACATCTGGCTGCTTAAATAACTTCCTTATATTTGTTATTGTTCAGAGTGTAAGAAGTGTCCTGTTGGAACTGAACCAGTACTGGGCTTTGAATACAAATGGTGGAATACTTTGCCAAAAAATATGGGCAGTTCATGTTTCAATGGGATGGATCAAGATTGTGGAGAAATGACAGGTAAGCAGAATAAAAATAGTATATAAAATAATAATGTATTCTCATTTGTCAATCATTAGACAAATAGTCTGTCCAAACCATTTAAGTAATATTTGCCTGTGTAATCGATTTTGCTTTTCCATTCAATATATTCAAATATTAAACTTTGAAATGTTATCTATAATCTCTTGATCCATCACATATATTTAAACTGTAAAAAATAATCCAAGGGCGTTTCCTTGTGTCACTCCACCTGTCTCAAATTAGATTTATTTGTAACTTGTCAATGTTT
Source organism: Squalus acanthias (assembly GCA_030390025.1). Lineage (NCBI taxonomy): Eukaryota > Metazoa > Chordata > Chondrichthyes > Squaliformes > Squalidae > Squalus > Squalus acanthias. Next base: position 11,016,235 of record CM059441.1, on the reverse strand, counting down.
CCAATTGCCTAGTGATCCTTTTTCTATCCTCCTGCCTAAATTTGTGATTCCTCGCCTATGATCACAGTCTTTGTGAGATAAGATACTTTACCAGTGCTGCACTTCAAGTAAGTGCAGGGTACTTAGCATTTTCGGCCCCCCCTTTCATATCCTCTGAGCTGAAGGAACCAGGCACAAGGCCAACTGTCAACTTCTTCTGTATTTGGGCACTTACCCAGCTACCTACAACAAAATGAGGCTGAAAGCCCTCCCCCCTCATTTGCATGGCTGCCCCTTGCTTGTTCCTGCTTCAGGCACAAGCACTTCCATTCCCCTGATTCCCACCCCCCCTCCCCACCCACCCCACTCCATTCCCCACCGCACCCCAGCCAGGATCTCCAGGGCAATGCAAAGGGGTCAGAATCTTGGCATCATGGGTCTCCTTTGCTCTTCTCTGCAAACTGAAACGGAGGAGAGGGATGCCGGTGCCTAAAGCGTGAATGTACTTTTTGAGAGTTTAACTAAAAATGATGTTGGAAGGAGAACTGGTATTTTGTAAAATGTCAGTTGTTTATTCTGAGGGGAATTAGCTGCAGTTCTGTTTAAAAAAAAAAAAACAACAACCTTTGTTTCAGGGTGGCAGGTGGCTGGAGACCATATACATAGTACGGTGGCAAGTGCTGACAATAATTACATGATGCTGATAATGGACGTTCCTGGATTTAGGTAAAAAAAAATCTTTATACTGTACTTATACGGCATACTCAGGGGCTTCATGAAGCTGCAGGCTATCTTTTATGATGGTTTTTACTAATTATTAAGTAGATTATTAAAACATATGTGCATTTCCACAGTCTGCCCTTTCTCCCTTGTGTTCTCCGCACCAAGATACATACATACCTAAATAAATGCGATCCTCCTCCGACAAAATGGTTTAGTGCGCAGATATTTCCAGGCAGACTCTTAGGCCGCAAATTTAGTTGCGCTTAGAGGGCGGGTTTGGAGGCGGGTCCGCTGTCAAAAATCACAAAGATTGACAGCGGGTAGGAAACCCGCTGTTGACCCGCCTCCACGCGAGTCTCCCAGGTGTCGGGTCTGTCGGCAGGGGAGACAATTCACCGACTTAAATGGCTTGTTAAGAGCCAGTTTAAGAGTATTTTGAGGCTTACTTGTAATTTTACCTTCTCCCCCACGGGTTACCCGCTGTTTGGGGAACACGCCAGCTCAACCTGCCGTGTTTTGAGTCTGCTCTGATGTTTGTGAAAAGCTGACAGCTGCAGAAGCGGTGTCAAGGATGCCATGTTGCACATGGTGAGTTTCAGAGCACAGAAAATGTTGGTGACTGCATTTTTAATACATATAGAGATTTCTTTAGCTTACAAGTTTTCAGATCCAACTGTGTGTCCAGTGCCACCTCATTGGGAGATCCTCTCTCACCGGTGACAGATCGCCTCTGTCATCTCACCTGCAGCTGCCATCTATTCCAGCAACATCGGAGCCAATGAAACAATCAGACCTTGGTCCTCCGAATCCTTCCACGATCAGCCTCAACACCAACATCACCAACCTCATCACCAACTTTCTCTGCCATCACCTGATGCTGCACTGGACACAGGGCATCAGTCCCTGACAAAATTGCTGGCCGGAAGGCCATGGCCAGATTTTCTTCACTTGACGCTATAAACCTTGGCTGCTACATGATGCACCTGGTTAACACCATCCCACACCAGAACCATGAAGCATCCCTTTAATGTCCAAGTCATTCCATGCACACAAATCACTATAGCGAGGTGGGGGGGGGTGGGGGGGCGCATGGGGGGGTGGGTAGTTTTGACTGAACAATCACTGGAACTCAGTAAGAAGCTTCTCAAGGTGCGCTCAGATCTGTCCACTGAGGGGCACTTTTTGAAAAAGAGATTTCACTGGATGACAACACATTACCAGAAACTTCACATGGACATTGGCTGAACCTCTCAAGTGCCTACCCTTGTGTGTTGTTAGTTGGTATGCTTGCAGTAGGATGAGGGTGAGTGTGAGGGGTGGCTAGTGAGATGGGGAAGTGATAAAGTAAATAGAGAGGGTTGGGTGGAGGTGCAAGGTAAGTTGGTGTCCTGGGGAGGTCTCTTCCGCCCTTGAAGGGAAGAGAACCTCCCTGCGTGCTGTGACTCCCTCCATAAGGACATGGAGGGAGTCATTGGAGAGCCTTGGTGCAAGCGTCCACCTTTGTGCAGTGCTTGTCAGTGTTTCCGGCACCTAAATGCTGTCAAACACTGACAGAACAACTGTCAAACTCAATGTGGCCGTGGTCCCTTTAAGGAAACCGGCAGATGACGCATCATCAAATGACGTCATCGGACCCGCTTCCTGTTAATTGGCCGGGCTTAACAAGGCCAATCAAGGGAAAATCACGTCTGCAGAGCGGAGGCAGCTGGGGGCGGGACCGGAACCCGGAAACCAGCTGTCCCGCCCCCATCCCGCCTCCTCAATTAAATTTGCGGCCTTAGTGCTGCTTTTTGGCCTCTGCACCAGAAGGTGTGCTTGAGCAGTGCTGGAGACTCCTCCCTAGATAGTGTTTACTCTCTGCTACAGACATCTTGCTCTGGTCTGGTAAAAGAGCAGCAGTGATAGGTATAAGTGTTATGAGAGGTTCGGGTTCAGACTTGGGTTTCCCAGCTGTCTATTGAAGTAATGTCGTGGCGTGAGGATAATGTATCATCTGCATCAGTTTATTGAAGTTCAGTTGTAACAGCAAACGTTTTGGTGATTGGGCCCAAATGCTGGTCAAATATATTTTATTTCTTTAAATTAATTATATCCCAAAAGGAAAGAGAGTGTTGAAAGGGATATGAATGCAATACTACAAAATGATTACTTTTTTTAATATGAGTGCGTTTAATCGGATATTTAAAAAAATATCTTATGGACCCTTTCATCTTCCTTTTCTTTGCATTATGCTTGATTTATTGCACAGGCCACCACAGTCAACAGTAGAGAACTTAGACAACCCAGAAGTTGCTCGGATCACTTTTATCTTTGAGACAGTGTGCACTGCAGACTGCGAATTATATTTCTTGGTGGTAAGTTAGTTACGCTGCATTTGTTTCTGTGCCAAGGTGGAAGGCTTCAGTGGGTGGAGCTTTATGTAAGGTGTGGAGAAGGATAAGGTTAGTTTATCAATTTGAGCAGTAACAAAGTTTTTTCTTGTGTAAGATATAAAAGTACACGCATATGTATCTCGTGAATACTTCATTTATACCATAGAAACAGTCTAAACACATCAGTTGAATGTAATGCCTGGGGAAATATTGCTGAGTGGGGGCTTATGATGTCCAGTTATGCGCTTAAAATCCTTAGTTAAATTCATTGGTCCCGATCTTATCTTTGGGGCGTGTTTGGTGTGGGGTTTGAAGTTAGGAACGGGAAACCCAAAAGTACGAGTTTTCCGAATGTCCTGTAGTTATTAACTGCAGGACGTATTTAAATGTTTTTCTGTAGGTTTCCCGCCGACAGCCAGCCTGATTGACAGGCTGGTTGCCAGTCAGGTGGGAAAGCCTATAGCACAAGGCCGCAGCCGAGCTGAGAGCAGGTAGGTCTACTGGGGGCAGTGGGGAGATCGTGTCAGGTGCGGGGGTGGTGGTTGGGGCGGGGGGGGGTTCCGATAGCGGGGAGGCCGATGGTGGTCGGGGGGAGCATATGGTGGGTGCGGGGGTTCCGATCGCGGGGTTGGGGGGGGGAGGCGTGGAGGAGCAGACAAATCGCCCTGAACACTCCCGCTCCTCCTGGCCTACAAGCAGTGCCGTAAAGGCACTTACCTTATGGATTCAGCCCTTCTCGCCTCCTTTCACCTGCCCGGTTTCCCGAAGCCAGGGAAAGCCAGACGACTGTGGTTAAAAATAGAATGACTGTTAAAACCTGACGAAGGAGCAGCGCTCCGAAAGCTCGTGATTTCAAATAAAACTGTTGGACTATAACCTGGTGTTGTGCGACTTCTCACATTTGTTAAAATAAAGGCAGCAGATTTTTTTAAATATTTAAATGACCAACCCGCCTCCTAAGAGTGGATTGGTTGCCCGCCCCTCATTCTGCTTCCATTAAAACCGGAAGTAGCTGGGTTCAAGGCAGGTTGGGATCTTGTTTCAGATTTTTAGCTTTGTAACCTCCCACCCGAACCAAACCCACCGTTTTTGTGGGTTAAAATTCCCTCCATTATATCAGGTAAGATAACAAATAGACATTGAGGAGGAGCATCATGAACCAAGCTGCATGGGAAGATTAAAAACACGAGCGAAGAAAATCCAGTGTGTAATAGATATGAGAGGCAATTGTGCAATTCTGGGCTGCCAGCAAGGAGATGTGCTCACAGGGAGCATGATCGGAGAAAGGTTTACAACATTGTAGCCCTGATTCTCTGACCTGTACTTCCTGTGAGCTCTGCTTTCCACACGCCAGCCCTGAATCATGGAACCATACTTATCGAAAGATCTTGAAGGCAATGGGGCAGTCACAACAAAAGCTCACTGTTGTGTTCTGAGCCAACAAGAATTTCATCTCGTTATTGGTGACTGGGGCTGCTATTCTAATGCTTTCTTTTGTAGTTTACCTTCTATTAGCTTCTATTTCATTAACATGACAACCCTGAAAATGTGCAGGATGCTGAGATGTGCCAACCCTGGACTTCCAACAGTGACTCCACCAAAGTTGGTGGGCTCTGGAAGAGGTCCCTTCATTTGTCTTGACGTTTTACCACATCCCGAAAAGCTAATAAAGCTGTAGAATAAGGAATGGCGTTAGGCTGGGCTTCAAGTAGTAGGTCATTGATAATGCCAACTCAGTGAAGATTTCTTTCCTTAATTTATGGGGCTATTAGCAGAAGCTGCTTACAAATGGGACCATGAATTGTGGGTAGATGTTTCCATTGATATTTTTGGTGGTCAGAGCTTTGTGCTGTCATAGGTGGAGACATTCTACACACAATGTCCGCTCCTGTGTTACCTCCAACTGTGAGAAGTCGCACAACACCAGGTTATAGTCCAACAGTTTTATTTGAAATCACAAGCTTTCGGAGCTGCTGCTCCTTCGTGCTCCGAAAGCTTGTGATTTCAAATAAAACTGTTGGACTATAACCTGGTGTTGTGCGACTTCTCACTTTTCTCCACCCCAGTCCAACACCGGCATCTCCACATCATCACCTCCAACTGTAACATCTATTAAGCTGTTTCTGTAGCCAGTGCAAATTCATTCCTCAATATGGAATCAGTCCGAGCTACTTTTCTTAAAAGCAGACAGATATAGAGACTTGTAAACAAGAAGCTTTCTGAGTTTAGCGATGTCTTCACTCTGTAAAACCATACACTAACAAGCAGTTCCAAAGCATAAAGCAGGACCAAAAGGGACAACTGACCATGGCAATGAGCATTTATTATACTTAGGTTCATGGGGCAGTTCAGTAAAACGCAGTAGCTTGTTTGGACTGTTTTTTTTGTTATAAATCCTGAAATAATGTGCAAATATTCCAGGGACCTAATAAAGAAAATACCAGATCGGTGGAAGTCTGGAATGGCTCCAAAGAAAAACAGTCCTACACGTATATTATTGAAAGAAACACATCACTTGCTATCGTGTGGGCGTTCAGCGCACTGCTTCTTTTGAACAGGTATGCTGTTATACTAGAACCAGCAGTGTATTTTCTATATCTTTCAAAGCTTTTCTATGCCATCAGAATCTGTTACATTAACAATTGCAATTTCTTAAACACGCTGTGTATAAATGATGGTTTGATGGCTTCAACCTTTAATTTTCACAAAATCAGTAAGATAAAGTGGGACTTAAAGAAGGAAAATGGCGTATGTTCCACGCTTTCCTCAGGCCTTGATTGTTTACCCTAATTTCCGATTGTTTCGTATCAGTTTTTAACGTCCATCGTATGCTAATGAGATTCTCAGGAACTCTCGGCATAAATTGCCATCGGTAAGATCGGTGCAGAAACCGGTGCAAATTTCAGAGTAAGTCGTATCGAGGGAATTCGGGCCCGTAGTTTCTATTTGTGTTAAATAAAGCTAGGCTGACACTCCAGTGCAGTGCTGAGGGAATGCTGTACTGTTGGAGGTGCCGTCTTTCGGATGAGACGTTAAACCGAGGCCCCGTCTGCTCTCTCAGGTGGATGTAAAAGATCCCACGGCACTATTTCGAAGAAGAGCAGGGGAGTTCTCCCCGGTGTCCTGGGGCCAATATTTATCCCTCAACCAACATAACAAAAACAGATTATCTGGTCATTATCACATTGCTGTTTGTGGGACCTTGCTGTGCGCAAATTGATTGCCGCGTTTCCCACATTACAACAGTGACTCCACTTCAAAAGTACTTCATTGGCTGTAAAGTGCTTTGAGACGTCCAGGTGGTCGTGAAAGGCGCTATACAAATGCAAGTCTTTCTTTTCTTTAAGTTTTGGGGACTCTCATCATGTTCTTGGTAACTTTCTTTCAAGTGTGAGAAGTAAGCCATTTCTTCTCTTTGCTAAACTAAACTACTTTTTTCACATTTTTGGATTAGTATTTACAATACTACGCTTCAGGGACTATTTTTACTAACTTAATTGTTACTGTTAAGATTGTTGATCATATCATCACAATTACCAGAGTCCTTCAGAGTGATTGATTAATTTTCGAAAGCCTGAGACAAGATGTCTCTGTAAAGGTTTTGTGTCGGTTTCAACAGCTGTGCTCTTCAAACTGCAAAGTTTTATCCTAAACACTCATATCATGAAAAAAAAAACAGGATGTCTTGAGGAAAAGAATCACAGAGAATCTTGGGGTTGAGTACAGACTTTGGGCTGGATTTTGTCTTGGGGTCAGGTTGGGGTCGTGTTACCCGCATTTCGTGTGTCCCGCCCCGACTCCAGATTAATGTGGATGAATGATGCAATTTTCACTTAATTGGGCAATTGAGTTCCAGCATGTGGGAACCCATGAACAAATTAGTGGTTTCAGTCTGAAAGTTGCCTCTGATGATGTCATCATTGCAGGGACCATCATTGCAGAGACTGCCTGGTCTCAGAGATTGCCTGGCCTTTGCTGTGAGAGGACCTGGATGCAAAATGAGCAGCATCTCAGAGAGAGAGAGAGAGAGAAAGAAATAATTTTTTTGCAACCAAGTCCTCCCAGGCAGTCTCTGAAGACATTCAATGCAGCAGCATCAGAGGCGACTTTCAGACCTAATACTACTACTACCTTCATCACATCTCCGTTGTAATAGTGGACCTGCAGCTGATAGTCAGCTATCCACTTGTGCTCCCGCCAGGTTTCACTGGCGTGTTTCACATCAGGCGTACTTCACGTCGGAAAAGGGTTAAACTAGCTAAAACGTTTCAAAATGGCATTACGGAGCCAATTTAGGGCTTGTTAAGGGCTTTAATGGCTTCTCCCGCCTCTTGGAGGTGGGGCGGAGTCGGGAACCCCGCAACCGATTTTGTCAAAATTGCGTGGAGGCGGAATGGAGTCGGGATGGGGTCGGGACCCCCGAATCTGCAACTTTAACCCCCCACACGCCTCCAAACCCGACTCCACGGGTCATTGAAAATCCAGCCCTTTGACTCTGCATTGGTTACTCTGGATAAAAATAATTCTTTTGCAGTTGGGATAGCATGCTACCTCAGGGACATTGCTTTTCTATGCCTCCATGTGCTGTCTCATTCCCTCATCCAACATTCACCTCCAAGTTACAACTGTCTGCTCACTCTCACCAGAGCCAGGACCACGATAATGGTCAGGAGTATTTGACATACTGGATTGTCTCAAAGACTGCATTCTTGTGTACCAAGCATGTAATACTGACATCAAGGTATGCTGGCCTTCATTACAAGAGGATTTGAGTACAGGAGTAAAGAAGTCTTACTCCAATTATATAGGGCCTTGGTGAGGCCACACCTGGAGTACTGTGTACAATTTTGGTCTCCTTACCTAAGGAAGGATATACTTGCCATAGAGGGAGTGCAACAAAGGTTCACGAGATTGATTCCTGTGATGGCGGGACTGTCGTATAAGAGATTGAGTAAACTAGGCCTGTATTCTCTTGAATTCAGAAGAATGAGAGGGGATCTCATTGAAGGATACAAAACTATTACAGGGCTTGATAGGGTGGATGCTGGGAGAATGTTTCCCTTGGCTGGGGAGTCTAGAACCAGGGGCCACAGCCTCAGGATAAACGGTAGGCCATTCAGGACTGAGATGAGAAAAAGTTTCTTCACACAGAGGGTGGTGAATCTTTGGAATTCTCTAACCCAGAGGGCTGTGGAGGCTCAGTCATTGGGTATATTCAAAACAGAAATCGATAGATTTCTGACTAGTAAGGGCATCAAGGGATATGGCGATAGGGCCGGTGAATGGAATTGAGGCAGAAGATCAGCCATGATCTCATTGAATGGCGGAGCAGGCTCTAAGGGCCGAATGGCCTATTCCTGCTCCTATTTCCTATGTCTTATGTTCTTATGAACCCTCTTTAAAAACTGATATTATCCAGTATCAGTGTCATTGTTTTTTCTTTAGTGTGAATGAGTTTTGCCTTTGTTTTTAATAAATGCTATTTGCTTGGAATTGCTGACATTGTCACTTATTACCTCATTCAGGTGGTGCAGACAGGTACCACAGGGTCCCAAGATATTCAATTTAACTAGTTTGAGACTTTGCCACCCACCTTGTCATCCATCATAGCCTCTTAGTTCCATGTAAAAGTCCATTGGAGAAAAACATCCAAAGTTTATAAAGACACACTCCCTTGGAGGGCATGGACAGACAATATACTCGAATCTATATCCAAACTAGGAGGCTCCCTTGGACCCCAAGGAGCTGAAAGAGGGGGTTCTTAGTACTTTTCCTTAGAAGGTCAAAGAAGTATAGATCACTTTTATTGCTTTTCTCTGTGTTCTCACATTTTTACCTAACAGTTTCAAAATCAGTGGTCACCACATGTACAGACATATACAGGGCAATTTTAACCCTTCCCGCCTGGTTAAAATCAACCGAGAGATTCAGCCACCGATGTCCCGCTCCCTTCCCACAGTCTTCTATTTTAACCTGCTCTTCCGAGCAGGCGGGAAGAACACCCGATGGAAACTGGCAGAGTCCTTCTATAAATATGGAGATCGGGCTCCGATGATGTCAGAACAAGAACAAGAGGGTGTCAGTCTGCGTGACTCTCACCCACCCGCTGGAACCCGGTTAGTGATTTCGACAGAAACCTAGGAACAGGTAAACAGCCTGACATTTCAGTTGGGGAATGGTAGTGAAGTTTGTGGGATATAAAGTTGGTAAAGATAATTTACATAATTGGCATTAAAAATTGCTTCAAGCAAGAACCAGAAGGTTACTTATTTGAAATACCTAAGGCCCAGAACAAAGGCTGTAAAGTTGAGTCATCTGCTGAAGACCATTTAATGAAAAATTAAAGGTCATTTTACAAATATAAAATTTTTTTGCATTTCTCCTATTTTGAATTCCTTCCATCAGGCTTTCATTCTGGTTGCGCAACCATCTGTAAAATACAAATGCCAGGAATGAATAAAAATGTATCCCAATCCACTAAGGAGGCAGCAGGACAGGTAGATAAGGTGGCTAAAAAGGCATATGGGATACTTGCCTTCATTAGCCGAGGCATAGAATGTAACAGCAGGGAGGTTATGACGGAGCTGTACAAAACGTTAGTTAGGCCACAGCTGGAATACTGTGTGCAGTTCTGGTCGCCACACTATAGGAAGGATGTGATTGCATTGGAGAGGGTGCAGAGGAGATTCACCAGGATGTTACCAGGGCTGGAGCGCTTCAGCTATGAAGAGAGACTGGACAGGCTGGGGTTGTTTTCCTTAGAGCAGAGAAGGCTGAGGGGGGACCTGATTGAGGTGTACAAAATTATGAGGGGCATAGATAGGGTAGATAGAAAGGAACTTTTCCCCTTAGTAGAGGGGTCAATAACCAGGGGGCATAGTTTCAAGGTAAGGGGCAGGAGGTTTAGAGGGGATTTGAGGAAACACTTTTTCACCCAGAGGGTGGTTGGAATCTGGAACTCACTGCCTGAAATGGTGGTAGAGGCAGGAACCCTCACAACATTCAAGAAGCATTTAGATGAGCATTTGAAACGCCATAACATACAAGGCTACGGGCCAAGTGCTGGAAAATGGGATTAGAATGGACAGGGCTTGATGGCCGGCGCGGACACGATGGGCCGAAGGGCCTCTTTCTGTGCTGTATAACTCTATGACTCTATGGGGGAGAAATTCAGTATCGCCCCATTTGGGGCGCAATTATCGGCCGGGCGCAAAGATTAGCGCCTGGCGCTAATTATCGCCACCGACTGCAAACTTGACTTTTATCGACCCTGGAGGTGATTGGAGCGCTAAATCAGGCGCTTCACACCTGTCTTAAGGCGCAAAGGCCGAGGAGCGAGGCGCTACCTCAGAGCGCTGGCGAAGCTCATGTAATGTCAGTCAGCAATGGAACACACACACAATGGCACGGGCCAGTTCTTAAAGGGGATGGTTAATCTTGCTTTCCATCCACATCCTACTCATTGCAGCCTTGAATCTCGGCCTGGAGAGACCTGCACATCAAATCTGCTGGAAAGAACAATGGAGAGTACGAGGCAAAGAGCTCAGAGTGCAGCCCCCACAGTCTCTTCTAAATCGATACAAGGAATGGCAAATCAAAATGAACCTGCAAAGTGCTGCTCAGTACCCAAAACTCCTTCACACAACGTTGAATCTCTCCAGAAGTCTCTCTCTCTCTCTCTCAGAATGCGTAGTTCAAAAATGGCACCAACAATAAAAGGCAGGAAGCGGTCACCTTTAAATAGCGCTCCCCCTTTCCCTTCATGACTGCAGAACGCTCCCCTCAACCTGTCGTTGCTAGCGTCAGGCGGTAAGGCAGGGGGCGCCACTCAATATCCGCTCCGGGGCGATACCGGGGCGTTGCGCACTCGACTGACGTCACGATCTGCCGGCGCAGGAGATCGTGGCGGTAGTGTTTAGCGCCGCCGCAAAATGTCTGGTTAATTTTGCGAGCGGCGCAAACTTCGCCGCGCCTGGGCGCTAGATGCTTTGCGCCCCATTAGCGCCCTCTTAAGGCGCTAACGGGAGGTGCAACCAACTGAATTTTTCCCCCGATGACTCTATGAAAGAGCAGGCAGGTGCCATGCTCTGCGGTCTTTGATGAAGCAGCCTTTGAATTAGTCAGTGTGTGAGAGTCACCCTAGCTCACCAAGCACCTGGTGACTCGTTTCTCCTACCAGATACGTGCATCACTTCTGCATTGGGCCTCACCTTCGGGGCTTGACCAAGATCAGGATCCCACTGTTTGGAGAGTCACTAGTACAAAGCCATATTGTATCACTGTGGTAACTCATGTTGGAGATCCAGTGAGATATCAAGTGAGACTTTTCAGGCATCTGGAGCAGAGGGGACAGCTGTAACTTCAGCTACTATAGCATTTACCGCCCATGCCACATCACAATCAATGCAATCTTAGTAAATAAGGAACATTTCATCCAACGGTTTCAAATTTTGTGACTGCCTGTATGCAAGGCAATGTAAGTGTGTGCATGTGTATGTCCTGTTGAATGAACCAGAATTACTGTAGCAAGTATTCTTTTTTGAAAAACCATTCAATGAGATGAAAATCAAGTAATTCCTACAACGGGCTTGTGATCCAATTTGCCAGATTACCCCCCCAGGCCGTGAAAGTGAAAATGACCCCCTTTATGTTTTAAAGCTATTTGAAAAGAAGTCTAATATATTGAAGTCTTTGCACAGCAGCAAAGTATTAGCTTGTGCTCCATTTTAATATATGTATCACTGATATTTATTTAAGTTATGTCCTTTATGTTTCAGAGCCGAATATATTCATCTGATGTTGCCAAAATCTACTCCATCAATGTGACCAATGTAATAGGAGGTGTCTCATCGTACTGCGCACCATGCGCGCTGGAGTCAACCTCCTCAGGATCCTCTTGTGTGACATGCGCACCAGGACAGTACATAGACAAGGAGTCCAGTAAATGCCAGGCGTGCCCACCAAATACACACCTCAAAGCTCACCGTCATTATGGAAAGGAGTCTTGCATCCCATGTGGACCTGACACCCAAAATAATTTGGTAATCATTGTTATTTATATTTTTTGGATGAATTTAAGTGAGGGATGTCATTGCTGATGAATAAAATAATGCCCAATGTCAGCATCAAGCACTTCCAGGTCAGATATTACATAAGACAGCTGCAGAGTAAACTTTATTACTCTGCCCTAGATATGTGCCACAACCCAAGTCTCAGAAGAGCAGCCCCACTGTCAAGTTCATGCCAAAACATAGACAGGATCTATGTTGTCAGTTCTGAAACTCAATGGCCCGAAAATTAAACCTAATACGGGAGAGTACGCACTGTGTACTCTCACGTATTAGATCCCGAATTGCCAGTTTCCTGCATGCACTGCGCATGCGCGGGAAACCGGCACTTCGTGAATTGCAAAGGGGGCGGTTCCTAAGTGAACCGCGTGCGCGCTACAGGTTGTGCACACGCAGTGCACTTAGTTTTTTTTTCAGCTTTGAACGCGCAGGTAAGTGGTGAAGATTTTACACATAAAGAAAGCAGGCGTAGGACCCCCTTTTAACAAGGTAAGTAGTTAATTAAGTGTTATTTTTAATTTTTTTCAACAGGTTTATCTTTTTTAGAGACTTTAAAGAAAGGTAAGTTTATTTTTATAACTTTTAAAAAGATTTTACATTTTTTCAAAAATTAAATTTTTTGTTTAAAGTGGTTAATTTATTTAACTATACTTATTTTATTAATGTGATGGCTTTTTTTAAATTTAATTGAGGTTTAGCTGTTCTTTTGGGGGTTTGTAGTATTCATAGCTTTGACAGCTCTTGCTGTCAAAGCTATGAATGAAAGATGGTGTGCTGCCATTGGCTCTAACTGAATCACGTGATCCCAGAGCTCGCACAAACTAATTGCGCCTCTGGGTCACGCAAGCACTGCACGGTTGCAACAGGGAGAGGCTCTGAAACTAAAGTTTGTGTGGGCCCCAAACAAAAAGGTAGGCGCGGAGTGCGATATCGCGGGGAATCCTTACCCCCGCGGGAACCATCGATGTTTAATTTCTGGGCCAATACATATAGCATCTATACAGAAAGCAGAAAAGGGGAAAAAATAATGTGCTTCCTTCAGTGCGATACTTGGCACCAGAAGTGGAGCCTGTGCTTTGGGTGTGGGAGCCCCATATTATTGGGTGTGGAGACTTGAGGCTTACTATGCACCCATTACCCTCAGTGCTTACCTATGAGATCAGACAGCCCATAGACTAGGAATCTGCACACAAACTGTGTAAGGTTCACTGAGGCTCCCCAAATTATGTAACTTTATTGACCGCCCTATAATGTGGCTGTAGTGTTTGAGCTGAAGAGGAGGCCTGCTTAAAAAATGTCAAATTTAATCCTGGCTGGCCTCTCCTTATAGAGCCACCATTATTTCGCTGCCCCACTCCCCTTTTTTCAAAGCCTTCAATGGCCAATTTTTCAATGGGGACTTCCAAACATTTCACTTTCTGGTTTCCATGTTACATACATATCTAACGGTAGCTATGGTGCAATAAGTGTACCCCTGACGTAAAACATGTTAGTATACTGAGTTTTTGCAATATGGAATGGTAGGGCATGGATTCTCCTCCATCATTCCTCGCACGGTGAGCTGGACCTTCTCAGGAGGCAGTGATTGAGGTGGCGTAAGTTCCCTGAGGGAGGGAGGGAAATTTGGACATTCATTCATATCTCAAAGCGGTGTCAACAGATACTCAAGAACAAGTTGGCTGCCTGCCTTCTCAGTTGGAGAATGGGAGGGGGAGTGTATTGGAGACATGAGGAGAATATAACATTGAGAATAAGGGAAAGAGAAATAAACATACATTGTGGTAACTATGATAAATTAACATTTTATCCAACTTTTTTTTATATGATACTTCTTGAAGATCAAAAAATATTCAACAGTTAAGAAAGAAAAAGAAAGACTAGCATTTATATAGCGCCTTTCATGACAACCAGATGTCCCAAAGCGCTTTACAGCTAATGAAGTACTTTTGAAGTGTAGTCACTGTTGTAATGTAGGAAATGCAGCAGCCAATTTGTGCACAGCAAGCTACCACATACAGCAATGTGATATTGACCAGGTAATCTGTTTTAGTGATGTTGATTGAGGGATAAATATTGGCCAGGACACCGGGGAGAACTCCCATGCTCTTCTTCAAAATAGTGCCATGGGATCTTTTACGTCCACCTGAGAGAGCAGACGGGGCATCGGTTTAACGTTTCATCTGAAAGACGGCACCTCTGACAGTGCGGCGCTCCTTCAGTACTGCACTGGAGTGTCAGGTCTAGATTTTTGTGCTCAAGACCCTGAAATGGGATTTAAACCTACAACCTTCTGACTCAGAGGCGAGGGTGCTACCAACTGAGCCACAGCGGACATGTCAACCATATTGGGACCAAGAGTTTTAATTTATGTGCTACAGTATGAAGTAATAACTGCCAAAATGACCCAGCTATACTGTCCCTGCTGGTTCAGGTACTTAGAAATTCAACATATAAACCATTTGTTCAAAAGAATTAAACCAAGCTGAACGCCCATGGGTTGAAGAGACTAAAAGAGAAAATGAGGTGAATTAGGAGATAATGATTTGATAATACCAGCTTTGGGTTTTAAAAACCTGAAGATTTCGAGAGGTAGGAAAGACTGATGGAAACGAAACACGCCATAGCTTTGAAGTCTTGGGAAATTATGAGATGGAGATCTGCAGTGAGTCAGGATTTTAGCACTGTGGAGATTTAGACAGTAAGAAGCAGATGTAGGATTGTGTATTTGGAACTTAGAAGAAATATGAGAGGAAAGCTCAGAGGAAATGAAGAAAGAATTTGCATTTATAGTGCCTTTTCACTTCCTCAGGATGTCTTGAAGTGCTTCTAAACTAATTAATTAGTTTTGAAGTGTAGTCACTGTTGCCTTATGTTAGCTGATATTGTTAATGGTTTCCTCTCTGCAGGTACTGTCCAACTCCCCTTCAAATCTGCCATCATCATCCCCTCCTATAAAAACCCACCTTTGACCCCTCTGTCCTTGCAACCTAGCACCCCATCTCCAACCTCCCTTTCCTCTCCAAAGTCCTTGAACATGTTGTTGCTTCCCGAATCTGTGGCTATCTTTCCTGCAACTCCATGTTTGAATCCTCCAATCAGGTTTCCTCCCCTGTCACAGCATTGAAATGGCTCTTATCAAAGTCACAAATTACATACTACATGACTGTGACAGTGGAAAACTAACCCTCCTCATTTTTCTCGACCTGTCTGCAGCTTTTGACACGGTTGACCACACCATTCTCCTCCAGTGCCTCTCCTCCGTCGTCCAGCCCTCGCTTCCTATCTATCTAATCATAGCCAGAGAATCACCTGCAATGGCTTCTCGTCCTGCTCCTGCATTGTTACCTCTGGAGTCTCCCAAGGATCCATCCTTGGCCCCCTGCTATTTCTCACCTACGTGCTGCTCCTCGGCGACATCATCCAAAAGCACAGCGTCAGGTTCCACATGTACGCTGACAACACCCAGCTCTACCTCACCACCACCTCTCTTGACCCCTCCACTGCCTCTGATTTGTTATGCTGCTTGTCCGACATCAGTACTGGATGAGCAGAAATTTCCTCCAACTAAATTTTGGGAAGACCAAAGCTACTGTCTTCGGTCCCCGCCACATACTCCGTTCCCTAGCCACCGACTCTGTCCCTCTCCCTGGCAACTGTCTGAGGCTGAACCAGAATGTGCTCACTGACCTGCAATGCCTCCCAGTTTTGCAATGCCTCGCTTTAAAAATTCTCTTCCTTGTTTTCAAATCCTTCCATGGCCTCACCCCTCCCGATATCTATAACCTCCTCCAACCCCACAACCCTCCGAGATCTCTGCACTCCTCCAATTCTGGCCTCTTGCGCATCCCCAATTTAATCACTCCACTATTCATACCTTCAGCTGCCTAGACCCTAAGCTCTGGAATTTCCTCCCTAAACCTCTCTGCCTCTCTACCTCTCTCTCCTCTTTAAGACACTCTTTAAAACCTACCTCTTTAACCAAGCTTTTGGTCACCTTCCCCTAATATCTCCTTATGTGGCTTGGTGTCAAATTTTGTTTGATAACGCTCCTGTGAAGCGCCTTGGGACGATTTACTACATTAAAGGCGCTATCTAATTGCAAGTTGTTGTTATATGTAAGTGCAGCACCCAATATGCACACAGCAAGGTCACAGAAATAGAAAATGAGATGAATAATGAGTAGTTTGTTTTGGAGGTGTAGGTTGAGGAATGAATGAAATCCATGACACTGGGAACTCCCCCTGCTCTTCTTCAGAAGAAGTGCCATGGGATCTTCTATGTCCGCCTGAACAAACAGTCTCATTAAAAAGATAGCACTCCTTCGTTACTGCACTGAAGTGTCAGTTTAGATTATGTGGTAGAGTGGGACTTCAACCTAGGAGGTAACCTGGAGGTAACAGTGCTACTATTGAATGAAGGTGACACCAACCATTGTATTATCTGAAAAATACAGACCAGACCAGGAGAGAGAGAGATTGGAAGCTAGAGATAAGCGAGGGATCACCTATCAGATGACAAGACTCTCCTTGTATGTTGTCCAGGGCAATATCCCAATGAAGTTGACTCCTGCTGATTTTTGAATTTTTATTTATCCCAGTAAAACCCACAAGTAGTTTTACATCTCTATGACCAGAAGGTACATATGGAGTAGTTTAAAGGGCCAGGGAAGGTAGTGCACTTCACATTTCATCAAATAAGTTATATTATTACAACATCCTCTTCATGATTGTTCTCATAAAAAAAATTGTTTGCAAGTTCCATAAGCAAAGTAGAACTCTATTTATTCTACTGATGTGTAACATCCTATGAGAATATCTTGCATCTGGGAACTGCCAGCTAGCTTAAGTGGTTTTCTCTAAGTCAGATGTTTGTGGGTTCAAGCTGCATTGCAGGGATTTGATCACATAATCTATCTGACACTTCAGTGCAGTACTGAGGGAGTGCTGCATTGTCAGAAATGGCGTCTTTCAGATGAGACATTCAACTGAGGCTCTGTCTTCCTGTTTGCATCAATGTAAACAATCCCATAGCATCATTGGAAGAAGAGCAGGCGAGTTTTCCTAGTATTCCGGTTAATGCAACGTTTATCCCTCAACCAATACCACCAAAGCAGATTACCTGGTCAATTCATCTCATTAATGTTCGTGGGACCTTGTTTCTTTTTAAGTTGGCTGCTGCGTTTGCCTATATAACAACCTGACTACATTTCAGAAGTAATTCATTGGCTGTGAAGATTTATTTAAAAAAATGTGTTTTGAGAGGTTTTAAATAAAAGTGACCTGGTTGAAATATCTCAACGTTGATGTTTTGCATGTATTTCTTTTTCAGAACCACACTCTTTGTTACAATGACTGCAAATTTGAATATCAGAAAGAGCATAGGACTTGGCACTACGACTTCAGCCTTCTCAACGACGCCACTACTTTTACAAGTGCACCCCGTTTCACTCCGAAAGGAGTGCGGTACTTCCACCATTTCAATATTGGTCTGTGTGGAAATCAGGTAGGGAGTAGTAAACCCCCTTGATACCAATAATGATTCTACTTCCTCATTTATACAAAACAAGTAACCGCAGTTCATTAATTAAATATTTATACTGTTTTTCCAAAGGGAAGGAAATTGGCCACTTGTGTGGATAATGTAACAGTTGAAGGTGTCATTGATCATGATGAAGGCTTTGCCAAAGCTGTCACATCTTATATCTGCCAGTCTACACTTGTTCCATCAGATGTGATGGGATTTAGAACTATCGTGTCATCCCATCCCATCAACTTGGCAGGTCGTTTGATAGGTAAGTGTTTTATAAAAGCTACATTTATACAATGGGTACACATTGCCCTGCCAGAATGGATATGTTAATCGGATCATAAATTGTTTAACATTAGACAGATCAGTGTAGTGAACCCCCTGTCTGTTGAATCAGAGATAAAAATGGAAGATAACAATTTGTTCTCGCTGTTCTAAGTTGCAGCCATATCCAGACATGTACAAGGATGGGAATAAAGGCTTTGCTGTTTGAACTGAATAGAGACGATTTTATTCAGCAGGCTAGACTTACCACCTATTTTATTCTTGTATACTGGAGAAGACACCGTGGCCTGGATTTTGCAGTCAGCGGCAAATGAACGGCGAATTACACTTACACTTGCCCACAGACTTTCTATGGGCTTTTGCACTGGAACTTGTGGTGATTAGAAATCCATTTCAGTGTGCACCCTCTACAGAGGATCTGGGACCAGTGTGAACAGGACAAGGAATGGTGTGTCTCCTCAACCAATCAGATTGTAGAATTCTTACTGAGGCACACAGCATATGATCCAGGAAGTGTAAGTTAGAATTCAATGCCAAATCATGTACCGAAAGCAAAATAAAGCAAGAGAAATAAAGATAGAATTAAGAGAGA